>JABSTQ010010963.1:2545000-3817500 GCA_013358835.2 Ixodes persulcatus | reverse complement strand
AAATAGCTAATGGACGCATTAAAGGCCACAGTAAGACTATCAGGGTTTTTTTCGGCCCTGCTGCAAAACCTCAGTATTTTTGTTTTCTAGTCATTTATACGCACATTACCTATTTAGTACGTTATATCCGCTCGTAAAAGTTGGTATCGCCAGCTCGAGGTGAGTGGACTGAACGTCCAAATGTAGTTTTGGGGTGTTACATATGTGGGACAAGGGGTGTACCCCTATACACCCCCAATTTCTAAGAGTGTATGCGCGGCGAACCTTGCCGGCTTCACGACGGCTTCCGTGACGAAGCATTGCGTTTCTGTGCTTTTCTTTGTGTTTCATTTCTGAAGCGCGTCCGCTTTGACCTTGACCACACCCGCCGGCTTTTGTAACGAGGCATCTGCAGTGTTGTGCTTTTCTTTGTGTTTTGTTTTTTTTCCGAGGCGCGTCCGCTTTGGCCTCGAGCGGCCGCGCCGGCTTCCGTGACAAAGCATCTGATATGACGCGTTGCAGCCAAATTAGGTGCCGTTTTTCGCGGTTACAGACGCCGCCGGCTCCGCTCCATGGGACAGTTAATGCTTTCGCAATAAAAATGTTGTCGATAACACAAGGTTTTTGACGCATTTATATTTATGTTGGAACGACAAGATTTATATTAAAAAAAAAAAAAACTTTTAAAGGGAAACTCCGCTCAATTCCGAAAAATTTAGGTTTACATGTGATTCCATTTCACAAAGCACTACTAAACAGCTCTACGTCTTCGGATTCGCGAAATGTGGAATATTATTTGTGTAATCTTAATTTAAACATCAGCCGATACCGAAACCGAAACTTCGGTTGCGTCAGGCAACATTGGTCTCGTGTCGTCAGAGTCATGGTCCACGTCACGTCGAACCACGAGGTCTTGTGACGTTCGTGGGGGCGAGGGACAGGACACGCGACGCGGGCAGGTCGCTTCGCATGGCGTGGACAGGGATGGCCCGGGGGAGAGGGGGAAGGGGAGAAGACGAAAGAGGAGAGGGGGGAGCGGAGAAACAGACCGATAAGCGCGCAGGGCAGCGCAAACTAGCGCATCCGCGTTATGATGATCACGTGGACGCCGTTGAGCCAACACCGGGAGGAGAAACTCATGACGTCATCGTTCAATTTCCCTCTGAGAAGTAAAAACAAACAAAACGTGAGAATGACGTAGACATGCCTCTGACGTAGTGGCTCAACGTTGGCCGCTCCAACTCCATCGCATTGACTGCGCTGACGATTGCGCCTCGCGTCGCACGCTAGAGTTGGCAGATTTCGGCGACTTGGCTCATTTGAAAGTTTGCTGGCCAGTTTATTAAATATATCGACAGAACTAGATCGTAATATTTGACATGGGGTCTTCCTATATGATACTGAAGAGGGCTGAATAGTTTTCTAAATATCAAAAATGCAGCGGAGTTTCCCTTTAATGAGCAAATAGTTGCACAACTTACTTTTTTTTCCACAAGTCGCCCTTTGACGCCACGGCGCGTGGTTCTCATGACCGCCGCTCGCGGCTGCAGATCGGGAAATATTATAATTTTTGCCTCGCGATTACGCGGCAGAATGTCAACAATTCGAAGCAAGGAGATGTATCTTTCCTTTGTGACAAGATAAACACTGTCAAAAGTATAAAATGCAAACTCTTTCAACGTTAAAATCGTTGCACAGCTACTTTAAAGTCCCTTTATGTGAATTTTATCAGGTGGCTTTTGTGCTTATCGCGGGTGCTTCTATAATTCAAATACAATGACCAAACAAATTTTTATAATCGGAGCAGGTGGTAAGTGATCGCGACATAACTTTATTTACGGGGGAAAAAAAAGGTAAGTGGTTTTAGAGTTTCATGTCCTGATTTTTTTTTACCCTGTTGGTTTTACCTTTTTGTGTGTATTTTTATGCAGACTCAAAACCACGTGAAAATTCGGACGAACTAAGAAATTCCGTGCCAAAAAACTTGAAAAATCCCAACAATATGCTGTTCGTGATACAAAGAAACTCTTTGCGGAAATAAACAACCAGCCTCGGCAGACGTCAAGGAATGCAAAAATCATACTAATTAAAAAGAATTTCCCGAAACTTACTAATTAATTTTTAATTACTGAAAATCAACACGTCATTTCGATGAGAAACTTGCTAAGCACCATCGAAAACCACTATACTAACAAGGCTGGGCGTCGATGAAAATTTTTAACCCGATTAATCGCCACCCTTTAATCGACTAATTAATCGATTAATCGGTCTCGTTCATTTCCATGCGCAATATGTTTTAAACGTCAAATTTACTCTTTTTTTTTTTCCTTAGTCTTTGCTGCATATTTGAGAAAGGGCGCAATATAAAATTTTGAGCTTGAATCAACCTCGATGTGTAGTTGGGGACACTCACGCTCACAGATTCTTACTTCAGCTGCATGAGGCAAAGGGGTTCGTTGATATTCTCCGGCAAGAGTAAGCTCCTTTGATTGTTCACAATAGTATCTGCTGCGCTAAACGAACACTCGCACGGCGTTCAAGGGGCCGGGACACGGGTAACCTTCTGCGCTTGTCTGGAGTTACAAATTTCGCCCCTGCAGTTTACTTTGGGAATAGGGCAAAACGGCCCCGAACAGAATGTCCCCGGACAAAATGGTCCCGGACAAAATGCCCCCGGACAAAAGAGTCCCAAATAAATTTTGTGGGGTTTGTTCTTGCTCTTCGTTTTTTTTTTATTAGCTATACTTGCTATAATCCGTACATATAAACGATAAATATGCGCAAAATACGAATACAACATTACATTTATGAAATACACACTTGAAGTACAGTAGTCAGTTTTTAGTTTGAATTTGCAGTTCATGCTGGTAATTAAAACCGACTAGTGTAATATTTTCCTTTTATTGAACTACATAAAAAACCGGTGGTAAATCTTCGTGGTGCATGGCTTTCGCTCAGCACGTCTTATAGTTTTTTTTTTTTTTTTTTTTTTATAACACGGAATTTCATTACTATACAACATTAAGTTCACAAAATGTAACTGTACTGCATTGAATTAAGGCTTGAGCTTGGGAAGAGCATTGAGCAGTGAAATCGTGGATTGTCGGGCTAGTTGGTTGATCCGCAAAAGAAAAATAAAAACGCGCGAGATGAACGGTACAAAGTCGAAGAAACACACATGTGACAAGCGTCTGTCCTGTGTGTGTGTTTCTCCGACTTTGTGCCGTCTATTCCGCGCTTTTCATTTCGTTATGGTAGTAAGCGTTCGAGCTCACTGGCATCGCTGCAGATGTAATGCGGCATTCACACTGGCTGTGTGAAAGCAGCATTACCAGCGGATGCACTCGTTTTGTTCATCATCAAATGCGCGCGTATCTGAACAGGATGTTTAAGTGACCACGTTCGCCACCGCCTCACGAAGAAGCAGAAGCTATTTGATTTGTTACGTATCGGACGTCTTTTAACCATGAAGATGCGTTAGCAGATATTTCATGAGCCCCTGCGCCGTTGGCCTCTAGATTAGCTGTATTATAAGCACATTGAATGTCCGTTTAATCGAATTCCAGTGTAGCACCTCGTTAAAACATTAAAGAGTGTCTAATATTTACTTGGAACCATTCTGTCCTGGATTGCACTTGGGACCATTTTGTCCGGGGCCACTTTGTCCCGGACCATTTTGTCTCGGGCCATTTTAGCCTGCACCCGATTACTTTAGGATAAAAAGTCGCCTAAAGTTTGCCCGTCATGCAAGTATACCCGTCCACGTCTGAGTGGCGAAGGCGATTGAAATTTACTTTTTTTTTTCTGTTCGTCGAAATTCTACCGATTACCCGGTTAAAAGAATTAATCGCGATTAAAGCATTAATTGATTAATCGGTAGGTTAATCGATTAATTTCCCAGCGCTCGACTCATTTCTCGCGTCTCGGCCACTGGGGAGCAGGACCGCGGGCGCAGAGATGCGCTCCGATAATAAACCGAAACGTAGAAACGCGTCTAAATGGAGCGTTTTTACGGAACGCCATAAAATGCTGCCCCTTCCTTATATCTTTCTAAAAAGAGTTGACTTAGTAGTTTTCGATGATGCCTATAGTCGGTTACAAGTTAAGAAGGTAGCGGCAAATACCCCTCAAAGGAATTTTGTATTCCTCCGCCACCAATCGCGTCCCGTTGTTTCCGTGACGTCACGACCTGCCCGAACCAATCTTGTTTTGGCAAATGAATATTTTCAACATGGCTGCCGGGCAGATTTTCTACGACTCCAGTATCTTCCAGCAATTATTCTGTTTTTTAACGCGGTTTTTTACTTACCCGACCATACGTCGCTAAGTCGTAACCGCATCCACTTTTATTCGCAATAGGTTCTGCGCGACAGCGTGAAAATCCAGCGATAGCATTGCCATCGAAAAGTTCAATGCGGGAGTAAGGCCTAGCATCGTACATACGTCGAACGCCGTATGCTTCTCTGCCTCAGGTTCCGCCTTAACATCGTGACGGCAGCGGCTTTTCTTCGCAGTGGTTTCCGTGGAGCGACGTTAAAATGCAGCGGTCACCAAACTCTTCTTTATAAGTGTAGTGGACTGTGCGGGAATAAGTGAAATAAGTGAACCGCGAACACAGTAAGTTTCTTCACCCGATTTCGACCGTATCTTTGCTGGCGTTAATAAATAGTCTGTCTACTGAAATGACGCCATCGAAGCAGTATGTATTCATCTGTGAAACGTGGCGTCCTTGTCAAGTTTCCGCGTCGCAATCAGCTGCACGCTAATCTATGACTGCGATAGTACCCGCGGGTGCACCCTCGTTTACAATAATGAGCTGTAACATACATGTGGCATACAAATGATAAAGCCAGTGATGCGTATGTTACAAGCATTTAATTGATATTGTTTTGGACGTTAAGAAGCTGATGTCTTCTTTTGGGAAAAATATCAGAATTTGAGGGAAGCAGATTTGGTTCTCTCAAATGCTTCCGAACATTCTGCTTGCTCTCAGAGGCCCTGTCAGTCGTATGTTTATGCTTCGAAACCCGGGTGCGTGACGCGTGTACCCCCACTCGCGTCGCGTCTTGGCCTGGGGTATTACCGGTAAACACGCACCAACTTTTCCAATTTACTTTAGAAGGAAAATGTGTCCACAATATTGGATCGCAGCATTGGTTTAATAATTTGTAAAAGATGAAAAGTATGTCGATAAAAATTGATTGCAAGGGCAGCTTCCCGCTTCATAAATTGTGGCTTTCTTATATGCGAAATATTTGTTTAAATCAAACATTGAAAACATACCGAATACTCAGATGTCCTGATCTTGGTCCGAATGCAAGTGGCAGAATGATTTGTCTTTATAACAATAAAATCAACAATGTTTGAATCAAGCTACAGCTCAAACCGCCTAATTACACTCCTGATGTATGTTTATCTCTGCATTATACCAGGCCGTAGCCGCGAACGAGCTCTTCAGAGTCTGCCATCATCTTTCTGGTCTAGCTTGGCAAAGACAGACTCGTGTAAAAAACATATTGAGCTTCTTGGAGGCAACTTCGCAGTCCTCATTGTCAGAGCTTTCATGAAACCATAGGAAAGAAGGGTCCCTGTCGTTTCATCGATACATGTTTCATCAACTTTTTACGACTCTCGTTTCATCGACACTACCACACCGTGCTGTGAAGTTTCATCGACACACAAATTGCACGCTGTAGGAACATTTTGTTGTGCGTTTATCACTGGGGCACATGTTAAACTATCCGACCCACCCAGTTCACGACGCTTTGCGGCGACAGTCTCCAGCAGTTCATTACAAAAATGTGGACCCACCCAGCCCACCCGTACATGCCGCTTCGCAGCAGCGTGTAAGGGTGGTCCTGCCCCCGTGCATGTACCCGTACCCTTGCTCACCAACAAACCAGCGCACCCCTAACGAAACAAAAATGTTGTCGACGAAACATAGCAAGATATGTCGATGAACGAGTGTCGAGGAAACAATTTGTTGATAAAACGTCGCAGCGTTGATGGAACGAACTGTCGGGGAAATGTCATTTGATGAAATGAGTGGCACCGCACAAAAAGCCTGTTTCCGAGCCGCGTTACTTAAACACTATCGCAGGCATCATTTTTAGATACCCATTGCCAGACAAAATGCACTCTGAACAAAAAAAAAAAGAAAATGAATTTCACGTCCCTCTGCTGTTAAAGTTCACGACCTGGAATTGGATAAGGAGCCATCAGGCAAATTTGAAATGGTTCTGGACTGGACAACATGGACTCGTCATCGGCATTATTGGTTCAAAATTATGACGAGTACATTGGGCTCGGGCCTGAGAGCTAAGGGTTAGCGTGGGGCTCCCCAAGCCGAGGGGTATGGCAAGTGCACACCGACAGTGGGAAGCGACCAACTACCTATCTGACCTCGTTGCAAGCCTTAGACCTCAGCCTTCAAAAGGCTCTGCATGATTCGTCGTATGGGATAACTTCTTAGCAGCCCATTAGACTGATCCTACAATTCCGCTCCAACAGTACATCCCCAGGCCTTCCAGGAGGCGATCCCACTTGATCCGGGTGCGAGAAGGGACCCCAAATCGTGACCTGCACTATATATTTGACCTCTGGGCCAGCTGATGGGGGCACTACAGCAGCACCAACGGAAAAGGGGATTAGGCCTTTTACAGACTATAGCATCACAAAACCCAGAAATACCTCCATTCATTCTAAACCAGTTTTAGAAGCCACCCAAGCACTCAAAAACGACCTTTCAGTACTTCACAACTCTGTCCTCGGCAACAAGTCAGGCTGCAATCTGTGCATCATGGTTCTTATCGGCTTTAAAAAGGTTTGATTAAATCCTCTACATTGCACAAGTCCGGGAGGCTCAAAACTGAGGTCTCTATGGAAGACCGCTTCACCTCATCACAGCGTTTCTGCAAGACGGACGATATCAAGGTTGAATCGAACTGAACTAGGCCCAGTTAATGGCATTGGCATTCCTTAGATCTACGCGTCCTCTCACCAATTCTTCATCAATGTTGTAGCCGACGTTTCCTCACGTCAAGCAATCGGTGCTGTTTTTGCGATATATTTCAAGCCAGTACAATGACGCCTCTGAAATTCAGGAAATCTATGCCACACCCCTTCAGACCGCACTTCGACGCACAGGGCAGCCTGCTCCTCATCCCCCACGAGGTGTTAGCCAACTCGCCGAAGTGCGACCCAAGAGTCATAATGGCCGTCGACTTCAAGGGAACTTTCGACGTCTCTATTATGCTTCGAGACGAAGCACTAGCACTGGGATTTTGCTCTCCACTGTGCTAACACAAGGTAGTGTTATCCCCAGGGTGGCCTCAGTCGTGTGAATGGCCACAGACGTCCCGTTTATGTTTCGAAACAGATCATTAGCAGTTAGAGTTAGCTGCTTACAGTGCTGACGTACGTTATTGTTATTCTCAGAGTGGCCTCGGTCGTGTGAATTGCGACCGACGTCCAGTTTATGCTTCGAAACAGATCACTGGCAGTAAGAGTTAGCTGCCCACAGTGCTGACGCACATTACTGTTATTCTCAGAGTGACCTCAGTCGTGTGAATGGCCACCGACGTCCAGTTTATGCTTCGAAACAGATCAGTGGCAGTAAGAGTTAGCTGCCCCCAGTGCTGACGCACATTACTGTTACTCTCAGAGTGGCCTCGGTCGTGTGAATGGCGACCGACGTCCAGTTTATGCTTCGAAACAGATCATTGGCAGTTAGAGATAGCTGCCCGCAGTGCTGACGCACGTTATTCTTATTCTCAGAGTGGCCTCGGTCATGTGAATGGCGACAGACGTCCAGTTTATGCTTCGAAACAGATCATTGGCAGTTAGAGTTAGCTGCCCGCAGTGCTGACGCACGTTATTCTTATTCTCAGAGTGGCCTCGGTCATGTGAATGGCGACAGACGTCCAGTTTATGCTTCGAAACAGATCATTGGCAGTTAGAGTTAGCTGTCCGCAGTGCTGACGCACATTATTCTTATTCTCAGAGTGGCCTCGGTCATGAGAATGGCGACAGACGTCCTGTTTATGCTTCGAAACAGATCATTGGCAGTTACAGTTAGCTGCCCACAGTGCTGACGCACACTACTGTTATTCTCAGAGTGGCCTCGGTCGTGTGAATGGCCATTGACGTCCAGTTTATGCTTCGAAACAGATCACTGGCAGTAAGAGTTAGCTGTCCACAGTGCTGACACACGTTACTGTTCTTTTCAGATGGGCCTCGGTCATGTGAATGACCACAGGCGTTTCCTTTAGACTTCAAAAAAGAACACTGGTACTGCGATTTCGCTCTCCGCTGTGCTAACACACGGGTTTGTTATTCCCAGAGGCCTCAGTCGTGTGAATGGCCACAGATGTCCCATTTATGCTTCAAAGCAGAGCACTGGCAGTGATCTGTTGTCGTTTTTCTTAGACAAAAAAGAGCTTATTTGCAATCAAAATTCTATTTGTTGCGTAGCAAAGATGTTTGGACAGCGGGAAGGGCCAATATGGCATCTGATCTCTTTGCCGTAGATGGGCTGCAAACTTTTGTTTTCGCGAAGTTGAAATCTATACTTGTGATTCATGGCACAGTGCAATGTATAGACCAGCTTAGACATTATCGCAACAAAAATAAAAAGTTTGTCTGGTGGCTGAATATCAAAATGCTATACGGCAACGAGCAGAGAAGCATGACAACATGAGACACGGGAGGTCAGTGGTGGACAAGAACAACGATTCGATTTTAAAGCATATGAGTGGTCCTTAAAAGGACCGTTTTGTGTTCCGAGATGTTCCACGCTTTCTCCATAATGGTGGCGTTAAGCTTCGTCAAAGGGCTCGACACCAGACAGGTCACTCTCGGATGGGGTGTCCTCTCCATCCAGCTGGATGACGATGGGCTGGATGTGGGCACTTGTGGCACCACCTCGTCGGAACGTTGCTTCGATGTCAATAACGTGCCTGACAGCGTTAACCCTGTTGTCAGTGGTGACCTTGTCAACTTCTTCGTTGAGGAGTGTCCCCACGTCGACAATCTTGAACGTCGTGTTTCGGGCAGCAACGCCGTTCTTGATCTGCGCCCATATCAGTTCAATGGGGTTGAACTCGCAGTGATACGGTGGGAGCCTGACCACAGTGCAGCCAGCCGTCTCGGCAGCAGCGTCCACACGATACTTCAGGTGCTGTGGCTTCACCAAGGCCACAATGTCGAGCAGCTGCTTCTTCAGCATCTTGGGGTCCCATAAAACTTTTTTAGACGTCAGCCACTGTCGGATGTCGTCCTTGCGGGAACTCGTCGTCGGCACTGCTTCCAACCGCCGTGAATGGTAATGTCCATGACGATAACGCTTCCTGTCGGCAGTTTGTCGAGGACACCGTCGAACCACTTCTCGAAGCGGGCGCCATCCATTTCCTCGTGGTAATCGCCGGTTTTTTGTCCACGGAACACGTCCAGGCAGCCGTCGACGAAGCCTTCATCGCTGCCGATGTGGGTGACAATAAGACGCTGGCCCTTCCCCGATGGTTGCTTGAGGCCAGTCGAGAGACCACGCATGAAGGCGTCGTGAGACGAGGCCACGGTCGTGTCTACCAGTGTTGCGGAATGGGCACCCCCATTCCATTCCCATTACATTCCGGGAATTATAGTTTTCGATAATTCAATTCCTTTCAACTCCTAGGAATGGGGGCCCGTTCCCACTCCTGGAATGGCTAAATGGTTTCATTCCATTCCTCTAATTCCTAAACGTAAAAAGTGGCACTTGACAGCTACATTGTGAATGTTGGCGGCATAAGCAGCATAAAGCTGACATTATCAAACGCATAGTCAATTGCAAAAAATGCTAAATGCCAGAAAAAAGCACTGCTTTTACTACGCTCACGGTGCTGAATTGCCTGGGGTGATTCGTAGGGTCCGCAGCAGTCCATCGCAAGGTGAAACAAGGTACGCAGACACATAAGTTAAAGGAAATGAGCGGGCATCCGCTAGCTTGCTTGTAACCCTAACCCAATTTGATGTAAAACATATAACAAGGAAAACAAGCATCGGAACAAAGACCAAGTAGAAGGCGGACTTACACGTAAAAATGCAGTATAAAAAAAAACAAGCGTCGGAGCAAAGCGCAAGAGGAGAAGAAAGAAGTGAATCTCGCTTTGTTTTAATGCCGAAGCAAAGCCAGATTTTGCACTTCAAAGAAGTGCGCGCGGATGAACGTGGACGGCAGCAGGGTTGGCCACCTGCTAAACAACGCTCCTCGAACTATAAGAAAACAACAACTGATCATCTTTCGGCGGCGTGCAAGTCAACGAGTTATCAGAGCTCTGCGAGTTATGAGACGAAAGCCATGGGAGTGCATCTCATATGGGCCCCGGGTCACATGGGGCATACAGGAAACGAGGCGGCTAACGCCGCGGCCCGAGCAGCTCTTTACCGGGACTCGTCTCCATGTCCAGTGGAACCCGCGCCGGATATGCCTTACAACAAGTACTTGGCAACTTTGCGACAAGTAAGGAAAGAATTTCCTGCACCGCACAAAAGTCTAAGCAAAAAAGAAGAGTTTATTTGGCGAAGGTTACAGACGGACACGGTCACTACACCGACAAAACTCCACACCTGGTACCCAGAGCGCTTTCATTCGGCGAGCTGCCTCTTCTGCGGGGCACCTTGGGCCGACGTCCATCACCTGGCATGGGTGTGCAAGAAGATCTCTGGTCTGACCCCGTTGGAGGAGCCCAAAAAAGAAGAGTGGGAAGCAGGACTGCGCAGTGAGGAAGCCGACAAGCAGAAGCTGCTTGTGGGTAGAGCCGGCGTAGTCATCGATGCGATTGGAGCCCTGGACTAGGGGCACCCACCCTCTCTTCATATCTCTTTTATCCCCCTACCCTTCCCCCCTTCTCTCACTTTTTATCAATAAACAATGTTTTCAACAACAACCCCCTGCTCCCAAATCTCAATCTGTGCGCGCGCGTGCAATCCCCATGCCGTCACACAAAAAAAAAAAAAGCTAAGTCAAGAAGGACGATGAGGAGCCGTGCATGGCGGTTTCTTCCTTTGCCGCTCCCTTCGTTTTTTTTTTTTTTTTTATTGGTGCTTGGGTTCTTGTTTCGCTCTCATGTAACACCAGTGAAGCCCGTCGCCTGCGGATCCGTGAACGGCGCCACCCCCCCCCCCCCCCTCCTTCCTCTGCTCTTTGCTTTGACGCTTGTTTTTTTTTTGTATTGCATTTTGTTGCGTATAAGTCTGTTAGGGCTCCACGCGGGCTAGCAGATTCCCGCTCATTTTCTTTCTGAGCAACTGACTCGCTGACTGGCTTGGTCTAGATGAACGGAACGTAACCCCCCCCCCCCCCCCCACTCCCCACACACACACAAAAGTAATAAAAAAAAATTAATAAAGAACTGCGCCCATTCCATTCCCATTCCATTCCGGGCAAATGGCATCTAATTCCATTCCCATTCCATTCCCCTCAACGTTGCCGCCATTCGATTCCCATTCCATTCCGGGGTCGCGAAAATGCGGAATGATTCCGGAATCATTCCAATTCCGGAGTTGTAACTCCGCAACACTGGTGTCTACCCACACCCTTGAGACAGTGTGCCCTGCAGTCACCCACGTCTCGTCCAAGTAGAAGATCTTTCGACCATCTTGTCGGTGACGTGCGACCTCATGCAGGTACTTCTGCTGCCAGGCGACGATGTCCTCTCGTTCAATCAGCCGCGAGTTTCGTTCCCTCTTGTCATGCTCGAATCCGATGTCGTGGAGAAGGCGATGCACAGTCCAAGCCTTCAACGAGGGAAGTTCAGTGCTCGTGCAGAATTCGGCCGTTATCTTCTTGACCGTGGGGACCTCGTTCCGTCGAAAGAAACGGTGGACGCACGATCTCAGCGCGCACAACGTGAAGTCGCCGTACCTGACTTTGCGCCGCCTCTTGCCTTCACTTGCTGGGCGCTTCCGAGAAGGTGTCACAACTTGTCCCTCGGTTTCTTTCGCCTGCTTCCTAATCTCGAGGACGGTGCGTACACCAACGCCAAGCTGTTTGCTGACTTTGATGCAGGACTCCTCCACAGTGAGGCCGGGCTGGCCGGGCTTGGCGGGCGGTTCGTGTCGCATCTGAACGTACGCGTTCATTATCAGCTGCCGTGCAACTCGGTTGAGGACATCGCCGCTCTTATGCTTCTTGTAGAGGCGCCTTGGCGTAGACTGCGAGGCTGCACCAGACTCTCTTGACGAAGCAGAATCGGAGGAATTGCATTCCGCTGTCTCCACGTTGGGATTCATAACGGAAAAGATAAGACGTGCTTCGGATTTTTCAAAACGCGAATCGCAGGGGGTTTCAAAACCCGAAACGCGTGGTTTTTTTAACAAACGCAGCAAATGCACGGAATGTACCTAATTCGTGTAGGAAGGTTTTCAAGCTAAAACCAACAATCATATATGCATTACTTATAAAAGTTACAATTTTCGTTGCACTGAAGCCTTCTTTTTACTTCAACCTTCCGGAGCGAGTAATTTGCCTCGGCTAGGTGGCGCAAGCTGCCACCCGCTACAAGGTCTGTCTGTAGTCAATATCTATCCATTGAAGCAGAAGGGGCGTTTTCAGCGAACTATTTTCTCAACTGCGGAGGCGTCTGAAGCGGGCGCATCACGCTTATGGGGAGGAGCTTCTACTACCTTCTTAACTTGTAACCGACTATAGCAAGTTTCTCAGTTGAATCGCATATGTTTATTTTCATTAATTAAAAGTTAATTCGTAAATTTTAGTTAATTATCTCGCTAATTGGTATGATTTTTTAATCCTTGATGTTCGCCGACCTGATAATTTGTTCTCGCAAAGAGTTTCTTTTTATCTCGAACAGCATATTTTGAGGAATTTTTTTAAAGCTTTCGCGGGAACACCCTATATTTCGACCGTGCAATTTTAACTGAAGCTCACGTCAGCGTATATTTCAAATTAAATAATTAGGCAGTCGAGTTCATGGCCCCATACGTCCAGTGCGCGCGGACAAGCGCACGAGGCTGCCCCTTTGGCCGGAAAGCCCGCCGCACAATGTTTATATTCCGGCGGCGTTGGGATCGATGAAGCGAAGCGAACGGGATGCCTCCTTATTAGTGGGCTTGCGCCTTCAAAGTGCTTGCCGAAGTGTTGAACCTTGTCTACATTTTTGTGCTTCTCTTGGCTCATTCGATAAACTTTCGCTCCTGTCTTCTTTTTTGCGTAATTAGCTGCTGTTCAGCGCACAAAGAACTGTGACCATCACTTGGGTTCAAGTGTGCCGGCTACCGTAATGAGCCCAAGAAAAATGGCACATCTCGTTAGCGGAATATAAAACCCAGCGACGGACGGCGAACACGCGGCACGTTCTAGGATACTCGGGACTCCAAGGTTGTTGGACCAGAAATGGCCACTGCTTTTAAGCTTTATTTTATAAAGATTTTGCTGTTGTTGTTATTGTTATTGTTGATATTTGCCGGGCGTTTTTTTTTTTTTTTTATAAAGCTTTTTTCCACAATGGTTCAAGGAGCGACGGCATTTTTTGCACAAAATGCGTAACAAATTTTCTTTTTACTTCTTTTTTTTTTTATCAACGTTTGTAAAAAGATTGAAACGGAAGCTTTGCGTGCAGTAGTCCCTTTCGTCGCAGCATCGAAATGGTTACATAGCGATGTCGGCTTTGGCGCGAATATTCTGGAAATTTCTTCCGGGAATCGCGATCGCCATGTGAGCTGTATACGCGTTTTTGCGGAACGGTTTCTTCAACTCAAGCGAGAATCGGGGGTATACGTATACGCGTACCAGTTGTATTCAACACGACATGGAGGACTTTCTTTATTAATAGTTTCGTGTTTTTTTTTTGTATTTACGTTGGTAATTTGTTTACTTTTCAATGTGCGAGGTCTAGAGGCTAGGCCAGTTTTCACGCTTTCCGAAAGGAAAAAAAAAAAAACACAGCGAGTGTATAGATATTTATCGATCGCTGTTTCGCTTTCACACCGCCCGATTTTCCAACTGATGAAATTCGCCACGATCTCTCTACCCTCCCTTTACCCGTCCTCTGCGTGGACAGAACGTGAACAGCGATAGGTACTCCCGTAGAACCAGAGTTTCTGGAGCCGCGGCTCAAACCAAGCAAATTATTGCGCTTGCAGCCTTCATTGCACACTTTTGCGAGTACGCGTGTCCAGTGTAGTACACGCGTTTTCATAACTTAATGGCAAATTAGTTTAAAAGATAATGACATGTTTTGTTGCGCATAGTTTCGAATTCCTATCTAGCATCACGGACCCTAAGGAGCAGCTGGATTGGTCATTACTAGATTCGCGGAGAAAATACCTTCGAATAATATCTCAAATGTTTTTTTTTGTTTTTTTTTAAGTAAAGGTATTACAAACAATAACTATCTACAAACTCCGTATTACATTTCTTCAACAATTGATCATCCGTACTATATATATATATATATATATATATATATATATATATATATATATATATATATATATATATATATATATATATATATAGATATATATATATACAGGGTGTTTTTTGTTAAGCTTAACAGAATTTGTTTTTAAAAACCATGAGAGCTAGATTAATGCGGTCTGTGCAGGTGAGTTATACGGCCAGGGGGACATATTATAGGAGGATAATCGTAACGATCAATCGGCTAATTAGTTAAAAATCGTTAATAAACTTTTTAATTAATGAAAATAGACATATGGTTCCAATTAGAAACTTGCTCGGCGTCATCGAAAACCACTAAATCAGTAATTTTCAGAAAGACTTTGAGCGCGTGAGAAGCGTAGTAGTGCACTAAAGTTAGCACTCGTGGAGCACGTACAAGGCTAGCGGTTGCGATAAGGCGCCCGCGCAATTTTTCCGTCGCTTATCTAGCCCCAGCCTTGTACCTGCTCCACGAGCGGTAACTTTCGTGCTCTACTACGCTTCTCACACGTTCGAAGTCTTTCTGAAAATTACTGATTTAGTGGTTTTCGATGAAGCTGAGCAAGTTTCTAATTGGAACTATATGTCTATTTTCATTAATTAAAAAGTTAATTAACAAATTTTAACTAATTAGCCGACTGATCTTTACGATTAGTCCCCTATACTATGTCCCCCTGGCCATATAACTCACCTGCGCAGACCGCATTAACCTAGCTTTCATGGTTTGTTTTTAAAAATTCTGTTAAGCTTAAAAAAAACACCCTGTATATATATAAATATATATATACATATATCTTAGGTACAAAACTAAAAAAAAATTTCTTTCCCAAATCGATTAGCGACTGGAATGACCTACCACAGCACGTGGTCCATGGCCAACTTTCTCGGACACGCTGTTTTAGTTCCCGATTCTCACGACATGTGGCGTATCAGCCTCGAACAAGATAAAAGGGGAATTCGAAGCGCGCGACCGTCTATCTGAACCTCCTCTTCTGTGCATCTCTCCGGCCTCCCACCCTTTCACCGTTTCCGTCTGGCTATCGCTTTCTGAGATCGAATGCTGCAGCACCTGTCACCGACATTCAAGCATTGAAAAAAAAAAAAAAAAAATCGTTGCGACTAGTTTTTGAGTTTTCCAATTAGGCAGAACAAAAATGCGTGAAGCTCGTTTCAGATCTGATACGAAGCTGATTTGGTACTAATTTGGTACTAAGCCTACACCTTGGCAGAGTAACGCAGAGTATAGATCTTTCGAACAATCGCCTTCAGCGAGAGAAAGGAGAGACATTTTATTTACAACGACGCTTAGTCCATTTCATCTATATGTCAACTGCGGTAATCAGGCAGCTGCCATGGCGGTGTCTAATAATAATAATAATAATAATAATAATAATAATAATACTTTATTTGCTCTCCAGGGAGCGGAGGGGCAAGGAAAAAAAGCTGCATTCAGCAACTTGACGAGGTCCCTGCCCCGATACAAACGGCAGAAAGAGTAGTGATGACATGTTCTATAATCACTCAGTTACAAAAATAATGAAACAACAAAAACAAAACTACACACATACAATATAAATGAAGCGGTAGCAACCAAAAAACGTGTGGGTGAAAATTTGTTAGTCAGAGCTAGTGAACGTCGTAAACAGGGACATTATGTGGGACTTGGTGACAACTTCAGGTATGACGTGATATTGAATCAATTCGTTTAGTAAGTGAGGTAGATTGTGCCTTGTTGATTTATTTCCATATGTTGTACGAGATGTCGGCGCAAACCATGGTTCTGCATGTCGTGTGTTATCACTTGTGGGATGCTTGTTTAGATTAAAACATTCAATTATAAAGGTGTTTTTTGCAAGTAGGGCAGATCTGTAAAGGCATGTGGGTCTGAGTTTGTAAAGGAAAGATATATTTAGAATGTTTAACTGTTGAAAATAATTAGCAGTGCTCTCATTCCATGCGAGATTTGCTATTATTCTAATTGATTTTTTCTGTGCACGAATGAGGTTAAGTATGTTATGTTTTGTAGTTGTACCCCGTATGAGATGACAATATCTTAGGTGAGGAACAACAAGAGCGTTGTATAACATGTTTTTAATATTGCATGGTAGGCTGTATCTATGTTTATTTATCAGCCCATTTATTCTATTTATCTTTGCACGGGTGTGATTAATATGAATGTCCCATGTGAGGTGCTCGGTAAAATAAACGCCCAAGGATTTTATTTCACTTACAACTTTTATACACGGCCGCTGCCGTATACATCGCCGCGGCCGATTCCGCTTTGGTGGCAGCGGATCTTTATCCTTGGTGCGTTTTAGTTTCTTACGTTGATTAGAAGGCAGCTACAGAGCTGTCGTTTTGCACGCATTTTTCTAATATTGGTGGGTAAATTATAACCAAACTTTATTGACATAACTAATTTACGGGATCAGAAAATTAGAAATTTAGAAATCGCATACCAGATCGCAGATTTCTCGTTGACTAATAAAGTTAGGATTACCTTTTTTTTCATCCATATTGTCACGACGACTGTGGGATTGTTCTGTATAAAGCCCTTTTTGCGATTTCATGTTTAAAATAGGCTTAGAAAATCAAACAGCCTTGTGAAAATAATGCTTTATTTTTTATCTTGTTTTAAAATTAAAGCCGCAAAAAAAAAAAGGTTCTATACAAAACAAGCCAACAGCCGTGACAGTATGAATGAAAAAGATAGTAATCCCAACTTTATGAAAAAAGAAGAAATCTGCAATCCGGTACGTGATTTCTAAATTTCTAATTTTCTGATCACGTAAATTAGATATGTCAAAAACATTTAGTTGTAATTATAAAAATGCGGGCAAAACGACAGCTCTGTAGCTGCTTTCTAAGTACCGTAAAAAATGAAACGGTAAACACCAACAATAAAGATGGCGAAAGTGGGACCGCCGCCTTAAAGAACACATGCAAAGGAAAAAAAACTTTTTTTTTAAACAGGCTAGATGGAAAAAGAATATTATAAAACAAATTTACAACGAAGAAAAAAAATTTAGAGCTTTATTTACGGCGCAAAACGAATTTGTAGTTGGCGCCCGCGGGAACCGCCGCTGATCACGTGGTAGGCCCGCGCGCCGCCGCGCTCCGTCGCCGCCGCCGCAAAGTCACATCGCCGCCGCACGCTGAGCGTTGTGAGACGCCGCTTCAACGCGTTTCTCCACGCCGCCGTCGCCGCCGCCGCACAAGTTCGTCTGCTTCGGGGCGCCGCCGCCGTCATCTGACCGGCGCACAGGTCTGTCACGTCTGCTTGCGCTTTTTCAGGAGTTTCCTTTGGGCTCTCAAAGTTACTTATTAATCTTAGTTTTTTGTTATATTTCAAACAAAGATGAATAAGTTACTTTTAGAGGCCATAGGAAGCTTTTGAAAGAGCGCAAGCACCACGTGATAAATAAGGGCCAGTCACGTGATAAATAAGGGCCACTTTTCCGCGGCGCCCGCGGGCGCCAACTACAAATTCGTATAGCGCCGTAAATATAGCTCTAAAAAATTGTTTTCTTCGTTGTAAAATCGTTTTATGACATCCTTTTTCAATCTAAGCTGTTTAAAAAAAATGTTTTTTTCCTTTGCATGTGTCCTTTAACGTGTCCACGGAATACCGTGCGCTGCGCCTGTGCCCAAAACCAAATGACTCGACTTTTTTTTTTTTTTTTTTTTGGGGGGGGGGGGGGCATAAAGCGTTGGAATGGTGAATACACTCTTAGAATAAACAGATAAACATTCCGTAGCAGCCATGATAATTGAAATAGCATTACCTAAGTCCAAGTTAGTTTATCTGATTAAGGTAAGCACTTTTTGTAGACTTGTCGAAAGCTTTTGACACAATAGATCATTCAAAAATGCTTGAGAAGTTGTACACGTTCGGTTTTCGAGGACCATTTTTTGAGTTTTTTTTAAATTATTTTTCGAATAGAACGCAATGTGTTAAAATAAAACATAGTATTAGCAAGGAAGTACATATAAATTATGGAATACCTCAAGGGTCTTCATTGGCGCCCTTGCTATTTAATATTTTCATAAACGAATTGGAAAACCTAAAATTTCAGTCAACGCTATTTCAGTATGCAGATGATACGGCTTTAATTTTTCCACATGAAAACTATGAAATAGCAGTGACAATATTCCAAAGTGACATTAATAGATTATCAAATTGGTTTGCTGAAAATAATATTTTTGTAAATTCAAAAAAGACAAAATTATTGTGCTTTAGAAATCCCCACAAGCGTGTTTTATTAAATCGTTCTTTATTCCTTCCTGGAAACAAAGGGGTGCAGGATACTGAATTGAAATACGAGGCTAGCACAAAATATCTTGGACTACATTTCGATGAACACATGACTTGGGAATGTCACATTGACTTCATTAAAAAAAAGATTAAGAACAGTCTCATCGTTTATATATCGCATTGGTACTTCAGCATGTGCTCTTGTAAAGAAAAATATTTATTGTGCCTTAGGAGAGTCTATACTGAGATATGGCATTTTAATTTATGGATCCAGCTCAAATAACAGATTACGAACCGTAGATAAACTAATATATAGAATAGTAAACAATATTGCATATGGTACACAGTTTCAACACTTAGACCTCATCAACAAACTTAAAGATTTTAATATAATGCCCTTGAATACTTTATTTAGATATATAGCTATAATAACAAATTACTTCTCTAGAACAGAATACAAACATCCGGTAAAGAAAAGGCCTCTCAGAAATATAGATAGATATTATTTGCCAAGAATAAACACGCATTACGGAAAAAGAATGAGAAGTTTTTATGTCCCTTATATATTCAATAAGATACCGGAAGAACTCATTAGACTCTTAAAAAGAAGTTAAAAACAAATTTAGAACATGGTGTTTGCAAAATCAGATGTAAACGTTTTTATATACATAGATGTTCTCTTTATAAATTATTTCACCTTATCTGTGTAGTCTAAATCTTTTGCATTGAGTGGCAGAATGTTTTTGTTCTAGATGCTTACAGTTAAAAGTTGTTGTTTTCTTGTTTGGTTCTTATAAAAAAAGAACGTTTTCGTTTTTTTCGGTGGGCGTGATATCTTGTATGTCAACTATTTGGTTCAGATAATGAGAAGACAAGATCAATTTTTTTTTATGTATATTTCCAAGTGAGTGAACTTGTCATTGATGTATTGTTGTTTTGTTTGTGTTTTGTTTGTTTTTCAACGCAAATGGCAGCGTTGTATAAATAACTATTCGCGGCTGCCGGGCCACGTCGTACAAGCCTCTAGGCTTTGACGGACCCGATTTTCTGTATCGTAAACAAAGAACAATAAAATATTATTATTATTATTATTATTATTATTATTATTACGCAGTGGCGTAGGCAGGGGGTCGACCCCCCCCCCCCCCCCCCCCCCCCACCCCCCCACGGGGCGGATGGTTCCGGTTTTGTCCCATTCCCTGTTTGCACCTTCTCGTTTCGACCCGGCTAAGAACGACCTTGTTTCATCTTTCCCATTTCGCCCTATACCGAAACAACCTTCCCGCTAAGGCCATCGCTCGTTAGCAATTGGGTCGGTTGGTTTGTATTGTTCGTTAACAGTTGGTTAGGTTCAAGTGTCCAACGTCTGTCCTCCTTGCTCACCTCACTTCTTCATCTCCCGAAACAACCTTGGAGACATGGCAGCGTAAGATAAACGCTGTGTCGGGGAGGGCTCAGTTGAACATTTACAGCTTCATCGATCTGATCAAACGGGATGAGACCTTGACAAGGATACGTCTGCAGCAGCTTGCAAATGGTGGTGCCGTGCGGTCCAGGGGACAGCCGCGAACTATATCAAAATTGGAGTGTCGCCTTTCTGATGGCGCGATTTTCCTGCTCGAATATCAACCAAGGCGATAGCATTTTGCAGTTCATAATTTTTTTCCTTTGTGCGCGAGGGCTCTGTTTTTGAACTCGTAAGAAAATAAAGTCGCAGTCATATGCCTGTCAACCTGTTGGATTTATCAGTCTTTAAAATATCCCGTTCACTACGAAGAAGATTTAGAACATCGCACACGAGCGCTTTGGGTAATTTAAAAATAGCCGTCGCGTTATAAAACCTAAGACAACGCTAATTCTTGCTTACTCAAAGTGCTTGCCTACGTTATTCTAAGACTTCATTATTGTACAGAGCGCGACACTGTTAGCGCTAACAAGCGATTGTTGGTTTTCGCTCTTTGTCACAAAGAATCAAAAGACTGCCATTAATATTATTAGTGTCTTTGAAAATCCTCGTCTGGGCCACTAACCTAAGCGGTAAAATTTAGTACCTTCTAATACCATTTCAAAGTAAAATTCAAAAAATCGTCAACATCGTGTTCGCGGTAACGTTGTCGCGCAGTGTACATAGTCCGTTTCGTAGTTACACATTTTGGAGACCATCTTGAAAGAAGCATTTTAAGTGGTTCAAGCAGAAATATATTTTGTTGAAGCTTGTCTGAAGGTGTTGTATATTTTAAGGGCACGTTGACAATCAAAAATATTTCACAACATAACTGAATAGCTCGCCTGCACCTTTGCATTAATTGCGTCAGGACATATTCTTAAGCAGAAAAGGTGCGCAAGCCAGGGTTAGAACGATGGGGACTTTTCGCGAAGATGTTGAGATGTGCGGGGCTTTATACCAATGAGTTCAAACGGGACGGGCTCAAACGTAAAGGGTGTTTCGGCTACGGGTTCAAATACGAAGGTCATTTCGGGAACGGGTCGAAACGGGACAGGTTCAAACGAAAAGATTGTTTCGGTAATGGGTCGAAACGGGACGGGTTAAAACGGGAAAGTTGTTTCGGGAATGGGTCAAAACGGGACGGGTTAAAAGGGGAGTGGGTTGTTTCGGGCTACACCCCCGGGGGCCCGCTCGCTCCCCTGCTCACGCAGTCGGCTTTGCCGCAGAGGGAGAGGCCGGACTATGTCCAACTAAAGGGCCAAACACATGCGCCAACACGGCCGGAAGGCCGCGCATGCGCGGTAGCTATGTGGGCAAAAGCAGCCCGGCTCTCCGTGTTTTCGCCATTGCGTTCTATGGCGTGCGCTCGTTGTTGACGTTGTAGGGACGCTTGTATCTTTATTTGTGCGTCGTATTTCCTCACAACGTATGTCGTATGCTATGCCCGACTATTTGAGCTCGCTGCCCGAGCCTGAATGGCAGCGGTATCGAAACAAACTGTGCGTGGACGGCGTTGCCTAGGAGGATTCGTACGCCGTAAACAACGCCTGCTGGACTTCCGACATAAAGTTGCTGCCACCGAAGTCGACGGCTCACGTCGTTGTTTATTTAGTTTTTTCGCCAAGCCAGTTCACGGCCGACACGGTGCAGGCGTACAAGTCTCTCGAGGCCTACGATTACTTCGAGTCGGTTTCCGCACTGCCGGCGGGATCAGCAGACTCTGGGTCAACGGAAGTGTATTTAATAATTGATTAAATACACGCAGCGTCTTGAAGTCAAGGTATGATATTTTTCCTACCCTCATGACCACAAGGCATGACAAGCGGTAACGCTTTGTCCGTTCTGCAGTCTTGGCGCTAACACGTTACAAGTAACGGCGTTGTTGGTAACGTGCTCCTTTTTTCAGTAACGTAGTAACCTACTCGTTACGTTTTCGACACAGTAACGGGTAACGTACTTACGTTGCTATTTCAAGTAACGTAGTTACGTTACTCGTTACTACGTCCCAAGTCTTAAAGAAATTACACTTCAATTTTTTCTGTGTTTTAGGCATCAAGCCATGTTTTTCTTTGCGTTTTTTCTCGTGAGTATTTAGGTGAAACCGTAAAAAGAGATAGAGTAATTATGTTCAGTTTCTGCATGGACATAATGTTTCTTGATATTTTACCTGTATCGTCAAAACCGTAAAATGTGTTAAATCATAATTTAAAAAAGTAACGCAGAAGTAACGTGCATTACTTTTTATCGGTAGCGGTAACGCGTTCTTTTTATTTTTAGGTAACGTAGCTCAGTAACGCGTACCTTTTATTTGTAAGTAACGAGTAACGTATTTCGTTACTTTTTTTCGGTAGCGCCTTCAACACTGCCGTTCTGTCGCCGATCCCCTTCTGCTGGGTAGCACGGGCGTAGCGAGTTTCCGACGAGCGCTTGGCCGATGCTTTGTGCGCGAACACCAGGGAACAAAATTTGGGTGGTCTCAATCAGACAACGGTTTCCCTGCACATAAGCAAGCTTCGGGACGGAGATTGAAATGGAAGCCGGACTTGACTTCAAGAAAGTGTTTGCCGCACAAATGGTCGTTCGCGCGAGGCGACCATTCTTTTCGATCCACGGATATTATCCACCTTCTATGCCTTTCAGAGTCTGCCGGGAACTTGTGGAAACTCACCCCCCTACTTTTTCTGTACATTTCGGTGCAATTAATGGCAACACAGCTTCACGGCATGCTGAAATGCTATGACGCCCATGCGAAACGTGCGCGCTTTTGCCCACACCCCCCGGCTCCGGCGCGATCGCAGCGCCGCCGCAGCTCCGTGACGTCAAGCCCGCGTGTCGGTGTATATGTTTTCGGGAAAAGTGTTTGTGGGGTAGAAAATGCTCAAATAAATAAAATTGTAATATTTCTTCATTCATGTTTATTTGATGGGATGCGGAACTTGATCTTGATTTGAACTTGAACTTGAACTTGATTTCGAAACATTTGTGGGGTCAAAGATGGCAAATTCCAGGCAAAGTATATCAAACTATCCTCACTAAAATACACAGTTCAATCAAACTAAAGCGAACATAATAAAACGAACACATGGTTATAATATAAAACAATGTCAGTGATGCAAGGAGTATTAAATGAATTGTAAAAACAATTGCACCGTAAGCAACGGGTGGCGCTGCGCTCACGCACACCTTGAGTACTGATTAGGATTACATATGCTTTCGGTTAAAAATTACCACGAATTAAGAAGTAACTGCGACTAGTTATTTCAGAAAGCAATTTACAGGCTCTCTTGATCATCTCATTTATGCCAAGCGTCTACACATTAAGATGCAGCCGCCTACGTGCACGGCAAAGAATATCCAGGACGTCCTCTGCTTGAACTTCATTGTCGCGCGGTAAACATTCAAAAACGCTAGACCGAGCAGTCGCTCATTCGAAGTGGATGCTCTCAGGTATGTTTTCAACCGTCGTATTGAAGAGAACGAGCGCTCAGCTTCCGCTGTTAGTTACGGGCAGAGTCGCTAGGATATTTCTTGAGGAGTCGATGGACGTTTGAGAATAGGTCCTCCGGACAGAGGACGACCGCCTGTATAGCGCAGACGTGACGGGCGTTTCACGTTTCTCCCTTTTGCATTTGGCAGCGCATATGAGCAGCTTGCATTGGAGCTAAGGAACTGAAACCAGGCCTGAATCAGTCTTGTACACGTTACTAAAAAAACGTAATCGATTACAATTACTATTACTCTTAGCTAAAAAGTATTCGATTAGATTACTTGATTACTCGGCGGCAAAAGTAATTGGACGTTACTTAAAGAAGTAATCGTTACTTTTCCGATTACTTTATTGTGTGAAGACACATCTTCAGCGCTCGTAACAATGAACTACTTCCAACCTATATTTCACCTTTGCACAAGTATTGAAGAAAAACTGGTTCCCTCTTCGTGGTCGTTGCACCTTCACAATGCGGACACAAGCATAGAATTCGTTTGAAGAAGTTTAATGAGTTGTGCGTTCGCCAGTGTGTGTGTGTGTGTGGGGGGGGGGGGGGGGGGGAAGCGGTGGGGGTTCTAGATCTTGTTAAGCTTGAGCAAGGGTTGTCACTCAAAGTTTGCGTCGCTCATTTTATTATTCACATGTGGATAAATGAGCTCGCTTGTTATACAAAAGAGCAGCAGCTCCAGGATTTGAACGGATCATGTGTAGTATCCATTAGCGGAAGAGATTGCCCCGACCACTTCTCAACTCGAAACATTGCTTGTCACAAAGACCACGTAGGGGAAATGGGGAAATATTTCAACTGGCTTTGTTATATTTTGCATCCGCTTTAGGCATTCTTCGGTTCTGGTTCTCCTACGGGCTGTGAGAAGGTACCCTAAGCAGGATTTTTTTATTTTTTTTATTTCTGTGTGTGTGTGCGTGAGGGGGCTAGTTTGAACGAAGGACTTAGAAAGCTACGTTCTGCTCCCCCAAACTTCGCCCTGAATGGCCTTTGTCACGCACTGTGGCATCACTGGGGCTTCCCACTCCCAGTCCCAGCTCGAAAAAAAAAAAAAAGAACGGACATTCCACAGAAACTGTACATAGAAAGGGATTGACCTCGTTTCCTACAGCTCCGCAAAAATCTTTCTTTTTTCCGTTCAAAAAAAAAAAAGCAAATTTTATTTTTGTCATTTCAGAAAAAAAAGGCGCGTGCCGGGGGGTCCCGTGGAAAAATAGTAACGGTTACAAGTAATTTTATTACTTCAAAAAGTAATCATATTACTCTTGTGATTACTGCCTAATAAAAGTAATCAACTGATTACAAAATTACTTCAAAAAGTAATCGATTACAAGTAATTTGATTACTTGTAATGCGTACGGTACAAGTCTGGCCTGAATAGAGCTCCGAAAACTCTTCAGCGCCGGGAGCAGCCCCGCTTTCCGAGATCTTTGCAGGCAGAAGCGTCGAAAGTAATTGCAACGTACGCCGGTGCTTTTTAAATCTCCCATCTAACTGCGTGAGCAGGTAATCCATCAAAGGAAGGAACACGGATTGTTTAAAATGCTCTTCCGTGCTTCCAGCGGGAATGTTAGAGCGGTGACGTTGCCGACTTGTTACTCGCGGCATCTGGATTTCAACTTCCGCTTTCTCGGCCATTTTAATGGCGGCTGGGAATATTGCCTAGCGTTTGTGCGTAAACGCTTGCTCTAATATTTCAACGTCGAGATTTTTTTTTAGTGCTTAATTTCTTGTGACAGTACAGCAATCGTTTTGTTTTGTCTGGCCGGCACGCGTTGGTAATGCAGTGGTACATCAAAAAGCGGAGGGAGTTGTGTGCTGTGAGGAAGTTTTTAAAGTTGGCGGGCCGCAACTACGACGACAGTACAACAGTGAGCCACCACGCTCGTATTCCTGTAAATGAAGCCTGCACCGTTTTGAAAAATTACAATACAGCTTTACCAGTCTTACCTTAACAGCGCCTCCTAATCTTTGCTTTAGCGTCCTTACCTCCGAGCTCACCCTGCTTCGTCATTGGGGGGGGGGGGGGGGGGGGGGGTACTAATGCCGTGGAACCCCCCCCCCCCCCCCCCCCCCCCGAAATAAAATCCTGGATACGCCACCGTCGTAGCGTGATATAAAGATGCTATGGATATGGTTCAGCATCATGATGAAATAAACTTGAGGCCGGGGGATAAAAGAAAATCATTAAAAATCGAAAAAAAAAAAAAAAAAAAAGCTGGACGGTGCTTTGTTTTCAGACGTCGTACTTTTTTTTTTCTACTTCGATTCTTTAGACTTATGGTGCTTCTCATTCCCACCCGGGTCTCGGGTTTTATTCACCATAGTTAATATTCACCAGCTCGCCTGTACGTTTACTGTGGTTTAGGAATGTCCGTATAAGGAAAAGATAAGTATGCCCCTTTAAAATAAGCGCTTACATCGGCTATGAGCCCTTAAGTTGTAGATTTATTGCGTTGCTTACACTGCATGTTGTCCAGTAGCCGGCGATATGAGCGGGAACAGTGGCTTTTGAGAAAAATGTAATGTGAGACGTGCGAGGCGCGTTAGGTGTAAAAAGAGAACATTGTGGTGGACTGGCACGCTCCATAATTTCGCTTTACGACATTTTGTTTCGTGGGTTAAGACGTAGGGAAACGTCATGCGGCATTTTGTCCCGCTCAGATCTTTTAGCTCACAATGCTGGCCTCTTTACATGTGGTGTATAACCGAGTTATTTTGATAATATTGACGCCCCTGTTATAACTGTTCTAACGGTAATAATTATGGTGCCCCGGTCACCCGGGGAGGGGGGTCGTGAAATCAGAAGGAATGGTTGTTCTGGCGGGTGTTCTAAACTGGTTTTGCTTAAAAAAAAAAAAAAAGAGGGGAGAGTGTAAGAGAGGCGTATAACTCATATAACGCGTATAGCTCATAACACTCGAGAGAGAAAGGTGAGGATCAGAATATTTCAGGAAGAGGGAAAGGAGAAAGGCTTAGATAGGACAGATAGGACAGATTGGGTTATGATTAGAGGAAACAACAGCTATAGTGTACTGTCGAGGCCGCATGACTTGAGAAAGTTAGTCGGTGGTTCTGAATCGTCTGTCGACGTCGGATGGAGCCAGTTGGAAAACGAGTGTCTCCTCCGAAGGGTTCCTTACTCCAACCTTCGCGAGCTTTGCCAGCAGATCTCGACGAGCATCCGAGTACTCGGGGCAGTGCAGGAGAATACAGCCAAAAGTTTTATTTTCTGGGCATTTAAGGCACGCGGGGTTGTCGACGGCCGATATCTTCGAGAGGAAATCTCGCGTGAAAGCACTCCTACAGCGAAGCCGCAGGGGGAGTGAAGCCTTTTTCCGCTACAGGCCCCGTGTCAGGCATAGCTGGTGTGCTGCAAAGCTGGCTGGTGCCAGATCATGTATGTGCCATTTAAATGCTCGGCGTTGTCCTGGAATGAACGTCCAGAGCCCCATAACACTCTTAAACGTTTATTTTATACGTGCTGTGGCGACGCGCTCTAAAACAAGAATTATTCGCTCAAAATATTTCTAGGGAGGATGCGTTCTGCCCGTGTTTTCTTATTTGTTGCCCACAACATGAGTTGTACTAGTATCCCCCGTATGAACCCGCGTAACCTTTAATTCTCTTTCAGAAGTGTAATTAAGTTGAACCTGACACGTAGCAAGCCCAGTGCAAGATACACCGCATATTATCATAAACATTTATTCTGTGCTGCTCTGGGGAGCATACAAATAACTGGGATCCTTGAAGCACCAAACAAAAATTGTATCTGCATTTCGTTTTCAAGTACTGTCGTATTTGTTTTCGGAAAACACTGGGCGAGGACGAGACACCACACGCTGGAAGTAAATCAGCCGGCTTTTTTTGTCTGTGAACTCGCCAAAGTCGCGCAGGGTTGATTTGTAAGTTGTCGTAGGCGCAGAGTTATAAAACGAAAATGAGTCGAAATGGACGGTTATCAATTTCGTGACGAGTGACGTCGGGTAAGAGTACGGTTTGTCTAAAGTTACGTGACAGCGCAAAAAAGCATTGATTACTCAGGGAATTGGATGAGAGCGATCGCATTTAAATGTCAAGGGATCTTTTTTATCAATAAATGACGAATACATTAGTGATTGGCGCGCTGAAAAGCGAATGGCCATGAATAAAGCAAGTACGTGCTTGAATACTCTGATTAGTGAATTTTCGTGCCACTCATTTCACGGCCATTATATGTTTGTACGAATTAATTAACCGGAATTATATTTGAATTCATCACTTTCTCACCATGCTGCGCTACTCCTCCGCGACAGTGTTACCCTAAGAATAGTTCATTACCGCTCGTATAATAAATGCTCTGAAGTTTTCTTTTTTGTCCCGCGAACAGTAACCGATTGGAATAATCTTGCTGAAATTCTCGTTACGCAGTCATTAATGTCATTATTTGAATTTCTCCTAATAATTTTAATTGTATAAATATTTGTTTATTTGTTTTCCCACACTTAATTCTTCCCATTGTTTGCCCGCCTTTTGATAATTCACCGATGTATCCACCGCTGAAATTATTTGCAAGCATTGCAGTAATAATAGGTAAATAAAATAAAGAAAGAACGAAATAATTGACAGCAAGTATCGTTTCATGCGCGTCAGCCTTGGCCATTCTTATTCTGCGTCCAAACAAACCGCACGGAGTGCACTGGAAAGAAGAAAACAACACTCCTTTCAAGCCCAGCACTCGCTAGTTCCCTTTGTATATTTCTAGAGACTCAAAAAACACTACTTTTGGCAAAAATAACACTTCAGAAAGGAAATGATCGAGCCAAAAACAATCTCCATCAGGCAGCTGAGTACTTCGAGACTGTTACTGGTCGTTAACTGTGATTTTAAGAATTAAATTCAAAAACATAGATATCAGAGTTCCAAATTATTCACTTCCAAAGATGTCAAACCACAAATCTATCAACATAAACTGACATCGCAACATAATATTGAAGAGCAAATAAGCTGTCGAGAAAGATATAATTAACGCTCAAGTCAAAGCGTGACTCGGATGGCAGCGGCAGAATTTAGGAGAAGAAAGCTGAGGTATGACACGGTTACAGGGGCGGATGCAGGAATTCCCTGAGGGGGGGGGGGGGGGGGGGGGGTCAGGTGTTGGTCAGCGTACCATTTGTTTAGGAACCCCCACCCCCTCTTCCTTGTTTCACGCCCTAAATTTTACACATGCAGAAATCAAGAGGGGGGTCAGGTCGTCCGGAACCTCCCCTCTAAATCCGCCCCTGCACGGTTACGATTTTCATAGCCCAGGTTTTTCTGCTAAGATGCCGGTCATAGCATTATAAACAATGTTACGAGCGGGATTTTACCAGCTATTCAATTTTTATTGTCACTTGCCAGTTGACCGGACAGCTCTTGTTGGACTTGTGTTAATTTCAATATGTTAATAGTGTTCATTGTAATGGCATTCAAATTGTTATACCAATAGTTTTTTTTTTTTTTATAAATAAATAAATAAACCTAGGAAGCCCGAATCGTGACGTGTCTTCGTTTTTAGGCAATGACAATGACCTATAGAGTAGCTGATGTCCTATTCTTAAAGCAGGTACAGCGCATGCGCTCTTGGGCTCTCCAACGTGGGCATGGTCATGGGCATGCGCTCTTGGGCTTTCAGTGGGCATGGGAGGAGCATTGTGATGAAGCTCATTCACGCCGTGCGCTTGTTTACCCAGGTCGCGGCATGTCTCCAGTTCAGCGCGGGATCGGCGGCCTCCCCCGGTTGTGATTCTGCGACACTTCTTCAAGCCACGAAAGACGGACCTTCATGCGTACTCACTGGCAACCACGCTGGACGTTTCCTCAGTCATGCAAGGTCACCTCATCGACATCACCATCAAGCTTCGATAAGAACAGCTGGCGGAACCTTCGAGGCTTCAGTGGGCATGGGAGCAGCATCGTGATGGAGCTCATTCACGCCGTGCGCTTGTTTACCCAGGTAGCTAAACACACGTCAATAGTCAAAACAAAAAATCGGGTAACGTATACCTAGTGCTGTTCCCATACCCGGGAGTGATGCGTTCCGTTATGATTTCTTTCTGCCGTCAGTTCTTTGAGATTATTCACCAGGCGCTCTTGTTGTCGGGAAATGTAGAGTTAAACCCAGGCCTCAACAAGGGCGGACATTATATAAGGTCCCAAGAGCCTGCTGCACCAGTAGCCGATAGCCCATTAAATTGCTCGCTACAGAAACAGTTCAATGAAATGTTCGCAATGTCACAAGGCGTAAATTCGCATACAGCAAAGATGGAACAGGATCAGTCAAATTTAATCAGTACAGTAAATGATATAAAAAAGCCAGGCATCAATTAAAAAAATCGCAGACATGGATAGAAGGTTGATTGCGGTCGAATCTAAAATTTCGTCCAGTGACGCCATTCAACAAGACTTGTGTGATTTGCGGCAGTTGACCGATAGTCTCAAAGATGAAAATTCGCGATTGCGGGTTAGTCATGCTGAGCTGGAGGACCGCTCACGGCCTAATTGTTAAAAAAAAAAGCGATGTACCTTAATCAACGGGGTCTGTGACAGTCATTTAATAGGTAGCAATCGTATTTCTGAGCGATACCTAGTTTTTACACAACCTTTGCCCAATGCTCGGTGAAGCATGCTCTACAACTGGAATCCTCAGTCCTCCGCTGGGGCGTGGCAGATGCCCGTTGTTGGTTTGGCACGTAAAACCCCCATATTTCTAAGTGCACTTTCTGTATACTGATTTTGAACTACTTTTTACCACGGGCACTACGATTCTACTACATGTACTAGTTTTGTACGGACGAGTACACTTTCAGTCCACCACCATTTTTACTAGAAGTACACTTTAAGTACACTTAAAGTATACAATCAGTACGAAGACCACACTGAAAGTATACTTTTAGTATACTTCAGTGCACTTTTAGTATACTGATTTTGAACGACTTTTCGCTAAGGGAGGTGCCTATCTTTTCCGGATGAATTTAGAACTGTATTCATGACACCATATCGTAACATAAAAGTGTGTCTTCACTATCTACTACTTTATGATGAAGCATTGTAGACATACGGCGGTATCAACACAGCGAATGGGCTCGAGCCTTCCGCAGAAGCATCGACTGAACACGTCTCCCAGCCGAAGCACACCGACGCTGATGTAGCACGGGTGTACAATTCTCTCTGCCCCCGCTTTACGGTCATGTGGCTGTGTCACCACCCTTTTCCCGCTATTTTCAGCGTGTGACGAGGTGGATGGGACCCCTCGGGAATGGCCACTTGCAGCACGGATCATGGTCACATGATTAGGCGACCACAATGTGCTTGCTATTTTCATAACGGTCCAAATTGACGGTTCGATCTGAGAGTCCAGCGTTACGGTCCGATCTGACGATTCAGCGTTACGATCCACTCTGACGGTCCTGAGTGACGGTCCCGCTTAACAGTTCAGCGTGACGGTCCCAAAATTCTTGAAAGCTGGCGTATAAAAACATTGTGTGTTTAAAAAAAGCATGTGGTCAAAAAATGTGCAATCAGAAAAATGGGGTCGCCTACCCTTTGCTGTCGCAAACGCCCGTTATTTTCAACACAGAATGTGTTTGTTGTGTTGTTGTTGTTGTTGAAATGTCCTTATGAAAAAGGAGGAAACGAAAAAAAAAAAAAAAACCGGTGAGGTCAGCCGGGTGCTCTCTCCAGGGGAGGGGGGGGGGGGGGAGGGGGGGTGCAGCACCAACTTACAGCAAAACAAATTTCACGGGATAAGCGTTAAATTTGGCTGATATACATTTGTTATACATGAAAAGGTTATATTTGCGTATGTAATAGAAAATACCCCGCTGTCGGAGTGCTATCGAACCTAGGACCCTGTGATTTGTAGCCCAATGCTCTACCAACAGAGCAATGGGACGATCACGTCTCAAAGCTTCAACGCTCATTGTTTGTGGTACCCGAATGATTAATGGCCTCATGGTCAAATGACTATGATCCGTGAGGGCACGTGACCGCTGTTAATTGGTGGTCACGTGACCACTGTCCATGGGTTTCACGCGACCATTGACCTTGTCAAAAGCTGGAAATAGTAGGCCAATGGTGGTCAAGTGACCATAATTTGTGCGGTCAAGTCACCGTCGGCAGTGGCGGTCACGTCACCGTGGTTCAAGAGTTCCGTCAACTTCGCGACCAGGCTGGAAATAGCGAACCAATGGTGGTCAGATGGTCACATGACCATGATTCATGGGTTCACGTGACCATTATCCCCCTTATCCGTGACCACGCACAGTATTCATGGGCTTGAGTGAGTTCAACACATTCTGTGCTTTTCGGCTTTTGTCAGCATGATCAAGCTGGCCTAACTTTTTGTTTTGTTTTGCAAACATCAATAGCTCGTACTCACCCGTGCCAGCTATTTGGTTCGGTCATCTTAGGTGACGTGAAACTTCCAGAGCCACTACTACCACGGGGGAGAGAAAATGTCAAGGATGTCAATAAACGTCAGAATCTACATAACCTACCGAATCTTACAAACCTCGCTGGAAGCAATGCTCCGCGGCCACTATGGTATTTATTTCAATAATTTTGTACCGTCTAAGATACAAGAGGTGTGAAAGTAGTCAGCCTAATACGTTTCGCGCAATGTACTCTTCTCCCTAAATTATGGCAAGGCAGTTGCTTAATGTATAAAACAAACACTGGTCAGCACAACATAGAACCGTAGAACATGTTGGAGGTTGACGGCCGTTCTTAACAAATGTGCTGGGCACGTAGCCACGGGGGTGGCTCAAGGGGCCCGGCCGACCCCTCCCCCGAAAACCTCCGTTATGCTGGGACCTCCTCTCCCCATCCCCCGTTTATGGCGTTTCGCCATGGGCGTACGTGCCTGAATTGTTTGCAGCCTTTCGTCACGCCGAGAATATGTCGTTATACACGCCTGACATAATTTTGTTCAGTTTGCGGCTGTAATCGAGCTAAAACTTTACGTACACAGACAAATTAAAAGCAAAATAGATACAATGCAAGTGTTTCTGAACCTTTATAACAGTTGATTATATTTGAAATCCAGGGCACAGATTTTGATTGAAACAATCTACTTATCATATAGTCATATTATAACCTCCACATTATTAGTCAATATGCAGTCACAAACGCATCGTAGAAATCTTTTTTTCGGTTAGTCTATGTAAAGGTGTCTTGGCCGCAAGCTTTTTGGTGCACGGTGGAGTGCTAACTTTACAGGGGCAAAAAGCAGGCCAAATGCGGAGTGTCTCGAGGAATAAAAAGTATTAATTAAAATACTGAAATTTTAACTGCGGCGTGTGCTATGAGTCGGCAGCTATTATATTTCTCGGGAACATTACGATTCTTCATTTCAGAGAGAATAAATTTAAAATTTTGTCAAAGTGGCCCTTAAAACCCAATGCAAAAAAAAAAAAAAAAAAAAAAATGTCGGGCCCAGGAATAAAAAGTATACAATCCTGAGGTTCAAGTAGGTATTAAATAAGAGTGTATTAGTGCATTCTATCGATATCCCGGGGAACTTAAGGATTCCTGCAGTAGTTTGACTGAAATTATCATTTTACTGCATTTTGCTGAGAATAGCCAAGATAGGGCGCAAGGGGAGCTCGTCCAGAAATGCTGGGGATGACTGAGGCTTGTGATGCCATATTTTCCACCACGTTGTCAGACATCCTCAAATATTCTTCTCGCAATTTCTTTTTTTTTTTTTTTGCTGTTGATGCAAGCGCATTTTGTTCGTTTTTGTGTAACGTTGTTTTATTGTTATTTTTGCATTTCTATGCAATGTTTGTATCCTTACGCATGGTGTGACGAAATAATCAATTCTTGCATACCATGTACCCCCTACAATAATGCCCCCGGGCGATGTAGGTACTGCATAAATAAATAAATGAATAAATAATAAAATCCATTTGGGGGTTTTACGTGCCAAACCAATGAAGGGCACCTGGCACACCTGAGTGGAGAACTGGGGATTAATTTCCACCAGGTGGGGTTCTTTTTACGTGAGACTGACATCTCGGATACATGTCGCCTTCTCCGCAATAAGCCTCCGTCAGATTGCGGGCACCTCGGCCGGGATTTGAAGCCGCCACCAGGGGATCCCTGGGCAGGTACTGTACTTCACATCGGACCTCCGAGGAGGCTTTCATTGAAGGGCAGCTCCGTCGTCGATTGGAACATTTTTAACTAACCATATTTTTCTAAAGCGCGCAAGATTGCCAGCCCAGAAGCGTGACTGGTGAACAATGACAGCACGAGCCGGCGAAAGAACGACAGCAAGTTCTAGCCAAGAGCACGGCCAGGCTAGAATGAAAAGGTGCGCTTTCTTACGACCTTCACAATGAGGGTACTTAGTTTTTCTCTCCCACCGCAGCTCAGTGGGGTTGCTGCGACCTCACCCGTCCCGACCCCTGTCACCGTGTTGGTCTCTTGGCCCCGGGGTTGAATTAAAGGAATTTCCAGACTATAGATAGAGCTACAGGCCTGGAGGCCGCCTGCCTGCAGGGACTTACGCCGAACACTTCTTCTTCGTTTTCTCAAAAAACAAATTTTCATAAAGAAGCGTCTACTTACCGTAAGCCAAAAGTATTTCAAGCTGCGCAGTACAGTTGTTTCATATGAGTACATTGGCACAAAGTTTCAATCACGGTGGTCGGAACAGTTGCCCAGGGTGGTTCAGGCAGTACTTGGAGGGGTGGCGTTGTTGCGCCCCTACGCGCTAGAAAAACTCCCATTGCTTCTAAATCGAAAGCAAAGGCCGCAAGGAATGCCGATGCCTAGCCCGGCCGTGCCAAGAGCCAGAAGAGGAAGCGCAGGTGCTGAGGCGCTTCTGGGACAGGTACCTGTCACTACACGTGTGCCCACTCGTTTCGATGGTTTGACGAGGAGGAAACCTGACTCTGGGTTTCTTTCTTTCTTTCTGTCATTGTTAGCGCACTGAAACGAAAGCAGATTCCTGTCTTGGGCTTTATTAACATTCAGGATTTAATGGGGTCATTATTTAGGAAAAGTTGAAAAATCATGTCATGGTCCCTTTGAAGGACCATTGATAACCCCAGAGTCGATATTTTTTTTTTTTTTTTTGTCTCAAATAAGTCGCGATGGCGTAATATAACCTAATGCATCGCGAAAATCATTTTTTAGCGCGCGAACTCGCACGTCAAACATTCTCGTCTTCCTTCCCCGCCGGGCTTCCCCTCGCTTCGTTTTTTTTTGATGATGTAAGATGGCGAAGGCATCTTTCAGAAATGTAGAGGTTTTGCAAATTGTATGTCTGTAACAATTATATTGACACTCATGAGATATACATTTTTTCAACGATTGAAACTGTACTACTCTGCCGATTTCGAAATGCAAAAAGCAGAACCCGGAAGTGTAAATATCGACGAGTCATCGACCGTCTCCAGGCTTTTTCTTCATCATATCACGGCCCTTTCGGAGTTGGCAGGAATGGCGCAATGCCTCACACACCACCTACACGACATCACCCTTCAGGTCGCTCACCAAAGTCTGCTACACGTCGCTTTTTGAAAAAGCGTTTTAGACTGATTATGGAGAACACTGCTGAAACAACAATGTGCGAAGAAACGAAAGCGATAGCTATAGCAGGGTCGAGCAATGCAGGAGGACCTGGGTAATTCTCAGGAGGACCTGGGTAATTCTTATAGCCGTCGTGGTTTGCGTTGGGGATGCCACTGACGACCGCCACCAGTGATCCGTGAAGGAAGTGGGTAAGCGATGTGAAAGTTTCTAAAACCATTCAACATCACGCGTAGCGACTGGAGACTGCCAAAGTGTCATTTCGCTTAACGCGAGGAATGTTTGGAAATAACTTGTTTGAAGCAGACGACAGGAAGATTCTCCCTTCGTCGCGTCGTTACTGGCGGTATGCCGGGGCTCCCCTCTCTTCTCTCTCAGCGTTGCGCGGCCGACGCTCAGAAGTGACGTGGAGGAACCTAAACTTGGTGCTACACCGAAACCGTCTGCTGAACACCGTTGATAACCGCTAAATTCACGGTGAAGACTGCAGCCATGTAAGGGTCCCACCCTCTTTAATCTGTATCGACTAAAAAAGAAACATCTTTTACTTTATGTATTTCTTTACATGTCAGGTCAGCTTTCGCAGGCAGAAGTGCTCGAACTTGAGCTGTTCCGTCAAAGACACTCGCGAATGTTGGGCTGCACTGCGTTCGGGGCATAAAACAACAACATAAGTCTATAGTTATAGCAGTATAAGCACAAGTTAATGGGTAATGTGACCCCGATAACGCATGGTACTAAAGACCCCAGGGTCAAAGGACCAATCGCGGAGAACTTTCTGGCGGCAAATGGGAACAGACAAATTTAAAAAAAAAAGAATGGTTCACCTGTTTAGAGTTGTCAGTTTATCGATTCATCTAAACGTAGGACGACAATCAGTCCTCTGTATACATACGGCTTGTAAAGTTGGGCGATTCGCTCGTGATAAGAACGTTGCTGGAATTTCGAAAAGTTGATGACGCGTACCGCAGTCTACACAACGATCGAAAGTGTTCGAGAACGTCTGCCGTTACGATTTGTCTGGGAATCCCCCGGTGCGCAGGAGGGCATTAATCCACCCGTTTAGTTTGCAGCGCTAGAGGGTGGTCGTGTAATGTGCATGAGGCAATTTCGCTGCGAATATCAAATCTTTCTAGCCTCGAACACCCCTCCCAGCTCAAGCCCAGAAATCTAGTGAAACGTGTGAGCCAATACGGGTCTCTTCGTGCGTATGGAATCGTCTGTTTGTACTGCGTATGCGAATGAAATATTGCAGGATTGCTTACTGCGGCGACTGTAATTGGAAACTGTTTGAAGGCAAGAGCTATAGCCTCAGGCAATTATATTGGTTGCTCGTCATTTGGGCACGAATGTCGCGCTGCGTTTCTTTGCAATTTGGCGCTGTTCGCGAAAATTTGGAAAATATGTCATTGTTGGCTATATCATTTTATAAAGAAACATTGTTTCCTTCGAATATTTAAATGACGAAATAACTTCCGCGAAAACTAGCAACCGGTAAAAAAAAAAAAAAAATTAGGTTATGTTTCAGGAAGAGTTCTTTTCTAGAGATGTAACACGGAGGTAAATGCTTCTTTCAAAAGAACAAGGCTGTTGTCAATAAATTGCTGCCAACTTTTTTTTTCCTATTTACCTTGACGTTGAGGTGAAACTGAAATAAGTAAAGGTAAATGGTCACGCCAATATGCCTTTCCGGAGTCTCCCACAAGGCCTCTCGGCGACCTCATATTACATCGCGCGGCGCAGGGAATTGTGGGGCAGTGCCGATGTATGCTCGGGCCGACTTGTGTGCTCCGTACATCCTGGAAGCGACGCAATTTCTTCTCTCTTACCGTTGTGAGTTCAGCATACAAAGACAACACAACGAACACACAACAAAGTCGCTACGTACACTTCGCGACACTGTTCGCACACACACGACATCGACTTTTTTTTTTCATTTTACTTTGAAATTGTATTAGCGAGCATCAAACTTTACTGCTTAGGTGAGTACGTTCCGCCAAACGTCTAGTTTTGATGACAGCTCATTGATTCTAAAGAAAAAAAATGTTCACCAACAATGTGCGAAGAAAAGAAAGCGATAGATGTAGCACTGCCGCGCAACGCGGGTGGAATGATGCCGTCACGTACCTGAGGACGGAGGAGAGACGTGGTTAATTCTCATAGCCGTCGTGGTTGGTGTCGAGGATGCCACTGACGACTGCCACGAGTCCTCGGTGATCCGTGAAGTAAGTAGGTAAGCGCTGTGGAAGTTTCTAAAACCATCCAATATTACGCGTTGCAGCTAGATATTGCCAAAGTGGGATTTCGCATAACGCGAGGAATGTTTGGAAACAACAGTTTGTCTGAAGCAGACGACAGGAAGATTCTCCAATTCGTCGCGTCGTTATTGGCGGGATGCCGGGGCTCCCCTCTCTTCTCTCTCCGCGCTGCGCGGCCGACGGTCAGATGTGACGTGGAGAAACCTAAACTTGGTGCTACACCGGAACGGTCCGCTAACACCGTTGAAGAGCTGAACATAGATGGCGTAAAGTTGACGGGCAGTCCTCTAACAAACGCGTTTAATGATTTTTTTTTCTCGTTAATCAAGGTAATATTGCAGTTGGCCGCAATCCGTGCAGATACATTGATGAAAGCAATCCGAGTTCTAATTTCTTGAGCCGGTTGTTCTCCCGGAAGTAATATTCTTAACGGTGCTATTAAAAAACAGTAGTGCTACTGTTTTTATAAAAGTCCTTACTAGACGATTGCAAAATGTTATGAAAAGTCTTGTCGGGCCGCATCAGACATGCGGTATTAAATTACGCATAATTTTTACGAATACCCATGTTGCCAGGAGTATTCTCGAATGCTGTGACATCTTTGAACGTCGAGTTGAGATGTTACAGCTAGACCTAGAGAAGGCATTTGATCTTCTGTCACACGCGGGGTTCTTTTTTCAAATTTCAGAGCATGCGAACCTAGGTTGTGTAATTCTAGATTATCTAAAAATGGCATGTTTCCATTGTACGACATCACTAATAGTCAACAAAAATCTAACTGACAATGTCGAAGTCCATTCTTCCGTAAGGCGAGGTTGTCCCCCATCTCATTTGCTCTTTGCGATTTGTTTAGAGCTGTTTTGTTTAAGAATAATTCACAGTTGAAACATGCGTGGGTTTAGATTAGAGTCGTGCGAGGTGAAATTGTTTTCGTGCGCAGAAGATATGGCTGTGTTTTGTGTTGACGGAGAAAGCGTGCGTGAAGTCGTCAGTGTTGCCTTCTCCTTTTGCAAAAATACGGGCAGTGTAATTAATTGGGGTAAAAGTGCAGGTTTCTGGCACGGTAACTGTGCTAACCGCGCCTGATGTCTTTATCAATGTTCAGTGGACGTCCTTGTCCGTGAGGTATCTCTGTGTGCCGCTCGAGCACTACAGAGATAGCACCCAAATATGGAACGAAGCGAAGGAGAGAGTGCGCGAGCAAAAGCGGAGAGTTGAAAGGGTCGAGATTTGTCTATGTTGGCGCGTGCTACAATATGTAATTTATTTTTTATGGAAAAAAGTGCGGTACATGCTGCAAGTTATTGATGTCGCGTCTTAACGTACAGACGTTTGACAGAGTTTTTGCAGTCTACATCTGGAGTTTAGTCTGGGAGCGTTCTACTCGTACAAATATGTTTCGCGCTGTTCGAAGCGGTGGCCTGGGATTCTCCCACCTGTTTATTCGGCAGATTGTGTCTAGGTTTGTTTTTACGCGATCAGAGTGATGTATTTTTGCGTACTGTGCTGCAGGTGCGATTGCGAAATGCGTTGCCGGAATTTGTTGTTTCGTCCAGCAACTTATGTGCTCAAGTGTCCAAGGCTTTATGCATGAAGTTGTGCTTTCATTTCGAATTCTAAATTTGCGTTCTTTTTTTTTTTTTCTTCTTTAGAGTTCCTCAGTTCAATCACTCGGAAATGACTGTATAAAGATGTTTTGTTACCAGTGCCCCTCTACAGATCATTGTACTGCGAGGGGGAGCGGCAGGATGTGCAAAAAAGAAATAAGAAAATGCCGGTCAAGCCATCGGTAAAGTCTTTTTTCTTTAAAATGCATTGTCGCGTATGTCAGTCATACCTTGGCTGAATGACAAAGGCATTTTTGTACCATGGTCCATAAATGCCGGCATATGTAAGAAACCTGAGTCTATTGAACACATCTTCATAGAAGGTTTGGACGCCGTGTTTCACTGGGACATCCTTCAGCGTACGCTGAAGAAAGGTCTTCCTCTAACGGCACAAGCCATCGGTCTTACCTGTGGAGAACGAGGGAGGTGTCCCTTTTTACATGTTTATGCTTCTCGGGCTCCACAGTCTATGGAAGACAAGAACGAGTGTACGCCATGCGGATGTTAATCTGCGCCCCGTAAGAAAAAAACCTTTATTGAAAGTGTGGCAGATATATACGTAAAGTTTATCGTGCACAGTCTGAACCCCCTGATCGGTTGCCAATTCTAAATGAATTAGTATGTTTGAAGAGATTTTAATGCAATTGTGTTAGCCTCAAAGTGGCCAACCTGTTTTAACATTTTGCAAGTGTGTGTGCGCGTGCGTTTTGTGACCAATGTCTAAACAGGCAATAAAGAAGGGGAGGGGGGGGGAAAGAAGAATCAATCAATCAATCAATCAGAGTTTTATTGTGTTTCCCAAACAGCTTTAGTTGCCTTTTTAGGGTTACACTTAACATTATAAAACAGCACTGAACTAAACAAACTACACGGCAATCCTAACCGCAATACTATTCTTCAACTTTTTAAAAGGCATAAAAGAGTCCACGTGAGGGTTAAAATACTTGTTGTACGTGAGCATCATCCGTGTCAGCGGGGGACTGGACTCTAGATAAGAGGGGTAAAAAAAGGAGTAGACCTATTTTGTCGCTGGGGAACATGAATTGAGATTCTACACAATAACATTGGGGAATCAAAAACAGAATTGAGCAACTTATATAAAAACACCATGTCGCGAACTAGTCGCCCAGTTGAAAGAGGCAAAAGAACAAGAGTGCCCAAAAGAAGCACATAATCATAAAAAACACTCCGTCCAATGTGGCGATCGTAGACAATTCTCACAAGTAGTCTCTGTATACACTCCAACCTGAGCGCCTGACTAACACCCAAAGAATCCCATACCGTAGAACAAACGTCCAACCGTGATAGAACCAAAGCCCGAAAAAGGTTCAGTTTACAGTTGTAATTCCGGAAGTCACGGGTAATGAATGCAATTATCCCCAGGATTCGCAAAGAATCATTAATAACCTTTGAAACATGATAGTTAAAGTTCAGGAGTGAATCGAACAAAATGCCAAGGTCACGCACAACAGAAAATCTTGAAATTTCAGAGCCGTCTAATGTGTAAGGATGTACAACAACATTTGCCTTACGGGAAAAAGAAACAACCTTAGATTTGGTGGGGTTTAAAACCAGCGAGTTCGCACAGCATCACAAATCAATTGCATCAATATCTTTTTGTAACAATTCACAGTCCACAGGCGTGTGGATACTACGATAAATTTTCACGTCATCAGCATATTGAAGTATCATTGAGTCACTCACACTATAGTCGGTTACAAGTCAAGAAGGTAGGAGAAGCTCCTCCCACAAGCGTGATGCGCCCGTTTCAAATCTCTCCGCAGTCGAAAGAAGAGTTCACTGGAAACGCTCCTTGTTCCGCTTCAATGGATTCCAACTTGTCTCCGATCCCCTTTGTATTCATTGGAGAGGGAACCGAGCCCCTGAAAGCAGCCTTTGTCTCCATCGGAGGAGGAGCTAATCCCCGAAAGTCGTATTTGTTTCCATCGGAGGGGAAAAACTCTAATCTCCCTCTCGTGGCTTCCACAATGCTAAGTCAAAGTCGAAAGATAAAGCACATATGTACAGAAAGGCAAGACCCTCCTCGCGCGTTGGCCGCGACGTCACGGAAACGATGGGACGCTACTGGATGCGGAGGTGGCGGAGGGATATATGATTCCCTTTGAGGGGCATTTGCCGCTACTTTCTTAACCTGTAACCGACTATAGTTACATGATCATTTACAAAAATATTAAAAAGCAAATGTCCAAGGTTCGACTCTTGTGGTACCCCAGAGTTCAACAGATAAGGGAATGATTTGCATCCTAAGTAGGAAACCATGTTTGAGCGTTCACCAAGATAACTAGCAAACCAGTCGCAGAAACCCGAAGAAAGACCCATATGTAACAGCTTCCACAGCAATAATTTGTGATCTACGAGGTCGAACGCATTCGAACAGTCAAAATAAATAACATAAACTTGACCACGGGACCCAACTATAGGTTTCGCGAACTCCAAAAAGGTTAAAAGATTTGTTTCAACAGATCGTCCACGACAAAAACCGTGCTGATTTGGACTGAGCGTCTGCTTAAAATGAAAACTCACACGCTTAAAAATGACTTTTTCAAAAACCTTCTAAAAAACAGAAAGCAATGCAATTGGTCTGTAGTTATCAATACACGTGGAGCTTCCAGATTTGTGTACTGGCACAACCAAAGCAGTTTTCCAGGCTGACGGAAATGTACTTGTTATTAAGGACATGCTAAAAATGTGATGCAGTACAGGAACCAAGATATCAGAGCACCCTATAACAATAAAAGCCGGGATCCTATCTTCCCCACATGACTTTTTTGGGGCAAGTTCTTTTTTGGCCGAAACCACGTCATCAATAGTCAATACGGGAATATGCACCGGAAGGGGATTTTCAGAACACAGGGTTGCGTTGTTGGACTGCAGGACATTGGGGTTTCCTATTGATGAGAAGTGTTTTGCAAAGAGACTGCACACACTGAATGAGTCAGAGACTTGACCTGTTTGAGTCTTCAGAGTTATATCATCAGCTCTACTGGATGGCCTACTATACCTAACATATTCCCAGAGGCGGTCGGGACAGCGCTTAAGGTCAGACTCAATGGAGTCATGCAGTTGGCATTTGTCTCTTTTTAAGCGCTTCACGGCAGAGCGATACTCCTTAAATAAGGAGTGTCATTTGTCCAAGCCAGACGACTTATATCTTTTGTGATAACGCGATTTCCAAGTCAGTGCCTGCCGGAGGTCACTTGAGAACCACCAAGGAAATTTGCCTCGGCTACCACGTTTCATCGGTATAACGCGGTCCATAGCAGACTTTAAAAGATCTGTCAGCCGAGTGACGGCACTGTCAACATCAGCACACTCGTAAACAGTGTCCCAGTTAATATCGCTCAAATGCGCATACAATCCGAGGTAGTCACCACGAGCGTAGTCAAACATCGGAGCCCGCGCATCCGATCTGACAGTGAAGGGAAATGAAACCACCACTGAAAAAGGCGGATGCCACTTGTCAACAGGAACGACTGGAAAGGCAACAACGCTCTGCGAGACCACTCTGATGTTCGTTATGCAAGGGTCAAGGACGTTACCGGCAGCATTTACAGCACGAGTTATTTGTTGAAAACCATTAAAATTCACGAAATCGAGTAGCTCCTGTTCACATCCAGTGCTTAAATCTGCACTGGACATGTTCAAATCCCAGTTAACTCCAGGGACGTTAAAGTCCCCTAATATTAAAACGTTGTAATTAGAAAAATCGGCCGAATTAGAGATGCGGCTGAGAGCATGACCTAGCGTGGTAGAAGCAGAACGAGGCGCAAAGTAATAGTTCCCGATAAGCAAATTTGGTCCGTTCGTGACTCGAACTTCAATCCAAACGCATTCATTTATCTCAAGATCAGACCGCCGAAAACACGATAAGGATTTCCGTACAGCCGTAAGTACGCCTCCCCCGGTGGCCGAGTGGGCTAACCACTGATCTCTATTGTAGTGGGCTGGATCGCGGACCGCGGCCTCGGCAGCTGGGGCCGAGTGTCGCCACCGGCTGCCATTGATTGACACCAGCGAATGCATAGGACTCTATGGGAAGAACGAAAAAAAGTGCCGTTCCCCCCGTTTCTAAGCTCTTGTCGGCACTGAAACTTTTTGTATGCTTTTGGATAAGCCCGTCAAATAGCTTGCGTACAAACATTAAAACTGACAGCCGTCGCAGTTCTTATAAATAAATATTTTGTGGTCGAGAGTGACTCCGCTGTAGTGCAGCTCAATGAGGCGAGAGTTACCTAGAGTTGCCGCGGAGTCGGTGGCTGTTTCGTTGAGTTGGGTTTAGCAGACGACAAGCTCGAAGGCTTTGCTACGCGGAATTCGCTCACTCCCGGAAAGCCGCTGTCGAGATGGAACTTCTTTGTCATTCATCAACTTCTGGGCTTTCCCGAGGACGGTCTTATTGGCGGCAAGTTCCTTTGTTTACTTCATTACGAGAGCAAGTTTGCCAGCTCAGTCGTAGGTGCTCGGGTACGGTTGATTTTTTTCATCGGCGTTCGAAGTGTTTGACAAATACCGATTCGATCTCCAAACACCCGACATAAGGATCGCAACACACCATAAAATACTCGCCTCCGAGCACAGCGTACATGCTTCAATATTTTTACTTTTGTGCGTTTCTCCCATAGACCTGCGTGTATTGCCTGGTGTCAAGCAATGGCCGCCGGTGGCGACACCGACGGGCTCCCGATCCGCGATCCAGCCTACTACAATAGAGATCAGTGGGGCTAACCCGTCTCAGCTCGGAGCGTGGAGCGATAGCTTGCGCAGCAGAATTAACCTCCTGGATGATTGGATGGATGATAACGGCTGTACCCTTTGTAACGGGCAGCAGCTTGCGCCACCTAGCCTAAAAACAATAACAAAAAACCTGATTTCCCCTTTCAAGCCAATGCGTTTCTCTAACTCTCACCAGGTTATGAAAATGATCGCCAGGCAGACCTTTGGGGGATCGGGCTAAAAAACTAAAAACATCACCCTCCGCCTCCTCCCCCGGGCGAGGGAGTCGCCAATTTTCCTGGGTTCTATCCCCACTCCCAACCCGTTTCTATCTGCACTCTAGAAAAAAAAAATTCGTTCTTGAAACGTTTTTGGACACCCCAAGAACTCTTTCAGCTCGTGAAGAACGGTTTCGCCTTAGCACTATCGCCCCCTGGTGCACTATACTTCGTTTCAGCTTAGGTCCAAGCGCGGTTGATGTTATGAGCCGAAGAGCCAATCAAACACCGAAAGAGGCACAGCGTCATGGCGTGCTCTCTGCAGTTGATAGGACTAGCCGGTATTCGCCGTCTCTCTGTGCGTGCTCTTCCGCCGGCTTGTCCTACCAAGCGCAAAAAGCACGCCATGACGTTGCGCTTTTTGCGCTAGTTGATTGGCCCTTCGGCTCATAACATCGTCCGCGCTCGGACATAAGGTGAAACGAAGTATAGAACGGACACTGGGCGATGAAGATAATATGGAAAAGCCGAAGAACCCCTAGATTCTTCGCCTTGTCCATATTTTGCACCCTAAAACAAAGTTTTTCTTAGTACCCCTTAAAGGGTACTTCGTGAAAAACCTATAAGGGCTTCTTTAAAGCTACTTGTTTTATACGAAATAGTTCTTCATCGCCCTGTTGCCGTTTTAGTGCACCAGGGTGCGATAGTGTTTGAGGCGAAACCGCTCTTCACGAGCTGAAATAGTTCTTGGGGCGTCAAAAAACGTTTCATTAAAGGTTTTTTGTTGTTGTTGTTGTTGTTGTTGTTGTTGTTGTTGTTTTTATTGTGGATAAGTTTTGTATCGGCACGCGTTCGTGTAATCACTACTGCGTGGTGCTTGTTAAAACCCCAGGTTACCGGTTGTAGTGCACTGGCTGAATTTCTCATCTACAGCTAAAAGACAAGTCGCCCGATGAGGTGCACTAGCATCAAGGCTGTCTAAACATAAAAGCAACCCAATATTTTATAGCTCTTCACTCTACTCCTCGCGGCGTCATGCATGGCACTGACGCACGGACTGACATCGGCGGGTTTTCGTGAAAACGAACGTTGTAATGCAAACGCATTAAAATACATGAAATTTGGAAAAGAGTCTAAGACACCCTAATATCCTGGTATGAGCGGCTTTGGTTCAAAATAAGACATTTCCAAGAAATCGCAGCAAGAGCGCAGGTTCATGTAAAGTTATGTTCGCTATATTTCCTCTAACCTTTTTCTTTGATAGCTTTTTTCGTATGCTATTTTTTTTTTCATCTTTGTATTTTTTTTTCTCCTGGAGATATGTTCCTGTTACGCACTAGTTCCTTCTTCTTTTTTTCCTTTTTTTTTTTTTTTTGCAGAAACAGTTTTGCCTTCCAGCAAGAACAACTTGTCCATAACCATTACGACACTCCCCCCCCCCTTTTTTTCCCCTGCATGATTTGTTTTTTTTTTTCCTTTTCCTTCCTTTTTTTTTTCTTAAAAAAACAAGTACATTGCCTAGTAATTTTATTACCCTCATAAGTAATTAGATTACCCAAATAATTGCCTGAAACAATTAGAAAAAAATGAATTCTCAAACGTTAGTGACGCCTCCGTCCACGTGCGTAACCTTAACAGCAATAGGAGGAAGGAATACTGAGAATCGATCTTGATATGCTCTTCCGACATCTGCCGACATTCGTGCACTCACGGAGTCACGGGATGGTCGCGTTCTAAGTATTACAAATAATTGCATAAATCACAATGAAAATATCGCATAAATAAAGACGCATTGAGGCTTGCGACTAGCGACATGCGACAAGCGCGACCGCCGACGTTCACACTGCGGGCGATCGGCGAGTCGCAGCGAGTTGCTTCTCGGAAGCTCTCGGGAGCAGTCGTCGATTCCGCCCTCCCTGCCCCAGCTCGGGTTCGCGTTTCGCTGCTTTCCCATTTTCGTTGTCTCACAGCCACACACCCGTCGTCGTTGCCATATGAAAAACGACCCTTTATGTTGGCCTGGATCCTGATCGGAACCGTACAATAAAGCGTAATCGCTCCACACTCTAAAAAAAGCCCGTGCTTGTACTTTCCCACACAACACTCGGAGAGCCAATCACCACCACTTACGGGAACAGCTCAGCAAATGACGATGCCGAAACATATGTTTAGACCAAAAAACGCAGTCTGAGTTGTGACATCAAGCAATGCAAGCGTGACTTTTGCATTGCTTAATGTCACAACTCAGACTGCTTTTTTTTTTTTTTTTTTGTCTAAACATATGTTTCGGCATCGTCATTCGCTGAGCTGCCTTCGTAAGTTGCGGTGATTGGCTCTCCGAGTGTTGTGTGGAAAAGCATACGCACGGGCTTTTTTTATAGTGCATCGACGTGCACTCGCTCGAGCTTTATACTGCGTCGCAGTAGGTACCTGACACGCCAAAAGTGGCACGGATTTGCTGCCAGGCCAAGTTCTTTCCCGGGCGCCGGTTCAGATCGGGGTGCTGCTTTCATAAAGAAATGGGTATTCTTTAATAACGCTGACCACTGCAGAGCCGCCACAGAGACCTCCATGGCTCTGTATCCATGGCCGCTACCGCGAACCGAGGCATTGGACGGACATGTTGGTGGCTTCTCCCACAGAAGTTCGGCGTGCCAAATGTGAACAAACGCGAGGCGCACCAAACGTCACTTCCGAGGCGCCGCTGATTGGTTCAACCGACGGGCGACTCAGCGACTGGTCGCAAAAATCGGTCTGGAAGCGATTGAGCACGCGCAACGCCCACCTGGTGTGGGCAAACGCGAGCTTGTTTGCAAATAGCGCGTTGGCTTATAAATAGTGGTAAAATAATTATGACCAGTGGGTGCCATCATCACTGAGGAAAGATTGAGCAATTTAAACATACAGCTGTTCCAACTTACGTCACCAAAAAACCTGTGACTCAACACTTCAATTTAAAAAAAAAAAAACAAAAAAAAAAACGCCCGCAAAATATTTTTGCCGAAGGTAATAAAAGGTCGATCGCTCTTGATAGGCTTTGTCTGGAGGAAACCGCTCAAGACTTTGGAGATTAGGGTTTTAGCCTCAGCCGCTGACTGGCTCTGACGGCTCGGAACAAATGCTGCCGAGGTCGTAATGCGCGTGGGAACGTCAAGATTTTCGACCCCGTTCGCGGGGCTTGCGTCTTTCTTTGCCTTCTCCGCATTTTCGGATGCGTGCGTACGTGTGTGCGTGAGCACATGCGAACGGGTTCAAGATTAACTCACCCAAAAGAAAAATTTTGTGCACCGCTAGATTTTGCGGGTGTTGCACAAAACGTTGAGGTCCAAATACGTAACTGCGCGCGATGCAGATTTCTAAAATAAATTTAAAAAGAAATAATGGTTTTATACAGTCGTGTTTTCCGCACCCCGGTAATTTTCTTCGTAGATACGTCATTTATACACCCATAAAACAAAAACTGCAGAGAAGATGGGCCCAATATAAAATTAAAAAACAAAAAAACCTGCCCTTTTTTTTTGCATTAGCTATAATAAGGCGCTTAGGGGTCTGAGAATCGTTCCACGTGTCCACGCGTTGAGAAAATTGGTTCTGACGTACGACGCAGTTTCTTATACCTCTTTCTCTTCAACCCTTTTTTATTTATAAAGGTATTTAGGAGTATCGGTATAACAATGAGACCTCGCTTATGTGCAAAGGATTATGGCTTCAGAGGGATGTGTATTTTTACTTTTCTTGTTCGAATAACCCTGCCGTCAGTCACGATTGTTTTGTGCATGAGCATAGGCTAAAGCGTGCCATGGTCGTCATTAGCATTTGTTTCTTACTCAGCATCCATCCGTGCGTGTGTGCTTGCGTATGCGTATGTTACTTTTATTTTGGAGTCACTTGTGCAATATACTGCTTGTGTATACAACTACTTTTGCAACGGTTACCTATTGTAGTTCAGAAAGATGTAAAGTATTCTCGGTTTTGCTCTTTCCCATATAGAAGTCAATTCCCAGCCTTTCTGGACCCTTTCTGGTTAATTTAAATCTATTAAAGAAACCAAGAATGTAAAAATCATATCAGCGAAACGACTCAAACACTTGAAAGAACAAAATACAAAGGGATGAAAATATTAACGGCTGTGCACCAATTCAAACTTTGAACCGATTAATCGAAAACCACATATTCAAATAATTAATCAAATTATCGGTATAATGCGGGAAATGATAGAATTGTCATAATGTTGCGAAATAATAAATATAACACTATACATCTGGGGAAAACAATAGACCCTTTCCGCAATTCAGTCTGGCCACTTTGATCCCAATCGTCATTTGAAAATGGCATATATATCGTACTAATGGCGGCCTTCTGTTTACTGATGAAGGAAGAAGCTATAGATGCTCCTACGTTGATGATTCGAGGCCTATACATTCGAGACGTTGGTTTGATGCGAAGCAGGAATTGAATGGAAGAGCTGCGTAAGAGTTAATTTCTAACTCGGGTCCGGTCAATCTGTTAGCAGCGCAAAATCGGCTTCAAAGCCGCTTGATGTATAGAAATTTATCACGGCACCTGTGTGGGTTGGTGCTTCGTTACGATACGATATGATACGAATTTATTTTTCACGATACATATGGAGAATGGGAGGCCGGAAAAAAAAAAGCTCCCGAAAGGCAGTTTGACTAAGCTCCGGTCCCCCCATTCAGCAGCTACGACAGAGCACAGGAAAATCTATTTACAAAGTGCGTGAGTATGACATATAATGAACAACGTACAATGCTAAATGAACAGTTTAAGGATAATGTTTTTTGACAGATGTACATTATCAATATTTCTATCAAAATAGCTAATCAATAAAACAGGCAAAGTGTAACTTATTTTCTGTTCACCATACTTGGTCCTACACTTCGGAATCTGCCAAGGCTAGTGATGTCTACATAAATAAAAGTCAGATTTTTCTTTTACATCAGAACGTTTAAGAACTATATCTGAGCTCCCAAATGCCGCATACGTATACGCGATGGTTGATGGATAATAATAGACCTGTTGTATATTACGAATTTTGTACGATTTAAACAATGACTTTGTTGGATGTATGTAGGGTACATTTGCAATTATTCTAATCACCTTTTTCTGCAGTAAATTTAGTGTGTTTAAATTCGAGAAAGATGTATTTCCCCAGACTAGATTACAATAACACAGATGAGAATAAAATAACGAATTATTTAGAACCCTCTTTACACTTGTTGGAAGAATATGTCTGTGTTCAGTAATAATTCCCACGCTTTTTTCCAGATTAGCGCAGAGATATTTAACGTGATTAGTCCAAATAATGTTTTCGAGAAAACAATTCCAAGCGTTTTAACACTTAATTCTTACAAATTCAATATTAAGAGGATCGTAAAGTCCATTACTCAGACCTCGTGGGCGGAACATCACGGCTTTTGTTTTGGATACATCAATATGCAAACACTTTACTTCCGCCTAAGTTTTCAACTTTAAGAGAAACGCATTAGCTTTATCCCTCAAATCCGCTTGACATATGTCTGGGAGAAAATATACTTGTATCATCCGCGTAGAATATATATGTATTTACATCCTGAGTCAATGTTCACTATGTCGTTAATATACAATAAAATAGAAGTGGTCCCAGCTAGGATACGCCCTTGCGGTACTCCTGATGAAACGCTTAAAAGGGTTGAGCGTTTGTCATTGATTAGAACAAACTGAGAAGGTTATTGTAGATATCATTTAATTAAGGCAAGTGGAAGATCACGAATACCATAAACAAACAATTTTTCTAGTAAAATCATGTGGTTAATACAGTCAAAAGCTTTACTAAAGTCTAAAAAATATTCCAAGCGTTAATTTTTTAATTTTTTTTCAAAGTTTCTGAGTATTTCTTTTTTTTTTTTAAACTAATAACGCTGTTTCTGTTGATCTTGTTTCCGGAAGCCAAATTGGCATTCTGTTATGAGGGAGTGTTTATCACAAAACAATTTACAATTCGAGAGTGAATTATTTTTTCTAACCCCTTTGAAAACACTGGTAGAATGGATATAGGTCGTTAATTGCCTAATTCATTTTTGTTTCCGCCTTTAAACAAAGCTAAAACTTTCGCAGTTTGCATCTTTTTTGGGAATGTTCTAGATGACATGGCAAAATTGTAAATGAACGTTAGGCATGGGGCAATACTATCGATCACATATTTTACAGGTAGAATTTGTAAATCATCCGCATCACGACTGCGACTTTGTGGCCATCGGTTTGAGAAGTATCGCTTACACTCTTCACACTCTACCAACTCCACTTCCCCCTTACCCTTCCGTCCTTTGCGACTCATCTGTCGCCAAAAACAGAGCTGCCAAAATCTAAACAATGCCTGACCCTAATGGCCTACCCGGCCGCCTGTGCCTCCACAAACCAAAATTCTTAACGCTACTTAAAACTAGCAACAAAGTTGGTAGATGCTCCACCGAGTGGCCTGCCTATCACCCTCTCGCTTTATAGGGCATACAAGACCGCCCGAGGAAGCAAAACAACTACTTTGTCGCATCCTACGACGGACTAAAGGCCAAAGCCACGGGCCGTCAGGTCCAATCACGTTACACGCTAAAGTATGACATGCTTAACATCGATTAGGGGAGGACGAATAATGGTCTGAATAAAGAAGCGCTGCATCATTTCTATAGCTTCAACACTGCAAAGAGTCTGTATGTCGTCGCTTTCTTTGCGATGTAAAATTGATGAGTCAATCAGTGCTATTCAATTCGAACCACTGTCCGCCCATACCCTTTAGTGATCCTAGACGCAGGCACCAACACGTGCATCGAAGCGAAATACCACGTAATTTCTAAGTGGCTTGTGATTGGATCTTGTGGCCCGTAGCTGTTACCTTTAGTCGATTCTAGGGTGAGACGAAATATACTGACAAGTGGCCAACTATCCCGCCAAATATTCAAACAAGCCCTGTCACGTAATATCGCAAAGAAAAAGAAAATTATAAACTATTCTAACTTAGAGTCCCTAACGTTATTTATGTATATTCACTATTCCACGCACATAATCACGCGACAAACAAAGACATAAAAGAACGAAACTTAGCTTCGGGAATTCGGGGAGCTTCCAAAAACAGGTCCGTTCAGTCCGTGAACCATATGAAAACATATGTCATGCATATGTTTACTCGTAAAAATATGCTGTGTACCATAGATCGACACAAAAAACACAGCAAATTTTTGAAGCTTTTTTGTATTTATGCGAGCCAAGAGAACTACGTGCAATACCCGCGAGCACGAAATTCGATTTTCACCTTGCTTCACTTTTTTCTCGCTTTTCGTAAAGCAATATATAAAAAAAATATTAAATACTAATTTTGTTGCGTACAAAGCATGAGGACTATTAATGTTATATTTAATTGGAGGGCATCAAAATATACGCCCCTACACGCGTGTTAGATTTAAAAAAACACGCACACACACACAAAGAACACCCCACTATTATTTACTCTAGAGAATCACCTGCACTGGCGTGGTTCTTATGGGAGTCTGACGTGATCAGCCGAATTTAAAGTAGCGCTTGTTTTACGGATACCTAACATTGACAAGTGAATCGCTGCTACTTGCGCAAACACAACTCGAAAACTGGATGAAATGTGTGCCTTACTATAGACATACTTTCTGCGCTTCGATGCTATATACGCAAAAACGACACACTGTGATTCGGTTTTATTATTTACATCAATGTGCAGGTTGCAACAACGATCATTTATAAGTTGCATAATTTGCGAAAATAAATCAAACCTAAGATTGCCAAATCAATTAGGTAATTCTTTAGTTTCATGCCTAAAGGAACAACCAGCTCGGCAGTTGAATTCATTGCTTCAATGCCTCAATAACAACACCGGTCACTGTTGACATGGTGTAGGTGTAACAGCGCGTCAAAACGAAGAATAAGAGAAGGAACAAACAACACAAGACGAGCGCTGTCAAGATGCTTTGTTCTGCTTATTTCATAAGGTCTACCACCATAACCCTTCATTACCTCAAAATCCTTTAACACAACCATCTTATCTCTCGTCACGTGTCGATCACCGAAATAAAGTAGGCATCCCCCTTTATCACTTATCAAGTTTTAATTTGTCTTTTATACCCACGGCATCTCTGGATTGGAATCGGCTTCCCGCACCTATTGCCATCATAATCGAAAATGCCGAATCTAAAGATGCCATTAGTGAGTTTGTTTTGTGTTCGGATTAAAAGTTTTTTGTTACGTTAACCTGCCTGTAAATTGTTCTGCGTATGTATTTAAATTCTTTGTTTGTTTGATATTCACCTGCCTATTTTTCTCTGTGTATGTTATTTATGTGTTTTTGCCCATTCCCCTTTGTAATGCCTTCGGGCCCTGAGGGAGGAAATAAATAAATAAATAAATAAATAAGAGACCCACGAAACAAAGAACGGAAAGGTCTCACCCTGGTATTCTGCGAAAGCACGAAATTTTCCCGTTGAATCGCTCTAATCCACGCCTTCCGCAGTCCCTCTTGCGGAAATTTGCACATTGAAACTTTCACGTCCGCTACACCAGTTGCGCTGTCGTACGTTCCGCGGCAGCGAGAAACACAACATTTGTACTGCAAGCACGCACCCATCCTCAACCGAAACAAACCATTAGAACTGTTTGAAACTTTGCGAGAAGACGCGAGGAAACAGCTGTGGTGTGTTCCAAAACGTACTCCATCTCACTGAAAAATTACTGACCTTGGCGTTCGAAAACTTGCTCGTGTTCAACCTTGTCAGCTTCGTTCTCGTTGGTTACTCCGGCTTTGTTGCCACGTGATCCGACCCGCAGGCAGTGTTGCCAGATTGGAAAGTGACCGCGACACCAGAACCCTGCCAAAATTTCACTAAATTTCACCAGAAACTAAAATCGCCATAAAATTCCAAAATAAATGACCAAGAATCAACGCTTGTGAAACATACATGTAATTAATAGTACAAATTCATGTCGTTTGCCCTCTAGTTTCACTTTGGGCATCATATATGTCCGACTGGAACCTGCGTAGCATATCGTCTGTGATAATAAATTTCACGCGCAGCACGTCTCCGTGGAGGCCAGCGTTGTGCGAGCCCGTACAACGGCATCCAAAGTTTTCGGCGACATCTTGTTCCTATACTTCGTCTTTACACACGTGACCTGACTGAAAACCCGCTCCACCACTGCATTTGACATTGGGCACGAAAGACAGGCCAGTGCGTACAGTGCCAGTTCCTTATAAGGTTTTTCGCCCATGCCGCTTTCATACTTGAAAATTCCAACTGAGAATGTTGCAGAATCATCTTCAATTTCGACGTTGAAGAGGATCTCATCACTCCAAAGATGCATAGCAGTTTTTCTGTACTGCAGTTCAATAGCATCCCGACTTTCTTCAATCAGGTGGTGAAGTGGAAGTTGCAAAACATAAAGTCGTGAAATTTCGGACCTGACTTTTGAAGGGTGAAGTCCGATGCCTTGGAAACTTGCTTGATTGGCACGAAGGTGCTTTCCCACTTCCTTTAGCAAGTCACTGCGAAAATCTTGGCAGCGTTGCTTGAGCCCTTGCACGGCAGCTTCATTGAGGTTGTGCTTGCAGCAACGAAGGGGTTCACTGACAAACTGAGCTCTAAAGTCTGTCATTCCCATGGTAAGCTTATGCGGCATATAGTGGTTTTGCTTAAGTCGGTGTTCCCCAGAAATCACCAGAGTTTGTCTGGTGTAGTAGTGCGCTGATCTGGACACCAGGAGGCCTAGAATTTCACCTGATGGTAACGCTGCCCGCAGGAGTAAGTACCCAGTTGAGTAACATTTTGAATACAGACTTGGATGAAACGAACGCGGTGGACGGTCGTTGAGAAAACCCGGGGGAGATCCGGGTTTTCTCAAGTTTTCCGAATTCTCGCAAACACGGGCTACAAAAAAAAATATAAAAAAAATTATATATACAGGGTGTCACAAAAGAAAATTTACACGGTCTTTTTTACCGCAAAAATAAACTAGGCATCGCCGAACGCTCATTCTCCGTCCAAAGGTAGCGCTAGAGGTCACAACCAGATGCCAAAGTTTCAGCCCGATCCGATAACCTAATCAAAAGTTATAACTGATTTTCTGAAAATTTCAATGGGAAAATGGCGGCCGACGGAGTTTTCGAACACATGGGCAGGGTGTAAGATAGACAGGTGTGGAAACGAGAGCCAAATGAGCGACCGGATTGTGTCCCCCTCGGTTTTCTCTTTTTCTGTGGCGCCATCTATGTGGAGCACCGCGAACTCTCACTCCGGGTGGACGACCGGTGGCGACCGGCTAAACTGACGGAGATAGTTTCTCGTGGATTTTAAATGGCGTACTGTCGTGCTCTCGGTTTATTTCGCGCACTCTCCCATAGAGTTCCATGCAAATCCGATTCCAATTTTTTTCCTCTCGCCGCAGCGCCATCTGTCGCAAATCGGGGGTACCCGCAAGCAGACGAGTACACAATCTGGTCACGGCGCTGCGGTAGGCTTCTATGGGCCGTTTCCCCACCTGTCTATCTTACACCCTGCACATGGGGCTCTATGGCACCAGAAACCGAAAACGGGCAAAAATGGGCTCCATTTTCCCATTAAAATTTTGAGAAAATCACTTATAACTTTTGACTAAGTTGTCGGATCGGGCAGAAACTTTGGCATCTGGTTGTGACCTCTAGCTCTACCTTTGGGCGGAGAATGAGCGTTCGGCGATGCCTAGTTTATTTTTGCGATAAAAAAGACTGCGTAAATTTTCTTTTGTGACACCCTGTATATGCTCCGCCGTAGCGTCGCTGCCTGCACCCCCGTCGTCAGCGGACAGCAGAGGGAGAGGGAAAGTAAAAAAAAAACGCCGAGCTCTGGTTGGAATGATTAGTGGGTAGACTTAAACCAACGATGTAGAGGAGCTTGGAGCGATAAACTGGCAGCTGAAAGTGACCCCCACCCGGCCGCCGCCATGTTACCCATTTTTGATCACTAGACATGTAAACTTATAGTTTTACGTCTAGATTTTAACAAAGTAACACGCACAGATAACTGTTTATTGATATTTAATAACAGTACCGAGGAGATAAGCTGTTGCGTTTGTTTTAACTGCAAAATGTGCTTTTACGACAAAAATTCGGGGAGCTTCGCAATGGCCCCGCTAGATGCTGTCAGCCGCGGTGCTGTATTTTGGGTTTTTATGGAAGATAGACACTGATCTCTGGGGCTAACAGTATTGAAACAAATAGTTTATCGTGTTTTTTTTACAGCGATCGCAATACAAATCTTGGCTCAGTTTTGCGTAAAAGCCTCAGGATTTGGTACGGTCACGTGTCTAGTGGTCAAAATTGTACAACATGGCGGCTGACAAGTGGGGGTCACTTTTGCCTGGTGAACGGGATACCAGTTTATCGCTCTAAGCCCCTCTACCTCGTTCACTCAAACCTAACTGCATTTGTCTGCACTGCACTGGTCGAACGCGTTAGAACGCGGAACGCAGGCGTCCGACGTTTGGCTCTCGCATTCTAACGCGTTCGACGAGTGCAGTGGTGACCAAGGGGCTATATTTGAGTCTACCTACTAATCATTCCAACCAGAGCTCGGCGTTCTGACGTCACCTCTCGCCTCCTCCTCTCCCTCGGTTTCTGCCCGCATACGATCGCCGAAGCGATGCACGTGGCAACACACTGCCGGAGGGAACTCTAGCGGGGTGCTATCACTTACCTCACTTTGATGCTCATAGTGGCTTACATCTGGCCACAGCAGGGTTTGGCAGTATCGCGATTCAAATATAACAAGATAGTATTTCAGACATCTGGCATTTGTGTTTCCAACTGTATCTTGTATTTATGTTTAGTAATAAATTCCCGGGTGTACTCCTGATATCGCGACTATTAGGGGCCGATCGTCTCGTTACAATTGACCAAGAATAATTGCCCTGGAACTTTTTTTTTTTTTGAGGGGTGAAGCGCGTTCCGAAGGGGGCGCTGATTTGTTCTTGTGCAAACCAGAATTCGTTCGGTACGTTTTGTTTCTCATTGTCTTCTCTACTCTGCAAAGACAGCAAGTGTTTTCCAGGATTTCAGGTAGTCGACAATTGTTGCAAATTTCAAAAGTTGAAGACGCTGACGTGGGCACGTCCATCCAACACATACGAGAGCACTGGTTCATTCCGCCGGGACGTCGTAATAGCACTGCTGAAAGAGGCGCCCGGATTGTACAAGACCATTATGGCGTCTCCAGGCTATTTGAGAGAACACGAGACCAACCTTAAAGGGGTCATGAAACGATTTTCCTACTTCTTCCTCCTTAGCTTTAATCCTCAACTCAAATGTGAATTGTGAAATCACGTCGTCGTGACATTTTTCGGCACCGGTGCGATTACTCCTAGGCTCCACCGTGCTTTTTATGCACACCATAGAACTTGTCATTCCCCAGTGACGATAAGTTCCGTCTGGGCACTCATTGGCCACGAACGCGAATTCGAATACTTGTTGAGAGATTTATTGTTGACGAGCGCATACGTCCGAGTGACGCAGTTCTCGTGTCCAATGCGTGAGCTGGGCTCGACTGACGTCAGGTTGGCACCGCTGACGCGCTTTAGGAACCGCGGATGAATCATAGTGCAAAGGCGGAGAGCTAACGAAGGAAAGAAGGTACAAAATAGTCCGCTCGATTTTCAAATGTTCGTACCGAAAAGCTGTCTTCTGACTTTCTACCCTTTTTCTTTTGGCCAACTAAACGATATGCGATTAGTAAAGTCCCAATTTAAAATCATTTATCCCAGCCCAAAATTCGTTTCATGGCCCCTTTAAAGATCTATGTCAGCTTGTCCCACGGAGATAAAAAAAAAAGAACTCACTTCTACTTTTTTTTACAAAAATAAAAATGAAAACAAAAAACGGATTGGAGGCACGCTGAACCGGTAACCAAAATACACAAACTGAAACCACAAAAAAACGAAACGACACTGATTTTATAAATATCACGGTAACTGTAACCGAACCGTTACTAATTTCGGTTTCAGTACCTGATTCTGACCCGAAGCTGTCACAGTGTTCTTACAAATCACAACCAATCAATCGCCTGTCTTTGATCGCCTGACCCCACTGCCTGCGCGAAAGTATTTTCAGAAAGTGTCATCCCCTGGTGCAAGACCGACGGTTGACTAGTCAAACGAGCACGTATACCTTTCACCGCCCTAGGAGCTTATCTGTGAACTGTATATAGTGAACACGTGCATCTCGGCAGGGAAATGTGCCACGCCATTGATGCTTCATTGCCGCAAAGACAGCGCTCGGCCGTACAAAATAGGTTAAAAGCTCGACCGTTCTTACCATAAAACATTAGCATTAAAAGAAAAAGATCGTACCCCTCCACAAAAACGCTGCTGACCACTCGGTAAAACAAAAAAGAAATAGAACAACGACACAAGGCCCTCGAGGGGAACACGGAAAATAGGTCAAATTTCTAAGAGATGGCTTTTTGCAACGCGTGCGAGCTCCGAGTTAGCGGCGTACGGTAGAATTTAATGGAGAAATTACGGCGGTCCCTGGGGGACAGTGCGCTCATTAAGCAGGAACACGGCTCGTCTTCCTCCTCTGGAAGGGCCGCCGCTCGGACATCGATGGTGCAGATTAAAGGCTGTCAGGACGGGATATCCAACTACCCAAGCTTCACGTTGTGGCTGCAGGGTCGAGAACCGGACGAGCTATGGGCTGCCAGCGATGAATTATGTATCTTGGGTGGCCGAGGGACGGGCGCTACTTCCGTCGCCATCACGCAGCGTATATGGCGCTCCATTATTTTAAGTTATCCGACTTTCCTCATTGGCTCTAGAATGCGCTGAGGGAACTTGGGGAAATAACGGGATATGAATATGTTGTTAGATATGTTGATGGCCAGCTTCAATATACTGGGGTACCTAAAATAACATTGCAAAGGGGGGGGGGGGGGGATATTGGAAAGCATTGCACTATATATGACAGTATTGGTTGGAGAGACATATTTAGTGGGATCCGCTTTCTCTTGCAAAAGAAACACGGAGGCAGTTCATTAAACTAAGTGGGAGCACGGCGCACGCTATTAGCAGCGAGATGTTTTGGTGGCGCCCTCGTATGTTTCCCTCTCGTGACGTCATTACCTTGCGAACAACATGTCCCATGGTGTTTGTAATGAGCATGGTGGAAGCTTGACATCATTGCGCTCCGAAACCAACACTGCCAACACCGTTAAAATTGCAGTTCTTACATCACTCTTATTTGCATCCATGAGAAAGCCTTTGCTGATGTCATAGTCAGCATTCGGCCAATCGTGGAAGGCCGACCACAGCGACGCTTTCGATCGCGCACGTCGCCAATAGGTGAGCAGCGTTTGGCAACTTCCGGTTCCTTAGGAAGTTTTGTTCAGCTGTTGACAAAGGACGACGGTGATCTGCAGGCCTGTCTAGGCATGGTTCTGAAAACAACAGTCTAAAGGTTTCAGAAACATGCTTGCTCAGGCTTGCACGTCATTGTCGCAGTTTGTCAGCAGTGAAACAAAATTTCCTAAGGAACCGGAAGTTTCCAAACGCCGCTCACATATTCGCAACTTTCAGCGATGGTGGTACCGCGGTGTGAGAATCGCGCTCCCTAGCTCCTGGATGATTGGCCTCATAATAAATGGGCTTGCCTACACCTTCCTGGCGTGAAAAGATAACGTAAGGCTCTAATACTGCTCGTATATAGCAAAACTAGAATTACTTACGCGTCGCGGACCCAGCCTCGTACCGCTGTTCTAAAGCCTGGTTCAGACAGTTGCGTTTTACTGCGTTTGACTGCGTTGCGGCAGCAAGAAACCAGGGCATCCCTGCTGCCTATGTTGCTTGCCAAGATGATTCCTTGAATTGGATTCCACGCTTCATACAAAGCACAGATGTGCCGGTGACTCGCTTTCGGTTCTCGTCGCAACGCAGTCAAACGCACTCAAACGCAAGTGTCTGAACCGGCCTTTAGACGATCATCCAGATAACAGCCATTTTGATAGGCACCAGTGCGCCCCCTATAGGTCGTGAAGGTTGCGAATACTTCATCTCATGAAAAAATTGGGTTGTGTGTGTGTTTATACAGCCTAGAACTTGGTCTGCCTCAAGGGGCGACGAGTCTCCCAGCTGTAGATGAGAAATTTAGCCAGTGCAGTACAACCGCTAGCCTGGGGTCTTTAACGTGCACCACGCAGTAGTGATACACGACCGCACGCCGGTACGATGCTCTTCCAGATCGAAACGGACAGGGGTGGGACTCGAACCCAGGATCCCTGGGTTCTGCAGCACGAGCTTTCGCTCCACGTGCTCCGAGCTGAGTCGCTAAACTCGTCAACACAAATCTTCTTTGTGTTATGACATAGTGGGGGGAGGAGCCGAAAGATTGCCGCGAAGTTTTCTTTCCTCACAAACCCGCAGATCCGTGTATCTTCGTTTCACTTTATCTGCGAGCGAAGCCAAAGCTAGAAGCGCGAGACCAGCGCTTTTAAAGCGCAGCTCTTAGGCGCCCGTTTCTGGCTTGAGCGGCGTCGCCGTCGGCGTCGGCGTCGCCGTCGGCGTAACCGCGCGGTGCATGATGGGTAAATTTCCCCGCTAAATTTAGCGGAAAATTTTTCCCGCTAAATCTAGCGGAAAATTTTCCCCGCTAAATCTAGCGGAAAATTTTCCCCGCTAAATTTAGCGGAAAATTTTCCCCGCTAAATTTAGCGGAAAATTTTCCCCGCTAAATCTAGCGGAAAATTTTCCCCGCTAAATTTAGCGGAAAATTTTCCCCGCTAAATCTAGCGGAAAATTTTCCCCGCTAAATCTAGCGGAAAATTTTCCCCGCTAAATCTAGCGGAAAATTTTCCCCGCTAAATTTAGCGGAAAATTTTCCCCACTAAATCTAGCGGAAAATTTTCCCCGCTAGATTTAGCGGCAAATTTTCTCCGCCCCCACCCCTCGAGGTCACGTGACCCCCAGGCCACGTGACCTCCCCCCCCCCTCCCCCCCGAGGTCACGTACCCCCCCCCCCCCCCCCCGTGCATTCCCCTCCTCAAGAGCCGCGCTCTAATTCGGCGTTACAGGGAGTTGTAAACGGCTTTCATTTTTTGCGTTTCCGCCCAGCTCGCGCGCTCAAGCAAAGCCTGAAGGCACGGAGCTCTCGTGCTCGCGCTTCCTGCTTTGCCTTCGCTCGCACATAAGGTGAAACGAAGTATAGAGCAGCACGAGAGAGTGCGCGGAGACAGCCGTGGTTCATACGTGTGACGTCACGACAAAGATTATCAGCTGCGACCGACAAGTTTGATGGTCTCTAAAAAGCAAAATGGAGGCTTGGGTAATTGCATTCTAAAATCAGCACCGTCGAAGTTGATAGTCTGATATCGTTCTTATTTCCGCCGATAAAGCAGAATTTACTAAAAAGCGTCCCTGTCGTTCCTTTTATTTACCTTTTGAATTTGATCAAAGTGTAGCCCGACGGGGCTGGGTAACAACCAGCCGAGTAGCATTGTCAACTTTCGGACGGATTTCGCTTCCGGGCAGTTGTCCCCCCCATCGGCGGGATAAAATCATTTTATGGTAGACTTCCAAAGATTAGCCAATTTGGGATTAATTCTGCGTTCATCAACGAAGATAAGAGTAATGTCAGGTTGTCAATATTAATGGTGATGCTTTGAGAACGCGATGACACCAAGCTGCTATCGCACACAATTAAACTTGTCACCGTCGATTCCAACGCTCACCATCGAATTCGTTGTTCCCAACTGATAATCCTGACCCTGACGCAAAGGTATGAACTATAAAAGGACTTCTTTGAACGGTCCTGCATACAACGAGCCCTGGCACGAGCCTCTCGCTTGAAAGTCTGTCATGGCCGCTCGTGAGTTCATGGAACGCGAACCGTTTTAATTCCAGAATCTCTAGAACCATTATTTCGAAATTTGCACGCTGTGCTGTTCCTCGTTATCGCTCAGTTGGAACGCCACTAAGCAGGGTCATCGAAACAGGAGGACGGGGAGGGGGATCCCCCCCCCCCCCCCCAAGTAACATTGAAAGAGGGGGCGAGGGGCATAAAGGTATAAGGGCGGAATCGCCCCAACCCCTCACCATAGCATTTCAGAGTTAGAATAAAAAAAAAAAAATGAAATGCGTTTACAGTTCTCTGTAATGTCGAATTAGAGCGCAGCTCTTGAGGAGGAGGAGGGGAGGGTATGTTCCTCCACCCCCTCCGTACCCCCTCCTCCTCTGCTGCTCCCCTCCCATTTAGCGGGGAAACTGAATTGGTGTTGAGGTCACGTGACTTCCTTTTCCCCGCTAAATTTAGCGGGGAAACGTCCCATAATGCAACGCGCGCGGTTACGCGGACGGCGACGCCGCTCAAGCCCGAAACGGGCGCCTGAGATTAAAACTTCGGGGAAGGGATATCCCTCTTTTTCACTACCATCACCTCTCTCTCTCTCCCTCTCCCTAACAATTTCTACGGCCCTTCCTGACTCCTATTTGTGCGTGTGCGTGTGTATGTGTGTTGGTCGTACTTTTTTATATTTCCCTTTCCCCGGCATTTTTTGCCATCCCCCGTCGCCTCCTCATCTCTCAGACATTAATGACGTCTCTACACACACTGCCTGTGGGTGACTCCGGTGGCATTGTTGACAGTGGCGGAAGATGAGGTCTAAAGCCGCGTACACCAAGCACGGCTCCACAATATCACAAAGTTTAATCTTCGCCTCGATTCCGAAGCGAAGATTTTGGCCTCAAATAACTCCTTCCCAAAGTTGTGAAACGTCACTTTGTCGTCACCAATAACTTCCACAAACGACGATCTTGCGACGAGAAAGTTCAGAGTATTTACAGCCTGCCTAGGGACAATTCACGAATTATTGATTCTAACGCGGCGTAGGGATGTAGGGACACGCGGGAGCGACGTCATCAGTGCAGCCGTTCAATCGCCTGGCCCCACGGTGTTGCTCGCGCGCGCTCCGATGAAGCTCGCTACGACTTTGTGTTTCACATTCTCGCCGGAATTAGAGCACCGAGAGAGCTTGGATGATTGACATCTCGTCCCGCGTGACGCCATCGTCGCGAGAGTCCAATCAGCACGCTCCGCGGACTTCGGCCCCAACTTTGTGTTTGACGAGTTTAGCGACCCAGGTGTGCGCTATTAGCGCCGAGATGTTTCGGTAGCGCCCTCTTATGGTTTCCCTCCGTGACGTCACGACTGGGATTTGCCTCGCCGTGACGTCACCAGTTGTTATTCTGGCTACTTACCATCGGGTGCGACGACGAGTTCGATGGTGTGTTTAAAAAGCACAGTAGAAGCTAGGAGACATCGCAATCCGAAACTAACACCGTCAAAGTTGACAATCTGACAGTGCTCATATACCTATGGTTTGGCCAATCGTGGAAAGCTGACCACAGCAACGCTTTTGGCCGCGCACATCGCTAATACCACTCGGCCACCGATCTTTTTTTTTTTTTTTTTTTTGAGCAAATGTTTATTTACAGGTTAAAAACATAAGTAGCAAGAATGGAAAAAATGAGGTATATACATATGTTAGAGCAAAAAAACAAGGTTACATAATTTAGACATTGCATTCAATGACCCAGCTGCAAAGTAAATCAATTGAAGGTTACAACATTGTTAAATAGTGCAACAATCTCAGCTCTGGATGTAGTTAGCTCATCTCATGTGCTAACTACGTGCAGCGTTGTGCGAGGCGCAAACGCGAGCGCGTGTCTTTAGATTTTTTTTTTTCTTTTTGCGTTAGTTCTGGCGCAACAAAGCATTCTGCAGAGCTATACGCCACCGCAATGGTAAAATGCTGTAGCATTGCACACTATACTTTGTCTCACCCTAGCATGGACTAACCGCGAAGGCTGTGCTAGCGCGAGCGGCCAGCCTTGACTGCCTTGACTAGAGCACTCGCTGCACGAGCGCTCGTGCAGCCGCCGCGGCTTCATTCAAAGCGACTAGCTCGCGCTTTTAGCACGAGCGGCTAACAATAGTCCATACTAAGGTGAGACGAAGTATAGCTGAGAAACTGCGCATACGTTCTGTATCCGCCTGTATAGCTATATCAACACTTGGACGGCTTATGCCTCAACCAAAAGATCGCACCCCTAAAGAGAGAGCGCAGGGCGTTGTGTATTGGATTTTCTGCTCTAACTGTCCAGCCTCGTACATCGGCAAAACCAAGAACTTTCGGGAGAGGATCAGCCAGCACCAAAACGACGTTCGCAATTTCGATCACCAGCGCAGCGCGGTCGCTGAACACCACGACGTCTTAATTAAGGACCACGGCATTGACTTCAAGAAAACCCGAATCCTCGGCGTTGAAACTAACAACCGACAAAGACTTTTCTTAAGTTGCGTTCACTCGTCGGACAAAGTAAGGAAACCAGGTCCGCGAACCGGAGAAATGTGCGTATCACGTGACTATGACGTCATTACAGACTAATTCGCAGGTTCGCGGTAAGTCCGCGAACCCGGCGCTAAATCCCACGCTTACCGTGGACCGAAATGAGGACTGCAAGTTCGAGCTCGTAGCTTCGGTTGCTGCTTTCGCTGCACATGCTACCAAACAAGATCAGTACCTCTCAAAGTTGTGACCTTGCGCCCCTAGCTTTCGCTGCACTCCAAGCTGAAAGAATCGCCACGCAGCGCACGTGACGCTCGATTTGCATCCAGTCAGCGTCTGGCCAATCTGTCAGTGACGGAGACAAAGATGAAGGGCCCCAGCGACGAAACGGAGTTCTTTCTAGTTTTACTCGGGAAAGAATTCCTACAACTGCAGTGCCTCCAATACGATCAGTACCGAAACAACGATATAAAATGTCTCTGCAGCCTCGGCGAAGAAACGCAGCGGCGCTTCTGTCGGTATAGACGTAACATGGCGGGTGAGATCATTGGACGCTGACGGATTCACGTGAACCACGCAGTTCTATTCGCAACTTTCAGCGATGGTGGTACCCAGGGGCGGATTTAGAGGGGGGGTCCGGATGTCCTGACCCCCCTCTTGATTTCTGCATGTGTAAAATTTAGGGCGTGAAACGAGGGAGAGGGGGAGGGGGTTTCTAAACAAATGGTACGCTGACCAACACCTGACCCCCCCCCCCCCTCAGGAAATTCCTGCATCCGCCCCTGGTGGTACCGCGGAGTGAGAATCGCGCTCCCTGGTACCTGGATTATTGGCTTCGCAATAAAGGTGCTTGCCTACACCTTGCTGACGTGAAAAAATAAAGTAAGGCTCTAATACTGCTCGTATATCGCAAAACTATAATTATTTACGCGTCGTGTATCCAACCTCGTACTGCTTGTAGGCTGGATCGCGGATCTGGAGCACGTCGGTGGCACCACCGGCGGCCATTGCTTGACACCAGGCATTACACGCGAGTCTATGGGAGAAACACACAAAAGTACGGACACTGAAGCTTCTACGCCGTGCTCGAAGGCGAGTATTTCATGATGTGCTGCTATCATTATATCGGGTGTTTGGAGATCGAATTGGTATTTGTCAAGCGTTCGAACGCCGATTAAAAAAATAAAGTGTGCCAGAGCACCCACAGTCGAGCTAGCAAGCTTGCCCTCGTATTGGAGTAAACAAAGGAACGCACCGTTAAGAAGAACGACCTCGGGAAAGCCCAAAAGTTGATCAATGTCGAAAAAGTTTCATCTTGACAGCAAATTTCCGGGAGTGAGCGAATTCCGCGTAGCAAAGCCTTTGAACTTATCGTCGGCTAAACCCAACTCATCGAAACCGCCACCGACTCCGTGGTAAATCCAGGTAACTCTTGTCTCGTTGAGCTGCACTACATTTTTCGCCCAGCGGAGTAAGGCTCGACCACAAAACATTTATTTATATATCTGTGACGGCTGTCAGTTTTAATGTTCGTGCACGAGCTATTTGACAGGCTTCCCGAAAAGCAGCCAAAACGTTTCAGTGCCGACAACAGCTTAGAAACGGGGGAAACGACACTTTTTCTCGTTTTTCCAATAAAGTCCCATGCATCAGCTGCAGGTGTCAAGTTATGGCTGCCGGTGGTGCCACTCAACCCCAACAAGACAAGACTCGATTCACGACCCAGCCTACTACAATAGAGATCAGTGGTTCTGATGTTGTGCCTGGAACACGTCTCCAACTGGAGTGTTTACTGCGTCCAAAAAAGTGATCTCTCGATTTTCGCCAGGTGGCGTCATAAAAGTGTCATGCTGTCGCCAGTCGCAATCGTGGCGGCGTCCTAGCAGTGGTGGTGAGTCTGGCAGATGCCTGCTCTGTTGCAGGTCGCTCTCCAATGTGACAGTCCACGGAAGCTTCGATATCCAGAAGTTGGGACACCATGACGACAGCGAAACTCGCGTTCGCTCGTGCTTTTCGCCAGCATTTTTACGATTAACCGCCAGCATCACGACAATGCAACAGCATGACACTCCGGCTTCTGTGACGTCATTTGTTGCCACTTCGGGACCCCGTTTGGTGTAGGGGCAGCATAGGGCGTTCAACACACCCCCCGGAGACGCACTCTATAGGTCTACTATGATGCCTGGAGCGCGTGAAGAGGACGCTCTGCATATTTCGGCACTCGTTCGCTCGGGTAGCTCATGTTTTACTGAAATTCGAAGTAGACGCGGAGTGAAGCTGCAAACGCTAGTCATTGTCAGCCACGTCTTTCACCGGAGTCACGCTCCATCAGGGCGACAAAGTTGGAAAGAGCATGTACACTCATAAAAGTTGCCTCGGAGAATATGAAACCTAAAAGACGAGTCGGAAACGCATTTGAGCGCCGACAGGAAAGCACGCAACAGGAGAGCGCCACGACAGCAGAGCGCGCGACAGCACAGCGCCGCGACACCAGAGCGCACGACAGGAGAGCGCCCCGACATGAGTGCGCATGTGTCACGTTTCACGACGAGAAAAACGAGGAGAAGCGCGAGGATTGAAGAACGGCAGGCGGTCATTCTGCGCAAGGATTGGACCTCGGCATCGCTCCGGGGCAAGTGCACCAGCGGCTGGCCACGCTCCAGCACCGCTGGGACACTCCATCCTGCCGCCTAGATTGCCGCCGGTGCCATTGCCGTATGGACTGCTTGTCCGAAAGGACAAGGAAGCGGACAAGAGGCGAGAGGAAAAAAGATTATCCGAAGCAGCGGAGCCCAGATTTCGGCGACGATCCGAAGAGAGGCGCAGCTTCAGAATGGTGCTCCGAAGCCACTGAAAGGACCCCGGCGACGACCAGGGGAAGGCTCTGCGACCACCGAAGAAGAGGAAAGTGGACCTCGGCATTGACTCGACGCTGGCGTGGGACTCTCGGCAGCGACCCGAGCAACCACAAGGGAGCCGATCAACTTACGAGTGACAGATCCGATGGTGACCAAAACCTGTAACAGCGACTCCCGGCAGTGACACGAAACGAGCCCACAACAGAATACTTCAAAACGCACACTGACCTGACCGACCTGGGCTACACCATCAACAGCAGAGACCGAGAATCCAATCGCCACGTGCAAACGAACTTGTGAGAACATTCATACATTTTTGCACATTTGTAGATTAGTTTATTAGTGCTCTTTTTGCTTCCCTCTTCATATAATATATCTCTATCTCTTTCAATATCGTGCACTCTTTTCTCCTTATCCAACGGTTGGACCCTGAACCGTGACAGCATGTTATAAGAGCGCGCGTCACGAGACGCATGCGCGCCTTGGAATGATCGATATTTAGGTCTTTAAACATATCTTCACGGAGATGAAATTTTGAAACCAAAGGAAGTCCTATTTCGAACACTTGATGCTATTTAATTGGCTGAGCACGCCCCACGGGTCGTGGGAAGTCTAAAAAAATACAATTTTGTGCAAAGTTGAAATGAAGAAGCAAGATAAATAGTTTCGGACATATAGTTTTTATTGATTACCCTTCCATATTATAAAAAAAAACATTCCAAGACTGAATGAATCTGAAACACCGCGGAGGAAGTCTAACATGCACCTTTGGTCGTACCCTTCAACTAGCTTTCTCAGATCCTTCGCTACGCGAACGTAGGTGGTCTGGCTGTTCCTTTGAGGCTCTCCACAATGTAAATCCGCGAGCTACTGGACTGCGCTGGAGGGCACTTTAGGGTACAAGAGCCTACTGTGCACGCAGGTGTTACATCATTATCATGTTTAATTCTGTCAAACGTCGGGAAAACGTCGAGTTTGGAACGCGCTAGAAATCAATCCGTTCGTTCATACGATTAATGACGAAATATCAAGCTACACTCACATATTGTGCAGTGCTGGCTGTCGCGTATCAGTTAATTTAACGTATAACAACCCAGTTACTAAAGAAGTATATTCGATACTTAACTGCCACGGAGAGAGGCACCTTAGTGACTGCAGTTGTTGTTCAGCGCTCTCGTGACGCGCGCTCTCGTGTCGCGGCGCTCTCCTGTCGTGCGCTCTCGTGTTGTGCGCTCTTGTGGCGCCCTCCCATAGCGCCCAAAAGACTACAATAGAAGATTGGAAACGAATACTCAGCCTCCGGATGAAAATTGCCCACAGATGCTTTCAATACAATTACTGAAAGCTTCGCGGTAAAGATTTTTGATAATGTGGTTGGTAATTTTAGAAGAACATTGGCGGACTACATCTGAAAATTAAACGAAATACGTTTTATTTTAGAAAAAATCGTAAGGGTGCAGGCGAGCTGGTGAATATTAACCATGTTGAATTAACCTGAGACTGGGTTAGAGGAGAAACATCAAAACGTAGAAGGAACAGAAAATATACAGGACGACAGACATCGTCCTGTCTATTTTCTGTCCCTTCTACGTTTTGATGTTTCTTCTCTACCCCAGTCGCAGGTTAATTCAACATGGTTAACGTTTGATTTGGTGTCACATACATGTGTGGAACCAATTGAACATCACCTAGACCCTCTGATAATAAATAAATATGTATCCTATTCCGCCTTAATCCTAATGCTCCGCAAGCGATAAACATCTTTAGAAACATAAATTAGCGACATGCAAAGTCAATCCGCTTTCACATCCTTTTAATGCGAAAGCATTAACCGTCTCATAGAGCGAGCTGACGTCATCAGTTTAAAGCGCGAAAACGGCTCCTAGTTTCCGCCGAGGTTCCAATAGGAGTGATTCGCCTTCGGTTCCATTGGCTGGCGCGCGTCGACGGGGCTCCCATTGGCCGCTGCGCCATGGCCTTCGATATCCCGGAGCGCGCGCGCTTGTGCGCAGTAGACGACAAAGGGAGCGGACGAGCGGCTTGCATGCTTTCGCATTCACAACTCATAAGAAATGCTTAGGTGTACCTTGAGCTTTTTATTCTTGAAAGTATTGAAGATTTTTCCAAGTTAGCATATTTGAAATCAAAATAAAGAAGATTTCCAGAACGCGAGATAACTAACCCTCTGATAAATAGAAATATGAAGAGAAATCTAAGCACACTACCCTTTTTCCCGAAATAAAATGTATATTCCACATTTCACTACTACCTTTGTTAACCAAAAATGACCGCATGATTTCGCGTCGTTGTATTGGCGCTCATTGTTGCATCTGGCTATAGGCTCGCTTACATACGTATTATGATAGGGGGGATCGGTGGCCAAGTGGGCTATTGACCAACACACTGTTTACAAACAAGCCCGCTTTGCCCACAACAGGTGTGGGCACTGCGCATGCGCAGAAGCCAAATTTGGGAGGAATGAAGCGTTAGCGCATGCGCAGTACCGACAGCAGCGCCACCGCGGTCGTATGACGTCAGCAAGTTGAGTTGGTGTATACTTCGTTTCACTTTATCTGCGAGCGAAGCCAAAGCTAGAAGCGCGAGACCAGCGCTTTTTGCATTTCTCCCCAGCTCGCGCGCTCGAGCAAAGCCTGAACGCGCGGAGCTTCCGTGCTCGCGCTTCCAGTTTTGCCTTCGCTCGCACATAAGGTGAAACGAAGTATAGCGCACACCAGCTCGGAGCACGTGGAGCGAAAGCTCGCGCTGCAGAACCCAGGGATCCTGGGTTCAATCCCCACCCCTGCCCGTTTCGATCTGGATGAGCATCGTACCGGCGTGAGGTCGTGTATCACTACTGCGTGGTGCACGTTAAAGACCCCAGGCTAGCAGTTGTACTGCACTGGCTAAATTGCTCATCTACAGCGAGTGACTCGTCGCAACTTTAAATGGCTGACCAACTACACGCTGTATAAATATCCCCACAACCACAATTATTATTATTATTATTAGTATTATGATTTCACTTGGGGCTTCTAGAGAACTACGTTTGCCTTCTGTGTTTAATACATTTTGAATTTGTGTTTGTTTTCGTCGAAGTGAGTTCCTGTATTGAAATGTTAGAAACTGCATATGCATTTCAATAAAAAAAAGGCCGTAAAACCTCATCGATCTTTAAAGTCGCCACGTAGCGGTGTAAACGCGGCGGCCGAGTGGGTTAACAACACTCACCCCAGTGATACACGCGCTACGAAATGTCCCCACAGTGTGCAATTCGCGTAACGAGTATCAGTGAAACGTTGATGTCGACGGAATGTGTGTTTGTAGAAAAAGACAGACGAAAAGCGACTACGTCTGATGAATTCCAAAATCGAACTGTTCTGGCTCTTTAATTTCACGCGATCTTCTTCTTTTCCCAGTGGCTATCGCCACATAGCCCCCCTTTGGAGACGAAGTCGTTCCAGCGAACTGTCCGGGAGTGTTTGATGTGGGTCGCGGGTGCTACTGTGGAGCTTGTGGTTACTTGCACGCAGGGAAGATCGGCCGGCTGAGCGATCGTATCGCTCTCAACAAATTCCGGCTTGAGGCGGTCAGCGGACATGACCGTGTCGCGGCCATTAACCCGCAGTGTGAATGTTTTTTTTTTGTCGCGTGCCACGACGAGGTGGGGACCAGTGTAAGGTGGCTGGAGCGAACGGCGGACGCTTTTGACGCGCAAAAACACGTAGCTACTGTCACGGCCGCTCGATTAGGACTTCCCTTGGGAGCGGCCTGCCGTATGCTTCACTCCGCCGGTGAGAGCGATAGTTCTACTTTACCTCGCAGCGCCAGCCGTGGCGCTCGTTATTGGCGAGAGCCTTCCATTCAAAAGAATGAAGGCAACAAGCAGCTTCTGCGTGATTATCGTCCAATTACCGTCACGGCAGTGGCCTACAGATTGTTCGCGACTATCATCAACTGGCGCATCGCACAATGGGCTGAAGAAGCCGGCGTGCTTACAGAGCGGCAGAACGGCTTTCGAGTTGGCCGTCGGCTGGATGACAATCTGTTTGTTTTGACCCAATGCATAGAAAGTGCACAAGCGGAGAAGCGAACACTAGTATGCTGTTTCTTGGATATTTCCAAAGCCTACGACTGTGTCCCTCATTACATGCTGCTCGACAGGCTACGACATTTGAACATGCCTGGAGCATGGGTGAGCCTAATCCAACAATTATATGATGGAAATCGTGTAACAGCATCCTTCAATGGCGTGAAATCAAGCGAAGTTTAAGTTGGAAAGGGATTAAGGCAGGGCTGTCCATTGTCGCCAACGCTTTATAAGCTGTATGCATCTCGCATGGAAAAGGCACTTCAAGACACTGGCATCGGTTTCTCCCTGGTGCACCGTCAACATGGCGATGTGGTGCCATGGCGATTACCCGGACTTGCCTGTGCTGACGATCTAGTGCTGATGGCGGACAGTGTGGAGGACATGAGGCGATTTCTGGACGTATGTGAGACAGAAGCAAACCAACTCCGGCTACGCTTCAATACCGACAAGTCAGCCACAGTAATTTTTTCTGGCGAAGAAGGTAGCCTGGGATCACTCATTCTGCAGGGTACAGCAATTCCTGTGCAAGCCAACTACAGATACCTTGGGGTGACGCTGTCGACTACGGAGGAGTATCTGGCCGAATACCATCAGGGCCTCAAGACGTCTTCAGTACGAAAGAGTAACGTAATGCGAAGACGGAGCCTCTGGAGCTACGAGCGTTATGCTGTCACCCGAGAGCTTTGGAAGGCTGTTGCTGTGCCAAGTCTGACATTCGGAAACGCCATCATCTGCGTTCCCAGCGAGGTCCGCGAATACCTTGAACGGCGCCAAAGGGCGGTCGGACGTCAGGCACTGGGGTGCCACGGACAGGTAGCGAATGAGCTTGTGAAAGGCGACCTAGGCTGGTCTTCATTTGAGGCGCGAGAGGCCCGAAGCAAGCTGAAATATTACACGCGTCTCAGGTACATGGATGAAGACCGCTGGGCTAGGCGTCTCTTCATCTACATTCACCTAAAAAATGTCAACTCGAAGTGGAGAAAACGAGTTACTCGTCTTGGCACAAAGTTTGGGATTTTTTCTTTGGTCACCGAACCCCAAACCGAAAAGGAATGGATGAGTGCAGTGCGGGAGCAAGTGAAGACTATTGAGAAGGACCGTTGGGTGTTAGGGATGCAGCAACATTCTACGATGCATCTTTACGCGACCTTCAAAACCGAGATCGCGCCCCTGACTTTCTGTGGAAACACGCTGGGCAGTCGACTTTTTATGGAGGCCCGTGGTGGTGCTTTACGTACCAGGCCGTACCGACAGAAGTACGACTGCAATGTGACGGACACGATGTGCAGCGTCTGTGGAGCGTGCGAAGAAAGCATCGAACACCTGCTCATCGCGTGCAAGGCACTACTTCTAGCGCCTATCGTGGGATCCCGTATCGAGCAAGCACTAGGTTTTACTGAGGAACACAACCATATAGCCTGCTCTAAGCGGCGACTCGAGACATGGTGGAAGACTCATCGGTGACGCTAGTGGTTTATTGTTTTGTTTTAGGTTTTGGCGCGTCTATACCATAGACTCTCGTTGCAAAGAGGTTGCGCTGCAAATATACATACATACATACATACATACATACAGTGGCCAGCAGGCGGCGCGAGATACGACCCTTGATCTTCGGGCTCCCATCTCGACAGACAATTTTCGCGGTTCCTGGACTCGGATCCTCATCAGTAGTGCTACAGAGATTTCTACAACATCCGGCACTCCTGGGTATCACTCTCGACAAACGCCTGTTCCTATTTTGTCAACGGCAACCAAGAGCTTACCACTGCTGGTCTAAGCCTAATTAGCAAATGGCGACGAAGATGAGGGTTGTGGATCTCAAGTGGGAGCTGAAATCAAGGAATCTATCTACTGTCGGCACGAAGAGTGAATTGCTTGAGCGGTTGCAAGCCGCCACGGAATGCCCCGAGGATGTACTGGCTGGTATAGAGTGGGAACCGGCATCACTGGAGAGCCATCATGACACAAGCGCAGATGCACCGCTACCTGACACATCACTTACACTGAAAGAAGGCATGGCTCACACCGGGTTGCTCGACGCCAGTGAAACGGAGTGTCCTAGAACTCCAGACCGACCATACCCAGGGATCGAGGTGAGCCAAGACATGCCTTTTCTCACCGCTCCGGAGTCGACGACCGCAACGGTTCCCCTCGTTCGGTCAGCAGAGGTAGACATCGACCAGAATCTGGCAAGCTCTACCGAGACGATCTCTGGTTTTAAGGTCAAGGCGAACGGAGGTGATAATGGCGCAGTAAACAGGACATATGCGCAAAGATTAGGGGAACTAGAGAAAAGCATGAGCGAAAGGATACAGCGGCTTGAAGACGGAGCAAGAAGGGATGACCCGATTCTGCGGGAGGAAATATGTCATCTTCGAGACAAGGTAGCTGAACTAGAACTACGGGTAGAAAAATTGGAGAAAGAGCCGAGAAGCCCTAGCGCGGAGATGGAGCTTAACCCGCCTGCGGTTGAAGCGATATATGAGATCAGAAATTCTACAGATGTGGGGAAAGAAACTGAAGATGAAGTTTCTGAGGGAAGTCACACCGACTTAACTCGATGTCAGCAGAATGAAATCCTCTCCGAACTGAGGGATACTGGGACACAGTGCGACACTGACGACTTCCAAGAAAGCCCTCACAATTCCGAAGCTCTCAGTGACTGCACGGTCAAGTTCGCCCCGGAGAAACATGTCCCCGATATTGCTGAGAAGAGAATGGACAGCATACAGCCGACAATTAAAGAAGAGCAGATCAGACCTCTGCCGGGAATACAACGAGAAATAATTATCGCCGGAGATGGCAATGTCGCACGGATTGCTAGGGCGCTCATTGAAAAGATCAGAGCCACCCCCCCCCCCCCCCCCACCCCCCACAAAGCTTGGAGTTTGTAATGAACAGAACTGCCACGACGCAGGTGGTGCATGAACTGCTCAAGACGTATGAAGAAAAGGCTAGAAATGTGCCACGTCTGTATATACTACGTGTAGGCGTAAATGACATACTCAGAGGTTAACAACCGGACGCAATAGTGGAGCGACTGAGGATGAAATGGACCAACCGGAAAGCATCTTTGGCGATCTGTTCAGTGCCGGAGAGCGACAGGAGAGGCAAACGAATACATGCGGCGACCATGTTACTGAACGCCAGGCTGAAGCAACTATGCAAGAGCATCAAGGCAAGGTTCGTCGACCTGAGCCGTGAGCTGACAAGCAAGGGAGCAACGCAAAAGGACGGACTCCATAATGGCGAAGAAGGTATCCGAGTGGTGACAGAACGACAAGGTGCAGTGGCGAGCCGTTTTTTAGGTCTCAGAAGAAGGGACAAGGTCGGACGCCAGTATCAGAGCGATCCGTGGCGATATGGGAGCTACCCACAAATGGGACACACAGAAATGTCGCAAAAAAAGCGCGTCACTTACAACATCCCAGGGATGACTGTTGGACACCCCCATATCGGAGTGCCTCACGTCAAGGATCTACGACAAAAGACTCAGGAGAAAGGACACCAACCTCCACTGAGCAACCAGTCGGAGTATATACTGCAACCCCAAAGCGAACAACTGGCCCAGGTGCCTACTTTTCCCGAGATACGGGTACCCCTTGTTCCTGTACACCAGAGCGGGGGGATGACAGGATCGAGGGTGGCCATGCAAGACAGAGAGTTATCCAATGTCAACAGTGAGAATGCGTCTACCTGCATACCAGGAGTCACCCCTTTTCCCTGGCTACGTCCAGCACCAGGCAGGCATGATGCCGCTGGAGGTTGCGCAAATGGTGAATCGCATAGTCCACCAACAATTGGCGGGAATGCAGTGTTAGGGGGTATGGGTAACAGGCAAACCAGGACTTCCGAACTACCGCGGACTCCTGGTCAAACGAGGCAAAAAGCAAGTGTTATCGTTGGTTTTTTTAAATCTGAATGGTGCAAGACGTCAACGGAAGTGGAATGAGTTATATATAAGGCTCAGTGAACAACAATTCTCTTTATTTGGGGTTGCTGAGACTCACTTGCGTGACGCTGAAGAGCCCCCAGTGAACCCTTCATGGTGCTGGGCTGGGTGTAACAGGGTTGACGGCAACCGACGGGGAGGAGGTGTGGGCTTACTATGGCCTCGGAAAGGGCAACCATGGGTCAGGAAATTTGAAACGTGTCGAGAACACATATGGGTGCAAGGACAAGTCGGGAACGCACCGACAGCGGTATGTGCCATTTATCTTTCGGTGGGAAATAACAGGCAAGAGGAAAACAAGGTCATACTAGACTGCGTTCGACACGACGTCCAAAGTTTGGACCGAAGCAATTCCGTGCTACTGATGGGAGACTTTAATGGTCACCTGGTTGAGCTGCACAGGCTCGAAGACAAGAATGGACAAATGTTGAGACAACTGGCAGAAGATTTGGAACTGGAGATATTAAATCTGAGAGAAGAGTGAAGGAAAGCACACATAGATGGTGCGGGACAAAAAAACCTGCATTGATTACGCCCTCGCCTCCAAGAGGCTGTCAAACCGCCTTCAAAAAATAGTTGTGGACGACAATGGTGAACTTAGCGTTGGCAGCGATCATAGCACCACACTACTACATTTCGGAGCAACCCAACGGCCTCGCAGTCGCCCAAAGCGCGCATTGACGTTTCGGCTGCGCGAGGGGGATATCGAGGCAGTATGTCAAGACTTCGAAAAAAGTGAGCAACGCATGAACGCCGCAACGTATGAAGAATACGCCACGAAACTTAGGCACGCAATTGCCACGCGTTCAGTGGCAAGGAGCGCGCAAGGAAAAAGACGGCTTGTCCCGTGGTGGGACGCGGAAATCGGGAGAGCGATTCGGTACCGACAAGACGCGAACCGAGAACATCGCCAAGCACTAAAGTCGTTTGGAAAAGGTTCAGAGACGTTGCAACTCTGGGAGGAGTACCAAAGACGCAAGGCACTAACACAAGCTATTGTTGAAAAGAAAAAGCAAGCACATGACTGCAAGGAGATGGCAGACATACGAAAGGGCGAAAAAAAAAAGCCGGAGAGAAGTTTTGGCGCTACATTGGTAGTCTTGATAGGAAAGACAGCTCACCCCAACTGGTGGATCCGGACAATGGAAGTGAGGTAAAGAACATAAAAGAACTTCTGGGCGAATATCTCTACACTCTCTTTGGGACGGAGCAAATGAACTGCAATCAAGAAGGCATGAAGGATGAAATACCGCATTTAGAAGACGCCCGCAGAGTACCACAGCCGACCAAAATGCAACAGTCGTGGGGCGTGTTCAAGTAGAACGTGCACTGGCGCGGCTAAACGGCAGTACAGCACAGGGGCTGGATGGAATCTCGGCCAAGGTGCTCAAAGGTCTAGGACCCGACGCACGGGAGCACCTGGCACACCTGTTTAGTCGAATCTGCTGCGGCGATGACCCGATTCCCAGCGACTGGAGACGTGGTCGAGTTTCCTTCATTCCGAAGACAGGCGGCAACAAGCAGTTGTTACACGACTACCGACCACTCACGGTCACGCCGGTTGCCCACAGGGTGTTCGCGACCATAATTAATGGGCGTATAACACAAGTGGGCCGAGGAGAGCGGCATACTGACGGAGTTGCAGAACGGTTTTAGACGTGGGCGACGCTTGGAAGATAATCTCTTAATGTTGACGCAATGCATCGAGATTGCACGGAGGGAGAAGCGACCAATGATTACTTGCTTCCTTGATATAGCGAAAGCATATGATTGCATTCCTCATACCATGTTTCTAAAAAAGATTAAAACAGTTTAATATGCCTGAAACCTGGGTGACGTTAATCCAGCGGCTCTACGATAAAAATGTTGTAACGGCATCTTTCAACGGTGTGAAATCGGACGAGGTTACAGTTGAAAAGGGATTACGACAGGGCTGTCCGTTGTCGCCGACATTGTACATGTTGTATGCATCTAGCATGGAAAGAGCGCTGGAGAAAACTGCCATCGGTTTTTCTTTGACGCATCTCCAACACGGGGAGGTGATTACATGGCGGCTACCTGGACTTGCATACGCTGATGACCTTGTCTTGATAACCGACAGTGTGGGGGACATGAGGAAACTGCTGGCCACATGTGAGACCGAGGCGGATCAACATCAATTACGCTTCAATGCTCACAAGGCAGCGACAGTTATTTTTTCCCGCGAGGAGGAGAGCATTGAACCATTCATCCTAGAGGGTGCGGCGATCCCTGTTTGCACCAAGTACAGGTACCTTGGCGTGGCACTATCAGCTACGGAAAACTACCTCGCTGAGCATCACCAAAACCTCAGGACGTCCTCAGTGCGTAAGCGAAACATACTGCGAAGACGGTGCCTCTGGAGCTGCGACCAATACGTCGTTACCAGGGAACTTCGGAAGGCCGTCGCGGTACCCGGACTGACTTTTGGAAACTCTGTGATCGGCATACCCAGCGAGCTTCGTGAATATCTTGAACGACACCAAAGACATGTCGGACGTCAAGCGCTGGGATGCCATGGAAAAGTAGCCAACAAGCTTGTTGAAGGTGACGTCGGATGGTCATCCTTCGAGGCACGAGAAGCCAGCAGCAAGCTAGAGTACTACGCGCGACTCCGGCATATGGACGAAGACCGCTGGGCACGGCGACTTTTCATCTACCTTCACCTCAAGAACATCCATTCGACGTGGAGGAATCGTGTCACCCGCCTCGGCACAAAGTTTGGAGCCTTTTGCATGAGTGATGAGCCTCAAGCTGAAAAAGATTGGGTGCGTAAAATGCGAACGCAGATAAAGGCCTTCGAAAGGGAGCGCTGGACATTGGGAATGCAACAGCATTCTACCATGAATTTGTATGCATCTTTCAAGATCGAGATTGCTCCAATAACGTTCTGCAGGAACACACTGGGAAGTCGCCTACTCATCGAGGCCCGCGGCGGTGCCCTGCGCACCAGACAGTACCGTCCAAAGTTTGACAGTAGCGTGACGGACATGACATGCAACGCCTGTGGAGAAGACGAAGAGACCACCGAGCATTTGCTGCTCACGTGACAGAGGCTCCTGCCAGCGCCCATCGGGGATTCCCGCATCGAGCAGGCACTCGGCTTCAAGAATGAACATGACCACGTGGCCTGTTCTAGGCAAAGACTGGAGGCGTGGTGGAAAGTGCGACGGTGATTTGCGCACCGAGTAGTCAGCGCGTACTGATTGGACCACCGTGATCGTGTAGCTGTTAGCCGCCGCCCACCAGGGGTCATCGACGACAGATGGTGGGTCCTGACGACCTCACCCCTCCTCTTCCCCTTTTTTTTTCTTTCCATTTTTTTCTTTTTTTAACCTTTTTGGCGTGTCCAACTTCGACTCTCGTTTCAAAGAGATTGCGCCGCAGAATACAATACAATACAATACAGAGGAGCAGTCCGCCCGACCCGGCCCGGTGTGGCTATTTAGATTGTTTTCCGTGAAGCGGCAAGTCTCAATTGAAACGAGTGCCAGATTGCATGAATAATGTGACAAATCTGTGTAGAATAAAAGCACACGATTCTTTCTGCCAGGAGGTCACTCAGCTGCAGGCTGCGCGTTAGAGCAGCAACGTTCAGCTGGCAGTATGAGCGAATACTTGTTTAATTGTTCCCGTAAGTGTTGCCCAGTTTCTATTACCAGTTATAATTGGATATAGCTAGGCCGTATAATTCAGGTTTTAACCAACTCTGGAGCACGCTCGAGCAGTGCCTTTTATTTATCTGTGAAGGACAATAAGAAACGCATTCCTCGTGCATAACTTCAGCAATATAAACTTCATTGTTCACAAACAGATCAAGGGAGTCATATAGCTCACAAGCGGAGTACCTTTCGGGAAAGAGGTTTCCGCGAAAGCCTCGATATATAGAACTGTTTAGGTGGACGACCCGACAAACTTCTGCAACGTACTTCGGCATGGCAGTTTAAGGAGTTTCCTTGCGGGTACGTGGTCATATCCTTTACATGATGTCGCTTTCCATAGTACGCATTCTCTCAGCGTTGGTTCTTGCCAGGCTGGTCTCGCCTTGTCAAAATTCATTATTTGTCCCATGACAAATTTTGCAGTCTTGTCACCTTCCCATGCGGCTTTTGAAACATTCAAACTCTTTTTGCAGGCAAGGGTCAATAGCCCCGCACTCATCAACAGCAGGTCTTATTTCTGCAGGGGACTGCATTTTGCGTTGTTGACTATTACCGCTCGCATTCGACGTGGACGCGTTAGGTAGCACACGAACAAGCGTTCTGCGTTTCTTTGAACCTGCTAATTGCATGTACGACGGATACAATGTGAAATGAGCCGGCACCGCTGTCGGTCGCAGCAACTTCCGCTTCATCCCTACCTTGTAGTCATCCTCCTTGAAATGAAGGGAGCACACGACGCCCCTGGAGCTTGGTTGCCACTGGCTGCCCTTCTCGCTGCCTTGTCGCGAAATGTTCTTCAACCAGGCATCCCGGAAGTCCTCTCTAGACGGCAGCTCGTGATAGCAGAGTTCCGGATTTCTCGCAGCATTTGACTTACAAAGCGGAACGCAACAGTTTTCAGGCATCGCGGGCTCCGTGACCCACCTGCACACTTCAAAAACTGTGGAGAGACAGACAAAAGGCGGCTGTCTAAGTCTCTTCTTCTTTCTCATCTATCAGTGGCTATCGCCACAAAACTCTGTTTCATACTAAGTGTGCAACGCTGTCAAAGCTACTGGCGCGTGCATGGGGCTTGATCTCGTTGATCATTTGCACGCGTTCTCGCGCGAACAAAACCATAGATGAAGCCACGCGCTCGCGCCAGTAGCTTTGACAGCTTTGCGCATCTAGTATGAAACAGAGTATATAGAAACGCGCGCAAAAAACGATCGAAAACACAAACTAGCACAGCGCAGGGTGACACTACGATATTTTCTTTGCACAAAGCGGTGCAAAGGTGGGGGGCAAGCGAGTTTTGCGGCCTTCTGCAACCGCGGCAGCACCTCGGTATCGGCGAAGCCAATGACGGGCAGATATTTTATCTGGGTCGCGGAGCAAGACCGCGTTGGGCGCCTTCTCTAGCTTTAAACTCACGGGACCACTCGCCGATGTGCAGCGCCCCCACGGCACATGGGAGAAGTTCTCCTCTCACGCGCTCTCTTTTGTTTTTGGAAAAGAATCGGCAGGCCGCACCAACAGGGGGGATCACGCGGCCGTGCTACTGTTGTGCAGGTCGCGATGGAGGAAAGTAGGCTTGCTCTGGCGTGTACGCGTCGGTGTAGCGTGCACGTCACCGAAGAGACGGGCTAAGTCCTCCACGTAAGGCAATCCTGCAGTCATCGTGAGGCCGCCGTGGATGGGGGTGGTAAGGCTGACCAATTCAGCTGGGAGGCGCAGCGATGTTCCATAAACTAAATGTGATGCGGCACATCCGAGGTCCTCCTTTATGGCTGTGCGCAACCCTAGGAGGACGATGGGTAGAGACGTGGCACATCTATCTGATGTGGCGTGGGCCATGAGGGAGGCTTTGAGATGGCGATGGAACCGCTCGACCAAACCATTTGTCTGCGGGTGGTAGGCTGTGGTCTTCAGGTGAGCGATGCCAAGAAGAGTTGTCAAGCTTCGGAAAAGGGCCGACTCGAATTGGCGTCCGCGATCGGTCATGATTTCGGCGGGAACTCCAAAGCGCGAGATCTAGGTGGACAGAAGCGCAGAGGCGAAAGTCTCGGCAGTGATGTCTTTGATGGGACAAGCCTCCGGCCAGCGCGTGAACCTGTCGATGACGGTTAGGAGGTACCGGTAGCCCTGCGATGACGGTAGGCGTCCAACGAGGTCCACGTGGACGGTGGCAAAGCGGGTGTCGGGGAGTGTAAACTTTGCCAGAGGTGTGATGATGTGCCGGGACACCTTACTCTGCTGACAAGCAATGCGTGCTCGTGCCCACGCGCGGACATCAGTGTTCATGCCAGGCCAGACAAATCGTTCCGCGATTAGATTTTGAGAATTGTGGATGCCTGGGTGTGAGAGAGCATGAAGGTTGTTGAAGATCTGACGCCGGAAGTGGTAAGGGCAGATAAGGCCGTTTCCGTCCGGTCGCCGGGTCAACGTCGCAAACGATGTTTGTGCCCAAGTCGGAGAACTAAACGTCCTCAAGATGGAGAGAGAAGGTTGGGGAGGAGCGAAGGTTGCGGAGCTCTTCGTCACTCTCCTGTAGATCAAGGAGTTGTCTAAAGTCACACCCGCTGTACTGAACTGCGGAGATGCAACTGAGGGTGTCGGCGGGGATGTTGTGGACGCCCTTGATATGCTGAATGTCGGTAGAAAATTCAGCTAGGAATGCCAAGTGTCGCGTCTCCCTCGGAGAGTATGTGGCCTTAGATGATCTGAAGGCATTGGTCAGTGGCTTGTGATCTGTAAAGATCACAAACGATCGTCCTTCCAGGAAGAATCTGAGGTACTTGATGGCAATGTGAGCCGCGAGGAGTTCACGGCCGAAGGCACTGAACCGTTGCTCGGTTGGTGTAAGTTTTTTCGAGAAGAAACCGGTCGGGAGCCACTCATTGTTGATGCGTTGTTGCAGCACCCCTCCTACTGCGTATACAGAAGCATCAACCATCACGCTCGTGGGGGCGTCGTGCTCTGGATGAACTAAGAGGGTAGCAGAAACGAGACGCTCCTTGATGGTAGTGAAAGCGTTATCTGCGACGTCGGACCAGCCAAGGGCGGCTGTTGTACCCTTGGTAGTTTGTATGAGAGCTTCTAGGGGAAGTATACGATTGCCGCGCAACCTGGAATGAACCGCCTGTAGTAATTCACCAGGCCCAGAAAACGGCGGAGCTAGCGGAGCGATTCTGGACGTGGGAAATCGATGATCGCTTTCACCTTGTCGGGAAGAGGTCGGATGCCATTGGAGTCTACCATGTGGCCCAGGACCTCCAAGGACGGGACGCCGAACGCACATTTCTCTGCGTTGACGATCAGGCCATGTTCAGCGAAACGCTCGAATACTAGGCGCATGTGGCGTAAATGTTCCTCCGGCGATGAGCTGGCGACAAGAACGTCATCGACGTAGGCGAACACGAAAGTTAGCCCGCGGAGAATGACGTCGATGAAGCGTTGGAAGCTTTGAGCGGCACTTCGCAAACCGAAAGGCATCCGGGTGAACTCGAAAAATCCAAACGGTGTGACGATTGCGGTTTTCTTTACGTCTTCGGGAGCGACCGGGATCTGATAGTACGCTTTCTGTAGGTCAAGTTTCGAGAATATGGTACATCCGTTCAGGTTGGTGGTGAAGTCCTGAATGTTGGGGATAGGGTAGCGGTCGGGGACTGTAGCCACGTTCAAGCTGCGATAGTCGCCGCATGGCCGCCAGTCGCCTGTTTTCTTCGGGACTAGGTGGAGGGCAGAGGACCAACTACTCGAGGATGGGAGAGCAATGCCGATCTCAACCATGTGTTGGAACTCTTGCTGAGCGACGCGAAGCTTTTCGGGAACTAGCCGACGAGGCCTCGCGTGTGTAGGTGGACCGCTGGTGATGATGCGGTGGACGACATCATGCCTGACCGGTTTGTTCCAGTCGGGAGCTGCCGTTAACGATGAGAATTCGCTCAGCAAGTGCCCGTAAGGCGACTGTATCGGTTGGCGAAGTGTGAAAGCAAACGGATGTATGTGGAGGTTTGGCCGGTGACGAAAAGGCCTGTGGTGAAGTCATAAATTTTCTTTTGGGACATGTCTACGAGGAGAGAGAAGTGGGACAAGAAATCCGCTCCTAGAATAGCGTGACTGACCTTGGCTACAAGAAAGATCCAACGAAACGTCCTTCGCAAGCCAAGGTTGATCAGGATTGACCTCTTCCTGTACACGGGGATGTTGGAGCTGTTGACCGCTTGTAGGTGGCAGATAGGAGTAAATGTGCAGTCAAGGGAATTCGCGGGTAGCACACTCACTTCAGCTCCTGTGTTGACCAGGACCTTCAGTCCACTGGTAGCGTCCGTAATGTAAAACAGGCAACCTTGCTTATTTGGGGGAGCGCTCGTCGCCACTAGCGATCCCGCGTCTTGTTTTCCGACCAGCTGCAAGGTCTGGTGCAGCTAGAGTGCCTCAATGTCCTTCTGTTTAGGGTGATGCCATCGTTTGTAGTACCCGATGCCGACAGCACGCGCTCACAGGGAAAATACAAAGAAATCGCAGGAAACAAAATGTCGCCGTAGCACAGTCAGCGCCACGAGCGCGTGCAGGGACACGCTCTTTCACGCGCTTCAGAACAAAAAATAAAAATAAGCGTTCGACACATAATGGCCAGATGTCATCACCCCAAGCAAAGCGCACATGAAGGCACCCTACCCTAGGTGCAGCGTTCCGCAGCAGCTCCAAAGCGCTGGTGATACCAGCAGTGCTGTTGCTCTTGCCGCTGTTGGTTATGCCTAGTCTGGCGGTTCGCCTGTGGCGAGGGAGAACGACGGCGAGAGCTTCTAGACAGTGAGGATCGCCTAGGACTGCGAGGCCGTGAAAGGCGCAAGGTGCTTGCGACAAGCTCCTGTAGATGTTGCACATCTTCTCGCAGTGCTGCGATTTCATCTCGAGTAACCACGGCCGCTGCTGGTGCGCGAGTCGCTGGAGTGGCAGGCTCGGGGCGCTGGACTGATGAGACGGTAGAAGTTAACGGGTGTTGGCTGGCAACCTCCATGATCTTATCGGCGTGGAGAGCCAAGGCAGGCAAGGACAAGTCAGATGCAGTCGCCAGGATCACTTGCACCGACGGTGGAAGTCGCTGCAAGAACAGCTCTTTCACGAACTGGCTGTCGAACGCCGCGGCACGGTCGCCGAAAAGCGCCTGCATCTGGCGCAGAAGTTGCGATGGGCGACGGTCGCCCAGTTCTTCTGCTGAGACTAACGCTGCAGGCGTTTGCGTTCCGAAGGCATTGTGCGTTCTAAAATGGCAGTCTTGAGCTCATTGTACGCGTTCGTCGCAGGCGGTCGTACGAAGATGTCGTATAGACATCCAGCGCCACTTCGCACGGCAGCGAAGCCTGGACATGGCTGAACCGTACCTCTTGGGATGTTATGTTGGTCAGTCGGAAGCTTCCCTCGACTTGAAGAAACCAGACTTCTGGGTGCTGTGCCCAGAATGGAGGCAGGCGAACAGCGTAGGTGCCGACGGTCAAAGCGGAGATTGCAGGAAGCCCAGCATCAGCTCGGGGAACGTTGTGACGTACCATACTGGGACGTCCGGGTCACCAAATGTAGAAAAAGACAGACGAAAAGCGACTACGTCTGATGAATTCCAAAATCGAACTGTTCTGGCTCTTTAATTTCACGCCATCTTCTTCTTTTCCCAGTGGCTATCACCACATGTTCATGAAACGTGTGTCTATGAAAAGTTGTCCACGAAACATAATTCCACGAAACGAGTTTCAACGAAACGATAGGGAGCCTTTGACATCAAACGACGTTTCATTGACAGGTCGTTTCATACACACGCGATGTTTCATCGACAGATCGTTTTATCGACAAATCGTTTCATCGACAGCTCAGATTAGTTTTTTTTCTGTAATAAGCTGCATGAGACCGCCGCGAAGCGGCGTATATGGGTTGGTCAGGTTAGAGTTCCTGTATAGGCTCCCTACGGGAGCCAGAGTTGCGCGTTTGATTCCACATGCCGCGTGCCGCCCTCGCCGCTATTCGCCGAGATCCGATCACGTGAGGAGCCGTATCAAGTGTCGTGCAGCAAAGTAGACGTTGCACGCGCCCCGGCGTACGTTCCCAGGCTTTTGAGCCCGCCGCGCGCCTCGAACGCGCGGCGCTGCTATTCGCCGAATTCAGTCACGTGAGGAGCTGGATTCACATGCCATGCGTGAACGCGCAACTCTGGCTCCCGTAGGGAGCCTATACAGGAACTCTAGGTCAGGTTAGGTCAGGTGGGTTAACATTTTTGTAATGAGCCGCCGCAGACTGTCGCCACGAAGCGGCGTGAACGCGGGGGGGGGGGGGGGGGGGGGGGGGGGGGGGCGGGGGGGGGGGCGGGGGGGGGGGCGGTTAACGCGCACCCTAGTGATACACGCGTGACGAAATGTTCCTACAGCGTGCAATTCGCGCAACGAGTGGCGATGAAACGTTCGTGTCGACGAAACGTGTGTCCATGAAATATTGACGCTTCCTGATTGGTCCCATTAGCTCGTAGCGTCGGCTGCGTTTGGAATTAAGGTGAAACGAAGTAAAGAAACACGAAAACAATTTAAATGTACTTTTTTCAGGTAGATGTAACGAGTAACGTAAGTACTTTACCCGTTACTTGACATAAGTAACGTAAGTACGTCAGCCGTTACTATTTTGGAAAAGTAGCGAGTGTACGTTACTAAGTTACCGAAGAAAGTAACGCATTACCGGCAACGCCGTTACTTGTAAGGCGTTACCGCCAACACTGCTAATGCGGTAGGGACGAAGACAGTAATTACAAGGGATAACATATAAACACATTCGGTTCAATGAGGTGTCAACTAGTGTCAAGCGTTACATAAAACAGTCAAGCAAGAAACATATGAACAAATAAACAATAAAAAAAAGGTTTGTGCAGCCAGCTGTTGCGCGAGCAGTTTGGTTCCTTCCAAGTTAGCCGAGTCCGCGGACCTGGCACGGACCTCGCCGGACCAGAAAAAAGCGACAATAGAACGGGTTTAAAATCTCGAAAACCGTGGTAAGACAGGTCCGCTGACCTATTTAATGACGTTTGCCCACGTGATACACAACAATCCAAAGGTCCGCGGACTTGTCCTCGGACACGTTCCTGTGGTCCGCGGACCAGCTCTTGACTTTTGCATTCTTTCTTCGCCTGGAACATGGCGGGTTTCGAACCGCAGAAAAGTGACGTACCTATTTCCTGTGCAAAGCGGAAGTTCGTCTGCTTTTTTTTTTTTTTGCAGGGGTTGTGGTGACGTTAGAACGCCGAGCTCTGAATGGCTGTGATTGAAAGATAGTGGGTAGACCTCGGAAGATGCTGCCTTGAGGTCTATACCCACTATCCTTCAATCAGAGTCAATCAGAGCTCGTCGTTCTGAAGTCACCATAACCCCTGCAAAAAGAAGCAGACGAACTTGCTCTCCGCATAGGGACTTGTCCGGGGACATGTCCGCCATGTGAATACACCTTTAGAAAGATGGCACCTTCAAACTATACACCAGAAAATATAAATAGCTCCATCGGCGATTTACGATCCGCCTACGTGAACGGGCTTCGCGATATCACCAGCCCATTAAGAAATGCACCATCAGAGAATACAACAAAAACAAAAGAAACTGTTCCACAACAACTATCGCCACAGTCACCCCTGAAGAAAAGGCCGAGCAGGCCTCAAAACGTTGGGTCCGGCTCGGTTGGACGCCTCCCCTATTAATTACTCGTGCCCCAACCTGCAGACAGACATCTGTCAAATGTTTACGTTCAAGTTCTGTGTCCATTCATGGCTGTTTGACCTTGACTCGACGAGGAAAAAAACGAACAGACACGCACCATATGTACTGATTCTATTTTATGTTGTGCCTCGTAGCACCGCCGAATCGTCGAGTGAGTTCAACTTTATTTTTCTTCGGGGTAGCTCGACTAGGGTGCCTGGTCCGGAACACGTCTTCGACTGGCGTATTTACCGCGTCATCAAATGTGGTCCTTTGATTTCCACCTGATGAAGTCGTAGAAGTTTGATGTTGCATGCAGCTATCTTGGCGTTGGCACAACAGCGGAGGTGGATGTGACAGACGCCAGTTGTGTTGCAGCTGCAGGTCACTCTCCAGCTTGACACTCCACGGAAGCTTCAGCAGCCTGGAGTTGGGATAGCGCAACGAAAACGACACACGCGTTCGCTCGTACTTTTTTACCGAAACTTTTACAACCAACCACCAGGACGACGACATCCGACATGACACGCCGGTTCCTGTGACGTCATTTTCCGCCAGTTCAAGACTACTTTCGAGGCAAGTATATGACGCTGTACTTGCATCAGAGCTTGACGTCATAGGTTATGGTTGGCGGGGAAGGTAACAACGTCTTTCTAAATGGTGCGTCCAGGCATGTACTGACAGTGAACAGGTCCAACTATTGGCGTGTTCAAAGCGCTTCATATAAGGGCCGCCATTACTGACCTCCTGGTGTCTTACCGAGCTGCCGAGCCACTGCAACTGACGATGAGGACTTCACGCAAGACCTATGTGACATTAAAACCATAGTGTCTAGAAAGGATACCCCTCCCCCCCCCCCTTTTCCAAATGTGACATCACTGATGATCCAAAGCGAAATCAGTAAAAAAATATTAAAAGTCAGTTGTGAGTCGTGACTGCATATATAGCGTATACATGCCTACACTCTTAGAAAAAAGGGGACCAAAAGGAGGTAACAGACCGCCTTTACCACCCTCCTCCCGCCCAGGGGTAAAGCGCTCCGCTTGATACCTCCTCAAGCGCAGCAAACACGAAGAATGCGGTGCTACCAGGTGAAGTTCGCCGCGAAGGGGCGCCCAGGAGTCAAGCTTTACCTCCCAGAGGGTGCACCTGTTTTGCACTGCCAAAGCCTGGGCGCTGCGATTGGCTGAGGAAAGGCGCAAACCAGTTCGCTAATTGGTCTCCTCGTATGACACGTGATAATTCGCGCATGCGTGGGAGAGCGCCTGCCCGGTCGACCGGGAGCGTCGGTAGCGTCGTCGCGTCGTCGCCTTCGGTCTTTCTTCTCGAACGTTCGACGGAGGCGTCCCAGCGCAGGAACGTTCTTTATGGTTCTGCTCGGCTCAGTCTCTTCTTACGAGGTCACCGAGAGCGCTGTATTGACTTCAGTCGACGATCCAAGTCGTGTGCACCGTATGCAGGTAAGGAAATGTTCTGCGCGGGCGGCAGTTGGCGTTGGTTATGACCGCCCGGGAAGACGACCCCCGTCTTCCTTATAGCATCCTCGATCATCCGCACCGGTGCGCACCGGTGCACGGAGGTGCGCCCTGTCGTCTTCGATCAAGTGCACCGGTGCGCACCGAACGTCCTCGATCAACGGAGCGCACCCTCCCGGTGCAGCTTTTCGTTGCCCCAACGCGCACCGAGAAAATCGACGGTGCGCCGGGGTGCAGTCCCATCAGGCATTGCGGCCAGGAGCGGGAATCGAGGAGATGGCGGGAATAGCAGACGCGCAGTCTGTCGAGATGGCGACCTTGCGAAAACGAACACGCCTCGCATCTGCGCTCGATGAATTCCTCAGCTTTTCTGAGAGCGAGACGACGAGCTTCTTATCATCACCGCGGTTACCGGCGATTGCTGCGGTGGCAAGGAGCGCCCGAAAGGTATGAACTTCGTGGAAAGCGTTGCGAGGTGTTTCGATGACACCGAGGTACGGCGATTATGTGGTGGTTCTCTTTCTCGAACCAACAATGATGGGCAGCATATACCTGTGAAATTGTCACCCGCTTCGTGACCCCATCGACAATCACGTCCACGATGTTCATTCGTGTGGGACCGCCAAATCCGCGAGTAAAAAACCAGGAGAAATTGACAGCAGACGGGCACCGCGCGGACCTACGCAAGAAAAAACAAACAAAATGCGAGTTGACGCATGGTGGAGCTCGCCGCGGTGCACCGCCGCGGCGCAGTTTGTCTTCGATGTCGCACCGACTTCGTGCTGCACGACTGAGGAGCGCTGTGCTCTGTCCAGGTTTCAGGGCGATTCCGGTGCGAGTTGATCGAAGATGCTATTAGACAAAGGGTTGGCGGACATGTTGGCGCGTCTGAAGGCGTCGAGCGTTCGATAAAATTAGTGTGTGGCGCGAACGCAAACACGGTTTAGACCATCGAAGTTCATAAAGAGCAAGAACAGGAATGACTGTCGCTTGCACTAGCGCATATTTAGAAGGTTGACATACTCTAACCAGTGGCGTAGCCAGCAGCTTTTCCCGGTGTATGTGTGTGCGGGTGGACGAAGGGGGAGAGCGGCGGTTCTGCCGGGCGGCAGGACGCCTTTTCAATCGGGTGTCGCCTACGTTTAAGGCGTGAGGGGGTAGGAGGTTTTCTCTTTTTGGGGCCATTGGTGTGTCGCGTCGGACGTTAAATAGAGGATCTGATCAGATATTTGAAAATCTCATAAGGTGGTTGTTTTTTTTGTATTATTTTGTTTTTTCCCCGCAGAGCAGTAGTCGATCAGGCATTCATTGGCGGCACCGGCCAACCGGCGCGATTTATTCTCAAAGTCGGTGATATTTGTAAAAATCAGTGTTAAACACTGATTCTTAATATCAACGTTTTTTGTTTGTTTTTTTAATTTTTAATTTAACGAGGTTTAATAAATAGTTTGGTAAAATGTCACGTTACCTTGAAATACCGAATATAAATGTCTGAGCTAATTATTCGTGCGCTTCGCAAACATTGATAGTATTATATTACGGAATAAGGTCATGAAGTTGTTACAGGCAGCGGGCTAGCAATTATATTGTCTTGGCATTTCCTTTGCGTGTGATCAGGCATTTCTAAAACTCTGATCATTCAGTAGGCGAATTAGATATAACTCAAGTTCGCATTATTTGAAGTTGATTGAATATATTTCTTTCGTCCTGCGGCAACGTTGTAGGGTGATTTCGTCGAGGATACTGGATGCCTGCTACCTTGGACTCATCTCGTGACAGTTCTTAACACTGCTTACTGCAGGTAAGCGGAGTCCGATATTTTCTTTTGATTTTTTTGTTCCAGTTTGTGCACTTGAAATGGGGCTCTTGATTTTTATGTTGATTTTGTGTGTGTGCTGTTCGTTCATTTCCGAGAGAAAATTGAGGGTATACTTCGAGTAAATGAATTAGAGCAAAACACACAAGGCGCTTGAGTGTGTCTTTTTTGTGTTTTTTTTTTTGTGTGCGTTTTCGTCCTTGTGTGCCGTTCTTCTCATGTCTAAATAAGACATACATTCAATTTTAATCTGGCAAATTGCTTCGGCAAGAATGTTTACATATTTGCCGAAGTTAGACATTCGGCAGTTAGAAATTATTCGTGCGCTTCGCAAACATTAAAAGTAGTATATTACGGGATAAGGTCATTAAGTTTTTGCCGGCAGAGAGACTAGCAATTATAGTGTTGTCTTGGCTTTTTTTTTTTTTTTTGCGTGTGATCAGGTTTTTTTGAAAGTAATCATTCAGTAGGCGAGTTAGATATGGCTCAAGTTTGCATTATTTGAAGTTGATTGAATATATTTCTTTCGTCCTGCGGCAACGTTGCAGGGTGATTTCGTCGAGGGCACTGGATGCCTGCTACTTTGGACGCATCTCGTGACAGTTCTTAACACAGTTTACTGCAGGTAAGCGTTGTGCAATATTTTATTTTGATTTTCTTGTTCCCATTTGTGCACTTGAAATGGGGCTCTTGATCTTTATGTTTATTTTGTGTGTGTGCTGTTTGTTCATTTCCGAGAGAAAATTTAGTGCATACTTCGAGTAAATAAATTAGAGTAAGACCCACAAGGCGCTTGAGTGTGTCTTTTTCGGTGTTATTTTTTCTGTTTTCGTGCTTGTGTGCTGTTCTTCTCATGTCTAAATAAAACATAGATTCAATTTTAAATTTTAATCTGGCAAATTACTTCGGCAAAAAGGTTTACATATTTGCCGAAGTTCGACATTCGGCAGTTAGAAATTATTCGTGCGCTTCGCAAACATTAATAGTAGTATATTACTGAATAAGGTCATTAAGTTATTGCCGGCAGAGAGACTAGCAAGTATATCGTCTTGGCATTTTTTTTTTTCTGCGTGTGAGAAGTCATTTTTAAAAGCTGATCATGCAATAGGCGAGTCAGACGGCTAAGTTTGCATTATTTGAAGTTGATTGAATATATTTCTTTCCTACTGCGTCAACGTTGTAGGGTGATTTCGTCGAGGGTACTGGATGCCTGCTACTTTGGACGCAACTGCAGGTAAGCGTAGTCAGATATATTATTTTGATGTTCTTGTTCGCATTTGGGCAATTGAAATGAGGTTCTTGATTTTTTAATTTTCTTTGTGTGTGTGGTGTTCGTTCATTTTCCAGAGAAAATTGAGGGTATACTTCGAGTAAATAAATTAGAGTAAGACACACAAGGCGCTTGAGTGTGTCTTTTTCGGTGTGTTCTTTTTATGTGTTCTCGTCCTTGTGTGCTGTTCTTCTCATGTCTAAATAAAACAAATTCAATTTTTATCTGGCAGAGCACTTCGGCAAAAATATTTGCATATTTTCCGAAGTTCGGCAGTTAGGGTTGGCGGTCATAGCGATCTGCTGTGGTGCTGAGTAGCTAATGTGGTGTAGCGCTCTGTGGTGTATGTTCTTCCTCTGTCCTTGTCTTAAAGCGCAATCATGTTGTTTTTTTTCACGTACAATACCAACTCGCCCAACAACCAGCACTTGTATATACTAACCTGCTACAGTAGTTGTACCCCTTTGACTAAGATTTGTTAGTCACCTAAGTAAATCGGGGTGACAAATTTAAACATAACCGGTGAATACAAAGTGCTTACTAATCTATGATTACCACCTGCCATGTGATAATTTTAGTCAGTGATAGTTAGTCAACAGTTAAACTGGTCACGTCTGGTAAGTATGGTCGATGCTTTATAATCCTGGATCTGTGGCCCATCAAATGCTCCAAATGCGTCTTAGAAAAATCTAATATTTCTTCACAATTTCTTCAAATTGGGGATGGTATGTTTCAACTTCATATCACATGATTTCCACATTTTTTTGGTTCCAGGCAGGCAGTGCAATCTACCCGGTGGCTGTCAGCTCAAGCCTAATTAATCCTGAGGCGCCCAGCTATGTGGCAGTGGAGGGAGATCTCGAAGCCGCGTTGCCTGCTGAGGCAGTCCTGGTTGCATTCTGCCTCTAGTTCATCTTTAGCTACGACTGGAGCCCCGAAAGTGTTGTTCCAGATGCCTTTATTGCGCTTAGTGGTTTCACCTTAGAACTTTTATACGATGTCTAGTCATGCCATTGATTTTTATGCCATTCTGTTTGTGACAGCCACAATAAAACATTGTCATGTGATTCCAAAGTGATTCCATCAAGTGTGCATTTAACCTGTAATAAGGTGGTTAACTGGGCCAGTTGGTTGCTGTTATACATGATGGGGAAAACAGCTCGGAAAGCCTGGACTACGAAGAACAAACATGACAGGACAGCACTTTTCTGTCGTGTTTGTTCTTCGTAGATCGCGATTTCTGAGCTGTTTTTCTCATCGTGTGCATTCAACCCCAAAGTGGATCATAGTTCCCTCCAAAAGGAGGTAAAAGCAGCGCCCTCAATTACGTCGTCTTACCTCTCAAAAGGGTTGAAATTCCTCCCTGAAGGAGGTAAAGGCTGACCCGTAAAGGATGCACTTTTAACACCAAAAGGAACTAAGGTTACCTCCAAAAGGAGGCAATGTTGCACCCTAACCCAGGGGGTAAGTTTGCACCCTCGATGCAGGGGGTAACGATACCTCCAAAAGGGATTGCCCTGTGTGCAAGTCGGTTACCCCCTTAAGGAGGGTACTACAGTACCCTTTTTTTTTAAGAGTGTAGAATCATTCACATGTATAAGCTTGCCGTTTTCATTGGAGGGACCACATCAGCGCAAAGCCATGCTTGATGCTTCCCATTAACGACAACGACAACAACGAGAGCGTGACGGTCATTTGTCAATACACTGCCATGACTGTGGGTGCAAACCTGAATTTAATTTGTGCATTGTTATTATAAAACATAGAGATAAGACGGTAAGGGAAATTATAGAGGCAGACCTGATAAAAATACTACGGGGATCGATGTGCCAGTGTGGCGTCGATCGATTTGGGCGGCAAAGAGACACAGTTCTTGCGAGCATTGGCGTGGCATGGGATTGGTTGAATGGCGCGATGATGCAGAGTATTTATACCCTTGATTTAATGACGATTAAACCAGTTGAAGTTAGCGCATTGTGTGTCTCGTTCCTACTCTCGTTCCTGTCTCGAGGCGCTATTATGTTCTCAAAATTTATCGAGGTCATTGGCAGAGTTCCTGATCTAATGTTATGGAATGAGTAGGTTTACTACGGTTGATCGAACGTCATCATCAAAACATGTTTTAGAGACTGCGCTCGTTTTATCGAAGCTCGGTTTAGAGACAGCGCAGTCTCAGTTTAGAGAAATGTCGTTTACTTATCTACAAGGGGACGCTGCTTAAAAAAGGCTCCCCTACTTCGCGTGTGTATCACTAAGGAGCATGTTAACCCGCTCCCCCCCCCCCCCCCTCCCCGCCCCTCCCCGCCTTTCCCCTCCCCCTCCCCCTCCCTCCCCCCGGTACACGCCGCTTCGCGGCTGCCGAATTCGCTAAAAGGAGGCTCATCGCCATTTTCTCTAAAGTGAGCTTCTTTATGAGGCAATTCGATAAACTGAGGTCGGTAAAACAGCGTTCGCTAAAACCAGCTTCTTTAAACCTCATGCCTCCGGATAAAATACAAAACCAATACCTTCGTCGGCAAAATTTCTACCAAACTAAAGTTCAGTTCACATTCAAAAATAAAATTTGTGGAGATTCTTTTAAAGCTGTTCCGCATAAAACCGCAAGCAACTCAGAGGCACAACCGGCGGTCTCAGTGACGTTTTGTTCTTGAAGCACAGTGGAATCCGCCATGTACTCCGGCTACCTTCAGGCTGCGACGAATGTCCCATTGGCAATCTCTGCGATGAGGTCGTTCTGACCCGTGTCACTTGCAGTCGCCAGCTTGGAACCCAAAGTCCAAACCTGAGCTGAACCCAGCTCACGAGCGACGCAAAGAAGCTCCGGGCTGTTGATAAAAAAATAAGTGTTTATTAGAACATAAATAGGTAAACATAATGAAATCTCCTTAAACAGGGGTGCGCGAACCAACGATTGACGACTGAGGCTCTGCCTTTTGTCTGCCTCTCTGGCGCTCTCTGGTCCCCCCCCCCCCCCCCCCCCATTTCTTGTCGTGCTTTCATTATTAGCGGTTCTTATCTCTCTCCCTTTTCTTTCTCTCCCTCTCTCTTTGGTGCGAGTTTCCAGACTGGTTTTTAGTGCTTCTGTTTACATACATTCAACTGAGCCGATTCAAGCAAGCGCCGAGCTGACCACGTGTTCCCTTATTGGTGTCAGCCACCCCATGGATTTTGTTCGAACTCGGGTACCGTTTGTGCCGCCTGCTTCTCAACGCTGGACTCTACAACCACGAGGCTCCCACTTCGCCTTCTTCGTGGGTTCTTACCGGTGGCAATCAGTTCATCGAACGACCTTTCACAGACAGATCGTTTCATCGGCACGCGATGTTTCATCCACAGCTCAGATTAGCTTTTTCTTTAATAAGCTGCATGAGACTGTCGCCGCGAAGCGGCGTGTACGGACCGGTCAGGTGGGTTACCGTGATATTTTTGTAACGAGTCGACGCAGACTCTCGCCGCTAAGCGGCGTGAACACAGGCCGAAAGGGGGGGGGGGGGGGGGGGGGGAGGGAGGGAGTTAACGCGCACCCCAGTGATACACGCGTGACGAAATGTCCCTACAGCGTGCAATTCGCGTAACGAGTGTCGATGAAACGATCTTGTCGACGCAACGTGTGTCTATGAAAAGTTGTCCACGAAACGTAATTCCACGAAACGAGTTTCGACGGAATGATAGGGACCCGGTTCCTACCGCCGACCCCTTCAGTCGCTCGAGGTTGCGGCTCTATCCGCCGCCGCGATGTCGGCTTTGGCGAATCACTACTTCTCTTCACTTTCGCAGTGTTTCCTTCTATCAACTGTTACCCCCTCCTCCCCTCCCCCTAACTAATGATGACCGACTGGCCTCTGGCTATAACATACACGTTAGTATTTTTCATTCGCAAGTATTCGCTCTCTCTCTCTCTCTCTCTCTCTCTCTCTCTCTCTCTCTCTCTCTCTCTCTCGCTCTCTCTCGTAGGTGGGGTCTTGGTGTCGCTCGTCCGAAGGCCCCTCGGACAAGTGACACCAAACCCCACCTCGAACAACAGCGGTCGGAGAGACGCAGACACAACAGACAGCACATTCGTTCAGGATCGGATATTGTCAGGCGTTCCCGTGGAATGCAAACGTCGTATAGACGCTGTAGACAAGACACACTGACGGTAACGTCTGTTCCCATGCACTTGAACCGAGGCCTAAGAGAAACGCTTTTTCGGTTCCAGGTCAAACGGGTCGAAAGTGCGAAAAGGGTTCGGACAGCACGCCAATCGTCTCGATGTTCGCTTGGTCGTCGTCCGCACAGGATGCAAGGTCGGTCTCAACAACGTGCATCACGGGCATCATCTTGCAAACGCATAGCCCATAGAACTATACAAAATAACCATGACTTGAATTGAATGCGCTCTTGCCATGTATCGGAAGCTTCAAGCGCATTTACCATGCTAAATGTCGTCTCAATTGCACTTGTACAGAGGCAGCCACAATGTTTCACACATAGATTGCTGAAATTTAACGACAATATGGTAGTGCACCAGCCAGTTTCGTTACGCCGCCGCTGTCCGCGTGCTTCGTGGGAACCAGAGCCGTATATTAGGAGAGTTTGGACAATAGGCGGAGCAAAGGCCGCCGCCAGCGCCGAATATTCCCTCCACGCTTAGAGCGTAAACTAAATTTGTGACACAGCGTCGACCAATCAGGAGACCTCTACTCCATCTCACAAATGTCTGCAGTGAAGACAAAGGCACAGGCGCGTGAGCCTAGCTCAGCGAAACGCTTTTGTTTGTACTAGACCTCGTGCATAGGAGGCACTTTCCAAAGCCACGCGCTCGTGCCCATGCCTTTGTCTGCACTGCTAGAACAGCGTCCTGATGGCGAATTCGGGTGGTCATTTCCCGGCAAAATATTTTGCCATTTCTTCGGCAAGGGCGTTCGCGTGGTCAAAGGCTGGCGGGTGCAAGCTGTTCGGGTGGCGCTGCTCATGCGTGTGCTGGCAATTTGCCGGCAAAATATTTGCCCGAGCTCCAAGAGGTCGGGCAGCTTGTCTGCCAGACTGTATCCGGTATCGTCACATCCGATTGGGGAAAGGGAACCAAACGAAAGAATGCTTGCCGAAAGCGGCAAATAGCGGGTTCGAGTGGCAAACGAAGCCGTCCAGACAGACACCCATTTGTGTTTCGTGACAAGATAGCGAAAACAACGAAGATAAAGATAATTTATGTTTCAGGGAAGGCCAACATTTTCTGAAGAATTTGTCCAGCCTGCGCAAGGTCAGTTTTCTCCGAGACACGGGCTCATCAAACATTACTTTTTTTTTACAACTGTGTAATAACACGTTATTATACCGCAGAAAGAAAAATGTATGCATAGTGATGCAGTTGAAAACTGAGGATTCTAAAAAAGGTAATAACAATAAACAGAATATGAAAAGCGACGCTGGCAAGCCTCCTTGGGACCCTTGTAAAATGGCGACAGTTCCTCGGAAATCCAAACACCGATATATTGAAATTTGACCCGTAAGCGGACAGTCCCACACCGGTTTATTAATCTGCCTTTCCTTTAACCTTATAATTTAAGGTCCTCTAAGTTGTGCGAACCGTGGTAATGTTAATATTTCGAAAACTATTGTGAAGCCGCTTGTATTACACACATCTCAAGGAGTCAAAATTTATATTAGTGGCACATACAGCGCGCTTATTGTACCATAGAATAACCGAGGAAGAAGTTAACAAAGCTCACACGCGACCCTGGAAAATAAAAACGCCAGTTGCCGGCGCTTTGTGTTCGGGGGGGGGGGGGGGGGGGGGGGGGGGATTGGGTCACGTGGTGCGCCGCTGGCGCGTTTTTGGTCGCCGGTGCCACCGGCAAGGGCTCGCCGGCGATTGACCACCCGAATTCGCCATGAGACTGGCTGAAAGAAAGCAGTGCAAAGGGTGGGGTGCGCGAGCGTCTTGAGACGCGGAGTTCCGCTCGGCACGGCTCAAATTATACTTCGTTTCACTTTATCTGCGAGCGAAGCCAAAGCTAGAAGCGCGAGACCAGCGCCTTTTGCATTTCTCCCCAGCTCGCGCGCTCGAGCAAAGCCTGAACGCACGGAGCTTCCGTGCTCGCGCTTCCAGTTTTGCCTTCGCTCGCACATAGGGTGAAACGAAGTATAGTCGTGTCACAAATTTAGAGCACACGACCACCGCTAGGGGCTGTTTCGCGGCCTGTGGTTGGCCCCGAGATGCTCGCCTATTCAAACCAATGTATGGCCAAACTCTCTCAATAAACGGCTCTGGTGGGAACTGTAGTGGCGCGACAACCCCGCTGCGGGTCTGCGCGAGCAGAGCACGACATGGCACGAGCTGCCGCGTGCATTGCCACCTGTCTCTTGTGAGCTACAATTATGGCGGCTTCACGCATGCACCGAGCCATATTTGAGGGCGCTGTTCAAAGCGCGTGCTCAGAACGAGATCACATTAATAGGCTGCTAAGACCGGCAATCTTGATGGTGTGGAATGCACGGTGCAAACGAACTGCTGAAGCTCGCCATCAGCACGCGCTCAGCAGTCGCGCACACTGCTATGGCCGCCAGTGAACACTCCCTATTGGCGCGCGGCAGTGACGCGGTTTCTTTGCGCACGCGAATCTTTTGGGTGCGCTATTGTAAATCTCGCTAATAGACAGTTTTAGTATAGCGTTGCTGGCTCTTACGTACGCAATACGCAATAGTATAGCGTACGCTAAAAATGACCTGCTCGGACCGAATTTAGTTGTACGTTAAGGCCGGTTCAGACACTTGCGTTTGACTGCGTTTGACTGCGTTGCGTCGAGAACCGAAAGCGAGTCACCGGCACATCTGTGCTTCGTATGAAGCGTGAAATACAATTGAAGGAATCATCCTGGCGCGCGATATAAGCATCAGGGATGTCCTGGTTTCTCGTTGCCGCAACGCAGTCAAACGCAGTCAAACGCAACTGTCTGAACCAGGCTTAACGTTTTTGAGGGAACACCGCGCATGATCTTGGTGAAATTTGCTAGAGCCGTAGAATTCCGCGTGCTTATAGCGCAACCATGCTCCTGGAAAGAAATATTGAAAATGAAAACGTGTCCAATCATTTTATTTCAAATTAAACCAAGCCGCAGCTGCCTCGTCAAGCGCGCTTTTCTGTGGGGTACAGAGGCTACGAGTACGAGTGCGTAGCCAAATTCGATCACGGAGCCTCCGTCAGTCGTCCCGTGGAAACGGCAGCTTTTATCGATGCTATCGCGGAATGAAATTCATGACCTACTGATGTCCAGTGCATAGCGAAAACTTCGGCGATTTCTTTTAGAGTCGTTCGTCCGTCGGCGATGAACTGTGCGAATAGGCTTAGCGTTGAGCAGATCTCAGCGTTGACGCACATTCCGAGCGGCGAACATTTTCACTGTGCACTCCGTCAGCTGCACGGCGATCTGATTCGACCGCGGTAGGTCCCAGAAAGAATTGCCGAGCTGAACACCACGCAATGTCACGTAACACAGAACTTCGAAGACACCACGTCGCCCTTGCTGCGCCAGTCGAGGTAACCGCCATCTTGAAACTGGCGCTCTCGTTGGGTCCGAGATCTCTCGAGAGCGTGCCGCAAAGCCCGCTAGCCCGCCACGCAAAATCCCCAGCGTTGCGTGCGTACGCAATACGCTAGCTCTTTTATTGCGTTCTGCGCACGCGCACTCCCGACCCGCAATCTTATTGCGTACGCAAGGCTTTAGCGTACGATTAACTAAAACTGTCTAATATGACAAACCAATGTTCGTGAAAAAAAAGAAAGAAAAGGAAAGGAAATAATTTAAATTGAAGTCCTTTTTTTTTTGTCTTTAAGTTTGTCTTTGGTGCGTTAAATACTGACGTCTCACCTCTGCCTGCAGTATTCCAGCGCTGTTCCATTGCCGCTGTGTGAGCCCGTTGTCAACTCCGCCATGGGAACTTTTGCAGAGCGCAAGTCGTAGATCCTCAGGCAGCCATCACATTGCAGCGTGGCTATCAGCAGTGGTTGCGATAGAGACCACCGTGCTTTAGCTATTGAATCTTCCATCTCTAAGGACATCACTGGGATTGGCTGTCGAGAAATAAGAACACGGTTGTTTTGGCAGTTACCTAGATTTTATACCCGACCGGCCTACGAACTGCGATTCCAGTATGCGCATAAAATCAGAAATAGATGAGGGAGACCAAACAAATGAGGAAAACGATAACTCAAATCGTGATAGCCTGGCATTAGGTAACCCCCAAAAAATGAACTTAGAAGTTGTATAAGCTAAGCGTTGTCCTGGGACAGTTTGCATCAGATAGTCAGCTCTTGAGTAAGTCAACCAATTTTCTCATTATGAATTAGACAGGTTAGATTTAGAGCACGTTTTAGTGCCACATTGTTGAGAGTGCAAGTGCGAAAAAACTTTGGCTGCGTGAACGAAAAAAAAAAAAAACTGCGCGGCTGGTGCACGTTTGAATTGCTCAAACTTTACGAGTGGAGTTCACCTTTGGATTTGGTTTGATTTTCACAAGAAAAGTGGGACATAGGTTCAGGTTTTCGCTTCCCGATCAACAAGGTCATAATCATATCAACTTATATCACCCATGATAATGTTAATAAACAGCCGAGCTGGTTTAGGTTACGCATAGTTAAAACCGGAGACGACGGAAATAAAGGGGCAGGACAACAACACGTCTCAAAAATTGAAGGTAAAAAATCGAACGTGTTGCCCTGTCCCTTTATTTCGCACATCTCTGAACCGATTTGGCCGAACAACGTTAACTGTGTTTCAAAACCGAGGATATGAGACGTGCCCACCGTTGCAACCTTAGATTGAAACGTTTCTTACTTTGCTATGCCGTTAATTGACCCTCTATAACTGTGTACATCCTAGGAACGTTACCTCTTGACTTCAAATGTATACTGGCAGATACAAGTGCGCGGTGCAAGGGCTCGTTATGACCGCTTCTATGCTGACAACTTTTTGTGGCATTACGGAAGTAGAGTGCGCCAGCACCGGTGGCAATCAGATCACCGAACGACGTTTGATCGACAGCTTAGATTACTTTTTTTCTCTAATAAGTTGCATCAGACTGTCGCCGCGAAGCGGCGTGTATGGGTGGGTCAACATTTTTGTAATGAGCCGCCGCAGAGTGTCGCCGCGAAGCGGCGTAAACGGGGGGGGGGGGGGGGGGGGGGATAGCTTAACACGCACCTAGTGACACACGAGTAACGAAAAGTCCCTACAGCGTGCCATTCGCGTAATGAGTTTCGATGAAACGTTAGTGTCGACGAAACGTGTGTCCATGAAAGGGACCCGAAAGCTGTCCCCAAGTACAGTGCATGCAGGTCCAAGTGGGTACTATGTAGTATAGTCACTGACAAGATGACAACAGCAGGGAGGTCTCTCAATTGTCCCGAGCTTTCTACCTTCGAAGCACTCCGGCGTCTCGACAGCTTCTAGCGTGCCTGGGCAGCCAAAGTCAGGCACAAGGCAACGAGGGCGTGCTGGAGGACGGACATAAAAAAAATGGCGTCTTGCCGTTCTTGCCATGTCAGTGACTACAGTCATATCTATACGCCATACACCACCCGGTCCCATATCGACACACAGTGTCGGCTGCAACCGTCTGCATTCAGCTGAAAAGTCTCAATCAATTTCGCAGACCCCATGTACGTAAGAGATGAGCGGTATCACCTCATAAAATCACACTCGCCATTCCCAAGTCAGGGAAACACAAAACTGCAAAACTGGGTGCCTTGTATCTACTCCACTCGAGTCGCCGAAGGTCTCTCAGCAGCGCCCCTTGAACGATCGTAAAAATGCTACCCACCTGTAGAAGGCTGAATACGTTGAGTTCCCGGTCTGTGCCTGCCGAGAGAAAAACGTTTCTCTCGAATGGAGAGCAGTGGATGTCTAGGGTGTGACCACGGTGGGAGGCGAACCCCGCCATTACGGGACACTTGTAAGAGTGACCCTTTCCGAGGGAGGTGTCCATTGTTGCTAAAAAGGCAGAATAGAATAGAATAGAATACAATAGAATAGAATAGAATAGAATAGAACAGTTTTATTTCAGGTTTTCTTCCAAAATACATTTTCCAGAGCCGTCTCACTTAAGCACATGTGTGCTTGTGTGTGAGAACGGGCAGTCCAATTGTACAAGTGCTCCCCCCCCCCCCCCCCAAACGCATTACAACAGAAAAAAATAGAAACAAGAATAAAACAAAAACTAAATTGCAAGAGCCCGTGGTGTGTCGTGTTGTGGCCTAATATTCATTAACACTCCGCGGATTGAACTTTGCGTTGTACAATTATATCCGTTGTATTCATCCCGCGTAAAAAGAAGAAATGAAACACCGCATGCAGCAGTAGCGAAAACCAAAAATGACAAGTAACGCTCAAGGCGGAAAATTTCTATCCCAGCGAAAAATATCATGAAAAATATATAAATATGTCAAAAAAGATACCGTAGAAATTGCTTGTGAATCAGCCATATACTAAGCCGATAATGAAACGCAAAAGCAGCAAGAAGATATTCGAAACTAAATGTTCAACAGCAAAGTCATTGCAACAAAAACCAACACAAGCAGCGGCCATGAATCAGTAATAAGCAAAGAAGCGACAAAAATTGCTTGACATGAGTGACGAGGCGAAATCATGGATAAAATATAAGGGCACACTTCCAAATTCAGATCGACCTGCTTTGACACCATTTCAATATTTCCTTTTTTTACTGTACGTAACGACTGCATTTCCCGCAAATTGCCAGGAAGTTGAAGAGGCAGAAGGAATGGGAAAACAGATATCAGTTTCTGTATGGCGCATTACTTTCTGTTTGCCGGCGTACCGACGCAGAAGCGATGGGGGGGGGGGGGGGGGGGGGATGCCGGAGATACTATCAAGTACTTTATATAGGTACAGTATTTTATGCTATCAACCACCTCAACACGAAAAGGAAGAAGGTCGCGCGCTTTCTGTGTGACCCGGTGTCGTAGTTTGACTAAAGTAACAGTAGTTGGTGACAGGTTAAAAGTGAAGTGGAAGCTCCTCCCACCCCTTTCCACTTTGGCAGAGCGAACGCTGGAGAGGAGGCGACCTCCTTTCCACCGTTTGCTCTGCTAAAGCGGTAGAGGTTAGAGGAGCTTCACCTGAACTCTTAACCTTTTACGACTTTTACTGTTTACATACAAAAGATAAAGAGGTCGGATTTGAACCTACAAAATAACCTATTCTTAATGTTGTCCTCGTATATGTACTACTTGATTTTATTGTTGTCTAGACTATGTCTAGACTAGGGCTAGAAATAATTCGTCTCTATACAGGGCTGTATTTTCCCGCTGAAAACAAAAAGAGATAACAAAATCCCGATTCCCAGTTCATTGTTCAAAAGATATTCCACGAGCAAGGTTGATTTTTTTTTTAACTGTTTCTATTTACCGGAATAATATTTTGTGGGTTATCGAACGTTTTGGCCACATTCCTCCCAGTGTACGATATAAATGACAAAGCGACCCTCCGGTATTTAGTTTCATATTTTTTACATAATAAAAGATAAAACACATATATTCCATATTCCTGCCGTGATCCGAATAATTTATAACTCATATATTTAGTCAAACTGAGATACCAAGTATCAGGCACGTAGCCAGGGGGGTAGCCCATGGGGCCCGGCCCCCCCCCCCCCCCCCCCCCGAAATATTTCATTTTGCTGGGGCCTCCTCTCCTCCCTCCCCCTCATACATGCCCCGCCCCCGCCCCCCCCCCCCCCCCCGAATCAAAATCCTGGCTACGTGCCTGCCAACTTCCAAGTATACACTCTAAGAAATGCCTGCGCGTCTACTTACCCGCAAAACATTTGAAGAGCCAATCTCTGCAATCTACGAAATCAGCTCAGCAAGTGGTGAGGTGGAACATCTGCTTAGACTTCAAAACTAAGTCTGCGCTGTGGCATTACGCAAGGCAAGCATGGCGCTCTGCATTGCGTGATGCCACAGCGCAGACTTCATTTTTAAGTCTAAACGGATGTTCCGCCTCATCATTCGCTGAGCTGATTTCCTAGATCGCAGACATTGGTTTTGTTTTAGTGTTTTGCGGGTAAGTAGACGCGCAGGCATTTCTTAGAGTGTATACGTAGTTGCGTTGAGCGCAGTAATACCGCTTCCTTCGAAATAGTTTTGAAACATATGTCGGTTTTTATGAGAAGGCAACTATTTCCGCGCGTTTCACTTGTGAAGACGTCCAACTTACATGGAAGGGGCTTTGAATTTGACAGGGACCCCTGTAAGACTGCTCCGCCCTCGGTCCCCATCATGAACGCCGTGGCGTCGGGAAAGCGTGCTCGTCTCGCACACTGATAACCCGGGTTCGATTCCCTCCGATACCGAAATGTACAAAATTTTCTTTTCAAAGTCATTAATTTACTTTGTTTACAGGGACAAAGACCCTGACAGATTTTTGACGTGTTTTTACTCTTTGCGCTGCGCCGCCAGCAGTTCGGCTGGCCCCTTAGCAATATGACGCCGTTGATATGGAGCCACATGATGCGTCGCAGCCAATGAGAATTTAGCTGCCGTTTTTCGCTGCTGCAGACGGAATTTAGGTGTCGTTTTTCGCGGTAGCAGAGAACGCCGGCTTCGCTCCGTAAAGCAGTTAATGCGTTTGCATTAAAAAAAATTGTCCGCAGATTTGTTTTCTACAGCGCATATGAAGAGGTCAATCACTTCGATATTCTATACTCAATAAATTCAGCGACTAAATAAGTTAAGAAATCAGCTTGACCCGTTAATTCCATTTCTGATGAAAAACTACGTGTTACGCCCATGTTGTTGTTGTTGTTGTTGATGTTTTTTTTTTTTGTTTTTTTTTTTGTTTTTTTTTTTTATTGGTTATAATTCGAGTTCTTTTTTTCCGATTTTGTGGTAAAATCTCAGTTTGCTGGGCGAGTAGATATGCAGCAACTTTCAGGGCGCAGTTATTATAATACCAAATAAATGGCGAAAATATTTTTTTTCGAGGGTCTACATCTTGGACCAATATAAAGCTCATTTGCCTACCACCAATGGCGGAGCCGTTGCCCCCAGCCCTCAGTTTCATGTGGGGTCGAATGTTCTCGGAAAGCAGTGCGAATCGCTCGTTTGGCTCCAGACGTCCAGAACGGTGGTTCAGCTGCCAGGAGAGCACCACGCCGTCTAATCCACAAGTTAGCAGCTGAACGACAAAACAGGGTATGGAGAGGAGAATTAGCTTAGTCGAATATACTTGGAAAATCACAATCGTTTTACTCAGCGTCCGTCTGACCTTTAGTACAGTTCCATGCCAAACTTGTTCCTGGTCGCTAAAAACCAACCCAAACTATAATTGAAAGTTGACACTGTGCCCGATTCGCTCTAAAATGGTTTCGGCATTTCGGGCGCGTGGAGGAGAGGTGGATCGGCTTCGCCTTCAAGTTGTGGTGGAAAGTGCGAATGCCCGAGATGGTCGTTCCGGAATGACCCGTGACGTCATGGACTTTGCGCGTAGAATTTAAAATAAATCTCTCGCCGTCAATATTGCTCTAAAATTATGTTTTTTCGCGTAAAATTTATTTCTTGACACGCGTGTCCCAACCAGACTATTTAAAAAAAAAAAAAAAAAAAGTTTGTTTTTCTTTTTATACGCTAATAAAATACTGAGCTCGTTTGGTTCACATACTCGCAGAAAGGGCACCGTCGCATTGCACTCTAGACGTTTGCAAGTACGGCCTCTGGGCGCCGCCATGTTGCTGCTGGTGTGGGTAGATCGCAGTGTTACGGTAACGCGTTACTTTTTCCGGTAATGTTGAAACGTATTCGTTACATTTTCAAAAGGGTAACTGGTAATGCTTACTTACGTTACTTATTCTTCCCTAGACTTAAAAAATATTACATTTCAATTTGTTCGTGTTTCTATGCGCCCAGCCATATGAATTTTTGTGTTTTTTGCGTTTTATTCTCTGCGTATTTAGGTGGAACCGTAAAAAAATATATAAGGAAATTATGTTCAGTTTCTGAATGAACATAATGTTTCCTGAAATATGGCGCTTATGCATACCTGTAACTTCAAAAGAGTAAAACGCGCTAATTCACAATAAAAAAGTAACCTGCGTTACTTTTCATCGGTGACGGTAACGCGTTCTTTTTATTTTGAGGTAACATAGGTCGGTAACTATTTTCTTTTATTTGCAAGTAACGTGAAACGTATTTCCTTACTTTTCTTTCCGGTAACGCCTACAACACAAGACGAGAACGTCTGATAGACAAGCGTTGCTGAGGCCGCGGTATACGCCTCAGCAATTCTTGACTGTCAGACGATCTACCCACACCAGCAGCAGGATGGCGACGCCCAGAGACTGTACTCGTAAACGTCAATGGTCACTGACAGCATGAAAACGGCAGGGAGGAGCGTCAGTTGTCCAGCCTCTAGCGTTAGCCTCCTATCCTTCGGTAACGTTTCGGCGCTTCGTGAGGCCCGAGCGTTCACACGCAGCCAAAGCACTGCGAAGGACAACGAGCGCGTGCAAAATACCGGGCTGTCGAAAAAAAAAAAAGACGCCCTGTTGTTTTTTCGTTATCAGTGACTATATAGTAGAATCTTAGCCTCCTATTATACTGACAAAGCGTGGCAGATCGCTCCGAGAAGCGGCCCACGAAATGGAAAAGGTGGAGCGGCAGACAACGGATGAGGGGAGATCCGCGTGACTGGCGCCCCGCTGCGGCGTGACGCCGAAACACACTTCTCCCGAGCGCACAAGTCTGTTTCGGGTCCTCGCCGCTGCAAAAGCTGTGCGCTGACGTTCAGGTTCCCCGAGAAATGGCTCTTTGATGCTCTGTGCTACCAAATCCTCGCGCTCCAAATCTGGGACCGGGCACTCTATGGCTCCGTCGTCGAACTGCCAGGCTTCGTGAGTATAAAGGAGGCTATGGTAGAATGTAACAGTGTCTCACGTTGTCTGCTTGAGAATGATCGGCGCCCCACAGCATTCCGGTGACAGAATCTTGGTGCTCCCCGTGCATGAGCACCGAACTGGATGTCCACTGTTCAGACTCGCGCTCCAAGTCCCACAGTAGCACGTCGCCTAAAAAGAGAAAAAAAAAAAAAAGAACATATACAGTTAAATAGTTCTATACTCTGTTTCACCTTATGATGTACCGCAGGAAAGGCTACAAGCGCGAGCTCCTTGCTCTGGAGCACATCTTGGCGGCACAAGCTCTCGTGACTTAAGAGCGGCTGCCAAAGCTATGAGCTCGCGCTTCTAGCCTTCGCTGCGGTACAACATAAGGTGAAACGAAGTATAGTCACTGACAGAATGAGAACGGCAGGACGTGTTTTTCAAACGCCCAGCTTCCACCCTATGCTCCATGTCTTCTATCAGACTTTGACTGAGCGTGCGCGCGCTCGAGGTGCACGAGACGGTGAAGCGTTGGTGAAGGTAGGAAGCTCGCGCTAGAGGTGGGACTACCGAAGCTTCTTGTCATGGACTATGCTTCGTTTCACCTTATGTTGTACCGCAGCGAAGGCTGGAAGCGCGAGCTCATAGCGTTGACAGCTGCCCTTACTGCACGAGAGCTTGTGCCGCCGAGATCTGCCCCAGAGCAAGGAGCTCGCGCTTATAGCCTTTCCTGCGGTACAACATAAGGTGAAACAGAGTATAGAGTCTACACGTGTTTTATTCTTAGTTCGTTTCCTCCTGTCGCACTAACGTTGTGTTTTATATTTGTTTACTTCACTTCAGCGTTCACTCAGACCTGGAGGGTTTCTGTGCGTTATGTGCGGTCAGATAATGCAACGTTTCGTGTCATTGTTGCTGTTACTTAGGTTCTAGACGCAATAATATTGGGTTAGTAAATAATTAACTAGCTATTGATATTTTTCAGGTTCAATGTTTTCTCTTTTCATGTTAAAAATCCCTCATGCACTAACCTTTTTTTCTTACAGTTGTCTTATGAATTTAGGAAAATCAGTACAACAGGTAGAGAAAGCAGTACGCGCCTTGCAAGCAGGGCGTTTTGGTCCCGACCACATGTCTGTGCTGAGCGGATGAACACGTATACGGTTACGAATTTTGCCGAACCTGTGCGTGCACGCGCACTAAGCCCTTGGCCGTGCACTCAGGACACGGGCACGCAGACACGGCCAGAACGCCCTACTTTCTAACGTGCGTACACGATCGCGCTTACTTGGAAGTGCGGACACCTAGTGCATGGCGAGCATGTTCATCCCCACAAATACGCCAATTGATATGCCTCGGAAAACGCCCTTTCCGTTCGGGCGTTTTTTTAGCCGAAGTGTATGGTCGGCCTGCTGAAGATTAAGTGCTCACCCTGAACCGTGCCCGCAGCGAGAACCGTCGGTCGCCGGGGGTGAAAGGCGACCGACGCCACGCAGCAGTCTGCGCTGAGGATGCGGTTGGACTCGACGTCTCCCCGGCCGGCGCGGTGGAGGTGCCACAACTGCACGCCGGCGTCGTGCAAGCACCAGCTCTCGTGGGCGGGCATGCTGCACGTGCTGCAACTTTCTTCGTTAAGGACATCCAGAACGCGGGAACCTTAAGCCTGGTTCAGACAGTTGCGTTTGACTGCGTTTGACTGCGTTGCGGCAGCGAGAAACCAGGACATTCCTCCTGCTCATAGCGCGTGCCAAGAGATTCCTTAAATTGGGTTCCACGCTTCATACGAAGCACAGATGTGCCGGTGACTGGCTTTCGGTTCTCGCCGCAACGCAGTCAAACACACTCAACCGCAAGTGTCTGAACCGGCCTTTAGCCTTCATTTAGCCGTGCCATTTCGTTTCCCCACTTCGCCCGTAAAATCCGAACAAAGCACGAAGATGGTTGAAGCTCATCGAACACACAGTCGGAGGAGACGTAAATTCGCGCGCTGATTGAACTTGGGCGCCAAAGGCGCGGCGTCCTCGTCCCTATAGAGTCCCGCCGGCGCGCACCCTGGACTTGGGCCCTTGTGTTGGACGAGTATATAGGACCCCAGGAATGATTTGAAACGGAGTGTGCTCAAGTCACGGACAGCTTCAGAAAAGGGAGAGGGCATGGCTCATGACGTCAGCAGCTCTTGCTTTGCGTGCCGTAATCTGATTGGCTGTGGAGCGAGAATAAGGTGCTATGGGGCTCGCCGTGCCATGAGTTTTTAAACTGTCAGTGTCCGTAGAAAGACAGTGGCTTCCGGCGTTCCGCTAAGAAAAAAACAAACACAAGACGTCGGTTGTTACTTTGAGTTTTCGAGAAGACTGCTTTGTGAGACTTTCTCCTGTTAACCGTTTGTATGGCACAACAGTATTAGTCTAGTGCTGCCACAAACAGGCAGCAAAAAAACAAATATCACGCGAACGAATTTTTATAAAAGCGCGGCCGTTAGAAGGATATGCCAGCGCAATTACTGCGCCCGTAGAGTTCCAGGAAATCCCTGTACACTGGAACTGAAACGAAAGTTCATTCGTGCTGCTTGTTAGGTCTTTATAGTAATCACATAAACACACACAAAAAAAAAATTCGAGCTCATAAAAAGAAAAAGAAAAAAAAAACTTGAAAATACTTTTTGGAAGGTCAATGATGGAAAGGCGACTTCTTCTCTAAAAGCTGCGGCTGTCACACTGCGAATACATCGTGAAAAAGACAGTCTGCAAGCAGGCCTAGTCTAAGGAGGTTTTATTCCTCGTACGGCGATCACATTCGTCATACAAACACTGTTTTTAGGCACGTTCCAAGCACACATATATGCGTGAAGTAAACGTGCTTCCAACATGCTCGAGACGTGACCGCACATAATTCTCTCATCGGGTAACCCTAACATTTATTACCATCAATTTAAAATGAGGAACAAGGTTTAGTCTTACTCACGTAAATTATGTGTCAGTTACACCGCATAAACGTAAACGAATCGAAATCAACGTCGCACCGTCCTGCTCACGACGTCCTCTATCATTTTAAATTATTTTTTTTATTCTGTCGCACGTTTTGTCATTAAGATTCGGCCGTATACTCCGACGCGCTGACCAGGATGTTGCTTATCTACACCGTATAATTATCGAGTGGCGCCATCGAAGATACGTGCCGTCTTAGCACCATGGAATGCAGTCGAAGGCAACTGGCGTGGAGAAATTTTAAACCGATTTACTTGTTAGTTTGTTTTTTTGTTTTTTTTACGTAAAAACTTCCTTTATGTGACGCCATTTCCGCAGCGCCGTTTCCGCAGCAATTATATGCATTTTACCCAAAATGTGAGAAAATTGCGTCAACACTGCGCCGGAAGTAGTAATGCAGTTCCTCGTAACAACGCCGGATCATTGCGGTATACGCTACAGCCACTAAATATTCCCCGAATGACTGGAAAAAAAAAACAAAAAAACATATCGAGTTTTTTGTTTTTTTTGGCTGATGGTGGCCATGTTGACGCCTGGAGAAAAAGACATATTTACATAAAAGGTTAAAACACCGGAGCTCCGAACAGCTGGTGAATCACGATTGGTCGGAAAGGAATAGACGTGAAGTTTTCTTTGAGACATAATTGCCCCGCCATTATCTCTTATCCTCGAGAAAAAAAAAAATAGCACGCTCTGTTACGTTTGCTGTCCCCGGTTTGATTTAATTTCCCAGAGCCGCCATATTGTAGCCATTGATTTCGGTCCCCAAGCAGTTCCCAAACGAAGGGAAACGAAGGGGGAATTGGGGGGGAGGGGGAGTCTGTTTGGACAGATCTAGTGGCTCGACCGGCTTGTGAAAATCGAAGCTTTCGGTTAAAAATTTGATTAGCGTCCTACCCCCTTCGATCCTCGTGACTAACACGGGGAGTGTTCGGAAGTGCCGCGATATTTCTCGCTGTTCGGGGTCGGTGTTTGGGCGGGTTAGCTGCCCGGCACCGATGCACTGCGGAGAAACGACGCCTACAGAACGTTCTACCCCATTTTCCGTATCTCGCTTTGCCACAGTAACGCTGCTCGTTTAGAGGATAATCACTCCTCGTAAGTGGGTTAGTGCACGTAAAACGTCATATCTAAAAAAAAAAAAAAAAAAAAAAAAAAGATGAAACGACTTTACCTTACAATATTTTTTTTTTTTTTCAATACATAACGGTACCTATTATGAAAGATTATAAGTTATGAATTATTAGGGACAGATCATGTGCGTGTGCGCATACGCGCACGCACACACGAACACACACACGCACAGAGCAAAGGGTACTGTCCAATTTCAATGCCAACCCTATGTATCAAATTATTTAATTTTGATTTTAACGTGAAACGCTCTTTGGCTAAGTGTTCGACATTTCGTGAAGCCCAGATAAAAGCGTGACTGCGATGCTCGACGGCGATTGATTGACGGGTGGGAGAGGAGGAGTGAGGTGTTCGACGCTGATTGGTCAACGGAGATGTCATCTGACCAGAGGAGTAGGCGAGGAGGAGCTCGACCACCTGTGCACACTGAGGGAGAGGAGCTCGCAAGTATGGACGGCTCTGGAAGATCACAAGGTCAACCAGCCAGATTAGTGGTAGTACCGTTTCATTCTAAGCACAACTATCAAGTATACACATGGTACGCGTTAAACCATCTGATGAAGAGCTCCGTGAACGTAGGCGTCTGGCAGCTCGGAGTATCGCTAAACGTTCGTGATGGTAGAATGTTTCACGTGCAACAAAATTGCCTAACAATTTGTCATAAATTTGATTAATTGTTCTTGTATACGCTGAAACGTGCATGGTTACCATCGTTTCCCATCACCGAACAAAGGAAGCTCACGTCTCCAGAAAAGCGTTTTTCGAGGAACATCGTGGAGGCTGAGCCTTCTTCGCTGCTGTCCAGGAGCTGATAGCCGCGGAAGGCACTGCCGCCCCGTGAAGCCTTCCGCAGTTCCTCTAGCATCCCCGGGTAGGCTCTCCTCATGAACGCCGTGACTGATGGGAGGTCATAAGCCCTGGCTTCGGGAACGGCCCTCTCTCCCTTAACAGTTTGAACCTGCGTGCACGAAGAAAAGAAAACGATTAGACGCTGTGGACGTTTCTACAGCGAAATGTCGATCTGCCGTTGAAATCCGACAATACGGTGTGAAGCGCCGTAGAAGAAGGATTGAGACACGCTGCAGTATGACGGCTAACCTGGTGTTAGCCGCCGTACTGCAATGCTTCAAAGCGTACGTATTCTATGGAATATGTGCGTTTCGAAGCGCAGCGTGAAGATGGCGTTCCACCGTATATACCCTATATCTCAGAGCCGTATATGGAAAGAATCTGGCCATGTATTGGGAAGTATGGGAAGCACATGAGGAGGCGCCATTGGCCGAAAGAGAGCTGGGCGTGTTCCAGGGCGTCTTCACAAATTCGAATGTGGCCAACCAGAAGCCGGTAATAATACCCTGGTGGTGGTCGCGAGAAACGAAATTAATAAGTGCGTCGGAGTAAATCTCGGTGACTGAAAATGTGGTGTACGTGATGTTTCAATCACGGTCATTCAGAATCATGGTGGAAGAGCGCGACTAGCGGAACGATCGACATAATCCGTACGCCAGGCGCCCGGAATCTGCCGTCCGAGTGGTCACACTCTGTCTGAGCAAAACAGAGTTCGAGCGGCACATTCGTTTCTTACATCTTTTTGCATGATCACAATCGAAACATCACGTGCACCATATTTTCAGCCATGAAGAGTTACTACATTTAACCCTTACGCTCTCATTAAAACTGTTTCTCGGTACCACCGCGACGGGACTCTTTTCGGCTCCTGGTTGGCCAAAAGAGCATGCCAAGCCCTCTATCTGCGCCTGTTGCATGGCCCGGCTCTGCCCGCTCCTCCCATTGCCCAAACTCTCTCTATTCGCAACTCCAACGCCCTATAAGTGGCGGGGCGGTAGTTCCAAGATGACGGAAAAGACGGGGATAGACTCTCCAGGATTTCACGTGAGCCTGCTCGCTGACGCTGGTCAGTGCCCTAAAAATGATTTATTTGTCTACAAATGCGAAGCGGTTAGAGAAGTATCATATTACAAGTGACGGAAACGTTGATGCGCGGTAGGAAAATGAGCAGGCTGATATTTAAAAGTTGCAGAAACCTCAACTTTCGAAGCTTTGTGGTGGGCGAGCGCGTTTTAGGCATCGGCCACGTCACTGTTTGTGACACAATATTTTTGAGGGTGATGAAGATATTGTTTTTGCGCTTTGCCTGGCCAACAGTGCTCTAAAAAGTGAGCCGCGCACGGTGACCATCAAGCTCCGAAAGAGCAGCGTTCACAGTATTGCTGTATTCGTGTCACAGGCTCGCAACTCGCTGCTCACCGTCTCGGTTTTAGTGTGTTGCTACACGTGATCAAACTGCTCTATGGTTATTGATAGGAAGTTTATTACCGCAGGCTACCGTGCGCTGTAGCATTGCAACCGGAAGCTCGCGCTGCGCCTCTGAAGCACAATATTCTGCGCGCGCCAGGAGCGTTGCCGTGCTCACGGTAGCCAACGGTAGCCTGCGGTAACGCTATATGCTAAAACTACCTATTAACATAATCGCGTGTTTAGGGGTTTTAGTTATTGCTCCATCAAAAATAAATATTTTAATATATTGTAAATTTTTTTGTACCGTGTTATTTGCAACGTCGCAGCTCCTCTCGCCAAAACTGCCTGTTCTAAGCTCTCGTCACGAACGGCTGGCTAACACAGACCCGCTTAAAATGATTCGAGCATTTCTTTATTTGATTCGTAATTACCTGAAAGCAAGTACGCGTATTCTCTCTTTCGAAAGGGCTTGGAATAAATGTTCGTGTTCCCTGTAAGGGCCATAAATTCACCTCTTTCGAAATCATGGTTCCAGAGTTTCTGGTATGAAAACACATGTTCGCGTTTCATGGATTCACGAGCGGCCATGGCATGCTTTCAAGCGAGATCTCGTGAGAGCGCTCGTGGTGTGCACACGCGTTCTCTACCCAAAAATCTCGAACCGGTGACTTCGTAAAAAGGTGGATTGCGAACCCATTCCCGATGTGTATTGCTCAACATACCGTTGCGCGACCATATTTCTTCTACTTAGGGCAAATAATAGACTTTTCGTAGGCCGTACGCTGGGGCCCTACATTACTAGCGGGAGCGTTTGCCGTCACGTTGAGCACAGATTGAACTGACGGCCATGCACAAGACCAGAAATCCGCAGAGTATGCGATATTCGAAATGTCCCTAATGGAATTAGACATCCCGGTCCTTCGTGCAACACTGTTGCAAGGCGGAGCACAAGAATTCTGATTTTAACTCGCTCACTTTTTGTTAAAACGGCTTCACGCATCAAGGCCGACAGTCCCTGCCACCATTTCCGCGCCGCCGCCGCCGCTGCCGTCCCCGCTCCTCTGGTTCTCCGTTCGTCCGCGAGAGGGCGAGCGGCGGGCTGGAGTTGCGAATACACGGCTCTGCTCTATCTCTGCTCTATCTATGGAACACACAGTTTTGAAACGAAAGTCTAGATGGCGCTTCAAACGACGGAAGGCGGCCTGAAATAAGTGAGTGAGTGAGGGGGGGGGGGGGGCGTGTACCTTCCTCTGCGGGAGTTCCACAACTGAGGCAATCTAGTAACGTTTGGAGGAGCTGTGGTTGATTCCGCACGTTGTACCACGTACCGCAGCACCACGGTGACGTCATGTCGCGGCCGTACAGCTGATGATCAGTGTTGCCTTCCCTCCCGCAGATAGTTTAGATTTTGCCGTTGACGCCAGAAACTAAACTTTGAGCCGTGATATTTATCAAAATAGACACAGTATCGAAAAAAAAAATATACCTTGTAATTCAGGGACATTGACTGAGCTGAAAGCAGTCCTAATTCCAAATTCGAAAATACTGACCGGAGTTGCCCTTTAAAACAACCTGCCTTAACTTTTCCGAATGACGTCCAACAAATCAGGATATGTTCGTTTTATCGAGCTCGTATATCTCAAATCGCAAAACTTGAAATTAGTCGCACAACATCTGGTATCGGAGAATCCGCCGGTGTCGCCGACACACAGTGCCAGCTGCGTAACGGTGACCCTTCATAAACCTTGGGTTGCCGGTAGCACCCCACATATTTACTGACTGAAACTCATGTCACGTATTCAACTTTGATCGCTGCCATCGCTGCTTATGTCAGTGTTGACATGCGCTGTGCACGGTTTCTAAAATAGCAAGCTCGTGGCTGTTTTGTCTTTATATAAGTTAGAAGATTTGCAACAGCTTGCATTAACGTTGCTACGGCCACAGTAACGGCGGCGTATTTGACAGTCGGTGGCGCATATTTAGTGCAGCAGATTGTGTAAGTTTTTTAAACAAACAGTAACAATAGGAGGAGAATAAGGAGCGTGAGCAGCGTTACGCGAGGTCTGCGACAAATATACCTGGGCAGTCCAAGCGATCTGTAGTTTGAGCGCTCTTCTCATGGGAGATCGACGAATCTGTCTGCACTTGGCTACTGCTCGTGTCTCTGAAATAAATTGGGAACGACAATTGTAACAAAATCTCGAGGGAGATGTTTTGACTTAAATATAAAGTACGTGGTTAAAGACAACGCGCGTCGAGGTTTCTCCCCCCCCCCCCCCCCCCCACGCACTGCTTAAAGTCAGGGGGGTCTCTGGGGGTCTTGGACCCCCCTGGATTTTGAAGGGTGGTCTGTCAGGGACATTCAAGCCACTTAACCCCCCCCCCCCCCCCCCTTCCCCGAAAAACATTCTTGGATACGCCACTGGTCTGAGAACCCCCGCCCTATTCACTCCCAGCGAAACGAAAGCACGCTGCGTACATTGGTACGCATGGAAGTCCGAGCGGTGCGGTTGCGCTGGGTTGACATCATGAACTGCTGCGTCGTTAAGTGCTCCGAAAGTTCTGCGTCGTGTCTCGTGGGGAGAAAGTTTCATCGTTTTTCAACTCGCCGATGTTTTGTGGAACAGCGACAACGATGGACCCGTGTCGTACGACGCGAGAAATTTGGTCTCCCGATCATGTCTGCCACTGTATCGGCGCGACTGACATATTCTACACTGCCGCTTTGCGCTCTACTGTTGTTTCTGTACCAGTAACGCCTACATATGTTAGCGCCGATGGGACGAACTGAAATGCCATCCCACACTCGCGGGTATGCTGTGCCAATTTCGTTGGAGGAATGCCAAAGACGTTTCGTCCTCATCGTACGTGTCGATTATATTTCCGGACCAGTACAGTATGCAGTCTGCACTTCACGAAGAGAGATTCGGGCAATACAAAAAGGTACACATATAAATCTAAGGACAACTGCAATCAAACTTGGAATCTCTGGACAATCGACGTTTGAGTATGGCAGTTTATAGTGTGTGCTTTCTTTTTTGATCAGCCTCATTTCGGACGTCGGAATCGCCATTCTTCACATATCGGGTTACCGGTAGGCAGTAAGTGACTGCAAAACAAAACGCCTGAAGTTTTTTTTTTTCTTTGAACAAATTAATGCAGAATAACTAGTACATCTCAATTAAAAAAGATTATAATTAAAAAAAAGTCAAGTAAATAAGTTTTTCAGGTATATATATTACGCGTATTTAAAATACTTTACCTAAAAAAAGTAATTTATTTTTCACTAAAGTCTTTTTGAGCACGGGAAATTGATTCTTCAATCCGCCCTATCATTGAAAACTGCCTAAAAGACGTCAATAAACCTTTCCTTGTTCTTGTTCAGTCCATGGATCTTTCTTGTGTATTTGACTAATCACCGCCCCACAAGCTTCAAGTTCAATCATATATATATATATATATATATATATATATATATAAGCGGCCCTGCGACTTTTTTCAAGATAAAACAAAATCCGCAAATTTTAACAAAACATATGAGATTTATTTTAACGTTTCGACCTGAGACCAGAAATAAACCTCTCTTGTTTTTGTTGAAATTCGTAGATTTTGTTTTATATTGAAAAAGTCGCCGGCCCGCTTTTAACCTTCCAAATGAGTATATATATATACCGGGTGTTTTTGCGAAGACTTTCAAAAATCCTAAACATTAGGGTGTTTGAAAAAAGAAGAAACTGACTTCGGTAACAAACTACCAGCCACGGCGGACGTCAGGAATCGCCAAAACATACTAATTAGCCAGCTAAATAATTAAAATTTGTTAATTAACTTTTTAATTAGTGGAAATAGACATATGGTTCCAAGTAGAAAGTTGCTGAGTGTTATCGGAAACCACTAAATCAGTCATTTTTAGAACGACTTTGAGCGCGTGAGAGGAGTACTAGCTCACTAAAGTTACCACTCGTAAGCAGGTACAAGGTTGGGGCTAGATAAGAGGCGGAAATATCGCACGGGCGCCTTACCGCAACCGCGCGATTCCTTCGTATTAAGATATGCTTGCATCAGATGACACGTAATTAGCGAAAAAAGTGGACGCTAGATACAAAGCTCACCGGTACAGATTCGTCTGGCGTCGCACCAGACTCGAGGAGGAGGAGGAAAGAAGGAGGGAGAGGAGGAAAGAAGGAAGGAGAGGAGGGATAGAGAGAGAGAGAAAAAGAGAGATGCACTTTCAAGAAGCCGGGAAGGTTTCTCGTCAGAAGCCAGCATGCAGTGCGATTGTTAGAAGATGTAAAATCTATTTTGTGGGATATATAAGCAGAGAACAGCTATATGTCATTCTTAGGTGTGCCCCAGCCCTTATGCAACGTCACCCTTAACGTATCGGCTCAGAAAGTCAAAGTTCCGTCCGTGCGCGCTTCCGCCGCCACAGCTTCGCACGCGAAAAGGCTGCTGAACGCGTCTCACTGTCGCACGCCAGCTCATCCGCTAGCGGCGCTACGTGTGTTTTTCAAAGCGCCCCCTATAGTTCCCGCACGGAGTGTACAGCTCTGGCGTTGGTGAAAACACAATCATAAGTACTCCATCTTGTAATAAAAAAATTTCGGATTTTCCCCAGTCAAGTGTTGTTGAGTAGACATCGCCAGAGAGAGAAAATATATGTTGCGAGTAGCCATGTCGATTTCGTGTGGAAAAAAATGGCGGATGTTTCAGGGACACTACTAATTCTTGACGTGAAAAATAATCGGAATTCACGTTGGTGGTCGGTTATGTTTCCTGAGAAACATGCCGGGTTACGCATACGTTTTAATAAAGTCGGCTTTGTGTGCGTATAATTTAAGCCCCGCCCCCTTTCCACCAACACCCCTCCCCCTCTTTTACTACAAACCCACCGCGACTTACGGGAGACTTTTAGCACTACTCCCACGTACGCTGGAAAACCAACATTTGCCCCGAATGAGGCAGATGATTGTAAGTCAACAGAAACCCCATACCAGTCGAAGTCGTAGCTTCGTATATTCCACCAAGGTTACCTCGGTTGGTCTGCGATATAATATTAACGGCACGAACCGGTACCAGGAAATGTGAGAGATTTTTCACTTCGCGGGTGGAGGAAATTAGCGCTATCGTTTCATTTTAACTACGAGTGGGGCCTGAAGCTGCTGGCAACACACATGCACAGACTAAAAAGAGGAAGCCTCGCAGGACTAGGAAAAAGAAACAGCTTAACATAGGGTTCATAAACATGCAGGGGGGCAGGAACAGAATAAAGTGGGAGGAGATTGAGGAGCAATTAGAGAGCGAAAACTTTGCAGTGTATGGATTAGCAGAAACACATCTGAGGGATATGGAAGAACCACCATACATACCGGGATATCATTGGATGGGATGCAACCGGGCCAATGGGGAACGCAAGGGAGGGGGATTAGGGGTGTTAGTTAAGGGTCAGGAATGGGAAAGGGAACAAGAGGACTGCAGGGAACACATGTGGGTCAAAGGCAATATTGGGGGTCTGGACACAATCTTGGGTTTTGTGTATCTAAAAACAGGGAGTGATGCAGGGCAGGAAAATGCAGAACACTTGGCAGGTATATCAGGAGACGTCAGGGAAATCGGCACTAACAAGGAAATAATTATCTTGGGGGACATGAATGCACATTTGGAAGACTTTGATGGACATACAGATACAACAGGGAGGATGTTAGAGGAGTTCTGCGAAGCTCTTGATCTGGTATTGGTTAATGCTCAGGTAAAATGTGATGGAAAAATAACATGGGAAAGAAAGAACTCTCACTCGACTATTGACTACTGTTTAATGTCACGTAAGATATACAACAGATTAGGAGGCATGGAAATAGATGAGGAAGGCACAAAAAGTCTGGGGAGCGACCATAAGAGAATCAAGATCAGATTCGGCACAGTAATATCAGAAACGCAAAATCAAAAACGAGAAGGTAGGAATAACTTAAATGATAAACAACTACAGGAGGTATCTAAGCAAATCGGGAACATAGTATCCAAGCAACCGGAAAGAGAATGGACATATGAAGACTTAATTAATGTTTTCAAAAGAGAGTTAGAGAAATATCGAATCAAACAAGGAGGACGAAAACTAAAACGCAAGCTCAAAAGCTGGTGGGATAAAGAGGTTAAGGCAGCAATATCGAGACGCCAAGCGGCATCTAAAGAACACAGATGGACAAAGAAAAAGGGGGCCACACTAGCCGAAGTAGCATCAAAATGGGAGGAATTTCTGGAAAGAAAGCGGGAGGCAGCAGCATTAATACAGGCCAAAATTGGGAGGGCAGGGGTCCAGTGGATGATAGAAATAAACCAGAAGGATAGGAATGCGGCAAAAAGGTTCTGGGAACACATCAGTGCGCAGGGGAAAAAGACAGAGGGATACCAGAAGACACTAACCACACAGGAAGGGACAAAGGTAGAGGGGGAAGAGGCAAGAGAATACATTAGGCATACAATCGAAGCAGCATTTTCGGAGTTAGAATCAAATCAGGCCGTAGGGAATGGTAGCGTCTACACAACACAAGAGGAGGATCATAGTGAAGAAGAGGAAATGACCACTGGGGAGTGGGAAAAAGCAGAAGGAAGGGTTCCGGCTGGAACTGCAACAGGTCCAGACGGCATACCAATGAGATTGATAAAAGTTCTGGGCAAAACAAGCAAATTGAAACTAAGGCAAGTGATTAACCAGATACTTATGGGAGGGGAGGTACCCAGTGACTGGAAATTGAGCAGGATGAGATTATTATATAAGGGCAAGGGAGACAAAGACAGTATCAAATCATACCGACCAATCACAGTAACTTCAGTAATATACAGACTAGCTATGCAAATTGTAAAAAGAAGAATGGAAGAATGGGCAGAGAGAAAGCAGATTCTAGGGGAGCTTCAAAACGGTTTCAGGAAATATAGACGTCTAGATGATAATTTATTCGTAATCACTCAGTGCATCGAGATAGCAATGACAAGTCAAAGGCCATTATGGGTAGCATTTTTAGACATCAAAGGGGCATATGACAATGTGAATCAGGAAAAACTCTGGAACCTACTGAAGGGATATGGACTAGAGGGAACCATGGTTAAGTTTCTAGAACGGGTTTATTCGGAGAATAGGGTGGTTATAACATGGGAAGCCCAGCAGCAGCAATAAAAAGAGGTCTTAGACAGGGTTGCCCATTGTCTCCCCTGCCCTTTATGATATACCTTAGTGAGATGGAAAAAAGTTTAGAACAGTGCAACCTAGGTTTTGACCTGACTTACATGGAGGAAGGACATAAAGTAAATCAAGTATTGCCAGGTTAATGTATGCAGACGACATTGTGCTTGTATCAGAGAGTCGTGGGACAATGCAGGAACTGATTAGGATTTGCGGCAGGGAAGGGGACAATTTAGGACTAAAATTTAGTAGGGACAAGTCTGGTATAATAGTGTTCAACGACGAGAAGGGGGAACACCTGGAGATACAGGACACATTGGTAGAACACGTAGAAAAGTACAAATATCTGGGAGTATGGTTAAGTGAAGGAAGACGGTATCTAAAAGACCAAGAAGATATTGTAATAAAGAAGGGGAAACGAGATTCGGCTATCATGAAACACAGGGCACTATGGAACTATAATAGATATGAAGTTGTTAGGGGTATATGGAAGGGAGTCATGGTGCCAGGACTGTCATTTGGGAATGCGGTATTGTGCATGAGGTCAGAAATCCAGGCAGGTTTAGAGATACAGCAAAGGAGTGTGGGTAGGTTGGCATTGGGGGCACATGGGAATACATTAAATGAGGGAGTACAGGGGGATATGGGTTGGGCATCTTTCGAGGGTAGAGAAGCGATCAGTAAAGTAAAATTTGAACAAAGACTAGCTGAAATCGAGGATACACGGTGGGCAGCGAAAGTGTACAAGTATCTATATATGAAAAGTTTAAACACTAAGTGGACAAACCGAACCCGCAAGCTGAGATTTAAATACATTCAACGAGATGGAGCCGATCAGAACGTATCAGTAGAAAAGGGAGTAAAGGAAACAGAGAGGAAATTGTGGGAAGAGAGAATGCAGGGGAAATCAGCTTTAACAATATACAGGGCACAAAAACAAGAAATAAAGAAAGAACAACTGTATGATAATTCAGTGGGGAGCTCTTTGCTGTTTGAAGCTAGAACGGGGGTGCTAAGAACGAAAACGTACAGGACTAAATTTCAGGAAGTAGACACTCTGTGCGACGTATGCAACCGCGAAAGGGAAACTATAGAACATGTAATTTTAAGGTGCACGGGGCTTCGTCCCACCCTCTTGGGGGGGATGTCTACGGATTTGGAGGGGGCACTGGGTTTTCCGGACGTGGATGGACGAATGGATAGGGAAATAATTGCGGTAACTAAGAGGAGATTGGAAGATTGGTGGAAGAGATCTAGGGAAGGATAAAGGGAAAAAAAAATACAGATAAAAATCAGCAATAAATTAACTTGAAGAGAGAGAGAGGGGGGGGGGTGTTATAACAAAATTCATACAATTTTTGTTTCAAAAAAGAAGGGATGACGAAAAGTTAGGCTAGGTGGCGCAAGCTGCCGCCCGATACAAAGGGTATAGCCATTACCATCCATCCACGAAACGTCACGACGCATTTTGCGCTCTTCTATGTTCTGAACATCAAGCATTAATCCTATACAGTGCTTTAGCGATACCGAAAAACATGGTTCCTGTAATAAGCGATCACTTATACCCGGACGGAATTAATAAATAAGAAAAGATGATACAAAAAAATAACGATTGTGTTTGGACAGCGTACATCTGTCTGCCTTTGAGGTTTAAGCTGTAGATGATAAATTGAGCCAGTGCAGTACCACTGTTAGCCTGGGGTCTTTAACGTGCATCACGCAGTAGTGATACGTGACCGCACGCAGGTACGATGCCCATCCAGGGGCCCTAAGCTGGACACTCGGCGACAACGTCGGCAATATTTCTGACGGCCGCGATTGGCCAGCGCCGCCGCGTTTCAAATATAGGCGCTGACCAATCGCGGCGGTCAGAAATCTCGGCGACTTTCTAGCCGAATTTTCCGCCTAGTGTCCAGCTTAGAGCCCCAGATGGAAACGGACAGGGGTGGGGTTTGAACCCATGATCCCTTGGTTCTGCAGCGGGAGTCTTCGCTCCGCGTGCTCCGAGCTGCCGTGCGCTAACGCATTCGGCGTTGCTCGGCCACCGATCCCCCATAAAGTGTGATCGAATGATACAGACCCGCTGCTCTCGGTCAGGGGGCGCGAGCACGTTGGCAAGATGCGACCATATGGCTGCACCATCGATGCGATACGACCATAAAAAGCGGCGCTTTAACGTCCGATTATGCACGTGCCACGTTCGAATACAAGTACGTGTCAGCGTCTCTAAATGCGCGATAACAAAACGTCTAAAAAAATGAAACGTAAAATATAAAAAAAAATGAATAATGCAGCTCGCGGCCTCAGCGTCCCATCAAACATTCCTTGCAGCTATATTATTTGTATTGCTTTCTTTTATAGCCTCAGTGAACACGTATGTTTCACTTTACGTGATAGCGAAGCCGAAGCTAATTGAAAAAGCATGATCCCCTGAACGATGCTCGCACTGCACGAGCGCGTGTGCTTGGCAGGGACATTCAAAGCTCGGGGCTCACTCTTGTAGCCTCTGATGTAAACAATAGACCGTTCTCTAAATTACCCAAGCATCGAAGAGAATGCGAGGAACGTAGGTACACGCGTTACGCGCGCTCGCCTTCCTTATACAAAAGATTCTAAGCAAATAACAAAAAAAAAAAAAACGTTTGTGGAACGCGCGTACGAAGTGCCATTTGTTTTAGATTTTTGTAGCGTGAGCTACACTGGCCGAGGTTGAGCAGTTTCGCGTGGCTGTCAAAGAGCCGTGCTGCGCAAGCGTGAGGAGCAGTGACGTCACACGGCGCACAGCTGGCGCGCCGGAGCCAGCCACCGCCACGCGCTCCGCCGCCACCACGCGCGCCTCGCCGTTCTGCGCATTCCAGAGGAGTGACGTCATAGCCGCGACAGACGCACTGTCGCCGCCGCGTGCCCAGCTGTGCGCCTCCGTTGCGCAGTAGCCAAGTCTGACGCTGCACCGGAGCCGCTTGCCGCAATTTTTTTCTTTCGAACAGTAACAGCTGCAGACGCCTGCACGCGCAGCGCGTTTACCCACGTTCCCGCTATTCTCTTTGATGCTTCGGTAATTCGGCAAAGGTCTATGCATAAAGGCGACTGACCGCTGCCAGGTCTCTGCTCGTGCGGGAAACCCGTGCAAATTGAAGTTGCCAAAGCTATCTTCACGCGCACACTGCACGTGCTTGCGCGCATGGGGCACCAGTCGGGGCGCCGCTCACCCTAATCTCCGCCTTCAGCGCGAGCTCGCTGGCTTCCGCAGTGTTTTGGTTGCGAGCTAGTGTCTGCGCGTTCACACTTGTGTTAGCAAGGGCAGAAAGCTCGCGCTGAAGGCGGAGCTTCTAGTCTTAAGGGTGAACGGAGTATACGCTGGCACTTATAATAGAACGGAGTATAAACACTGTAGTGGGGAAGCGTAATGACGCATGTTCGAAACGCGAGCCACAAATATACATAGTTCTCATAAGACGTCATTCTAGTCGCTATTCCCAGGTACTAAGCGTCCTATTAATGCAGTGGAAGGTAGGTTTGCACGCGCTTCCGCGAGCGTCTCACATCCTACTCTTTATTCTGTAGAAGGCTGGCCGCACGTGCGAAGGACGTCATTGCTGGGTACTGGGTGACGTCAGTGCAGGCTATGTATTCTATTTTGCTCGCCTGGAGCGCTGTTCAATACTTGAGAGTATATGGTCCTATAAAACAACGCTCAGATTGTTCCCACAAGGTTCTGTAATGCACTTTTTAATGTTGCGTCACTCGTTCGAATTCGGTCTACAGCGACGCGCTGCAACGGAGACCGATATAGAGGCAGCCAGTGTATCACAATAGACCAATCTCACTAAGCGTTCGGCGCATGCGTGACACCTCCATAACTTTGGTTCACAGGAGGCAGACGACGTATGCGAGGGCTCGTGCCGTCTTGTGCTCCACACGCGCAAAGCTCCAGCGGGTTTGGCGCACGTGCAGAAAGACCAAAGTTCCCTCGATGCATTGCGGCAGCGGTGGCGTAGTCAAACTGGCTCGTGAGATCGGTCTATCGCCAAAGCGTCGGCATGCGGCTAACGACCAACCAGGCGACGAATTGAAACGCAACGTCAATCGAAGGCGTCTTTTGCTGGCTCACACAAAACACTAATTCAAACGAGCTGGGGAATGCGAAGTGACGAGTTCTAAGCGACCCCGTCAAAAGTCCTTCTGAGCCCCGTTGATGTCTCCCCTACCAAGTCTCAGGGTTGATGAATTATATATACCTGTCACGCATCCTCGAAATCAGACACAAAACGCTTACCTTTGCTACACACGCAAGTTCCGACTCTCAACGAAGAAAACGCTGGGTTCACACTCTGGACGGCAGCTCGACAAGGATGAGTAACCTGATTGGTTATATTCGTACGAAGCAAGACAGACGGGCAAGAAAGCTGCTGTACTCCGTTTCGCACCAAGTCCGACTGCAGCCAACGCTATACGACCCGATAGAATCAATCGAGCAGCGTCGAAAGTGCATCGTCACGGTCTCGCCCCTCTTTCCGGCATCAGCGGCTTAACACATCACGCACACACACATAAAAAAGTGCAGAATCACGGCGCATTCAGTGTGCGTGATGTGTTTAGCCGCTGATAGCACAAAGACGACGAGTGCTGCTGCTGCCATGACGGTGCACTTTTGACGCTGCTCCATTGGTTCTATCGGGTCGCCCGGCTGCGCTCAGACTTGATGTGAAACATTTCAATCCGAGTTTCTTTCTCGTCCCCGGTGGCTGCACTGCGAGGTCTGCAAACATTCAACCGCGACTCGAGTTCCTTTCACCACGCTCGAAATACGTTCGCAGGTTGAAGTCACTGGTACTGGCACCTACCTCTGCTCCCTCCCTGACGATGTAATTTCTTCGTAACGCACAAGTTCGCCCGTAAACATTACGCGTCACGTTGAAAACCACGGACCTGACGACACGGGGCTTTCTTGGCGCCCACGTGGGAAAGGGAGGACCGGCGTGTATACAGACGGTTCCCATGACTACGATGAACGATGCCTCGTTTTTCGTGCTTGACAGATGGCGTTGGTGTCACACCACGTTTCCGTAAGGATCGATAAAGTGCGGTCAAATGACGCTCATCGAATCTTTTTCTTTTTTTTTTCTTTTTTTTCAGACTCCATGTCAACACATGTGCCCTCCCCCTAAACTTAATGCCGCCACGCAATCGCCCATTTTGGTGGCCTTGGGCTTTGGTCCCGTAGTGAATAACGCTTCAACTGTTTGGTCACTTCTCGACCCGCTGGTGACTAACGGACGTGCAGGGTAGCTATCTAGTCCAGCCAGTCCGGCAGCTGACCGACTGCCGTGTTGCCGGCGATGGCTCAGTATTTTTTTTTTTTTTTTTTCATATTTTTGTAAATTTGAGGTCGCGTTAAATTTAGATGGCATTCTATATTCCTGCTGGCACATACGTAGGTACGCTACAGGACGAGCCTCAGGAAAGCAAAGTTGTTACACAACGAGTCTTGTGTAGACATCGCCTCGTACTGCGCTATGTTGGTGAGAACTACGTGCGAACACGTACGAGCATACGCAAGCACTAACACGTGCGCATCAGTGACACGTGTGTTATTGACAGATACGTAGGTATGCGAAATCTCGGCAATCCGTAAAGCTGGGCATTTCTGCGAGCCGGAGCACCGAGGCGTAGAAGAGCCGCAGTCTTTCATCGATCCGTTTCACCCGATTTCCCTGAACACGTAGTGCCATCTTTTGGAATATCCGAACACTAAGTAGCAGTCGCAAGCGAAGAATCTCGGAGGCTACGCAACAAGTCAGTAAGCTAACATAAAGCTGAAGTTTCTGAAAAAACCAAAAACAAAATCGTAGAATTTGTTTATACCATTGCATTCTTTTTTAGTTGCGTGGTGCACTAACCAGATAAAGCCTGATTTTAAAATTGTTTTATTGAAATAAACTATGCGGTATCCTATAAAATGACTATACAAATGTAACAAATGTCATAGTTAGGAGCGCCCTGATGCATAAAGCGCTCGCCCCAAGACTCATTGTTTTCGCAACATTAATAAACACGCTGTAAATAAAGCAGTACAAGCCTTGTTCTATTTTTATGTATGGCAAAAAGGAAAGAACGAAATGTATTTGCCTTTTCTTTGCGTCGTTTGTAAATAATGTAAATAACTTTTTAATTAGTGAAAATAGACATATGATTCTAATTGGAAACTTAGAGAACGTCATCGAAAACCACTAAATCAACTCTTTTTAGAATGACTTGAAGCTCGTGGGAAACTCGGAGGCGCACCAAGGTTACCACTCGTGAAGCGGGCGCGAAGCTAGCAGTGGCGGAAAGCGATAATGATCTAATCCTCCGTGTTCCGCCACTGCTAGCTTTGCGCCTGCTTCGCGCGTGGTAACCTTGGTGCGCCCCCGAGTTTCCCACGAGCTTCAAGTCATTCTAAAAAGAGTTGATTTAGTGGTTTTCGATGACGCTCTCTAAGTTTCTAATTGTAGCTCTATGTCTATTTTCACTAATTAAAAAGTTAATTAACGAATTTTAATTAATTAGCCGACTTATTGCAAACATTATCCACCCACATCCGTATAACACACCTGCATAAACCACATAAAAAGCCGTGAGTTACTCACGCCTTTTTTTTTTTAAACAAATCTTTAATAAAGCTTAAAAAACACCCTATATATATATATATATATATATATATATATATATATATATATATATATATTATTTACAAACGACGCAAACAAATATATATACATATATTGTAAAGGAAGAAGGAAGAGAGTGTTTATTAAATTTATTGCATTAAAGTTATGGGAAGGGAAAGGGCGGTGGCGAAGAATTGGGCCAGGAGCGGGGATCAAACCCGCAACCTTCGACCATCCGGTGCGACGCCTTAACTGACTAGAGTCACTAGACCATCCCGGCCACTGTCTTCACAATTTTAGACCAGCTCTCAGTTTTACTGTTAGTTTCGCTCAACTGGGTAGACGACAGCCGTTGCTGATTTAAAGCCCATGCTAGTTCCGAGTTGCGGCAGTGACGTGGCACGCCATTTCAGCTTGCAAATGTAGGAAAGTGCCTGTCTTCCAAGGTATTTAGGAAACCACTCCTCCCCATGGGGACAAGCTCCACCGAATATATATTGGGAGTGAGGGAAGATTGGCAAGTGCAGCCGTAGTAATATCGTATAGGAAGAGGGGAGAGAGTGATTATTAAATTTATTACATAAAAGTTAGGGGAAGGAAAAGGGAGCTGGCGAAAAATTGGGCCAGGAGCGGGGATCGAACCCGCAACCTTCGCCTATCCGGTGCGACGCCTTAACCCAGTAGACCAGGGGTCGGCAACCCACGGCCCGCGGGCCGTGGGTTGCCGTTTCATGCGGCCCGCGAGGCAGTTTCATGCGGCTTCCCTGCACAACTCTGAAGTGTAGATTTTGGAAACTCTCTTCCAAAGCACTGTATCATCTGTTTCGAAGCCTTGCGTCCACACAACCCAAGATTGAGCCATTACTACCATCAATAGGCCGTAGGCCGAACCAGTTTGTAACAAGAGTGCTGACATCATCAGTACCATGCTGACTATTCCACGTCCCTGCATGCCCACAATGAGACCACTTATACCATCTTGGAAAGTCTGCTCATTTGTAAAGGGACGAGGAAATGATATTGGGTTGAAACCTCGTGAACAGCACAGACGTATGTGAACACAACTGAGACGAGCATTCCAACTTCATATAACATGCAACACATAATAACTAATAAGCAATGAGCTTCGTTTTCACTGGGTAATTTCAAGTATAGATGCAAACTTTTTCCCCTCCCCTCCTTCAGAAAGTTAGCTGACATGTCGTCCACGGTATTGCATGTTGCTTCATAGGACGATGACAGTCGAATGTAGCTCATTGAGCTCAAGTACTGTGTCGGTGTTTGTTCAGCTTAGCCGTGGCAGGTTTTGAAGTAAGGGCCCTAATAAGCAATCGCTGGTTATGGATGGCATTAGCTGAGCTTTAGCAACACATATCCAGGGCAGCATACTATATGGGCGTTGTCGCCAGAAGTCGACAACAGAGCATGTGAAGGTTAATGCTGCTCAGATGTCCTTCGTTTCTAATGCAATAACTAATTCAGATGGAGTATGTTTTCAACATCACGAACTCATCCTAAACATTTAAATGGTAATCTACAAACACAAGAATACCGTTTCATGACCCCTGGTTGCTGTTAGTTTCATTTCCTCGCCCTTGTGCACATGCCCCATCCTCACCGTCGTCACCCTGGTATTTCTTTCACTATATATTTGAACGCACAGTACTCTGACGTTTTTGTCCTTTTGTTTAGCCTGGTATACCACTGAATGTGCACATTATTATTATTTTCTTTCTACAACTGAAAAGGAAGGTTGTATTCTTTTGGTATTTTCTTCTTTCTTTTTTAAAGAGAGAGGTCTGCACAGTGGAGGTCTGTTAACCCTTTGAGGTCATGTTGTCGGATGTTACACGTTAAAGAAATATTCCCCTTTGGGGCAGGTTATCAGGGCTCCCCCGAAAGTCTCATTTCTGCTTTGCAGTCAATTGTGGTGCGCGCCCCGAATATTTCGACTTGCGCCACCTGTCCACTGGAGAGTAATCATGATGCATTTCATTTTTTAGCTTTACGCAAGATGGCGTGACATTTTTCAACGTTTTTTGTTTTGTTTTTTTGACAAGCGGAATTTTGCATGTTACGAAAAATATTTTAGCGATTTAAGCGCCGTTCAGTGCGATTTTAGCGGAAACGGCAACCCTGAAGAGGCTGTGTGATGAATCCTCGGAGAATTATTGTGACAGTTCTGTGAATGAGAGTGATGAAGACATCCTTACGGACATTGCCATTTCTCAAAGCTGAACAGTCTAAACGGATGCACACTAAAATTCTGAACCTCCTCGTGCAGTCCAATGTCTCACATTTTTATTTAGTTTTCACTGACACTTTGATGATGAATTTTATTTTACGACATCTAAGTGATTATATTCTTTTGGGTGCAAAATAATTCTGACCCGAGGAACCAACAAGAGGAAAAGTCACATGAGCCCAAAAAGGTTAGTACTGGACCGATGTTCCATTCTGCGAATACTGTATATGCGATTTCTTAATGGGCGGCGGACTTCCAAATTCCAATGGACCTTTTCCGAAAAAGTCTGGTATGTAAACGAGCTTTCCTCGCCAGAGGCTCATTGCGCTTTCTTGGCTTTCACTAGAAATTGTTTTGATGGCAATGTGCCCTCGGAGAGTAGCCGACGCCCGTTTTGCACATATATGCGCAAAACTTTCCACCAAGTTAATTCATATGCCTGTTGCTTGGTGTCATTTTTATGCAGGAAACACTGGCTAGGTGGTGCAAGCTGATTCCCGAATAAAGGGGTTGAGCCAGCATGCATTTACCCACCCCAACCACTGTGGCAGCCAGAGCTGCTAGAGCCACAAAAGGCTCTAGCCAACTGGATCCCTTATAATTGTGCATGCCGAAACTCGCAGATTTCACGAACGTCCGTTGCGTGTCCGTCGTGGGAGCACAGTGGGAGCTAGGAAGTTGGGCCAGCTGCCAAAGCTCCTGAGCCGCGAACCAACTGCGTGTGTTCGTATGCAGCTGCGTTGACGACACGTTTTGAGTAGAGTTGTATGTTTTCGGATAAATCCAATAAAATCCGCAAAACACTCGCCAATAAAATATTTCTCAATTCGGATCTATTCGAAAAAACAAGAAATTAAAAATCACGCTGGCCAAAAAAATAAAAATCAGTTTTCTACAAATAGGTCTGGTCAGAGCACAGGCTCAGCGGTCATCAGGAGAGGCCACCCCAGATTCCTTCAAAATCTCGTAGTATTGAGCAAAGAAGGTTCCGTCAGGGTTCGTTCAGGACAATGGGGAATTGTAATTCTAGGTCACGACACAAACCACTGTTTTTGTTTCCAGGTCGAACTTCTTAGAGGAAGGTAGGGTTGTGATTTGATAACCGGTGAAAGCTATGAACTCTTAGATTTCATAGGAGAAACAGCTGAGGATTACTATATCACCGCACTCCACCCCGCGCAGCCGCAGGGAGAAGCGGTAGAATGGGATGAAAAGAAAAGCTATCCAACGAACACATCAAGGAGTTCAGTGATTTTAATGTGTCTTTGTCAAGTTTTGGCGTGGAACAGTTAGTATTATATCATGGGCGCCAATGCCACGTGGTACACGCACGTGCGTCCTTATAAATTTAGGGCAGGGTTTTACCCGCCGGTTAATATATTTTATTTTCAATCTTGAAAGTTTGGAAACATAGCAAAACTAAACTTCCTACTTCGAAGAATTGGGAATCTAGCAGAAATAAACTCCGATAAACTCCGATCATTCGGCAAAAAATAAACTCCGAAAAACATTCTCCGAATTTCACGAGGAATAAACTCCAGGAATCCTAGTTATGGGTCACCCCACACGATGCCCCATAGCCTCCGTCTGTGCCATATCTGCAGGATCACCCCACACGATGCTCTGCTGCTTTTCGTGTTGTCCTTGCAAGAAAGAAAGAGAACGACGAGGCGACGTTTCAAAAAGACGCGGGGGCCCATGCCAAAGGCGAGCGTCGGGTATACGTTCTTCGTAAAATTAAATTCTGCATGTTTTCAGGCTTAATCCACACTGAACACGATTTTTGTTGCGCACGACAAAGGCAAAGCGGGTCCTGGGGAAGATAAAAGTCGAAGGGAGCTGTTGGACTGGATTGTCTACGCTAATCTACGCCAGATCAACGAAATAGAGACGCGCGGCGCAGTCGGCCAAGTGTTTGAAGCGTAGCCGGCCTAGCTATGTTGTCTCAGATTTGAAGAAAGTGGCATTTTTCTGTCGATTCTGCCGTCGACTGCGTTCGGCGACATGTTGGTTGCTTTTTTCTTCTTTTTTTTTTTCTCTCGAAAATACAGGTTTTCATTTGAACGAAAACACTTTATTGCGGCTTATTTCCTCAAAAACAAGGTGAAAGTGCCATTTGAGTCTTGTGTTAATACTTGTGCTTGGCATTATTATTTTTTTCTTGTTTTCTCTGCTTTAAGTTTCGGTTCGGTTTATTTCTTACCAGTTGCATCTGCGCTTGCACCACAGTTGCTTGCACCTGTGGCTTGCACTCTTGCACTACGGACGGCGCCACGTCTCACGCTGGGCAAACGAGGAGGCAGCGACTGTATAGACCTTTTCACCCTCCTCGGCATGGGCGCTGCCATCTTTAAATCACGTGACGCGGCAGCCATTAGGTTGCTTCAACTTTCTGCCCCGCTCTCCCCTCCGCGCCTTGGCGGATGCGTTGTATTCGTGTTTTTCGTCGCGTTTTACCGCTCTTTCTTGCCTTACCTCGGAAACTGTAGTCCGATACGTCTACTATACGACTAAGACATCTCGGGGGCTCAGATGTCCTTATGACAACTGAGGTTTGTTTACTAATAGTGGTGGAACATTCTCAGTAAGAAGCGCGTATATTTATATCGCGCATTTAGGATCGGAAGGCGTCAAGAATCGTCATCGCAAGGAAACTATCTGTATTTTCTGAAAGTATCGTTCTTTGCAACGTTTCTTTTGATTATGTGAAAAAACTCCCGGAGGAGAGAGACAACGAACGTTCAACTTGTATTTTATCTGCGGCTAGAAGTAATGGTACGTCAACATCAGGCGATTTATTTGTTCATAATATCACACCTACATGTGTAGTAGGTTCTCAATATTTTCTGGCACTTATGAAGTTTAAGAAATTGTATACCGTGCTCGCTCCCATTTCGACAGTCATTTAAGTGATTTATTGATGATATTTAAATAACCAGTTCAATCCACTTAATTTATTTTAACACAAAGGTTAGGACTTCCCGCTTAAGAAACTGACACAGACACCTAACAGTAGCGAGTTTTAGAATAAAATGCACTAAGAAATAACGTCGTTTGTTACTATTTGCAAATCCAAAACGGTTTGGGTTTGACGCATAACCAATAATGACGACGTTTTTCTTTTTTTGCATACGTTGTTTTATTTTTTTTTCCAGTATCTAAAATCCGCAATATTTGACGCCGAAAAAAACAAAAGAGCCGTCTGCATAACAATTACTTGAGTTTAGGGTTGTCGATGGTGAATATAGGTTTACTTTTGGTGGCTGGCGACGCCGAAATTTACAAAGCGAATCTGTTCAAACAAATAAATATTTGTTCACACAGGTCTGTGAAGTTTTGCCTAGCGCTATAGAATTCAGCAAAACTTTCCCAGGTATTGCTCCTCCTGCGCCCTTTAATTTTATTTGGCCAATTTTTCGGAAGACAAATGCCAGATTTAATTTGACGGGCCTGTCACTTATACCATATCTTGAGTAAGCAAGTGTTCATATAACTAATAGTTTATTTCATTGGGCCAATATCGCGAAATGCTGCTTATGAGTACTTTAGCAGGGGTGATAATTTAAGATATTTCCTACTCGGCCTGTCAAAACATGCTCGAGTACTGAATTTAAAAAAAAAGAGGCCGATCGCTATACTAATTGTTTATATCAATTATCTGCGTCATTACACGATGCATTTTTAGTCAGCGAAGTTCACTAAAGGTTGGGTGCCCTCGAAAACCAAACACTGAGTAGTAAAGTCGTGAGTTCATCTGTTCTGAGCGAATCAGCACGTTGCTAATCAAGCTCTCGGTATGCTTCTTTACATTCCCATGTTAGTCTCGTCATCAGTTTGTTTTTCTTGAAACTAGTGTTATCGGGTACGGCCGTAGACGATAGTAATATTCCCTGTACATCAGTCAGGCGTTTCGCAACCGACCATAATCATTTACATCAAAGGAGAATTTAGGCTGAAATGCACCTCGTAGTCCTCAAAGTGGCTCAATACCACTGTTTCATTGGTTGTGTGGAACAAGAAAAATGATCGTATCGCAAAATTAAGTAAAAACAACGTAAAACAGCAGCATAGCCGCGTTCATGTTGAAACCGAAACCAACCAAATTGAAGCAACCTAATGGCGCCGAGTGCGCCATTAGCGCACTCGGCAAACAAAAGCCCCGCCCTCCAGGGCGGGGCTTTTGTTTGTCGAGCGTGCGCGTGGCCGAGCACTGAGCCAACTGAGCGTTGAAAGCGTCTGCGGTTGCAGCGTTTGCGCGGTGACGCCTAAACAGAGACTAAAGGGGAGGGTACAAAGCCGCTGCTGCGTTGCCTTACATCAAGTAACCTAACGTAAGCGAAGGATTCATAGCTGCGTTCACGACTTTCGTAAGTTGGCATAGTTTTTTTGTGTAAAAGTTTTGAGGTATGAACGCCACGACTTCCGCACTATACTACCATGCGTGTTACTAGCTTGGGAGATTTCCGCCAGTCTAACTTTGTCATATATATGATCGAAACCGTTATTCAGTCAGAAGCTACAAGTTAACCCGTGTCATGTTTTAAACGGTCTTTTTACGGAAAGGAGCGTCTAGACTCTAGCGTATAGCAGTTTCGTCCAAACACTAGACGAGTGTTTGTCTAATAACTCAAGGTTATGCGGGCAGAAACTGGGGGAAAGGAGGAGACGAGCTCTGGTTGGAATGATTCGTCGGTAGACGCAACGCTGGCTCCCTTTGTCTCTACTCGCTCTTAGAAGCTGTTTGAACTCGAACGACGGACACCGGCATTCCGCGTTCTAAAGCGTTCGACTAGTGCAGTGAAGACAAAGGCAGCAAAATTTCCGTTTCTACTCCGTTCACCCTTAAGCTGAGACTAGAAGCTCCGCTTTCATCGCGAGCTCGCTGGCTTCCGCAGTGCTTTGTTTGCGCGTGCCTGCGCGTTCACACTTGTGTTAGCAAGGGCAGAAAGCTCGCGCTGAGGGCGGAGGGAGAGGAAGAGGGAGAGTACTTCACCCAGTGTTGGGTGAAATACGTTTAAAAAGTACTTGAAGTGAAGTACGAAGTAAATTAGAGGCTATGTACTTCAAAATCAAATTAGCAAGCACACCGGGCGCAATGTACCTTAAGTAAAGTAGTATAATTACAATGTACTATCTTAATCGCAGTTAGCGGGAACACGGGAGAGTGTGGCATCGGGTACTATCCGAGCACTCTAACGGCCAGGCACGCTACTGCAACTGCAGCATTGCGGAGGCATTCTTTCTTTCTTTCATGATGCCCTTTCATTCCCTTCTACTGTGTTTTTCTTTCAAATGGTATGCAATGCCCCAGGGGCAGACCTGTGCTCGTTACTTGAAAGATGTAATGGATTACAATTACAAATTACCGAGCCTCAAATGTAACGCCACCGTTTACGCCTCTTCTCGTCCTTGTTTTTTCGGCGCCTATCTTCGACCTCAAATGTAATGGATTACCGTTACAAATTACTTTCGCTGAAAAGTAACGGATTACTTTGCTCGCTGCGTGACAAACTACTTTCACGTTACTTTGTCCGTACACTTATCCAGAAAATAATAGAAACAATTTTGATGTTTTTTTTCAAAAATGTTCTGCAACACTACTTTTCCTTTCTCATACGCCCGTATTATGGTAGTCCTTGTAAAAATAAAATATTGTATTTAAGAGAAAGAGTGTAGGTACAGCTCCGTTCACCTGTAAGCTGACAAGGCACCGAAAGCTGCAACTACACCCGCCACCCGTTTGCTTACGGCCTCCGAAAATGATCCCTGGAATTGTGCAGACAAAGCTAGCGGTGCGGATGCTCAGTAGCAGCGTCTACAGCTTCCTTTTTGATTCGGATGTTTCGCCTGTTATTCACAAGAAAAGAAAAACTTGTTTTTAACGTTACAATGTATGGCCAGCGCAGAATGCAGGTGTCCCCGCTTACCTTGATGTGTTTCCGTAGATTAGAGTGTGTTGTTCTTGCTGATCACAATGTGTTTTCTTTTTTTTTTTTTTTTGGCAAGCGAAGTATGCACTAAGACTCTAGGTTTCCGTTCTCCTTAATGCCCTGAATTTTGAACATCTCATTAAGAGATGGCCATGGAAACGACGGACACTCCATGACCGAAAACTCGACCAGTCGGAGAAAAAGTGGCGGTTACGGGTTATCAAACGTTCATCGGTTCTCACTTTCATACCAGTATTCGTGGAGGCCAGGGGAAGAGAGGGCATAGAGAGCGAGAGAAGCGGTGGCGATCGGTCTCAAAAAACAATAAAGGATCACACTATTTTTAAGCGTTCTCTCTCTCTCTCTCTCTCTCTCTCTCTCTCTCTCTCTCTCTCTGTCAGCACTCCTTATTTGGCCTAACCTCCCCCCCCCCCCCTACCCTCATGTTGACAGTTGTCTGTAAAGTGAGGAGTGGACTCGACCACCATGCCCAGACAAGCAAACCAAAAGAAGTATCGTCCGTACCCTCGAAGACGATGCTCTTAGCCTCGCGCCGGGCGCTTTTCGGCCGTGCCTTGTTAAGAATGGAACCTTCGGCAACCTTTTCCGAGTTTCAACGCTGCGGAAACGAGTCCAGAAACGAGTCCCGACGTGTTCAGGACTGTCGCCCACCTGTCGAAGCCTGCCCAAAACGAGTCTCAACGCGTCTGTGACGTCAACGGGACGTGTGTGTGTGTGCGTGTGGGTTCGTGCGCTCCGGAAGGGGAGAGAGGCCTGGCCTAACTGCGGAGAACCATGGCTACGACGCACTTCTGGCTACGACGCGGCGGACTTAGCTGCAACGCACTTGGCGGTCGCACCTGCTGCCCTGGCGGAGAGTGAGGGAGAAAACGGACCCTATATAAGGCGGGGCGTGAGGCGGCTCCAGTTGTTCTCTTGGATTTGATGACTGTATCGCTACCATGTAATTAAACCGTTCGTTACGTTACCAATTCTCCCACCTCCACTGGGCCCCTGGGTTCTTCACTTCGGGGAATGGTCGTCGTCACGAGCCAGGAAGCCTCCGGACGTGCGGCTTAAACCCCGCCTCGAACAACTGGTGGGCAGCGGTTGGGATCGGACCATGCGACATCGTGCTACATCTGTGGGTGAGCGTTTGGACTTTGCTTTGAGATTCGCCAGGCTTCAGATTATGGGTAATTAATTTTGAACTGCTGGGAATCCTTAGTGTTTGACTCGTGCGCTAGGTTTTTGGTACAACCTCGCGACAAGTTTTAGAACAAAGCCAAAGTTAAAGAGCAGCGATCATGGATCTAATGAGGTTACTAAGAAAAGATTTATTCTGTTTATGTGAAGAATTGGGTGTGGAGGTGGAGCAAAAGATGAAGCAATCTGAGATCAGTAAAGCGATTTCAGAGAGCGCGGAAGCAGAGGAAATTAAAATTGCGTGGGAACTGCTTCAGAACGCTAAGAGTGAAGCTGCAGCAAGAGAGGAACGAGAGCAGGAGCAGGCTGCGGCGAGAGAGGAACGAGCGCAAGCTGCAGCTAGAGAGGAACGAGAACAGGAGCGGGCTGCAGCGACAGAGGAGCGAGCGCTGAAAAGGCTAGAGCTCGAAATTGAACAACAGCGATTAAACTCGCAGAACAGTAGAGTTGGGGCTCCGGTACGAGCAACTGAGACCGAGTCGTATCAAATGAAGAAGCTCATGCAGCCGTTTAAAGTTGGGGAAGACGTGGGCCTATTCTTAGTTAACTTTGAGAGGACATGTGAGAAGTTGAGCTTCGCCCCAGAAACGTGGCCGCAACGGCTTTTGACTCTGTTGCCCTGTGAGGCTGCAGAGGTTGTCGCGCGCCTTAGTGCTGGAGACGCGGACGACTACGACAAGGTGAAGTCCAGCCTTTTGAAGCGGTACCGCCTTTCTGCCGAGGCGTTCCGTCAAAGGTTTAGAAACGCATCCAAAAAGAGCAGCGAGGGCTACTCGGAATTCGCGTACGGGCTTAAAACCAACCTGATAGAATGGTTGAAGAGCGAGGAAGTGTACGAAAGCCGAGACAAGGTAGTCGAGTGTGTGTGCCTCGAACAGTTCTTTCGTAGCATTCCGCAGTCAGTCAAGCTCTGGGTGCAGGATAGGGTGGGAGTCGACTCTGTCGAAAGAGCCGCTGAGCTAGCCGAAGAGTACGCAACGCGTAGAAAGCTGAGCGGAGAGGAAAGCGAATCCGTCCGAAGCGATCAGCGCAAGACCTTCCGACAGGGAAATGACTCGCGAGAAAACGGGCCCGAGAAGCCCGAAGCAGGACAAAAGGTCCCAGAAAAGAGCGCAGAACACTCGAACGGAGACGAGGCGCGGAAAAGCCCAACAGGGCAGTTCGAGGCAAGGAAGCCGTTCCTGTGCTACAACTGTCAGGAGCCGGGACACACAGCGGCCAGATGTAAGAAACCGCGGGTTGTGTTCTCGTACGTGAACGGTAGTGACGGGGACCTGAAGCTTCTTCGTCCCTATCTTCACGAGCTCCATGTAAACGGAAAGCCGTGCAGGGTGCTTCGGGACAGTGCAGCGACGATGGACGTTGTCCATCCGTCGTATGTAACGCCATCCGATTTTACGGGAAAGGTAGTTTGGATCAAGCAGCTGCTCGAAAAGCACAGTGTCTGTCTGCCTATGGCGACAGTAAGGATAACTGGCCCGTTCGGAGAGCTAGTGACAGAGGCGGCTGTCTCGCAAACAGTCCCGTTGGAGTATCCTTATTTGTTTTCTAACCGGTCAGATTTCCTGCTGCGCGAAAGGGGTCAACAACTGGGAGAAGGGCTAGTTCAGTCGTGTACGAGGTCCAAATCACGTCAGGTCGCCCCTTTGTTGACGAGTGATCCAGAGCCAGAGGCAGCTGACAGGGAGCAAGCACTCCCAGAGTTGGAGGCAGAAAACCGGGATGAGAGGGACCAGGTTGTAGAACAGCCTGACCTCGCAGCGCTAGAAAGCGTACGCCGTCCCAACGCACCGGCGGAAAAGGCGGAGGAAGAGGGGATCAGTGAAAGATCTCTCGTAGCTCCGGTGTCACGTAACTTTGGTCTTCTGCTACGAGTAGACAGAGTGTCTTTGACAGTCGAGCAGAAGAGCGACCCTAGTGTGTCAGGGTTTCGCGGTACAGCTCAGGAGATTGCTATAGTAGGTTACAAGTCAAGAAGGTAGCGGCAAATGCCTCTCAAAGGGAATCATATATCCCTCCGCCACCTCCGCATCCAATAGCGTCCCATCGTTTCCGTGACGTTGCGGCCAACGCGCGAGGAGGGTCGTGCCTTTCTGTACATATTTGCTTTATCTCTCGACTTTGATTTAGCATTGTGGAAGCCACGAGAGGGAGATTAAGTCTCCCCCTTCCGATGGAAACAAAGACGACTTTCGGGGATTAGCTTCCCCCTCCGATTGATACAAAGGCTGCTTTCAGGGGATCGGTTCCTTCTCCGATGAATACAAAGGTCGCTTTCTTAAAAAGTGGGGGTCGGAGACAAGTTGGCACCACTCTGTGGCCATTATCTATCCATTGAAGCGGAACAAGGAGCGTTTCCAGTGAACTCTTCTTTCGATTGCGGAGGGATTTGAAACCGGCGCACCACGCTTGTGGGAGGAGCTTCTCCTACCTTCTTAAAGGGGCACTGACAACCCAAAGGTCGTATTTTTTTTTATTGTCTAAAACGATGCAAGTTGTAGTCACAGACACGCAAAAAAAACCGCTTCGCGAAAAAAATTTCCCCGCGCGCGCGTGCGCCTTTTTATTTTTGGCGTTTAAATTTCCCGCGCTCACCTCCTCGCTTCTTTTGATCGGTGACGTCAAAAATCAGGAAATTTAGAAGTTTTGTCGGTGACATTTCTATAACATTTAATAACGGCAATCGTAAAACATGTTTTTTTAACGCAATTGCCAGCGCACTACGGCCCCTCTTTCTGAAATACCAGATATCAGAGTTCGGTGTGATGTTGCTTCCTTGATTTGTACCCTCCCTCGGAAAACTTGGCGGCGGTAGTCGGCGAGCAACACGGCGAGTGGGGAAAGAAACCGGTTCTTTCCCGCGCCGGCGTGATATCACCTCTATCTCGCTTGGGGTTGCCGCGGCAACGGCGGAGGTCTAAAAAAAAGTCGAGTCGCAGGAGACCGCAAAATTCGACTCACTGTACTGGCGCTGATCGCGCGGGAACTTCAAATTCGGCATTTGGAAATTGTTTTTTTTAATTCACAAATACTGAATTTTCAAGTTTCGAATTTTGAGGGTAATGTCCCGGCATCGTTTTCAATCGTTTCGGATAATAAAAAAAAATATGATTTTGACGTGTCAGTGCCCCTTTAACTTGTAACCGACTATAGGACCAATGTGACGGGGCATGAAAAAGGCGAATTGTTTTATCGGCGCTATAAGGACCGCATTTTCACGTCTAGAAATCACGTGAAAATCGATCACTATGACTTCAGCGTAAGAAAAAGGAAAGACAAATTTAACGGCAATGCCGATGGGTTGAGCAGATTTTTCTGATATCACCAAAACAGTAGGGATGATCTCAGAGGTTTTCGTCATCCACGGGAATGAGGATCAAAGTGGGGGCACTTTGCCCAAAATGACCTCACAAATTGCGAAGGGTTTTGTCTTTTGTATTTTGTTCTTAGTGACCTCGTTGGAAAAATGAGTTTTTTTGGCGACAGGGGGTCTCGATACCCGGAAGTGTACCAAATTTTGGTAATCCGTAATCCAGTCTGGCGGGTCTCTGGCGGATTCCGAGCGTTTGACTGCGGTGTGGCGTTGTGTTGTGGGGGACGTTTCCGCTGATGCCTCCGCTGTGAGAGGTTTGGGAGTTTGTTTGGTGCTTGCAGCGTCTTCTCAAGGCCTACTCCAAGCCCACCTCTTCAGGCCAGCGATTGTACCACCGGCCATTCGAGGTTTCCCTGGCCCCGGAGGGGCTGTTAAGAATGGAACCTTCGGCAACCTTTTCCGAGTTTCAACGCTGCGGAAACGAGTCCCGAAACGAGTCCCGACGTGTTCAGGACTGTCGCCCACCTGTCGAAGCCTGCCCAAAACGAGTCTCAACGCGTCCGTGACGTCAACGGGACGTGTGTGTGTGTGCGTGTGGGTTCGTGCGCTCCGGAAGGGGAGAGAGGCCTGGCCTAACTGCGGAGAACCATGGCTACGACGCACTTCTGGCTACGACGCGGCGGACTTAGCTGCAACGCACTTGGCGGTCGCACCTGCTGCCCTGGCGGAGAGTGAGGGAGAAAACGGACCCTATATAAGGCGGGGCGTGAGGCGGCTCCAGTTGTTCTCTTGGATTTGACGACTGTATCGCTACCATGTAATTAAACCGTTCGTTACGTTACCAATTCTCCCACCTCCACTGGACCCCTGGGTTCTTCACTTCGGGGAATGGTCGTCGTCACGAGCCAGGAAGCCTCCGGACGTGCGGCTTAAACCCCGCCTCGAACAGCCTCAAGAGCGTGCGAGAATAAAGGGGCTCAAACTAAGACAAAGAGAATTCGACCCCCTCGCGCGAGGCCACATCGTCTGTTACGCGAGTTGTGAACCCGCGAATCGAGGGGGTACGAACCCGCGTTTGATGTCTGTACAGGTGGCGGGAGACGTCGAAAAAGTTGAAAAGGGTGAAACGGTGTGAAAAAATGACCGCATCTCCACGTGGTGAATGATGTTGATTTGGGGCGAAGCTCTGGTGGTGCTGATGATACTGATTTTATTGTCCATAGGTAGTGCTGATGGTGCTGATTTTTTTTTATTGCTCATAAGAAGTGCTGAGTTCCGGGTTGCGTTTCGACTTCATTATTACTGCTTCATGGTCGGTGAAATGCAGAGCCATGCATGCAAAGTTTAACGCGATTATATACGCATTTGACCGCAGCGCCCTCTCCTGACGTTGAGCGGCTATATGCAACGTTTCATCCATGACATCCCCAGCTCTTGAGTTACTACCACATCTCAGAGCCCCCTACTCGTCCCGCAGTCGTGGCCGAGTGGTTAAGGCGATGGACTAGAAATCCATTGGGGTCTCCCCGCACAGGTTCGAATCCTGTCGACTGCGCAAACATTTTTTTCTTTTTTTGTGAGCACGGACGCCGGACGGACGAACGGACAAGGCTAGACCCTAAGGAGCTTCGCCCTTAAAGCAAAAACAAATAAACACGAAGAGCTTTCTCCTGCCCGGGAAAAGAAGGAAAAAACGATGGAAGGCGACGGAGAGCCTACACGCCGTTGTCTTACTAGATATTTGTCTTTCGTATATTTGTACATACCTTGCCCGTTCTTCTAGTAGTTTTAGTGACCGGTCATACAAAAAGAAAGGCTCGAGATACACCTGAGCACTTGTTATGAGTTGTGAATGCGAAAGCGTGCAAGCCGCTCGTCCGCTCCCTTATTTCGTCTCCTGCGTACTTTTCGTCGCCGGTCAGCGCGCGCGCTCTCGTGGGCGCGCTGACCTAAGACGTTCCGTGTTAACGACGCGCTGACAGACACGCAGCTCCATGGGGTAACCGGTCATTGAAACTGACGCGCAGCGGCCAATGGGAGCATCGTCGACGCGCGCCAGCCAATGGGATCGAAGCCGAAATCCACCAGCTTTACTCCGCTCCTTTGAGATCGTGAAATTTAGGTGCTGTTGGCTGGCTTTTCGCATAGTTTCATAGCTGGGAGCTAGCTTCACTTGGAGAAAAGATTTAAGGTGCCGTTTGGCGCGGTTTCAAAGCTGATGACGTCGGCTCGCTCCATGAGACAGTTAATGCTTTCGCATTAAAAATCGTGTTTTCTTTTCGGCTATTCTCCCCTTCCTGATGTTTTCTATTTTGTTGAACTTGCTCTCTTTATGCTGCTGAATTTTCTGCTCATATTGCTCCAGTTACTGTATTATGCCCATATTTGCAAAAAGTAACGAGTAATTAAAGTAATCCGTTACGAATATTTTGTAACGAAATTACGCGAGTGCGTGATCCTTGAAAGAGCTTAAAGGGAAGCTGAAGCGGTTTTAAATATGAGAAAAACCTCCTGAGCCTTGTTAATCAGATCTCAGCCATCACGAATATCGTATTCGTTTGGTCATTTTCTGCGCGGATTAACCGGAAAAGCGCCTTCAAAGTGGCGCCGAAGCCACGCCTCTCCGAAGCAGAGGGAAAGGGGAGAGAGGAGGAAGCCCGTCAGCCGGCGTCACAAAAGGACCGGCTGGGGGACCCCGCCGCGCTTTCCTCGTAAGCTGCTCTAGTGTCTTTTCGAGCCATCGTCGTTCTGCCGCTGCATAGCGCTTGCTTTTATCCGTTGACCGGTCATGCTATGGACTCAATCGCCTGACGTGTTGATTGTTCTCTTGTTTGTTCACGGGTTTGCAGAATTCTCGTGGTACCGAACCAACTGACTCGTGCTGTTGCGCGATGCCGTACTCATCTGTAGCCGCCAGCTTTTACGAACAGCGCTCGTCGCAGTTGTTGTTCCCGCTTACCGCCTTTTTCACTTGGTCACCGAGATTTTAAAGGGGTGGGTGGGTTTGAGCAAGTAAACCTTTTTTGTTCGAAACGTGTTTCGGACGGCGCATATGAAAACTGTGTACGTATGGGTTTGGGTCTGAAGAAGGCTCGCCTGAACCCGACACTCTGCCGACCATCTTTGAAGGTAATAAGGCAATTCAGTGCATTAAAAATCAGAAACAAAGAGGAAACGTAACAAGGTAGGAATTGTAGGTCGACTGTTCTAGAAAAAAGCTATTAAGTTATTAGAATTGTGCAGTGTGCTAGAAAAGCCGTGATCATTTAGCCGAATAGCGGGTTTTCACTGGCTCTCTTGCGTTAACCGCTTATATTAGTGTTTTAGTGTGAAACGGTGTGAAAAAATGACCGCATCTCCACGTGGTGAATGATGTTGATTTGGGGCGAAGCTCTGGTGGTGCTGATGATACTGATTTTATTGTCCATAGGTAGTGCTGATGGTGCTGATTTTTTTTTTATTGCTCATAAGAAGTGCTGAGTTCCGGATTGCGTTTCGACTTCATTATTACTGCTTTATGGTCGGTGAAATGCAGAGCCATGCATGCAAAGTTTAACGCGATTATATACGCATTTGACCGCAGCGCCCTCTCCTGACGTTGAGCGGCTATATGCAACGTTTCATCCATGACATCCCCAGCTCTTGAGTTACTACCACATCTCAGAGCCCCCTACTCGTCCCGCAGTCGTGGCCGAGTGGTTAAGGCGATGGACTAGAAATCCATTGGGGTCTCCCCGCACAGGTTCGAATCCTGTCGACTGCGCAAACATTTTTTTCTTTTTTTGTGAGCACGGACGCCGGACGGACGGACGGACAAGAGCTTTCTCCTGCCCGGGAAAAGAAGGAAAAAACAATGGAAGGCGACGGAGAGCCTACACGCCGTTGTCTTACTAGATATTTGTCTTTCGTATATTTGTACATACCTTGCCCGTTCTTCTAGTAGTTGTAGTGACCGGTCATACAAAAAGAAAGGCTCGAGATACACCTGAGCACTTGTTATGAGTTGTGAATGCGAATGCGCGCAAGCCGCTCGTCCGCTCCCTTATTTCGTCTCCTGCGTACTTTTCGTCGCCGGTCAGCGCGCGCGCTCTCGTGGGCGCGCTGACCTTGGACGTTCCGTGTTAACGACGCGCTGACAGACACGCAGCTCCATGGGGTAACCGGTCATTGAAACTGACGCGCAGCGGCCAATGGGAGCATCGTCGACGCGCGCCAGCCAATGGGATCGAAGCCGAAATCCACCAGCTTTACTCCGCTCCTTTGAGATCGTGAAATTTAGGTGCTGTTGGCTGGCTTTTCGCATGGTTTCATAGCTGGGAGCTAGCTTCACTTGGAGAAAGGATTTAAGGTGCCGTTTGGCGCGGTTTCAAAGCTGATGACGTCGGCTCGCTCCATGAGACAGTTAATGCTTTCGCATTAAAAAGCGTGTTTTCTTTTCGGCTGTTCTCCCCTTCCTGATGTTTTCTATTTTGTTGAACTTGCTCTCTTTATGCTGCTGAATTTTCTGCTCATATTGCTCCAGTTACTGTATTATGCCCATATTTGCAAAAAGTAACGAGTAATTAAAGTAATCCGTTACGAATATTTTGTAACGAAATTACGCGAGTGCGTGATCCTTGAAAGAGCTTAAAGGGGCCCTCCAACAGTATTTGAGCGTCTACTTTTTTTTGCGGTTTCTCCACGCTAGTGGTCCGGGAAACCCAGTGGACAACGAAAGAGTTTAAAAATATTAGCGCATAATATTTTAATTTGACAACTCGGAAACACCTCCTCCGACGGTGGCGCCGCGAGGTGCCGAATGCGCGCGCATAACGGCGCTCCCTTTCACTATACGTCACATTCACTGGGTTTCGTGATTGGCGAGAGCCGTCCCAGAAATTTTGAAGCGGAATAAAGTATATCACACGTCAACCGTCATTATTTCTCTAACAAGTCGTTTTTATAGAGCTAATAAAGTTGCAAATTAAAGTTCAAAAAGGGCGAAAACAACGCCTCGTCGCTCATGCGCGCCTCCAAGCGGCGGAGTACCTCCTCTATACTCGCCGAGGTGGCTCCGGTGGCGGAGTTGGCGGAGTTGCGGTGTGTGTGTGTGGTGTTGAAGTGAAATTGGGGGGGAAATAGAGTCAATCGTGTACGCACACTAGGTGCATTTGTCACTGACTCTGGGGGTAGGGTGAGGGGAGAAAAGTGGGGTGAGTGGGGGAAACGGAGTTGCGGGAGACGAGCCTTTCGCGGCTGTCGAAGCGGACTGAGGCAGAGACGCGTCGCGGCGCTTGCGTATGTGTCCTCGTACGGCGCGACGCCCAGCTCCGCACTCCTTTTTAAGAATTCGGCGCTCAAAATCCGATAAGCCCGGTAAATTCATCGATGATGACAACCCGATTCCAAAGCTACGATGGTTGCAGCGAGGCCTAATGGCCGACCGGGCCGACGGGCTATCAACCAAACTCGCGTCCAATTGGCCAACCGCTTTGCTCCAATCGCTGAACTGTTTCATTTTACGTCATGAAGCGCAATGTTTTGCTTATTTAAAGTTGTTTTCTGCAATATTTAATTTGCTAATAACTCACAAAATATTAGCGAATTTCTGTAATATTTGTTTCCCTCGGTGTTCCTGCTTTCATGGAGCTCCGTATCAGCGCGAACTTCAAACCAGTCAAAAAATTGTTGGTGGGCCCCTTTAATTTGACCAAGTGCAAGAAGGCACTGCCCAGATCAACGCGCTCGTCCCCGTAGCTTTCTTAGCGCTTTGCACGACACATGGAGTATAGTTGTTGCCTTCTGAAAACGACAAAAGAGACGGCTTCTGTAGAAGCTGGCTCCTGCGGGCACCCAGCAGCTTAGAGATTGTCTACCGAGTTGGTGACAAGACATAAATCAGCACCCTAACATAAATAAGATTTGGTAGTGGATGCCGAAAACAACACAATAATCTCGGCTTGCCTTATACCCCGCTACTATGGCAAAAAAGGTTTCGCATAATTTTGGGAACGTACTTTGAAGTCGGGGGTTCTACTTTTCTCGCAAAATACCAGGAACAAAAACTTATTACACAAATTATTATAAAGATGGGGAGCATGTCAGGCGTTCGCAACGCTGTTTTAAAATGCGATAGCATTTCTTTGGACAGCCTCCCCCAGAAAATGTTCATCTGTAACGCGAGATGCATGTGCAAGAGAGTGGTAAGAGGATAAATTGAGATAAAAAGAACATAATTTCGAATGTTCTTCAAGGAGAATTGAACCGAAAACCTCAAGATGGTGACCTCGACGCTCAACCACTCTGCCGATCTCCTCTCCTTGTCGCGCGCATGCACATGCGTAGGTCGCGGGATGAGGCGCAGTCTTCACAATGACTTGCAAGGGGAAGGAGCGAACAGAAGAGAATTCTAGCATCAATTTTATTGTATAAATGTCAACCACATTCTGGCAACATCACAGAGACACCGATATTTTCTTCGAAAATATGCCAGCGCTTTTTTTTTTTTTTATAAAGAATAAGCCGATTACCCGATTTCACCTGGTGAGTGTCTCCATAGCATAGCTATTTGTAATGTTGTTTCGTCAATTGTACCGTAAAAAGCAGCACCGGGAAGTATGGCGGCAATCTGCATGTGCGCTCTCCCTGTCGAACTTGGTCGAAAACAAATTTACCTTCTCTTTTGTGTCATTCAACTATGCGGCGAGAGGGGATGAAACTGAGAAGGGGAGGCCGTCAGTGAAGTTTGAAGTGCAGGTAAGCTACTTTTTTGCCTCTGCTGGCATTGTCCAACCAGACCTCGTGCGTCTCGAACCGTTAGGTTGTAACGCGTTCACGTCACGAAGTGGCTAAGCTCATAACCTCGTCAGCCTCCACGTAGCCTTGCCCGTGCTGGGAAAAGTGACATCACAGTATTCCGCGATGCATCGCGCTCTCCAATGGCTGCTCTTCGAGACTCGCTAAAATCAGCCCTTTAGAACGAAAAAAAAAAAACAGCTATTCGTTCAAAATACAAATGTGCAATTATCATTAGTAGATACGGTTGATCTAACTCATCTTCGAACGTGAGAGGTATATTTCAATTTTCATTTCAGTATCCCTTTAACAGAAGCGGCAACGTGCCGAGTATAGTCTTTACTTAATGAATATATATCGACATTTATGCTTAGTTACCCGCCGTAGGGTTTGTCGCAATTTTATCGGCAGAATGTATCCTTCACAGAAGACGAGCAATGCTTGCATGAAGCATCGCCGCAGACTACGTTGAAAGGTGGCCTCTCTTTGGCTGCTTGCCAGTGTTTCTCGCCTTTACCATTGTTCCTCATCTCTACGGAGTGAGCTGAGACACACCAGGGCTGGTGCATTCCAGACCCCGTGTGCCCGCATTGAGCGCCACCACCGACAATCATACTTAATCCGAACTGTCCAGCTCTGGCGCTCGCTGCCAAAGGAACTGGCAGCTAGTACGCATCTATGTACCTGTTGGCCGTTTGGAAGGCATCGAAAACCTACGAAAATGTACCTGCAGCCCTTTGTGGTGACGTGACTCTCTGGCGTTCAATAAAAAATACAAATCGCAAAAACACAGCCCTGCTTTTTTTTGTGTGTGTGTTGTGTTTTGCACATTGGCTGCATCTGTGAGCTGACCACGTCATCTTAGATCTACGTGTTAGATCGAAGTATGTTTAGAATGTGTTGTGTTTTTCTGGTGATGGTGGACGCATAATGGTAAGGTGAAACTGCCGTCGGTGAGACAGCGACAGAACTACCACGCGTCTGCCAAACGGACTACACGCACGTGAAGGGTAAAAGGACAGTGACTCTATTCCGCATTCTAAAAGACAAAGTCACTAGAGACGTTTGGGAAAGGAATTGGAAAAATACTGGACAAATGCCTGACAGAAACGAGCGCCCTTTGTGAGCTGCATTTTGAACTCCGCTTCATACGTCACGATTTAGTTCACAACCCGATCTGCCGAACGACACATAAATGTTGTAGTCCCATTCCTATCGCCGTGCACATACTGTGCCGGTGTTAGCATCTGTCGTGATCTATGCCATATGCCTCGCGGCAGCCACTACGGTCTCAACGCTACCCTGTATTCTAGTACGCTGGAATGACGCGACATTCTCATGAAGGACACTAGTTAATTAGCAAGTTGTACAATTATCTGCTCAGTTGAAAGCTGAGCTCTATAAGTTTTGTCGTTTAAACATGAATAAATGTATGAAAGCCTTCTATCATCAAGATTCGTTAGCAGGCACGAAGCCAGGACTTTGTTTCGGGGGGGGGGGGGGGGGGGGGGCGCCCATGACAAAATGCTGTATGAGGAGGAGGGGGGAGAGGAGGTCCCAGCAAAATCAAAGATTCGGGGGGGGGGGGGGGGGGCCGGGCCCCATGCCCCCCCCCCCCCCCCCCCTGGATACGTGCCTGTTCGTTAGACAAAGTGTCTGAGAAACCATCTACTAGAAGTCAACAAAACTGTCGCATCTTTGCTGCTTCCGTGACGAATAGACTGAAACGCATGTTCGCACTTGCATTTTCTTGCTCGTCCGAGATCGGCTACCCGGTGCCATAATCAGCGGTGCCGACTGGTTTTTGTGTACTGGCGTGATTGAACCGGAGCTTCAAAGTATTCCGATTCTAGGCGAGAACTTCCGGATTACCGGAGAGGTCAGATAGTGAAAGTAGTTTGCGACTGTGTTCTAGTACACAACTGGAGGTACTGTGTCTTCCGCGATCGCATGACCGTGCGCATGACTTGGAAGACTGTAGGAGTTGAGGGACACCAGAAACTTCAACTGGGGTCCTTGATCGAAAATAAAACTAGCACATGCAAGGAAAAAAAGAGTTTTCTGTTCTTCATTCTATAAGTGATTGAGAATTAATGAACCAAAATCTGCAAATTGTTGCACCACCCCTTTAAGCTGGCAGAATTGAGTAAAGACAGATCGATCTCCGAAAATTTTTTCTCGTAGCCATGCGTCGGAGTATATGGCTACGCTTGCAGCGTGCTTAATTGGGAGCAAACTACTAGGGTGTAAGAAGGATTGAAATAATCGGGTGTGCTCTGGGGAACGTCCAGCTGCCCAGAAATCCATTTCGAAAAATTATGACGTAGCTTGTCTGTAAAGTGGCAAGCAATGTACAAGGTGTCCTAAAATAAAATTTACAGGGTTTTTATCACCGCAAAATTAAACTGTGCATCGCCGAACGCTCATTCTCCGCCCAAATCTAGCACTAGCGGTCCGAACCAGAAGCCACACTTTCAGCACTAACCATTATTTTATTCAAAAGTTATACCTGATCTTCTTTCATTTTCAACTTTCAATGGTGACTTTCAATGGAAAAATAGAGGCCGACAGAGTTCTCCAATATATAAGGCTGGCACCAGTGAATTAAACTGGGCCTTTTGAATAAGATAACGGTTTGTGCTGAAACTTTGGTATCTGATTCGAACTGCAAGCGCTACATTTAGGCGGAGAATGAGATTTTGGCGATACGTAATTCATTTTTGCGATGAAAAAAACACGAAATATCTTTTTAAGGGGGGGGGGGGGGGGAGACACACACACACTGTACTGCTGAAAAATAGTGGATTGCTGCTCTTGTTGGCGATTGATCGGCATAACAAAAAAAAAATGGACGGGACAAAGTGTGAGCAACACACGGGGATGGCTGACCAAACCTCGGAGGTTCGATGAACTTGTTCGAGCTGTGCTAGCCGTACCTTCGTTCAGTATGTCTTCGGTGCAGCCAGCCACTATTTTCCACTCATTAGGTTACATCATTCGCACTATCCACGCTGAAGTCTGCAGTTTTGTACATTAGACCTTTTTTTTTTTCCTGTCCAGGCTCCTCGACACACAATTTTACACTCGTTGAAGTTCTTGAACTCCTGGTGCTGTTCGGTTACTGCGTGTGCATCTGCCGAGTCTGCCGTGAGTACTGCAGACGAGACACGCACGTCGCGGTGGTGAATGCGGCACAACCTCGCAGCCGCGCACGCCCCTGGTGATTGCCCCCAACATAGTGAACTCCGCCTAAGAAGCCACGGTGGGTCCTGCGGCGCCAGCCGCTACCCCGCCATATGCCCCCGTCCCAACGTCTGACCCAGGTTTCACCAATTACACGTACTGCCCAACTGCCCCGCCGCAGCCCATGCAGCAGCCCATGCAGGAGCCCATGCAGCAGCCCATGCAGCAGCCCACGCAGCAGCCCATGCAGCAGCCCATGCAGGAGCCCATGCAGCAGCCCATGCAGCAGCCCACGCAGCAGCCCATGCAGCAGCCCATGCAGCAGCCCACGCAGGAGCCCCCCCCCCCCCCCCCCCCCCCCCCCCTCCCCCCCGGGTACGCACATTGATCTAGCCTTTATACCAGCATTTCACCAGACAAAATTAATGAAGTACATACTCCAGTTCACCAAGTCCGAGTGCAGCCCACGCTACGTTCCGATAGAGCTAATTGAGCAGCACCAGAAGCGCATCGTCACGGCGCTAGTGGTCTTTGTGCCTTTGCTATCGCTGGCTAACCAATCGTGCACAGTAAATTCACCACAATCCTGCGGTTTTTTTTTTTGTTTGTTTTTTTTAGACGAAATAAAGTCGAGTAAATATGCAAAAATGTGCAAGTTTTTTTTTTTTTTTTTTTTTTAAATTTAAAGAGCTTTGATTAGGTGGCCAGGGCCTGGATGAGTTGAAAACGTTGACCTAACGTACAAGTATTAATTTCTGCCTAGCTGTCTGGTTCGTCTTCATGAGGTTGCGGGTCGTAGCCTCTCGTGGACTTTTCTACTTTATGGCAGCCGCCCTTGGTTGCAAAATGTGTCTGAGAGGAACTGTCTTGCCTCCGAAATGTGCCTTGTGAGAGTGTGTTCTTCTGAAGCATAATGCTCCATATATTTCGTTTAATGTTACAAATTCTGCATATCTAGTAATATGTTGTGCAGAGTTGACTTTTATCACTTTAAAGGGATACTGAACCGAAATTTCGAGCTCACAAAACAAGGCTGAACGGATAGGTGGGACACTGCAAAACCCCCCAAAAAATCACTCATACAGCGATATTTCTAACGGATTGCCGTATTTCTGGAAAAGAAGTGCGCGATTGAACACGGCCGACGAGGCCGACGAGACAAGTCACGTCACGATTCTCATTCCCTCTCCTCCTCGCTACGTCCCGTCGAGCTGGTGAACCGAAGCGAGGAGGAGAGAAGCGAGGCCGCTTCCTTCATTCTTAAAATTTCCAGGAGGACAATGACGTCAAAGACCTCGCTCGATCGCGCCATTTTTTTTTTTTTTTCCAAAAGTACGGCCATCCGTTTGAGATATCGATGTTTGAGTGACGTTTTGGAGTTCGTAGTGTCCCGTTCAACGCTCTGCGGCCTTAATTCGCGAAATCCAAATTTCGGTTCAGTCAAGTTCGTAGTGTCCCGTTCAACGCTCTGCGGCCTTAATTCGCGAAATCCAAATTTCGGTTCAGTCAAGTCATTGTGTAAATGATGTCAAATGTTGAGTGGTCTTGTCAAGTGTGGATGCAAGATGTCACGCGTATTAGTTTAAAAGTGTATGTGTCTATAAATTTATATTGTTTTGTGTGGTGCACAATTTTTGGACATTGATTTGTTTCAAGATTTGAATCAACTTCTGTCATACTCTATGAGCATACTCACTAAAAACAGTTTTCATATTCCTTTCGTGTTTTAATCTTCAAGACCTTAGTAGTACATGTTCAGATCAATACAACGCAGATATTCTACCAGTCATCTTCAGAGTACGGCTACGAGTCTGATGTAGCCAACGACGTGTTTACCTGGCCCACGAGGCTTCTAGTTTTTGAGGAGTGCAAGCATTTCTTGCCAAGATATCTGTTTTAAGGGTCTTTTATCATTTGAAAGGCATTTTTCTGCAGCTACAGGAAACGCTGTTCATGCTTTAAGCACTTGGGTTCCTGTACAAGTCATGTAATTTGGAGGCCTGCTGAAAAAAATCTTTGTACAGCATAAAACAAATTTCACTTTTTCTTCAAGGACCCTAACAGTCTGCATGGAGGAAATAGCAAAGGACCTTATTACCCTGGTGGAGATAGTTTTGAGGTAATTTGCACCATCTCCTGTGGATATTTCCTTTACCATAATGAGCGAAGTTGTTTGAGATTCCGTGCAAAAACACGAGCATGAACAGCAACTTGTATGTGTACCCAAATTTTGAAACCACTGAAGGCTTTGAGCATTTAATGCAAATATGAGCAGTGAATTATAAATTAATCAGCAGCCCACATGTAGCAGATGTCTCAAAATGGGAACCGGACGTCAACAATCGGTGAACACAGACCCTGATCACACCACCAACAAAACATCATCTTGTGTCATGAATCTCCCAGTACATTTCCTTTTATGAAAAGAAATAATCTGAAATTATTATTATGGAAATTAAAAAGATGAAAGGGCAGTTTATCTGTAAAAAATCAAGACCGAGGGGACACAAGATGACAAGACATAGCCCACAAATATTTCCTACAGTCTTGTGCCTTTCATTCACAAGTGGGGATGCAAAAAAAAAAAAAAAAAACTTATGGGGAGTTGAATACAAAAATGATAAGTAAAGAAAGAGAGAGTGACATTTGTAACTTGTTTTACAAAGTTGCATTCTTTGAAGTGAAAGCTTTGTGGAGAGGCCGATGCATTATAAAGGGACTTGGCACTTTCCTATGCTGCGAATTACGTTTGGGCTATGGTGAGGCTATGGAGTACACTTTTCCTGTAAACAGGATCATTGTCAATTTTGTGACGGCCACCTGTGAATCAAAATTATCAGGCTATTTCGGTGCTACTGAGACCCGTTCAGGAAGCCTCTTGTACCTGCCAATGCGAGTAAATCATTGTAATGGGCTGTCACGGAAGACTCTTAAACACTTGTGAGCTTCCACTCGAAGCTCTGAAAACGCTAGTGGCAGTATAGCCAGTATGTGGAATTACATAACTGTATGGTTGCTTGGTAGTGAACATTATACAGGGTGTGGTATTCTTTATTCGAAACAGATTTTTTTAAGACGTCTTTACTGTTACGTGAATGCCGTCTTCACTATATGTTTCTTGAGGTCGGCAGACATTTGAGGGGCGAACAACCGTCAGTCTGATAAGTAACTGAAATCGGTTAATTAACTTTTTAATAATAAACATAGACATGGCTCCAATTAGAAACTTGCTGAGCGTCATTTAAAACCTCTAAATCAATCATTTTCACAAAGATTGAGCGCGTGAGAAGCGCAGAAGTGCGCTAACGTTACCACTCGTGGAGCAGGTACAAGGCTGGGGCTCTGATAAGAGACGGAAAAATTACGCGGGCGCCTTATCGCACCGTTGGCTTTGTACCTGCTGCACGAGTGGTAACTTCAGCGCACTACTGCGCTTCTCACGCGCTCTAAGTCATTCTGAAAATTACTGACTTATTGGTTTTCAATGACGCTCAGCAAATTTCTAATTGGAACCATATGTCTATTTTCACTAATTAAAAAGTTAATTAACGCATTTTAGTTAATTACTCACCAGACTGTGACGGTTGTTCGCCCCTCGAATGTCCACCAAACTCAAGAAACCTATAGTGAAGACGGCATTCACGTAGCAGTAAATACAGCCTTTTAAAAAAATCTGTTTCGAACAAAAAATTAACACCCCTTTTTGCAAAGCGTGCAGCGCCATCTAAGGCACTGAAAGGAATGCCAGAAATGATAGTTACAATCGATTGTAGCAGATGACACAAGTGACCTTGGAGGCCACGGCAAAGGGCAAGTGCAGGCGAGCAACTGCGCTACCCTCTCGCTCTCCAGCGTCGCATGGTAGATGCTGCAGGGACAAAGAGGAGCGCAGAGGACTTCGTGCGCGGCATTTTGCGATTTTCGCAAGAGGTTCTATTGATGGGCCTGTGGAACCGAAAATGCTGCACTGTGCAGCATTTTCGGTTTCACCAAGAGTGTGCCTAATTTTGATAGAGGTTTCTAGTTTCTACTGGCAGTTCTTTCAACACATGGAAAGTATTTGTGGCTGTTTTCGGAAGTTATCAGAGAATTTGACGACATTATGGCGCTTAAGACAAGGACAAAAGGGGAGCCTAGACAACACGGAGCGCTACTTCAACTGTTTATTTTTGAAAAAGGGGGGGGGGGACATAAATACACTCAAACCGCTTCACCTCAGCCAATCCCAGGCCTCACCGTCGCCCGCAAAAGCGCTATCTCCTTGTCTGACAAGTCAATGGAGGCAACGCTGACACATTGGGCTCCAGACTGTTTTATCAAGTCTGCTTCTATTATTTCTCTGACCGTCTTATCTTTGTGTCTGGATAGAATCGCGCACGTGCTGAACAAGGGCTTGCACCCACAATAGCGTTTTTGCGGGCGACGGTGAGGCCTGGGATTGGCTGAGGTGAAGCGGTTTGAGTGTATTTATGTTTCCCCCCCTTTTTCAAAAATAAACAGTTGAAGTAGCGCTCCGTGTTGTCTAGTCTCCCCTTTTGTCCTTGCCTTAAGCACCATCATGTCGTCAAATTCCCAGTACCAACTAGCCCAACAATCTGCATTGATTCGTTTGGTTACCAGAGAACCTACATTGGCCTAGATGAATCGGGTGAAATTAAGCCACCACTTCAATATCTGCTCATGTAACAATTAGTGGCTCCAACAATTGTTGGAACTTCACCTCGCTGAGCATGCACAGGGCTATACATGGGCAGCATGCGACATCATTACACCATGTTGGTGATCATCCCTCCGTGTACTTGCCGAGGAGGAGAAATTGGGCAGTTTGAAGCGTATGGTGTAGACGGTGGCAGCTGATGGTATTTTATTTATTTATTTATTTATACATACTACAGCCCCGTTGGGGCTATTGCAGGAGTGTGTGTGTGTGTGTGTGGGGGGGGGGCACAGCTACATCACCAATTGTAAAAATGTAAATCATTCCACAACGTCGGTTTCACGACAATCGAGTAATCACCTCAAGTTGTACCCAACAGTTAATGAAGAAACTCCGCCTCCACGTTCTTGGAAAACGGAGTTTCCACGTTCTTGGAAGCGTATGCAATAACAAAAGAGGGGCAAGATGCGTGCGTCAGCCAAACATCGGCTTTTCTTCACAAAAAAGAAATTGGCTATCTTGACACGTGCTGAAGCGATAGTGCGGTTTACTTCGTTGGTGTTTTTCCAATAAATGGTTAGTTCCGAGTCCAGCGCTTGGGTCGTTCGCATCTTCCCTTCGTCCTTGTCTATTTTTGCGCGCTGTTTATTTCCGTTCAAAGATGGCCTTTTCTTTTTAATGCTTTTCAAAATAATGCATATCTAATTAAATGCCCCTGTGTGAGCAATTCTCGTAAATTTCTCCCGCTAACCAGTACAACAATATTTCATGAAAAGATGAACTATACGCAGGGCAACACACTGGTAAAGTTTGAAGTACTTATCTTTTATATACACGGAGAAACAAAATCTTTAATCCAGTTCGTTATTGTGCAATTTGCCGTGTTGGCGATTTTGTTTCTCAAAATAACGACCCTAATACTCGGTGATTAATACTTTGTGTCAATCCTTCCTATGCCTAATTTGTCAATAAATATTTATAGAGCCGTAGCCAGAACAGTTTCTTTTTTTTTTTTTTTTTTGAGAAGCCGCCTGAAATGCCAACATCGCGCGATACGCAAAATTCGCACGTGACTGAGAGGGTGCTTACAAATGTTTTTCGCAAAGACAATCTTTTTTTTCCGAAATAAGATTGGTTTTATTCTTCTGGGCATGGAGACAGCAAAATATTTTTTCAACAGAATTAAAAATGGTCACCGGACACAGTTATTCGATCTTATCTGAAAACGCCCTCTAGCCAAATGGATCCCTAATACTTTTGCATGCCGAAACTCTCCGATTTTGCGAACGCCCGTTGTGCGTCCGTCGTGGCCTAGCGGGCACGTATCCATGGGGGGGGGGGGGGCCTATGGGGGCTTGGCACCCCCCCCCCCCCGAAATCTTCCATTTTGCTGGGACCTCCTCTCCCCCCTCCCCCTCATACAGCATTTTGTCATGGGCGCCCCCCCCCCCCCCTCCCCGAAACAAAATCCTGGCTACGTGCCTGCCAGCACAGTGGGAGCTAGGAAGTTGGGCCAGCATGCCAAAGCTCCTGCGCCGCGAACCAACTGCGTGTGCTCGTATGCATTTGCGCTGACTACACGTCATGACTCATGATTAGAGTTATATGTTTTCGGATAAATCCGAAAAAATCCGCAAAACACTCGCCAATAAAATTTTTCTCAATTCGGATAAAAAAAAAAAAAAAGTAGTTTTCTACAAAGAGGTTTGGCCAGAGCACAGGCTCAGCGGTCATCAGGAGAGGCCACGCCAGATTCGTTTAAAATCTCGTAGTATTGAGCAAAGAAGGTTCCGTCAGGGTTCGTTCAGGACAATGGGGAATTGTAATTCTGGGTCACGACACAAACCACTGTTTTTGTTTCCAGGTTAAACTTCTCAGAGGAAGGTAGGGTTGTGATTTGATAACCGGTGAAAGCTATAAACTCTTAGATTTCATAGGAGAAGCAGCTGAGGAATTATTATATCACTGCACTCTACCCCGCGCAGCCGCAGGGAGAAGCGGTAGAATGGGATGAAAAGAAAAGCTATCCAACGAATAGATCAAGGAGTTCCGTGATTTTAATGTGTCTTTGTCAAGTTTTGGCGTCGAACAGTTAGTATTACTATCAAGGGCGCCAATGCCACGTGGTACACGTGCGTCCTTATAAATTTAGGGCAGGGTTATACCCGCCGGTTAATGTATTTTTACTTTCAATCTTAAAATTTGGAAAAATAGCCAAGAACATTTCACGAGAAACAAAATTTGGAAATCCAAGACCGCAATTCTGGGCTCCGCGCACGCGCTAACGCAAACACACAGCGCTTGCGTTTGCTCGTATACGCAATAGTAAAACTCACAACTGTTTCAATGGCTTCCAACGCCAACGCAACGTGCTGCAGCGAGCAGACTTGCAAGCAGGTAGGCGTTCCTTCGAACTGGAAAGGCTGAGATTGGCAAAACGACGGCACGTAAAAATGAAAGTAACTAAAGGTTATGAAAAGATTAATAATTAAAAAAAATACTTTTATTTTTTTATTTTTGGGCATTTGGTCTGGCAGGATTTTGGCGGCGACTTTGTAACTCTTGCCGATTGTCAAAAGTCGCGACTTTGATAGCAAAATATGCTTTACCCACAATTCTGTACAGAACCGGGCTACACGTTTCATTCTCCGCAATTGTCAGCCTACAAGTGTTACCGCAATGAAAGCAAAATTAAACCTCCCTCTTTTAAAACACAGGAGAAAAATATCACGTCTTACCCACTTGCACAAAATATATTATAATTTTCCTTTAAAAAAAGATGAATACTGCCCACCGGCCATCCACATCTCCCCCCGCACTGACCATCCACTCAAAATTCAACTGACTACGCCTAGGACTAACCTATTCAAATTTTCTCCCTTGCCGGAACCTATTGTGAGCATCACAGAATGCAATAACTTCAGATCTGCCATTTCCCCTCTCGTCACCACCTAGCGTCCTGTTTGTACGCGTTCACAAACATCCTAGTCTTTTTTCTTGCAGATGGTTGAGCGTGGTATTTTGAGTGTTTAAATTTGCCCCCCCCCCCCCCTCTTATGTAAAGCCCCCTGTGGGCATTTAAGGGTTAAATAAATGAAATTAAATGAAATGAAATTAATGTAATTTTACATGGACTTCTCACATTAGCGAGAAGGTCGTGACTGATTTCAGACTATTTTTATTTTATAGCTTGGCAATTAAAAATGCTGCATTTGGCACCAGTGATTATAATTCGCACACTTTTGATTGTCATACTTGTTTGAAATTAGATCGATAAGCAACAGATTATATTAGAGCTTAAAACATTCCGTATTAAAATATCAGAATTTCAATGCTATTGTTATTAATACAAATCACGGCATTTTATGCCCCCAATTAACGCCACGATCCCAAAAATACGCCATTCAACCATAATAGTCTTTCCAGAAAGGTATATATTTTTTTTTTTTTTTTAGCGTATGAAAAACTCAGACATCGTTATCAAGATAGACAAACAGTCAAACACTGGATGCAATATAAAGCCTTATGCGTCACGCGTTGCTATAAAAAACACATACACTTCAGCTGTCTGACTCGGATTCCGTCGTTGGGTTGTTGTAGTGAGAACAGCGTTTATAATTTATACGTTTCGTGAACATAATGTAAAAATTAGATTTATTCTGTTATTCTTGTGCTGGGATCTAAATGCCCAAAACCCATTAAAAGGCCCGCAGTTCATTATATCACATGGCACTTATCTGAGCGAGAAAAGGCAGCGAGAACGCACAAATATCAGCACTGATTTTATTTTATAGAGACATTGAAATCTCCAAAACTTTTTGAAGTGCCTGAATCGAACATGTATGTCAGAAAATAAAGTTTCCACGAACAACTTCTTTAACTAAATAATTACGATGTGAGACACATCTTGAGTTATGAAAGAATTCAAAATTAAGACCTAGATCGAGAAACTAAATCCAAAATAGAGGTTAGTTTCGGTTTCGCTACAGAATTAAAACGTGTCTCCTGGCGTAAATATTACGCTAAACACCGTTTCTGTTTTCAGGATAAAGAGGTACCCTAACTTCCTCGTATTGCCAGAAATAATTTGTGTCGCTCAGTGAAGCCAGCACACTAGACAGGCTCAGCAGCGGCACGCATCTGCGACCCTCATTATCACCGCCATTAAAAAAAAAAGAAAAAAAAAACGAATGGCGTTACCTATAATTAGTTGGAGTCGCGACCAAGTCACCAGGCTCGACATAAAATGAACCGTAAAAATCGACGCCTGCACATAGCAATCTAAACTTTTCGTCAAAGGGGTATTTCAAAGGTCCTTTTTTTTTTTTTTGGTGAAATTACAAAGCGTAGCTCTCTGTAAAAAATAGGACCAAAAAACTTGCCAGGGTCTACGGCGGCCGGCGACGCAGACGACCAAGTCGAGTAGGGGTGCGTGTTTGGCGTTTGTATTGGTAGATGGCGTCGGGAGCAGCGTCCGGAGGAGTAGCCGACCAGCGAAAGAAAGCATACGATACACAGACGAAATCCGTCGGCAGCAAAAGCGCCGTCGTTATGCAGACGCTTTTTTTTTTTTTTGTTGCTAACTTTCAATTTTGCTTTTATTGTCCGCATTTATTTTTTAACCAAAGGTACATTTCAAAAATATTATGTTCATTTAATAAACCACGGTGGTCGCGAGCCGTCGCGATACGGAGGTAACGCCATCTATCAATACGAACGCAAAACACACCCCGCTACTGGACTTGGTTGTCTGCGTCGCAACCCGCCGTAGACCCTGGCAAGTTTCTTGGTCCTATTTTTTACATAAGGAGAGCTACGCTTTGTAATTTTACAAGAAAAAACCGACCTGCGAAATACACCTTTGACGAAAAGTTTAGATTGCTACGTGCGGGTGTCGATTTTTACAGTACATTTTAGATCGAGCCTGGTGACTCGGGTCACCTTATATATTGAGACCAAAATTATACTTACTCCTCTCAGTTGGACAACAAAAATTGTTTTTAATGCGCAGCCGGCGTTGTCCGCAACCGCGAAAAACGGCAGTTAAAATCCGGCTGAACGAAATGGCACCTAAATTCCGGCTGAGCGAAATTAACAATAAATTCCCATTGGCTGCAACGCGTCATAGTTCCAAGGATCGCCACCCCACAGAGAAGCCCTCTTCCTGGCGCTGCGGACCGCACGCCGGTAAAAGGAAGAGAGTGACGCGCGCGGGGTCGCCCCTCTCTCCCTCCTCTCCGGTCACATGTCAGGCCTGGCCGGAAGAGGGGGGGGGGGATTTCCGCTCCCTCTCCCTGTGCCATATTAGGGAGTTTTAGTAGACCGTGTTTCCCCCTCCGCTACGAAGAAAGTGCCACTGCACCTGCGCGCCGATGGCCTTGGCTGTAGAGTTCCGGGTAGCGGAGGGGCTTAGCGGAGGGGGAAACACGGTCTACTAAAACTCACTACTGTGCGCGTTAAGTTGGCGCTCCTTTACTCCTACTCCGACGCTCCGAGTTTCATACTCCGAGCGCAGCAACTAAACGACGCATAGCGTGCAGGAGCGCGACACACCGAGGCTGCGTTCCAAACCTACACGAATGGATCCGAGTTACTCTGGCGGATTATGTCACGTGGCAACAAAAAAAAAAAAAAAAAGAGAAACGCTGGACGCGGGTAGGTTTTCGATAACCCTTTATCCTAGAGTTAGATCGAGTAAGTTTTGGAACACGGCCAGAAACTATCGACGGGCCACACGAGTTCCTTCCGACCGTGGATACAGGTGGCAGAAGCCGAAAATATTTCGAAGATAAATAATTAGGCCCGTGTGGAGCGGCAGAGTCTAAAGCAAAAGAGACGGCGACGTTATGAAGTTTCTACGAACGTTTTAATATTCCTGAAAGGTTTGAAGACTCGCTTCGTACACATATATGGAAGGTTACCTTGGCCGATCTATTTATTGACCATGCATCCTGTTTCGATTTAAATTAAAGACAACATTCTTGAACCCGCTCGTCGACGCAGGAAACCCTCAAATTTGTCAGAGATTCCCTGGTTCCGTCGGTTCCGTCTCGCAGCGAGACGGAAGCTACGCAGATACCGGCACACCGTCAGTCGATAGCACGTCAATTCGTGTTTAGGCGGTATGCATGAACAAACCTTTCCCGCAACGCTAACTGGTGTTTCGGCTTTCCAATCTAAGTATCTTTATTCGCTGCGACTGGGCTAAGCATTCTATACTTCGTTTCACCTTATCTGCGAGCGAAGCCAAAGCTAGAAGCGCGAGACCAGCGCTTTTTGCGTTTCTCCCCAGCTCGCGCGCTCGAGCAAAGCCTGAACACACGGAGCTTTCGTGCTCGCGCTTCCAGCTTTGCCTACGCTCGCACATAAGGTGAAACGAAGTATAAGCAGGGCAGCGGTCTGACTGTCTTTTCATCACAACTTTTCTGTCGCCAAGCTATCGGCACGCTCGTTCGATAGATCAATTCGTTTTCAGGCAAGACGCACGAACAAACCTTTTCCTCAACACTCACTGATGTTTCGGCTTTCAAATCAAAGTATCTTTATTCGCGGGGCTAAGTATCATAAAAGGGGCAGAGCGATCCGAATGTCCCCTTATCTCGACAACTTTTCTGTCGCTGTGCTATCGGCACGCTACCGTTTGATAGATGAATTTCTTTTTCAGGCGAGATTCACGAACAAACCTTTTTCGGAACGCTATAATTGCTGTCTTGGCTTTCAAATCAAATCGTTTTTACCCGCTGGATTAAGCACTAATCAACTGAAAAGGGGCAGCGGTCCGGCTATGCCTTTCGTCTCGACGGTCTCAACAGCAGCGCAGCCATCTTGTTTGTTTACGTGACGTCACGGAGCGCGAAGAAGCCTGTCTTGTCTGTTTGTCTTAAATGTCCCTCTTTCCTTATCGTAAGTAGGGGTGTCGCGAACCGGCCGAGGTTCGAGTTCGACCAGGTTCGACTTTTTCGAACTTTTAGTGGAAAATTCGACGAACCTTGTATTGAGGTTCGACTCGTGTGCGCATGCGCGACAGGCTGGCCAGTTGGCTTCGGATTGGATGGTGATGGCTAAGGGATGAATTAAGGGCAGCGCTGATTGGTTATTTCAGTTAATACAGTACAAAAAATTAAGTTATTAACTTCTACAGTGATTAGAATTAGTTTCTTTTAATTGCAACTGTTTATAAAATAAAATAACCCTTTTTATATAAAAAAAATTCTCCAAACCTAGACATGCTTGTTTTAAAGTCTGGCCACACTGTCCACAAAGTCGAACCGGTCGAATCTGGTGAAAAGTTCGAAGGTTCGCCGAACCGGCTCGACCCAGTCGAACCCCGAAAGTTCGACCTAAAAATCTGGTTCGACAAAAGTTCGCGACACCCCTAATCGTAAGTCACTCGAGCTTAGGGGTGTCGCGAACCGGCCGAGGTTCGAGTTCGACCAGGTTCGACTTTTTCGAACTTTTAGTGGAAAATTCGACGAACCTTGTACTAAGGTTCGACTCGTGTGCGCATGCGCGACAGGCTGGCCAGTTGGCTTCGGATTGGATGGTGATGGCTAAGGGATGAATTAAGGGCAGCGCTGATTGGTTATTTCAGTTGATACAGTACAAACAATTAAGTTATTAACTTCTTCAGTGATTAGAATTAGTTTCTTTTAATTGCAACTGTTTATAAAATAAAATAACCCTTTTCATAAAAAAAACAATTCTCCAAACCTAGACATGCTTGTATTAAGGTCTGGCCACACTGTCCACAAAGTCGAACCGGTCGAATCAGGTGAAAAGTTCGAAGGTTCGTCGAACCGGTTCGACCCAGTCGAACCCCGAAAGTTCGACCTAAAAATCTGGTTCGACAAAAGTTCGCGACACCCCTACGAGTCGCGCTCCGAGAAATTCTCGGTGCACGAAGAGCGCGCTCGAGTGTCAGTCTCCGGTGGCATTCCTGTCTGTTTGGTGAAACACTCTCGCGCTCCGGAGCGCGAGAGTTTTTCTGTTTCACGTGTTTACGCTCTGCTTTCAGCCATGTCGCGCTGCGGAGGAGCGGGGCGCGCTACCCGCTGTTCTCCGCGTCGCGGACAGCAGCGGGGCGCGCTGCTTGTAGTAATGCGCTATTCCTACACGTAAGCAGTCTTAAGTGTCCCTCTGTAATTTTTGTTATTAATTAGCGCGATCGCTGTAAGTTTAGTCCAGGTGTTCTAAACGCATACGTTCCACGCATCGTAATTTGCACCGATTACGTTTAGCAGAAATTGCTTCCACATGGTGTAGCGGTACAGCGCAGGTGGCTTTCTCAAAAGTGATATGTAACTTACGTTCGCTCTGACGCGAATATCATTACCAAATCACAGAGAGAATGGGGAGGGATGGGGTGGGGCTGTTGACTGATCATATACATGAAATCTTTGAAGCCTTCACTGCTTTACAAGCGCTACCCTTCCACATCACCTACTGCGTTTGAACATTTTCAGCCTTGAACGTAAGAATACGGAGTTCCCTCCAACGCCGAGGACGAGAATGCGGAGAAGCTCCTGTTCACGCTCGCACTCTGATAATCCCGGGAGGGTGCACGGTCAATTCCCGCGTTGAAAGCAGCAAATCGCAATAACAACACATAAATGGCTGCACCTCATTCTCATTTCGAACGTCCGCCACCAAAGCCAACGGAGCAAACGAGCTTTGACGGCTGACGGCTCAGAGAGCAGACTGCGAACAGATCGCGTGACGTATTTACTCGATTTTATCCGACGATACCAACGAGGTAGAGGGGCTTAGAGCGATAAACTGACAGCTGAAAATGACCCCCACCCGGCTGCCGCCATGTTGCACATTCACCACTAGACATGTGACCTTATAGTTTTACGTCGAGTTTAACCAAGTACCGCAGACACATAATTGCTTATTGATGTTTAAAGGGGCCCTGCAACAACTTTTTTTTACTGGTTTCTCATTTTCACCGAACCTGAGCGCACTGAACGTAGTAACTTGATGAAACTTTCATTTTCTCGAATTTCGCTTTATTTTAAAAGTTATAGACAGATTAAAATTACAAAAACAAGCAAAAAATAACCGCCTTCATGACGCCGTTGGTCGTGGCTTGAGTGGCCTAGAGGAGGGGTAGTGAGCTCAGCGAGCGCTCACGGCTGCCGCACTCCGTGTCGACGGCTCGAGAGGGCGCCACTAACGCATGTGCTGGATAGGCTGTATGAAGCGGGCGGCCAGGGCGGCTCGCATTGCATTTGCTGCCCGATTAAAGACTAAAGCCTGGTTCAGACAGATGCGTTTGACTGCGGTTGACTGCGTTGAGGCTGCAAGAAACCAGGACATCCCTGCTGCTTATATCGCGTGCCAAGATGATTCCTTGAATTGGATTCCACGCTTCATACGAAGCACAGATGTGCCGGTGACTCGCTTTCGGTTCTCGACGCAACGCAGTCAAACGCACTCAAACGCAAGAGGCCACAAATGACAGCAAACACGGGGTAAAGATCAGTTCAGAACGAGAGCCACTTCGCGCTGTTATACACGAACTCAACTCCGCTACGTCACGCCGCGGTGGTGGCGCGTCGGGCGCACTTCCGGTCTGGGGCGGTGGGCAGAAGTCACCATGCGAGACATGCATTCCTGTGTTCTTTTGGGAGAAACCAGACAAAAAACCTACCTTTTCGTCAAAATACTGCGACGGGGGCTGTACCAAGAAAGTCTGGGAAGGTTTAAAGCAGTTTTCATGTGTTTCTGCCCCCTCCGTTCGTCCGAGAACGTGGATAGCAGCCTTGAAAAGGGAAACCAGACGCTGTCGAACTACGATTGCTTGTGCGGGCAACACTTTGGGGTCGCCAGACGTATGTGTTTTGTTCCAACATGAACGAGAGAAAACCGCCAAGTTGTCCGGACCACCCGCGGGTTCAGTGCGTCTTCAAATTCACACGGCCGCCTGATCGTTCAAACTTTCTACTGCTCTTTCAAACTTGTCTGCTTTTTGTCGTCTGCTCGTTCAAACAAAAGCGGCCCGTAGACTAAACCTTTGACCCGGTGATTGGAATAAGAAGTAATTGCAGGCCTCAAAAGACTTTTAAGTAGGCTCCGTGTAAACAGGAGATAGATGTTTATCATTGGTACCAGTGGCCATCACCGACTTGTTATGCTTGGTCTGTTCCCGCTTGCGGTTTTCAGTATCGACGTCCACCATCTCAGCTACGATCCACGCTTTTGAAGCCCGAGCGACGTCGCGACTGAAAATAGCGAGCAGAATCTCATCGTGGGAGTCAGGCTTTAGCGCCCATTCTGCGGCGTCCACGTGAAATGAATCGCCGCACGTCACATTATTCACGGGAAGTTTTGCGGTGTAACGAGCCTCGTTAATTTTGCTGAAGCCGCTCAAGTAGTCAGACATTGTTAGGAGGACGTAGAATCAACAGTTCCAACGCGAAAAAGGGCAGGGGGACTCACACCGACGCCGACAACAACGCAATTCAATGGTTTGTTTATGGGCGACGGCGAGCTTCTTGCCCACCGTCCACCGCGCATGCGCGGCGCCGGTGGCGTCCGCTGGGGGCGCTCCGGTTTGTTTGTAAACATGAGTTGCCAAATCGCAAGCCAAACCTGCGCCGAAAGCCTACGGAACGCTCGGAACCGGTCGGATCCTCGAGCCGGTATACGACCGCAGCGCCGCCGCGTACGTCCGGGACCTTTCTACGCTCGCCGTTCGTAGGTGCCTGATCCCACTACCCCTTTCTAGTATGCGCCGCCTTTTCCACCGCTTGGTGGCTGGTATGTCGACGGGTCATTTGTTTCCGTACTTTAAAAACTGCGTTTGTTTCTTTTCTGATCTAAAATACTGAACAAAAACTACTTTCATAAATAATTGAAACGGTTCGCACCACTTATATTTTGTATTTCGACTAAAAAAAAGCTTTTAGCGGCTCCGACCAGTAGTAAGGCCAGGACCAAAGACCTCACATATCGCGCGCTTTCGGCACCGCGGGTCAGGAGGTTTCCGCGTCGTCCGGTTAAAATATGACGCACTGATATTTAGTTACTCTCTCCGTGCCCGCTGGCTTGCCCGAACCCCAAGAGACGTGGAAACCGCAAAAAAGTTAGACGCTTAAATATGATTGCACGGCCCCTTTAATAACAGTACCGACGAGATAAGTTATGTTTCAAGTCTAAAATGTGCTTTTACGACAAAAACTCGGGCAGCTCCGCAATGGCTTCGCTAGATGCCGTTAGCCGCGGCGCTGTATTTTGGGTTTTTATCGGAGCTAGACACTCATCTCTGGGGCTAACATTATTGAAAAATAGTTTATCATGTTTTTTTACAGCGATCGCAATACAAATCTCGGCTTCGGACAAAAACATGCCTTCTGGTCAAAACACCGCGACTGGGGCTGTACTAAAGGAGTCGGAAAAGATTCGAAGGTCAGTTTTCATGTGTTTTCTGCCTGCTCGGTTCGTCCGAGAACATGGATAGGTGCCGCGAAAAGGGAAAACCAGACACCGTCAGACCACAATTGCTTGTGTGGGAAGCACTTTGTGTTGAATTCACGGATACTTGTGGTCGTCAGATTTATTTGTTTTGTTCCAACATGAACGCGGGAAAACCGCCAAGTTTTCCAAACCACTTGCGCACTACGTTCAGTGCATCTTCCCGTTCAAACGACCGTCTGATCCTTCAAACGGGCGTCTGCTCTTTCAAATTCGTCTGCTTGTTCAAACAACAGCGGCCCGTAGACCAAACGTTGACCAGGTAATTGCGATTAAAAGTGCGGACCTCAAAAAAAAAAAAAAAAAAGAAACATTTTAAAGTTTGTTTGGGGTAAGTAGGTTCGGTCAAAACAGTAGGAATAATTGGAGATGTTGATCATTGTTACCAGTGGCCATCATAGACTTGTTATGTCTGATTCACTTCACCGAGCATCGCAGCTACCGTCCACGCTTTTACAGCCCGAGCGACATCGCGACTGAAAATAGCGAGCAGAATCTCATATAAATCAGGCTTCAGCGTCCATTCTGCGGCATACACACAGAATTAATCGCCGCAAATCATATTATTTACACAAGGTTTTGCGGTGTAACGAGCCTCGTTAATTTCGGTCAGACTACTGAAGTACTAAGTAATTGCTAATAGCGAGTTCGTTTCACACGCACTGGCACTGTTCGAGTTCTCTCCCAGAATGCATCGCACTCGCGGAGTGTTGCACGGAGAACTGGACTCAAACGAACTCGCCAAATGCACCGAGTGCAGAAGACTGATGCTGCCGCCATCTATGTTGTAGAAAAGGTACCGACCTCAAACCGAAACTAGCGCCTTTCTGTTCGGAGTGATGGGTGGGGATGCGAGAGTGCAGTCACTACCAACGTTTATCTACAAACGTTGAACGCTGCAACCTGTCGTTTATAGTTGTGATGACTTAAAGCAGCTCGGCTGCCGTAGAGATAGTTACAGACGGCGTGAATTTCCGCACCCAGCTGTCTACAAAGCAGCTGGTTGCGATCTTTCAATTCTTATAACCGTTTACACTGAAAAAAACTGATGATTCTGTCCGAGTAGAAGCTTGATCCGTTTGAGCAGGGTATTTCGCGTGAACCACTGAAAGGGTACGGCTTAAAGGGAAGCTGAAGAGCTTTTCGAAAAAAATGAGATAATGGTTGATTCTGACGTGTTTGTGCCTGCTGAGTCCAAATATCACAACCGTTTGACCCAAAATAATCCCTAAACGCGAAAAAAAGCGAAGAAATCAGAAGCGATCGCCGCAGCGGCACGCCATTGGCTAGTCACGCGTGACGCGCCACTACGTCATAAAAGGACCATCTTGATTCTCGTTTGCTCCTTCGCTTGCGGAAGTAGCCGGACGCCGGGTCTTCTGCTCTTGTAAATCGGGTTCGGCTTCTGATTTTTCGAAATCTTTCGGTGGATCCGAAAGAGAAATGTGTTCAGACGACCCTCGACGTGACAGAGTACGCGTTCCAGCCGTTGGCAAAGTAGAAAAATGACCCCCCGCAGTAATAAACGCAGACACGAGGAACCGCTTGCGCGGACGCGACATGGCCGGCTTCATACTTTCAGGAACGTACTGACTGCTACTTATTAGGGAGTTTTCGTAGATCGTTTCCGCTGTCCCGCAACGCTCCCCGCAACCAGCTACGCTAGCCGGAACTCTACAGTCAAGGCCATCGGCGCGCCGGCGCACTAGCGGCTGCTTCGTTGCGGAGAGCATAGCGGAGGGGGAAACGCGGTCTACGAAAACTCCCTATTGTAACGTAAAACGATGACAATAAACGGAGTGCTATTGACGGGACGCCTCAAGCCGGATTAGCGTGACCCTCCCCAAAACCCTTCGTGCTTGCCAGCTGCTGGACGCGTGAGCGTGCAGGCTGCATGAGCTTCCCCTGAGATGAGACTGGTGATAAGACAGGGTCGCCGTTCTGCCACCGCCATGTGCTTGCGCACTATGCGAATACCTGCGCAGAAGGTCCATCCTTGTGATAGCGGTACCCTCTGCTGCGTTTAGTTTGTTTGCCACAAACAATTACGCCATTATAGTTTTAGAAAAAATGGAGATGTGTGTCCGGCAGTCGAAATCGTGAAAGCTTCCTGGGCCTCTACATTCGCATACTTCTACCAAGATTTGTTGACTGCATCACACCACCACCAAGCATTATCATCGCCCGATCGCATTTCTACGGCACAAAGAATTGTTGCATGGCACAAACTTTTTACGCAAAACACTCCGTAACTTGTAAAAAAGAACTCAATTCAGAACAGAAGGTCACATGCTTTGTATTTCCAAAAAGCTCTCCTGAAGAGAATATGAACCTTTGGAAGGAAAATTAAACAAAATGTATGTTTACTTTTAAAAAATATGTGAACTCAAATAATGCCAGCAACTGTAAAAAAAAAGGTTATGCTAAAACAAGTTTCACCGTGAAAGTCGCATTATGAATTGCATGACCACTTATTAGAGCAAGCCCTGCTCTCCCAAGTGACTGGGTAGCCAGTAGATTAAAAGCAAAAGAAAATAATCTTGGGCTACCCAAGATTGTTTTCTTTTGTTTCCCAGATTTCCCGCACCAGAGTCGGTCCGGAAAATATAGTCACTTCAACAATATAAGAAACCAACACTGAGACACTAATATAAGGCGGTTAACACAAGAGAGCCAGTGGAAACCCGCTATTCGGCTAAATGATCGCGGCTTTTCTAGCACACTGCACAATTCTAATAACGTAATAGTTTTTTTCTAGAACAGTCGACCTCCAATTCCTACCTAGTTACGTTTCCTCTTTGCTTGTGACTTTTAATGCGCTGAATTGCCTTCTTACCTTCAAAGATGGTCGGCAGAGCGTCGGGTTCGGGCGAGCCTTCTTCCGACCCCAAACCTATACGTACATAGTTTTCATATGCACCGTCCGAAACACGTTTCGAACAAAAAACGATGTGCTCGCTCAAACCCACCACCCCTTTAAAATCTTGGTGACGAAGTAGAAAAGACGGTAAGCGGGAAGAACTGCGACGAGCGCTGTTCGTGAAAGCTGGCTGCTACACATGATACGGCATCGTGCAACAGCACGAGTCAGTTGGTTCGGTGCCACGAGAATTGTGCGAACACGTGAATAAACAAGAGAATAATCAACACGTCCGGCGATTGAGTGCATAGCATGACCGGTCAACGGATAAAAGCAAGCGCCATGCAGCGGCAGAACGACGACAGCTCGAAAAGGAGCAGCGGACGAGGGACGCTAGGCCAGCTCCGGCGGGGTCCCCCAGCCGGTCCTTTTGTGACGCCGGCTGACGGGCTTCCTCCTCTCTCCCCTTTCCCTCTGCTTCGGAGAGGCGTGGCTTCGGCGCTACCTTGAAGGCGCTTCTCCGGTTAATCCGCGCAGAAAATGACCAAACGAATACGATATTCGTGATGGCTGAGGTCCGATTAACTAGGCTCAGGTGTTTTTTCTCATATTTAAAACCGCTTCAGCTTCCCTTTAAAACTAGTCTGTTGGAATATCCAGCAAAACTTTTCGTGGGACTTTTGATTTCGATCGTCATTACAGGTGGATCAGATATTAGCCTTGGTGAGGACGTCGAGAACGAGAGCATTCTCGAACAAAATACGACGGGGCAAGTTAGCTGACGTAGGTAAATGTTAAACATGATGATGTTGCCCAAGCTTCGGGTAAAGTCACTATGTTTAGCTTTCTCTGGTGCTTATTGGGCAGTCAGAGGTTTCTGCTGGGGGAGTTTTGTCGACAAATGTTCAATATTTCACCCGCACACGGACGGTGATAAACATCTCGGAAGCCGCTGATGCGTTTGTTCTGAGCATATCTTGACACACTGGTGTATTTCAGCGTCTGTACGGCAACAGTGCGACTTAAAACCTGCAAATAAAGCAATAAACACATCGTAGCAGACGAACCCTCTTCGTCTGCTCCCGCTCCTCGCCGGCCTCGCCGGAGCGAGGCATGCACGCGCGGGGTGCCGCCGCTGAAACGAACTCGGAGAGTGCAACCACTCGTGGAGTGCCTGCCGAAACGAACTCGCTTTACGCCGCGAGTGGGCACGCGTGGACACGAGTGCCGTGAAACGAACTCACTATAAGTAAACATAGAATCAACAATGGACCTTTTGTAGAAACATCGGGTCGAGAGTAAATGGTTCCAGTACCCTCTCTCTCTTCCTTCTGGCCGAGCAGAGAGGGAAGATGGTTTCGTTGAGGCGAGTTTGGGGGAGCCGTATCTAGGTCACAGCGCCTCAATGGGTGAACAGGATGTAGCTGACGTTTTGGGTGTGGAACGGGTGGGAGAGGCCTTGCGCGCGCGTTGTTTTCTCGCCACTTAGCCTCGAACCCAGTCGCGCGTCTAGGTGGCAGCACATATTCGCCAAGAGGTCCATTCCAACGCGAAAAAGAACACAGGGACTCACATCGACGCGGTGCTTCTTGTCCACGTTCCAATGGTTTGTTGATGCGGGACGCGGCACTTCTTGCCCACACCCCATCGCGCATGCGCGGCGCCCCTGGATTACTATATAATTATACATCGATTTAATTTCCCTGCTAAATTTAGCAGGGAATAGACAAACGGACGGACAAATTTAAATAAAAAGGGATTCCACGATTAAAAAAAAAATCCTGCATTGTTAGTTATTTTTGTGTAGGTTTTTAAGCATGAGAATTTTGCGCTGGTTTGCAAAATACTTTAGGTCTAAAACCATACTTCTGAGCAAAAGAACAACTCAAAATTAATGTTTTGGTGAAATATGATTTATTCGTTTTCCAGCTTTAATAAAATGTAAACAACTAATGTTTCTGTAACTTCAGAGTTTAAGAGAAAACCCAATAGTAAGAAACACAAACGAAAAAAAAAAAAAAACTCCTGAGTATAAACAAGGTAAATCATCTTTCAATATATTTATTCCCAAAACTCCCCCCTCCTTCTCCCTGAACAATGACATTGTTCAGCGTATGAATTTCAATCCAGTGTAGCCTGCTGCAATTGAGAAATTCGGAACTAGAAAGTAAAACTTTTTTTTCTCAAATTCAAGTACAGAAACAGGCACCCTGATTAGTATTGGTAGTGCCTTTCCGTCACAGTATTCCACCCGCAGACAAAGATGCCCGAGCAGGTGGAAACTATCTTGCATATAACATACACAAACAATGTGTTACAAATATGAGAAATGCAGAATATTACCGACTTGAAAATAACAGCAACATGTGAATGAGAAAAGAATGACATGCAGCATGGCTTGGCTCAAATGTTGTTTGACACTTCAGGCAGCTGTCTTTCTTACTCAGTTATCCTGGTTTTTGAAACACTCACTGTAACCAGGGGTCCAATGTCACAGAACACAAAATGGCACAAGCAACCAACAAAATCCCAATATTAAAAAACAAAGTAGTGACGACAGATGACATGTACAATGAATCATCTTCCATTTTCAATGGAAGTAACTTTGTTACTCATGTTGCTGTCATCACTCATGCCGACATAATGTGGCACCTCACACATTAAATTACTGAAATCATTCACCCTAACCCTGCAACTATGCATGAAAAAATCGCTCCCAGAACTCACAGGGCTCACTGCTGTGATGAGACTGCAAAGAGATAATGTGGCACCTAAGGTACACTCCAATCAAAAGATGTGCATTTTGGTTTTGGTGCAGTAGCAAAGTTTGCATAATTTCATTTACACAGCCATAGCTTTATAGAAAAATATGAAATACTTCACTAACAAACTGCCTCAAGGAGCCAAGAGTCCCACCAATCCTACTATCGTTTCGTCACTTCCTATGGTCTCTGGGGCACTAAAGTGAATTTTGAGATCCTCTTTTTATGGTGCAAACTCAATCTACCTGCAGCATCAGAGAAAACCCAACATTACAACCATGTGGGGCCTTTTTTCCTATAAAACGCGCAACCAAACACTGCAACACGCCCTTTTCCTGAGATATCTCAGAAAAGGTGCATACAGAAAAAAAAAAAGACATCCGCGAATGTAGTTTTGGGTTTTCTATGATGCTTAGGTCGTGTAGATTGAGTTTGCGCCATAGAAAGAGGATCTCAGGATCCACTTTAGTGCCCCTTTAAGCAACACCGGACATGGCTTATATCATTCACATTTCATGCTTTGTGATTCGTTCTTCAGTGTGATTATTAACTGATTGATTATTGACTAACATTGTAAACATTCCTGACAGAGGTAAGAAAAATAACTAACCAGCAATTTGTATGCTTTGCTCATACTACCGTAAAATTGCATAATTTTTTTTTTTTTTTTAAGTTGTGGAGAAACAATTTTCAGCTCATGAGAAAGCATGCTTCTTATGGTTTAAGAGATATTATAAAATGACTTGTGTTGCATGTTTCTTAGTTATATCTACTGTGCATTTTTTATAATACATTTGTTCCATATTAGGCAATCTTCTCTGACAGACCAAGATCCCATATCACATAATCTAAAAACTAAGCTTGGGGGACACTTTAGCCTCTCCTTTAAGAGTGGAACGCAATAGTGTTATCGAGCCCCGTTCGCAAAGCCTTATTATATAAACCCGCGCTCGTTCCCAAGCCGTGCAAGCGTGTGCGTGATCTAGTCGGTAGAGTCACGTGTGACGTCACGTTACACGTGGCTGTGACGTCATGACCCTATCTACCCGCTAAATTTAGCGGAAACATTTCCGCTAGATTTGTCGGGAAACTTTCCCGCTAACTTTTCTTGCCAAATTCAACGGGTCGATAAGGTCATGACGTCACAGCCACGTGTGACGTCACACGTGGCTGCGCGCGCGCTTTGCATTATGGGTTCTTATGGTCCCACCGACGCCGACGCTGGATTTTCTGTGACAGGAGCTTCTAAACGCTATGACGTTAAAAAGGGGCAATTTGCTTATCTGGAGTCACACCAAGGCAGCTCTGAAACGCTGTTTGGTCATGAGGGAGACACCATAGTGATATTTGGTAAATGCATGTTTGGAGCAAGTAGCTGGTAGCTGCCAGTTGCGCTCTGGAGATTAAGCAGACTGCAAAGTTTTGGAAAATATAAAAAGCTTGTGCATGAGTGTGCCTCCCATGTCCTAGGGTCAGACAGCTTTAACAAATTCTCCATATGTATAGAAAAACTTGGACAAGCAATAATAAACCAATTATTTTATGAGTCATTGTACTGATTTTTTTGCATATCAATGATGTCATTGTGAAGGTAATGAGGGTGCTATGTGGCCCTTTGCTTCACAAAGTCAAACTGTTTTACATTTTCCCTAGCCTCCCCTTCATCAATTTGACAAGAAATAAAAGTCATTGCTATTACCAATTGAAACACTGGCATGTGCGACCAAACACTGCTGCACGCTCCTGATAATAATTTCCAAGCATTAATTTTGAGCACTATTTAGCCTAAAGGATAAAAAACTTCCTTCACGGTCCCTGAAAGGGTATATACTATATATGCAACCTTGAACAAAAGTAAAATAACCCCCCTGACTGGGCACTCAACAGTCCCTTCAAACTTGACATCACTTCATCAATCCGCACCTTCAATAGTAAGCATGTCACCAAATTGCTTCTCTCAAATTCCCCGACTGTTCCAGGTTTTCCCCGAATTAAAATTCTCTCACCATTATAAAAGTAGAAAATGCAGAGAATGGAGTTACAGGATCTCTTCCTGTTTAACAGGACCAGTTCCTGTTTAATCTGGTGAATCGGTTGGTGGATTACAGTGCCTAGCGATACCTCGGGCAACCGTTACTCAGCATGAAGGTCATTTACACAACTGAACGCCGCACCCTTTCACTTCACTGCATATCACTACATCGCCTACATCGGCCATTTTTCCCGACCTAACCAATTTTCTGACGATTTTCCCGACTTTTCCATATGCTTTAAAAGCCCCTGACAATTCCACAATTTTCAGTTCTACCAGGTTGGTAGACACCCTGAGTAATGTAGGCAAGCTCTTGCAACCCTAGCATTCTTGACACAAGTGATGACAGTAGCTAGTCGACTTCAGCGACATTAAATTGTACACTCCCAAGAAGAAAAAAAATAACTTACACTGAAAATATGCTAGTATATCAGTGCCCAGATAATATCAGTCACACCTTGTCTTCTTAACCCAGGAACAAACATTTCCTCAAATAATAGTACTACTTGGATAAGGGGAGCTATGGGCCTCAGAGAAGACTAGAGCCAAACAGGGGGATAGCAAGGCCCACTGGCACCATGACGATTGCTTTTAGCTTGTAGCAACACTTCCACGAATAAAAAAGGATTACTTTCCCTGCAGTGTTCCCTTGTCCTTTCTATATGATGAATTCCTAGATAGAATATTAAATTCTATTTCTCGAGAGTGCTATCCATTTTTTTTTTTTAAACACATCCACATCTGGATGCAGCAGTTGTCAAGATACTGCCACAGGCGTCATCTGCTCATGTGTAGCTAGTCATGCAATATGCTAATATGTCATTTGAGATAGCTGAAGCAATTGAAAGTAATATGCAGCAATCTTTACATCACTAATTCTTACCAAACAAATTGCTTTCCTGCGTGCCATTATATGCTCAATGTTCAAGTACCACCTATGAGAGAGGCTGGAACACTGACATGTTACCATACCCTAGGCAGCTACATGCATGAGAACTATAAAAAGAACCGGAGACTCAAAGATGTAATTTGAAATGCTTTGTAGTACCAAACCAAAATTTATGTACCATTTATATGATGCATTTTGCTCTCACAATCACATGTCCAAATGCATGTGGATTTGGACATGTGGTTTCTCAGTTCGAAACAACCCTTTAATGTTGCCTGCTTTTCTGCTAAACAGCCTTCTCCGGAAAATTTCAAAAGAAAAATTTGCTTGGCAGCTGTTGACGGTTCTTTAGCAGCACTAGTACCAGCTTAAAGGTAAATCTGCGAGTTTTTATTTGCCTGTTAGTAAACTTCGATATACCGTAAAATACTGAGGGAGCGCCCCCCCCTTTCAGTGAAAGCGATGTTAATCTAGACATGGGCACTTGTCCCCTCAAATCAGGTGCTTGGAGTATAGGTAATTAGCAGAATTCTCAAGTTTCGGAAATGTTAATATGGGTGCTTGAGCAAAGTGGGCGCTTCCGCGGTATTTTGCGGCAGGTACAGTCGGCCGGCCACAAACATTTACAGGATCATGCAAGCCGTGGCCGAGCTGCATCAGTATGGTACCTTGTGGCACGATGCCAGTTGTCGAGACCTGTAGTGCGCGCAGGCGCGTCCTTTGGTATCCGCAGGCATGTCAACTCTCCCGCTTCCGGCTGACGACTTCTTTTGGTAGTCGCCGTTGGCCGCCGTGCCACAGCTGTATCTCGGTGGCGCGATGAGTGGCAGAAGCCACGATATCAACTCTATCTCCCGCCGTCCGGCATGTTATCGTTTTGCCCAGCTCATGGTACGGTATCATTTTGCCAAGCTCAGCAACCAGAAAACGGTCATTCTGTTTTTGTTTTGTTTTCTCTCTATATTTTTTTTGTTTAAGAAGCGCTTTAAGTTTGTCTGCACTAGCTGCTCTGTCAACCAGTCAGTGACAACAATTTATTCAAAAAGCTTTCTTTTACTGTATAGTGCACACCTTTTAAATAAAGTAAACCCAAAGTAAAGATTCGTCTCTCGTTTTTGCATTTGTTCTTTGCACTGCCTTTACATTGTGAGCAAAAAACAAATCTTGTCTTATTAAACTTGCGATTGCATTTTCACAGGACAATATAGCTTTGTCCTGACATCATGCATTATCAGCACCAAAGCTGTCAAATAGCGAACCAAGATTCACTATTTGACAGCGATAGACACCGAATGGTGTAAAAAAGAGCACCTCAATCTACGGAATTGTGTTTAGAGATTGTGCCACCTTGAGTCCCTGAAAAGACAGGAGGCAAATTGTGCAGCTGTTCCTAGAAGGTGTTCCTCAAAGAGAAATCTGCCTGCATACCGCAAGTTCGCGAACCTCGGTGAGTCGTATCGTTCAAGCGTACAGCTATGAAGGTGGCAGAATCACTGATGCTGAGCGCAGCGGATACCCAAAAGGAACAACTGAAGAAGAAGACCGATTAATTTTGTTGCCACGGTTGTGGCAGATCCGTTCCAACAGCGAAAGAAATGAAGGAGGCGCTCGCTCTTAATTTGTCATGCGAGACAATACGAAGACAGCTAAAAGATGTGGGACTTAAAAACTGCGTGGCTGTACAGAAGCCACACCTTTCAGAGAGGAAGAGACAGGAACGACTGAACTTTGCACAGGCAGTGGAACAAGGAACAATGGACGATTGAAGAGTGGCACGAAATAATTTTCACTGACGAATCCAAGTTCAGCACCCGCTGGGACAAAACAGCGGCGCGTCTGACGCCCAATGAACTCAAAATATGGAGAACATTGTCAATCTAACCAAAATCACTTGCTCAAGAAATGTCTAACATAAAAAGGCATTGATATAAAAATGCTAAGATTGCTCGCTTACTTGAAGCCTTGAGACAAGCAATACTCTCAAAGAAGCACTCACACCCCAAAAGGTCTTTTTCTTTTTTTGTGTTCTAAAATGATGCAAGTTGTAGTCATAGACACGCAAAAAAATACTGCAACACAAAAAAAATTTCCCCACGCAAGTGCGCGCCTTTTTATTTTTGGTTGCGCTTCTTTCCCGCTCATCACCTCGCTTCTTTTGATTTGTGACGTCAAATATTATGAAATTTAGAAGCTTTGTAGGCTACATTTCTATAGCATTTAATAATGGCATTCGTAAAACATGTTTTTTAATGCAATCGCGAACGCACTACAACCCTTCTTTTTGAAATACCAAAAATCGGAGTCCGGTGTGATGTCACCTCCTGGCTTTTTATCCTCCAACAGAAAACATGGCGGCGCTCGACGCATGTAGCACTGAATGATCGGCAAGTCGGTGAATCGGAAAAAGTGGTCTATTTTAGGTGCCCGACGACCTTTCAGACTTCGAAAAGGAAATCGTCAAACGGACAAAACAACTGGGTTTGGTGTCTGTATCATAGTTTTCGGTTGTGACTCTGCCAGGACAGCCTTTCACACAGAACCGGCGCGACATGGCCCCTCACGTTGTTCACAAAAGTCCACTGCGCATTCTCTTTGACATCACACCGTTTCAAAGAATTTGAGATGACTGAAAGGGCCCTAAAACAACTTCAAACTCGAAAGTTAAGCGTCGTCTGCTCGCAGCCGCTTGTTCGAACACGACACTTCGGAGGCGTCAGAGAAACTCGAATCGCAGGATGGCTCAATATTTGACGTCACTGCACTGGTGCAGATTGCGCGGGAACTTCAAATTCGGTATTTAAAAATTGATTTTTTTACTTCACAAATACTGAATTCCCAAGTTTCAAATTTTGAGGGTAATGTCCAGGTACTGTTTTCAATCGTTTCGGATAATAAAAAAAAAAAAGAAATAATTTTGAAAAATCTTTTCGGATAATAAAAAAAAAAAAAGAAACATTTCAATGTCTATAATAAGTGGCGCACTATCTTACCACGAGTCAGCAGCCGCCGGTGTGCGCGAGCACACGCAACGAAATTGACGTCATCATATCCCCCATTCAAGCTAATTAAGCCGTCAATATTGCTCTAAAAATATTTTTTTTTCGCGTAAAATTTATTTTTTGACACGCATGTCCCAACCAGACTGTTTACAAATACTTTCTTTTTTCTTTTCAGTGGTCCTTTAACTCTTTAAGCCATAGTTGAAAATATTGCTATATATAATTTAATGCTTGCAGAATGAATAAAAGCCTGCACTGATGGTTGTGCTTTTTGTCTATGAAACATTTAATTTTATGTTGATAGATAGCTACATTACTCTTCTGTTTCTGTATCACCAAGTTCAACAATGTTTGTGGTAAATCCAGGACTTTCAGATGACTGATTGAATATTTCCCTTCTCTTCCTCTTTAAATCCCAGCCACGCTTATGCAAAGCGTGCTCAGCACACAGCAGTGGCCACTGTTTGGTCAGCGTTTGGGGCGCCAATAGTAAGTATGGTCTTGGGCCACTCCTAAGAATTAAAGGACCTCTTCAAGGTATCGCGTTACCACAACATCCTCACAGACAACATGATGCCGTATGTCCTTGATGGCCATTTCAAGGACAGCTGCTACCTCCTTCGACAGGACTGACGCCCTGTCCATACAACGCATGCTGTTACCATCCTGCTTCAAGAGTGCTCTGCGTGCAAGCTGCCGTGGCCACTGAATGGAGTGAACCTGAACCCTACTGAGAATGTGTGGGACTTCATCAAGAAGTTTAAGAATGGAGAATTGTCGGTGGCACGGCGGGTGTGCTGCGGCTAGCCATCGCAGATGAATGGGAGGCACTTCCAGCACACCTGCCACAAGTCACGTCACTTTACAAGTCTATGCCAAGGAGAGTTCTTCGAGTCATTGATAACGACGGCAAGTTTAGCTCATACATATTAGCCGTAATTTCAGTGTAAAGCAACACATTTTTTTTTATGTAGAATGCATTTTTTCGTTAAAGTGTCCAGTATGCAGAATGCAATGTTACAACGCATTCGGTATATGGGACATTTCGTCAATCAAATGCCGGTTCTTATTTTATTGGTTTGTTTTGAAGAAAACAAACTCACACAAACAACTTTCACATTTCTTGATTTACCTATCTCGTCCTTTGAGGCTGCACTTTTTGAATGAATTGTGGTCACCGACTGCTTGACAGAGCAGCCAGTATGAAAAAACACGAAAGACTCCCCCCCCCCCAATAAAGAAGAAAAAAACAACAACAGAATGGCAGTTTTCCTGGCCGCTGAGCTAGGCAAAACGTTATCATGCTGGAAGGCGGGAGATAAGAGTTGATATCACGGCTTCTGCCACTCATTGTGCTACCAAGACGCAGCTGCGGCACAGCGTCCAACGGCAGCTATTGAATCGTGAGATAAGGCATAGGCTGGAAGCGGGAGAGTTGACATGCCTGTGAAGGACGAGCATGCGCGCACGACGGGACTCGGCAACAGGCGCCACGCCGCAAGGTAGAGCGGCAATGCAGGTCATCCACGGCTCGCGTGGCCCGTAAACTTTTGTGGCCGATTGTGCCTCTGATCAACAAATCCGAGAATGAAGGACCACCGTCCTGTAGATGTTTAGAGTCATGGTAGGTACATGAAAACATAAAGGTACACATTGCGACACTGTTAGCCCGAACACAACATCGGCGCATTTTCGCATTTTACTTCTAAATGGTATTAGCGAGCACAAAGTTTTATCGCTTACATTATAAAACTAAATGAGCTCTTTCCGTATCAATAATAACTTGGATGACATCCCTTGGTTTCGAAGAGAAAAGCTGGAAAAACCGGCGATCGCTGTTCGCACTAACAGTGTCGCGCTCTGTACAATCCTGAAAGGCAATCAACAGATTGACAAAGGCTTCTTTAAAAAAATACTGCAGAGACTTCATTGTCTTATACCTGCTACCAGATAAAAAAAAAAAATCAAGACCGAAAAATGCGATAGCATGTGCCATGCGTCACGTATGGGAAGTGATGTGAGCTAAGGTAGGTGGGATTAAATCCAGCCATCATAGAAGACAAGAAGCCAATGGGTAAATGTCAATCGGGCAGGGCCGAGACTGAAGCAACCGGGAGTCAGCCATGTGTCTCACGCTTCACGTCCCAAAAGGAACCACCTCTCAGGTGGAATCAGCAAGGGTGGCCCGTTTGCGCTTGCGGTGGTTGATGACCATGGCAGCCATGCCAATGCGATGTGACTGTCGTCTCTGCCAGTGCTGCAGGTCTTCAAGGGCCTTGTGACCCAACACAAAGAGTGCCCGCTCGGTGAGGTCCATGCGTGATGTCACGTCCAGGGCGTCCTCCCTCGGGCTGCCCTGAGAGCAGTCCATGATGTGCCGGAAGCGGCTTTGGAAGGCCTGCACACGCAGATGCAAGGACGCCACATAAGGAGAGGCAATGTTTCCTGCTCCACTGTCCAACGTTCATGGCAGTGTGCATACCCTTACCCGGTACGAACCCTTTCATAAAAGCAGTCCTCTTTTTTTAATCATCCACTGGCAACTGAAACCAAGAACTGCTGCAAAAGAGAAAGCTGTAAAACAACGACTGTGAGCCTACACTCGTCAAGGTGCCCAAGGTTTGAACATTCCCATTCCTTATGCATGATTTGTTTCGGGCAAGCATGTTCCTCCGATTTTAACACAACAGCTAGATTTTTATTTGGGACTTTTCCTTTGCTCACTATTTGAGACAGTACACGAATAATGCAGCCCTAAAAATATTCGAGATGAGCTTGGTCATCGGTAAAGTCCAGGGGGAACATTTCTTCACGGCGCCCGTTTGCACTTTCTAAAAAATCTCATTCCACATAATCTACTCTAATAAAGGATGCAATATTTTGAATTGTCAGCAAAAGCTAGGCTGAACGTTTCCACAAAATTTCTATGTAAAACTTCTCATGTAAACGCAACTCAAGCTCCTGTACAGCAGCATAGCTATGTCCTGCAGGGGTGGACGCAGGTATTTCTAGGGGGAGTCAGCATATCATGTTTAAGAACATCCACCCCACCCGTTTCTCCGCCCTAAACCGTTGCATATGCAGAATTCAAGAGGGGGCCAGGACATTCGGAACCCCCTCTGAATCCGCCACTGTATACAGGGTGTTTTTCAGAATACATGACAAATCGTTCCTGTGAAAAGTATACATTGCACAAAAAAAGAGTTAATATTGTATTGGTCTCTGCCCAGAAGGCTATTTGGGAAAATTAATAACATCCAATATAATTAGCTTATTAATTACTTTTGAGTGATCAACTTTTTAATTAGTCAATTTAAAAGTATAGTTTCAATTATAAACGTTCTGGGTATCATTTTAAAGCACTAATGGCGAGTTTGTTTCACTCGAACTGGCACCGTTCCGGGTTCTCTTCCAGAATGCATCACACTCGCGGAGTGTCGCACAGAGAACTGGCCTTGAACGAACTCACCAAATGCATAGAGTGTACAAGACTGATGCTGCCGCCATCTATGTTTTAGAAAGAGTACCAACCACAAACCGAAACTAGTGCCTTTCTGTTAGACGTGATGGGTGGGAATGCAAGAGTGCAGTCGCTACCAACGTTTATCTATAAACGTTGGTCGCTGCAACCTGCAGTTTTTATTTGCGATGATTTCAAGCAACTCGGTTGCCGTAAAGATATTTACAGACGGCATAAATTTCCGCAACCAACTGACTACAAAGCAGCTGGGGTTTATACTGGAGAAAACTGATGATGCTGTCTGCGCAGAAGCTTGATCCGTCTGAGCATGGTATGCGTGAACCACTGAAAGGGAACGGTTTAAAACTAGTCTGCTGGAACATCCAGCAAAACGTTTCGTAGGACTTTCGACTTCAATCGTAGTTACAGGCGGATCAGATTTTAGCCTTGGTGAGGGTGTCGAGAATGAGAGCTTCCTCAAACAAAATATGACGGGGGAAGATAGCTGACGTAGGTAAATGTTAAACATGCAGAGGTTGCCCAAGCTTCGGGTAAAGTCTTGATGTTTAGCTTTCTCGTATGCTTATTGGGCAGTCACAGGTTTCTGCTGGGGGAGCTTTGTCGACAAATGTGCAATTTTTCACCCGCACACGGATGGTGATAAAGATCTCGGGGGCCGCTGATGCATTTGTTCTTTACCCACTGGTATATTTCAGCATCTGTACGGCAACAGAGCGACTAAAAACTTGCAAATAAAGCACAGGTTGTCGACTGCTTCCTTTGTGAAATAGCAGACGCTCACAATTCAAGCTCGCGTTTGATTCCGTTGCCTGCGGGACACGATTTCTATCAGAAAATCTACCTTTTCCCTTTCGGTTCCGCTGTACGAATGACACATCGTAGCAGACGACCCCTCGTCGTCTGCTCCTGCTCCTCGCCGGAGCGAGGCATGACAGGATTGCATTTTGGAGCACGGTCGATTTTCTCGGTGCAGCGAGTGCATGCACGCGTGGGGTGCCAGCGCTGAAACAAACTCGAAAAGTGCAACCACTCGTGGAGTGCCGGGAAAAAGGAACTCGCTCAACGCTGCGAGTGGACACGCGCGGGCACGAGTGCTGTGAAACTAACTCACTATAAATCAGCCTACTTTACAAAAATATAGAAAATGTGGAGCATTTTAGGGTATAAATATGAAATGTATAATTGGGACGTGTTTTAAAGTTTCTGTGCAAGCGGTCCTGCCCCCCCGTGGCCAAAGTGCACAATCACCGCTTCGCCGCCCATGTAGGAGGGTAGGATGCGTGGTGCTCGCCCATGAAATGAAACGCTGTGCTCTTAGGATGACATTGCAAGAATAAGCTTTGATCATTGGGTTCACCCGTCATGCGAAGAATGCATGGCACCACATGTTAGTTGCACATTTTGGCCACGGGCAGCACGACTACTGCTGCAAAGAGGCACTCCAATAAGAAACCGAAACCTAGAAACGCATCCATAATTAGCGTTTTTTTCTTAATCCAGTAAAATGCTGCACATACCTGATATCTTTCTAAAGTGAATTGATTCAGTGATTTTAAGCAATGCCCAGCCACTTCCTAGGTGAAACTATACCTTTAAAGTGACTAATTGAAAAGTTAATCACTCAAAAACAACTACCAAATCCATAATTGTGAAAGTTGTTAATTTTTTCGAATAGGCCCTTTGGAAGAAACCAATACATCAACTTTTCTTCCGTGAGAAGCATAGCTTGAGCAGGAACAATGTGGCCAGCCTTCCGTGAAACATTTTGCATTTAGATCATTCCAACAGTCACCTTCTGTATTCTACTATCTCTGTTATTGGGCTTTGGCTTCTGTTCCGAGCATGAGCAATTGCTCTCTTCTACGAAATATTGTATAGGCCAGGGGTCTCAAACACGCGGCCCGCGACTCGCTGGGACGCGGCCCGCAGGCAAGATGCTACAGGCCCCGGTTCCCATGTCTTGCGCGCTAGAAATGGCGTTCGCCATAGTGATCTCATCTCGTCGGTTACTTTTCGCTCTAAAAGGAGCTCTGCTCTTTTAAAGTATTCACATAGTTTATACATATCTGTGTTTATTTGCCCTTTGTTTTCATTTATATTTTGCTTCCCAGCTTTGCTGCAAGCGCAAGCTATTCGTTGAAGGACGCATCTCGGCTGAGTGAACTCGAGATCAGCAGGAGCAACTGCCAAAGATAAAGCTACGAGCTCGAGATTCTCGCCTTCAGAAAGATATCACCATTGAATCGTAAAAATTGTCAGGAGAGCTACAACAGTCATATTAACTGATTTTTTTTTAGACATGTTGAGCTTGGTTAATTCCTGCATGAATTGAGAAACGGGAACGAGAGTGTACTTGTTCTATTAAAATTCTGTACTTGTTCCATTAAAAATGAACCTTTATTAAAAATGCCAGCACGTTGGCGGGGCGGTGTCATTTAATTCTTATCACATCAGGTCAGGGCTAAAAGTAGTCTATAAGCAAATCGAATCTAAAGATGTCACTTGCACCACACTCAAATAAGTTTGAGACCACTGGTATAGGCAGTGTGCATCCACAGCCCTGTGATTGGATAGCTCTGTAGAGCAGGAATATGGTGTAGTTCGGTTATCGATTCCTCCAGAAAGTCCTTTCTAAATGCAAGTCGAAAGAACCCAAACAACCGAGTATGGAGGATGAAATTATTTTTTCTGCTTACAATACAATGATTTAGTACCTTAGAAACAAGTGCTACACCTTTCTAAATGGCTCAGGAATAAGTGATCGCTTGTTTGACTGTGGAAACAGCTTTGTGTACGTCATAAAACTTGAACCATTGCCAACCTTTCCTATAACTCTATACAGCGTCCCTTTGGTGTATGCTGCAAGGAAATACTGAAGGGGTCCTTCCACTACACAAAATCAGCAACAAACATATTTCTGAAAAACAAAAAAATATTTACTGTAGCCAACATGTCCACATGCTAATGAGAGATTTATTCTATGCTACCACAAGTGTCGTGCACTCGACGGCTTTCTATTGCAGTAACTTTTCACATCTGTTTAAGTCCCAAAACAAATGGTCAAAATGACAACCTTATAGTTTCCCTGTAAACTGCACCCTGAAAATAAATAAACCTTAGACTCTACAGCTTAAAGGAGCTCCGTAACAATTTCAGTGCTCTGCTTAAATAATTTGGGAGTTGCTGTCTCGACCTTTCTGAAGTAAAGAACAAAAAACCACTTTTGCCTGCATGTCCTAGTTTTTATTATAAAAATGGACAAAGATTGTGGTTTTCGGCACCTTTCAACTCCTTCACCATCTTCCGAGTCACGTGCGCTGTGACGTCAATGGGGGTCGCGCGGGGTTCCGGTGAAGCTCTCTCTCTAGAGCCATCAGTAAGCAGCGAGAACTCATCCACTCGCGACCGCATAACCACGTGCTGGCGCAGCGTGAACAATATGGTGAAAAGAGGAAAGTCTCATCGTGGTCTAGCCATCCCTGTCCCCCTCCGGCTTCTGGTGGCTGTTTGCGATAGCAGCAAGAGCTGACGGTTTTGTGGACCTCGGATAGATGGCACCACTAAAACTCCATATAATAAAAGTTTTGTCGATAATACCAGGTTTTTGTTGATTTATATTTACGTTGGAACGACAAGATTTATAGAAAAGTTACCTTTTATCGAGCAAGCATTCGCACAACTTGCTATCTTTCTACAAGACCCCCATTGACGTCATGCCGCGTGGTTCTCATGGCCGCCGCTCGTGGCTGCAGGTCGGGGAATATTCTAATTTTTGCCTCGCGAATACGCGGCGGAATCGCAACATTTTGAGGGAAGGGGATATGCTTTTTGTCCTTTGTGACAAGATAAACAATGTCAAAAGTAGAAGATGCCAATTCTTTCAACGTTAAAATGGTTGCACAGCTCCTTTAAACAGAAAACTGCCGGTGTCAAAAATAGACAATAGGTTAAAACCAAGACACACGATTTCTGGAAATTTACTCCAAGTAGAGTGTTTTTGTCGAAACCTTTGCTTCAGGTTCTTCGGACGCATACTTTTACCTAGAATCGAGCAGCCTTTCAGTCCCGAATCAGTACAATCACTGACCTTGGAGAGGAGTGGATTGAGAGTTTGGTCAATTAGTCGGTTGCCACGGATTGTCACAATGTGTTTGTTCTATTCAGGTCAGAGCTTGATGACAGTGCACACAACTACACTGGCAGTTGTTATTGGTTGAATCTTTAAAAAAAATAGCAAGAGCGACTTGCCTTCCTTGTTGCAGAAATATTTTGTTTGAGAACAATTCAATTTCTGGCATCAATTTCCGGCGTAGATTACCAAAACAGGTTTCTGTTTTTTTTTTCTTCTTTTAAACGAGGTAAATTAATTCCTCGATTTTTTTATTGTAAACTTCCACCATCTGCTTGCACCTCTGTAGTAAATTGCAGCGCAATACATTGAGAAACTGATTTTTGCGGGCTGTCTAAAGTGCCCCAAAAACATTACTTTACACGCTGTAGAATAAACATATTTTTTTAGAGAAAAATCTCACGAATCTGTAAAAATTATAACGGGGATACCAGAAATTTACACAGCCACTCTTCATTAAATATAATATGCTTAAAGGAACACTGACACCCCCCAAAATTAATTTTTTTTTTGTTTTTGCCAGGCGATTCATTATGGTGTCAGAAGACTACCCAATCAATATTTCCCTACAGCGTCACATATATTTTTAGTAAAGTCCAAAAATGCAACTGCTCGAAACTGGACTGGGCAGGAAGAAGAAATATAGAGGAGAAGAGAGTTGGCGGAAGTCCTGTGGCTGTGCAACTTTTTTTTTTCCAATTAACGTATTTGCAGCTTTTTAGAAGCGAAAAAAAAATTGGGTATCATTTTTTTTTTAATATTGTGTGTGTTTTTGATGACCCACGACTTTGGTATATTTGGTGGTTGTGTCTAAACCATGGAAAACGGCACGTGACCACGGAGAAAAGAGTGAGCGCGGCTCAAACTGGCCAGTTCTCGGTCAACGGTTTTCGGGCAAAAAGAAAACGAATTTCGAGCCGTGAATTGTTTTCTGGGTAGTTGGGCTCTCATATGTCATATACAAATAAAAACCTTGGCGAGCATAAACACCCCCGTCAGTGTCCCTTTAAAGGCTGACATACACTTCGTGCTTTCCACTTTTGCCCGCCTCCTCCTTTCCTATATCCTCTCAACTTTTTACCTTGCCCCAACTTGGCTCCCCTCGCAGCTTAGGAAGGGGGAGCGCTAAGAGGATTATCTTCCTTGCAGAAAACTGAGGTTTTATGACGGCCTTTAAGGCAGACCAGGTATATTTTCAGACTTTTACAATGGATACATAAAAATGAAATTTACACCACACCAGCAGAGAGCACAACTGCATATCTGATTAGAAACCCAAAGCGAAAGATGCCGGCCATAAGAACCAACTATGGCCGACAAACTAACTTTTCCAACAACTAAAACTCTAAATAGAATGGATGTAAACATTACTTTAATAGCACGATTTCTGGTTTTAAAAGTGATTGCAGGTTTTTGGTTGGCAGTGATATTGCATTTTCATCTGGATAGCGTATTGCACCAAGAACATAATCTATATATAGCTAATTTCAAGGAAATATGGTTTCATTGTAATTTCATCTGATTTTGTTGTTGCTGACATGTCAGAGAAATATAAAACTGCGTTCTAGTTTTTTTTTTGTTGTTTACACAACTAACATTTGGTGACGTTTATAGAGTTTTTTTCTTTCCAAATGAATATAGTGCTTATTTTCTCTTTTTGCTTTCACTTGTTTCATTAAATTGTGTAATGTTTTTTTTTTTTGTAGAATTGTTATTACGTAACTATGTTGAGCTGCTGAACTTCAGGGTTCGCTTTGTCAGGCACCACACATTTATATCTGCCCCCTACGTAGCAAACCCGCGAAATATATAAAGATAAAAAGATTGGTTTTGTGTGTTTTTTTTTTTTTTCCTTTTTTAACTATCACTCGCAATTTTTTGCGGCCTTTCTAAACAAATAGCCAAAATACACCGAGCTTTTAAAAAATAAACATAGAAATACATTCGTCGATTTTCCTTTAAACACCGAAAAATCCACGGCATAAAAATAAGTATTTCCCTAAAACATGTTTAAAACAGAAGAGCTTGCCGCCCTTCTCTTTACATAACGCATTTTCAAAGTTGCCGGCGCCGCATACCGCGCCCTGGTCTACGCACCTAAAACTGCAACGCGGACGTGGGGGAAAAAAGAAAAGAAAAGAAAGATTACTTCCAGATTCCGCCCAGTTTCCCTTTCAGCCGGAATTTTGGGCCGAAATACCAGCGGCGATGGTGATATCAAAGGGAGGTGGTGTTGCCGCCACGCTTTCGATTTCGTTGGAGCGTGAGGCAGACCCCTCGAAGGCATTGACCTCGAGCCTTTGCTGACCCAGATCCTTGCCTTCGTGCGGCTTGGCACGTATACACCCTTTTGCGCTGGTGGGAAGCACCAGTGTGGAAACCGCCATTCGGTACACACGGAGCTCTCGTTTAATCACGAGCGCCGTACGCGTTGGCCCGCACTCGGCGCGACAACCAGTGTCTCCCAGAAGGGTCGCCCGTGTCACTGCCGCGACGAGACAGCAAACCCGCAATTTTCGAACAGTATACCGGCTATATATAGTCAGGCAGACACGCATGTTTGCCTAGTGTCGTCGTCGCCATGGGAATGCGAAGAAGAGCCTCCAACAGCCGGCCAACATGTTGATGAACAAGCGTGCGCCAGCACACTGCCCGGTCCGCTCGGAGTCGGTGGCTCCTGCCCGCTACCGCTTGCGTTCGGAAAAGTGGTATAAAACCATTTGCCCGGCGACAGCCGGTGCGGGAATTTGTGCAACGGCGTCGCCGTACTGTCGCCATGAGAATGCGCGCGGGGAGCTGTGCGAGGTCAACGACATAGGCTGTGTCAAAGCGTATCCACAACGTCAATCGACCAAAGGTCCCTTGGACAAACTTGCGACGAAACTATCGTCCGAAACATCAGTGACGAGAGCGGAAAGTGGGTGGAAGAGATGTTCCACTGGTGGCGTCGGAAGCGTTTATCGCGACCCCACGGTGCCTCAGGAGATGCGCAAGCGACTGCACCTCTCCTGCAAGTACCAAAAGCATCGAGCCCAACCCAAAAGCGAAGCAACCGTCGCCGTGCACCGGTGCCATTGACCCCAAACAGGCAGACACGATTGCCCGCGCGTCAGAGAAGGCGAAAGCGCCTTCCCGTCCGCCGAAGCCAGCAACTAGGTCGCGGAGCAACGACCCTCCAGGCAGAGCGCTCGAACGCCAGGAGAGCTCTACTGGGGGTGCACAGCAACGGACAACAAAGGTCGAAGCCTCCGCCACGATGACATTCACCCCAACTGGCCCAGAGCTGCGAGTCACCGCTGACGTCCACTCAGCCGAGCCGAAAGCGGCGTCGTACCGCGCTCAGACTGGCCCCGACCGTGAATCTATTACCGTCTGGACAAAGAAATCGGGTAGCCGAGAGGCGCCCATCACCTGTCAAAGCTAACCCCCCCCCCCCCCCCCCAAAAAAAAAAAAAAAAAAAAAAATGAGAGGGGGCAGTTGCCTCGGAGGTCTAATTTAAAAGCTAAAAGACGGCACGCAAACGCCGCGAACTCATTCGCAGCTGCCTTCGGAGCCCATGTGAGGCCGGTCTGAAAGCCAATCCAGAAGACACCAAAACGGCGCAGTGGATGAGCAGCGGCCGTCAGTCTTCTGACACGCGACTGCTGTTACACAAGCCCGTGTGCTTCACCTTGGCGGCGCCAGGCAGGCCAGAACTAGGCCACTGGGGGAGGCGGTGTGTTTCGTTTAACCGCGACGGACAGGCCTCGGCTGCCTCTCGGGAGCCAGGAAAATTTGCGCTAGACCAAACACGAACAACGCTGGAAAAAAAGAAGGGGCGAGGAAGCCATCCAGCGTTCGTGAAAGTGAGCACACGGCGATGTAGGCCAGCCGCGGCCATCCATACAATACCTCGCGAAAACAACAGCTAAAATAAACCAGCTCCCCGGCGCCATTGCTTGTCTCTCCGAAGTTGGCTTACTTTTGGGGACTCGGCAAAGAAAACCACACGCTCGGCGACGGAGAAAGCGCTCTATCATGGAGGGCTATATGCGGGACCCCGGTCTCTTTGCGGCGCTGCAAAGGTCGTTGGACTCGGCGGGCCGACGCCCACGGGGTTGGTCCAAGCGTCGCCGATCGGGAAGCGCACGCACGGCGCTGTCATTCGTAAAACGCGGACCGTCTTCCCAGATACCACCTGCAAACCGGACGCCAGCAATCGTGACCCCCACCTCAACGTCTTCAACGCGCTTCTAGACAACCACGCATGGAAGTCGACATGGCAGGCACGGCGGACACCCAAGCTGCTCAAGGACACACACTACACCGTCGATCAGCTCCGTCCGACCTGCTAGTTTCCTTGCTCATAGGGGGTTAACCAAGAACCTAACAGTTTCTCGAAACGAATAGGTTCTTGAAGAACAAAAGCGATTTTCACTCAAGCTTTAACGGAGCTTTCGCTAAATTACCCAAGCATCAAAGTTAATGCTGGGAACGTAGGTACCGCGCTGCACGTGCTCGCCTTCCCCATAGAAAATATTGGAAGTGGAAGTAAAACCAAAATAAAGCGTCCGTGGAACGCGCGTGCGAAGAGCCATTAGTTTTAAATTTTTGCTTTCGAACAGTTAGAGCTGAAGACGTCAGCGCGCGCAGCGCGTATACCTACGTTCCCGGCATTCTTTTTGATGCTCACCAGTCACTTTGGCTACGCCACCGCTGCCGCGATGCATCCGAGCAATGCATCCGAGGGAAGTTTGGTCGTTTTGTACGTGCGCAACAGCCTCGCCAGAGCTCTGCGCGTCGAGAGCACGCGACGGCAGGAGCCGCCTCGTACACTGCCGCCTGCCTCCAGTGAACTAAAGTTATGGCGGTTTCGCGCGTGTGCCGAACGCTTAATGAAATAGGTCTGTTGGCAGAAAGAACACAACAAATGTTCATAGGATACTATTAGCATGTCTGTGCACGGCCCTCTGCGGTAGCAACCTATCAAAAATGCTTGCCCAGTTTGAATGAAGAAACAGCGGGAAAACTTGGAAGAAAAACGGTTTAGCTGGAAACCTCATACTGAATACATCATTAACAAGGCTAATCGCATGCTAGGTTACTTAAAGCGCAACTTTTATTCAGCCCCTACCTCTCGAGTTACTCTTCCAGAAAACCACTGTATGTTCGCAACTAGAATATGCATAATCAATTTCAAAGGAAATTATCACTAATCAATTGAAAATTATTAAAAATTCCTAAAGTAGGCGTTAAATTGTATAACACTACAGTCGGTGACAGGTTACGAGTTCATATTCGTTCATCCCACACAGATCAAATGACTAAAACCACCTTCCCTCCAGAGACCATTACCAAAGTAGCCAATTACAATTTGTATCAATCAGCTGTGTGGAACATAGCTAACTTGATTTAACAATGATTGTATAATGCTGTCGTTTATTTTTTTTAATTCTTGACATGTAATAATAATAGTAATAATAATATAATAAAAATAATAATAATAATGGTGATTTTATTCAAGGAAATGGATACAAAGTGTTCAGGCCCATGTTTTGCGCACTGTTCATTGTATACTGAATTGTTTCTTTTTGTAGCGTGAGCTACACTGGCCGAGGTTGAGCAGTTTCGCGTGGCTTTCAAAGAGCCGTGCTGCGCAAGCGCGAGAAACAGTGACGTCACACGGCGCACAGCTGGCGCGTCGGAGCCGCCGCCGCAGCGCGCGCCTTGCCGGTCTGCGCATGCGCGAGGAGCAGTGACGTCACACGGCGCAAAGCTGGCGCGCCGGAGCCGCCGCCGCCGCGCGCTCCGCCACCACCGCGCGCGCCTCGCCGGTCTGCGCATTCCAGAGGAGTGACGTCATAGCCGCGGCAGACGCACTGGCGCCGCCGCGTGCCCAGCTGTGCGCCTCCGTTGCGCAGTAGCCAAGTCTGACGCTGCACCGGAGCCGCTTGATAGCGCCTCTCATTTTGTGCGCATAAGCTCACGCTACGTATATCCTGGCATAGCCGAGCTAAGCCACCGCAATTTTTTTGGTTTGTTTCACAAATTTTCAAATGGTATTTCATTTTCCTCTCAATCACTGCTCCCTTCAATGCTGTCTTAAAGGTGTGGGGAAAAAAAAAGAGATTCTGTGCTGTTATTTTTTTTTTAAATCGTAAATAATTGTACAATGAAAACAAAAGCTCCATTCACAGTAGTTTGCACGTATTTATTCTCAAACCAATTAATGTGAGATCCACTACTGTTGGTAAGGGAGACTTTGAAAGCTGCGAGATATCACCGGCCTGGCAGATATTCACATTCTTTTTTTCAATTAAGTTAGCTACAAATTCTTATGAAAAACCATGGAGTCACCGTTGGGTATAGCTAGAAGTTTTTACAAACATCACAAATCGATATTAAAACAAACGCAGCACCAAGGGCACCATGCTGCTAACATGCTTTCAAGGGCACTTAGCTAATGTCACAAGGTGCTCACAGTATAGCAATTTGGCGGACCCAGCATACAAAATTCAGAACGATTTGTTGTGCTGGTTGAGCCCATACACTCACTAATACCCCAGTTTCATAAAGAAAACATTTTAGATTAAATAAATATACAAATCTTTAAAATGTTAGAACGTCCAGCCTAAAGAGAGTGAGATATCTGGAATATAATGACCGACAACTATTGTACCTTCGTTTCTGTTTACTTTGAAAAAAAAAAAAAAGTGCTCCAATTTTATTTTGTGGCATAGTAGGACTATTTATATGTAAAATTTTAGATTTTAGAAAGAACTTCTTGCCTCTCGCAATGTCTATCACAGCAAAAAAGAATTCGATTCAGGCGTCAAAGATATTAGTAGCTAAAAGGATGGTAAAGAGGTTTTGAAGCATTTGTTGACTGCTGCATTATTTGAAAGCAGGTCATGCAAAGGCTTCATAACCCAAGTCATTTCAGATTTTGTGGCCTACTATTTGTAAAATATAATTTTAAAGAATCATACACATTTGGAAGCAAGTGAGATCTGAATGTGGTGTGTCACATGTTGAGTGTGGAAACCGTACACTGCCTACAGCAAACCCGTATAGAATAAAGCTAAAATGTCCAATAAATTCTCAAACTAATCTATTAATAAATACATAACATTAATGCCAATTTAGCTTATAAACACACAACTAGCTCACTTTGCACTAAGCAGCTCATGCTTTCGAGAGAAAGAGAGGTGAAACCAGAACCTTAACAAAACTAACTTGATTCATTTCAAACTTCTGTTCTTGAGCATACTTTTAAAGCAATCCTTTTCACTAGTTAACACAATTTTAAATGCAAACTCGGATATACAGGGTGTTTAAATTTAATTAAAATATATATGGGCGGTTTCATTTGGATTCAGGCAACGAGGTGCAGTCGTATTTTTTTATTTTGCTTCAAATTTGTATGTTTCGTGGAGCATGTTCCAAGAAGAACAATCCTTTTTATTTTAATGTCCTGACATGTTTAGTTTCTGAGAAAAAAAAATCTCAAAGAAGCGGGAAATAACGAAGAGGTTTTGACGATTGTCGTGTGTGGCGTTTTTGAATCACTCTCAATCTCGAAGTAATCAAAAGAGAGTGTCTATATTTTTTCATTGTAATATGTATGCAAGTAGGTAAAACGACATTATATCCACTATTTATTATTCGTCGCTCCAATCTTTGTAAAAAAATCCCCAAACATGTCTCCGCGAACAACTGTGACCTAAACTGCGGGTTTTTTTAGTTGACTATGCTTAGTATCGCTTTTAAAATAATACCACGTGTAGAACCTTTCATTGCCTTCCAAATTAAGCAAAGTTTTTGTCTTTGTCATGCACGAGTACTGAGAAATAAATTATGGAACAGAGGTTTTCACTTGTTGTTCAATTTCAGCATGCTGTATAAAAAAAAAAAACATTAATTTTTTTTTTATTTTTTTTTGGCGTCGCGTTTTCTTCACTCAAAACCAGTGCATATCTCTGACGGAATGCATTCTGGCTAAAAGAATGTGAAGAAAACGCGGCGCGAGAAAAAAAAAAAAAAGTTTTTTTATACAACGTGCTGAAATTGAACAAAAAGTGAAAACCTTCTCTGTTTCATAATTTATTTCTCAGTACTCGTACATGATAAAGACACAAACTTTGCTTAATTTGGAAGGCAATGAAAGGTTCTACACGTGGTATTATTTTAAAAGCAATACTACACATAGTCGACTCAAAAAAAAAAAAAAGAACTCGGCAGTTTAGGTTACAGTTGTTCGCGAAGGCATGTTTAGGGATTTTTTACAAAGATTGGAGGGACGAATAATAACTAGTAGTTAAAATGTCGTTTTACCTACTTGCATATATATCACAATAAAAAAATATAGACACTCTCTTTTGAATACTTTGAGATTGAGAGTTATTCAAACAGGCCACACACGACAATCGTCAAAACCTCGTCGTTGTTTCCCGCTTCTTGAGATTTTTTTTTTCGAAACTAAACATGTCAAGACATTAAAATAAAAAGGATTGTTCTTCTTAAGACATGCGCCGCGAAATATAAACATTTGAGGCAAAATAAAAAATATGACTGCACCTCTTGCCTGAATCCAAATGAAACCGCCCATATATATATGGGTAGTTTCATCTCAAATCGGGCAGGCTAAAAGGGTCTAATTTTTAATTTTCACTAAAAAAATATATGTTTTGGGGGCATTTCTCAAATGAAGGAGGGCGCAAACCGCATGTTCCCCAGATTTTTTTGTTTTCGAGTTACGAAGCGTAGAAGCCGCAGTGGCAGAAACTAGAGTTTTTGCCTGCCGTCGCAGGTCGCGTGTTTGACACCCTCTGCTGGCGCTAGTGTTTTTTCCACACCATTTTAACTTTTTTACCTCAATTAATAGGTACTATAAAGATACCTTGACGTATTCAAATACTTTTATAAATTTAATTGTTTTCTAGAAAAAATGTCAAACTTGTCACTCCGGTCGCTTTTTGGTCAACTTTGACAGGTCATTACTTTGTCTCTACTTGAGGTAAATTTTTTTTCTTTGGCTCTACAGAAAGCCTAAAGCAAGCCCATTATAGATATAATAATATCATTATGATCTGTTGAGTAGCCGCTCCGCTACCTTCACGTAAACCTTGTAAGAAATAACAAATGTTTAAAGTTTGAGGTCGATTTTCTCAAAAACCCCATTTTTGTAAATTTTTATTTTTTAAATTCTTTTAGATATATTAGTCGACTACAAGAAAAAACAATCTAGAAATGTAATATTTTGGTTGTATGTCTTCTATTTGAGCCGCAATCACGTGAAATGTGTGAACATTTGTTATTTTTCACAACTTTTACGTGAAGGTAGCGGAGCGGCTACTCAGCAGATCATAATGATATAACTATATCTATACTAGGCATGCTTAGGGCTTTCTATAGAGCTAAAGAAATAAAATGTACCTTAAGCACAGACAAAGTAATGACCTGTCAAAGTTGACCAAAAATCGACCTGATTGACGAGTTTGACATTTTTTTTAGAAAACAATCAAATTATTAGAAATATATTAATACGTCAAGGTATCTTTATAGTACCTATTAAATGAGGGGAAAAAGTTAAAAGGGTGTAGAAAAAACACTAGCGCCATTAGAGGGTGTCAAACACGCGACCTGCGACGGCAGGCAAAAACACTAGTTTCTGCCACTGCGGCTTCTACGCTTCGTAACTCGAGAACTAAAAATCTGGAGAACATGCGGTTTGCACACTCCTTCGTTTGAGAAATGCCCCCAAAACATACATTTTTTTTTTCGTGAAAATTAAAAATTAGACTCTTTTAGCCTTTTCGATTTGAGTTGAAACCTACCATATCGGGCAGGCTGAAAGAATCTAATTTTTAATTTTCACGAAAAAAAAAATGTATGTTTTGGGGGCATTTCTCAAACGAAGGAGTGTGCAAACCGCATGTTCTCCAGATTTTTAGTTCTCGAGTTACGAAGCGTAGAAGCCGCAGTGGCAGAAACTAGTGTTTTTGCCTGCCGTCGCAGGTCGCGTGTTTGACACCCTCTAATGGCGCTAGTGTTTTTTCTACACCCTTTTAACTTTTTCCCCTCATTTAATAGGTACTATAAAGATACCTTGACGTATTAATATATTTCTAATAATTTGATTGTTTTCTAAAAAAAATGTCAAACTCGTCAATCAGGTCGATTTTTGGTCAACTTTGACAGGTCATTACTTTGTCTGTACTTAAGGTACATTTTATTTCTTTAGCTCTATAGAAAGCCCTAAGCATGCCTAGTATAGATATAGTTATATCATTATGATCTGCTGAGTAGCCGCTCCGCTACCTTCACGTAAAAGTTGTGAAAAATAACAAATGTTCACACATTTCACGTGATTGCGGCTCAAATAGAAGACATACAACCAAAATATTACATTTCTAGATTGTTTTTTCTTGTAGTCGACTAATATATCTAAAAGAATTTAAAAAATAAAAATTTACAAAAATGGGGTTTTTGAGAAAATCGACCTCAAACTTTAAACATTTGTTATTTCTTACAAGGTTTACGTGAAGGTAGCGGAGCGGCTACTCAACAGATCATAATGATATTATTATATCTATAATCGGCTTGCTTTAGGCTTTCTGTAGAGCCAAAGAAAAAAAAATTTACCTCAAGTAGAGACAAAGTAATGACCTGTCAAATTTGACCAAAAAGCGACCGGAGTGACAAGTTTGACATTTTTTCTAGAAAACAATTAAATTTATAAAAGTATTTGAATACGTCAAGGTATCTTTATAGTACCTATTAATTGAGGTAAAAAAGTTAAAATGGTGTGGAAAAAACACTAGCGCCAGCAGAGGGTGTCAAACACGCGACCTGCGACGGCAGGCAAAAACACTAGTTTCTGCCACTGCGTCTTCTACGCTTCGTAACTCGAAAACAAAAAATCTGGGGAACATGCGGTTTGCGCCCTCCTTCATTTGAGAAATGCCCCCAAAACATATATTTTTTTAGTGAAAATTAAAAATTAGACCCTTTTAGCCTGCCCGATTTGAGATGAAACTACCCATATATATATATATATATATTTTTAAAGGGCGGTGAGGGTTAGCAAATACCTTCTTGACCATGCATTTATCAGGCTTGGCAAACATTAGAAGAGGGGATAATCGTCATGGTAAATTGACTAACTAAAATCTGTTAATTAAATTTTTAATTATTGCTTTTAGGGGTTATGTTTGTATCATGGACGAGGACACAAGACCACCATGGCGAGCAGCAAAACGAGTAACCTTTATCTCCTACTACTCTATGTACATGCCCCTCGTGCCGGTATAACCCCCCCCCCCCCCCCCCCCTTCTTTACTGAGAGAGCGGGAATGTCAAACTTGCGGACTCAGGGAATCTGCTTATAGTTTTTGGCATGTCCCAGATGACGGGGCGGTTTTCTCAACCGTGCTGAGGTGCGAACAGGAATTCCAGTGCGGCGTTGCTGTCGAGGCGTCGCGTGATGTTCAGCGGCACACGAGTTTGCGGGTGCTGCTGCTACAGTATTCTCTGCACTCTGCTGCGTTGCCGCAGGTGACGTGGGTACTTCAGAACTCTGGCTACTAGCCGCGTAACCCTCTGGATTGCCAGGAGCATCGAAGGTCTCGGAGGTTGTGAGCAGATGCTGCCTATTTCTTCTGAACTCGCGCCCGTCTTGAGTGATGATCTTGTACGATCTCGGCGCGACAGAGTTCTCGACCTGAGCTTTCGCAGTCCAACCGTCATCGTGACGCAAGCGGACAAGATCTCCACATTGCAGGTCTGGTAGCCGTTGGCCCCTGCCTTCCTTTTGTTTGTGTTTCACGACGCTTTCGTGGAGTCTAGTTGTGAAGTCGGGTATTCTGGAACGAATCCGGCGATATATCAATAGCTCACTAGGCGACTTTCCTTCTTTTAATGGCGAGGACCTGTAATTTAGCGAACCTAAGTAAAAGTCTTCATTTGCATGGTTTGTTTTCTTCATAAGTCGCTTTGCGACTTGCACTCCCTTTGCCAGGCCGTTGGACTGTGGGAATCCTGGACTTAAGGTCACGTGCTTAAACTCCTACTTGAAAGCGAACGCTCTAAATTCTCGTGACACAAAGTGTGACCCGTTATCCGAATTGACTTCCATAGGTATTTCGTGTCTTGCGAATATACTTGAAAGCTTGCTGACCACGGTGCTTGCAGTTGTGTCCGGTAGAAGTTCAACCTCTGGGAAGTAGGAGTATGCGTCGTAAACCGCAAGGTAGGATTTTCCGGCATACTGGGTGAGATCTACTCCCACACGTTCCCATGCCTGGCTGGGTGTCGGTCGCATCATAAGAGGCTCGCTGGGCTGACGATACGCATAACACTTGCATGTCTCGCAGCGACCAATCATTTCGTTAATCTCCGTCGCCATTCCGGGCCAGACCATCAATGTTCTTACCTTTTCTTTACATTTGGCTAGGCCAAGGTGTCCCTCATGCACTCTTGTCAGCATTTCTTTGCGCAGACACTTGGGGATATCAGCTTTGTGCCTTTGAGGAGAACTCCACTTACGATGGTCAGTTCTGAAGCGAAAGGTTTGAAAGGTTCCTCAATTTCCTCATGTGCCTCTAGCGCTTGCGCAATTCGGTGTAACTCCTGGTCATCGCGAGTTGCAGAAACCAAACAATTCAGTGTCTGCTGACTCACTAGAATTGACAGAACATGGTCAACCACGGTTCTTCCTGATGGCCAGTGGCGTAGGCGGGGCGGGGGGGGGGGGGGAACGGGGGGCCTTTGGGTGGTCAAAACCACCCTCCAAAATGCCCTACCTACTCCCCCCCGGGGGGCCCGCTCGCTCCCCTGCTCACGCAGTCAGTTTTGCATGGCGCATGGAGCAAAGGAGGAGCGCAGACTATCTCCAACTTATATCCTTTCGGGAAAAGTGTTTGTGGGCTAGAAAATGCTCAAATAAATAAAATAGGCAATATTCCTTCATTCATGTTTATTTGATGGGACGTGGAACTTGATCTCAGATATAAAGAGAACGGATATTTTGAAACATTTGTGGGGTGAAGGATGGCAATTTCAAGGCCAAGTATAACAAACTATCCTCACTAAAATACACAGTACAGTTCAATCAAACCAAAGCGAACATAATAAAACGAACACGTGGTGATAACATAAAACAATGTCAGTGATCTACGTAATATTATATGATTTGTAAAAACAACTGCACTGTAAGCAACGGGGTGGTGCTGCGCTCACGCACACCTTGAGTACTGATCAGCATTACGTGCTTTCGACTAGAAATTACCACGAATAAAAAATTAACTGTGACTAGTTATTTCAGAAAGCAATTTACAGGCTCTCTTGATCATCTCATTTATGCCAAGCGCCTACACATTAAGATGCAGCCGCCTGCATTCACGCCCTTCGCTTGAACTTCAATGTCGCGGTGAACATTCAAAAGCGCTAGGCCGAGCAGTCGCTCATTTGAAGTGGATGCTCTCAGGAATGTTTTAACCCGTCGTAGTGAAGAGAACGAGCGTTCAGCTTCCGCCGTTGTTACGCGCGGTCGCTAGAACCTTGAGAAGACGATGGACGTTTGGGAATAGGGCCTCCGGACAGAGGGCGACCGCCTGTAGCGCAGACGTGACGGGCATTTCACGTTTCTCCTTCTTGCATTTGGCAGCCCATATGTGCAGCTCTCATTGGAGTACAGGAACTGAAACCAGGCCTGAATAGAGCTCCGAAAACTCTTCAGCGCCGGGAGCTGCCCCGCTTTCCAAGATCTTTGCAAGCAGAAGCGACGAAAGTAATTGAAACGTGCGCCGGTGATTTTTAAATCTCCCATCTAACTGTGGGATCAGGTAATCCATGAAAGCAAGGAACACGGAGCGCTTAAAATGCTCTTCCGTGCTTCCGGCAAGAATGTTAGAGCGGTGACGTTGCCAACTTGTTACTCGCGGCACCTGAATTTCAACTTTCGCTGTCTCTGCCATTTTAATGGCGGCTTGGAATATTGCCTCGTGTTTGTGGGTGGACGCTTGTTCTGATTTTTCAGCGTCGAGATTTTTTTTTTTTTTTTGGCCGGTTTTTTATTTTTTGTGACAGTATAGCTATCCTCTTGTTTCGTCTGGCTGGCATTCGTTGGTACATAATGCAGTGGTACCTCAAAAAGCGGAGGGAGTTGTGTGCTGCGAGGAAGCTTTTAAAGTTGGTGGGTTGCAACTACAATGACAGTAGAACAGTGAGCCACCACGCCCTTATTCCCGTGAATGAAACCTGCTCCATTTTGAAAAATGACAACGCAGCTTTACCGTTTTTATCTTAACCGTGCATCACTAATATTTGCGCTAGCGTCCGTACCCCCGAGTTCACCCTGCTTCGTCATATGGGGGGTAATAATGCAGTTGGGGGTAATAATGCCCAAAATAAAATCCTGGCTACGCCACTGCTGATGGCGCTCTAGAAAGTGTATCCGCCACGAGTTATTTTCCTAATCCCGGACAAAAGCTCACCGGACAAAAGCTCACCGGACAGAAGCTCACCGGACAAAAGCTCACCGGACAAAAGCTCACCCATTTTTTGACAGACCCGGACAAAAGCTCACCAGGAGAAAATTTAATGTTGGTCTTATAGAGAAACCAAGTTTAGAGAAAAAGGCGATGAGCCTCCTTTTAGCGAATTCGGCCACCGCGAAGCGGCGTGTACGGAGAAGTCAGGTGAGTTAACATTTTTGTAATGAGCCACCGCAGACTGCCGCCGCGAAGCGGCGGGAGCGCTGCAGGGGGCTTGGGTTAACACGCGCACCAGTGATACATGCGCGAAGTAGAAAAGCCTTTTTTAAATAGCGTCCCCTTTTCGATAAATGGCATATCTCTAAACTGAGGCTCTGCTTTCTCTAAACCGTGCTTCAGTAAAACGTGCCCGTTCTCTAAAACATGTTTCGACGAAATGTCATTCGATCAACCGTAGTAAACCCTCGCGTGGGATGGGGTACAAGATGATCTAAAAATGGTGCAATGTCCATCGCGTCCGCATTTTATTTCAGCCCGTGTTTCGCCCGGGTGGCGAAAAAAAACGAGGTGAGCTTTTGTCCGGGTCTGTGAAAAAACGGGTGAGCTTTTGTCCGGTGAGCTTCTGTCCGGTGAGCTTTTGTCCGGTGAGCTTTTGTCCGGTTACCTTCTTTTCCAGGGACGAACTGGAACTCGCACTCATTCTTCATGAGACAAATGAAAAAGCGCTGAAGCCTTGGAGGCATGTCTCCTCGGTTTTTGTCGGAGATTGATATCAGTGGCTTGTGATCCGTTTCGACGACCACTTTTCTCCCATAGATGAAATCATAGAATCTTTCGCAGTTGTAGACGTTTCCAAGCGCTTTTCTCGATCTGTGAGTACCTTGTCTCAGTGTCGATCAGCACTCTTGAGGCATAAGCAACTGGACACCAGAAGTTTCCATGCTGTTGGAATAAAGCTGCACCCAAGCCGTACCTTGAGGCATCTGTGGACACCTATGTTGCAGGGTGCCCACAGATGTCCACAGGACGAGGACACAAGACCATAATGGCGAGCAGCAGAACGCGTAACCTTTATCTTCTTCTCCTACCAGTCTGTGTACAATGTTGGAATTGCAGTTTTGACGGGAACTACTATTAGAGGCCATACGAACTGAAAGAATTTGTAAAAAGGTAATAATTTTTTTAGAAAATAATAAAACAATGTTTATGCTTTTTAGCTTGATTTAAAATTGCACCCAAAAAGTGCCGCAAGCCCTGCCCACAATGGCGCTGGGAAGAGTGACGTAGTTGTTTCTTTCATGTCATCACTATATCAGCAGCATGTCCTTTGTGGGTGCACCGACCATACAAGTGACGACGTGACTGAACCGGATACCAGCCACTCTTCTAAGCGTCATTGTGGGCAAGGCTTGCGGCACTCTTTTTGAACTCAATTTTTAAATCGGGTAAAAATATGCGAAAATTCATCGGTTAACATCTAAAAACCATTACCTTTTTGCAAATTCTTTAAATTGGTCTGGCTTCCAATTGATCCTGTAAGCGTGACGTCACTACTCCAAACAAACCGTTGCTAGGGGCATTGCTATGGACGAATACATGGGACTGGATTTCGTTCCGAAAGAACCATAGTTTCAAAACTTGGACGTGGAATCTAGACACCTAAGAAGAATAGATACAGGAAGCCTAGATTTCACACTTACCACGACAGAAGTAGACGACGAACGCTTACGAAATGGCTGAAGTATGCCGTCTGCAACAGTTTGAATTATTTGCATAATAATACAATTTTGATCTTATATTGATTGGGAACATCGAAGGTCTAAGAAAACTCATCAGGTTTATAATAACAAATTGTACTTGTGTGCGATACAGAATACTGTCTGTCGAAAATCATTACACATATGGGGATCTGCTAAAAATACAGCGAGAGAAGTGTTTAGAACATGAGATCAAAGCAGCGTCAGGCCCTCTTTGATATTTTGCAGTTTACGTGCATTGTAATGAAGGAGCAATTTTTTTTGCTCAACATATCATTTAGAGACCCCCAACTTCGTTCTTCAGGCACGCAATATGGGTGAGTGTTTCGCACCTGTTTGTAACCATCACACTGAGAAAACATCCTGCTGATTCTTTTGTTTTCAGTAAGACCCCAAAGTGCGAAAGAGCTGGATAAAAGCATCAGGTAAGTTATATATCTGTTATGAACAGTTTTTTTGACCACACATATGTGCACTAAAGCAACTTCTGTGACATCAGAACTTCTTGAAACGTGTGCTGGCCTGTACTTCAACGTTGATACACTTCACACCGTCATCATATATGAGATTCGGCTTCGCAGTGTTTCCACCCTTTTCAAATATTGCGGAACTTCCACGGGCAGCAGTGGCGTAGCCAGGAATATTTGTTGGGGGAAAGGGGGGGGTGAGGTGGCTGGGATGTCTATCACTTGGGTGTGAAAAAGGGGGGGGGGGGTCAAAATGCATCTGTTGTGCACAGGCACTCTTTGCTTCCAAAATCCCACAGAAGTTGGCCCCGAGAATAGAAGTTTCGTCGCTCATCACCAACTTTATAACATAGTCACATACTCCCTCAGAAATAATCACTAAACTCGCGCAGCCAGTCTGCTAGCAAGGCAAAACCGGTTGTGAAACTTTATCACAAGCTTTTATAATCGTTTTATGGCACTGAGACGATAGAAAAATCTTTTATGAGATATTGAGAAGACACAACGTTTACAAAGATTATTAAATTTTTTATCCGCCAAAATTTAAACAAACAACTTCTAACCTCACATCGAGCCCCCATGCATTTGTCCGTAACAACAGCACTAGCAACAGTTTGGTTGGAGCACAGTGCCATATTGTGATGTCCATCACTCATGGGGTCAATATTGCCATCAATACTGCAATGGCAACATGACCCCCAAAACCAATAATTACAAAGTAATTAACAGATTTTAGTTAATGAGTCAACTTATCATGACAATTGTCCCCTCAATTAATGTCTGCCAAGCCTGATAAATACATGGTAAAGATGGCACTTGTCTATCACCTCCTTTTTTAAGCAACTCTGTTAGAATGAAAATCAAACACCCTGTATTGCTCACTTAAAGGGGCGGTGCAACAGGTACAATGTTGAAAGAATCGCCAGTTTGCATTTTTTATATTGTTTATCCAAGCCCAAGTGACCAAAAACGCGTCACCTTTCTCCGAAAAACTTCCATTCTGCTGCGTAATCGCAAGGCAAAAAACGAATTATTGCCGATCTGCGGCCGCCTGTGGTGACTACGGGAACTAAAATGACAGCGTCTCTGGAGGTACGCGGAAGTCAACAAAACCTGATCCCCTCCGCTGCTACACTCGCCGTCAGCCCTGTGGCGATCCGTCCTTTGTGTCCATCGCACGCCGCGACCTTCGACGAGGCTAATCCTTTGAAAGCCGACAATCGCGGAGGAAGCGGCTGGGGTCTCTGAAGAGAGGGCCCAAGGGGAAACCACGTGAACCCCCAGAGTATGTCACTCGAAAGTCGGCCTGGAGAGTTGAGGCACTTCGACCTTCGATTTGTTTCATTTTTTTTAAATAAGAACTAGCGCTCGCAAGAAAATGCGGTTTTCGGTTTTTCGTTCCATATGTGACGCAGATTAATTTCCGCAGTTAATTGGCCAAAGTCTGAAAATCGTTGCACTGCCCCTTTAAGAAAACAGTATGATAAAGGCAAATTGATATAACTCAAATTCTTGCTCAGTCAGAATGCAGGGAAGATACTTGCCCTTTAAGTCAGATTTACACCATCTAAACGCCTGGCGTCATGATGATTGGGGTAATATAACTTTAAAATCGATTTCATATTATACGTATTGTGCATTAAGACCTTCGTCAGCCCTTATGTCCATATACAGAGGTCACAAGCCCACTTGTACTTTACCGTCTCTTTATTAATCACGCGTGCATAGAAAAGAGCGCTGTTACCTCCACCATCGTCCGGTTGATGCTCTCCACATCGGCAATGGGCAACCTCTGAATCAGCAGGCCGAAGAGGTAGAACTGTGGTTGGAGGTGATGCAGGTCCACTGCCACAGCATCGGCACTCAGAATTTCCCTGTATGTTTCACGGTACACCTTGGGCACGTCAGCCGAGACAATGTGCCTGCTCAATAAGGGGGCCGCCAACCAGAAGGGCAGGTCGAGCTTGACGCCAGGCTTCAAGTCTTTGTCCTTTGAGGATGAATCTAACAACCCTGCGCAAAGGGAGACACAAATGTTGTAGCAAATTGGATGAGCTCATATAAAAAAAACTAAAAATTTCCACAAGAGTCTAATCTGAGGCAGCCCAACTCAAAAATGGTACGGGCCAAACCAAATTTTATTTAAAACCTCGAAGGCCGCCGAATAACAAAAAAATGTTGAGGCTTTTTGTTGTCGACATCTTGACAATACACAGAATCATAAGGGTTCGTCTCCGTTTTCTTAACATGTTGCAGAATGTCATATCTACCGAAAAATGCCATAAAACGCTTCTGTATTTCCAAATAAATCTTTAAAAGAGGCATAAGCGCTCGAGAGCGAAGTGTATTATGACTCGAATTTATTCGAGAAATTCTGTACTTCGAGGTTGACTGATCGGGAGGACTTGGGCGCAGTGGCGTCACAAGGGGGGGAGGTGCAGGCGGACCGCCCTGGGTGCAGCGCTCAGGGGGGTGTCACGGCAGGCCACAAGAGCGGGGGGGTGGGAGGTCACGGAGGGCTATCGGCCTGGGTGCCACTGACCCTAGTGACGCCACTGCTCGGGCGTATCCAATGTTCTCCTTCTGTAGCGAGACTCAGCTGGCTTTTGTGAGGCCTTGACCTAGAGCTCTGCCTGGGGCCGGGGTAGCACCAGCTGTTTCCGGACCCAGGCGAAGCCCGGGCCAAGTAGTATGGATTGTTTCCGGGCCCGGGCCTGGCTTGGGCCCGGAAACACACAAATACTGAACCTTTTTAATCCATCGTGACTTTAGTTCACACTGGACTGCATAGAATGTGACTTGTATATGTTCTATAATGTCTCGAAACTTTTCATCATCTTTTGAATGAGTGCCATTAAGATCTCCATGTTAACATTCACATTTTTATGCCGACACATAACGTCTTGACAGCGTCTTTATTGCCAATTAGGCTAAACGAATCAAATGCACCAACACGTCCCAATGACAGCTTTGAATTTAAGGGATAAGGCACGCCTTGTAGTGATGCAAAACTATCGATAAATTGACTATCGATAGTTTTCCCAAAACTATCAATAGTGTCTCAGAACTATCGATAGTCGACCATCGATCGTTTTTCTATAGTCGACTATCGATAGTCAGATTTCTGGCGACTATCGACACTATCGATAGTGCTATCGATAGTTTTGCACCACTAACGCCCTGGCCTCTACTGGGCCGGGCCCAGGCCGGGCCAGATCAGGTAGGCATCCCATCGGGCTGGGTACGGGCTGGGCCTGATTAGGTACGCATCCCATTGGGCCGGATTTAGGTCAGGTAAGGCCAACGTTACTAAACCACTCAGTTGGGAAACTGCCATAGAGACTGCTCTGAAAAAGTGGCACCGACCTGTCCTCCAAAACCGAGCTAATGGTGATCACAATGCCGCCATTTCTCCCGCAGCGGCCACTCCAGGAACTGCACGTGACTTCCATTTTGGTTTTAATCGGCCATTTTGGGGCCAGAACGGATACTGTGGAAGGGGCTTCAGGGGTGCCACCCCAGAGTCCCAAGCGGACGCGCCGCGGAATAATACCGAGGTTAATATGCACCTAGCTCGGGACGCACTACCTGAAATCACCGCTGAAGCACTGTTGTATAAAAACAATATTAATTGTGCTGCAAAACTTGCGAAACAAATATTTTAGAAAACAACACGCGCCCATCATTTTGTATTAAACTCCAATAAAAGTTACGACAAAAAGAGTTTTTTCCATTGTTTTTTACGCAAAAACATGCTTTCTAAAAGCTCAAGGCGACCACAGTTAAGACAAATGATACAGATCGGCGCTGTTGTCGTATTTAGCTCGGTCTCGGTGGACGGCAGCGGCCCGGGTTTCAACGATGAGTTTCCCAACTAAGGGTTCTAGTAACGTTGAGTAAGGCTAAGAGTCAGCAGGCCCGGGCCGGGCCGGACCTCAAGAAGTAGGTCTTCATCCCTCAAGCTGCGTGGCGACGAAGCGCCAAGGACATCAACATCAACCTACAAAAGAGGTGACACCACTCCACTGGGCTTGTGGGCATGGCTGCACTGCCACCATGAGGTCATCTAACATGCCACTCTACTTTGTTATACAGGTGTGTATGGTTGATTACTCTATAAAGAACAACAATTTGTTCTTGGTAGTGTTGCTGTGCCTGAAAGCAGCTTTGAAGGGTTTTCTAGACCTGTTATTGGTTTGCGGTGATGTCGAAGAAAACCCCGGCCCAACTAATATGGAAGTGAATGCATTAGTAACCGCCTCTAAAGCTACTGTTCATCAGTTGGAGACAAGGCATGAGGCACTGAGACAGAAAGTGAGCTAACTTTCCGAGGAGCGTCCAAATGCCAAAAAAATTATCAGAATTGACAGAATGTGTGTGCACGCTCGAAAAAGAACTTTATTTCACTAGGGCTGATTTGCAAGTGACGCAAAACAATGATTCTAAACTGGAAGCTGCGCACGCCAAGCTCTGTTCTAAAAATGAGCTGTAATGATGTAGAAAGCCGCTCACGCAGATCAAATCTCGTGTTCTTCAGACTGAAAGATAAAGAAACGTGGGCGGAATCAAAATCGCTTATCGTGAAACTTTGCGCCGACAAAATGAAAATAAAACTAATTCCCAAACCATTGATAGGACACATTGAATCAGTGTGTACAATGAAAATAAGAAAAGGCCGACTGTAGTGAAAGTTTGCTTTTTCAAGCATAAAGACTCAGTACTGGCTTCCGGTTATAAGGTTAAAGACAGCAGCTTCGCCGTTAATGAAGATTTTCCTAAGCCCGTTCAGTTGGCAAGAAGAAAGCTAGTTGAATTCGCAAAAACCTAGGACTGTCGATACAAGTTGCGAAAGGACCGACTATATATTAATGAAAAATGCTTTATGTTTGACCTTGAGAATGAAAATGTCTGAGAGGTCGCCAAATAACAACCAAGAAAACCCACGGAAATTGCCTTAGCGTCAAATATACTATCTTCCTTGCAATACGGCACCATACAGAATGACTCCACAAATCCCGCTGTGCACTTTGGCTGTTCCGGTTCAAATGGCAGATCGAAACCACTGTGGTTTCAAATGAAGTGTGTCCAGACAATTATACAATATACAGAAAGCATAGAAACCTACATGGTGGAGGTGTCTTCATTCTTGTGGATAAGAATATTCCTACCATGCTAATACTGTTCCTGGATGTTAACATAGAAACACTGTGGTGCCAAATGTCCGTTAATGGTAAACATATTTCAGTAGGCGTTTTTTATCGTCCCCCAAACGAGGGCAGCGAAACATTAGAAGAACTAACAGTAGTAGTGCTTGCGGCCTCTAAGGAATACAATCTTTTGGGTGGAAATTATAATCCTCCCGATTTAGTGTGGGAGAAAGGCAAAGCCCATGGCTCGGGAAAGTCGCTTCATATTAAATTTAATGCCATTCTATACTCCGTGTCCTGATAACTTGGCGAACATTGGAGGCTAGGGCCACGCAAACCAATAAGTGCGTCGGAGGGAGGCACGTGACCCGACGTCACGGGAGCATTTGTGTCACCACGCCAGATGCGAGGCACGAGGCCCGGCGGAACTGGCTGTCGTCTGCTAGCTAAGAATCGTCTGTTCTGAAACCAACCAACTTCAAATGAACATCCACCACAGCAACATTTCCGTCTGCTAGAATGGCGAGTACTTCGGGAACAGTTCACGAGACAACCATACGCTCAATTTAGCCGCTAATTTGTGACGGGTGCTAATGCTAGTGCGCAGTGCAATGTTTTGAGCAGAAACAGCTGATTACACGGCTGCGATCGCCGGCGATTGCCAGCGGCCACGGCACTACAAGCAGAAAAAAATCGGGAGCGGATACGGATGTGGCGTCACTTTTTTGGTTTAAATGTAATTGAAACTCATAAATTTGTGATATTTTATTCTTTATTCTTCATATCTCCTCATTAGAGATGGAACTGTGCGAGTTCAATTGCTGTTAAAAGAAAAAGAAGCCTAGAACTACTTTTTGTCGCAGACGGCACTGTTGCTGTGGCAGTAACGAGGCCCCCGTGGCCTTGACCATGGAGTGCTATCGCGTGCCTTGCACCGGCGCTCCTATTAGGTTGTGGGGGCCGCACCCTCCACGGTTCGCCCAGTCATCGTGAAACGGAGCATAGAAATGTTCGATTTAACATAATATGTTACAGAGGAAACAAGTCTATTAAATATTTTACGTCTTTGATTTTGCAATTTGCCGGGAGCGATTGACAATGTTTGCGTAATACCTGGTATTTCAGATCATAAGGTAGCGACAGCAGTGCTAGTTCACCCAAGGGTACATAAAGGGAAGTGTCAAAAAAGGAGTGTATTACTATGGCAAAGGAAACTATGATGCTATAAGAAATAAACTGGTTGGTTTCCTACCTTATTTCTTAAAACAAGCAGATGATATTGGCATTGATGAACTCTGGAACATCTTTAAACTCAAAGTTCATGAGGTTGTTGACATTTACATTCCCTCTAGAATACAATTTTCTAAAACTAAGACAAACCTTGGATGACGAAAGAGGTAAAGCAGATAATTAAGTGTAAACGAAGAGCTTATCTATGATTCAGAGATAACAGGGGAGCATCCAACAGGTCGAGCTTAGAGACGCAACACTAAAAATGCACCCTAAAGAGCTTTGGAAGGTAGTTAAGGTAAATAAGGACAATGATATGTCTGTTCCTCCACTTCTAGTAAATAAACAGCTGATAGTGGACAAGAAAAGCAAAGCTACGGTCTAAATAATTACTTTGTATCTGTTTCTTCGAACGCTACTACGGCGATTTGTAACCCTAATGTGAAATCTGTAATGGAACATGTCATGTCGCCCATAGATATTATGTACAACGGTATAGTTTTATTACTAAGAGATCTCGATGTAAAGAAATCATACAGGCCTGATAATATTTCTCCACATTTATTGAAGAATTGTTCTGTAGAGATGGCAAACTATTTATGTGTGCTTTACAACAAATCAATAGGGGATCAAAATCTTCCAACAGAGTGGAAAATCGCAAATGTGGTGCCAATACACAAATCAGGATCCAAAATATTCCGAGGACACCTAAGCACTTTTTATGAGTTGTGAATGCGGAAGCATGAAAGTTGTTCTTCCACTCCCTTAGTTCGTCTACGGTATACTGCCGTGGACGGCCACGTTTCGCTACTGCCGAGGTTGCAGTTACCGCCGATATAGATGCCGCAGGCGCTGCCATGTTCCTTGGCGCCGAGAGGAGCAGAAGCGGCCACAGCCCACCCTCCTCTGGCAACGCCTGCCACAAGAGCGGCGGCCGAGCGCGCGCTCTTGTAAAGCGACCGCCAATGGCAATCTAGGAGCCGTTTTGCTCAGCCAATGAGAGAATGGGCATTTCTTTCGCGGTTACAGACGCCGCTGGCTTTGCTCCATGGGATAGTTAATGCTTTCGCATTAAAACTGCGCGGAAAATTACTGACTCATTCCTTTAACATGCATATGCTGCAAACTTATGGAACACACGATTTATAGTAATCTTATTGCTCACTTGAATATAGATAATTTTCTTGTCAGAGATCAGCATGGGTTTCATTCTGAAGCATCCTGTGGCCCTGTGCTTGTTGACGTTTTTCACTTTTTGGTGGGCACCGTGGATACTGGGAATGAAGTAGACTGTTTGTTTTTACACTTCAGAAAAGCATTTAATCTTGTAAACCATGAATTGTTAATTTACAAACTTACCTTACTTGCTATTGATAATAATGTTTTAGGTTGGCTCCACGACTACCTGAGAGAACGAAAGCAGTGTGATGTGCTAAATAGTGAAAAGTCAGATTACGTTAGTGTCACATCTGGTATTCTCCAGGGTTCTGTTCTGCGACATTTGCTCTTCCTGGTATTTATAAAAGATATTATTATTGGAATACAATCAAATACAAGACTATTTGCAGATGAGTGCATTATTTATAGTAACTAATGTTCTGAATGATGTAAATTTCTTACAGGCCAATCTTGAAAATATTTCCATGTGGTGTAACAATTGTAAATTGAATCTGAACATTAAAGAATGTGTTCATGTGAGATCTACTCGAAATAAAAGCTTAATTGGCTCTACCCACATAAGAAATATTGAAACAATTCAGGCTAATTCAAGCTAAAATACTTGAGGGTCATTCTGTGTAGCGATTTAACTTGGAAAGCTCATGTGGAAATTAAATGCTGTACGCATGCTTAATTTTATATGACGAAATGTTCGACAGGGTTCATGCAAAATTAAAGAAACATACTTTACGTTTATTCACCCCTGTATTGAATATGCAGCAGTTGTGTGGGATCCCCACCATAAAAACCTAATAAAAAATTGAAAAACGTACAGAATCAATGTGCTAGATTTGTTTTAAATGATTACCAATGCGGGGCGAGTGTCACCAGCATGAAAGAGAATTTAAAGTGGGAATCCCTAGTTGAATGCCAAAAAATGTTTAGGTTAAAATTTTTACATGATATATATAACAATTGTCTTCTAATGAGACAAGAAACGTTTTTACAGGACCCCTTTCATATATCAGGGAGGGCAGACCACCAGAACAAAATGCAACCTTACTTTTGCCATACCAATGTTTTTGCGTTTTCTTTGTTTGGAAAAACAATAGAAGAATGGAATAGCTTGGCTATTGAAGGATGTGTTTGATGTTTATACAAGTTTGTATGTGTTTCAATGTTTTTGTCAGAAATTAATCTGTTTTATGTACTCAACCCTGCTCTAATACCGAATGGCAATGCAGGTTTCTATGTAAATAAATAAAAAAAAAACTTGGAAGGTAGAGCTTGGCAAATATCTGATGTTTGGATCAGCTAAGTGAAAACTCGCGCTGCTCCCATTGCCATAGTAAAACCACATTTCCAGCATGTTCATACCTGAATTAAGAAAAGCAAACAAAGCTTTTTTTTTTTTTTTTTTTTTTCGTAGGCAGTAAATGTTTGTGAACTATTTTATGGTGTCAATAAAATAAGTGTATCTCTATCTCTTTCTAAATCCATTTAGTTTCATCATTTTAGTGAAATTGGGTTCCATGCTCTTTGAGGTAGTGACCCAAGATATAAGTCGCACTGTCAGCCACAAAAAAAAAAAAAAAACACTTCTGGGCCGCATGGGGCCCGCGGGCCATATGTTGTGCAGTCATGGTCTAGTATGTCACCATTAATGTCCACACTTGAGGAGGCAGAGAAGGGTTAACTGCAACATATATAAAAACTTTTTAAATTATATTTCAACATCCCTTGATTACACTTTGACATTAATTGAATGCATGACTGAATTAACTGTGCAACATCAAGGAGCGAGCAGCAGAGACCTCTGGTTTGTGTTTCGCACCTGGGTATTTTGTGCAAATTTGATGCTTAGAATGGTTTTAGCCATACTAAAGTTAGTGCTGCGAGGTGTATGTTTCATTGTCATTTGTTCACTGTGCTACAGCTCTTGTCAACAACACCTCTCTCTCTTATGGGACTATGTAGACCAAATGGAAAGCTGACTCAAGGGTTGCCTAAGAGAGCCCAACCTGTCTGTAAAAATTGATGGTTTGGGGACATCTTCCAATACATTGCAAAACATGCCTTCATGCATCATTTTTTGCTGAAACAAAAACAGGGAGGTAAAGGGAACAGAGGGCATGATACATTCACAAATCCCACTCACAAAATGATTTGAGAGATCTGTGGGTTGGTAACAATCTGTTGTGTTAGTAAGAACAGAATGTTTTCTTATATAATCGCCAGTGAGTACAGAAGCACAATAAAGTGCATTTGTAGACTTCCCACTTAATGATTTTGAGTACGCACTTGTTAAGTGCAGTAGCATTCCTTTGCTGGGGCATGCCCCTGCCTGCCTTTCCTTTCCCTCTTCTCCCTTCCCTTCCCTTCCCTTCCCCTCCCCTCCCCTCCATCCCCCGCCCTGAAATTCTAGTCGTTACATCGAAACACACACATGAGAGAGTGACAAGTGAATAAATTGGGAATAAAGAACAAAATTCCGAACATCCTCAAAAAAGAATTGAACCCAGGACCCTACGATTTTGAGTCCAACGCACAACCACCGTACAAAAGAGAGACTTATGAAGCTAGTTATTTTACTATGCCAATGGCACCTGAAAGGCTGGTCCACAAACTTGCATTTCACTGATTGACTGTGTTACGCCGGCTTTCGACGAGAGGGCACACTTTAAAGTCCCTCGATAAAATTCAAGCTTCGCGTTTCTTACAAGTACCCACAACCAGTGTTGTGCGAATGCACAAGACACTTGCCATGAGTGAGTGCTGCGCCGGGCACTTGCTTCCAAGGGCCGCTCGTTTCAGTGCTATGCCACCATTCACTTCCAGGGGCCGCACGAGGCATGAGCCTCATGCATTTGACGCTACTTGTGAGACAAGCACATCAAGAGGCTTTAAGCACACTGGCACCCTCTATCAGGCAGCCCCAGAACACCTCCAACCTGTGTATAGCTAGGCTGAAGGTATTGCAGTATTTGCGAGGTAAAATCTATGCACTATCTATGAAAAATTGTCACTCACAACATGTTCAGAACTATTTTGAGCCCATGGTGGAGAAATGATACATCAAAACTTTGGGAATATGTGATCGGAAGTGATCCAGAGCTAACCGAAGATGGTGCCAGTGTGTTATCCTGTCATCAGCAGTAACAAGTAGTCGCAACGGAGTTCGTGACAGTCGGACGCAAATGTGCGAACCAGCCTTGAGGTATCTGTCCCATTCTCCTCTCATCGTGCGGCAGCCAAGGTCTCCGTGCTCACTCAATGTGCCACAGTCTTCACAATGGCTCACAAGAGAAAGGAACGTGCCAAAGAGGAGATGGCTGAACAGGAGCGACGACGTGCCGAGTATGAGCATCTCTACTGAATGAACGGACATTTGACGCTTGGTTACCTACTCAGCGGTTTGTTACCATTTAATCAGAGGAATATAGCATTCATAGAAGACAAGCAATGCTATCGCATTTCGCCATAGTCTGCAGCAAAGTAACGCAGAAACACGAGCTTGTTTTGTTTTTTGCTGAGGTCTTGCTCTTCCTCTTTGAACCCTATTTTTCTATCATGTTATATTTTTCAGTTGTGAATCAACACTGGTCATATTCTTTGCCTTTCTTTTTTTATTTTAGTTTATGGACCAATGTTTTCACATGCACTGTTTAACTGACTGACCTAGTTTCCCACACTAATATCATAAGATTTTGAAGAATATTTCTTGGTGGAACTATAGTGGCAAGGAAAGTGTTGGTTGAGGTGTGGGCCACAGTCCTCTGGACCTCAGCCATGTGATGTAAAAAAAGGTTAATTTTGGGGGTTTATATGCCAAACTAACAAAAGGCATCTGGCACGCCCCAGCGAAGGAGTCTGGATTAATTTGGACGACATGGGGTCTTCTGACAAGCAATCAAAAGCTCAGTTACATGACGCCTTCTCCACAATAGGCCTCTGTCAGACTGCAGATGCCTCGGCTGGGATTTGAACCTATTAAGGAATCCATAGGCCGGAGCTTTGCCTCGGAGCCACCGAGGCGGCTTTGCGTGCAAGGTCAAACAGAGTAATGGTAGAGTTAGTGTGTTGCTAATGTGACATTTCAGCGTATTAGTTATGAAATACAGACCACAAAAAAACAGAAACAGCAGGATGGTGCAGGTTCTAGGGACATTGCTTCAACCCGCCAGAGATTCACTTTTTAGAATATATACAGAAGTGCGACCCACAAAGACACCTCGGGCAGCTTGTGTCGGATGACAACTGCCGCAGCCGGGCTTGAACCTGTGCCGTCTGGCAAGGTCATCCTAATATTCAGCATGCAGAAGATATGAGCATCAGAACCAGCAATGAGCCAACTCAAATCGTAAATATGTTAAAATATCTTTGTAACCACAAATGCATCAAATGATGGCTGGGGAACCCATAAATTTGGAGTACAAAATTTAATAGCAGAACTGCTTTTCACAGCTCTTTTTAAATATCAAGTGACAAAGGCTTACTGCGGTGAAGGCCCTTCGTAATTGAGATTTGGGCTGACGTCAAACAATCTCTAGGGAGATTAAAGTAACGTTCAGTCCTTCTTCAAGACGTGCCAGATGTCCTTTATCGGTCTGCCACGTAAACCTTCTGCATTTATTTATTTTTTTTTTTTTGCAAAAATGAAAACACAAAATTATTACATTTAGTGAAACCCTAACACTAGAATCACTCTGAATAACTTAAAGCTGAGTTGAGAATGACACATGCGTCTTCCTGACCCTGACAAGTGAACACGCCAATACAAGTCACGATCATCATAGAAGATACGATCATCAATAACTATCATGACTATATTTAAAACCAATCTCCTGTTTTGTCAATAAAGAATAGAGTCCAGTTAATTTTCTTTCATGCCATCCGGAATTTATTCGAGCCCGTAGTGCGCATCATTAAGTAGCCTGAGTTCTGGTGATTTTATTACAGGTAAAAATAAAATTAAAAGAACTCAAATTATCACGACTGCTGTCATGTACAGCATTGCACAATAACTAGTTAATAGTCACACCCGGTCTCATTTCGAGATTTCGAAAGTATCACCACAAAGCAAGCGACCCAAAGTCTCAGTTCTTTCAGCTCAAAACAAGGCATCATCGTGTGGAATATCAGCGTCGGTTACGGCTTCCGTCAGGTAGTTTCGATAGGCACCATCAGTTTAATGTTTTGTGTGAATTCTATAGTATCGCGCCGACCTCAAGTTATCATCACCACGTCCAACAAACAACAGCGCGCTCAACAGCGATCGTCAAAGACCTCAAAACGCAATTGTGTACACCTGATGGGTACATACCAAGCTTGGGTATAAGCAGTTCCACCTTGCAAGGTACTCGCTCATTCGAAGTAAGGATATTATCGAGAGAAAAGTACTCGTTCGCACGAACGGCGCTGTGCCTGCCGTCAGCCGACATTTGCAGCTTGCCGCCGACAGCCTCCTCGTACGAGAATAGATGCGAAGCGGCGAAACGCCGCTGACGCTTGCTTCCTGGGTCGAGAGTATGAGACGCTCTCTCTCTCGATTTCTGCTATCTCCACCGTTCTCTCGGGCCTTGAAGAAATAGTGCCGCTGACGCTGCTATGTGCGCGTAGTACCTCAGTAGTGCGTCGCGTCCAACGTGTGTATTCGGTTAATTTGAACGTACATTCCTTTTAATATAAACGAGAAAGATTGTAACAGGTGACTCTATTAGATATTGCAGGTTTATGGTGCTTCCAAGTTCAATGCTAGGACACTACGACAAGGTAACCGGTGCCCTATTTCGCGCGGCGCAATTCACACAAGCTCGCCTCCTTGCACTGCGTTCGTCGTCTCTCGCGCTGAGAAAATGATGTCACGTTAGAAAGTGGTTGGCGTTCCATTCAGTAGGACTCAGAGAAATGCTGACTTTTCTCGATATCTGGTGAAGTGTAAGTTGTAAACCCAGCCTGGAGTCAAGCATGCCAGCAGTATTTCTGGATAGACTGCCCTTGCCAAGCTTGCAAGCGTACACAGTCATCAGCGTCCTGCTGTTATCGGGATCTGTTTATTACGCTGTTCAAGTCACTTCTCAGCTAGAATGGAAGATCAACGCGGCGGTCAACTTGGACCTTTCGACGGATATCGACACCACTATGACTGTGGGAAACCTAACCTTCGTGAGTGGGCACCAACTTACCCTGGAACAGTTTCTCCTCGAACACCACCACTACATTCGACGGCTGCTGGAAGTGATGTATTTCATGTTCCAAGAGCCGCTCTGCGTGTGGGTGAGTGTCAAGCGTTCTTGCCGTCTACATCAGCCTATATCGCTTCCCATGTCTCTCAAATTGGAGGATGCCCAAAGTGTGCAGCCGTCTCAAACAGCGAAGGGATGCTTTGTGCATCAAAGCAAGGTATCCCTTTCGTCACTTGCACTCAGTGTGTTGCAGAAAAAAACGCGTCGTGGGGCGCCTTTTTCCGGATTAACTTGAACCAACTTCTTTACTACAGCTGTGTTTCGATTCAAAAGTGATCGAAAAGTTCCGATGTGACACGGTCGAAAGGCGTGTTTCCCTTCGCCAACAGCGGAGCGTGAACTTCCACCGGATTCGCTCGCCGGTGCCTTGGGCGACGTTGCTTGCCGTATCAGGTTGTTTTCGCCGCGTTCGCTGATCATACCACTTTCGCGCGCCGCGCTGCTGGAGTAAGCTCCTTTTTTGGGGGGATGTCTTTTGGTTTGAACCGCAAAATTCTGTTTTCTTGCTCTGTTGAAAACTGTGATCCGTTTGTTCATCCTAACCTGTGGCGTATCAGTCACTAACAGCTGGTTGCTTGGATCTCGAAGAAGTTGTATGGATTTACGCTCATGATCGTGATTACTTGCTCGCCTTGAATGACAGCAGCGATCATTCTGTGATCTCGTGTCTTGATAATGGGTTCCTCCTCCACAGTTCTCGAAGCCTAATAGCTACCGCATTAGACACTTCGTTCTGAACGTTTGACAGTTCAGTGGTTATCGACCACTTTATTTCATTGTCAATGTGCCAGTGCACGCCGTGGTCATTGATTGATTATTGCAAGATTATTGTTTGCCTATTGTCACTAATATTGGTTATGTTTAGGCGCAATCTTATCTCCAGACTCCAAGAAGTTGCAGTCAGCGGTTAATTATCATGCACTGGGATAAGGTGTCAGGGCGAAGGTTACGTGACTGAGACTTTAACCCCCCTCACTCTTGCCCCCCCCCCCCCCCCCCCCCCCCCCGAACACGTGCACAATTCTCAATAACAGCTCCATTTCCACCAGTGTTTCCACATTTTTATCGATAAGTGTTTCAATGTCGAGAAGAACAATGCAATTTTACTATAACCAACGAAATTTAATCAGCAAAATCATGACCTTATTTTTTGTATGTGCGTGAATACTAATTGAGTCGGCGTATAAAGCGATGACGGAGCAGATAAAACCAGCGAACACTTTTGTTGTGGCAGAAACGACTTCACGGGGCCTGCTAATTTATCACTGCCGAGTTTTCAACACAATTTTAAGTTCCTTGAAATTTTTCACGCACAGCTGTACATGCTTCTGGTGGGTTCGCTTTGAAGCTGAAATACGCCGCGGAATTCCTGTTTCTTGTTGTGGAAGGTGAAATTTTATAGCCAGAACTTGAGTAGGGTTTACTCACAAGTATGTGCTCATAGTTGCCTATGTTGGCCGACACTTGAGTAGTCGCCGACTCAATTAAGTCTGGATTGCAGTATACACAGCCTCTTTGTATATAAGTACAAATGTAGCCTACTTTGAGCAGAGCACATAAAATGCGACGTAATTCCAGGAAGTGCCGTTTTAACTCATCATCTTTATTCTGTGAGCCCCATAGTTTAAAAGAAAGTCGTTTTATCATTTTGAATCATCCGTTTATCAAAGGCAGCATTTTATAGGTCTGTTTTGAAAGTTACGTGGATTGTAAGACTCCAATATGTATTTGAAGCATTATGGAAGCATCAGCATTATCCTGGGAATTCATGTAAAAACGACTGACTTTGGAAAAAAGAAATCGGTGCATCTTGAAATCTGGAATGCAGGCAGAATACACGTCTGAGTGAAGACAGTACAAAGAAATGCTGCAATGATACCTAACTTTTTTATTATGTTAGTTTTCTCTCTCATTTCAGAGAAACGGCAGGGGTTGTGGCTTCCTAAAACTTCTTACAATTAATCTATTGTTCACTGCATAGATTGCTATTCGGCCAGGGGGACATATGTGGGTGGCTAATCTTTGCGATAAGTCGAATAATGAACTAAACTTCCTTAATTAACTCTTTAATTAGTAAAATAATCATGTGGTTTCAATTAGAAACATGCTGAGTATAATGGAAAAAACACTATACCAGTTAATTTTAGAACGACTTGAAGCTCGTGGTAAACTCGGGGGTGCACCAAAGTTACCACTCGTGCAGCAAGCGCAAAGCTAGCAGTGGCGGAACGCGATGATAATCTAATAATTTTATTGTTATCTTTGTTCATGCCAAGGACTGTTGTGTGCCATATTTGTTGGCAGGAAAAACCGGTTTGCTTTCATAAATAATGTATTTTTTTCTATGCACACAATTTTAATTTTAAGGCATGCCAAGATGGTAAGGTTGTAGCTTATTGTAATTTCTCGATAATATCATTCACATGGGAAAGCCTGACTGCAGTTTAATTTCATTTTATCCAGAAAGATACGATACAGGGGCAATTAAATATCGCATATCAGCTTTGATCTGTTTAAAAAGTGAATTGAATGTGATTCTTTCTTTTAAGATATGTTTGCAGGTAGCTTTTTGTTTTTAAATTAATTTTTGGGCATTTTTGACGAGTGACAGGCCTTTTGACAAGTGTCCTTTTAAGTAACATCCCTAGCTATTCTTTTATTTTCGGATGGCAGTGCTATCTATATGTTTGTAACAAAGTACTCACAAAAATGCTTTAATAGGCGACGTTCCTGATTGCTTGGTTAACTGTTGTTGTTTTTTTTCCCAGCATTTTGTGATTGAGATTACGAAAGTATCTTAAGCCAATTACGTTTATTTAAAATAATGGCAAGCAGGCAGTTGAGGTGGTGGAAATCTGACATCTTGAACGCGTAGCAGCCTCACTAATTGGATACAAGTTCAAGTTTCTAAGGTGTGCTCGAACCCGGTGAGCTAACCCGATGCCTACAAAATAGCGAGGCGGGTATTTTTCATCTTAAAAAAGAAGATACCCTCAAATTGTGGAAGCCAACACGGAAAGCGAGACATCCTCCTGATGTATTCCCCTGTCTGAGATTATTGTAAGCTGCTTCGCAGCCGGGCAAACTGTGCGATTTCTATCCTAATGAATTCGACTCGTGGTCGCTTTAGCTCCTCGTTGACGCGCTATACAAGTTAAACTCAACAAGCCGGGCTGCGTTCCGCTTTTTCCAGTTCGCGTATCCTTTTGCACAACTGTTGCCAAATGGAAGACAGCAGGATCGTGCAGTACTTCGTTTGCGAGTTTCCTCCTTTCTCCTTCCACTCGTTTTTGCGCTCTTTTGCTAGCCGTTATTTTGTACGCTCAGAGAACAGCAAAACAGAGGTAACATATTTCAGCTTTTGCGCTGCAGCTGCAGTTCTACGATAACGCGGGGAAGGGCTTTGGATTCGGTAATGTGTGGCTGGAAACATGCACGGGGTCCGTGGGATTAGGCACGAGCTAGACTCGAACCAAGACTCTCAGTTTCACGGAAACGGAGCCTGCGACGGCCAACTGTTGGTAAAAGCAGCTCGGTGTGGACGTAGTGGAGATTCGGCGATGCGTCACAATTCCAGTTTCAGGGGGTCAGAGTTTAATCCCGTAGAGCGTGGCTGCATCTGTTCTCGTTGTCGTTTCAGCCGGTCCGTAGTAGAGCTTGCCGTACGATGCTTCTTAATCACGAAAAAGTAGGCCACCACGAGTGCAAGGACGCTCGACGTAGCGAATCTCATTTCCCGATGCTGAAGGGCTCCCTGAAGCTGGAAAGGGAAACCTGTTTGATGTTTGTTCGGCGCAGCTGGCCCCAGTTGAATGGTGGGATGTGGGTATGTATGTTTGGAGTGTTGATTTCGAGACGCCTGGCTTGCCAACACCATTTCTTGGGCCAGGGGTTCGAACGTTTCGAGATCGCGGCAGCCCTTCGTCAGACCGGGGACCGCGTTATGCGAATTTGTTTCGGCGTTCGCAGTCCAGACTCTGACCCGACTAATCATTCCAATCAGATCTCAGCGTTCTGACGCTCTCGCGCGCTCTCGTCTCCCCCGCTCCCTCAGTTTCCCGGCACATAGCTTTCTTTGTTTTCATATTTTCCACGTTAAATGAACCTGAAGGGAGCAGCTCTTCCCTAAATTAATCAGCGTCCGTGACTAAACAAATTCCAAATGTGCGTAGACAAATACTTGTGCTTTTCTGGGTGGAAGTAGAAGCGGACATCTACCCTCCTATTTGAGAACAACAAATAGCATGCTAACCGACATCGTCTTGATTTCCGGCTGGAACCAGAGGTCACAGTGCGAGCTCCGCGAATTGTCACATTTTTTGAAGGCCACATATGAAATTCCACACGTTGTGCATTTTCCCCATGGTGACTCATTTCTTTCTTGAAAGCAAGTGTGGCAAACGGACGATGGTATCTGCATGCCTTACGACGTTGCTGCGTCTGACCAAAGGCGCGTCATGCGGCATTGCCTATCACGTCTTGCCGTTTGCTCACTGCATGCGCAGCGGTTTTATTGCGGCACCACGGGATTGTTCATTTCCCTTAACCGCTCGCATCCGTGGCGTGACTGCCCTGACGATAAGGGGAGGTAGAACCAACGAAGTGACTTTAAGGCTGACTTGGAAGGTTTTTTTGTTTTGTTTTTTCTCTTCTCTTTCTGTTTGATTTTTTTAACTCGCTTATTATGTCTTTTGAGCGAAATGTTTGCAAGTTCCCCCGAAACGTATACAGAAGGAAATCCGAGATTTTAATTTTCCGTTTCACTTAACGGTCGGTTTCTTCCATTTCTTTGTGTCTGTCCACGACAAACAGTCCTGCTCGTGTGAATTTTTATTCATTTTAGCTCTCCATTCTTTAACAATTGTTCAAGTCTCTGAATTGTAATATTGTAATCCGGTATATTTCTTCTTTCTTATTCAGTTACTCTAAGTTAATAGTTTGTTACTCTGCCTTTGAAGGATCGGAGCAGTGGTTCATCAAGGATCCTCACTCTGGAGAGGGGGGGGGGGGGGGGGGGGGGGGTTGTACATTGTGTATGGGAATCAGAGGGGGGGGGGGGGGGGGGGGTCTGTCTTCGAACTTTGCTTAAAGGGACACTGACAGGGTATTTAAGCTCGCCGAGGTTTTTAGTTGTACGTGACATATGAGAGCCCAACTACCCAGAACAGAATTTGCGGCTCGAAATTCGGTTTCTTTCCGCCCGAAAACCGCCGATCAAGAACTGGTCGGTTCGAGTCTCGCTCAATCTCTTTTGCGTCGTCACGGGCCGTTTTCTAAGGTTTAGACGCGACCACCAAATTTAATCAAAGTCGTGGGTCATTGAAGGCACACAGTCAATATTAAAAATAGAAAAAAAAAATATGAAACCCATTTTTTGTGACTTCCAAAAAGCTGCAAATACGTTGAGTGAAAAAAAAAAAGGTTGCACAGACAACCGGAAGCATTGTGTGCGTTCACTGCATAATTCTCAACATGGCGTCGTTTCGCGTATCGTGGGACTAGCGGATGGCAGCGGACGACGGGCGTGGGACCTCTACTTCAGAACTGCCGTTCACGGTATCGGCGAATTCTGTCTTCCTTCGAAAGAGAAATTTTGGACCGATCAAAAGAATTGATATTCATCCCGTACGACACGCCCGACCAGCAAACCGATTGCACGAAGACGTCGCGGAGCCGTCGTCCCTTCTCGTGGCTGAAGACATCGCTCGCTCAAACGTCAAGCACGAAGTCCGTACTTCGAGTTGAATATGGACGCGTATGGGTCCTTTCTAGGTGCGAATGTGGCCAATGTGTGGTGCTGCCAGACTTCAAGCCGGGAGTGCATGTACTGGAGGGAAATCGGCAGCAAACTTTCCAAAATACAGTCGACCGGCTGCATTACTACGAACGAAAGAGTTCCTTCAGTAGCTCAGTGGAAAGACGTCTGCTTCACACGTAGCGGGCACTGGTTCAAACCCTAGTGTGGGCGGGCCATTTTATTTTGTCAAACATTTTGCGATGTTTACATTTCTTTTTTTACAATTATCACTGAAAAAAAAAAAAAAAAAATTGTAGTGGATGATACGTCGCTGAACTGAATGGTATGGGATTCCATTTTTGACACCTGCGAACTGAATGTAGTCACTTTCCACAAAGTGCAAGGAGCATATGAATCGGGTAGCGTTCGCTTTCCGAGGTTCCCGTAATTGTTCTACAGGAATTGCAGCCAGCCATTGATTCCGACCGGTTGATCTTTCGGAAACTTGTGCACTCTGCCGCACAATGCCACTTTCAGACGCAGGACATGTGAGACAGCTCTTCACGCAACATCTTGGGAGTATTCTTTTCGGAGCCGACCACGGGAAGTCACCACGGGCACTCACTCCTAATTGCCAACACTTAAATGTACAAAACAACTCATCTTGAAGCACAGAACAGCGAGCGGAACAAACATAACTGCAAAGGAATCGCGCAGTGAACGGATCCCGCAATGCATTTCGTCTGCTGCGTACGGGAAAAAAAAAAAATCGCACGGTCGACTGTAGCCACGTGACTTCCGCCACTCACTCTCTCCTCTCCACTTCTCCGTGCGGTGCAGGGTTTTCGGTTTCGAGCAGTTGCGTTTTTTTTTTTTTTTTTTGCTTTATTAAAAAAATACGTGACTCTGTAGCAAAATATTAATTGGGTAGTATTCCGACACCATAATGAATCGCCTGGCAAAAGATGAAAAAAAATATTTGGGGGGTGTCAGTGTTTCTTTAATAGTTTTCTGGGTACGCTCGATTTAGCTGTATTTGCTTCGCGCAGGAGCGCAGGATAGCTGCATTGCGCTTTCACTGGTGGGTCATTGCACTTTGCGTTCGACACTGTTCATTTAGGCCTCCCGGGGGGCTATAGGTTCGAGAAATGTTTCGTTTCTCCTAAAAAGAAACTGAAGTGACGATTTCGCATCCGATTGGCTAGAATGACGAAAGAGGGAACTTTCGTCATTTGAGCCTCTAACCATTCAGGCTGATATAATCACTCCCCCCCCCCCCCCCCCCCCCCCCTGTTCCGACTGGAGAATTCCGTGCTGTTCTAGCGCCGACTGGCACGGCGAGTGAGGGGACAATAGGTGTCCCCTCTTTTGAGCAAGAAAAATGAGGACGATGCCCAAGTGGCAGCCCATTAACTCGAGTCGATTTTTTTAGTCGAGTGCCCGAACTGATTGTGGAGGCGTCCTGCGAGCTTAATCGATCAGGTATTGTTTTCTGTTGTGGCGGTGTAACGCTTGGTCTGACTTGGCGCTCCGTTGGGTACAGTCTGTAACCGCGTGTCCTTGACATTTGCCCCGGGACGCGATTGGGTTAATGGCGTGACGCAGCCGTGACATGGGCGCCAAACAAAGCGCGGATGGTCGGGCCAAGACGGGAGACGAATCGCTTGCATCATCGGGGCGGAAAGGGGGGAACGCGCGCGGTGAATCCGGGCGGCAGGACCTTGTCCTGTTTCGGCGTTCCCGTCTCTCTCCCCAGTCGCGATACACCGCCTCTTGCTCAACGGCGAATGGGAGCTTCTTCCGAGCAGCGGAATTCAAATTTCGTTTCGAGTGTTGTTGCGGGCTCAGAAAATGTTAACATGTCATCATGTGCGTGTCACGTCTTCGCGTAGAACTTGGAACAGTCGGCTTTATTATTTCGCGTCTAGTCGTGGGAAGATTCCTTGCAGCGCCTGCTCTGAATTGCGCATGAATTTCGCCGTTCGAACAGAGCCAGTTTCGAAAGATAGACGAGCAGCAAAGATCGACAGCCAGAAATTTCACCGCTTGACGTTTTCAGCTGCGCGATATACGAAGGCTGGCGCTCAGACAGAGACGGAACGGGCTATCCGGGCAGGCATATTTTCAGTCGTGTGGTGCACTTCAGTGCTCGTTCTCCCCTCTCCATTGTTTCTTGTTCATAACGATGGTTCCGGTCTGTTGGTTCAAGGTTGAATCGTGGACGTGCACAAAGACCTTTTGTTGTGTGAACCGGCCATTTCACCTACACCGGGAGCTTGCTCGTCGTGTGTACTCCGTTTCAACGTAACTTGGCAAACGGGGAAAGCTACGGCCCCAGCGACTCAATCGGGACGCCATAGTGAGGACATCGTGCAAAGTGTCGTCGGTGTCTGTACTCTTCTTGTGGAGAACCGTCACGTGCTTCGATCTGACGCTCTAATTCGCTCGCGGGTATCGCAGCGTTCGCTGTTTGCCAAGTTATGTTGAAACGAATCAGACGGGATAGCATGTACGCGATGCACACTGTGCAAGCGGACTCTCCCCCCTCCCCCCTCTGTCCTCCTCACATATTCTCACAGATTCTCACATCCTATATTCAACGTATTGTTTGCGCGCCAGTTCATTTTCTTGGAGTATTAAACCTGTGGATGGTGCACAGGACCTCGCTACAAAATAAAGATCCATCTAAAACGAGAAAAAAAAAAACAAAAAAAAAAACGTTGAAGTCGGTTTGCCGGAAATCGCTTTTCTTTTTCCTTTTTTTACTGTTTTTTTTTTTTTTTTTTAAAGAGGACACTCATTTAATTTTTTGGCGCTTGTCGACATTTTGAATACACTACTGCGATAAGCTCCAGGACGGTTCAATGGTGCTGCCGAACTGGTTAGAAATTTCGTCGGCATTGGCAAACATCCTTCACTAATCTGGCAACACTGAATCAGCAGCAGTGGGAAACGGTGTTCGAGACCGGTTCAGGGTTCTGCCTCTTTTGGTTGAATGTCTGAATATTCTGACAACACTGGTTTGAACTTGTCTCGAATTCATTATAATTACCACGGATCAATGTAATGGCATGTCAATAGGTTCTCTTTACTCCAAGCGAACGGGCTTTATGTGTGCATATGGGTTGAATTCAGCGTGACGATGGCGTCTGTTAGCCGATCGTCTGTTTGTATGTGTGCGTTCTGGTAGTCTTAAGATGAGGCGATGACTCTTTTTTTTCTTTTCCCCGAACAAATGGCTTTGACGCAACGTTCGCAGAATCCTCGGTAGTGGAAGCAGCGAATGACGTATGATGACACGTGACCTCGCACTCGTCTGCAAACCACCAGAGCTGCCCTCTGCCAGCCTCTGCTCCATGCTTCCCATAACATCGTTGCCAAGGCGCGCCAAACTTGACGCTGGCTTCTGCAATTTTCCTCTTGCCTGGCGCACCTGCGTTCCTGCTGAAGCGAGCTGAAGTCGCGGTGCACTGCCATTGCGCCGACAGCGTGCCGATCGAGCGAGCAGCTCTTTCGAGCCGTCGCAACCAACGTTACTAGATTCAAGTTAGTTGACAAGTTTCCTAGAATGTCTGGCGCTGTTTCGTGGCACGTCCGTTCGGTTGCGCTTGCTACGCTATCAGCCGGTGGAACGTTGAATGCACGTTGCCTGCGGTGGAAAGTGATGGTTTTCATGGTAAAAATAACGTTTGTGCAGAAGTTCGCGCACAAAGAGCATCGTTCGAAAACGGTCCTTATCCGTTGCTCGTGCTGGCGGGGCAGCTGCTGTCGCTAGGAACGCTATCCGCCCAGAGCTTATATTGGGAGAGTTTGGCCATTCATTAGTTTGAATAGGTGAGCATCTCGTGGCCAACCACAGGCTGCGAAACAGCCCCTAGCGGTAGTCGTGAACTCTAAAAATGCGACTCCACTAATTTAGGCCGTTTTAGCGTCGCCAGAGTAAAAAGGTGTAACTCTTGGTGACTGAAAACTTGGCGCATGTGAGGTCTTCGTCACGTCCCTATTTAACGGTAGAATAAACGAACGCGCGTTCCAAACCAGAGCGAACTGCGTAGTTGCCATCATTGCTGGTGCGAGATTAATCGCTTCTATTTCACGCTCTAAATGTCGTTTCCAATATTGTGACGTCGAGACGTCGACGTCTGCTGATTGGTCGAGCTGTGTCGTACTTAACGTTTTTCGCTCGAACCGCGGGGGGAATATTCGGCGCTGGCGGCGGCCTTTGCTCCGCCCATTGGCCAAACTCTTCCAGTATACGGCTCTGTATCCGCCCACACCTGCTCGCGTGCAGACAACAGAGAAGAACCCTTTTCGAACGCCGCTCTTCCGTGGAGCTTGTCAGCTGGTAGATGTAAGAACGTCGGTCGCAATCCTAGGCGAGCTATAGATTGCGGGTTCACGCTACGAAGCCCCTCGTGCGACTTCTTTTTTTACATTTGGTTAGTTGGTAGTGTTCAGTTACGCAATCGCTGCCCATAGACGGCTTTCCGTTCGTTTCAAGGGGAACGACACGGTGCGGCTTCCTTTGAAAGCTGGTTTCTCCCGAGACGTTATTGCGTCATCCAACTCTTGATTTGATCTTGCTCTTCGTGCCTTTGACAGAGACCCGTCATCGATCCGATACGCATACAAGGGGAGCGGGGATGGTGGTTTGTTTTACGTGTCTGGCGACGCGGTTGATCGTTTCTCCCCAGAGGGCCGCCGAGGACGTACGGAGGAGCGCACGCCACTGGAATAATTTCCCAGCAGTATGATAAACGGAACTTCCTAAGCATCGCTACGCGTACTAGACGGTTGAATTAGACGACACGAATTATAGATTGCAGATCCGCCTTCGTTTAATTACCGTGCATAAATCGAAAGAGATTTTTTTTTTTTTTTTTTTTTTCAGTCGTGTTTTTTTCTGTTTTATTTTACAGACAGAAATCTATGTACATGTTTGCTGCTGAGGAGATTTTTACGACGTAACCCAATTGAGTGCATTCGGTTTCCTTCGTGGGCGTATTTTGTGCGCGGGTATAATTCCAGCTTATATAATAACGTTTTTTTGTTTTGTTTTTTGTTTTTGTTTTGTTTTTTGCAATACGAGTAAGATATTTTCGGAGGAGTGAGCTCTTCTTATCGTGTTTGTCAAATTTGAAGTTAGACCTTTTTAAGTGGGCGTGATACTCGAGCTGCGAGTTCTCTTTGAATTCTGCTCGGTGAATGTCGAGGTTGCATAAACTGAAACATGAAGAGACAGTGTCCACCGTCTGGCTTTGAAACCGCACCCTTGTGGTAGCGCTGGTCGCTAGCAGGAGGGTGCAGTTATGAAGCCCTTTAACGATAAAGACCGTTTTACCTGGTGACTGGTGCGATCGTTTTGCAAATACGTGTGTTCGACATCGCACGAGCATCTGCGTCGTATCTGTGGGGGAAGAAAATGGTGATGATTATGTGACGCACGAGCGTTTTCGCGCTCCTTGCGCGTTCTGAAACGGTGAAAAAAAAAAAAAAAGTTGCACGAGGCAGCATTCAGCATTGATTGTATTATGAAGTGCATGCAAGGCGAGCCTTTCGCTAGCCTTCCATCGAACCTTGGGAGGGTTGGGGCCTCCGCGCGGCGACCTCAGGCGTGGTGGTGGCGGCAGCCGGCTCGTCGGCCCTTAGTCGGGGTAAACAAGCTCCGTGACGGCGCTCTATTTTGGTCGTCCTGGAACCGCGACCCGAGGGAGCGCCCTCAGCCGTGGGTCTGTGCACCGGGTTGCTTGCTGGCGCCCTGGACGCTTAGCCGTGGGTTAGGCTGACCAAACTCGCTTTGGAGACCGCGTGCTGGCACCACTGTTTTGTGGGGATCATAGCGAGGCCTGTAAACTCCTCCTCGTTGAAATATTCTATTAATAATATTCCTCTTTCATCGTGCTACGGATGTAAATACCTGCGAGTATACCCAGGTATTTATATCCGTTGCTCAATGAAGGAGAGTAATATTATTTTTTGATACTTAAACGAGGAGGAGTTTACAGGTCTTGCTGTAATCCCCACAGAGCAGAGGTGCCAGCATACGGTCTCAAAGGTCTCCATTCAAATCAAATTGTAAATGGCCTTTGGAGCTCACCCTGTACATATTTTACACTGCACTTAACTTTACACTGTTTGAAAGCACTGGAAATTGTAACGAGGCTTCTCGTGCGTGCTCAGCGGAAAGCTGAGTAGCATTTTATTTTTATTTTGCCCGTCCTATTTGGTACAAAAATGATGGCTCCCCTGCTTCACCGCACAGCGCAGTCAAAGAAACCAGTCAGTCATGCACGTATAAAGCGTGACTCGGCAAGAACGAGTAATTTAACTTATTGTTCCTTAAAAGCCTCCTGCACGGGGAGTCGCGCACGACGCCTCGCTATTACGCGACCACTTCAGTGGTCGCGTAATTCGTAACTTTCAGCGATGGTGGTACCGCGGTGTGAGAATCGCGTTCCCTAGCTCCTGGATGATCGGCTTCACAATAAAGGTTCTTCCCTTCACCTTCCTGACGTGAAAAAATAAAGTAAAGCTCCAATACTGCTCGTATATAGCAAAACTATAATTACACGTCGCAGACCTAGCCTCGCACTGCTGTTCTACGACGATCATCCAGATGACAGCCATTTTGATAGGCGCCAGGGCGCACCCTATACGTCGTGAAAGTTGCGAATAGCGAGGCCCGAGAGCGCGGGGCTCAGGCGCGAGCGGCCGGGGCGGCCGAGAGTGAGGAGCCCTGTGTTTCATAATAGCTGAATCTCGTTTCCCCTAATTTATTACAGTATCTTCATGTTCTTTTAGATACTTTCTTCCCTCATTTAACCATACTCCCAGATATTTGTACTTTTCTATCTGTTCTATCACTGTGTCCTGTATCTCCAGGGGTTCCCCCTTCTCGTTGTTGAAAACTATTATACCCGAATTGTACCTACTGAAGTTTAGGCCTAAACTGTCCCCTTTCCTGCTGCAAATCCTAATCACTTCCTGTATTGTCTCACGACTTTCTTATATGAGTACAATGTCGTCTGCATACATTAACCCTGGCAATAGTTTATTTACTTTATGTCCTTCCTCCATGTACGTCAGGTCAAAACCTAGGTTGCACTGCTCTAATCTTTCTTCCATCTCAATGAGGTATATCATAAAAAGCAGGGGAGACAATGGTCAACTTTGTCTAAGTCCTCTTTTTATTGCTGCTGGTCTTGTAGTTTCGGCTTCCCATGTTATAACCACCCTATTCTCCGTATATACCCGTTCTAGAAACTTAACCGTGGGTCCCCTAGCCATATCCCTTGAGTGTGTCCCAGAGTTTTTCCTGGTTCAATTTGTCATATGCCCTTTTGATGTCCAAAAATGCTACCCATAATGGCCTTTGACTTGTCATTGCTATCTCTATGTACTGAGTGATTACGAATAAGTTATCATCTAGTCGTCTATCCCTCCTGAAACCGTTTTGAAGTTCTCCCAGAATCTGCTTTCTCTCTGCCGATTCTTCCATTCTTTTTTACAATTTGCATAGCTATAGTCTGTATACAATTACTGAAGTCCCCCTGGCCTTATATAATAATCTCATCCTGATCAATTTCCAGTCAGTGGGTACCTCCCCTCCCATAATTATCTGGTCAATCACCGGTCTCAATTTCAATTTGCTTGTTTTGCCTAAACTTCTATCAGTCTCATTGGTATGCCGTCTGAACCTGTCGCAGTTCCAGCCGGAACCTTTCCTTCTGCTTTTTCCCATTCCCTTGTGGTCATTTCCTCTTCTTTACTATGGTCCTCGTCTTGTGTTGTGTATATAGACGCTACAATTCCCTACGACCTGATCTGGTTCTAACTCTGAAAATGCTGCTTTGATTGTATGTCTAATGTATTCTCTTGCCTCTTCCCCCTCTACCTTTGTCCCTTTCTGCGTGGTTAGTGTCTGCTGGTACCCCTTGGTGTTTTTTTTCCCTGTGCACTGATGTATTCCCAGAACCTTGTAGCCGCATTCCTATCATTCTGGTTTATCTCTATCGTCCACTGGACTCCTGCCCTTCCAATTTTGGCCTGTATCAATGCTGATGACTCCCGCTTTCTTTCCTGAAAGTCCTCCCATTTTGATGCTACTTCGGCTGGTGTGGCCCCCTTTTTCTTTACCCATCTGTGTTCTCTAGATGCCGCTTTTCGAGCTTGAGTTTTCTTCCTCCTTGTTTGATTTGATATTTCTCTAACTCTCTTTTGAAAACACTAAGTCTTCATATGTCCATTCTCTTTCCGGTTGCTTGGATACTAAGTTTTCGATTCGCTTAGATACCTCCTGTAATTGTTTATCGTTTAAGTTGTTTCTACCCTCTTGTTTTTGTTTTTGCATTTCTGGTTTTACTGTGCCAAATCTGATCTTGATTCTCTTATGGTCGCTCCCTAGACTTTTTGTGCCTTCCTCATCTATTTCCATAGCTCCTAATCTGTTGTATAGCTTTCGCGACATTAAACAGTAGTCAACCGTCGAGTGCGAGTTCTTTCTTTCCCACGTTAGTTTTCCATCACATTTTACCTGAGCGTTAACCAATACCAGATCAAGAGCTTCGCAGAACTCCTCTAACATCCACCCTGTTGTCAAGGTCTTCCAAATGCGGATTCGTGTCCCCCAAGATAATTATTTCCCTGTTAGTGCCGATTTCCCTAACGTCTCCTGATATACATGTTAAGTGTTCTGCGTCTTCCTCCCCTGCATCACTCCCTGTTTTTAGATACACAAAACCCAGGATTGGGTCCAAACCCCCAATATTGCCTTTGATCCACATGTGTTTCCTGCAGCCCTCTCGTTCCCTTTCCCATTCTCGACCCTCCACTAACACCCCTAACCCCCCTCCCTTGTGTTCTTTGGCCCGGTTGCTTCCCATCCAATGATATCCCGGTTTGTATGGTGGTTCTTCCATAGGAGACCCGCCATAAGAGGCGACCCGCCATCCAAGTGTGCCAATCAAGAAAGCCCCCCCCCCCCCCCCCCCTCCCCCGTTTATTACGCTCGGCGATTATAAATACAATCATCACCGAAAGGGGTGCGCCACAATTTAGCTACAATTCGATCGCTGCATTAGCACCCTTCTGCAGTGTACGTGCGAAGCCTCGCGTGGTCCAACGTAGAAATGCGATATACGTTTCGACACGGGACTTGTGAAACATCACGCTCGACGTCAAGGTTCAAAAACCTCAGGGCCGGCTTGTTAGAAACAGCGTCTCAGCTGAAACAACAAAGCACTGCCAAAACCAGCGCACGAGCTGAGCGGGACTCTAACCGCGTCTCAAGACGCGCCCCAGCCTTTGCAGTGCTTTCTTTCACACAGTCTCAGCTGAGACGCTGTTCTAGCAAGCCGCCCCAGGACTCTAACCGATAGATCGGTTGCTCTGGGGCAGGGGGCGCGAGCGCGTTCGCAAGACACGACCATCTTATGATGGCTTCATAATCCAGGTGGCTCTGTAACGTTAGATTTTTCACGTGCCACGTTCGAAAACAAGCATCTGTCAGCATCCGTAGATGCGCGATAACAAAACTTCTAGGAAAAAAAAAAAGAATTATGCAGCTCGCGGCGTATTAAACATTCCTTTAGCTTTAATATTTGCATTGCTTTCTTTAATGCTTCCGCGAGCACGCGCGTTTCACTTTACATGATAGCGAAACAACACTGTAGCGAAACCAAAGCTACTTGCCAAAGCACGTTCCCCCGAACGATGCTCGCACTGTACGAGCGCACGTGCTTAGCAGGGACACTGAAAGCTCGGAACTCGCTCTTGTAGCCTCTGCTACGCCGGCACTTAGAATGGAACGGAGTATAAAAAACTGTAGTGGGGAAGCGTAATGACGCAAACGCGAGCCAAATATTCTATTTTGCTCGCCTGCAGCGCTGCTCAAAACTTGAGAACTACGGGCCTATGGGTATCGATGGACGTCCGCGCGCGCGTATTCCGGTGTATTTCTATTTCTCGGGTAGCCGCCCCCTTTGCATTCGGTTGATCGATGCGTCTTCTTTCCGGCGGCCTGTATATCCTCGATGAGGATTTGCTCACCTCGGTTCGCAGGGGCTTTTGATTTTGTGAGTGGATTGCGTTTCATTTCCAGGGTCGGGCAAACTTTGCAGTCTTCGAGGGTCGTGTGGGCAATTTTTTATTTATTTTTGCGGCGAATCACTCTGGTCGCGAGACAGTATCTGCACGATTGGGAGCATGGGTAGCTAAACAGAATAATTAACAGGCATCCTCCTTTCAGTAGCATAGACGGTTGTGACGGTCACTCAAGCGAGCCCAATTTTTGGCATTGAAATGTTCACCTTCGGGAACAATCGCTGGAGGAGAGGAACACATGCAAGTCTTATAGTTTTGAGATTTCGCGCACTGTTCGTGGGCACGAGGGGCGCTGAAAGATATGGTACCTAATACCTTTTTTTTCTTCTCCTTCCATTCAACAACACCGGCCTGAAACCCACTCTGATTGTGCCAACCCTTGAGAGCCAAAGGGACAGGAAAAGCACATATCTGAGGACTGTTCTGACTTGTATTCAGTGCTTCTGTTTGTCGAACAAACTCAAGTTTTTCTGTCCCCTTTTTTTTTTTTTTTTTTTTTTTTTTTTACAGTGTAGAGGAAGCTTTTTACCAAATTCAAGGAGGACGATGGAATTGCGGCAACCCGCTCATACGGAAGATTATTTATTTATTTATTATGCGCAAAATGCGTTCATTCCCATACGGGAGGGAAGCAGGAAAGTGAATCGGAAAACGCGCGTATCTACATAAAAACCGTATTCGCACGCCAGTTCCTGAACCTAGTTCTCGGATGTTTGAATTTGCTTGGACATAGCTGACTTCCATGTCTTCACTGGATGGTTCTGGCGCAACTGGAGATCGATAGCTTGTACCGGTGGTGTATATATATATATATATATACGTTTGTTGCTTTTTGTTTGGCAATGAATAATGGAATTTGTTTATGTATATTACGCAGAGTTTTACTGTGCGGAGTGCAGTCTTGTAATGAATTACTATGTAATCTCCGCGTTTCTTTTTTCATTGTGTGTGTGTGTGTGTGTGTGTGTGGGGGGGGGGGGGGGGTGGGGGGGGGGGGGGGGGGTATCTACTGTTCCTTGAAGAGGACAGGAGCTTCACTCAAAACAGTAGGCAGGGAGCATTGCTCTTTGTGGCATCTGCCTTACGCAGTTGAAAGGCAACTCGTCGGCGAGTTCATTTCCACATTCCTCGACTTCCGCCACGTTTTTCTTTTCTTTCCTTGTTATAGCTTTTATAGTTATCGTATACATGAAATATACGATGTTGTTGTGCAGTGATGCTGCACGTTATGTCTGTAGTAGCTTTGGTTTAGTAATTAAGATGAAAGCGGTCTGCGATAAAACTGCCAACGATGATAAAAAATATGTCCGCTGGAAGTTTTTTTTTTTTTTATTTCTTATTTGACTGATCTAAAGCATCGGTCAAAAGCAACTAAGGTAATTTCACAGGTAAGCATACCTGTGCAGTCGTCAGTTGCGACAAGCAAGTTCTGCCTACGATATACAGAGTGTTTCACGGTACTTTGGCCTCATCCTTCCTGCAAAAGCTACTAATTATTTAAAAAAAAAAAATGTTGATATTGTATTTGCCAAAGGGCCTACTCGGGAAAATTAATAGCGCTTGCAATAATTAGGTTATTAATTATTGCGTTTAGCTTTTTTTACTTAGTCAATTCGGCAAGAGTATTTACGATGCTTATAGTTACTGAACACCTGCTTCAGAAATTGTTTAGGGCGTTACTTAAGTTATTTTCCCTGCAAAATATATTTAGTAGAGTGCAAATACTTAAAAGAAAGTGTAATTCCATTGCTTTCGAAGATGCTTCCGCATTGCGTAATTTCTGTCGACTTCAGCAAACTAAACAAACATCGCACTGTTAATCTATTGCGTCCCAGTACTTGGAGTAGCATCGCTTTGGTGCGTTTTACAAGGTGATATGTTTGAAGACAAAGGAGCAATAAGAGCTCAGGTCGCTGAAACACAACTTTTGGTGACTTTATAGTGTGCACCTTGGACGCGTTGTTTCACTACGTGCCGTAGTCGCTATGTCCGGAATTAACAAATTTTGAATATTTACCACGCCTTCCTCAAGTAGGGAGCCCCAGGTTTCCCGGGCCATACCGTGCACTTCGTTGTTACTCTGTCCCAGGTTTACTATGGATATCACCGTTTCCCACGTTCCTGAGAGTGCCGGACAGGCGAAGGAAACTTACATTCTTGCCGTAATAATGTCAAACGTAACGAACAAACAAACGAATTGTTCTGTGTCTGTTTATTTCTGTTATTTGTCCTTTTGTTGGCATTTTGAGTATGCATCTTTGGTCGTGGCTAGTTTCCAGTTCTGTGTCCCGTTTCCGGTCCAAGTTTGGGATCGATTCAGCTTTGCGTACAAATCCACCATTTTAGAAATAACTGACGCCACCTGGCGGAAAACGGGGTTCGATTACTCCCAGGATGAAACAACGCGCGCATTAGGAAGGAGAGGGAAGATGCGTCTTACAGCGAATTTCGCTTGTCGTTTTGGAGCGCGCTGGTATCGACTTTTCTGGACTGCGCCTATTTCACAGGGCTATCGGGATCGAGACCATACCTCGGCAAACCTCACTCATGAGGGCCCTCACTCACCCTCACTCACCCTCATCTTCACAGGTGAGGTGAGGGTGAGTGAGTTTCCGAACCAGGAAAATTCATGCGTGTGAGGGTGAGTGAGGGCCGTGAGGGCCGTGAGGACCGTGAGTGCGTGAGGGTTGTAAGGGCGGTGAGGGTGTGAGTGGCATGAGGGCCGTGAGGGGTATGAGTGCGTGAGGGTCGGGAGGGCGGTGAGTGCGTGAGGGGTGTGAGGGCCGTGAGGGGCGTGAGGGCGGTGAGTGTGTGAGGCCCCCTTCAGACGGAGCAACTTTCTCAGCAATTTTGGTGTTGCTGGCGGGTTGTTCCCTAGCTTTCCCTAGATCGACACGAATTGCTGAGATCGGGTCCGGCTCGAAACAAGCGAGCAACTCGGAGCAATTCGAAGACGTTTGAAGCGGCTGCATTCAATCAGGGACGCGATATTTTCACTTCATACTTCGTGCCGGTGATGATGACAATAAAATCCTTGGTTCTGGGTTGAAATTGATCGTTTTTGGAAATAAACTGTTTCAGAAAGATGCATTAGTATTCTCAACGAGATTTAAATGCATAAAAACACGTTTATAGCGCGCAATTGTTTGTCTAAATAGTGCAAGGAAAAATAAAATTTCATGATGATGATGACAAATTGCAGCAGTTGGTTGCTGCGTATGAATGCGGGCGGCGCGTGTTGCTGGTGTTGCGATGTCAAGTTTCTGGGCGAAATTGCCCCGTCTGAAGCGGGCCTGAGTAGCGTGAGGGCCACGAGTGCGTGAGGGCGGTGAGTGCGTGAAGGGTGTGAGGGCCACGAGTGTGTGAGGGGTATGAGGGCGTTGAGTGGCGTGAGGGCCATGAGTGCGAGAGGGGCGTGAGGTCGGTGAGTGGCGTGAGGGCCATGAGTGCGTGAGGGGCGTGAGGGCGGTGAGTGGTGTGAGGGCGGTGGGTGGCGTGAGGGCCATGAGTGCGTAAGGGCGGTGAGTGCGTAAGGGCGATGAGGGGCGTGAGGGCGGTGAGGGGCGTGAGTGCGTGAAGGGTGTGAGGGCCATGAGTGCGTGAGGGGCGTGAGGGGTATGAGGGCGTTGAGTGGCGTGAGGGCCATGAGTGCGAGAGGGGCGTGAGGTCGGTGAGTGGCGTGAGGGCCATGAGTGCGTGAGGGGCATGAGGGCGGTGAGTGGTGTGAGGGCGGTGAGTGGTGTGAGGGCGGTGAGTGGTGTGAGGGCGGTGGGTGGCGTGAGGGCCGTGAGGGCGGTGAGGGGCGTGAGGGCGGTGAGTGCGTGAAGGGTGTGAGGGCCATGAGTGCGTGAGGGGTATGAGGGCGTTGAGTGGCGTGAGGGCCATGAGTGCGAGAGGGGCGTGAGGTCGGTGAGTGGCGTGAGGGCCATGAGTGCGTGAGGGGCGTGAGGGCGGTGAGTGGTGTGAGGGCGGTGGGTGGCGTGAGGGCCATGAGTGCGTGAGGGCGGTGAGGGGCGTGAGGGCGGTGAGTGCGTGAAGGGTGTGAGGGCCATGAGTGCGTGAGGGGTATGAGGGCGTTGAGTGGCGTGAGGGCCATGAGTGCGAGAGGGGCGTGAGGTCGGTGAGTGGCGTGAGGGCCATGAGTGCGTGAGGGGCGTGAGGGCGGTGAGTGGTGTGAGGGCGGTGGGTGGCGTGAGGGCCATGAGTGCGTGAGGGCGGTGAGGGGCGTGAGGGCGGTGAGTGCGTGAAGGGTGTGAGGGCCATGAGTGCGTGAGGGGTATGAGGGCGTTGAGTGGCGTGAGGGCCATGAGTGCGAGAGGGGCGTGAGGTCGGTGAGGGGCGTGAGTGCGTGAGGAGCGTGAGGGCGGTGAGTGGTGTGAGGGCGGTGGGTGGCGTGAGGGCCATGAGTGCGTGAGGGCCGTGAGGGCGGTGAGGGCAGTGAGTGCGTGAAGGGTGTGAGGGCCAGGAGTGCGTGAGGGGCGTGAGGGGTATGAGGGCGTTGAGTGGCGTGAGGGCCATGAGTGCGAGAGGGGCGTGAGGTCGGTGAGTGGCGTGAGGGCCACGAGTGCGTGAGGGGCGTGAGGGCGGTGAGTGGTGTGAGGACGGTGGGTGGCGTGAGGGCCATGAGTGCGTGAGGGCCATGAGTGCGTGAGGGCGGTGAGGGGTGTGAGGGCGGTGAGGGGCGTGAGGGCGGTGAGTGCGTGAAGGGTGTGAGGGCCATGAGTGCGTGAGGGGCGTGAGGGGTATGAGGGCGTTGAGTGGCGTGAGGGTCATGAGTGCGAGAGGGGCGTGAGGTCGGTGAGTGGCGTGAGGGCCATGAGTGCGTGAGGGCGGTGCGTGGTGTGAGGGCGGTGGGTGGCGTGAGGGCCATGAGTGCGTGAGGGCCGTGAGGTTCTGTGAGGGTGAGTGAAGGGCTGAAGGTGAGTGTGACTGTGAGGATGAGGGTGAGTGAGGGGCTGAAGGTGAGGTTGAGTGAGGGGTTGAGGGTGAGTGTAGCTGTGGGGGTGAGGGTGAGTGAGGGGCTTAGGTGAGTGTGGCTGTGAGGGTGAGTGAGGGCGACCTAAAATGCCAAGCTCTGGTCGAGACGGACGTGTTCCACTCGTCGTTTTGGATCAGCTCCCACTCAGACCTCGATCCGGATCCGAAAAAAATCGCTCCGCCGATTTCGGCGGATTCGACCGGAAGCCAGCCTGTCCAGTCCTTGGCGCTCACTCGTGACTTCCTTTCTCGCCGGGCGTCTCACCTCGGGAGAATTCGTAATGGCAGCTCGTGAAGTGCCGCCCGCTTTACTTCTGCTGCTGCTGCTGCTTGATGACAGTTCGTTGTCAAGTTGCTCGAGCAGCTCCGCCAGCAGCAGCGGCCCGAGTAGCAGCGACGACGAGGATTGCTTGTATGTCCCGCTTGAATTCGACTGCCTTTACGGACCTTCGCAGAAGAGGCCGAAAATCGAGACGTACAGTCACATACTTGGACACCGTTCACGAGTATTCTGATGAAGAGGCAAGTGGACTAACCTGATGCACATCGCTTATCGACTCTCATCTTTCACATTATGATTAACTTCGCTCGTGCGTTGAATACGTGTTAGCGCCGCAATTGCGGAAACATTTGTTCCGAGATCCGGGACCGCGGGAAGGGGATTCCCGGGAAGGTGGATGACGGGAAAGCATCCGCCGATCCCGGAGGAGTGGCCATGTTCCATGGGGATCCGGAGGCGGAGCGACTCGGCTCGGATCGCGTGCTCCATCTGGGATCTGGTCTGATTCCGGCGCGCTCCAAAACGATCAGTGGAATTCGCCATTAGAATGAACTTGGAAACAAAAAGATCAGTCAAAATAAGGCACCAAAGGGACTTTGCCAAAGCCCACTCTAGGTCACTGCAGCTCAGTGGAGCCAGCATGATCTAGCTTCCTTGGTCGAGGGATTGCCCGCACTCGCTTGAGCACGTGCTCGCGTATTTTCTTACCAGGACCTCCTGAACCGTCAATTTCCGAAGATGGGAAATTTCTTCGAAGATTGAAAAATGTATTTGAGATAATGAGTACAAGGAAAGTGGGAAACGTAATAAGATAGAGCTGCAACTACTCTCGATCAAATGTATTTGCAAGGTATCGAAATACTACCAAAAGGTTTTGAAATATGCAATGTCGAGAGTCGAGTATTTGAGGCAGGCACAAGTCTGACTTGTACACATCGCGACACTGTTAGCGCGAACACGACATCGGCGCATTTACGCATTTTACTTCTAAATAGTAGTAGCGAGCATGACATTTTATCGCTTACATTATAGAACTAAACGAGCTCTTTCCGTAGCAATAATAACTTGGATGACATCCCTTGGTTTCAAAGAGAAAAACTGGAAAAACCGGCGATCGCTTGTTCGCGCTAACAGTGTCGCGCTCTGTACGCGCTTCTTGGTTCCGGTTTCCTGTCGGAGCGTGTCTGCGCCAGCGGTTATGCTCCCCGTGACGGAGCTCTAACGTGCGGCCCCACGCGTTTTTCGCAAGATGGAAGTGGACCCCAGAATCAAAGCTTATTCTTGCAATGTCATTCGAACAGCAGAGCGTTTCGTTTCGCCGGTCTCGTGGCACTTCCTACGAGGGAGATGCCCCATCTCCCCCGTAGGTAGTTGCGCGCTTTGACGACGCTGACGCAGGGGTGCGCCAGCGTTTCTGCTCCCTGTGGTCTAAAGCGTTCAAATGTAAGTTTCTCGGAACGCCGTAAAATTCTGCGCGCGCCTTAGTATTTTGTTTTGTTTGTTTGTTAGGTGCTCTGATTTAGTGATATTCAGCGATGCAGAGAAAGTTCTCAATTGAAACCATACCTTGAAATTCACTAATCAAAAGGACAATTACTCAAACGTAATTGATAAACCAAATTGTAACTAACTTTATTTATTTTCCTTAATAGTCCGTTTTTGCAGATGTCACAAGAACATAAACCACTTTTTCTGCGCGATCTGTACTCCCAGGAACGATTTGGCCGGCGTTTCATGCAATACCCTGTATAAAGGGTCCCTCGTAAGGTAGCCTTATACTACTGCCGGCATCCGCGGCGAGCAGATAACGAATGCTGCCGGTATAGTAAACTCATGTGTGACGCGGAGTTTCATGTCGTCACGCGCCGATACAAGATCGGTGTGTCGTGGCACTTCATAGTCATTTGTCTTTCGCCTGTCCTGACGAATCCCATCATATCAATGTTGTTCAAACAACCGACGAGCAGTACAGTTTTTTGGGGTGCCGTTACAAAAGACAGTGACATGTCTGACGAGGCAACAGCTCCCCCCCCCCCCCCCACCCCCCCCACCCCCCCTTTCCCGGGTCACTTTCAGCAAGCTCAGGCAAATGTTGGAACAGAGACATAAATCTCACATGACCGGCACAAACAAGACATCGAAATGCACATCAACAATCAAAAAACAAGGAAATGAAAACCAAACAGTCACTCGTGAAGCGACAAAACAACAGACATGGCAGAGGGATCGTTTAACCTGATCCTCGCCCGGTGTTGCGTTATCGCGACTGATCGGTCCCGTCCTCAGTTTGTCCACAGGAACTGACACCTTTGGTCCTCGCGAGACCTATCATTATCGGTCGCTGCCGGCGTGAGCGGTGCTCCTTGGCTAATTCCTGGCGAGCGGACTTGTTGTCGACTATCGAGATAGCACCGGTTAATGGGTTTCCTCGTGTGAAGTTTCCCGGATAACCGTGTGCCAAAACCTTGTCAACTCAGAATCCGAGAGGTGCGCTATTGGCGAGGAGATGGAACTTTAGGGGGCGCTTTTCCACACAGCTCGCTGCTTACCCGACACAAGGCCGGTGAACTGGGTCCTTTACGTCATCTTTGGGTCCTTTACGTCATCTTCCTCGATCCCGGGGGGGGGGGGGGCGGGGGGGTTGGGGGGGTTGCTGGCTGGCTGGCTGGTTTTGATTGGACACGAGGGTTGTGTCAGCGTTCGGCTGGTACTTGTGTTCCATTCGTGGGGCTTCACTAGTTGAACACAGGCCTCAGCTGAGCGCTGACGCAGCGTGGGGCTACAATCCTCCGAGCGCTGCGTCAGAAAATTCATGTTGTTGTTGTCCCCGTGGATTTAGTTCTCAACTTAACCGCTAGGGGCGCTACGGTTGGATTTAACTAGGTGGCGCAAGCCGCTGCCCGATTAAAGCGATCCAGCCGTATCCATCCATCCTCCGCAATCGTCAGTTGCTTCTGTAAACAGCGCTTGTTTTCTACGACCTGGTTGTGCACGAAAAATGAATGGCGGCTTTCTTCGTATTATACTCCCGTCTAGGCGCACTGCGTGACACATTTACCAAGTGTGCCACTTAAATTGGGGCCCAAGACGAGCACATTCGACCGCACTACCAGTTTTAATAAAACCCTTTCAATCATGGGGAAAAAAATCAGAAAAACAAAAAAACCGGCAGTTGCTTGTTTATGTTAACAGTGTCGCCCTCTGTACCTCGCCCATCGGAAGCTCGGTCCTGAGTTGTCGTGCAAGGAGTGTAGGCGCTGTTTTAAAATTAACTCTGCGGAAAAAAAGAAAAAGGAAGGGGGGGGGGGGGGGGGGGGCAAGGCAAAGAGGCGGTAGCGGACCAACGTCTTTTTATAGCGTGGACAACGCGCTCAGTGGGAAGCTGCACGCTGGAAGCATTTGTTTTTTCTTCTTTTAGTGAACTTGAACCGGTCACCTTACGCTGAGGAGAGGAGCATGCGGTTCATTGAACTGGTGTGAACGCTGCCTCCCGGTTTTGCTTTTGTTTGTCGTGCATGTCCACAAGCATTGCCTCCTATGCCAGTCTAGTTCGACGGGCTTTTCTTTTTTTTTTTTTTCTCTCCTTTATTTGCATCGAGCGTCCTAGAAAGGTAAAGTAAAATCCTGTAATATGACTTTTTACATTTATTTAGCAAAAATGCCTTGGGTTTGACCGGGATTTCGGCTTTCGGCCTTTACTGAGAGACGCCGGTTGGTGTACGCTGATGGGTCCGGACATTTCACCGAACGCTGCTTGCTGGAACGCTATTTCATTGGAGGCCGTTTCGTCGAGACTACTTTATGAACGCCGTTCTCTTGAAAACTGTTCCATCGAACACCACCTAACCGAACACTGCAGTAGTACGATTCAATAGTCTCTAGTGTCCCATATGTTAGTGTGTTTTCACACCGATGTTGGAGTAGCCTTTGCTGCAACCGCTCATTTCACTTTCAAATAACGTTTGAAGTAGTGTGTGTGTGTGTGTGTGTGTGTGTGTGTGTGTGTGTGTGTGTGTGTGTGTGTGTGTGTGTGTGTGTGTGTGTGTGTGTGTGTGCGCGCGTGCGTGTGTGTGTGTGTGTGCGCGTGCGTGTGTGCGTGCGCGTGCGTGTGTGCGTGCGCGCGCGCTTGTGCGTGCGTGCGTGCGTAAGTAAAAGAGGGGATGTTATGGCGTGAAGGGGAAAGAAGGCCGAGAAGTTGACTTGTGTTAGTATTTATTGTAAGCGAACGTTGGATTATTCTCGTTGCTTCCCTTCTTTCATCCATGGACCGCCTAGGTCATCACACGCTTGCACGCCCGCACCCAACCATTTCAAACAACTATCCAGTGGATGACGTTGGCATGGCCTTTGTGCAGCTTCCGACCCCATGAAGTTGGAATATGAAGAGACAGGGCAGATCAGCTTTGATCCGAGGGTACTGCATCGAATATTAAATGTTCTGAAAATATTTGTGATTAATCAGCATGTACACATACTCGGGGACAACTTTCTGTGGCTGCAGGCGAAGGTGTGGGAACGCCTGCTTAATCGCCGATTAAAGCTCTTCACGCGCACTCCTCCTCTCCGCAAATTCTACAAAAAGTTGTCTACAAATGTTTTTTTTTTAATTGTTTGGACAATTAAACGTTACCCATAAGTGTATCTCCATTTTGTTTTTCTTTTTTTTTTTAAGTTAGTCACGTCCTTTCGTTTTGTTATCCGGAACACATAATCTGAACTCGTAGTTTACTCCTAGAATTGACAGGAACCAAGCGTTGGTATATTGGAGGTATACTCAGTGTACGCCACATTTTGGTCTATTGTTTACTGCGTATGCTAAGAACAAGCTCACACTTACCGTCTGCTAAAAACTCGTGGAATGCGCTTTGGTAAAGCGCTGTTGAAGTACAGTGGAAACTTTCGTGCAGCACACGCCCAGCAGCCACAAGCTCGGGTCAAACGGTATTTAGCTCATTTGAGCAGTCGTCGAATCAGCTCAGGTTTTCTTTTCTGTACTGTGCCGCCCTTTTGCTTGATTATATGTGGGGCGCACATAATCAAGTTTTGTAAGGACTGTTTTGCGAATTATTATTATTTTTTTTTGTCAAGAGGTTCAGTAAGTAGAATAACCTTTTTCGAACTGACGTTTTCTTTTCTCGTTTGTCGTAAACTCAGTGCCCCCCCCCCCGGCTAGGTACTTGTAATTGAAATGCAATAACAATTCAAGAGTAATCTACCCGCGTTTAGTCTAGGCACATTAAGAGTTCATGGGAAGCTCCTCCCACCTCTTTCCGCTTTAGCAGAATGGACACTGGAGAGGAGGCGACCTCCTCTCCAGTGGCAAGGGTGCCAGTCCCCGCCAGGACCCCTCGCCATCGGGTTTTGCTAACCATTGCCGACTTGTCTCTCTTCCCCCACTTTGTGCGCATACCGGGCACAAGTTGAGAGCGTCAGAGAGGCACCAGGCACTGCAGGACCGCGTAAACACGCGAGAAAAGAAACACAAGGCCCGGCCGCCGAGACCGGCGCGGCCGGTTCCTTTTCGGCGTTGAGAGGAACGAGGGTCGTTTGGGTGCCGGCCTTTTGGCCAGTCTTCGTGAGGGTCGCACTATCCGGATGCTTGAAGTGCGGCAGACTGGCCTTTTGGCCAGTCTGCTGAGCTAAAATACTCAGCAAGTAGTCTTTTTTTTTCACTCTGTTTTGCTTGGACTGCTGGATGTCTTCCTGATCGTAGTACTGGTTGCGGTGACAACCATGGTGGGAGCCAGTTGGGGTGATGGCAACAAATCAAAACGTTCGCCCCATCGTCTGCGCTACCAGTATTCAGAATTGATCTTATAAGCAACAGCTGGATGCACGAAACAGCAGACTGGCTTGCTCATTTCGGTTTCTTGTTTGACTTTCCTCGTCGCACTCTAAATGAGTGTACGCGTAGATAGCATACCTCAGGCTGTAAGAGGTCTGGCCAACCTTTCTGCGAACCTCCGCAGTGAAATAAGCTTCACGAGGCTTTCTTTTGACCCTTGTGTATCGCGCTGTATAGTATGAAGTGCTCAGAACACGGTACGATATCGAACTAAGTAGGTTCCCGGTCTGCATGCGACCTCTTATAAAACCGGTAAAAAATAAAATAAAGAAACCGCCAGTAATTATTTTGCTGTTGGGCAAATTAATGCGTCGTATTTATGCACGCGCTTTGTGGGCATTCATGAGCACTCGGTTCGCTCGGTTCGCGCTCACGTCTCGCCCTTTTGATACGACCTGTTGTTGCTCATGTGGTTAGACACGTGGCAGACTTACTGGCATCATGTACGGATGTGCTTTAAACTCCACGTGCTATGATGTCGGCGCTGAACGTATTTCTGAGGCCGCAACTGATCAACGGGGACAACAGTTGGCGGAAGAAGTCGTTTCCTCTTCAACCGTAATTGTAAAAAATATAATAATAATAATAATAATAGCGACGTTCCACGTAATAACGATAATGCTGCATTCACGCTGGTGTTCGAATCCCAACCACGAAGCGGAAACCGCTCGTTTTCATCATCAAGTGCGCGTGAAATATACCTCGCATCCACTTTGCGAAAGCGGTTCAGCCGTCAGCGAAAAAGCGCGCGTTCTCGAGGACCGGATTAGGGGGCGTTAGAATAATACTCGCAGCCTTTAAAGTAAAGGTCCCAAAACGAAAGTTGCGTCGATGCCTGAATTCACGGAGGCATCCCTCTTGAACGCTTTCCATAGCCGAACGCCGGCCTTCGCGTTCGAACACTAAGCAGAGCCACCGGGAGTCGAGCCCAAGGCAGCTTGCTTTGCGTCTACCCGCTACTCATTTCAGTCACATCTCGGCGTTCTGACGTCTCCTCTCGTCTCCTCCCCTTTTTCAGTTTCTCGTCGCATAGTGGCGCTCGCGACTAGTAGCACTCGCGATGCTGCGAGACCGTGGCCCCGGTGCGTGCAGGCGACGAGGACATTGTCTGTGGGCCACAAATAAACTAAGAGGTATGCTTGGCGTAAAGGAAAACACGCTAATTTGGCTACAAGGGGGATACTTTAATTGCGCGGGGCCCACCGCGGCGGAAATAGCCCTTTGTTAAACGCTCGTGACAAACTTTTTTTTTATGCGTGTTTGTGTTTTATTATTGGATTGGCTTTTTTTCTTCGCAGCTGGTGGTTGTCGTTCGTATTAAGGAGTTTGAGAATAACGTACGCAATTTTAGCGCGCGCTACGCGAGAGTTTTAGAATAGCGTTTCTCCGCCGTGACGCAAAACCCCGAGCATCTCGCCCTTTCAACGCCACCAAGATGCAGTTAACAATTTTTATTTCACGCACGAAATGCTGTAACTTGAGAAAAAAACATTTTTTTTTTTTGGTCCATATTAACATTTTAGATTCGTTTAAGTATGATAAATGATGATGATGAGAATGCGTCTCGTGCGGTCGACCGGTCGTGTCCGCTTGCGTGCTGACCTTCGCACACCGTACCTTCGCCGAGAAACCTTCGCGCGTCGCGAGCAGCAAGTTGCCGCCGATCGTTGCCCACCTTGCTGGGTCTTCCAAACAGTTTGTGTCGTGCACCTCCCGTATACGAGTGTAATGTCGTCCTGCGTTGAAAGTCGCGGTCACGAGGATGCCGCCGACGTTTTTCTCACAACGACCGCCAAAGAGGTGGCAGCCGCGGTCCTGGGAGCCGCCATCTAACCGTGCTCGTCTTGGCTTTAGCCAACTTCTCGTGCATCCCGACTCCTCCTTGGAGGATCGCAAAGACTCTTTGCGTGCGCGCGCGATTTTCGAAAAATAGCGCACGCAAGGCGCAAAACGCGTTTAGCGTTCGGCACTTGCGCAGTTGCGACGACGCTCTTCCTTGCGTACTCTATTCTAGAACTCCCTGGGGTATCGGGTGTTTTTAACTGCACGTGGAACAATAAACAATGTATGGAGATACGCGTTGGTTACAATTGTGGAACCAGCGAGGAAATAAACGATTTTTTCGGTGGCTGCCTGTTTCCATTCCATTCATCGTAGGTGTATCGAAAAATGTTTTTCTTTTTTTTTTTTTGTGACAACCAAATATTGTGCATTTTGTATATGATTAATGCATCTCTGCGTCAAAGCATAAACCGCTTTAGCTACTGCGAGATTGTGTTTCTAGATTTTGTGTTCTCCGCGCTCTTTCGGCAGATGCTCCATAGCTGTGTGCGCTTGTGCTGAGCGTGTGCTGACGGCGAACTTCCACCGATATTTTGCAACGTGCATTCCGCACCATCAAGATTGCCGGTCTTAGTAGCTTATTACTGTGAGCTCGTTCTGAGCATGCGCTCTAAACATCACTCTCAAATATGGCGTCTAGTGAATGTCCTTTATTATTGTTTCTTCTGGAATAATGAAACTTTAGCTACTTGTAAAGTTTTGTCTTCTCCTTTCAAAACGATTATCAGTTTTAATGTATACCTTCTATAGTTTTGTGTTTAGAGGCAGAAAAAACTACATGAAAATAGATTTTTGTGCACGAATTTACGCACATTGTTTTTATAAGGAGCGCGGTGCAACGGCTTAGTTTGATTCTTATGAAGTGGGGGGTGCCAGTAACTAGCCAAAAGCTGTGTACAATTTTCTAATCTTGAAGAAAAAAAAATAAAGACGTTATAAAGCGTTTTTAGAAGCCCTTTAGAAGTTAGTTAAGATTTGCAAAAACTTCATTAAGATATTATAATTCAAAATAGATACCGACACTCTACGCATCCTTAATACATAATTTTTTTATTACGAAGGGAAGACTTTAAGTACCAAAACAACTGAGTGCACAAACTAAGCGACCCCAAGTTGCATATGCGTTTGAAAGTTCAAAATATATATACTCTTCAAAAATCGCATGCAATTACATGAAATAGAGACATAACATAGGTAGGGCATCCAGGAGTTATCCCGAGTCACTACACCCGTCCCTCACTGTATGTTGTGACTTTCTGGTCCCTCTTGCGCCAGGTGTCATCAAACACCATTACAATTTAGCTGCTCCTCCCACGTCAGCATTTTGGTCTTCACTAGGTTTTGGCTGGCGCGGCATAAACTTTCTTGCTAGTTACTGTCCCAGAATCCAGAAATGAAAAAACAAAAGGGTAGAAATAGGATAAACAATTACAGGAGGTATCTAAGCGAATCGAAAACTTAGTCTCCAAGCAACCGGAACAAGAATGGACATATGAAGACTTAGTTCGTGTTTTCAAAAAAGAGTTAGAGAAATATCGAATCAAACAAGGCGGAAAAAAACTCAAACTCAAAAGCTGGTGGGATAAAGAGGTCAAGGCAGCAATATCGAGACGCCAAGCGGCATCTAGAGAGCACAGATGGGGGGGGGGGGGGGGGGGGGGGGGGGGGGGGGAAAGGGGGTCCACACCAGCCGAAGTAGCGTCCAAATGGGAGAACTGTCAGGAAAGAAAGCGGGAGGCATCAGCATTGATACAGGCCAAAATTGGGAGGGCAGGGGTCCAGTGGATGATAGAGATAAACCAGAATGATGGGAATACGGCAAAAAGGTCCTAGGAACACATCAGTGCACAGGGAAAAAATACCGAGGGGTGCCAGCAGTCACTAACCAGTAACCACATAGGAAGGGACAAAGGTAGAGGAGGAAGAGGCAAGATAATATATTAGACATACAATCGAAGCAGCATTTTTGGAATTAGAACCAGATCAGGCCGTAGGGAATGGTAGCGTCTACACAACACAAGAGGAGGACCATAGTGAAGAAGAGGAAATGACCACAGGGGAATGGGAAAAAGCCGAAGGAAAGGTTCCAGTTGGAACTGCGACAGGTCCAGACGGCATACCAATGAGACTGGTAAAAGTTCTAGGGAAAACAAGGAAATTGAAACTGAGGCGGGTGATAGACCAGATAATTACGGGAGGGGAGGTACCCAGTGACTGGAAATTGAGCAGGATGAGATTATTCCATAAGGGCAAGGAAGACAAGGACAATATCAAATCATACCGACCAATCACTTCAACTTCAGTAATATACAGACTAGCTATGCAAATTGTAAAAAGAAGAATGGAAGAATGGTCAGAGAGAAAGCAGATTCTGGGAGAGCTTCAAAACGGTTTCAGGAGGGATAGGCGATTAGATAACTTAGTCGTAATCACTCAGTACACAGTGATAGCAATGACAAGTCAAAGGCCATTATGGGTAGCATTTTTGGACATCAGAGGGGCATATGACAATAGCAATTAGGAAAAACTCTGGGACCAACTCAAGGGATATGGGCTATAGGGGAACCATGGTTCTAGAACGGGTATATACGGAGAATAGGGCGGTTATAACATGGGAAGCCGAAACTACAAGACCAGCAGCAATAAAAAAGAGGACTTAGACAGGGTTGTCCATTGTCTCCCCTGCTCTTTGTGGTATACCTCAGTGAAATGAAAAAAAAAAAAAAAAAGATTAGAGCAGTGCAACCTAGGTTTTGACCTGACTTACATGGAGGAAGGACATAAAGTAAATCAAGTATTGCCAGGGTTCATGTATGCAGACGACATTATACTCGTATCAGAAAGTCGTGAGACAATACAGGAACTAATTAGGATTTGCAGCAGGGAAGGGGACACTCTAGGCCTAAGCTTCAGTAGTGACAAGTCGTGTATAATAGTTTTCAACGACGAGAAGGGGGAACCCCTTGAGATACAGGACACAGTGATATAACACATAGAAAAGTACAAATATCTGGGAGTAGGGTTAAGTGAGGAAACAAAAACTGTCTAAAAGAATATGAAGATTTTGTAATAAAGAAGGGGAAACTAGATTCAGCTATTATGAAACACAGGGCACTCTGCACCTATAATAGATATGAAGTCGTTAGGGGTGTTTGGAAGGGAGTCATGGTGCCAGGACTGTCATTTGGGAATGCGGTATTGTGTATGAGGTCAGAAATCCAGGCAGGTTTATAGATACAGCAAAGGAGTGTGGGTAGGTTGGCACTGGGGGCCCATGGGAATACACCAAATGAGGGAGTACAGGGGGATATGGGTTGGGCATCTTTCGAGTAGAGAAGCGATCAGTACAGTAATATTCGAACAAAGACTAGCTGAAATTGAGGATACATGGTGGGCAGGGAAAGGTGTACAAGTATCTATATATAAAAAGTCTAAATACTAAATGGACAAACCGAACCTGCCAGCTGAGATCTAAATACATTCAACGAAATGGGGCCGATCAGAGCATATCAGTATAAAAGGGAGTAAAGGAAACTGAGAGGAAATTGTGGGAAGAGAGAATGCAGGGGAAATCAGCTTTAACAATATACAGGGCACAAAAACAAGAAATAAAGAAAGAACAACTGTATGATAATTCATTGGGGAGCTCATTGCTGTTTGAAGCTAGAACGGGGGTGCTAAGAACGAAAACATATAGGGCTAAACTGAGGCTCTATAGAACATGTATTTTTATGGTGCACGGTTTTAAGGGTTTTAAGGTGTCCCACTCTCTTGGGGGGGGGGGGGGGGGGGGGGGATGACTACGGATTTGGAGGGGGCACTAGGGATTTGCAGACATGGATGGACGAATGGATAGGGAAAGAATTGCGGTAACTAAGAGGAGATTGGAAGATTGGTAAAAAAGAACAAAGGGGGGGGGGGGGGTGAAACTTTAGAACAAAATTAGAAGGGATGACGAAATGTTAGGCTAGCTGGCGCAAGCTGCCGCCCGTTACAAAGGGTATAGCCATTAGTATCCATCCATCCAGTAAAGGTAATGTGGTGCATCGGTGTAAGCAGACTGAGACTCGCGCAGCGGCTTTCAAGTTGACGGACGGCAAAACTCGTGTGAGCTCCCGTTGTCCTAGCTTCGCTTTGCACTTGCGTCTCCGTCTGAAGCGGCACGTTTCGACGTAAACGGCGAAAGGAAGAACCCAGCCTCGCTCTTTTCTGAGTTCATTTCGAGGGACGAAATTGCGTTTCCCAGCTGACTCCCGGACGCCCAGAGAATCTGCACGTGACAAGCGGTGCAGATCGCATCGCTCAGAAGTATCGCCAGCGCGCCGATGTCGCGCATCACTGAACTCGCAGAGCCATAGCCATTGTTCGGTAAACTTTTTCGGAGAACCTGATATTCCGAAGCGCTGACACGCGTGAACAGAGAGAGTGCCGATTGAACCAGAACAGTCGCCGTTGCCAGTACGCCGCGGTAAGCATTCCTCCGCTGGCGTTCTTAGCTTGCGTTTGGGCCGCCTTTTTATAAATTTGTGTTTGTCGCGGTAGTTCCAAACTCCAAAATTGCAATTTTTAGGGTTGTCCATCGCAAACCAAATCGAAGAAAGAAATAGTCATTGTTCCGTGTGCCAGCCGATCCTTTATAATATCGCCCAAATATTGTTTTAGTATACTCAGAAAAATAGAATGTCCAAAAATAATAATACAAACAAGAAAATAAGATATATATATATATATATATATATATCGTAAAAAGGAGGTAAATGCTTTAAAACGTATTTATTGGACGACGTTCCGAGCGGGGACCGCTCTTCATCAGGTATATATATATATATATATATATATATATATATATATATATATATATATATAATGCAATACTTGGAGTGGAGAGCGTTGCTGGTGTAAGGATAATATAAACAGTGGAAAGAAGATAAAACGCAAGGACGGACGTCTTGTCCGTCCGTGTGTTTTGTGTTCTTCCCATTATTGATATTATATATGTCTAAATTTTCTGAAATGAACTTGAATTTTCGACCCTCATCTCTCCTTAAAGGACACATGCAAAGGAAAAAAAATGTTTTTTTTTAAACAGCTTAGATGGAAAAAGGATGTCATAAAACGATTTCACAACGAAGAAAAAAATTTTAGAGCTATATTTACTTCGCTGTACGAATTTGTAGTTGGAGCCCGCGGGCTTCGCGGAAAAGTGGCCCTTATTTATCACGTGACTGGCCCTTATTTATCACGTGGTGCTTGCGCTCTTTCGGAAGCTTCCTGTGGTCTCTAAAAGTAACTTATTCATCTTTGTTTGAAGTATAACAAAAAAACTAAGATTAATAAGTAACTTTTAGAGCCCAAAGGAAACTCCTGAAAAAGCGCAAGCAGACGTGACAGACCTGTGCGCCGGTCAGATGGCGGCGGCGGCGCCCCGAAGCAGACGAACTTGTGCGGCGGCGGCGACAACGGCGTGAAGAAACGCGTTGAAGCGGCGTCGCACAACGCTCAGCGTGCGGCGGCGGCGTGACTTTGCGGCGGCGGCGGCGACGGAGCGCGGCGGCGCGCGGGCCTACCACGTGACCAGCGGCGGCTCCCGCTGGCGCCAACTACAAATTCGTTTTGTGCCGTAAATATAGACCATTCCATTTAACGCTCTCTGGGCGGCACCATTTTGTTCGACAGCAGCGCCCTCTCCATACATCCGGGATATTCAGCGGGTTCGGCGGGGTAAAACGAGAGAGAGGGCACGCGCCCGACTCCGCTAGCAGACGACAAACCGGGGGGTTGCCATTCTCCATTTTTGGGCTGTATCGGCGGGCTGTACGGAACACCGAACTCTCGCTCGTGGCTGCCGTTGTGAAGTGGTTCGCGTTCTTAAAATTGTTATGTCTTCTCCAAAATCAGCCTATAGCTCTCTGTTGTTGTATTTTGGTAAATGATCAACTAGCATATCTTTTTTTCCGTTACTTAAAGAGCAGTTGAGTCAGCCGGCAGTACTACCCTCAACTACTGCGTGTATTGCGGCAGGAGAGCACGTTTTTATTTATTATTACAGACTTCCACTCATGGTCGCTAAAGGCCTACACCAGTACGAACTTTGTATAGTAAAAAAGGTAGAGCAACCGGATTTACTTTTCGCCGGAGAGACCGGCCAATCACACAGTTTCCCCTATTTTTTTTTTTTTTTTTTTTATTTGCACGCAGGTAACAGCGCAATTGGACCCTGTTAGTCCTTTTATCTAGCATAGTATGACACGATAACTGGCATACCAAAATCTCTATTAACCTCTCTGCTATGACCCTAATGGAACGGTCTATAGCTCTAATTTTTGTTCTTCGTTGTAAATTCGTTTTGTAATATTCTTTTTCCATCTAGCCCGTTTAAAAAAAAAAGTTTTTTTCCTTTGCATGTGTTCTTTAAAAAGAAAAAAAAAATGCCGGCGTTGTGTTAGCGCTGTTGAATGTGCTGTACCTACGCGCACATTAGAACGTCGGTTAATCTAAACACCATTTACTTGGGAGCTTTACTAAAGAAAAGGCGCGTCCGACCGAAGTCGACATCGTTATATTGCGTTATAATGACGCGATTTTCGCTTTCTGTTTTGTCCCTACTCTACGTTTTAGTTGTAACAAGTCTCTTTTCTGTTTTTGTTGTGCGTTTTAGCGCATGGTCTTCGTTGGTGCGGAATCTGCTATACGCTGCTTTCCCGATTGAATCGCCGCATTAAATTGACTTCGGCGTTATTATCTTTTCCTCTGGATTTGTTTAGGCTTCGGTATCGATTTTTATAGCTCGTTTAAAAGCTTTAGCGCTGTGACAGTTTCGAAACTAACCGTCTTATTTACCCTTTCCTGCGATAATTACCCGCATTGCTATTGGCACTCTAAATTTTCTCGTCTATCAGCTGTTGTCCACTTCCCCCCAACTAATTAATGATGACCGTTTGGCCCTAGGCTATGACATACACGTTAGTATTTCCTCTTTCGCAAGCCTTGTGTGTGTGTGTGTTTGGGGGGGGGGGGGGGGGGAGGCCTCGTTGCTCTTGGCAAACTCAAAATTCATTAATTCACCCGTTTCTGCTTCGAATGATTGAAAACGGGGAAGGGGTGGTGATGGGGGGGAAAGGGGTGGAGTGCAGAACTATGGTGCCCGGAGCGCGTCTTCGACTGGTGTTTATAGCTGCTGCCCATACATCAAAAGTGGTCCCGAAGTGGCAACAAATGACGTCACAGAAGCCGGAGTGTCCTGCTTTTCGGATGTCGCGATCCTGGCGGTTGGTCGTAGAAATGCTGGCGAAAAGCACGGGCGAACGCGAGTGTCGCTGTCGTCGCGGCGTCCCAACTTCTGGCTGCCGAAGCTTCCGTGGACTGTCCAGCTGGAGAGCGGTCTGCAGCAGAACAGGCGTCTGCCACATCCACCACCGCTGCTTGGGACACCACCAGGATCGCGACCGGCGACAGCATGACATTTCTATGACGTCATCAGGCGGAAGTCGAGGGACCACTTTTTGGGACGCGCTAAACACATCAGTTCGAGACTCGTTCCAGGCATGCCGTAGTAGTAGTAAGCGTTATAGGCGAAGTGGGGGGGAAAGTGCGAGCCAATCGTGGACGTGCGCTGGGCGCGTTTGTCACTGGCTCTTCTCTCGAGGCAGAACGCTACGTGACTTCCTGACTGCCGATTTGTATTCCGCGCTTTGCCGTCGGGTAGCCGGCAGGCTGCAAGGGGCGGGAAGGTGGCCCCACGTAGCGGCGGTTATCCGTACTCGGAAAAACCTGTTTGGCATTTCTTGGCACGGCCGCCGTCCGTCGCCGGGTCGAATGGTGCCAAAGCTGCTTCACGGAGACTTCGTTGAAGCAGTATATTAAAGTTGGCTCGGAGAGGAAAAGCCGATGGATATTGCCCTGTTTTGACTGGGGGGATGTGTTCTGTTGACGGAAGGAAATGGCTCTTTTCGAAGGTCGTTTCTTCGATTCCGGCAGTTGTGTTCTGGCCTTCTTCGAAAGAAACTTCGCCTGTCAGGAGATTCCTGGTATACATGGTGTCTCTTTTTGTTTTTCTTTAAGCTTTATAGATCTGTTAAAAAAAAAGGCAGTGAATAGACATATGGTTCCAATTAGAAACTTGCAGAGTGTCATCCAAAACGACAAAATCAATACTTTTTGGAAATGTTTTGAGCGCGTGGGAAGCGTAGTGGTGCGCTAAAGGTACCACTCGTGGAGCAGGTACAAGGCTGAGGCTATGATAAGAGACGGAAACATTGCGCGGTCACCTTATCGCACCGGCAGCCTTGCTCCTGCTGCACGAGTGGGAACTTTAGCGCACCACTGCGCTTCTCACGCGGTCAAACTCTATCTAAAAATTACTAATTTAGGGGTTTTCGATGACGCTCAGCTAGTTTTTTTTTTGTTTTTTTTTTATTCGAACCATGTATATTTTTTATTAAAAAGTTAATTAACAAATTTTACTTAATTAGCCGACTGCTCGTTACAATTTGCTCCCTATACTACGTCCCCCTGGCCGTATAACTCACCATCACAAACCGCATAAGTGTAGCTTTCACGGCTATTTTTTAAAACAAATCTGTAAAACTTAAAAAGAAAAACAAAAAAAAACTTTGTACATTGCGGCGTTACGATAAAAACAACGATGACTAATAGCATCTCCCCCCCCCCCTTTTTTTTTTTCATAAGAAAGTTTTTTCCGTCCACGGTTTCACCCAACCGCTGAGCCCGCCTCAAAATGCACCGTCTCGCGTAAAAAAAAAAAAAAAAAAAAAAAAAAAAAAAAAAGGTGATAAAGTACGCTTTGTAATGAGACTTGCTGTTAGCTTTGTTGAGAATGTCTCATCCGAACATTCTTTCTTTTGTCCTTGAAGTGCCAATAAAAAAAAAAAAAAAAGAAAAATTAACAATACGACACGTGTGTCAAAAAAAAATTAATTTTAAGCGATAAAAAAAATATTTTAGAGCAATATTGACGGCGCGAGACTTGATTTAGTCGCTAGTCACCTCCTCTTCACTTGTTTTTTCTCTCGGCATTTCGGGCGCGTGGAGGAAATGTGGATCGGCTTGGCCATCACGTTGAGGTGGAGAGAGGGCATGACCATTCCGTGACGTCATGGACTTTGCGCGCAGAATTTAAAATAAATTCGAATATACTTAAAAGAATAAAACATCAAAGAGGAGGACGGAACCAGAACTTCTTTCATTGAGCAACAGAACATAGAATGGCACAAACCATCAAAGCACCCCCTAAAGGTTTCAACGTTTTCGAAGAAGGAAGGAGAAAATTGTTAAAAGGAAAGGGAATTTACTATAAATATGAAAGTGTAAAAACCGCTGGCATCACGACGACGTATGTATAATCTACTGATCTCTGGTGCAAGGAATTCAACCTTTGTCATTGTCAGTGATAATACAGAGATGTTGTTGACAGTCCCAAAGGGAAATCTACTATAAATATAAAAGTTTAAAAAGCACTAGCGTCAATACGAGGAGTTAGTAGTCTAGTCATTTCTGGTCTTAGGGATTCGACCTCTGTCTTTGTCAGTGATAATAGTGAGTTTTAGTATTGCGTATACGAGAAAACGCATGCGCTATGTGTTTGCGTTAGCGTTGCGTGTTCCACGCTGCGCATGCGCGAAATCGTCATGCGCCAATCCAAGGCCGCGGTTTGGGCTCCGCGCACGCGCAGTGTGGACCACGCAACGCTCACGCAAACGCACAGGGCTTGCGTTCACTCGTATACGCAATACTAGAACTCACTAATGAAGGTAGCCAGTGAGAAAAACCTCACGTCAGGCAAGCACCACCACCACCACCACCACCACCACCACCACCACCACCACTAATGAAGGTGAGGGAATGTTGTTGTTGACAGTCCCCATGGCAAATGACTCAATGATTTCTCTCCCAAATCTGTTGTGCCCGCCGAGTATTCTAGTAGCAGAGAAATGAGGAGTACAGTCATCGCACGTGCGGCTGTGAACGATGATTGGGTGAAAAGACTCAATTGAAGCTTTTTCACCCAATCGTCGTTCTTAGCCGCACGTGCGATGACTGTACTCCTCATTTCTCTGCTACTAGAATACTCGGCGGGCACAACAACAGATTTGGGAGAGAAATCATTGAGTCATTTGCCATCGGGACTGTCAACAACAACATTCCCTCACCTTCATTAACAATGACAAAGACAGGGGTCGAATTCCCACGACCAGAAATGACTAGATTACTGACTTCTCGTCGTGACGCTAGTGCTTTTTGAACTTCTATAGCCCCTTCCTTCAAGGGCGCCGCCATCTTGAATAGTCGTCACTTCAAGTATGGGCGAAAACATTGTTTTGCCGTCGCCACGCCAGTAGAAGACACTTAGGATATAAGTGTAACCGTCACACAATATCGTTTTGCCTCCCCCATATTTTTTTACTAGTTACAAGTTGAAACGTTTTAGTATTTTTTCGTCGCCCATACCGGATACGCCTATTAGGTGGCTGGGGACGAGAGTACACAGAAAAGGTCTATATTTATAGTACATTTCCCTTTGGGACTGTCAACATCATCTCTGCTTTATCACTGGCAACTGACAATGACAAAGGTCGAATTCCTTGCACCAGAGATAAGTAGATTATTGATACGTCGTCGTGACGCCAGTGCTTGTTATACTTTTTTTATTTATGGTAAATTCCCTTTCCATTTAACAATGTTCTCCTTTCCTTCTTCGAGAACGTTGAAACCTTTGGGGGCGGTTTTATGGTTTCTGTCATTCTATGTTCTGTTGCCCAATGAAAGGAGTCCTGGTTCCGTCCTCCTCTTCGGTGTTTTATTCTTTCAAGTATTCGTATCAATTCAACAACACGCTCGTTTTCAATTACTAAAATAAATTTCGCACCGTCAATATGGCTCTTTTTTTTTCGCGTAAAATTAGTTTTTTGGCACCCGTGTCCCAACCAAATTGTATAATTTTTTTTTTCTTTCCAGTGTTTTTTTAACGGAACAAGAATTGTGTACCGGTCCTGAACTGGCCACGTAATCATGCAGCTCGACAGTATGGGAACGGCAGGGAGGAGTTTCAGTTGTCCCGCCTTGAGCGCGAGCTTCCTGCCTTCGATGACGCTTCAGCCACTCGTGAACCTCGAGCGTGCACGCGCAGTCAAAGCACGGCGGAAGGCAGCGGGCGCGTGCCGGAGGCCGGACCTTCGAAAGAGACGCCCTCTACCCTTCTCATCATGGCAGTGGTTATAGAGCTTCGTGCTTGCGTCTGGTCCACGAAGCTTCCCGCTGTTGGAATGTCTTGCACAGAGTGAAGAAAGCAGAAATGGAGACCCCCGCAACGTTTCAGTCGAGGAGTTCGCCTTGTTCGTCTACCTTCTTGTTCTTGTCCGTGTCCTTGCGCTGTTTTAATTTTTAATCATAAAATACCAACTAGCCCAAACTTCTACTTTAGTTCGAGTCTGCTTAGAGCGGAATGCGAGGGAAACCGTCCCTCGCGCTCTTTACCCCTCGCGTTCAGCCCCGGTGCCTGATCATCGCCGACACGCTTCTCAGCCACAATCGCACGCTCCCACCTGCTTGGGCCTTGGCCAGGTTCCGGGGATGGATATAAGGCCACGATAGCGCTATAGTTTCGTCACTGATAGCCATCTATTCAGTGCTCTAGACTTTGTTGTATACTTGTTTATGTATTTTATATCTTCTCTCTGTCTTCGCATCTCTTCTCTTTTTTGTATTGTGCGTTCCCCAACGCACAGTACACGCCTCTCTTTTTCTTCCTTTTTTTTTTTTTTTCTCGTGAAGTAGCAAGTCAACGCTTACGCATGTTGACCTCTTCATGTTCGTAAACGAGCAATCTCCTGGGCGTTTTCAGATCAGATCAAACAAGCATGTCCGGTCGACATTTTTAATTCTTACGAAAAAAATGTTTTGTGTATTCAGGAAAATGTCTTCAAACTTTTTTTTTTTTGTGTGTGTGTGTGTGTGTGTGTGTGTGTGTGTGTGAAAGAAAAAAACAGTTGTGTTAAATAAAATAAAATTGAATATTAAGATAAAATGTATTTTCTGGAACCAAATTCACAGTCTCTATCGGCGCCACACGCAAGTCGAACTCCACGCCCGAGGAGTCTCTGTCACGCACCGGGGATACCTGACCGACATCGCGTAGAAGACATGACCGCAGTGCTAACATTTTTGCGTCACCAGCAAAGGCCAGCGCTCGGCTTCGAGTCATATTTGAGCCGAACAGTGACGCAATCGTCGTGACCAATCTGTGCCCAGCGTTGGCCTTCGCTGATGACGGCATCTCATCAGCACTACGGCTTTGTTATCTAGGAGGTGTTGACCCGACATCATCCGAGATATCCGGCTGCGTGGCAGAATGCACCGCAGCTCTGCCCCCGGGGGAGAGCTGCGGTTTAATAAACCGGTTTAATAAATGATATCTGTAGAACGATTTCAGGTCCTATAATAAAAAAAAAAAAAAAAAAAAAAAAAAAACTACCAAATAACCTTTCAAAGTGCTATGTATCTGCGCACTGTTTTCCCGAACGCGCGTCTCCCTCAAGGCGGCCTCCCCGTCCGAGAAACGGACTTTGTGTGCGTGGACTGCTTTGGCTGTTTCAAGGACCTGACTGCGGAATCATCTTACTCATCGGGACCTTATTTACCTTAGTGATGTATCCTGTCCTCGTCCTCTTCATGTTGATTTCCTTTTATACATCAAACATTACCAGTACGCTTGAATTGGTCGACCCAGGAATGTTTCAGTGTAATTTTAAAGTTCCTTGGGAAGTAATGCCTGATGTAGGACACCCTTTTAATATTGTATATATATATATATATATATATATATATAAAAACTAGAGTGGAGCCACCAGTGCGGATTTATTTTAGCCATGCGATCAGGTGATGTGTTCAATGCAGGCTACGACTATCTGCCTAATTTTACCTCGTGTCTTTGTCCGCGTACTCGCTTTGTCTTGTAAGCGTCGGCGAACAAAATGAGCAGGCTAGCCAAGTGAGCTTGCTCAATTTTCAAGTTGTTTAAAAATTAATCGGTGGATAGATTTACTATGCTGCATACAGTTCCGTAGAACTACGCCCTCAGCTGAAGAAACGTCCAGGGGCTCCTGCCGCACGACAATGGCGGGTGGGCAAGAAACGAATATCCCGTGACATCGGCGTCCGGTACAGGCAAATGTGCAGCCCCCCCGCGCCGTCATCTTCGAGTCGCATATGCAGGATTGCGTGCGATTGTTTTTAAAGCTTCGCCGAGTCGCGCGAAAGAGTCGGGGGAACTGTCCGTTCCGCAGAGCACGGGTTTGGGGAATCACGGCTGCCGGAACGGCGTCTATCGCCGTTTCCGTCAGACAGGAGCGCGTCGCGTTGAAGCGAGCAAACGAGAAAGCCAGCAGAGAAGAAAGGACGCGCGTGCGCACTGCGCAATTCTCGGCGGCAGGTGGCTGTGCGACGTCATTTCCGTGACCAAGTTTTCGTGACGTCGGCCTCCCAACTTTGCACCCCCTTCCAAACGCGACGATTCTGCGACATTCCTTGTCACAACGGCGAACACTAAACGAACGAAGGGAAGGCATCGGCGTAGAGGAAACTTGCGCTGGTCTCGACGAGACGCGATTTTCCGAGCGAAGGCACAGAGCACAGAGAACACGACTGTACGATTCTCACATCGTCACACAAAAACTACCACGACAAAACGCTTTCATCGCGACGATTTTGCAACGCCACTTGTCTCAATGACGAACACTAAACGAATAAAGAGAAGCGATCGGCACCGCTTTCGTCGGTTTCGCGATCGTCCAGGCGGGGGGCACTTAGCACGTCGACGGCGACTAAGTTGGACGGCGAGACGATCGCTGAATTCTCACATAGTAGCACAGAAACTACCGCGCACAGAAACAGGTACCGGCAGAGCTCTCCGACGTAAACCCGGGTCACTTCGAGAGGTCGGCGTCCCTCGGCGCAACGTTAATAGCCGCGCGCGCGCCATGTTGAAAAAGATAGTTCATCAGCCCCTGACGTCAGTGACGTCAAAGAATGGGTGGAAGCAATTGGTTGACGGAGTGAATCCAAGGTGACCAACTGTGCTTTGGCTTTCTTCACCAAACCTTCGGTATTACGTTCTGGCCTAGGTAATCTGTACGTACACTTACCATATATATAGTGGCGCTGCCGTCGGAGGCCGATGCCGTCACGGCATTCCATTGAAGCTTCATAACGAACAAGCAGGTGGTTTTTAGTCATTGGTTCATTCAGTTTAACATATCTTTTCTTGCGTTTTCGGACGAAACATTGTTGTTTCTGAGGTTCCACTGCTACCTACGTCATGTTGAAGCAAAGAAATTTGCTCAAAAATTTGGTTTCCATACCCCTTTAAAGGAGCTGTGCAACGATATTCAATTGGAATGTTTTTCACTTTACACGAGCTTACTGGCACTAGTGGGACTCAAGGATACTCGCATGCAATGCCACTGGCCAAGAAACTCCTTTGTTGCGGTGTAATTTCAAGGACAAAAGCGATCATTTTCATTCAATCTCTCCCTTGCAAAATTCGATGACGTAACGCGGGGATCGCAGTACACCCGTATGACGATATTTGAATGCGGTTCATAGATTGGACCCGAGCATTGCGTGGGCACTCGATTTAGGCTCGTGATAATTGATAGCTCGAGAAGCATTCGAGTAGTGGCCCGTGTCCAATCGCTGCAACGACGACAATAGCCGAGCCATAACAATGTCTGGAACTCAGCGCGTGTCCTGTGCTTTGCCAACCCCAGCGCGTGGCTATGATCAACATTGGTGGCATATAATCGGCTCCAGATCACGTGGCCGCTTGTTCTGGCTGCGAGTTGAGGGCGTGAACGCTGCTCGTTGTTTTTTAATTTTTTTCTGGGACTTCTAATGCGTCGGGTGAAAAACGAAGGCGTGTTTCATAGGTCATTAACGTCAGGGATCCGTTCTAAGCGGTATTTGCGCAAAGTAAAAAAATTGTTGCATAGCCCCTTTAACATATGTGCAGTGGTGCGAATGAAAATGAAGTGTGTGCTTATGCTCCAAACGTTATTTTTGCTGCTCTAAAATGGACTTTCGGCTGCTCCAAAAGAACTCCGACCAATCACATCTTTGTGATAGCCTCAATAGACCCTTTTGAAAAGTGGACGTCCTCCAGTAGCTGCTCCGTTTTGCGAACCTGAGGTTCGAAGATTGAAGCAATGGGTCGAAAGGTTCACGAAGTTTCGAAATGTCGAACTTATTACCTAACAAATTTGACGATTTTTGAACTTCCGCATTTTTGGCGCTGAGAAAATCGATTGTTTGCGAACTTCCGATTTATCACGCACAGAAATTCGACGATTTTCGAACTTTCGACCTTGTTAGGTTCAAACGTTCGGCGGACTTCGAACATCTGAACAAAAGTTCGACGAATTTCGAACCAAATTCACCCCATAGGTTCAGAACTACAAATGTAAACAACACAAAATATCCCCAATGTGCGAAGTGTTGAAAATTGAATTGAGCTGATGGCGCCCCGAACGACTCGCTTTTAAAATGCTGAATGGTCGCTTAGTGGCCTCGGCCTCGTACCTTTTCCAGCGATAGCTGTTGTGGGCTATCTTCATCACTGGGCTCTTCTCGCCGTTGTTGCCAAATCCTTAAAAAAAAAGTGCGCCCACCACCCGCGGGAGCGAACCTGGGTCCACTGCGTGCGAAGCGGAGGCGTTGCCAATCTGATACACCACAGCTTTCTGTTTTCTCTTTAATACCTGAACCACAGCGTTAACCACCCGCTTTATACTTGGGGTTTCTGTAATATCCAACGGCCCACTGCACGCGCTCTCTGGAGGGGAAAAAAAAAAACACATAATAAAATGCCGTTGTAGCACTGTCAATACCAAGAGCTCGTGCAGGGAGACGGGCTTTCACGAGCCCCGGAACGAAAAAGGAACAAAAGCGTTCAGAACACAATGGTCAAATGTCTATTTTGTTTTTGTGGTACCCTATTCCCAATGCACGCGCTCTGTAAAAAATAAATAAATAAATAAATAAAAAATTGCTTAAAGATTTATTGGTGGATTTTAAGCGCGATCCAGACCAACGCGTTTTTGTGCGCGCCTATAGGCCGTGCGCTTCCCGGAAATTGCGTATTTCGTGACGTCGCGCCGATTCCTTGCGCCTTCCGGGCGCGCATAAGAAAGTTGGCTGATTTCAACTTCTGAATGCGCACGCGCACGAAAACGCGCTGTGACGTAGTAGCTAGGGCGCTCCTCTCCCGGCCAGTCGGTGGAGGGCAACAGTTCCGGCTCCGCGTTTCTTCGCCGTCTGGCGCAGATGCTCTCCGCTCGCCCGAAGCGGCACCGTCCTAACCAACGCGCATGGTTGTGACTCAGAAAGCGCACCGGAAACAGCAAGAACCTCACGAGATACGCAATATCCGGGAAGCGCACGACTTAAGCGCAAACCGCATGGCGCGTTTTTGCTCGCAATTCAGGGGCGTCGGCGTCAAACTGACGTCATTTCCTGCGCGCAGGCGCGCGTTTTCGCGGGAGCGTTGGTTTCTAGCCGACCCAGAACAAGACGCGCGCGCCGAGACGTCGAAGCGGCTCTCGCCCAATGAGGGTCGGTCGAACTATCACGTGATCCTGCACAGTACGCTGTTTCGTATTCAGCACATTTCAAGGTGTTCAAAAGCATTTTTAATTTCCATATAAAAATTGAAAAGGTGTTTCTTTTGACACACAAACCCGCTTTATTTAGTTATTTGTTCATTTAATTCTCATTTTGTAGTATTTGCGTCAACATTTACATCGCGTGTTGAGAATTCTGTTATCTGGCAACGCTGATAACGCGCGGCCGGCGGTGCTTGGCTTTGCCTGCTTGCGGGTGCCCCCGCGTCAGCTTCCGCGCGAGCGTTCATAGCGCGTCGCGTTTTCGCGTGCAGAAAAACGCGCCATGCGGTCTGCGCTTTACGCGCGCACAAAAACGCGTTGGTTTGGATCGCGCTATAGGGAATGCATTAGCCATGACCCTTGCAAACGCCACACACGTCCCCCTTTGGCAAACGCTAACGCTGACCGCCTCACTTTTCTCTTTTGCTTCCTCAGTTTTTTGCTGCCTCTTTTTGGCCTCGTCACGGGGTCAGTGTTGGCGCTTCCCAAAAGAGGACGTCGGATTGCTACTAGTTAGCAAAGAAGTAGTAAGTACACATCGGGACACCGTTAGCGCGAACATGACATCGTCGCATTTTCGCATTTTACTTCTAAATAGTATTAGCGAGCACGAAATTGTATCACTTACATTATAGAACTAATTGAGCTCTTTCCGTGGCTCTAATAACTTGGATGACATCTCTTGGTTTCAAAGAGAAAAACTGGAAAAACCGGCGATCGCTTGTTCGCGCTAACACTGTCGCGCTCTGTGTTCACCTGACCGCCTCAGGGCATTTTGATGAACCGCTCAGCCAGTTCAAGGCTTGTTTCATAACTTACGACAAATAACGAGTAATACAGGTAGTACACAGCACTCGGAAGGAAGGAGTATATATTCACGGCATAAAAGAAATAGGCAAGGTTTTCAGTAAAACGTTTTCGCGATTTTTTTATATGACTTTATAAGAACTTAGTTTGAAACTGCGCGATTCGGTCTCCGTCCGTGAAATTCAAAGACTTCGAACTTAAAATCGAAACTTCCAAACTTTTCGAACTTGTACCTCCAAAATGTTTCGAGCTTGAATCTGAAAGAGATCGAAATGTCCGAAGTTTTCGAACTATCCGTCAAAAAGTTCGAAATCTTCTAACTCGAACCTTCAGAAACCTTGACATTTGTTTAATTATATTTGAGTTCTAACATCAGCGGTGTTCGCACAGTTGCAAAAGTTTCAAATTCGAACTTGGATGACGTGATCGAGCGGTTGAATATCAATAAAGATTACTTTCAGATGAGTTTCAACATAAGTGCAGCTCGTTGAAGTTACCGAAGGCAAGAGTGAGATAGTCACAACTAAAAAGAATGAGGATGCTCCTGGAGCAGTTACTCGGTCTTAACAATGGCGTCGTTTCAGTAATGGGCAGCGTTTGCAGAGAAAGGGTGAAAAGGGCAGAAAGAGGAAGGCTAATGTTTCTTGCATTTTTTTTTTTTTCTCTTGGAACCTTGAAACAAGCTTTCGTATCTCGGCCGTTAGTAATATTGTTAACGATGTCTTAATAACGGAGTACCTGCGGGTATTATCTAACGTTCAGCCGCGTTAGTTTTCTTCAAAGTAGTCGTTCTTCGTGTTGACGTTTCGTCACGGCCAGGTGCACCCGACGTTCCGTACGTGCAGCGCCTGGGGAAGAGTCAAATAAGAAACAAGAGGGCAAAAACATAGTTCTACGTGACCCGGTTGACGCAATAGAGAAAGCTTCTTGTTTCCTTTTCTTTTGAGAGAGCGCGAATGTGGGGTAAGCCAGCAGAAATGTATGCTGTTAACGAGGAGGAACCGTGGAACGATCCATGTGACGTCAACTGTAAGTCCTCTGTGAGATGGCAGTGACGCCACGGGTCACTTTCATTGTTCTAGCTCCGTTACACGCGCGTGACGCCGTAAGAAGGAATCGTGTTTCCGGCACCGCGTGGTCGACCGCCTTTGATGCAGGACGCAAATACCTAGACATTCGGAAAACAGTAACCTCCCCCCCCCCCCCCCCCCCCCCCGCCCCCCGCCTTCTTCTCCCCTCCACTCTTAAGCGCCGTTCACGCATATGCAACCGAGTAAGACCGAGAGAGACCAGACTGGTTTTTAAGCCTTTTGAGACGTCTTAGGGCCGGATGTGCTGCAGCGGAGCTGGTCCTAAGAAGTCGCAAGAGGCTTAAAAACCGGTCTGGTCTCTCTCGGTCTTAGTCGGTCGCAAGAGTGTGAACGGGCCTTTAGGACCGGATGCGCTGCAGCGGAGCTGCTCCTAAGAGATCACAAGAGGCTTAAAAACCGGTCTGGTCTCTCTCGGTCTTACTCGGTTGCAAGAGTGTGAACGGGCCTTAACTCGGTCGCAAGAGTGTGAACGGCGCTTATGTGTGAACGGCGCTTTACTTTGAGAAACAGCAGAAGCAAAGATGCATGTGGTCCTGTTCCGGAGCGGTTTAGCTGAGGGAACTTGTGTGAAGCACAAACACGGGAAGCACTAGTGCATTCGTTTATTATATTTGCTAGCATTTTTTTTTTTTCAAAGTTCCTTAAAGGGGCGGTGCAACGATATTCAATTGGAATGTTTTTCACTTTACACGAGCTTACTGGCACTAGTGGGACTCAAGGTTACTCGCACGCAACGCCACTGGCCCAGAAACTCCTTTGTTGCGGTGTAATTTCAGAGACAAAAGCGATCATTTTCATTCAATCTCTCCTTTGCAAAATTTGATGACGTAAAGTGGGGATCGCAGTACACCCATATGACGATATTTGAATGCTGTTCATAGATTGGAGCCGAGCATTGCGTGGGCACTCGATTTGGGCTCGTGATAATTACTAGCTCGAGAAGCATTCGGGTAGTGGCCCGTGTCCAATCGCTGCAACGACGACAATAGCCGAGCCATAACAATGTCTGGAACTCAGCGCGTGTCCTGTGCTTTGCCAACCCCAGCGCGTGGCTATGATCAACATTGGTGGCATATAATCGGCTCCAGATCACGTGGCCGCTTGTTCTGGCTGCGAGTTGAGGGGGTGAACGCTGCTCGGTTTTCTTTTTTTACTAGGACTTCTATTGCGTGGGGTGAAAAACGAACGCGTGTTTCATAGGTTATTAACGTCAGGGATCCGTTCTAAGCGGTATTTGCGCGAAGTACAAAAATTGTTGCATCGCCCCTTTAACACAGTGGGGAATTACTATCATGAAATGTTTTGCAGCGCTACTATAAAAAGCGCTGTGTGCACTTCACGAGCAAAAAAAAAAAAAAATCTAAATCGAGGTGTTTGTTTTGTTTTAATGTGTGTGCTTGTAAGGATCAGTTGTGCACGAAGAAAGAAAAATAAATATGAGAAATATAGGGCGTGCGAGTTATATTATTCCCGAGAAAATCTAAATATATTTAATTATTTCAGTAGGACGGGTGGTTGTTAATAGCTCGGTGCCGTCAATTATACCGTACCGAGTGTTAGCAAATATGATCGAGCAATTTATACTGCGAATTCATATTTTAAGTAATACTTGCAGCAGCTGCGATAAAAGGAAATTAAGCCCCTGAATAGAGGCAGTTGTGCTTGCGCACAGACTTCTTTCCCTGCTGTTATTCTGGAAAGTCAAAAGGTCCCACTTGCAGCACGCCTGTCATGTTCAGACAGTCGACTTCTGTTAAACTTCCAGCTCTCTCTGTTTGTACAGAGTCGCTTACTTGAGTCGTCCTCGTGATGATGCAACGTGTGTGGTCATTTGGCTTGAGGACACGTCCTTGGGCTCGCAGAGCTAAATAACCCTGAAGTGTTTTTTTTTTTCTTTTTTTGTTTTCCCGTGGCTTATGTAGGTATTTTCGCCGGAAAGAGTTCTAGAGCCATAAGAGATTATCGGCCTGAATAAACTGAAACACCGCCAATACGCACGCACGCACGCACGCACGCACGCACGCACGCACGCACGCACGCACGCACGCACGCACGCACGCACGCACGCACACACACACACACACACACACACACACACACACACACGCACACACACACACGCACGCCACACACACGCACACACACACGCACGCACACGCACGCACGCACCACACCACACATACATACATACATACGTACGTACGTACGTATACATACATATATATATATATATATATATATATATATATATATATATATATATATATATATAATTTTTTTTCTTTCTGCGAGCTGTTGATTTGGGGGGTACCATGTTTGATTTCCCTTCTGCGCTCGTCCAAGAATGGTAGTCCGTCCGACACGACATTTTTCACTTCTACAGAAAAAAGACAACCCTCCCTTGTTTTCTGTCGTTTTGCGAGGTGCAGTCTGCTTGAACACTGGCGGAAGGGTTGATGTTTCCTTTGGGAACACCTCTGTCCTCTGTCGTTCAACTTTCGGGGGCCCTGGTGTCGAGTCCGCACACTTGTGGGTGGCACATGGAAGCGGTTTCCGTGGAGTCGTGCCGCTCGTCCACTCAACCCCACACTATATATAGGCGGGGCGAGACGATTCGGTGACGGCTGTTTCCTCGGGAGTCGGCGTCGGTTGTCAAAGGCAAAAAGGAAAACGTGTGCAGGCGAGTGCGATTTCAGGCCGTGGAACGTGGGGAACTCGTGACACCCCTTACACGTGTTGGTGTATTTCTGGCACAGGGTCGTGTTTTTATTCGTGACGGCGAAGAATCGACGAAGCCGGAGTGGGAAGGAAGCTTTTACCGCCGGACGGAACTCCGGCACGGTCTGAGGACGGGGTCCTTACGTACGGGGTGGGACGGGGCGGCTGTTCGCCTATCCAAGTAACGAGTTCGTTTTCTAAAGCATGTTTCGAGTTGTCCAGTGATTCTCGATTCCTTCCTTAGATGTTGTTGGTGTTGGGTAGACGTCTCGGCATGCCTTTATGCATCTTGGCACCGAGTCATGGCCCGTCATCATGGATGTCCTACCAGTCTCGCTCACAACCTGGCGTCGTCGCGCTTGAAACTCTGGTCATGAGCACGTTGCATGCTAAACAAACGGGTTGATTCCACAATTTCTTATATATATAATCCGGCTGTTACATTTGCGAGATTTGATGACCGTTGAGTTGAGATCCGTCGGTCGACGAAGTGCCGGCTTTCAAGTCCGAACTTTATGGTTTTCAATCTTGGCCGAGGTGCCCGCTATTTGACGGAGGCGTATTGGGGAAAATCAAGCTAACCCTCAGTCCTTCGCGTGCCGGATTCCCTTCAATAGGTTGCGTGTAAATTTCAATTTCAACTTTCCGGCGGTGGGGCCGAAAATTTCCGTCCATTGTATTTAGTTTGCAGTACCCTTTCTTTTCATTTTGATTGCTTCCTTTTCTAGGGCCTTCAAAGCGCTCCTCTGTCAACTAATTCGAACATCTACGGTGGCGACTATAGAAAAGTCGGGTGACTGGGAACGTTTTTTGCCGCTTCGGGGACGCAATGGAAGCCAGGGAGGGCTCACTCAAATTAATATCGAGGGAAACGTAGGTTCCCTCGATATTCTAGGCATTGGCATGGAATACAGAGGGATGCTAGATAGTGGGGCAGCACGGTTGCTCGTGTGCCTGGGTTGCCAAAGGTTGCGTCGGCGATATGGAGTCGGCACGTTCGCGAGACGCCTGTCTCTTCTCCGACGACGCGTGTGGCAGCTTCTTTTTGTTGTCCTTGGCATTCTGTATCTCATTGTGACTCCCAAGGACGCTGTTTCTTTTCGCTGATGTGCCAAGTGGCCTTCAAACGCGGTATTGTGTCTGAGTCCCAGCGCCGTCGACAGGGGACGGCGAGACGTGCGGCAACGGTGAAATGAGCTCCGTGACGGCGGCCTGTGTCGGTTTTATATTGGGTCGGCGCTGCGCGAATGTTCCTCTCTCCTCACCTTACTCCAAATTTAAAAAAAAGAAAAAGCACGACTTGCAGCCCATGTCAGCAACTGTCCCGGGACCAAGGCTGACACCATTTTAACTGCCAAAGTCGGGTTCGTTTATTGTCCCGACGACTATAACCTATACACGCGAGTGTAGTTGTCGTTTGTCTTCATGCCGAAGGCAGACCGAATTATCCGAGAGAAAAATGGAAGCAGCATAGGAGTTTGTCGGAAATGTCAACATGACGCTTTGACGGCAGTGACGACTGTGTCCACGGCGTGAAAACGTTGTCGCATTCTTCGGAGTTCTCACCCCATAGAGATTTTTTTTTTTTTTAGGGACTTTATTTTTGTTTTGGGCGCTGTAAGAACACCATGGATTTTACGTAGCCGATATTTTGTGAAGTGGGGCATTTGTGCGTGCGCTCGTGTTACAAGTGCGCGTCAGAAGTCATGGCTTATGTTGTGTGAGGTCCTCCCTCGTGCCGCGTGGTGTGCCGTCTGCGATGTGAAATCCGGGTCAGCTTGCTGGAACCAGGGCCGGCTTGCTAGAAATGACGTCTCAGCTGAGACTGCATGGGGGGAAGAAAGCACTCACTGCCAAAGCCAGCTCAAATCATTGAGTAATATAGTAAATGTAAAGAGTGGACACTCCCATAGGCCCCAGCGGCCCAGATAGTGGAAACACACCGAGGACACTAGCAGTCAGCAGAGGCGCTTAAATAGTTTCGGTTTCGATTAACGTTAGTTTCGCTTCCGTATTTTGAGCTTTAGCTTGGCTTCCTTTGAGAGCTTTTTTTAATCTTTTTAGATACTCACCCGTTTTGTTTTCAGTTATTTTGAAGTCACCCTTTAAGGCTAATGACGGTCTTTTAGTGCAATCACATTTGTTTGTTAGAACCCAGCGCAGGAAAAACGGCAAGGAAAAACGGACGTCCTCCTGCTCTCTTCCTTCGAAGCTTATGAAAGCTGTGTGGGGGACCCTCTCATGCGTAATTTGGCTTTATGAATGAATCCTCCATGGTCAAACGAAACAATAGCGTGTTTCGTTTAACTCGGTACACTATGACGGCCTGGCTTCGTGGCTTTAGAGTGCAAATGCCCAATGAACTTTAAATTCCTTCGAAATGCTGACCGCGTATGTGCCTTGCAGAAGCATCCGTCCAAGCGCTTCCATCGACCATGTACACGCATTAATTGTTCCTTCAAACATTACACTAAATGACAGATAAGTGCTGCGTCTGCAAGCCCGAACGCCAAAACGTTAAAGGCCCTAAATGGCCGGCATGCAGCAACTGTTAGAAAAGGTTTAAATATAAGAGGCCGTAAGCGAGACTTTGTTGAAAAGCAAAGTTATATATTATTACCAGACGCACGTTTAGCATAGAAATAGCAACAGCGGATGAGACCGGTAACTCGCAGGAGCATTCAATTGGTGTCGTCCTCTGTCAATAAACTGCAATCACGATACATCGTACTAGAAACGCAAAAACGCAAATACAGACTTGTGATATTACAAACCGTAAACTTCCGAATGCCTGAAGCAGGGTCCAGCGTTACGAGCGACATGAAAGGGACCATGAAATGACATTTTTACTTTTGCCAAATAACTTTTGCATTAAACATTCAATGTTCACTGAACGCCGAACAGGCATCCGTTTTCTTTTCGGTTTGTTAACTTCTACACGAAAAATTATTGAAATATCGAGTTTTTCTTCCTCTCCAACCCGCGGCGTAATTTTGACGGTCGTGACGTGCCCTGTCACCGGAACCGGAAGTTCTCTCGGCAGTAGGAGAATGGGAGCGTTAGCGGCAAACTGGCGGTGTGCCGTAGGTTTTTCCGCAGGATTTTACTGCGCTGATGGCGCCGATGCCACCGACATATTTTCTGAATCGGCGGCGCTTCTCATCGCCGCGATAGCCATGGACACATCGCAGCTGAGCGAAATTCAATTAGAAATGTTGCGATACAGCGACCGCAAAGGAACTGGTCGCAGCAGGTCATCAACACGACAGCCGCTTCTCTGCCGCCGTCAGCCGTTTTCGCGGTATCTCTAAAAAGAATTGGACGCGCTGTCACTCACTGGCATAACAGAAAATGCACAGGGTTTTCTATGGGCTCAGGCTTTATTAACTTTTATTTTGTCAAATTAGGCTCGCAAGGAAGATATGATAAAAAAGAAAAAGATGCAGTACGCCGTCTTGGACGATCACGACTTTACTGATAGTACAAATCTGGCCACACGCCTTTTCTACGATTGCAGAAGACAAGGTAATCTTAGCAGAGATATAGCAACGTATAAATATGATTTCGTGATCACATAGACGTTGCGATCATTCAAGGAATGCTAACAGTACTCACTTTTCTCGGGTGATGAGAACGCGTCCAAATTCGCATCCTCATACACGCCTTTAAATACAGTACGCACCAGTAATATCTTGAACTTGAGCACACGCATGGAAGGCGCAAAGTAAGAAATTCGGGCAATGTTCGAGGAGACAAATGCTAAGAAAGCACCACTGTAGTCGAAGTAAACAAAGACGACGGCACAAGCGTTTCTGCTGTCTTGAGGGTGCCGCAACAACATCGCCGCACGAGTAGGTGGATCTTCCCTTCTAGGACGTGCTGGGTTATCATCGCGACACGCGACGAGAATTCAGTCAAGGATAGCGCTCTACATGGAACGATGAGCTTCCACCACGCCGACCGCGTTGATCATCACCACCGACACCATGTTTTCAACAGACAGGCGGCTGTGCAGCGCAGGCGCAGTCTGATCTTTGGCGCATAGCTCCGAGCATTATAAAATTCGGCAATTTCCGTCACATCGCTAACTATTAAACAAAATGTGGATCGGAATATTCTTTAACAAACCTTTTAAGAAACATTCGCCGGCAATTTATTGTTTATGATCGCGGTGCTGGTGAGGTAGGCTCTTATCCAATAGGCGACGTGGATTTGGCACCGCGGATGCATCGCAGTGAAAAGGCAAAGAGCTTTCAAAGGAATGTTTTTTTTTTTTTTTTTTTTTTTTAGACAATATTTGCGGAACTGGTAGAGCCGTGTCTATCGGTGTGTTGTGCCAACTTTGAGGCAAATCAGCGACCATGAAACAATCGTTGGAGTACCCCTTTAAAGCGATACGGACACCAAATTCTAGAGCCCATCTCTTTGCTTGAACATGAAGAGGGTTAAAATAGGACTTCACCGATACCAATATTCCGTAGGATAACGCGAGAAAACGTATTTTAAACTGAATAAAACGATAAGCAAAAACCACTTCGTGGATGTCTGTGAAGCTTCGATGGAATGTTGTGACGACAACATGTCCGTAAGAGCAGCGCCACAACGGGAAATGCGCTCACTCATAGATATTACCTAGGCCTGAACGTAGTACCGAGGCTCTTTGGTGAAGAAAGTAACAGCAGAGTTGGCCACCGTTCGTTTAACTGGTGGTCTTTCCGGCAACGCTTGTTTGGCGTGGTTTGGTGATTGTGTACGTGCTATGTAATATTCACGCTACGAAATGTCTGTTTAAACGGGCCCGAATGCACACCTTTCCTGATGACGGAATAGCCGCCTTGGTCGACTGCAACTGATAACGAACTCGATCGCTATCGTTGCTAAAAGGAGACAGCCCGTACGGCTCTGCAAAGCGGCGCGCATGTAAACAAATAGCTGCGGCGTTTTTCGTGGCTTCGGGGATGCGGGAGAGAGCCAATGTCTGGAAGATACGTTTGAAGTAAAAGAGTGTGAGCAATATCCACATAAATACCTGTTCGCACTGGCAGCGGAACCGCACTGGCACCGCGTTCTTGGTAACCGCTTTGGGAACGATCTTTTACCACCGATTTTATGAACCGCTGGGCCCACAATTGCAACTCGATGCTGACGTGACGCTCGGCAGAGAAATATTGGACCGGCATTGAGTCGCTCCCAAAAACTGCTCTAACTCGACATGTGTTGGCGTACTATCATGTCGGAATAAAATAGACATCTAAAAAACGTGTACGTACCCATGTTGCGAAGGCAATCCATATGGCATTTATTTGAGCTCTATAACACAAAAAAAGGAGATTGAATCGAGGAGAGTGTCCCTTTTCGACGAGAGCGTTCGTCACCGCTGCGTCTGCAAACAAGCTAGGTACGACGAGGGGAAATACTGGCCTTCTACCCCACAATAGAGGTCAGGGTTCAAACTATTCATACGAGAAGGGTCCACAAAGGTCGCGTGGGCCCGCACAACACTCGGAGAGCCAATCAGCGCAACTTACGGGGGCAGCTCAGCGAATGACGATGCCAAAACATATGTTTAGACCAAAAAACGCAGTCTGAGTTGTGACATTAAGCAATCCAAAACGTCACGCTCGCATTGCTTAATGTCACAACTCGGGCTGCGTTTTTTGGTCTAAACCTATGTTTCGGCATCGTCATTCGCTGAGCTGCCTCCGTAAGTTGCGGTGATTGGCTCTCCGGGTGTTGTGCAGGAAAGTAGACGCACGGTCGTTTTTTTAGAGTGTGAGTTAGACTAGAAAGTCAACAATTATCCCCACTTCATTTTTTTTTTCTTTTTACATAAATGTAGGGGTTGTACATCATTTTTCTACATGGTCTCATTCCTCTTCGATGCACTTGGTCCAGCGGTCTACAGGTTTGCGTATTCCCAGGTTTTCGGTTGTTTGTCCGACCATTTACGCACCGCATCCTGCGGTGACAGACGTCCTCACCCTCTTCGTGCCTGACGCTTGTCCGGCCACTTTTAAACTTCTCGAGCCACTCACACACGCTTCTACGTGGCAGAGCGCTGTCCCCGCATTGTGTTGTAAGCCTCGGGTGAATTTCAGCCAATGGTGCACCTTCCGACCAGAGAAATCGAATCCCTGCTCTTTGTTCCTCCTTAGTGCACACAGCTAGCGGAGCGGCCACGTTCACACTGAAACAGAAGCAAGAAAAAATGATTGGATAATGTGACCACAGTAGTATCATACTCTAAGCATGCGTGCGCTGACGGCGGTGCGGAAAACCCAAAGATGTGTAATGGCTGAAAGTGCGGGTAATTTTTTTACTTCCCCTCGTATATATACAATTCGAATCGAAACTCGTCAGCGTCAACTGTTGTGTGTTATGGCGATCATATTTCAGACGGTAGAAATCCCAGACGCGATTTCGCTCAATTATTATTGTTATTATTATGATTTTAATAAAATGCCAATATGTGAATTTGCCGCTCTGCAGCTGCCAAGGAATGAAATATTGAGCAGCAATTTACTTAATTGCTGCTCAATATTGTTGTTGGATTTATTTATAAGGGGCTAGCTAGCAGCTTGCACTGTTTCGTTGGATCTCCTGAGCACTCCGACCCTCCGGTTTGAGCTACGCCTTCACCCTCCATGTTTGTTTTGCTCTACTTGGCGCGTGGTCACGCGTGTCTTTGTCTTGGTTCCCGGACATTTCATCGAACGCCGTTTCATCGAACGCCGTTTCATAAAAAAAATGGACGTTGCATCGAACGCCATTTCATCGAACGCCGTTTCATCGAATCGCTGACGGCCGTTTCTTCGAATGTCTTTTATATGAAAAGTTTGAAAGATGCTCTTTCATGCACGGATCGAGTGCATTTTCGTGTGATTCACCCATTTCGTCGTCAGGTTTTTTAATGTCCATACTTGTAGCTGTTACAGTTTATTTTGATGCAAGTAACCGACAAGGATATTTGTGCCGATTTTAATGTTTGTTTCGCATATTGTGCTTATCTGTTCACCCCCTCTGTATTACCCAATGGGCCTTGAGGGTATTGTAACAAATAAATAAAAAGTCGCACTCCCGATAAGAGCGCACTCCAACTCATGGAGGCCAGAAGGCGACTGAGGTTTTGCGCAGGCGCAACAACTTTAGCCATGTGAGCCTCCTAGCCTCTCATGTCTTTCTATTGATACTTTTTTACTGCCCGAAGCTTCCAGTAGCTAAAGCTGAGGTGCTATTTATGAAACTACAGCGAAACATTGTTTTTTTAGTTCTAAGACTCAATGAAGTCAAAAGTAAGTACGTCACCTCAAATTTTATTTGAAAACTTTCGGGGGTTCATGTGTTCGTGGGACAGCCATTCACCGTTTCGAATGATGAGCAATTGCTCACAAAAAGTCCCCCACAGCCATGCTCCGTCGGTTCTCATAAAAAAGGCGGACCTTCACATTTCTTTCCGCTATGGCCTTCTTCTGGCGAGGAGGCTCTTGGGAACTCAGCATCGCCTCCAGCTTGTCTTCGGTCAGTTGATGTTCTGCGGCGATGTAAGTCAAAAACTTCCAGAACCCGGGATGGGCACCTCCGACTAGCTCCAGGAAGCGGGAATGCCACCCTGGCGTTCGATAAGACGGCGTTCGATAAAACGGCGTTCGATGAAACGGCTTTGATGAAACGGTGTTCGATGAAACGGTGTTCGATGAAACGGCATTCGATGAAACGGCTTCGATGAAACGGTGTTCGACGAAACGGCGTTCGATGAAATGTCCGGTCCCACTTTGTCTTGCTTGTGCCCTTGTACGTGGCCTGGTGCGCACATCTAAGTGAGACCAAAGACTTTCTTTTTTTATTTTATTTTTTATGAGCGTCTTTTTCGACTGCTGGGAAGCTAAAAAGGTGGCAATATTTTTCCAGGAACAGAATACTGAAATTTTTTCTTCCTTCCATCTGAACAATATAAAAATTGTCGTAGTGTCGTCACAGTCTAGTAGTTGTGTTTTCAGCTGGTCCATACGCGCAGCCCGCGAGTCTGGAAGCTCGCGCTTGTGTGTTCGTCGTAATTTTATTCAGCGTCCTTTTATCGACGCTGCGGGGTTGTTGTGCGCACTTGAATTGCTCCATCTGAGGGGCTGAGGCCAGTCCCTTCGCTTGAGCTCCGTGAGATGACAAAGCTGACAAGCTCGGCAAAATGACCAGCTCGGCTAGATGACAATGTTGGTGACATTCGGACGTTTCTTGCGGTTGCATGTCGGCGATTCCGCAATGGGACGCCCCTTTTGTCTATGCGACGGCGAAAGTGGCCAAATGTCCGAGGATGCTGATGTGGTATCATTAAGTCGTGTCCATTTAGTGCCCGTGCGACGGTGGGGCACACTACCTTTCGCTTGGAGAGGGGTACCAATGAGTCATGGGATGCGCCACGGGAGTGGCCGCGCTCGTAGACCCTGCCGTCATTGTCTAGCGGGATTGCAACATCAACATGCTCGCCGTATCTACGCGCCCCTCGTGAAGCAACCGAAAATGCCCGCATGCCTTTTGTTTGTGGGCTTGCGAGAATAATGCTTTCCGCGCAGATAAAAGCGCCAGGTGAAGTCACGTGTTCGCATGCGTGTGTGAGGAGGAACTTGAATCGGGCGAGGAGTTTGTGGACTCTTGGAAAAATGTTTGACAACGGGAGTGCAGCTTTTGCGCGTGATCTTTTTTTGTCGCTTCTGGTAGAGCGACATTTGGAATGCCCAGGAAGAAGGCGGCCGTTGAAGAGGTGAAAGCATCTACTCGAAGAAGGCTTGCGACGCTTTTCGAACGGGTTCCGAGCTTGTCGCGTGGCGAGTGTGCGATGCCCGCCAGTGCTGCCTTCACGGATCCCCAGCAGAGCGCACGGGACGAGCAGCGGGCGAGGGGGAGCGTCCCCCCGGATTGCGGTCGGATATCCGCCGCGGCAGCAATCGGTTTCCTGCGTGCGTAGCCGGTGCGGCCATTGGCCTCTGGGGCTCCTCTATCGTCCACGCGGTCGGCTCTCTCCGGCGCTTTTCCGACGGAGCGGAGGGAACGGCGACGCCTGGGTGGTGCGAGGGACGTCCAAACTCCGCGAGGACAGCGGCCCGGGTTCCCCCGGGGTCTGGGCCCCTGGGCGCCTGCAGCGGGAGGGCTCTTGGGCCAGGCGGCAGCTCGCCTTGGAGGAACCTGTTCTGGCCGTGGCGGAAACGCGTCCTTCCAGCGTCGGCGTGTCCTTTGTCCGCTCTCTCTTTCGCGCGGTGTCGAGAGTCAAGCTCGACCTTGCCGCTGCTTTCGGAGTCTTTTCTGCCGACGAGGAAACGCGAGCAGGAAGCTCAGTTTCCGTCTCCCGAGGGGTGAGGCTTTGCCGCTAGATCGCCGCTTCCGGGTTGCGCCGACCGGAAGTCAGCACTTTAGCCGAGCGGCGTCGCTCCGGCTGCCCAGCTCTCCGGCTGGCCGGCCTCGCTACTGTGGGTCCGCGAGACGGCCGACATCCGCGCGCCCAGCCTGCCATGGAGCCTGCCATCGTGGCCGCGGCCGCCTGCTTCGACCGCGCCAGCGACGTCTACAAGGTAGGCAGTGACGTGGGCGGCTTCGGACCTCGAGTCCGCTCGACCAATCTGCCCGCGCGTGGTGACTGGGCTGCGCGCCGGCGTGGTGACAGCACCGCTCGTGGCTCGCGTGCTGGGTGTCTGTGGGGTGCGTGCCTCGCGAGCCATCGGTGGAGCGAACGTTCGCTTTGACGTAGACCGAAGGTTGCGTCACCGCGATCGTCGGTCCCCCGAGCGTTGTTGGCGCGACTAACGGGGATCCCGGAGGGCACTGACCTCTCGTTCCGTCAACGGCTCTTGTTTTGCCGAATAGCGTGCGCCGGAGAGACGGTTTGCTCGGCTAACCTCGAGTGCGGCACTTGAACTTGTTCGCGGAATGTTCCTGCTCTGTCCCGGTGAATCTACGCACCGGGGTTCTGCATACTGCGAGCTGGAAATCTCGCGCGCTTGTATTGGCAGTCGTACCGATTGTTGTTTATCGAGTTGGACATATTCACCCGCTCCAAGTGTAAGCCGTCATCCTTTCGTGCAGACTCGAAATAACCCGCAGCAGCGACGATGGCGCAACGAGCTTGACTACAAGTTGTAACATCATCTCTGGAGCCGACTTGATCTTGAGGGGTGGTGTGACTATGCGTCCGCTGCGTTAGTAGAGCTGCATTATATCATGGAGGAGTCACGTGACCAGGATGAACCAGATACTTATTGCCGAAGGTTGTCTGGTGTTCTGTTTGTTGACGTTTATATTCTGCGTCGTACTCTTTTGATCACGTAAAGTAGAAAGTGTGCCTGCTGATTACGCGGGCGAGCACGCCGGAGACAAGGCCGCGTCCCGATGAAATCAGTCAAGAATGTGTGCCAGGCACGTGTGCGAGGCCAAGTTGGTACGCCTACCAGCCACTCTATTCTTTTCTCTGCCCTCGAGCAGGCTGTTGGTGCTGGCTCAGTCTCGTTTTGCTTCGCCGTCTGGGCGCACTCCCCAGGCTACGCGAATGTGGGCCGACACCGTCTGCAAAGATCGCCACGAGCAAAATCCGGTAACGTCCAAGAACGAAATAGTGCCAAAAAACCGCACCGCGACAGCGTGTGTGGGGATGAATGTCCGCGGTTATCGACTCGCACCCGAGTCCGGGTCACGTCGCTCCGGTATGAACTCTCACGTTCACCGCTACACGTTCCATGGGCAATCTCGTGGAACGTCCACAATTAACTCCTTGCAGTTATGTTTCATAGTTTGCAACGACCGTCCTGCGTGTCTTTCGTCCCAGGGAGGATACACGCCTGTTGCGTGGCTGCAGGTTGGGTGTCGAGGGTTTGGGCTCACTGAAGCGCACGCATGAAGTCACCCTCTATCTCCTGTCGTTTGCTGGTGCCTTCCTTTAGATCCGTTCTGAGCCACTGCTCAGTTCGCGTTTGCCTATTACGGCAAGAACTGAATAGCGCGTTGGTTTGGTTTTTGTAGCTGAACCCTGCCAGCGCGGTGTCTGTCTTGTGTCTGAAAGGAGAGTTGGCCGATTCCTCATTTAATGCGCACTATCGTATCACACCTACCACCGTGTTTTCTGACTCCTGGGTCGCTATTTATTCTTTGTTGAGTGGGATCGAAGGCGGCACGAGAATGGAAAGCAACTAGTAGCTTCGTGAGTGATCGTGCTGTGGTATTCGCTCGCGTTGAACTGGATGGAAACATTTAGTGACTCAAACCTAAACTTCATGCCCCGGGGGTAAGGCTGGTTACTTCGATAACCCTTTGTGCAGATTTAACGAGCTATATTTACTATTTTCGTTCGAGATTTGTAAAGAAATCGGGATTTTTCTTAATTTTTTTTTTTTTTTCATCGGTTCGTGCACCGAACATTTTTACGTTATTCATAAGGTTAGTAACACCGACAGTAAGAAGGTGGCGTTCATAGGTTTGCCGGACATTTGTTCACAAAGGAAGGGTTGCTCAACGCTTGTATCCACATGGAACGTCAATCTGACGTATGCGTGTCGCTTTTGGCTATTACGTGCGTGGAACTGTTACGTTTGGAGACACCCGTCAAAATCAAATTGGTTGTATGCATGCTTCCACTGCGGGAAGTCGCGTGCCTCCGCTGCGGGTGGGCGATAGTTTCGGGGCAATCAAGTTTGGTGTGACACGTCGCGCCGCCTAACTCAAAATATTTACAACACTGGGAAGGCTTGATCGTGGGGCTGTTCATGCATCACTTTGAAGGTGTTGATTCGAGATTTTTGGGTAGTTTATTCTTAGCATTGCTAGCAGCTGTCGCAAAAGAGAAAGCGCCAGAGCTGTAGGCACTGTTGCGTACCGGACTGTCGCAACCCCGAAAGCTTAGCAGGCGTGAAGCTCGGCTCTTTCACGTCGAGACCGTGGGAAATACAACGCCGTCAGAATACATGCCGTAAAACGTGTACAACAACCATTCCGTTCACATTACACGACTCGAGATGGATTTCTAAATGTGCTATTTGACTCGATATATGGAATTAATGCGCTCGAAACGCGGCGTTGTCTCTTGGTTCGACTCGATGACTCCCTACAGTCAGATCAGTCTCTTGACATCCTCGCTGCTCTCCGCTCCGCGTACACATCTTGTTCGAACGACGTTTTGCGGACATTTCCGGAGTTTGAGCGTAGTTTTCGGAGTGAGCGTTTTCTCTGCTTCGCCGGTCGCAGAGCGGACTGTCGTTTACGTCTTCGGCGTGATCGCGTTGCTGCCCAAAAGAGCTGCTCTATTTCGATTCGTGCCTACGGTTCTATCTTCGTTCCTGCTGGGAAAAAACAGTATGTTCAAGAAATAAAAGTGCACTTGCCCCGCGGCAAAAGGTTATCCATGCGGCGTTTATTTGTGTTTTATGTAAAACAGAACAGCATTTTCAATCGACGAGAACAAAGCATCACCTTTGGACGAGCAACTGCGTATACGACACTGTCAAAACTACAGCCAGCTTGCGCGAAAAACATTCTTCGAACTCTATAGTCGTCTTCACCACAGCGACGTGGAGACGGGAAACAAGCTGATCCCCCAAAAGTAAGTCAACTATTCGTGCGAGAAAAGTTCACTTGGAAAAAAAAAAAAAGGGGGGGGGGGGCGGGGTAGTAGGATTATTGAGCGTGACGGGGGAGGGGGGGGGGGGGGGGGCACGCGACGCTTTTAGTTCTGCTTTTGTAGAGGAGGCAAGCTCGAAATCTTCGATCGTATGGTTTCAATTAGAAAATTGCTCAGCATCATCAAAAAATACTAAATCAACAAATTGCAGAACGATAGAAGACACGCGAAGCATTTTACGGCTTTCTGAAAACCTGCACAAATTCGACAAGTTCTTAAGTTTCGGTTTGCTATCGGAGCGCATCTCCGCCCCGGCGGCACCGCGCCCCGTGGAGAGATATAGTGCAACCAACCTCTGCTGCGCCGTCATCGCGCGACGCAGCAGAGGCAGGTTGCACTATCTCTCCACGGGGCGCGGTGCCACCGGGGCCGAGATGCGCTCCGATAGCAAACCGAAACTTAAGAACTTGTCGAATTTGTGCAGGTTTTCAGAAAGCCGTAAAATGCTTCGCGTGTCTTCTATCGTTCTGCAATTTGTTGATTTAGTATTTTTGATGATGCTGAGCACTTTTCTAATTGAAACCATACCCTTAAATACAGTATTCAGAAAGTTAATTACGCAAAAATAATTAATAATCTAATTATCTTGGACTTTAATATTTTTTCTAAATAGGCCCCTGGCCCAGGACCAAAACGACACCTTTTTTTGTTGCGAAGCGTAGTTTTCGCAATATCGAATTTGTCCACCTTTTGTGAAACACCCTGTATATATATTAAAAAAAAAAAAAAAAAAAAAAACTGCGTTTGCAGTTATTCCAGAAAGATCGCTATGCTAACGTTTGAATCCGCGTGTGACTCATGAGCCGGACACAAACTTCCCGCTGGCAGAACGGGGACCCTCTCCCAGAACTGCATTCCCGAAGACTCTGCTCGGTTTGGTCGGGGCTGCAAGGCCCGTTGCTGCGCTGCCTCCTTATCTCAGGGGAAGCTCTCCCCGCGGAGGGGCTCTCTTTGTGCAGCAGGGTTGAAAGCTGGGCTAGTTGGCAGTGGTTCGTGATGAAATAAAAAGCGCACAAGAAAGAGGACATGTACGACAGACAAGCGCTTTCTCTCAACTGGATGTTCAATAGTCCTGTTCGGCTGCCCAGAGCGCTCTGGCGCTAAACCGCCCTCCATATATAGCAGTATGGGTCCGGTTGCAATGGCGACGAGCACGTTAAAATTCTACTGCTGCCGCGTTGCAATATTATTGTTGCTTTCTGTTTGTGGAAAAACGGTGATAGTTTTTTGAGGGAGGTGAACCTCCGCAAAGAAAGGTTGCCAGGACTCCCAGGTGGACGAGATAATACTGCAGCGTGCGAACATTTGACGACAGCGAAGTGCGTTTCGCAAGTGCAAGACGGCGTCGCCTATGACATTCGCCTCAAGATAAATGCGTTTTTTCTTTATGGTTTAGCTCGCTCTTGAAAGTGTTATTAGAACAAAGATGAGGATGCTATATTGTTCAAATTGTCTTTTCGCGCACAGCTGCGCTGTCGCACGCTCTGCTTGAACTCGGGCAAGTGCTGTTATAAAGTTGGAGTTACCGACTGCTGGAAGCATGCCGCGGCTGTTTTAATTCATGCGAATCAAGTCAATGACGAGGCATGCACTGCCAGACCGCGACACTAGGTCAAGCTGGATAGACCTTTCCTTGTGCTCTCGTCCCCAGTCACCTAACAGGCGTATCCGGTATTGGTGACGAAAAAATAACAAAACGTTTCAACCTGTAATTAGTAAAAAAATAGAGGGGAGGCAAAACGAGAATGTGTGCCGGTTACGCTTATGTCCTAAATGTCTTCTATTGGCGTGGCGACGGCAGAACAATGTTTTCGCCCATACTGGAAGTCAGGCACGTATCCAGGGCGGGGGGGGGGGGGGGGGGGGGGGGCATGGGGCCCGGCCCCCCCCCCCCCCCCGAAATCTTCCATTTTGCTGGGACCTCCTCTCCCCCCTCCCCCTCATACAGCATTTTGTCATGGGCGGCCCCCCCCCCGAAACAAAATCCTGGCTACGTGCCTGCTGGAAGTGACAACTCAAGATGGCGACGCCCTTGTGAATAGGATCTATAGAAAAACCAAAGCTGGACGCGAATACGGCCACAGCTCATCTGTTCTGTTCCCAGACATTTTGAGCGGGTCGAAAAGCAAAATTGAAAACTTTTACAACGCGCCGCGACACCTTGTTATGTTTGCGCACGTATACACTGCAGTCAGAGCGGTAAAATCGTAATTCACGCGCGTGCGTCAGTAACCCACTCATATTTTTATGAGTAAGAATAGTGATCACAAATCGACTCACATTTGCGCCAGTATTGTTGTCTTCTTTTTTTACCTCTCTTATGTGACGCCAGAATGATAATTTGAACACAGTTGCGGGTGACTACAAACAGACGTTTTTGCGTGACTTTTTTGTTTGCTGTTTCGGCGCAGCTAAACTTTATATATCTATAACACCCTGCGCCAGAAAAGGATCGTCAATATTACTTCTCTCTGCGAAAAATGTAATTCATTTTGAATTTCAGTCATACATTTTTAGTTATTTACCTTCGTGAGGTGTCCTGTCCTGGTCCCCTTTATGTTGTTTTCATTTTATACATCTAACATTGCCAGCACGCTCTGATTGGGCGACCCAGGAATGTTATAGTGTCTAATACTTAGAGTTACTTGGAAAGTAATTATACCTGATGTGGGCTAACTACATCATTTATTAATATATAGAAAAACTAGAGTACAGTCGTCAATTTTCCTTTCAGTTGTGCGTTCAAGTCGGTACGCAATAGGGGCTACGATTCTGCCTCATTTTACCTCAAGTCTTTTGCCGCTTACTCCTCTTCTCTTGTAAGCATCGGGGAACAAAATTGGCGGGTAAGCAAAGTGAGCTTGGTTCTCAAATTTAAAGTTATTGAAACAATGGTAACTGCATATTCGGTTTGCTTTTGTCGACAGCCACGGGGAACCATCGTGGCTACTACATGAGGGACTTACCGTAGAACGTCAGCTTCGGATTGCGGGTCCTGCGGGCGCGAGCTCAGTCCGCCCTCAAAGTGACGGCTCCCCAGGCAACGCAAAACTCTTGCATGCTCTTGCGTGTTGTCTACGAAAAGTCCCTATTACCGTGACAAGTAAGCGTAGCTGTACTACTGAATCATGCGACAAGATAGGGAAACAATAATTACCACTGTCCTCCGCACAGCTGGCCATTCGTGGTTCTGGCGGTCTTTCTCGGATCACCTCCCAGGAACCGAACAGAACTTTTCGGGAGACGCATATTTACTTTTTTCTGTTTAATGCCATGCTGTGTCATTTGAGAATTTTGAGTACACAAGAATACCTGGTGCCCTGCCCTTCGGTACATTACTTTTCGAAGCGCGGGGCCAGCACGACAAGCGCACCAGCCTCCCGCGTCGTCTGCTCCTTGTACTGCTAAGTTCTAACAAGTATGGGCGCGCCGCGCCCATACTTGTTAGCGGCGTAAAAAAAAAAAAATGACCCCTTTTTTGGCTGCACATGCGCGGTTCAATAGCCCCCCCCCCCCTTTTTTTTTTTTTCCTGGTGCGTATGCCTGTGCACGTGTCCAGCACGAAGGTCGGAGTGGGTCAAGCTCGTATCCTCAGAAGACCGTTTTTTGGGGGGAGTCACGTCACATTGTCCTTTCACGTTCTTGGTATTTTAACTTGTCAACTTTTTTTTTTTTTTTTTTTAATTCTGCCATTCTTTACGCAGGAATTGTAGTAAGTCAAGGACACTAATCCACCGTTTTAGAAATAACTGGATCCACCTGGCAGAAAAAAAAAAAAAAAGTGTTCAAGGATTCCGAGGATGGAACAATGCGCTGATTAGGAAAAAGAGGAAAGAAGCGTCTTAGGACGAACGGGGGAGCGTAAAGATAAGCCACAATATGCACTAGACTAAAAGGTTAAAAGGCGCGAACTGAAACGGGACGAAAAAGAAAAGACCCGTTCGGCAATTGGACAAGCGCCAAATTCCAACTGATTTAACATAACACGAAACATCGTCAAACCGTCGATCATCATCACCAATAGACACCCCTAAGCAACAAGATAAAAGTTCCTATCCACTGATCACACGCAGCCATCAAGAAACACAACTTGTTTGTTCAGCAGATAAAGGGAAGGCATGCTTACGCATTTGTCAGCCGCTTTTTTTGACACAGAAAGCTTCGATTATTTCCTTTCCATCTTCTCATTCCCTCTCATAAGAAACCTTGTGCGTTCTAACTTCTAACATTGGTTCACACCCGCATCGTTTGCAGAGCTCCGCAGCAATATGCCCACCCGAATTATTGCGTACGGCAAGCTTAAATTCTGGGACACCTTGTGCAAATATGGAACCACCTGCACTGGCATCTTGTCGGTGTTTTCACGACATTTGTCGCCGCCCTCTCGTTTAATTTTCTGTAGGAGCCTTTCACACACTCTTGACACTAAGCACTTCGGGTAACCGGCACTCTTCAAGCGTGAAACCTGATGATCACAGCTGATCGGCAGTCTATGCTGGCAGCGTTTTGCAATGGCTGCGTGAAGGCAGGTGAATGCTACCCCACGTTTAAAGGGACAATGAAGGCAATTTTATTTAATTTTTTTAAATTGTGTTTTTAGGCTTCTTGGGAACCTGGCACGCTGCCCAATTTTTTGTAGACATTTGCGACGCGTATTTCTGTGCCTACAAAAGAACTGAAGAAACCGAAACTGAACTATCTCCATTCTCATTTCTGGACCTCCGAAAACGGAGGTGACGTAGGGAGTGACGTCAAATGTGAATAGTCGGTATCGGTAGCTTTTAGGAGATCGAAACTGGTTACCGCGGTTGGTTATAGCACTGCGGTGGCGCGATCGTTTCGTCGGATCTGTCAACATGGACGACGATGCCGCTCTCGCGAGCGAGTTCGGTTCGGGCTTCCGTTCAGTGACCTAACACCAACGGAACGGGAGTACGTGTGTGGCGTTCTTCGCTATCATCCGAGGCCGACGGTGACCGCCCAGCCGGCAATGCGGGGGCCCGCTGGCTCCGAGCAGCAAAGCTGTGAGCAACATTCGCACGGGCGAGACGAGAGCGGCGCGTTGCCGAAGGACAGGCCCTGTCCCTGCCCGACAGGGACGCGGGGGAAATGCCGAGGGGAAAGCGACAGCGACCCTGGAACCGGTTCCTCCGCGGGGGACGCTCCCCAAGAAGGAGAAAATAAACAGCACCATTTTTGCTTTCACCAGAGTCGGACGTCCACTCATTTCGTCGTCAAAGAACAAGAACGATTACTGGTCTTCAGTCGACCGTTTGAACAGCCATCTACGGCGCACAAAGTTGGCATGACTACCACTTTGCAGAATCCTTCGAGTACCGTGCTCCTAAAGGAAACACGACATCGACGTCTCTAGCGTGCTCCGCGCAGCATTCTTTTTTATTTATTTCGTTTTCCCATAGTTGCTCGTTGCCCGTTTCGCGTCCAGCGTAGCAAAGAAACAAAATAAGTATGCTGTTTTATTTACGGTTTAGTAATCATCTCCGGTCCGATTTATACTTTTCATGGTTATTCAAGCTGAAATTAGAACAGTATTCCTAAAAACTGCGAACCAAAACGTGACCGAGGGCACGTCACTCGTTCCAACCAATCGCTGACTCGTCTCTTGTGACGTCGCGCTTCTTGGCCCTGCATCGGTCACGTGAGCTCCGCTTCTCCTGGATTCTCCCGCAACTCTCGGGGCGTCGCCCCAGTCGATCCCGGTACGATTATTACCGCGACTGTTTAATTGATTTGAGCGGCACACAAGCGCCGGTTTCGGCTGAAATTTGGGCAACGTGGCCTGAGACGTGCCTGGAACCCAGTTCAATCGCCAAAAAAATATCCGAAATTGCCTTCATTGTCCCTTTAACAAGCATCGAGTGGGAACTGCTGAAAGGAGGCCCCTTTTTTTCTTTTTTCTTTTTTTTGATCGTGGATTATAGCTTCAGCACAAATGATCCTTAGGAAAAATGAGCTGCAAGTCCGGAAACTAAATACTGCCATCTTTAGGCATTTCCCAGGTGAAGTTTAGTCCGCCTGACAGTAATCTAAACAACTCTGCCACAGCATGCTCCATACAATATACCCTTTTCAAAAGTCCGCGCCAACGCTTATCCGCCATTGCTTGAAGTCAATACTTCTGCCGTTTCTCTTTTAAAGACATGTCTGTGCGACGCTCGGATCTATTTCCGTGTTTCGGTCTTTATTGTCAAGCCAAGCGTATGAGGCATTGAAGCGAAGTTTATCGGTACCCGTTCAAGTGCCATACAAAACGAGTTCGGGAAACGTCGTGCAATCTCCCCGGCAAGTGCTTTCTCGGATTCGAGGTGCTCGATGGTGGTGCTCAAAGGACCTTCTTGGGTATGGAAACTTTTTATTTAAACAGAGTGCCGAAATTGAGAAATTGTGTCGAAAGATCCAAGAGCTCTCGGAAGGCAGACCGGAACTGTGCTGCAGGATACTCCGAGATCACACACACGCTCGTTGACTCGCTTGCTGATGACATGCTCGCGTCTGCTGTCACTGCGGCGCACGCAGAACTGCCGACACGACGCACACTGGCAGCCAAAGGTGCGTAAGACGTGCTGACTTGTCGAAATAAGCCGAGACAAAGCCGGACCGCATTTCAAATACAATTTGCACGTGACCGTCGGTGTGGTCATTGGCTTGGTGCCGGTTTGTGTTACGACACTGAGGAACCGATCCCCTCCTCCCCCCCCCCCCCCCCACCCCCTTTCCGATGTTTGTCACCAGTTGAGTGAAGAGGCGCCCTTTTCGGCTGCTCTCTAAAGCGCGATCCAAACCAACGCGTTTTTGTGCGCGCGTAGGTCGTGCATGCGCTTCCCGGAAATGGCGTATTTCGTGACGTATTTTCTGTTTCCGGTGCGCTTTCTGAGTCACAACCGTGCGCGTTGGTTAGGGCGTGCGCCTTCGGGCGAGCGGAGAGCACCTGCGCCAGACGGCGAAGAAACGCGGAGCCAAAAGTAGTGCCCTCCACCGATTGGCAGGGAGAGGAGCGCCCTTACTACGTCACGGCGCGTTTTTGTGCGCGTTCAGAAAAAGTTGAAATCATCCAACTTTCTTATGCGCGCCCGGAAGGCGCAAGGAATCAGCGCGACGTCACGAAATACGCCATTTCCGGGAGTCGCACGACCTACACGCGCACAAAAACGCGTTGGTCTGGATCGCGCTTTACCGTTGCGGCGACGCGCCGTCAGATTTACCCACTGGTCCTGCAAAACACCGGTTAAAAAGTAATAATAATAATAATAATAATAATAATTGGGAGCTTGAAGGAAGGAAAATGAGGCCTTTCATCTCGTTGGAAAATTTCCGCGAGCAGCTCCTGCGGGCGCTAAAGGCGTCGAGGAAAAACAAAAAGTAACTGTAGCGGAAACATGCTACGATTTGCACGAACGTGTAACAAAGTTCCAGCCAGTAAAATTGTATTGCAATGTGGAAATTATTTAGCTACTGAAATTGTATAACTACTTAATGTAATTAGTTACTTTACAGCTCTGGTCGCAACGTAACTGCAAGAGAGGCCCCGCTCACAAAAACAACGTTACGCTTATTCCGAAATGCACCGTTGGCGCATCGGACATAAGGACATAATATTAAAACTTCAATTTTTGGAAAACAAAAAAAAAGGGGGGGGGGGGGGGGGTCGTTGACGGTCGCCCCTCTTCCGTGACGTCAGAAAATATGGTACGTTGGCACTGAGTGGCTCAGTGGCGCCATTACTATGGGAATTAGCAGACGAAGCCCTCTTGCAATTATGTTCCAACTAATTACTGTCGAGACCGGTTATAACGAAGTCAACGGGAATCTCTTCGCTATATCCGCTATTTCGTTATAACCGACTTCGGTTAACAAAGTGCAAAAGGGAATGAAAAATCGTGATCGCTTCGCTGTAGCCGCTGTTTCGTTATAACCGTCTTGGGTTATAACGAAGTGCAAAAGGCAATGGGAAATCGTGATCGCTTCGCTGTAGCCGCTATTTTGTTATAACCGACTTTGTTATATACGGTCTCGACAATATACTATATAGAATAGAAAATGTACTCACCTTCGTTGGATGGCATTAACTTCTTTGAGTGATCACATAGCTTCCTAAAGGCTACGTTCTCCTGACTTTTGTCTGCAGCAGTTCATATCAAATCTGCGGTAACTGTACCCGTAGTGTACAACGCTGTCGAGGCTACTGGCTAGAGTGCGTGGCTGGACGCGAGAAAGTCGCGTTAGATCAAGTGACACGCTCGCGCCAGTAGCTTTGACACCCTAATCGTATTCCCCTTAAAAAACGCAGTAAAATTTTTTTTTTTCAGTGTTTTACTAATTTTCTTTTTTGTGTAGTAAATTAAGATATAATGTAGGTGCATTTCAAATGAGCTATATGTTATCTTACCAAGACGTGCACGTTTCAAACGCCAAAACTATCGTTTCTTCCCACAACCAAATCTCCCAAGAACTACTTCGTGCAGCGTATAAGCAATGCGTAAAACTCGTCTTTCTTTTTTTCTTTTTTTTTTCTTGATTTTCATTGACACTGGGAAGAAAATCGAATGAAACGAGAAATTGCCTGCGAAAACTTCGATGTCCATCCCCCCGATCCGACACCTGACGCTTATTTACAGTGCGTATGGTAAACACCGGAAATCGGAGACCCTACATGGAGCGTCGCGTAGAACGTGATTGTATTGCTACGAGGCACTGCTCACGAGATACTGTTGCGGCCCGTGCAGCTGGAGTCCAAGGCTGGACAGTACTGTCGCGGCCTTACTACAGTGCTTACTGCTGCGCGAAGGCCGGTGCGCCGTGTGGTACTGTTTGTACGACGAAACCGTCCGATCCGACGTGCGGACTGCCGGAATGACCTTGGGGGCCGAGGGTTTTCGTAGCACCGGAGAGCGTTGAAAACCCTCGCCTCCGACCGTCGTATTGCCTGATCGGACGTCGGATCGGACGGTTTCGTCGTACATGTGTTAACTGACGGCGGCTTGCGAACAACCTGCTTGTGAGAGAACTGACGCGTCCTGATATCTAGCCACGTGCCGCTTTTTTCTTTCTTTTACATGTAGTATTTTTAGATACACACGTTTCACAGAAACAAAAGCATAGTCGCATGTGGAGGAAGTTCGTGCGGGAATTTGTCACTTCATTACTAAGTCGTTATATATTTTTTTCCTATTACCAAGTCCTATAATGCACGCCGCGGTATTTTCAACACAGCAATGTGCGAAAGCGTAAGAGCTCCATGAAGGCACGTCGATCGGAATGTAGTGTATATTTTTTTGTTAAACCCCATTTCGTAATCGGCGTTGTATCGTCGAAGGTCATACGTCACGTGGCATTACGTCTAGCGCGTGACTAGCCTGCAAATCTTACCCACTTGGTTAGGTGGCAAAATAAGGAAAATAATGGTGGCAAGGCGTACAGCGATTTTCTTATCACGCTTGGAATGACCGGCGAAAATGAATTAGTATGATTTCTCTACGAGAAGTATGCACCTTTGCAGGTGGGATCCCGGCTTAACCTCGAGCCGTGCGCGGAGGTGGGGGAGTCCTATACCCTACAACCACGACATTCGCTGCTTGTCGTACAGTGTTGCCAAGCGTCCCTTGCTGAAAAATAGGCCACTGGGCGCAAAGAGAGATTCAAACATTATTTGTAAAGCATACAGGTGTTGTCTTAGACTGCGGAAGAGCATAAACAATTAAATAAAATACTCAAACCAGTTCGCACAAAAAAAGAAAAAAAACTAAAGTCTCAAAGCGAATATCAGAATTCCTTCACATTCTGCCGCCAGCCAGCGTTCCTCCGAAATGGCAAATAGTTCGCTACTAAGGTGCACGTTGCGCTGACGTCTTTGGAGAATAGTGCATACTGCTTACCCGCAAGAAGTACAAGACAGGCTGCTGCATGTACAGATAAGGCCCTAGTTACACGGACCTCTGAAAGTGGCGTTGAGCCAACGATACTCGGCATCCCCCCAGTGTCATTCAGCCCAACCTGACCCAACCTAATTTGCCAGTGGTACATAGGCCTAACGATGTCAATTGAGCTGCACTTCACGTGACCCGCGAAAGAGAAGCATATATATTAAAGGATACAAGAATAAAATCTGCAAATAGTAAAAAAATAAAGGGGAGGCAAAACGAGAAAGTGTGACGGTTACGCTTATATCATAAATGCCCTCTATTGGCGTGGCAAAGGCAAAACAATGTTTTCGCCCATACTGGAAGTGACGTTAATTCAAGATGGCGGCGCACTTGCAGAAAAGGTCTATAAACGCTTTAAACGAATGCAAACGCGAAGGATGTAGTAGGGTGCCGCATGGCCATTGCATCAACGATGTCCGCGCTCGCGGCACCCGTAATGGCGCTGGCTTCCATGATATATGCTTTAACGGAGGCTGCAATCGTTATAAAGTCAGCTCCAACCCTTAAACATCCCCCTCCTACAATATTTGATGCTATACGATTGTATGTGGATACCTTCCCCTGCGTTCCGAAACAGCAGAGAGTTTTAGAATAGGGGGCCCCAACATTTGGGTGTCCCATAAGAAATTGGGGAACCAAACGCCCGCTTGCAGCGCGAATGCGGCTAACGATAGTAATATAAAATATATGCGCACAAGCACTTTTTGTTTACACATAATAGTTAAAGGGCCAATGAAACGAGGGATCAAAAGAAAACTAGCACGCGAGATGAGAAAGGCTAAATCCTAATTTTTGGCATGACATTTTGGCAAATAAAAACGGCCTATCTTACACTCTCTCCTTCGAACGCTCGCAACGAAGCTGAGTGTATGAATGGGTGAATTAATAAATGAATTTTGGCGAAACTTTTTGTAATGGGTGGTAGCTTGCGCCACCTAGCAAAGGACCCGCAACATGCACAGCGTCGAAGTCTCTTTTTCTCTTTTCTCCGAGCACGTCGGGTGAAGTTAGTTTTCGTTTTGGATACGAGTAGTGTGTCACTCGAACTGTGCTCGCCATGGAGTTATTACAATAAACGCTAGAGGTTCTTGTGGCGCTAGTGTGCTGTTGCATTTTTAAGAGACAGCAACCAGCCTAAATTTGACTTCCGGTAATGCATTCCTATGAGAAAACGCAGATGCGTTTTCTCTTCGCGCTTGATTATAAGAGCAAATATTGCTTAGTGTTGTGACAAGTTACGAATACTTGAAAGGCTAAAACATCTAGGACGGGAGCGGAAACAGGACTCTCTTCAAGAATTCGTAACTATTCACCAACACGCTTGTTTTCAATTATTATGTTGTGACAGAATAAAAAAGTTTGGAACGTTTTACAGTCGGATGTACAAAAATATGTGTCAGGGCGTTTTTCTTTAGAATTCATGGCGTCGAACACGGTGCTAAAATAACCCAATATACATGTATAATACGTGTTAACGTTGCAAACTGCCGTTATAGGGCACGTATTTACGCATATAGTCAATGCTATGAAGCACACAGGGTGAATCAGCCTGACAAAACACCAAAAGAATGCCAATATATGCCAAATCAAACAATCAAAGCAGATGAACGAAGCATGGAGTTATGGAACGAAGAACACGTACTGGATTAGTACGTGTTCTAATACAACTTGAATGCTATTACAGCTTGAATAAATCCTACGCACTTTTTAATTGTTCTTTTTGCTTGAATTGATAGCTTGTATTGACATATCATGCTGTACAACATAGACCTGGGCCTCAATTTTTGCTAACTTACACATTTCTCAGTAATAATAAAAAAACAAAACAAAAAAACATTAACCAAATAAATTTCATATTTATAATGTGAATAAAGCTACATAGTACCCGTTACGACTAAAGAAACTACGCTGATTTCTATTATTCCTTGGCGAAGAGAAAAATATCACGTACATTTTCCCATAGGAATATACGGGAAGACTGGAAAAGTAGACTGGTTGCTGTCGCCAGCTGAGCCTTAGCGTTAATTGTAATAACTCTATAGCGCTCGCGAACGATGATATTGTCGATGAATACCCTCGACATGAAAGCCCGAGTTCAATATTCGGTTGCATAAGCCGCAGCGTCAACGAGAGCACGAGAGGTTTCTCCACGAGGAATTCCATTGTGAATTTATATTACTTCGTTTTAGCGTTTTGTCTTCGCAGCCGAAATATGAACCTACCATTCTGTACTGAGTAATGGCCACTCCTCCGCGGCCGGTTCCGGCGCCGAACTGCTACAGCCTTCGTAGGAATAGTGCTCGTTTCGCCGGGCGTCCCGGCGTACGGAACTAGGCCCATGTTTTCCCTAAACAGAAACATTTTAAGCTGTACTTCATTCAGCTGCGACGTATCCCTAGCCATGGCATTGATCGCACAAGCGTCGCGGACAAACGATTGCTACGAAGCAATTGGCGTTCATGGGAACCTCAATCCGTTTCTGGTAGAAAGGCATACTTTACGTCACGGCCACGTGATTTCACATGTTGGTGGCCGAGTCCAGTCGAGTCGAGGAGAAAAGCAGACGCGAGTTTTCGTGTTTTTTTTTTGTTTTTTTTGTGTGCAAAACTGGAGGCAGTAAAACGAAAACGAATTTCTGCTCCGTGTTTCATGAACATTAACGATTATTGGGGTCTTCATTTGGAAAAAGCTGGAAAATCGTTTCATGGTCCTGTTAAGGTAAAACTAAATCAACCCGGCTAAAAAGAAAAACAAAACAAAAAACGAGACAGTCTAAAATCAGTATAAATATTGTTAGATATTTTTAGCCAAATTAAAGCGTAGCATCCATATTAATACGCTACGTCTTAATTTGGTGCTCGGATTGTTTTTGGCGTTCGTGTGCCGCGTTGACTGTCTGTCGCCGAAGATTTATGTCTTCAACTATGCCGAAACTGAGACGAACGCGGGTGAGCATACTGTGCGAGCAGCTGCTTTATTTAGATCCGAGCTGGAGCGACTTGGAAGCCTCGAAGACTTGTTTTTAAACTACATGGTGTCACGAACGCTCGGCCGGTCGAGCCAAGAAAATTCACTCGGAGTCTCGGAGTAGCGAGACTTTGCCATGCCAACAATTACCGCGTCTCTTTAGGCTTAGGAACGGCCGGAATCGGAAGACGATATTTAAAGTGGGGCGAGTTCACCGCTCATTCTGTGGGATTTGAGAGAGATGAAGTGACGCGAAAGCCGGCTGCACCATTCACTGACAATTAACGTGGCTAATACGGCGCCGACGTTGACGAATTTGCTCCGAAGCTTGAATTTCAGGAATATTTCGCGGGTACAGCATTTTGTGATTGGCAGTGGTGGACTACGTGTTTGCTACCCTAGGGTAATATATCAACGGGATCTATTTTTCGCGATACTTGTTTTTTTTATTCACGAAAATTAGGTCCTTGCGATTTATTATCAGTTTGCAGAGCGGCACGAAAGGCTCTGTGCGCCTACGCTGTCTACTCGTATCGTGGTCATCTTTGGCGCAAGCGCTTCTCTTTATTAAACTTCTAAACGCTGAAAAATTCCGTAGAGTTTCTTAAATATAAATATCTTACGATCGAGCAGCTCGAAATTCACCATGGGGCTCAAGGCACTTGTGGGAAGAGGCATCAACCATTATCTGCGAATGGAGTGAAGTTTGTTCATCGAGGCACCTCTCCCTCATTTCGCTTAACAGAGCGGAGTGTGTGCCTAGATAGAAGGCTTATCAAGGTCAGAGGAATCGCACTTTCTGTTCCTGGACCGAGTTGTATCGATTAAAATGCTATATGATCCTTTTCGCTGTTTTCCTGTCTTTTCTCTGCGTTATTGACATTGCAGCCATGCACACCTCTCATTAATTGCTCTCGTTGCTGGCATCGGTGAAAGTCACCGTCCAGAACGCGGTCGATCCGATGTCTCCTCTTCGACATTCTGATCAGCTATCAGCGATGCTGCTCGCATCAACAAAGTTTGCGGCCATTCAGGGTCCGCGGTGGGCTGCTGTTGGTGCCTCGTCGGGAATCGATGTGCAACCTTGGCTCGATGTCGGGACTCGATCCATTCGCGAACCTGCGGTAATGCGTCTTTCTTGCGTAACGAGCGTTGGACGATTCTCTTATACGACGACCCCGTTTGGTTGGCATTTACGGTTCTGTTGTTATTTTGTTGGGTGAATGTTCGACACCGTTGTGATTCTCTCCAAGCAGGCGGTTTACAGTAGTTAACCGCTTTCTTTCTCACAAAAAAGTAATGTTGTTTTACTTGTAGGACCTCGCATTGGTGGCTCAGCTGTATCCCGCAGTCACGCGGGCGTGAGGGGACGATGTTCGTTACACGTTCTTTGAAGGCAGCATCTCGCTAAGGCCGATAGTCGCATTACGGCCGAGAGTGCATTAAGGCCGAGAGGGGCGAAAGGGCCGGGGGTGGCTTTGAGGCCGAACAGGGCATAACGGCCGAAAACTGCGTTAAGGCCGATAGTCTCTGAATGAGCTGGTGTGGCCGCCTTCTCGGGGGTCGCGTTGTGGTTGACGACTTTAGTTGCCACCAAATAAGATAGATGGCACCACATTGAGCATGGCGGATGAAATTAACATATTTTCAGTCTCGTCAATCGCCGTGGCCTCTTCTCAGATTACAATGATTGGCGCTCCGAATACTGTAAACTAGTTAATTTTCGAGAGGAGGCCTAATTTTCGCCAATCGCCTACAATTCGCGAAAAATAGGTCCCGCGAACAATTCCGTTAAAATGTAAACACATTAGAATCTATATTGAGATCTTACCGCGTCGCGAAAATTAGAACCCGCAAATTATTCCAAAACTCCAGCTTTGACCTAATCGCAAAAAAAATAAGTCGTTTACAGTATTCTGCGGGAGTGTAGACTTGCGACATTTTTAGGAGTGTATCTGTCCGTGACTGCAAATACTGCGGTTTTGGGGTTGTTTTCACCCTTCACGGCAGGCACCAGTCGGTACGTCAGCCTTGCCTAAACGAATTTTTCATTTATTTATTTGCTTTTCTGCGCTTTATCATTTCTTATTCGTTTGATCAGTAGTTCCTTCATCTGCCTATTTTGATTATGTACACACACGCACACGTATATCTAAATAAATGCTAGGAATTTAGGGCGCCTTTTTGGTATAACATTCCTATATTTTAATCATCGGCTTTTTAAGAGTTCAGTGAAACATTTATTGTGTCTTTTCAATTTTCAGCACTTTAAATAAATTAGTTATGTCTCTGATTCTACCGGGCGGCTACGAAAACGATGAGTGAGGTTGACTTTAAAATTTTATTTTCAATCTTTTTTTTATAGCGAAACGTTCAATAAAACACACACTAGGAAATATGAAAAACATATGGGCCATCAGAATGTCAGAACATGGCAATTAACTCACCGTTGGAGTGCATTCTTGCCTTGAAGAAGAGTCACGTGCTTCGTTCCGTCTCTCTAGTTGGCTCACGAGGGCATAGCCTTCACCCTTTGCTAAAAAATGTTGACACGAGTGTAGCAAAAACGAAAAGCTAGTCGAAAAGGTCAAAGCGCTGCATGTTTAATTAATCGTAAAGGATGAAGCAATAAAACCAAAAACGCAGTATTTGCCATCACCGAGAGATACAATGTGCACTGACAAATAAAATAAATATGTGGCGACATCTATCTTATTTGGTGGCAACTAAAGTCATCAACCACAACGCGACCCCCGAGGAGGCGGCCACACTTGCCCAATGAGAGACTATCGGCCTTAATGCAGTTCTCGGCCGTTATGCCCTACTCGGCCTCAAAGCCACTCCCGGCCCTTCCGCTCCTCTTGGCCGTAATGCGACTATCGGCCAAAATGACAGTGACCCTTCTTTGAAGTGGGCGCAATATAGGCGCCCCTGTTAAATGCTCCGAGCAGCTGGCTGCCCGTGAAGTGATAAGGGTGCTCGTCGCTTTAGTTAGTATTCAGGTCCGATTCTTGTAAACTCCTTTCCTCTCGAATAAAATTATGCCATGACTGCCTGCGCGCTGCTAACTATGTGGCTGTGCGCTACGAGCGGATTTTATCTCGTGACTTGATTCAGTGAGCGGTAGTCTGGTGTATTAAGGCCAAAGCCTTATATGTCTCATCGTTCAGTCAACCTTCAAAGTCCTTGAGCGAAAACACGTCGGCGACACGAAAGGTACCAATGAAACGGCACCAAAAGTGCGTCGACAGAAAGCGCGCTGTCTTCGGAGGTTCGCTATCACCGGGGGCCACAGCCGACGCCACGATCCGAGTGAGCAATGAAACGGCGCAAAAAGTGCGTCGTCAGAGAGCGCGCTAGTTGTCTTCGGAGGTTCGCTATCACGTTTACATCGACGCTTGAGCTTTCGCCTTCAAGTCGTCTTAGGGATAACATAAGAGATCCTGTGTTATTTTTACCTTCGAGGCCGGTGTAAATGTGAGCCTGTGGGCCTCTGTACTCTACCGAGTATGCAGCCTATAGCTTGGTGACTCCGAGGCGAAGTGCCGACGGATTCCAAGTTGGCGATGACGGAATTACGGTGTTGGCGCTGTGTGACTGAGATTTTGAGTTGCGCGTTAAAGGTCCCCACGTTTTCTAAATGGATCATCAATCCTTCGCTGGGTCCGTGCCAGGTGACCGCCCTTGGTTTGGTAGGTAAAACCCCAGGAATTGTGTTTCTCGGCCTAATATAGTATGCCAGAGGCGACAAGTTACAATTGCTTAAGACGTCGTCCTATGCCAGTCTGTTTTTCTCGTGATACTTATTTCGACGCGAGTTCATGTCAGCCTGGCATTCTTGTCTAAAGGTTATTGAGGCACTCAATTCGAAAGGTGTAAAATCTGAATTTCCGCAGATAAATATCTGTCATGCAACTGTGGGCGCGTGAAAAATAGAAATGGGCATTGAAGCAAGTGTTATAATCGGCACAAACGTAACCTGCATTTTCTGCACAATTTAGTGCATGAACTAACTCAGTACCACGTGGTTTGTGAATGTGGACTAAGCGGCTCCGCTTCCTTATAGGCCCCTTTCGCTGGGATCCAACTGAGTCACATCTAAACGTCGGCTTTCGTCCGGACGATTTCCGGAGACGTTTCCTTTCGCTGGTTATTTTTTTCCCCGACACGTTTGCGACTGGACGCCTCGGTCAAATATACAGGGTGCTTCCTTTAAAGCTCAACAAATTTGTTAAAAAAAAAAAAAAAAAAAAAAAAAAACGACGGTGAAAGCTACACTAATGTGGTTTGTGCAGGTGAGTTATACGGTCAAAGAGACAGTATAAGGGGCTAATCGGAACGATCAGTCGGCTAATTAATTAAATTGTGATAATTAACACTTTAATTATTGCCAATAGACATAGGGTTCTAATCAGAAACTTGTTGAGCGTCACGGAGAATTACTAAATCCGTCAATGTTAGGAAAACTTGGAGCAGGTGGGAAGCACGGTGGAGTGCTCAAGTTACCACTGGTGGAACAGGAGCAAGGCTACCGCTGTGATAACGTGCCCGCGCGGTTTTTCCGTCTCTTATCATCGCCCCGGCCTTGTACCTGTTGCACGAGTGCATGGTAACTTCAGCGCTTCCCGCGCACTCTAAGTATTTCTAAAAATTACCGATTTAGTGTTTTTTGAGGTCTATTCTCACTGATTAAAAAGTCGATCAACACATTTTAGCTAATTATTCTATTTATCTTGACGACTTGCCCATTATGTCCCCCTGGCCGTATAACTCACCTGCACAAACCGATCTAGTGTAGGTTTCACGGCTTTTTCTAAATAAATCTGTTCAGCTTTAAAAAAAAAAAAAAAAAAAAAAAGTTTAGAAGCTATCGTTGATGACTTTTGAGCTAATCAACCACTGACTGCGCACTTTCCTTTTTTTTAATTAGAGCATTATGGAAGGCAGCGGAATCGCGCAGGATCTTTGACAGCTGAAAGTGCTGTGTGTCATACTGTCGTACCCCGAGAGGCGCAAGTCTTTCACGACTGTCTTGGGAACGTGCATGCTTGTAAATGCGCGTGACCTCGTAATCGTGGCCTAATGCCAGACCTGTTCAAAGAGAGACGTCGCACATTTCCATGTTCGCGTGCCAAGACAAGCTATCTATGAATTTCCGAGTGCATCGTAAAAGCTTTCTTTGCTGAAATCCATTTGTGTGTTCATGTACGTGGGCCGAATCCCTGGTGTATACGCGAAATCTATTATTAGGATGGTTCCTGTTGCGGCCACTCTAGTGACGCGTGGGCTTCTGTGCTAGTTAAAGGGACCATGAAATGATTTTGAAATCGAATTTCGTCCACCCCATGTCGTAAAAGATGTGAAAAAAAAACACAGAAATAGAGAGCCAAAAAAGAAATTTCGCTATAGAACTTTTAAAAGAAAATCGGACTCTTATACCATTCCTTCGAAAGCTCTCTGCCTTTTCACTGCGATGCATCCGGCACGTCAGCCAGATCCACATCGCCTATACATAGGTTGCACTGACGTAATTTGGTCCTCCTTTCTGGTGGCCGAACTTCCTCGAGCGTAGCCTTTACTGTGCATATTCTACGAGCAGTACACGAGCGTCGCGAGCGAGCGGAAACGAGTGAGCACAGCTTCATTATACTTCGTTTCACTTTATCTGCGAGCGAAGCCAAAGCTAGAAGCACGAGACCAGCGCTTTTTGCGTTTCTGCCCAGCTCGCGCGCTCGAGCAAAGCCTGAAGGCACGGAGCTTTCGTGCTCGCCCTTCCAGCTTTGCCTTAGCTCGCACATAAGGTGAAACGAAGTATAACAGCAGGTTTTGGCCACCAGAAAGGAGAAAGGATATGACGTCACGTGCAACCCATGTATTGGATCCGAGCCTACCTCACCAGCACCGCGATCATAAACAATAAATTGCTGGCGAATGTTTCTCAAACGTTTCGTTAAAGAATATTCTGACACCCATTTTGTTGAATAATTATCGATGTGACGGAAATTTCCGAATTTTATAATGCTCGGAGCTATGTGCCATCTATCGTGTGGTGAACGAAACAAGAGAAAGATCAGAATGCGCCTGCAGCATGGCGTCGGTGGTGATGATCGGCGTGGTGGAAGCTCATTGTTCCGCGTTGAGCGCTATCCTTGACTGAATTCTGGTCGCGTGTCGCAATGATATCGCGTGTCGCGATGATAACCCAGCACGTCCTAGAAGGGAAGATCCATCTACTCCTGCGGCAATGTTGTGGCGGCACCCTCAAGACAGCAGAAACACTTGTGCCGTCGTCTTTGTTTACTTCGACTACGGTGGTGCTTTCTCAGCATTTCTCTCCACGAACATCGCCCCGATTTCTTATTCTGCGCATTCCATGCCTGTGATCAAGTTCAAGGTATTACTGGTGCGTACTGTATTTAAAGGCGTGTATGAAGGATGTTAATTTTGACGCGTTTTCATCACCCGAGTAGCGTTAGCGTTCCTTGAATGATCGCAACGCGTCTATGTGATCACGAAATCATATTTCTACGTTGCTATATCTCTGCTAAGATTACATTGTCTTTTGCAATCGTAGAAAAGGCGTGTGGCGAGATTTGTACTATCAGTAAAGTCGTGTTTTAAAGTCGTGATCGTCCAAGACGGTATCTTTTTCTTTTCTCATCCACTCTGCCCTGCGAGCCTATCCTGACAAAATAAAGGTTAATAAAGCTTGAGCCCATAGAAAACTCTGTGCATTTTCTGCTACGCCAGTGAGTGACAGCGCGTCCCCTTCGTTTTAGAGATACCGCGGAAACGGCGGCGGAGAGGCGGCTGTCGTCTTACGACCTGCGCTTTGTAGCGGCGTATGGGACCAGTTCCATGCTGTGGCTGTAGCGCAACATATCTAAATGAATTTCGCTCAGCTGCGATGTGTCCATGGCTATCGCGGTAGTGAGAGGCGCCGCCGAATCCCGATTCAGAAAGTATGTCGGTGGCATCGGCGCCATCAGCGCAGTAAAATTCTGCGGTAAAACCTACCGGCACCAGTGTTGCCATCATTTTTTTGCGCGCGCCGCTAAATTGAGGCCAGTAAGTCACTAAACATTCGCTAGATTCGCCAGGAAGTTGCTAAAATATTCGCTGTATTCCAAAAGCTTATTAAACCCTTTTAAAGCAAGTGAACCCCAAATAATCATATCTCACGTATTTTGAGAGGTTAAACTTACACTGAAAAACAACTAGGACGTTTTTTATTTGTAATGTTTTATTTGGGAAACGACTAGACGGTAAGTACGAAAGTACGAATAAGAAACGGGTACTTGTTAATTTTAACACGGAAATAATGACTGTTTTGTCTTCAAGAACAGTTCAACGGAACAGTCTAGAAGAAGAAGAGTTCTTCCTCGATGGTGACTGCACTCAAGTCACCTAAATCTGCCGATGTCGACGGTTCGTTGCCAGCTTTGTAGGCTTCAGCTGTGCCAATTCGCCGAACAACTTCTGGAAGTTCGTAGTCGAAAGCGAAAGCCAAGAGCGCAGCCGCCGGCCAAGAGCGGCTGCGCTCTTGGCTGGCGGTAGCAACGTTTGGCGGAGAGCGCGTAGGTACGTGGGCGCGGGAGAGATGGTCTGCAGTGTTGACAGTGTTGACATTTTTTTTTTTTTTTTAAGCGCGCCGCTAAATTGAGCATATATCCAAAGCAAACTCGGCTAGAGAAGCAAAAGGGTTTAGCCCGCGCGAGCATCTCTAAAATTGCTCAAAATAACAAGATTACGGTTGAACACCAAAGTCGCTACAAAAAAAATCGCTAGCCGCTAAATTAAAAAAAAAAAATCCGTCGCTAAATGTATAAAAAATCGCTAAATCTAGCGACAAAATCGCTAAAATGGCAACACTGACCGGCACACCGCCAGCTTGCCGCTAACGCTCCCCATTCTCCTACTGCCAAAAGAACTTCCGGTTCCGGTGACAGAGCACGTCGCAACCGTCAAAATTACGCCGCGGCTTATTTTGCAGTGAGTTGGAGAGGAAGAAAAACTCGATATTTCAATAATTTTTCGTGTAGAAGTTAATAGACGGAAACGAAAACTGATGCCTGTTCGGCGTTCAGTGAACATTGAAGGTTCAATGTTAAAGTTATTTGGCAAAAGTAAAAATGTCATTTCATGGTCCCTTTCATGTCGTTCGTAACTGCTTCAGGCATTCGGAAGCTTACGATGTGTATGTAATATCACAAGTCTGGATTTGCGTTGTTTGGGTTTTTGCGCTTCCTACTCCAAGTACGATGTATCCTGACTGCAGTTTATTGACAGAGGACAACGACACCAATTGAATGGTTCTGCGAGTTACTGGTCTCATCCGCTGTTGCTATTTCTACGCTAAACATGTGTCTGGTTATAAAAAATAAATTTTGCTTTTCTACAAAGTATCGCTTACGGCCTCTTAAACTTAACCCAGATCTAATAGTTGCTGCATGCCGGCCATTCAAGGCGTGTATGGTTTTGGCGTTCGGGCTTGCAGACGCGGAACCTATTTGTCATTTAGTGTAATGTTTGAAGGAACAATTAATGCGTGTACATGCATGGTCGATGAAAGCGCTTGGACGGATGCTTCTGCAAGGCACACACGTGGTCAGCATATCGAAGAAATTCATAAAGTTCATTGGGCATTTGCACTCTAAAGCCACGAAGCGAGGCCGTCGTAGTGTACCGAGTTAAACGAAACACGTTATTGTTTCGTTTGACCATGGCGGATTCATTCATAAGCCGAATTACGCATGAGAGGGTCCCCCGCACAGCTTTCATAAGCTTCGAAGGAAGAGAGCAGGAGGTCGTCCGCAAACCTCGAACGTGTTTTTTTTTTTTTTTTTTTTTTTTTTCGAAGTTGTTTCGGAGCAGCGAGTTAGAGGCCATCGAGAACGCGTCGCCCTCGCGAGAAGTCCTTGCGAAATCATGCACTTGCCTTTGCCTCAGCGTGCGTGGGCTATCTGTGAAGAGATATCCTTTTCAGCTATGGTACAGCGGACGAACACATGTGAAGGACCACGACGACCTTCGCGTTCCATCCGCTCCAGTTCGGTTACGCTCGCTGGGAGTCAGACGCCCGGGATATGGCTGTCTGCCGATCGGAAGATTTCGTTTGGAAACATAAGCGGACGGGGTCCGGATTCACTCGAATTCTTGCGATATCGGTATGTCCCCGTCGCTGAGCAGGAAGGAAGCACTTTCAGCGGCTCTGCGCTACGACGGTCTGCGTGTCTTCTCAAATCTTTCTTATATACCTATTTGACGACCTATATTGTACTAATTCTGATGTGTGTGTGTGTGTTGGGGGGGGGGGGGGGGGGGAGAGGAGGGGAGGGAAAGGGGTGGGGGGTGAAGTGCGCTGCAGACCAGACCCAGTCAAGTCGCATTTTGGTGACTTTTTGCCTGTACCCCCGACGTCTTGTAAAAATGGATGTCCGGCAAAATTTTATTTGATTGGAATTATACTACTACTGGGTGAGAGTTACGAGCCTGTGCAGCTGAAAGTTATATGGCAAGCGTTAAAGATTTGCAAATGGGTTAATAATGGGTGACCATCAGCGAGATGATCGCGAGGGGTGAATAAACTAGACTGGTGGCAGCTGATAAAACCCGTTTGCTCTACTGACGTCTACCCATGGTTAGCTCAGTTGGTAGAGCGCTCCACTGGAAATCGAGAGGTCCCGGTTTCGATACCCGGACCAGGCGGATTTTTTCGGTCGCGCACCAATCACCTAGCTGTGTTTGGAGATTTATGTTTGTCCTTTGTTCCCTTTCTCCAGGGATTGTTTTCGTCAAACTATGCACGCCAGCCAGCCGCTACGACGGAGCCATGAAAAGAAATCTGGAAACGCATTTAAACTCATGTTCTCTTTTCAACACTATTCCCCTGCCTGAGGCGTTACAGTTAAATTGCTTTTTGGCGAGGTCGTGTTTTTATCGTTGGCGTTTAAAGTAACTTGTTATCGCACAGTTTCATCATCTTATAGCTGAGACGTCCGAGCGCTCTTAAATGCCCAAGACGCCCATCAGGCCTTTGAGTGAATTGGTGCATCCAGAGTTCTGGGTGTATCGTTCCAAGAATGACCTCCCCCCTTTTTTTTTTTTCTTTCGAGTGGTGGCTAGTAACAAAAAGCAGCTCTTCCCGTTTTCTTGTTTTTTTTTTATGTTTTGTTTTGTAAAAATAGCTTTTGTAATATCATTGTCAATTCTTGCTTTGTGCTCCACTTCGGGTTTCGGAATTTTGTTTTTGGCCAGACGATAGGGCGCTTGCTCTGCGCGATGGAAGTCAACCCACGAGGGAGAAAGCAAATGGTGCAGCACTCTGAGCCGATTGTAGTAGTGCTAAGCAAAAGTGTTGCTTCGAAAGACACAATGCTCTTGGGATTCGCGTACAGCTGCACACCTCACAATTAGGGAATTTCGGAGGCATGGACCACGTGATCGTACACTTTATAGGGGCAGTGATGCGTACCACTTGCGCGCTTTTCCTTGTCTTTTTTTTTTTTTTTTGTTTTGTTTACCCGTCGTTCATTTCGCGCTATTATGCTATAATTATGGTATGGTTTCAGCGAAGACTTAGAGCTTTCATTACTTTGGTTCTTTTGCTTCTTTTCTTGTTTTTCCCCAGTTGCAATTGTCTCATTGTTTTCCTCGGCCTTTTTCTCGGTGTTGTATTCTTGGAAAATGGGAGTCGGTCATCAGTTGTACACATGTGTCTAGCGTCTAGGGAGCTGTGGTTACCGGGAAAGCCCCCACTGTCTTGCGAATGGAGCGGCGACAATTACCCCGGACACTAATCTTAGAACAATGTTGGAAAATCTGTAAACAACGATTCAGATGCTGAAACTGCGTTTTGTTGCGTACAGAAAGGTTAGACTATTTGTGTGCTGGGCAGAGGGAGAAGCGCGCATCGAGGTTCAGCGGTTTTCTTTTCTCTCCCTCCCTCCCCCTCTCTCTCTCTCTCTCTCTCTCTCTCTCTCTCTCTCTCTCTTTTTTTCTCTCTCTCTGTATTTTAGTCTTGTTTCCGACGTCAGACTTCATGAAAAAAAAGTTGGGTGCTTTTCACTTTCGTTCTCGTTGCTCCGGATCAGTGGAAGACCGAGACGACTCGAGCAAGTCGAAGTTGGAAGCAATTAATCTAGTTCGTTGTTTCAATCGCAACAAGACTCGTTCGAGAGACGCTGTTGACTAAAGGCCGGGACTGTTTTTTTCCCCAACTCACCGAGGAGTCACCATTTGTGCAAGAGACATGTCTATGGTGAGAATCCACGCCAGTTCTCCCGTGTTTGTTCTGGAATGGTCTTTCGATTGGCTAAGCTGCCAAAACATTGGCACGCACTCGAAGCAAGCCTTCACGATTCATTCTTCCCGCGTTTCGGAGACAGTGAGCTTTTCAGCATGTAATTTCGTGTTCTTGCGTGATATCGATAGGGAATTTGGGTAAACGACCGCGCGAAATTTGTCGTGGCGTTCAAGACGCCACCATTGTGTATGTCTCTTGGTGGGCGCCTCGCGAGCGGTATTGACCTGTCAAGCACATGTTTTTCGCCTTCGCCAGCACCACGTGCCGCCTTCCTTGTTTTTAAGCGGTGAACGTATAGGGTGTTTTTACATGACGTCAATCCGCCATTTTGTTGTTCGTTTTTTCAAAGGAATTTACTAATTTGAAGGATTACATCGCAAAAGACCTGTTAAGACGATGTCAGCGTTTTAATACTTATAAGCTTCTATGCTCTACGCATTTGAGTGGTCTTGTATATACACCAACTCATGTTTACAAACAAACCGGAGCGCCCCTAGCGGACGCCACCGGCGCCGCGCATGCGCGATGGGGGTGTGGGCAAGAAGCTCGCCGTCGCCCATTCCATAAACAAACCATTGAAATGCGATGTTGTCGGCGTCGGTGTGAGTCCCCCTGCCCTTTTTCGCGTTCGAATTGTTGATTCTACGTCTTCCTGGCGATGTCTGACTACTTGAGTGGCGTCAGCGAAATTACCAAGGCTCGTTACACCGCAAAACTTCGCGTGAATAATGTGACATGTGGCGGTTCATTCCGCGTAGACGCCGCAGTATGTACGCTAAAGCCTGATTCGAATGATGAGATTTCGCTCGCAATTTTGAGTCGCGACGCCGCTCGGGCTGCAAAAGCGTGAACCGTACCTGAGATGGTGGACGTCGATACTGAAAATCGGAAGCAGAATCGGACCAAGTGAATTAGGCATAACAAGTCGGTGATGGTCACTGGTAACAATGATCAACATCTCTTTGTATCTACTGTTTACATCGAGCCTGCTTACCAACCTTCAAATTTAGGTCTTTTGAGGCCTGCACTTACTTCTTATCGCAAGTACCGGGCCAACATTTGGTCTACGGGCCGGCGTCATCTTATAACCCTGTTACACGGGCAAACTTAACTGCAGTTACGCTAAGCCACAGTTAGCGCACAATACTTGCCGACAACATTCTGCGGCTATGCAGTCAAAGCTAAGGGTGAACGTGCGCTCGAGCATCTTGAGCACGTATCAAAGCAGTGCACGCGCTCTCTTCACTTCTTATGGAATAGCTGTCCGAGAGTATAGTGCGGTATCTGTCGTGCCGCGTAACAGCAGTTAAGCTGAGTTAACCGCGGTTAAGTGTGCCCGTGTAACAGGGGTATAAGAGAGCAGACGACAAGCAGAAACGTTTCAAACAGCAGACGACAGTTCGAACGATCAGGCGGCCGTTTGAACTTGAAGACACACTGAACGTAGTCCGCAGATGGTCCGCACAACTTGAAAGTTTTCTGGCGTTCATGTTGGAACAAAACAAATAAATCTGATGATCACAAGTACCCGTGAATTCAACCCAAAGTGCTTCCCGCCCAAGCAATCGTTGTCCGACGGCGTCTGCTTTTCCCTTTTCACAGCACATATCCAGATTCTCGGACGAACCGAGCACGTGAAAACTGACCTTCAAACCTTTCTCGACACTTTTGGTACGGCCCCAGTCGCGGCGCTTTGACGAGAAGGCAGTTTTTTGTCTGGTTCCTTTCAAAACAACGCAGGAATACACGTCTGACATGGGGACTTCTGCCCACAGCCCCGGACCGGAAGTGCGACCGACGCGCCACCACCGCGCCGTGACGTCACAGAGTTGAGTTCGTGTATACTTAGAATGCTCACTTTCGGCACAAGCCAGGCAGCTCCCAACAACAAAATGGTGGACGAAATTACGTCAATGAAAACTCCCTATAGGCCCCTTCCATACTTACACTTTCATATCGGAAGCCTTCAACGGGACTTCCGGTTTACGCTTTGAGCTTCCTTGTCAATCTGTGATGGCTCGTTAATACGGACACCTCTGTTCCCCCCAAAATCGTTCATGATGTGAGTAGTCCGGAATAACGAGACAAAAAATGAATGTATTTACCGTATTCATCCCCGAAAACGTTGTATAGACTAGCACGCGGCACTGACGTCACGCAGCTGCGGTGGCGCTGTCGACGGCACTGCGCATGCGCAGACGCTTCACTTCACGCGAGTTCGGTTTCTGCGCACGCGCAGTGCCCACACCTGGTGTGGGCAAACGCGGGCTTGTTTGTAAACAGCGTGTCGGTCGATATGTATAGACGCTTTACAGCAGCTGTGCATGGGCGCCGCCATAACTGACCTTCAGTTTTTGTTCCCTCTTATTCCGTTCGCTTGCCTTCATCATTTCCACAGCAGGACAGGTAATTGCCATTTTAAGTGTTACTGTGTCCTTCCCCCCAGCATAGGCCGTTGTGGAGACTCGTCACCGCTCGCTTCAGTGGCTCGGCATCTCGGTAAGACAAGAGAAGGGCGGCTATGGCGGCTCAATCTGGCGCGCGTGTAAAGCGTCTATATATGTATATGTATACGAAAACGGTGTATATGTATATGTTATGATCTAAGTTCCATTGAGCACGTGGAAGATGTCCGGGGGGGGGGCATTGCTTTCTTCGAGCTACATTTAAAATACATTTTGACTTCCTCCTTGTGTTGGGGTTCGATGATTACGGGCTTTTTGCGTTTTGGGTTTAGTACCCAAACAGGGATGGGCTAGCCAAACAGGGATGGGCCAAACAGGGATGGGCCCCTGTATAATTAAAGGGAATCGGAAACACTTCTTTCAGAAAAATGAAATAGAGGTTTATTCTAGCGTAGTTTTATCCCGTGAATCTGAATATCGCGTTCGTTTTCTCCGAAGATTTTACTAAATGCGAGAAAACACGATGAACCTCCGACCAGTCGTGACGTGGGGTAACAGTACATTTGGCTCGTCTAAATCGCGCACCACGAACATGAATATAGTTAAGCCCTGAGATTTTGAAAGGTCTTGCTTCGGCTTGTTTTCTTCTCCTGGTATCCTTCCATCACAACGTTCAAATTCGTATGTTGCAATTTAATGGGATAGATATAAAAAAAAAATTGATTTCATTAAATATGGTCATTAGCAAAATAAAATGAAACGTATATGTAACGATACGTTCCGTTTTTAAACTGTAGCGGGAACGAGTTCCTTTCTCATAGATGGAACTTGTAACGAGAGCGCGTTCCAAAAATTAGAAAGAACAAGAAACAAGCTTTTTTTTTTTTTTTTTTTTTTTTTTTTTTGAGGAACGTGTACAACATTGCAGATCAGTTCGGACACTGCCTCACCCGTATAAGTCGGTTCCGCAAAACCCTATAACTCGGGTTCTCGCCCTTCTTATTTCTGCCCCTACACCGAAGAATTATGATGTAGGCACGACTGAATCGACAAGGCGCGAAGGTAATGCCCACCTGGACACCGAGAGTTGAAGGGCCGGTTGAATTTATATGTTTGTGAATTTGGCGGGACTCTGGCGATCAGCTGTCCCCGACTTCTCCGGTGTGTGCCGCCTTTAGAGTGGCAGATTTGACTGAAAACGAGAAAACAAATTTCGCTGCGTTTGAAGTCCCACTAGTTTCGTACAAAGACGTCCACCAACAGAAACGCTCGATGGAGTTTTAGTTTCACTTCTCGTACGTGCAGTTCGCCACCGCTCCTATTCGCCCGGATGGTGGGAAGCGTTCTGCCTCGCCCTCCTGCTTTCCGACCTTGCATGTACGGATAGTACTGGCATCATGTGGGCGCTGCGGCTTCGCCCACGCTGAAGCGCGTCGGCACACGGACGGCGTCTCGTCGTCCCCGAGAAAGGGCCGTCTTGGAATAGCGGCCGTGATGTAACTTTTCCTGGCCCACTTCGGAAACTGCTTACGTAACAGGGTCGCCAAGCTTTTCCTCGCGGAAGCGGTGCCGGCCTAGTTGATGGCGCAGCCTCACACCTTCCGCTTTCACTTCCGGCAGCACGTTGCCCGGAGTTCTTTTTGGTTCGCTTCCTTTTTAGTTTTCTTTGCTCCGAATGATGTTATCGAGGATACCTGGTAGGATGCGCTCTCGCTGACCGTTTCTGCGCTGGCGACGTCCCCGGCAAGCTGGGTCGACTGACGGGGTGCAGCATCCCCGAGTTCGTTGACCCGCTCCCTCGAACGCAATGGAGCCTGTGGCCAGTTTGGAGTGGCTTTCTCTTGGGGCACTCTCTTCCGCTACAACACTTGATGGCGGCCGGTTCCAAAACAGGGCAGGTAACCGTTCGGGTTCCCCGCCCTGTTTTGCACCAGCGTGCAAAGTGCCTTGCTCGATTTGCAAGTGTAGCCGGTGCTACTTTTGGTTCTGCACCAATGCAAGGTGATCCAGTTATAGAACTGGTTGGAACGAACCTGTGGATGTCGCAGGCATCTGTGGAGCGAAAGTTGCGACTAGGGTTCTCAAAGGATGCCGGTGTAGTAGCCGCGAGTCTCCGGACCGCCTGTTGACGACCCAAAGAAACCTGGTTTCGTCGAGACTCGTTTCGTGGACAACTTTTCATGGACACACGTTTCACGCGTTTCGTCGACATTAGGGAGTGTTAGAATAACGTACGCGATTTTAGCGCACGCTAGCGCTAAATTTAGCGCTTGCGTTAGCGCACGCTACGCAAGAGAGTTTTATAATAGCGTTTCTCCGCCGTGATGCGAAAGCCCGAGCATCTCGCGCTTGCTACGCCACCAAGATACAGTCACAATTTTTATTTCACACGCGAAATGGTGTAACTTGAGAGAGAAAAAAAAAAAAAAGATATTTTGGTCCAGAGTAACATTTTAGATTTGTTTAAACATGAGAATGCGACGCGAGCGGTCGACCGGTCGTGTACGCTTGCGTCGCGACTCGCCTCTGCAAGAGAGGTCTCGTGTACTGTGACCTTCGCCCAGAAATGTTCGCGCGTCGCAAGCACCAAGTTGCCGATGATCGTTGTCCACCTTACTGGGTTTTCCAAGCAGAGTGCAATGTCGTCCGTATTGAAAATCGCAGTCGCGAGGATGCCGCCGACGTCGCGCTCACCACGCTGCAAAAACGGCCGCAGACATGGCCCTGAGAGCCGCCATTTTTTAACTGTGCTCGTCTTGGCTTTAGCCAACTTCCCATCATGCATCCTCCTCGGAGGAGCGCAAAGACTTTGCGTACGCACGCAATTTCCGAAAAATAGTGTACGCTAAAATAGCGCACGCGAAGCGCAGAACGTGTTTAGCGTTCGACGCATGCGCAGTGGCGACGACGCTATTCTTTGCGAATGCAAAGCTTTAGCGTGCGCTATTCTAAAACTCCCTACTACCGTTTCATCGACACCCGTTACGCGAATTACACGCTGATGGACATTTCGTGTATCAGTAGGCTGCGTGTTAACCCATCCGGCTCCCCCGTTTACTCCGCTTCGCGGCGACAGTCTGATGCCAACAGAAAAAAAAAAAAAAAAAAAAAAAAGCTAATCTTAGCTGTCGATGAAAGGATTGATGAAACAGTCTGTCGATGTAACGTCGTTCGACGAACTGAATGCCACCGAAGAAACGTTGATCCTCCTAGGCGGTGCACGGGACCCCTCGGCGCAGCTGGGAACACCGAAAAACAGAAGTAGGCCAGTGCGGATGCGGACAGCAGTAGACAAAAGTGTTTTGAGCTACCAAACTGTTCTCAGCATGCCGTGTGCATTCTAGGAAAGGAGAGATACGCAATCTGACCTATACTTCGTTTCACCTTCGGTCCGAGCGCGGCCGATGTTATGAGCCGAAGGGCCAATCAAACAGCGCAAAAAGCGCAACGTCATGGCGTGCTCTCTGCGCTTGATAGGACTAGCCGGCGTAGGAGCACGCACAGAGAGACGGCGAATACCGGCTGGTCCTATCAAGTGCAGAGAGGAGCACGCCATGACGTTGTGCCTCTTTCGCTGTTTGATTGGCCCTTCGGCTCATAACATCGGCCGCGCTCGGACCTAAGCTGAAATGAAGTATAGCAGCATGCGACAGAGGTTCCTACTGCTGGGCCAAACTTTTTTCAGAACTAGTCAAACTTTTAATGCGAAAGCATTAACTGTCTCATGGAGGGAGCTGACGTCATCAGTTGGAAGCCTTCGGTTCCATTGGCTGGCGCGCGTCGACGGGGCTCCCATTGGCCGCTGCGCCATGGCCTCCGAGATCCCGACGCGCGCGCGCGCTATACTTCGTTTCACTTTATCTGCGAGCGAAGCCAAAGCTAGAAGCGCGAGACCAGCGCTTTTTTCATTTCTCCCCAGCTCGCGCGCTCGAGCAAAGCCTGAACGCACGGAGCTTCCGTGCTCGCGCTTCCAGTTTCGCCTTCGCTCGCACATAAGATGAAACGAAGTATAGTACACAGCAGACGACAAAGGGAGCGGACAAGCGGCTTGCATGCTTTCGCATTCACAACTCATAAGAAATGCATAAATGTACCTCGAGTTTTTTTTTTTTTTTTTGAGGAGTCGATGTTTTGCAATTAAAAATGAAATTATGTCGTGTCTGACGAAACCAGCGACTGACGAGTTCACCCGGTCATCTAAAGCTGGCGGCGATGTCCAGAAAATTTCGAACGACTGCGGGGGTTCCAGGGGATATGCGGTCGCGCGCCTTTTGAGATGCATGGATTCGACTACGTTTTTATAGCGTCACTAAAGCGTGACTGATGGAGCCCCTTTCGCGTGGGTTGCACGACGTGTTTCCGGAATGGGCCATGTTTAGCTCGGCTGTTAGCGCCGTTGGATCGGCCGTTTTCGCTCTTGGCGTAGAGGCGCAGCGAGGCAGGGCGGGAGCGGTAATAACGCCAATCTGGGGTTTGGCTTTCGAGCTATTTACGGGTCTGTGGTATTTGTGGCGACCAGCAGGTGAATGTTTTAGAGGTTGTGGGAAATATATCTACACCCGCCGGCGAGCCTACTCCCACGTGATCCGCGAGCAAGCGGACCGGACCAGACCGGGCCCGTCCGTCCGTTGTTTAGCTTATTTGGATTTTGAGCTTTTGATGACTTCTTCAATTCGTTACCACGAATCCTCAAAGATCTGTTGACTAATTGCTAACATTTTGCTAGCAGCTAATTCTTGAACTGCTGTTTATTGTTGCCATTCATGATCTAGGGATTGTTTGATGGGACACTGACTGGGCAGTTATGCTCGCCAAGGTTTTTATTTCTACATGACATATGAGAGCTCAAGATTCGTTTTCTTTCCGCCCGAAAACCGCCGATCGAGAACTGACCGTTTTGAGTCGCACTCACTCTCTTCTCAATGGTCACGTGCCGTTTTCTATGGTTTAGACACAGCCACCTAAGATAATCAAAGTCGTGGGTCATCGAAGGCACACACTCAATACTAAAACTAGACTGAAAATATTACACAAATTTTTTGTGGCTTCTAAGAAATTGCAAATATGTTGATTAAAAAAAAAAAGGTTGCACAGCCACGTGATTTTTTGGTAACTTTCTCCTCTATATTTCTTCTTCCTCCCCAGTGAAGTTTCGTTTTCGGTTTTTAGCAGTTGTGTTTTTTTTTTACTTAATTAAAAATATATGTGATGCTGTAGCAAGATAGTGATTGGGCAGTCTTCTGACACCATAACAGATCGCCTAACAAAAAAAAAAAAAATTTTTTGTGGGGGGAGGTGTCAGTTTCCCTTTAATGTTTTGCTTCTTCGAAATCTCAGGTGATGCTTATTGCAAATGCATCACTCAGTTTGCTAAGGCAATCCAAATCCCAATTTCTGCAAACTCTTGTCACTGTGCCAAGTTCGGGCTATTAAACAAACAAAAAAAAAAACATACAGTATAATATATAATTCTGACTTTGAGAGCATGATATCTTAAATGTGTTACGTAAATGTTGTTCTCACTCTCTTCAAATTATATTAGTCTGAAAGTGTTCCTAAAAACGCTACCAGAGACAGACAGTATGCTTTTTGTCAAAAAATGACTCCCTTTTTAAGATAATACATCCGTCCTCAAGCTCAAAATTAAAAAAAAAAAAAAAATTGGGGGGGGATAAAGATTGGGCGGTATTTCATAAGGTCGTGTAGATGAGGTTGGGTTTTTCTATAAACTATTACAGAATTTGGGTTTTTCAGGTTATATATAGAAATAAGCATAATTGACAATAAAGAGTATTTATTGCTCTTAGTACATGGAATGTCTTGTTAACATAAGCAAGTCATAAATGTGCAGATCGGATTGATACGTGGTTGAACGACTTATTCAGTGGAACATTCTGAAACGGATCCAGAATTACAATCGTCAAGGTCGTCTTTTCCAGAGACATTGCATTTCAGGAGTGCAGTACCATTTTGTGGTGATTTTTGTGCAAAATTTCTCGCACATATTTTTACTAACCTGACAATGCTCTTCACCAACATTGCCATATCAGCTCTTGCCTGATTGCTTTTACCGATCATTGAGTAAAGCTCGTCGACAGTCTGCCCTAGCTTGCTGTTGATGAGGGGATCAATGCTTGGCATCAAGTGTTCCACTTGCAATTGTTTTCTGAACATTTAAGAGTGTATCAAGTGAATCTCTCACCAATATTACCTTTGTGAAACTAACTTTTTTTTTAGAAAGTATTACTTATATAGCATTTGCATTGCTTCTGTTATGTGTGCTTTCAACAAGTTTTGTTAATGAGCATCACATTTTTACAACGCCAACTAAGGTGAAAATGATGAAATTCATGTTCCAAATTCGGAGAAAAATAAAGTTTAACACAATAAAAGAAATGCTTTGAGTGCAAATATCGGGAAGTATTGAGTTTTACCTGAAAACAAAGGACCCTAAATATATTCCAACTAACTTTTCTTGTTTACACAAAAAATGGGTTTGAAAAATACTGTCTTTAAATTACATATTGGGGTTTTTTCTCATCAGCATAACCTTTATTTACAATAATGAACTTGGGGTCATGCAATTGGTATTGTTTGATGTTTACTGGTGATGTATTGGCATTCCTAAACAGATGACCAACTTTAGCAATCCATATTTATTGAACTTAAAAAGTAAAAATCAACTACGGATGAAGTGTCTGTTTAGAGGTACTCTCAAAGTCACATACTTTTTTATTGCACGATTTGAGATGAAATTGCCACTATCACTAATTTTTGTGGTTGCTGCAGCACTGGTGCTGTGGTGTACATATTACTACTTGAAATGAATTATTTTGTATTTTCTTTTTGAAACAGATGGCATTCACTAGGGATTGGGCAGTTTAGAACTCTAGACTTCTCCTCTGGCTATGTACAGGGTGCCCCCTGTTTTATTTACCCAGGGTATTAAACCAACATTCTGTTTTTGTTTTTCTATTTTCCAGACTGTAATTAATATGGCTTACTGCTGCCTTATCCTGATTGGCAAGGTGATCCAGAAGCTGGTGTTCGGCGAACTTCGGGTATCAGAACAACAGGTGTGTATTGTCGGGGTACTTTGAGCTGCTAAAAAGGGTAGAGCCAATAGTTGCTCTTTGTTCTTCATGCAGTGCATTCAATCACAACACATTTTACGTTCTTCATGCAGTGCATTCAATCACAACACATTTTACGTTTTGAACTAATGATAGGCACAATAGCAAATAGAAGAGAAATAAGGCTTGGGCATGCAATATTTGTCTCCGAAAATGTGGGTTATGTTCCAGTTGATGGAATAGCAGGGATCTTTGTACGATAAGTGCAGCATACAGGCTGCATCAGTAGCACTTAGAGTTCCTGGGAATAGATGATGGGACTTTCTTTTGTAACCTTCCTTTTCATGTCACTTTTCTTTTGCAGCACATGAAAGACAAGTTCTGGAATTTTGTGTTCTACAAGTTCATCTTCATCTTTGGTGTCATGAATGTGCAGTACATGGACGAGGTAGTTCTCTGGTGCAGCTGGTTTTCTGTGCTAGGCTTCCTACACCTCCTGGCCCAGCTGTGCAAGGACAGGTTTGAATATGTAAGTGCGGCAGCGATTGCTGGAAGATTTATATTTGCCAACTCCTCTTTCTATGTGTCAGGGCCTATTGACAATACTAGAAATGTGGTTTGTTATTTAAAAAAAGTATACCAGAATACCGCGCATCCGCCCATACCACACTAAGCGCCCATACCCAATTTCGTAAGATCTGTGAAAATATGCAGAGTACATTCATATGTAAAATTGATGACTGGACAAGCGCCCCTCCCTCATTTTTTCGCGATTATCTCTATATTTTGAGTGGGCGCTTGCCCGGTATTTTACGGTATATATATATATATATATATATATATATATATATATATTTGGAACAAATGCATAGTTAACAGCACCACTGCTAACATCATTCATTATATTTGCAGTAGTATTGAAGGAGCGATGTACTAGATTAGGGGTCTCCAAACCCGGCCTGCAGGCCAGATCCAGTCTGCGGAGGCTTTCCGGCCAGCCCATGGATGGCCGCTGTCTTTCTAGTGAAGCCTGGCTTGCAGTCTGCTGCTACCAAAGCAAAAAAATAAGCGCTCGTAATAATGTTGGCACCGCGACACACACCATAAGCGCAAACGAAGATAACAAAAAGAATGGGAGAAAACTAGTGTTGAGCGAATATTTGAATTTTTTAATAGTAGTTTTCGAATTATACGCTATTCGATATTCGCTTCGACATGCTTGGATGGATGGATGGATGGATAGATGGATGGTAATGGCTACACCTTTTGTAACTGGCAGCAGCTTGCACCACCTAGCCTAACATTTCGTCATCCCTTCTATTTTAAAATTTGCATAAAATTTGTTCTAACACAACCCTCCCTCCCCCCCTTTTAAAGCATTTCCATTGCTTATTTTTATCTGTATTTTTACCCCTCCCTAGATATTTTCCACCAATCTTCTAATCTCCTCTTGGCTACCGCAACTCTTTCCCTATCCATTCATCCATCCATGTCTGCAAAGCCCAGTGCCCCCTCCAAATCCGTAGTCATCCCCCCCAAGAGGGTGGGACGAAGCCCTGTGCACCTTAAAATTACATGTTCACTAGTTCCCCTTTCACAGTTGCATATGTCGCATATAGTGTTTATTTCTTGGTAATTTAGTCCTATATGTTTTCGTTCTTAGCACCCCCCGTTCTAGCTTCAAACAGCAATGAGCTCCCCAATGAATTATCATACAACTGTTCCTTCTTTATTTCTTGTTATTGTGCCCTGTATACTCTTAAAGCTGATTTCCCCTGCATTCTCTCTTCCCACAACTTCCTCTCTGTTTTCTTTACTCCCTTTTCTACTGATATACTCTGATCGGCCCCATCTCGTTGAATGTATTTAGATCTCAGCTGGCAGGTTCGGTTTGTCCATTTAGTGTTTAGACTTTTCATATATAGATACTTGTACACCTTTCCCTGCCCACCGTGTATCCTCAATTTCAGCTAGTCTTTGTTCGAAGTTTACTTTACTGATCGCTTCTCTACTCGAAAGATGCTCAACCCATATCCCCCTGTACTCCCTCACTTGGTGTATTCCCATGTGCCCCCAGTGCCAACCTACTCACACTCCTTTGCTGTATCTCTAAACCTGCCTGGATTTCTGACCTCATACACAATACCGCATTCCCAAATGACAGTCCTGGCACCATGACTCCCTTCCATACACCCTCTAACGACTTCATATCTATTATAGTTGCAGATTGCCCTGTGTTTCATAATAGCTGAATCTTGTTTCCCCTTCTTTATTATAATATCTTCATATTCTTTTAGACACTTTTTGTTTTCTCACTTAACCATACTCCCAGATATTTGTACTTTTCTATGTGTTATATCGCTGTGTCCTGTATCTCAAGGGGTTCCCCCTTCTCGTCATTGAAAACTACTATACACGACTTGTCCCTACTGAAGTTTAGGCCTAAACTGTCCCCTTCCTTGTTGCAAATCCTATTTAGTTCCTGTATTGTCTCACGACTTTCTGATACGAGTGCAATGTCATCTGCATACATTAACCCTGGCAATACCTGATTTACTTTCCTTCCTCCATGTAAGTCAGGTCAAAACCTAGGTTGCACTGCTCTAATCTTTTTTCCATCTCACTGAGGTATGTCATAAAGATACTCATATTTTTCGAAGTGTTGACCGCAGCAGGTTAGACCCGTTGGGTGCGCTTCTTACCGAGCACCGGTGTTTGTTTGTTTTAACTTGGGAGAGTAAGGTCACTGTGAAACAGGCGTTAGGCCCTTACCGAGAAGGTCCACAGTCCACAGTGCTTCTTATAAGGGAAAAAGAGTGAAAAATAGGAGGAGGGAAAGAATAAAATAGAAAAACATATGATGAGGTGACGAGTGTACAGTGTACTGCGGAGAAGCAACACCCGCAGAGCACGCTTCTGCGGGTGTTGCTTCTCCGCAGTGCACCGATGCTTGGTAAGAAACGTGTTTCACAGGGCTTACCCGCCACAGTCACATTCTTAAGAGGAAAGCCCACTTTCAAAGCAGGATGGTGCACGTGTGCGCATGGTGTGTGTAAAAAGAAACAAACTTTGGGAATGTTGATATCTACATTTCAGTAAAATTTTCAATATTAAACTGTGGCTGTTGTGCAAGGGTATATGTTAGGCAGGGATGTCCTGACAACCTATGTTCATCATTCATAATATTTAAAAAGCGCAGCGGGACACACGGACAATGAAGATGGACTGAGACACAGCACTATCTTTCTTGTCCATGTCCCATTGCGCTTTGTAAATATTATGGATCACCCTCATCATTCATGATTGTCTTTTATTTTTCTTAAAATTCTAGATTTAATAAAGAATATGATCTGATCTACCATTTTCATTACTCTTCTGCCCTATGTGATTATGCCAAAGTTCCTCTGTAATTTGATATATGTCTGGCGAGTTCTCAGGGTCACAATTATTTTTTTAATGTCATAAATAGTAAAATATTGCACTTAAAAATAAAGTATTGGTATATATTTGTCCACTTTACATTATTTTTTTTAATTCCTTGTTCTAGTTTTATTTTTCGTATTTAAATGCTTATTTAAGCTTACTTAATATTTTCTCATTTATATTGTCTTCTCTAATTTCCGGCCCTCGAGACTGCAACAGGTCCCCAATTCGGCCCCCTCGCCAAAACATTTGGAGACCCCTGTACTTGATCATCGTAGATGTAAATTTTGTACCTAAATTTTCAAAAATGTGCAACTAAGTGCAATATCATGTTTCAGCACACCAGTTATTTTTTGGTGATGGAACAGCAGTTTCAGAATAGTTGATGGGATACCAGTGAGCATTCACATGAACATTCAATTTTTTTTTTCATTTACATTGTAATGCCTTAATGTAAGACGTATGGAAAAAATTAAATTTTGGTAGTGTTGGTGAAGTGGTGTTGAATAAAATATTCTCTTGTTTGATCAAATGTATGGCACCTAAGACTACTTTTCTAGAAATGACCATACAGATAAATTAATGAGAGATGTTTACTACACTTTTCTAAAATTTAGTGCCTAATTTTTAATTTCATACAAATGCCTCATCAGTCTTGAAACATTCTGGTTATATTTTAGAACTATTTTAATCCCAGCCCTTGGATACAAGAAATTTACCAAATGCTAAACCTCTGCAATCCAGTCCTGTTGGCTTGGAATAAACTAGCCTTTAAAGGAGCGGTGCAACGATATTCAATTGGAATGTTTTTCACTTTACGCGAGCTTACTGGCACTAGTGGGACTCAAGGATACTTGCATGCAACGCCACTGGCCAAGAAACTTCTTTGTTGCGGTGTAATTTCAAGGACAAAAGCGATCATTTTCATTCAGTCTCTCCTTTGCAAAATTTGGTGACGTAACGTGGGGATCGCAGTACACCCCAATGACGATATTTGAATGCTGTTCATAGATTGGACCCGAGCATTGCGTGGGCACTCGATTTGGGCTCGTGATAATTACTAGCTCGAGAAGCATTCGGGTAGTGGCCCGTGTCCAATCGCTGCAACGACGACAATAGCCGAGCCATAACAATGTCTGGAACTCAGCGCGTGTCCTGTGCTTTGCCAACCCTAGCGCGTGGTTGTGATCAACATTGGCGGCATATAATTGGCTCCAGATCACGTGGCCGCCTGTTCTGGCTGCGAATTGAGGGGGTGAACGCTGCTCGTTTTTCTTCAATTTTTTTCTGGGACTTCTATTGCGTGGGGTGAAAAACGAACGCGTGTTTCATAGGTCATTCACGTCAAGGATCCGTTTTAAGCGGTATTTGTGCAAAGTACAAAAATTGTTGCATCGCCCCTTGAAGTCATTATAATGTGTCTTATTGCTTTCCAAAAGATGAGTGTGTCTCTGTTTTTGTGTGCCAGATTTCTTTATTAGAATTCAATGCTTAGCTTCAAGCCTAAATGCAAATAGGGCTGTTTTTCTGTGTGTGTGTTTTTTTAAAATCTGGTTTTGGGGGCCTTTTTTTCTGTTCTCTTCAGCTGTCGTTCTCACCAACCACTCCCAAGCTGACCCATGTGCGCCTACTGGCACTGCTTTCTGGCATTCTGCTCCTGTCGGTGGGCCTGTTTGCAGTCTGCGTGGTTGTGGGACTCCATGCTGGCGCCAACACCTTCGCCTTCATGGCTGCTGAGGCACGTGTTTGTCTACTTTGTTTCCGAGTGGGTTCACTGCGTGGGCTTCTATGTGTCTACATTGTTTACTCCTTTTCCCCAAGGCTTTCCTTGAAACATGATGAATAAAATTGAGTGGTGTTATTTATTTTTCTTTACTAACCTCTGGAGGAGAAAGGTCGTGTTTGTGATGTTGTATGCCCCCTGCTGCAGACAGGCAATTTGTATTTTATAAGGAAAAGATTAAGTGCTGTCCTGAATTGAGACACAGAGTGGGGATTATTAGTGTCTGTTACATTACGAAATGCCCATTTCAAGCTTCCAGGGACATCCACAATGACAGTCATGCTAGGACACATTTTAATTTTTATTTTTTAGATCACACAGCCTAAACAAGTTTGGGGCCAAAAGGCACTCTGTTTTAATGTGCTTCTGTCGCATTGAACAGGATACATTCTTTCAAACTGCTCTCACTCAGTTTGGCTCGTATATCTCCCCACTACCTTTTTATGCCGCACTAGCTCTAGATATACACATGGACAAGGGACTTCCGTGTTGTAACTGACATTATTAGTAGTTTTAGCTTTAGAACAAGCCCATTGTCATTAGCTTTAGAATGAGGCTAATGTGCCTAACCAAATATCTACATTCCTGACCTGTGAAGTGATCTTGCAGGTAGTAAATATGTGGCTAATCCCTTGACGTGCCATAAAAAAACAGTGACACATCTGACGGGAAGGCTTCAGCGACATATTTTTACACTGTCCTTTGAACAGTCCACCTTTCCGTGTGCCTGGAAGAAAGGTGTTGTGATTCCATTACTGAAATCAGGAAGACCTACCTCTGTGGCAAAGTGCAGGCCTATCTCCTTGTTACCGGCGTTTTCTAAAGTTTTCGAAAAAGTTGTACACAAGCACCTACGTATCTAGCATTTTCAAGCGAGTCATAGACAAGAATCGGCACGGCTTTATCAGTGGCCATTGGGTTGCAACTAACCTTGTAGCTTTTCTGAGTGACGTGGCACCAAGCGTTAGCTGTCGCGAGGAAACTGGCAAGCTATATTTCGATTGCAGTAAGGCCTTTGATCGGGTTAGTCATGAAATTTTACTGCATAAATTATCATTCTACAGCTTAAGTACTGATCATTGTTCATGGTTTCTAGCTACTCCTGAGATAGGTTGAATTATGTTTCTCATGAAAATGTCAAGTCAGTTTTTTTTGTTTTTTTTTCGATTCCTTCAGGAGTGCCACAGGGCTCTAACCTCGGTCCCTTGCTCTTTAATATTTTTGTGAACGCCATTCAGGATGTTATACAGCACTCCACTTTTCACAGTTTGCCGACTATATGAAGTTATAGTGCAGAGTATGATGCTTACATGACTGCACCTTGTTACAAATCGACATTGATGCCATCAGCCAGTGGTTTGGAAAACGAACTTGACCTAAATCCTAGAATATCATAAGTGATAATGTTCTCACTCAAAACTCTCCCCATTTTCTCAGATTATTATCTCAGTACAGCTATTATAAAGCGTGTGTCGGTTGTGTGTGAGAGACTACAGTGGGAGCTACGTGCCCGCCGTACCTATCAGCTGCCTCCCTTTCATCACCTGACCCGTCTCTCTGCGCGTGGGTGTGGGTGGGAGCGGGATCACGTGGCAAAAGGGAGACGCATGATTGGTCCAACGAGGACGTAGCTTCTACCGCAGTCTCAACTTAGTTGTGAACGGAGTATAGGTGTAATGCTTGATGAGAAACTGAACTTCAGTAGTCATGTTCGTATGATCCTGTTGTCATCTTTTAGAGTATTGAATATTGTCAATTGCCTCAGTTAATTTTGCATCAGTTTGGAACAACCTCAGTGCCACATCTGCGGCGACGTTAGAACGAGTCCAAAAGAGATTCGCGAGAATGTTTCACGCTTGAGAAAACTTGTCTCAGCCCTACTCTTATCAGAATGTGCTTAATTTGTTGGGTTTGATCGAGTTAAAATCTAGACAAGAAAGTGGTGACCTAATATTTTTGTTCAGGTGCTTGTGTGCGTATTATGACTGCTCAGTTATCATATCTCGCATCCAGATTAACGTTCCGGTGAGACATTTTTGCTGCAGTTGCACATTTGCCATTAACCCCGTGTATGTATTGGTTTTCCCCGCTAGTTCGCCTTCAGAACTTCTTTAATCATCTTGACACATCGTTTGTTGACATTTTCAATGATGACCTCTTGTCATTCAAGAGGAGTCTTGTTATAGTAGTGTGTTTTTGCAGCGAATTGTGTTCCGAATATTTTTTCGTGCACTACCATAATAGGCCCATGGCTGTTGGTAGGCACAATAGATAAATAAATAAGTAAATAAATAACAATAAATAAATAAATAAAGTAAAAACATGGTTGGACCTTGATGAACCACACTTAGCCATAGTTTTGCCTGTTGCTAGGTTTAAACAGCCTTTCATTCTGCAGTTTATTTGAGCATCCTATTTTTAAGGATTTTGGTGCTTCTTTTTTTTTATTGAACAGCCTAAATTTGATTTCCTCGCACATGTGTAAAAAATTCGGCAGAGACACTTAAGGGGGGACACTACCCAGAAAAAAAAATTCTGCAAAAAACACTGATTTTGAAAAATTACATAGTTACATCCACCAACATCTAGAGAGTATTCCCAGAAATTTTCACTACTTTACACTGCATAGTTAAATTTTTATAAATTATTTTCTGCCCACTAAAGCTAAAGAAAAGGTTGGGTTTGGAGCACTTTGAACGCCTTTTTCTCCGTTCCACTTTTTGGTGTAAATTCCATTTTAGTCAACCTATCGTTTGATAATGGCAATACAGGGAAGGCTCGTTCTTCACTTTTCCTGACTGAAATTTAATAAGGAATGCGGCCATGGAATGTTTTTGTCACTTTACAGATGTCTTTTATAAAAAATGTTGACATTTTGTCGAAGACACAGAAGACCAAAAAGTTGACCATTTTTTCAGAAGAGAAAATTTATAGAAATAACTGACTTTTTACAAAAAACTTTCCATAGCCGCACCTCTTAGGCATTCTGCGAGATATCCAGCGAATAAAAAGTTTGAATATTGTGATAGTTTTCCGACGATAGATAAACTAAACAATGTAGGCGTGTTGCTGATAGAAGCGGCCCTAATTTCCTTCCCACTTAACTGACAGACCTGAAATTTTGTTATGCACCCTCTAGCATGACCACCAGCCTACCCTACAAATTTCATTAATTTTAAGCCAAGGGTTCAAAAGTTGACCCTCCCAGGGGGTGTCTCCCCTTAAGACTGCTTATGTGTGGGAATGCGAAAGCATTATTTATAGTCCCTTTGGTAAAATGTTTTTATACACTCATGACGTGGCGTCACCTCCTCCCCATTGGCTGCGCCGTCACATGCCTAATGATGCATGCACTTGGCCACACCTTTAGTCAGTCAGAACTGTGGAGCCGCCGTGGCGTCAGGGAAGCGTGCTTGTCTCGTAATCTGGAGGCCCGGGTTCGATTCCCTCCCAGACCGAAATGTACCAAATTTTCTTTTCAAAGCCATTCATTTACTTCGTTTACGGGAACCTCCCCGAGAAATTTGACGTCACTCCGAACATTTTTTATGTGTTTTGTTGCCGTCGGCCATTATTGGTACCATTGCTTGGTCACGCCGCCGCTGTCCGGATTTTCGCATAATGGGGATATAATGCTTTCGCATTCAAATAAACGTGCAGTAGAGTTTTAAAAAAGTGGGAGCACGATGACTAGAACCATGAATAACTGCTGGTTTTCCATGGATATCTGCAGGTAGTATCTGCAGTGAAACCTGAATGTGTAACTACTAGTTAACTGGCACTTACTACTGTCTTTTAATTATTTCCCCCACTTCTGTTTCCATTTCAGTGTTCTCTGGTCACAGTGCGTACTCTGTATGTGATAGTCAGGTATGTCAATCCTTGTACCATTTTCTGTTTCTTTTAGTCCCAAGACAACATTGTCAGGAAAGTTTCTTGAGCTTTTGTGTTGTTCCTTTTTGCATGGGAGAGTGAGAAAGCATCAGAGCTGGCCAGAGCTTCAGAGCATGCCGAACTAGTAAATACATTTACATTTACTTAAAGGAAACTGTTTAGTTTGACCCATTTGATGATCTTGACCCATTTGATGATCTAACAGTTTCCTTTTAAGTAAATACTTCATATATTATTCATTTTTTATTTATTCTTATTTCTTTATTTAATAAAGAAAGCAACTATATGTAGATAAAAAAAATCCTGCTGATTTTAAGTCTGTTTTTCTGGCGGTGGTTTCCTAACATTCCATTTTTCTTTTGTTTTACCTTTTCCTTTATTGGCTTTTTTTCCAAAAATATTATTTTGGTGGTATGTTCCACCCTGTTTTATTTTAATTTTTATCGGTTTTAAATTGGCTGTGCCCCCATGGCAGTACCGATTGAGGAACTTTATTTTTCGATCGTTTTACGTTCCTCTCCCTATATTGTATCAATCTGTTTGTTTTCAAGGAGATCTTTGCTTCTACATTGTCCTGGTATGTGCAGGTATGGGATTCACCTGTGGGATGTCCATCATGAAAAAGTGTGGGAGAACCGTGCAGCCTATGTCTACTATGCTGAGCTGTGCTTTGAGCTGACTGCTCTTGCCATCGATTTCTGTCATGATCTTCATATGTTGGTGTGTAGCTTTGCCCTTTCTTTGTCCTAGTTTAAGCCACCTCTTCCCAATAACTGAAAATAAAACAACCGTATGTAGGTAGGCTTCAAACTACATAGCTTCATAAGCGAAGCTCTAATGTTTTTAATCTTTTATTTGTATATTGCAGTTATGATTAAACATGTCGGAAGATTTGATAAATTATATTTTCACTTCATCCATATAGAGCACTATTGCATTAACTTGGCCATCTAAACAAACAAGACCAATACAATATGGTCCTCAGCTTTCTTCCTGTATCACATGGTAGTCGTTGCTGACCAAAGAAAAAAAATTAAATAGGGTCGTCAATCTAGGTCCATTATAGGGGGGTTTAAGTTTAATTCAAACAAATTTATTTTAAAAAAAAATTGTGAAAGGTACACAATGCGGTCTGCGCAAAGGGTAGGAACTTGGGCCAGTTGATGGTACATTGTAGAGAATTAAAAGTGCTAAAAATGTGAGACTTGTAGAAGAGGGATTTCCATGGTATATGTCCTTCGACTAGAGTTTGTGTTTTTAGGACTTTTAATTCTCTACGATCTGTACAGATGAGTTATATGGCCACGGGGACATAATATAGGGGGATAATCGTCATGATTAGTCGAATAATTAACTAAAATTTGTTAAAACCTTTTAATTTGGGAGCATAAACATATGGTTCCATTTACAAACATGCTGAGCGTCATCTAAAACCACCAAATCAGTCATCTTTAGAGAGACTTGAAGTGTGGGAGTGTGCTAAAGTTACCATTCGTGCAACAGGTGCAAAACTGACTGTGTGAAAACACTGATGATAAGGTTATCATCTGCATTTCTGCACTATCAGCCTTGTGCCTATTGCTTGGTTTGCGATTTGAACAGTAGTGTATGCATATGTGATACTGTAAAGGCCCGTTCACACTCTTGCGACCTCTTAAACCTGGGTTGCTTAAAACTTCTTAAACCAGAGGACACACTGGCGCCATCTATTGGATAGCATTGGAAACTCGGCGGTCCGGCATATTTTTTTTATTTCTCTCGCGCATTATCCTTTCTTTCTTGGCTCGAAAAACTTTTGTCAATGTTATAAACGAGCCTTTCTATGGGTATTACGCACATTTGACCTCGGAAATCCCGCAAAACCTTCGCTCTTGTGAAATGCAGTTCCAGGGTCACCGCATAGATGGCGCCACAATGCCAGTGTGTCCTCTGGTTTAAGAAGTTTTAAGGAACCCAGGTTTAAGAGGTCGCAAGAGTGTGAACGGGCCTTAATCGATGACAAAGCTAAATTGATATATCTGGTTGCTAGCTTTTGTGATTAGTATACTGAGCGACAACTTGTCTTGGCAATGCAATGGAGAGGAGGAGAGCTCGCGCACAGCTTTATTCAGCGCTCAAAATGGGAGAGGGAACGCATGCCTATACCCTCCATTGCATTGCCAAGAAAAGTTGTCTCCGAGTATAATTCCAGAAAAATGGCAGAAAATTACAATTGAAAGGTTTGTTCAAATTGCTATATTCACTTAATACTATAGTGCTGGGTAAGCATTTACCCATTTGTTGAATGTGGCTCAATTTCAAGTGTAACACCCCAAAGAAATTTCTTGTGTGAAATAAATTGAATGTGCCTTACTGTACATGCACCCAGACAATAGTGGCACTGACAGCGGTATAGACATGTACTGTAGCAGTGCCTTTTAATTCATGCACATCTCCCATTGTATCATAGGTACTTAAGCCATGTTGGATCATCAAATGGGCCAACAGTTTCTTTTAGCTCTTATTATGAAACATAGGCCATACTTGAGATCGCAAGAAGTTAACAAATACTAACTAGCCCAAATGTAGAAGTTTGGGCTAGTTGATATTTCATGATTAAAAATTAAAACAGCGCAAGGACACGGACAGGAACGCGAATAAACTTCAGTTGGAAGTCAGCGCATTGTTAGTCTACCTTTTTGTTTTTGTCCGTGTCCTTGCGCTGTTTTGATTTTTAATCATTAACAAATGTAACAGCTCACATATAATTTGAGTTTAATGGAATCCCAGCTTCTTTGCAGTGGTACCCTCATTGGCTGTTTCACTTGTGTTCTAAGCTTGTTTGAAGAACTCTCTACAATATAAATGTCACATCCTAATCTCTTTTTTTTTTTTTTTTTTTTTATAACAGCTGTGGGGTAACATATTCCTCTCTATGGCCAGCCTGGTGATCCTGATGCAGCTGCGTTATCTCTTCTATGAGATTCAGAGACGTGTCAAAAAGCACAAGAACTACCTGAGGGTTGTAAAGCACATGGAGGCCAAGTGAGTCATTTTGATCAAGCTCAATATAATAATACCCAGGTATATTCCTTGATCGAAGAATTTTGCTGAGGAAGGACTTCCATCTGACCTGCTCAGTTAGGGTGGTTCCTCTTGAAGGTGTAAACGGAACACAAATTTTGAAAAAGCAATTTGCAGGACAAATGTATGCAAGTATGGTTTATCAAGGCACTTGATTTCCTTACAGCTACCCAATGGCTACAGCAGACGAGCTCGAAAAAAACAGTGATGACTGTGCCATCTGCTGGGACCACATGGAATCTGCGAGGAAGCTGCCTTGTGGTCATCTTTTCCACAAGTATGCATAGTCCTGTTTCATATTCTATTGTAGCTATGTTGCTTGTTCATAAAGCACACTTTTACTCCATCTGGTATGTAGAACAGGCCATTCATTAAGTGTTTCATTCTGTCACTTTTGATTTTCTCATGGTTGCACTGGCAGCTGTGTACATGGGTATGCAACTTGGAAAGGCAAGAGTGAGGCATGACATGCAATGTGATGGTTTGTGACAACCGCCAGATTGGTGACCATATTATGACATAGTTGGCATACTCCCATAGCTAGTTATTTGAGTATCAGCATGTTTCTAGATAATTAGTATATTGCTCAAGCTTGCTAACTCGAGTTCGTCTTTACAATTTGTGTTGGCCGCCGAATGAAAGACATGTCACGGTTTCAACTAATTTCTTGTTGACTTTCTTGCACCCGTGTTAATTTTTGTTCTGTATTTGGTTGTTTTTTAAATTGCTAGCACCGGGAGAACATTGCCCCGTGGTTAGAGCAAAGAGACCAAGGATCCTTGTGTGGGGATTTAATGGGAAGCAAACTCTAGGTTGTTGAGGTGTGTCAGTGTTGTTTCTTATTAGTAACTTCTCAATGTTAAGGTAGCAACGGTTATCCAGAGAGCTGATGTCCCATGCTCATTTTGTTTTTGCTTCGTGAAATGACCATGTATTGTGGTGTGTCTCCTTCACAACATTGTGCTGTTGGGTGCAGCTCCTGCCTGCGGTCGTGGTTGGAGCAGGACACGTCATGCCCGACTTGCCGCATGTCGCTCTCGGAGCCCGGAGCCCTTGATCTGGCTGGGGAACTGTCGCGAGACGAGGGTCGTAACACTGCCTTGCTCCTTGGTGCCCTTGGAGCCCAGGACGACGCTCCCCGGCACCCGCAAAACACCACCACCAACCACTTTTTCCACTTTGACGGTAAGGCCCGTGCACTTGACGTGCTCGGCTGCCTCCATGTTCTTGTTCATGCTTTTGGTGCCATCTTAAAGATTACTTCAGTCGAAGAAATGTATGTTATGGTTTTGTCACCCAAGTTTAAAAAGGAACTCTAACCAAAACCCAAAAGAAGGTTCAGCCCGAGGTTTCAAAAACCCGCCCGGTTTCTTCATCAGGGGTGATTAAATCACGTGGAGTAGCAGCAGCTTTCATCTTTTTCTTATTTGTTTACAAAAAAAAAAAACGTCGGGCTGAACCTTTTTTGGGGGTTTCGGTTGGAGTTCTCCCTTTTTAAATAAATATTTCCTCAGACTGATTTTTATCTAAAATGTTGTCTCTCGTTTGCATTTTTGTCACCATGAGCGAGTCTGCACAATTTCAGCAGCATTGCAAAAATGTGTTTATAACACACATTGTGTTAGTCACATTTTACGCTTTTGCAGGCAGGCCCCACTCTGGGGCGAGGACACACGGGTGCATTTGGGCAAGGAGAAAGGGGGCTTGTGTGTAAACGGACCGTATCTTCCTGCATTGCAAGGTGTTTTCAGAAAATCTCTATGGAAAATGCTCATTTCTATGTGCTTTATTTATTAATGAAATTTCATCAGTGGTTCTATTTTGTTGTCAGAAAACAAGGGGTGGCGAGTGCTGTGAAACTCTTAGAACAAAGCTCAAGGGGATTGTGAATCAAAATAATCTGTTAGGCTAGTTGGTTTTGTCATCTAAGCCAGACACTCAAAGAAGAGTGGAGTGGTGGATTCTTTTGTGGTGAAGAATGAGTGTTTGGCTTAGCTGGAAACCATGTTGAATGTACACTGCAGATTACAGTTAGTGCAGACATGACTTCAGCGTTTCTTCTCTTTATATTTTGAAAAGGTATTGTACGACGAGGTCCCAAAGCCGGATGAAGCAGTGACCGCATGAATGCTCTTGGTAACATATCGCGCTAAGATTTCCCACAGAGGCGCCCAAAGGTGGTGGAAGCGATGCATAAAAATTTCAAGGAACAGCCGTAGTGAAAATTTTAAAAAACATATTAACTGTTTTTTTTTCTACCTACGGTGTCCATCTTATAACCATGCACCCTCTGACTGGAGGAACAATGGATAGACGGCAGCAGTGGCTTCGGTGGCTGCTGAGCTGCTGTAAGCCGCCGCAGAGCCTTTGAGCCGGCTGGGCTGCTGCCGCCATCTGTCAGTTGTTCCCCAGTCAAAGGGTGCGCGGGGTTAGCAGACGGACGTCATAGTTAACTTCTTAACCGTTCTGGACGAGCCTTGCTCGTCAACGTTAGGCAGTTGAGAGTCGGAAATTCTCAGATATAAAGGATCGGTAGGGGTTAAAGAAAACCAGTTATCGTTTTTTTACTTCTTACTCGGATAAGTTTGTTCTTTGAAATTTTGATGCAATGCTTTTGCCACCTTCGGGCACCTCTGTGGTAAATTGTAGCGCGATACGTTACCAAGCCAATTTATGTGCTCACTGTAAAGTCTTCACCCGGCTTCGGGACCTCGCAGCTGATACTGCGGACCATTGTAAGGTCATCTGATATCCACACGGTGTTTTTTTGGCTCCAATTGCTCAAGGCGTCTGCTGTAATCTATTGTAAGATGAAACTGAGCATAGCTCCAAATCCTACCGCTTAGTCCAGTGCCTTGAAACTTTCAAGTCTAAAAGAAAAACGGGAAAAACTGGCGATTGCTTCTTTGTGCTAAGGTTGTGGTAACTGTGCCATGCTCTGCATCCTATATCTTTAAGCACTTATCTTAATTGTCGTGTGTTATCTTCCGGAATTTGTGATAGTGGGAAAGGCGGTGTGTTCTGTGCATAGAGTGGTTCCTTCAAATGGTTGTTTGTAGTCAGTGCTTGTTCCTGGAAATTAAAAAAAAAATTTTATTGTCAGGTTCAAGCAAAGATAAATTTTCTTGCAGGTTCGCGCTATGTGAGCTGGCTTCCAAGCTTTTCCGTAGAAGTGACGCACACCAACCTGTTAGGAGGACAGCCACCCCCACCTGTGCAGACATCACAGCTTGACAACATGGCAAGTTAAAAACAGCCTTTTGTAGTTCTCTGCCATAGTTACTTCACCCTATCTTTTTGGTAACCTGATACATTCTACAATCAAACATGGCCTCATATCAAACATAATCTATGCTGCCACTAATTATTTTAAAGGGCAACTCTGCTCACTTCCAAAAAATTTCAGGATAATGAGGGATTTCACATTAAAAAGCACTAATAAAAGGCACTGCATCATTTGCTTAGCGAAAAATGGGATATATATTTTTAAATCCTACTTTAAACATGAGCAGAAATCGAAACCGAAACTTCGGCTCCGTCTGGCAACATTGGCCTCGGGCCACCAAAAACGTGGCTATCACGTGGCACGAAATGTCACGTAATCCTCTGCGCAACGACGGGCAGGATTGGGGTGGGCGTGTGCCAGACGCAAGTGTCGTCCGCACCGCACTGTTCACCTCGTTTTGGTGTCTACGACATTCAACGACGTCTGCACAACCGCGGCATCAGTCTGCGCACGTAATGTGAACGAAACTCTGAGAGACAATAATCACAAACGGTGAGATGACGACGGCGGTTGTGACGCAAGAGACGGCGGTAATGGCGGGATGGCCAGACGGCTCCCAAGAAGCATGCTGCGCAGGCGTGTCATGCCAATCACGTAGACACCGCTGAGCCCCAAGAGTAAACATTGCTGACGTCGCCCGTTACGCTTGCCCGGAGAAGTAAAACAAACAAAAAGGGGCTGTGGTGATGACGTTTAGCTCAATGTTGGCTACACCAATGCCATAGCTTTGACTGGGCTGTTGGTTGTGCCTCAATTCGCCCGCTAGAGTCAGCCGATTTTGTAAACTTGGCGCATTGCAAAGTTTGCCGGACCGTTTTAAGATACATTTAGACAGACCTAGGTCATAATATTTGACGTGTGGTCTTCCTGGGTGATACTGAAGAGGACTGCATTATTTTGTTTCAAAAACAAAAATGAAACAGAGTTGTTTTTTAATAGCATATTTGTAGACATCACACTTGTATGCATGGGAAACTGCAATCTAGAGACGTCAGTGTGTTTTGCACAATCATTACATGAGAGCGTGCTCGTGCAAAGTCCTTTCACATTGGAAAGACTTCGTATAGGGAAAATCAATCTGCGATCGTTTGGTTTGTCACGTGAGCTGCACTTGAATGCTCAGAACACTTACACCTTAAAGAAAAGCTGAAGAGGTTCTTAAAAAAAAACGAGTTAGAGGTAAATTCTGGAGTATTTTTATCCCATGAATCTTTATATCACGTTCATTTTCCCGAAGATGTAACTAAATGCGAGAAAATCCGAAAAACCTCAGACCAGTCGTTACGTCATTAAAGGATCTTCAACCGCCAAGCGCGTGTCACTCGTGTGTGCAGCAATTGCAAGCTTTCCAGGTATATTCCCCCACACTGACACCAGTCGTGACGTCCTTTACTGACTTTTTTGAAAATAGCAAGAGTGCATGTGCATAGCTTTGATTGGCGCTGTATTTGCGCGATAGCGGAGATTCCGAAACTCCTTTTATGATATAACGCTTCGGGAAAGAGGAGCTTCAGCGATACTTTGAAAATTATTTTCTGCAGTCTCCATGCACCAAATTGAAAAATAATCTCGACATTCGTGATCCTGGAGGCCAAATTAAGACAATTGAACTGTTTTTACTCAAATACAGAACCACTTCAGTTTCCCTTTACGCTGAGAAGTACTCATCTAATTGACATTGTGACAGTGATGCATGGTCATACATGTTGCTGGTCTTTCAGGCTCGGCAGGTGCAGCAGATGTTCCCCAACATGCCCCTGAACACCATCATGGAAGACCTGCGCAGCACTCGCTCGGTTGAGCTCACCGTAAAATGCCGGGCAAGTGCCCATTCAAAATATAGAGATAATCACGAAAAAATGGGGGATGGGCGCTTGTCCGGTCATCAATTTTACATATAAATGTACTGTGCATATTTTCTCAGATCTTAGAAATTTGGATATGGGCGCTTAATGTGGAATGGGCAGATGCACGGTATTCTATGGTATGCAGAATGCATTTTTGCTCAGCTTATATACAGGGTGTTTCACATAACTTGAGCCAAGGTTTAAAAATATTTTGGTGTATTTTAGGAAGACGAAACCAAAGGAATAAGTTTAAGTTTGTTCATTGTTTGAAACAAGTCAAACGTTTGTTCTAGTGATGAAGTTTCATTGCATCCTCAGACGCCTCCGATTCAGTGGTTTTTATGAAGAGACCTCTAACACAGTTTGTTTTTCCGGGCTTTAAAAAAAGCCCTTGAATTATGAAAAAAAACATGTGACTGCATGCTCGCGTGCCTTGTATTGTAGCACTGTCAAACGTGACTTGACCGAGTTAAGCCTGCCTGCTGACTAGGGGTGCTGCTGCTGCAAAAACAAAAAGAATGCACTGTTTTTGTTTTTGCACAAGAGATATTTCCAGCCAACTTATCTCAGTGTCAAGTGTACTGGAATCAGTTTGGGTGTGCTTAAAAGTGTTCCTTTATAGGGACACTGGCAGGGTATTTATGCTCTCTAAGGTTTTTATATGAACATGACCTGTAAGGGCCAAAATACACAGTACTAAAATATTAAGGTGGGCTAGTTGGATATGCATTTTCGAAATAAATAGCGCGAAGGTCAAGTACAAACTGACGGAATAGCGCTTGTTCCATCAGTTTGTACTTGACCTTCGCGCTATTTATTTCAAAATACACAGAACACAATTTGCACCTCAAAATTAGTTTTCTTTCCGCCCGAAAACAGCCAGTCGAGAATTGGCCATTTTCAGTTACGTTCACTCGTTTCCATGGTAATGTTTCGTTCAAACTACTTTTATCAAGTATATTTAAAGTCATGGGTCATCTAAGGCACACATTTGATATTAAAAATACTAAAGAATTTGAACCCCATTTTTGTGGCCTACGTACAAGAAGCTTCAAATACGTTGATTGAAGAAAAATGTTGCACAGGTGGTAAGAAGTACATGTACACATCATTCTGAATATGGCAACATAGCGCGGGCTGGATGACACGATGGCGGCGCACGACGGACCAATGTTGCAACGGACGTGGGGCCGCTACTTCGGAACTGTTGGTCGTGGTACCGGCCAATCGATCTTGAAGCGCATAACATAGAGCAGAAGGGATATTATTGCAAAACAATTGTACGACAAATGATCGTCTGCTTCACACGCCAAAGAGGAGAAAGAAAGAAAAAAAGCAGTTAGGTGTAGCCATGTGACTTCCGGCTACTCTCTCCTCCTCAGTACACATTGTCTACATATCGCAGCCATGAGCCTCCGTGCTTAAGTTTGGGATTCGAGCAGTTGAGTTTTTTGGTTTTATTAAAAATATACATGACTTTGCAGCAAAATATTGATTGGGTAGTCTCTGGCACTAATAAAACGCCTTGCGAAAAATAATTTTTTTTTTAAGGCATGAGCCTTATTTTTGGGTTATTGAGCAAAAAATTGGAGTAAATGGCTATAAAACCGTGATTGCGCGGCACACGCCACTCAATGGGCTTGTCCCATTACCTTGGCGTCGTCCTTGCAGTCGTCCTAGACCTCTAGGACGACCTCACTTGTCACAATACGTTAAAAACAAGCGGCGGCGGCATTGTTCTGCCCTAAAGATGGCCATAAACGAATGTCGTAGAGCGTCGCCATACGTCATCAGCGTGATATCACTGCCGGAGTGCCATGTGCAAAGTGTGCGCTTAGGACTTTATCTGTGCTCGTCGTGTGCTTCGTGCGATGGACTGTGAGGCGACCACGTCTACATCTATGGCCTTGACATTGGCAGCAGCGTCTACATCTACGGCGGCTTCCGCAGGCAAATGCAGCCGCCCACGCAAATACACCACAGCCTCCTTAAGTGTCCTCCTCTAGGCGTCATTCTCGACGTCGTCCTCGAGCTTTTCCTAGAAGTCGTCCTAGACAACGTTCTTGACGTCGTCCTAGGTGTCGTCCTCTAGGCGTCGTTCTCGACATCGTCCTTGAGGTTGTCTTAGATGTCGTCCTAGACAGCGTCCTTCATTGGCTTTCGCCATCCTACACGTAAGCAGTCTTAGAGGGGCACTCAACTGGATTCTGAGATTGTCTATTTATTGTCATAACTCAATTTATGGGCTCTAAGCATCCTAAAAAACAGGAAATTACATTCAAGGGCGGCCGATTTCTCTATTAAAAATGCAATCAAAGACGTGCCATGCCCCCCTTTTTGCACCGTGGCGCAGAACACCAGGGGGCACCACCCGATGGGAAGGCAGCAGAGCAGTGCACGCGACAGCCAGTCATCAATGACGGCTTCCCGGCGAACTAAATTTTCGAATATGCGCGCCTTCGAAAAATCGGTCGGCTGGGAATCCGTCACTTGTGGTTGGCTGTCGCGGGCCCTCCCCTGATGCCTTCTCGTCCGGTGGCGCCCCCTGGTGTTCTGCACTGCGCCGCAGAAAGAGGGGCACGGCACAATCTTTGATTAGATTTTTAGTAGGGAAATCGGACGCTCCTGAATGTGATTTCGAGTTTTTCAAGATGCTTAGAGCCCATAGATTGAGTTATAACAATAGATAGACGATCTGAGAATCCACTTGAGTGCCCCTTTAAGTGTACTCGTGTAATTCTTGGGGTTGTGAATGCCTACCAATACTGGTAGGCATTCACTATCCTGTCGCATTACCGATATTTGCTAATTACCTACAAGATGATCCGTCTGTTTTGTAACATTCCTATCTTGATTGTCCCGTGACCACAAAGTCACATGTTCCTTTTCGTAATTCGCGCGCTTTTTTCGAGGTCGGAGAAGTACAGGCGAGCTGGTGGATGTTTTTTCGTACTTTTGCACAGTGAAATAATTAAGATTGATTAATAAACTTTTGAAATATTCTATCTAGAGCAAAAGTTCAAAAGATAAAGTTGTACAGCATCTTCGGAAACATTCAGTTCAGTGTTTTTTTATCAAAAAGCATCTAGCACGGTTACCATGTTGCAACTTAACCCGAGACTGGGGTATGAAAATAGAAACTTAAATGTAAAAGGTGAGTGTTTTTGTATTCATGTTCGGGTCATTGTTGTTCGCGGGTGTAGTGTCAGATGTTCCACAGAACAAACTTTTTTTTAAAATAAAAGTGGAGGGTTTATTCAAGTTTGGAAGGTTTGTCCTGGCTGTTATCGTTTTTGTTAGGTGAGGGGGCATCCCTTTGTCTTATTCTGGTAGTTCCTTTGTGTGTCTTGGTGTATTGTGTCCTAGCAAAGGGCAAGTTGTGTGGTTGGTGACCTTGTGGCTGTGTGTATATAAGGAGATGGGACTGAATAAATCTTGTAGCTACGTTAGAGACGTCTGTTCTTCTCTGTTCCTGTCCCTTCTATGTTTAGGTTTCTATTCTCATACCCCAGTCTCGAGTTAAGTTGCAACATGGTAACCGTGTTAGATGCTTCTTGATAAAAACCACAGAATTGAATGTTTCTGAGGATGCTGCCCAACTTTATCTTTGAAACTTTTGCTCTAGATAGAATTTTTCAAAAATTTATTAATTAATCTTAACTATTTTACTGAGCAAAAGTACAAAAAAATAGCCCAACTTGTTCCAAACAATGAACAAACTTATCCCTTTGCTTTTGTCTTCCTAAAATGCACCAAAATATTTTAAATCTTGCTCAAGTTACATGGAACACTCTGTATATGTGTGTATGTTTGTTAATTTTGTATTAGGTTTTGCACATACACACCCGCACATTATATACAGAGTGAGCAGTATATGATACTTTCTCGCTAAATTTAGCATTTAATGCTTTTTTGTAACATAACACTCAATTGGCCAAAATGACAATCTATAACACATTCTTCATTAAGAAAGCGTTGTTTATTGTTTGCTCATTTGAACTGTCATGCTTGTTTCTAACATTTCAACAGAAAACATCTTTTCTCAAGATTTCCAACAAAAATGAGCATCTGATATTTTTCAAGCCGAGCTGAGCATGTAATCCCCAAGCAGGAAATACAAGTCTCAGTGGCCAGATTCGTCAAAGATTTAAATGTTTGAGGACTTTCTCCATCACGCTAAACAAAGAGGGAAATAAAGGTCTTCATTATCTTTTGGAGCACTGATTGATTGAAAAAACAAAGTACTATTTTGTTTTCATCAGTTTGTAAAAATAGTTTTTTCAGTTACTTTTGGCATTTCTTTATAAAAACAGGAAATGCAGAACTGAGCTTACAATTCACGTTTTGAAAAAAAAAAACAAAAAAAAACATTCAAATAAAGGTTAGAGAAATAGCTTTGTCTGTTTAAACAACCATGGCTTGAGACCATCCTGTACAAATCACTATGTCGTCCTCAAAGAGCTGCATGATGGCATACTGTGCGCATATTGTGGGCCATCATTTCATTTTGTTTTTCCAAGTTATTTTTATCAAGGTTTTACTATAGTTTACACTCTCATACTCAATTCTTGGGTAGGTTAGGTGACACAAATTGCAATGCATCCCTTCTTTAATGTGATGGGACTATTTTGGTTCTTGCTGCAGACATCTCTCTACCAAACCACTGTGCCTCAGAGCAGCCTGGACAGAGTTTATGACAGTGGTTCTCAGGTAAGAATAGCTTTGTGCAGAGACTGTCACCTGTTTTGGGAACTGGCTTGAGTGTAGAGTACAGATGAGGTCAAAAGGCACCAGTATATTTGAGCATATAAGTATATTGTTGTTGCTTTGGATGTTTCTGAAGCACTGTGTTGAATGACTGTTTGATTCTGAACCTCTTGAATATGCAGAACCATGGGCTGGACACCCGGAAAGAAGCGCTGGCAGATGAAAGGTTTCCAAGAACTCCGTCTGCCAGTACTACAAGTACTACAATAGACTCTAGTTCCTCCATGCTCCTTGAAGATGCAGAGCCACCCTTTGCAGCAGAGGAGGCTATTGCCTCAGGGTAAGGTTCTGTCTCCTTTGATTGTAGCAAACATGCTGCTTCAAGTAGAAATTTTGAAGGTTTCCATTAATGCTGTATATATTGAAAATAGTTATGTTACTAATATTGCTACATTATTTTAAGAGTACTGCACCATGTTGATTTGCCCATTGCAATTCTGTATGAATGAGTTCTTTGCAAGTTTTCAAGTGCTTCAATTGTGAATGTTTGTAAATAAGTTTCCTTGGCTTGTTTCAAGAAATTTGTAGTATTTCCCATAGTTGGACAGTGCTAATGGAAAAGGAGGAGCAGCAGAGGATGCAGGTCATAACCAGATTCATAGGGACACCTCAACAGAGATACCACATCTACCAGAATACCACCTTCGAGGAATCATGTGAAAACTGGCAGGTGGTTTCCTCATGCGCTTACATATGCCTTTTCTCATTGCAGATGCCTTTGTTGCCATTTTCGTTTTAGGCATCTGGATTTTTGTCAAACTGACACTACAATTACGCTAACTGACTTCAAATTATTAATCCTATGTTGAATATGGTCAATCTACAAAAAGGGGCTGGAAGTTACCGTTACAACAATATTTAAAGTTTTTTTTACTATATATGGAACCGTTATCGTAATGGTAGCTCTTTTTTAAGCTACCAAGAAGCAACAATACCTAAGGATCCGCACAAGAGCCTGAGTTAGTCAAAAACCTCGTAATAAGGAACTAAATTTCTGCTTAAAAATATAAGCTAGATAAATAGAAGAGAAAAAGAAACTAAATTAGATAGTATTTTTGCAGCAAGCTGAGGAAACCAGGCACTGTCAGACATTTCTGATTAGGCATTTCTCCAAAATTATATTTAATGTGACCGGCAGACTGCAACCCCTGGAAAGTCTTTTCTCCTGCATTGCCCATACTGGATACTACAAGTGAACATCTCATCAAAACTGGCCTTGGCATGGCTGGAAGATCAGATAAATCTCCCTTCCACCTGGATAAAACAAAGGCCCCCAGGTTAACTTGTTGGTCACTGTACTCCAGTGGCTTGTAGACACATTTGCAAAGCTTTGGTACGAATCAAGTTTTAGGGGCGAAGCTCCTTAGGGGCTAGCCATGTCCGTATGTCCGTCCGCCGTAGGCCCGGCGTCGGGTGCTCGTGCTTCTGCTCGTGAGATCACGAGCACGTGAGCACATGCTCACGTGCTCGTGTAGGGAAAAAAAAGATGAAAAAAAAATTACGAAAAAAGAAAAATAAGAAAAAAAAGAGTAGGGGGTTCCGAGATGCCATCCCATCTGTCTGCTTAAAAAAAGAAAAAGAAGAAAACCACACATTCTCCTACTGACATGAATGAAAAGGCTCACAGAAAAAGAAGAAAAAAAAGAGTAGGGGGTTCTGAGATGCCATCCCATCTGTCTGCTTAAAAAAAGAAAAAGAAGAAAACCACACATTCTCCTACTGACATGAATGAAAAGGCTCGGCATGCTGCGGCTCGGCGTCTACGCAGACAAGCACCACCAGAGCTTCGCCCCAAGCAACATCATTCACCACGTGGAGATGCGGTCAATTTTTTACCCTGCTTGCCTCTACAGTTGACTTGCGTTAATGCGACCTCGGTTAATTCGAGTTATCGTTTAATTCGACTCTGTACAAAGGTCCCGGCAAAAGCCCATACATTTCTATAGAAAAAAGAAAAAAAAATTGTTATCTTTCGATTTTGAAATATAGAATATTGGTTAATTCGACCTAGAGAGAATTGGCGGTGAGCAAATTACAGGCACGATTGGCCTTGTGTGATGCACAAAAACGGGCCCGTTTTTTCCGAATTACGCGATGGGCAACTAACGAGCGCGATCAGCCGTGCCCGTCGGCGAAAAACCCTTTTTAAACTTTGAAGCCCGCGCCGAATTGTGAAGAGAAAAAAAGAGAGCATATGTTAAGACACTGGACATGGCTGGGTCTCAACACGAAACAACCATTGTAACACTGCTGCAGCAGTGTTGCAATGGCACCGGCAGCGGCGGTGCTGGCTGCCGGTCACCGTTGCCGCACCGAACGGGCGAAGGACATACACGACCTCTGCCACCGCCGTGCGATGGTGTGCGGCAACTTATTATAAAAATGTTAGCCTACCAGATCTAAAGAGCTGGATATTCAGAATTTTGCACGGATCTTTTAATTTGACATTCGAATTAATTCGACCCAATTTTGCATGTCTAGAAAATTTTCTATTTATAAAAACATCTCATAGTGAAACAGATGGCTTTTTATGCACCAGATGACTGATCTCTCCACTGACGTGTTGAGCTGCATGCTCAGTGTGCACAATTTTGTGACACTAAAGCCAAGATTGGATTGGTCCATCTATTTCGCTGCTTTCACTGAAGTGCCAAAATGAGATGAGTGTTCATAAGCACATCTGTCTAACTCGCTGGCATGGCAGCCAACCAACGGTGAACAACAAGCCATGTTCTCAATTTCCAGCACCGGGATCCGCTAGAAACCGAAATGCCTTTCCAGAATTGATTTACACAAAGAGAAAATATGGGATGTGCAGGGAGAGCGATTGAATCAACCTTCCCCCAGGGCTACATAGTTCGCCCTTTTGTGGCCAGTCATCACTTAGGCCATTTGCATCCCCTGGATGAGCCATTTAATTTGGCTGACCTTCCGATTTTTTCACTTTGTCTCTTTGTGTTATAGCTGGCATACGGGAGAGGTACTGCTTTCTGTTTCTAGCTTCTTAATTTGAAATTCCATCAAGCCTGTAATTCCTTCCTGTATAAAAAGTTTAGTGCATACTCAACAACAAAAAATAATTTTTCCATTTCTAAGTGCTGTCACACATGTTGCGCAGACATGGCAATAAGAGTCTAGTCAGTAAAACAGTTCCCTGTTTTGTCACCATATGTGAGTGTAATTCTCACTTTGGTAAGTGCCCCATCTTTTGTTACCTATGATTTGTTTTGTCATTGCTTATTTGTATTCTCTGGTGATGGTATTCTAAAAAGGGGCCACTGACAACCTCTGTGTTATATATTCTTTGTGGTCCTAAATGACTGGAAATTGTCCTTAGGCATCCTTCTAAGTATTTTCAGCTAGGAACAGCATAATATTTGCAGAGATAAAAAATAATTTCAAGGTCAGTTTTGAAATTCCCACTTGCATCACTGATGTAGATGGCAAAGTGGTGCACTCCTTGCCTTTTTGGATGACTTCAAACTTCCTTTTTTTCTTCTCGTCAATCATGGCAATCACGCACGCGTGCCGACCAACTGGCCAATGGCACACATTTCGCTTTGCACCTGCCATGCGTCCTTTCTCCGCATGCAGAGGATGCATCACTTTTCAGTTTGAGTTTCTTTTTTGAGGAGCATTCTGCTTAGATAGTCTAAAACGCTTAAGACAAAAAAGGAAAACAATGTGTCGCAAACTTTGATGAGTGATGTGAGGGAGGATCTAAACTTCTTGATTCCTCAACAATTGCTCTCTCAAAGTTAAAAAAATTATCCAGCACCAAAAAAAAACAAAAAGTATTTTTGTTGATTTTTCATTCCTTTTAGCACCCTCAGCACAGCTGCCAGGTGCCGTCATAATGAGAGAAGGAAGAAAAGACCAGGAGATGGCCGATGCTTTGTCACTAACACTCAGAGTTCTTATACAGTCAAACGCCTTCATAATGAACGCCTCTACTACGAAAACGCCCGTTTAATGAAATAAAATGAAGTCTCGGCCAATCTCCTATGTGTTTAATGGGTTTTTCTGACTACTACAGCAAATTCGTGTTTAACAAAAGCTGTTTAACGAAGCAGTTGTGCGGCCCCATAAAGCAAAAATGACCAGTATTAAGAATTTTCTAGGTTAAAAGTAATTGATTTTACATAAATTGTTGCTCTCAAGCGACGCGCATAGAGAACAGAAATAATGTGGTAGTGGCAACAGTTGACACTGCCGCCGTGCAGCCCCTGCCTTGCCCTCCGTCGTCGCCGCGCGGCACATTCTCGGGGCCAAGTAATTTTAGTGTGCACTCTTGCGTCTAGTTGGCACTATGTGACTTTGTTGCTGCATAGAAAGCCTGTATGCAGCAACATAGTCATGTAGCGCCATCTAGACACAAGGTTGTGCACTAATAAATTATTTAGACCCAAAACCAACGACACGCGACGCGAGAGCAACAGAAGCGGCGCAGCAAATGCGGCGCCGCCTCCACCGCGCACGCTCGTGCATACTTTTGTTTGCTTTCATTTTGCTCCCGTCTTGATTCAGTACGTGCCACTCCGCTCCCAAATGAGTTTTTTTTTTTTTTTCAGCACTTTTTTTAGGGCAATGTGCGCACTCGTTTTCTTATTTTTAATATGCGTTGGCGCATTTGAAAGGATCCATGCAAACAAGAATATCTATATAAACAAAAATATTTTCATGGGCAGTCACAACTTTTTTATGCTGCCTTGGCATTTGTTCGACGGACGCTCCGATCTTCGTCAGGATCCAAGATTCACACTGTTACTTGATCCGAGTCCCAAATTGTTCCGCCTTGGAGCGATAACATGCGGTCGAGGAAACGTGATCTGTGACTACCCGTGATGCCAAAATCTAAGCGAAATTGGTAGAGCCACACACAAAACCCTCTTTGTGCTGGACAGATGTGAAAAAGGGCCTAATTGTGCGCCTCTCCCCATCCTTGCTCCTTGCTGCGCCACTCGCTGCAGCTGTGGCATGCCGAAAGCAAGACCGATTCTGCTGTGCTGCTAGGTAGTGCTGCCACGCCCACTCCTAGGAGAGCAATGCAGTCGGTGCGCTGCGTGATAGGGGGTCGATGTCGGTGGTTTAGTGATTGTTTATATTCTTATTTCGTTAAGTTTGTTGTGTGGAAGTTTGGACAGCAGAAAATTAGTCTGCAGCAAGGAGCACCTGGTGTCTCGACTGTGACAAACTTTGCCAGTGGCAGTACTGGCGGTACGACCGCTGTACTCCGTTTCACGATAACTTGGCAAATTGTGGAGGCTAAGGCCCCGCTACCCAATAAGAGCGTCGAAGCGAGGCACGTCACCCGACGTCATGGGAGCATTTGTGTCACTACGCCAAATGCGAGGCCCAGAGGAACCAGCCATTGTCTGCTAGCCAAGAGTCATCTGCTCCGAAACCAACCAGCTTTGGATAACCGTCCACCGCTGCAACATTTCCGTTCACGAGAATAGCGAGTACTTCGGGAACAGTTCATGAGACAACCATACGCTCAATTTAGCCACGAATCTGTGACTGGTGCTAATGCCAGGGCGCAGTGCAGTGTTTTGAGCGGAAACGGCCGATTACACGGCTGCGATCGCCGGCGATCGCCAACGGCCACGGTGCTACAAAGAGAAAAAAATCGACAGTGGATATGGATGTGGCGTCACTTTTTTAGTTTAAATATAATTGAAATTCATACATTTTTATTGTTTATTTTTTATTCTTTATATCTTCTAGTTAGAGATGGAATCGCGCGAGTTCAATTGCCGCTAAAAGAAAAAGAAGCCTTGAACTACTTTTTGTTGGGACGGCGCTGTTGCTGTGGTGGCAATGAGGCCCCCGTGGCCTCGACCATGGAGTGTTGTCACGTGTCTTGCCCCGGCGCTCTTATTGGGTTGCAGGGGCCGCAGCCTCCACAGTTAGCCAAGTTATCGTGAAACGGAGTATAGCCTGGTGTCTTTATATTGCGTCATGCAGTGGTGAGTACACGAACGCATGCCGATGCAATTTTCATGAAGAAAAAAAAAAGTAATCAAGCTTAAGATGCCTGGATTCTGCAGCGCAAGGTTCCACCCCACATGCTCCGAGCTGCGATGCGCTAGCTGACTCTGCCACTGTTCCCCCTTTTGAGAAGTCAATTGTCAACACACAAAACCTCGTTTCTGATATCGCTCATACTATATTTGGCGCTAGACTTGTTCCTAAAACACCTTGAATGTCATGCAGATGAGTCGAAATGCAATAATAAAAATCTGGTATCACTTGATTGATTTTTCGCGCTCAACTACAACAAAGTTGCCCGTACTACGAAAAATTTCAACGGTCCTGCGGGCATTGTTATGAAGGCGTTTGACTGTGTTTCGACGTTGATGGCATAGCATGTTTGCAGTCGTTGTGAAAATGTATTTGTTGAATGTCAATAATAATTGTTACACACATGCATCTTACCGCATCTCTAAATTCCTCAAAAATGCCTTTGCCATCTACGTTGCCACAAAAAAATGAAGCGCGGAGGAGCCCAACAGGGGGGGGGGGAGAGAGGACGTGGATTTTTGACGGGCTCTTCTGCTCACTAGAACAGTTTTTTCCTTATAATTTTTTTTATTATTTTGCAACGTCCTGAAGCATTTGAGGCAATAAGGAAAGCATTGATGTTGGAGTTGTCAGTGGCCCTGTAAGTAAAAGCCATTTCGATAATAAAAACTCTGCAAGAGCATGAATGACATTTGTAGTAATCTATTCAACTGTTGTATCTGACTCATTCAAAATTACAAGCAACCTATCCATTGTGTCTTTTTGTACTCTGCCAAGTGGTTTTCGATCTAATCACTAAATATGCACTTACACATGCAGTAGTTAGCATTTCTGTTGCCTTTCACTCAGACTGCTTGTCATTGAGTATGAATGCACAGAACTTGCTGCTCTTTGCCACCACTGACACACTGTTTCTGGCTGTGGTTTATCGTGATACGTTTGTCATCTGTGGTATTCGGTTCCAAACAACATACTAATGAAGGTGGCTACCTGTGGGACCCCTATAGCATTTGTTGTGATGCATGCAATGCAGAAGAGAGGATTACCTGTGCAAATGTTGCAAAGATCTGCGACTTGAGTAACGGCAATTATTTTCCTCTGCAGGGACAGTAGCATGGGTCCCCAAGTAGGTGGTCGCTTCTCCAAGTCTCCCAGTGAGCGAGAGCGCATGCTGTCACGCAGAAAGGAGGAGCTGCTTAAGATGGCCAGGAAGTAAGTTTTGTGAATGAACACAGTAAAATGCCATAGGGGGCTTGGATTAACTTCCAAGTTTGGATTCTTGCTTTGGAGGAAACTACCATGCTTGTTGATATGACCAGAAAGGGTACAACAAAGTTGCATCTAGTGCTCTAAAATCATTTGTTCGGTTCAAGCTACCTACGTTGACTCGCAGTACTGGGTATGAGCACTTGATAGTTAGTGTGTCAGCCGAGGGAAGAATAGTCCACCTTTTTGCAGTATGTTGTAATGGACAAAGCCTAATCTTATTTGGAATTTAAATGCAATCACCATTTGCTTTTCAGAAAATCAAAAGGAGACATCCGTGGAAAATGCATAACTATTTGAATGCGAGAAAATGTCTTCTTTATTTTTTTCAATGTGGTGTTTCGAGGTGATATACCGGGTGGATCAAGGAGACGGCAGGCTCTTTAAATCGACCGCAAAATTCGGTTTCTTAACCTATCGCGCTACGACTTTGTGCAGCGCTGCCCACAGATGGTGCATTTTTTTTTGTAAAATTTGCAAAGAGCAAACTTACCTGAGGAAAAAGTAAAGAAAGAAAAAGGCTTAGCTCCTATGGAAACGCAGCGACGCCACCGGTCTGCAAACAACACTGCGCCGTTTCGCACGGGAGACAAGAGAGGGCGCAAGCGGTCTCGACGCCAACTGCTGCCAACGAACGGGCAGACGACGCCGAGAGCCAGCGTATTTAGCAGACAAGGAACTGCAGTTGCTTGTTGTTACCGCGCCTGTAATTGTTTCTGCGACTGTCGCCGCCTGCGGAACGCGCGCTGCTTTTGAGTCGAAAAGATTGTCTGCTAAAGACGCTGGCTCTCGACGCCGTATGCTCGTTCGTTGGCGGCGTTCGTTGCGCCATCTCTTGTGTCCCGTGCGAAACGGCGCCGTGCTCTTTGAAGACCGGTGGCGTTGCTGCGTTTCCATAGGAGCTAAGCCTTTTTCTTTCTTTACTTTTTCCTCAGGTAAGTTTGCTCTTTGCAAATTTTACAAAAAAAATGCACCATCTGTGGGCAGCGCTGCACAAAGTCTTAGCGCGATAGGTTAAGAAACCGAATTTTGCGGTCGATTTAAAGAGCCTGCCGTCTCCTTGATCCACCCGGTAGAATGAAGACAAAGAGAATAGTCGGGCAGTTTGATTTTGTGCGATACATTCAACTGCTTTCATACTTTGCCGTAGCTCGGACCATGTGGAGCGAGAGCTCGCGGTACAGAACCCAGGGATTCCAAGCTCAATCCCCAATCCTGCCCATTTCGATAGGGATGAGCAATGTATCGGCGTGCAGTTAAGGGCCCATTCACACACTTGCATCCGAGTAGGATAAACTGAGACATGACCGGTTTTTAAGTCTCTTGCGACGGCTTGGGACCAGTTCCGCTGCAGCGCATCCGATCCTAAGCCATCGCAAGAGGCTTCAAGACCGGTCTTGTCTCAGTCGGTTCTACTCGGTTGCAAGTGTGTGAACGGGTTTTAACGCATCATTACTGTAATGCACGGTAAAGGCTCCAAGTTAGCAGTCATACTGCACTGGCTAAATTTCTCATATATAGAGCGTAAATCGGCGTTGCCTTACTATGGCAGGCCAACCTCAGCCTCTCTCAATATCAAAAGCTTAATTTGCATTTTTTTTGTGTGTGCTTTGTGAAAGTAAAGTTGCAAAAGGAACAGTAGTAGCCTTGCAAGTTATATTCAAACAATTCTTCATATTAGGGGCGAAGCTCCTTAGGGTCTAGCCTTGTCCATCCGTCCGGCGTCCGTGCTCACATCGATTGCCATCCCATCTGTCTTCTTAAAAAAAGAAAAAATGTTTGCGCAGTCGACAGGATTCGAACCTGTGCGGGGAGACCCCAATGGATTTCTAGTCCATCGCCTTAACAACTCGGCCGTGACTGCGGGACGAGTAGGGGGCTCTGAGATGTGGTAGTAACTCAAGAGCTGGGGTTACTATTTTAGGGGCAAAGCTCCTTAGACCACAAAGAGACTGGTGCTTCCACGGGCATCGACTGCGCACCAGCACTGCGATGCCCAGTGGGCCTCTCAACGCTCTTAGTAGACATCTGCTGCTGTGGATGTTTTTCTTGTGTATATCTCTGTGGGTGCATGTGTGTATGTGTGTGTTGTGACGAAGACCACACTCCTGCCTCGTTGCCAGCAGTGAATTGCTAGCCAGTGGTTTTAGCTACCATCATTGGCACTGCCTGGTAATGCATTCTAGAAGCTATGCCGATGTCCTTGTCTGTCGTTTGTGGCAGCATCGGCTGCTCAACTAAAGCAGCGACAGCTGGAAGTGTAGTCTTAGCAGGCGGCTTTGATGCTACGTGAAACTAAGTCTGGCGGTTGAGAGGGGGACACAGGTTAAGGTACCTGGCACAAGGTCTTGTAGGACACGTTGCGTCAAGCGGAGTGGTGCTGGAGGTAGCAACCTAATTCTCGTGTTCATGCCCAGATGTGTTGGTGTTCCAATTTTGCCATCTCTGGGCACTTTTGTCTGGGTGTTTTCTCGGTTGTGCAAGTGTTGTCCGCAATATAGGAGACTTGAACATTGTGTCTCATGTCTCCCGCATCTCAATTGTGATTAGTAATTGTATGGAAGAGTGACTGTCATATTATTTGCCTCGAATACTTCAAAAGCCACTGGCCTTGTCATCTGCTGGAGCTCTCTTGCCCTGCTTGTTTGCCTCTTTGAGTGGATGAGAAACTTTGCTTAGGCAGTAACATATCCTTATGAAGTCTGTTGCTTGCAAGGCAATGTTTTTGGTCTTGACCCTCGATGATGTGCCGTAGACAGTGTTCCGTTTTAAACTTGTAGGTTTGTTCACCTCTTGTTTGCTTGTGTCCAAGATGCATTGTGTGTACAAGCTGAATGGTTTTGGGGGATTTCAACCAGTGCTGCACAAATTTCATGTCATTGTGAGTATAGAGCGGCTGATTCACTCTTTGATATTAACTCTGTCCAGATCTTTTTTGTAGGGTCTCATTATCATAGCTTGCTGTGGGAAACTTTCAAGTGAACTTGATTCTTTTTCAAGCAGTGCAGCACACACAGGATGGAAGCATTTACCCCCTGCACTTGTTAGCTACTGGCTCATGTGCTACAAAGAATAAGCTCATATTTCATGGAGGCACTTTTTTGCTCCTGTAATCCCTGGAGGTTAGCTAAAGTAGCAACTAATGCAACCTATATTTTTAATGGTTTCCCAAATGGTGATAAAGAGGTAATGAGGTAGTAAAGTACTTATCTTGACCTCAAGTTGTGCTTGTGACATGTCCTCAAGTTGTGCGAGGTGGCCACCTAGCATGCATGTAGGCAGTCTACTACATGTAGCATTCTCGTATTTCCTATGAGGCAACTTTTTTAGGTAACCGATATAAGGTCTATCTGACGGTTGTGTCTAGCCAGCGTCCAATTAGGTTTTCAATCGTAAGCAGATACAAGGTTCTTGTGTGCAGTGTGCCCCACCTGCCTTAAAGGAATCTGCTTTCTGCGCTTGTGAGAACAGACTATTGCTCTTTATATTTTTTATTTGGCAAGTAGAAACAAGCTTCTAAGTGCCCGGTGGTGTTTCATTGAAATAATCTATTAGCATTGAATAACTTCTAATCTTGTAAGAAGCCGTAAGCCTTCCATTCATGGGCAACAAGGAGATGGTATTAGCATTTGTATTACAAAGAAGACCTTTCAAGTTCGTCCCGAGCCGTTTTCACTTTCACTAGCACTGCATTGTCTAGCACTGCTTGGTGAATTCAACCTGAACCACTCGCTGACTTTGTACTTAAACTACACTGAGTTTATGGTGTCATTGTTTCAGTGTTAAGTGGTGGTGTGCAGCTTTGGCTTTAATCATCTAAGGGAGCTCCAGTTTCTTGTCTATCTGCTGCTGACTTCTAGTCGCACAATGCTCGCTTGTTTTAGCAGTCTTCACTACAGTTGAACCTCGTTGATATGTTTTTCAGGGGACTGGGAAAATAAAACTTACAATCCGAGAAAGGAACAAGAACACCATTCAGGGGGTGCTAGAGATGAGACAGACAGCAGCTGTCTCGAGAAAATTTATTTTACACAAACATTTGTAGGCGTGAACTCAAATTGGCTCAGAAAAAGGTTTGTAAACATTCGCAGGTGTAAACTTAAATAAACATACTGTAAAAGTTTTTATGCGTGATCTCAAATATGTTTAGAAAAGGTTCGTAAGCATTTGACGGTGTGAACTCAAATACGTTCAGAAAAAGCTCGTAATTTCCATCTGGTGCTTTGGGTGACTGAAATGCGGGCGAACGACGGAGTCCTGGGCTTGCAGAGGGGCGTTTGCTGATGTCCTCGTTGGTTCATCCCAGCGCAATCGTGCACAACACTTCAGTACACCAAAGCCGCAAAAGAGGTCTTTGCTGGATGGCATGCTGTAGAATACTTGCAGGAGAGATCACGGCGTGCTAGATAAGTTTTGACAGAAGCTTCTTTGCACGGACTCTGAGGAGTACCAGAACCTGCAGCGCGTCAGCCAGGTGAAGTTCTTGCAGCTTCTCTCACGTGTGGTGTGTGTGAAACCAAGAATAATGCGACAACACAAACCAGTAAACGAACAACAGAAAAAAGCACAATGATTCACTATCTTCGTGTTGCTCGTGAAAAAAAAAAAAAATTTTGTTGTTGTCAGATTAAACATGTTTGAAATTAAGAAAATCTGCAAGTGAAAAGGAGTTAGGCTTTTTCAGTCAGCGCTTTTCACAGACTCACTTTTTTTTTTTGGCTAGCAAAATTAAAATGGCACATTGTTTCCTTTCGTTTGTTCGCTGGTTTGTTTTGTCGCACGAATTTTGGTTCCGCACGTGAAGCAAGCTGCAGGAACTGTTCCCAGCTGATGCACTGCAGGTTCCGGTACTCCTCCAGATTCATGTCAAGAAACTTCCATCAAAACTCGTCTAGCACGCCACACTCTGTCCTGCACATCCATCCAGCCTCTCATCTGGCAAGACAAAGACCAAACGAGCTTGGGCAAGACCTTTTTGCACCTGTGGTGTATTGAACAGTTGTGCGTGGAAATGAGGACATAGACAAACGCCCCTTCGCAAACCCGGGACTCTGTCGCTTCTATCCCGGCCCTCCTTGAGCAGGAGCACACTTGTGTTATGCCTTGGGTCAGTAAAGGTAGTGGTGCTTCGCACGAAGCCTCTCACGGTGTTCTGTCTCGAGTGGTATGTAATAACAGTACACAACGATTCTTTTTTGTATTAATGCGTTAGCGCCGTGACCGTAGCGACAAGCGTCACACTTGGGCAACGCTGCCACTGTGCCATCATTAAGTGGTTTGGTTGATCATCGCTGTCCCCCGTCTCCTCCTCTGTGTGAATGCACTTGGGAGGCAGACGATCCGCAAACGTGTCGTCATGTGATCAATCCTTCCGCCAATCGGTTCCGTCATGTGAATCGGCCGGCATCGTCGGAGTCTTGTCGGTGGCTTTTTGGACGTAAGAACTGGGAAAGCTAACGCACTAAATGGGAAATTAATGCACATGTTCCTATGGGAGCTCGGCGAGGCTGGCGCCTCTGAACGTAAAAGCCGAGAAAACGCAAAAACCAGGAACGTATCAACAAGGTTCCACTGTAATTCATGGAACCTCCGATTTAGCACATAGACCCAAAGTGGTGGGAAAAGTTCCAGTGTGTACCTGATTCTAATCGTCCCCATAATCTCTAGCTTTCAAAATATATTTGGAGTTGATGGTTGCGGTGTTCTGTTTTAATTTCCATAATGTCATGCCATGTACTACCCTGCCCCATTCGTTACTAATATAACAAAAATTTGCTGTCCTTGTTATCATTGGTGGATTGTTGCATCTGGGGTAAATACGGTACACAATATTTGGCCCAATGGCTTAAAGCATATTGATCCAGACTATTGGGTATTCAGCTCTAGGTCTGGTGCACTCTGTTTAGCCCTCTCCGATTCTGTGAGTGTGCCTCACCTTGAGAGCTTACATGTTTCCATAGCTTGGCATCCTGCGTGCGAAATATTGTAAATGAGAGTATGTGTGGAGTTCAGCTTAATACAGCTCCTTAGGCTGATTGATTCATGTGAATAACTTGCTGTTGCAGTTTCAGGCCAGTCAGGAGAACTTTGAATTTGGGAGCGGTGACTGAACGTTCCTGAGAAAAGTGGCAAGGCACAGCTCTAGGACCAGTAAAAGCCAAAGAAACATGCTTGCGAGAGAATTTGAAAGCGTCGCAGATAGCTAGCAGTTTACTGGTGGCATCTCCTGTGCCACCGGCTGATTGACTTTGGTCCCTTTCCTTGCATGTTGTATGTGTGTATTTATGTTTTGTCTGTACATAGAATTTTACTGACGACTAAGTTAATGAGGCAGACATCTAGCGCAATTTGCACCTTAGCTTTTTGTAAATCCTTATTTCTACAAAGATGAATAAAGTTGTTGCTCAAAATTGAATATGTTTTGTGGGGATCTGCATTCACATGTGTACAAGCTTGCACGTTGAAGTGTCGGTCAAAGCACTTTAAGGAAATAATTAATCTAGGATAGCAGGGTGAGGTATATGACAACAGAGGCAAAAAAGAAATGAGCTACCACGGATTCACAAAAAGTAAATTCTTGTTTGTTATTGCCATCGTTTTGATATTTCACTGGGTTAAATGTTAATTGGTCTATTTACTACCAAGCGTCCCCAAGTTGTACATCAAGACCAATTTCCTGGCTGGACTCCACAGAGCGAAAAGTCCAACGAATTTCACCCTGCGGCATTTGCTCTGCACCTGGCATCAAAACGGTGGCTGCTGCGCCGTGTGTAAAGTGGGTGGGCCGCCAGACGAAGTTTGTCTATTGTCTACATATTTACTCCATGGAGTTCAGCATTGACTGTGCTGATCTTCATGGCCTACGACATATTTGTGGCCATTGAAAATATATATTTCAGTGACACCCTTTTTCTTAGTTAATGTCTTTAGTCCCATGATCTATTGAACCCATTTATCTGGTCTGTGTACTGTGCACATCTGCTGCTGAATCGGTTATACGAGAGTTTATGCAGCAGGGAATCAATCTGCCTTGAAATAGTGTTTTTTGGATAAATCCGAAAAAATACTAGAAACCCTCGCTGGTAAGATTTTCGTGAATTTGGATTTATTTATAAAACTCAAATTTACAAAGCAATGATGGCAAAAAAAAAAAAAATCAGATGGTGTTAAATTTTGGGCATGTGAAATGTCATGCTGCGTGTCAGCCCAAATAGCATTTTCAAATGAGAATAAGAGTTCAGCATCGTCATTGACCATGCACCTGTATTTTTTTTTTCAAATTTTTTATTCAAAAAACATTTGTTGGTAAACTTTTTGTGAATTCGGATTTATCTGAAAAATAAACTTTGAGGTAAGATGGCAAAACAATAAGATAGTATTCCGCAAATAGGTTGGGTCAGAGCACCAGAGTTGGTGGTCCCTAGGAGGGGTCATTCTGGTTTATTTTCAAATCTACGACCATTGACAAAAGGGGGGTGTACCTTATATCTTGTCAAGGTTTGTCCAAGACTGCCAGTCATTGTACTTCTGGGTCATGACAAAAGCCACTTGTTACGGTTACCAGTTTGAACCATACTATTATCACTTGAAAATAAAAAAGCGATTGCATTGCTAAACGAGTTCATGAATGATAATGATTGAGGGTTCCTCTTTGACACTGGAGCATATTACCTATTGCCTTTTTTTTTTAAAATGGCGCAAAAAAAACAATTTTTCTTTTTTTTAGAAATAATGCTTGATCTAGTTAAAGTAGGTTCCACTTACAATGGGTATTAAAAAAAATTGAAAAATGAGCACAACACTTCCATTAGGATAAAGCCTCTCCCCTCCCCCTCTTACATTCGGTATTTGATTTAGCCTGTAAATATAATTTCTGTAAAATGCCAGCAAAAACCAGCATATCCGCTAAAACGTCTATGAATAAAAATGTGTCCCCCAAGTTTTATGAACACAGCAAAAACTGCAAAGCAACCACCCACAAATATTGTGAAAGCCTACACTTGTGCTTTAAAGGTGACACTGCTGTTCAATGGCATTGGAACCCAAATTAAGTCGAAGTTCGCTGCTCCTTCGATCGACAGCTGCACGGGAACTACCTTGACTACCGTATTTATTCAATTCTAACCTTTTTTAATGCAAAAGCATTAACTGTCCCATGGAGCGAACCGTGGGATAGTTCAGAGCAATTGAACAGTAATCGGCTCTTGAAGCCGCGTAGTCTGTAGCAGAGAATTGATAGTTAAACGCCCAATGGCTGGCGCGCGGCATAGTTCCAAGGAATGCCTCCCCACACTCCATGGTGCTGCGGCCCCTGCCACGAGGAGCAGAAACGGCCGTGGCGCCAAGAGGATCAGAAGCGGCCGCAGCGTGAAGAACCACATTTATGCTTTCGCATTCACAACTTGTAAGAAGTGCTTAGGTGTCCTCAGAATTTTTTTTCTTTTCTCTTAGCGCGGCTTTTTAAAATTGGAGGTCAACCTACAATCAAGACAAAAGAAGGTAGATCTGTAATAATACTGAGCATAATTTCCGTGCCTATCACACTAACTCGGGCACTCCCCCATGTCAGCCGCTGCTCCTAGCACTCCGGTGCAAAGTGGCGAAGCTCGACGCACGCACACGCTGGAGAGGCTCGATGAAGGTTGACGCGAGCGGCACAAGTGACACAGGACACTGCAGCGACGGCACAGAGGCATGTGGCAGACATGTTAATTGAGTGATCTCATCAACAGTAATAGACCCTGGTTCTGTCTTATAACAGGAGGCAAGCCGCCATCCTACTAGTTTGCAAAGTTTTCTCGCAACTTTTAGCTCCTGACATCACCGACATAATCTGGAAATTTAGACGATGTTGGCGATCAACCGGCCAGCACATTTGACGAGCAGTCTTTATAGGTACTTAGTTTCACATTAAGTCAAAGCGCAGACGACGCTACGAGCCAATAAGACCAATCAAACAGCATCAAAGCACGACATCATGTCATTCGTCATCTTCCTGTACATGTCCTTTCATGGGCTAAACCATTCGCGTGCAGCGAATTTCCCATCACTTGCGCTTTTAGTATGTGTGTTCATGGTTGTATGTGGTTCGAGCCTTCAAGTGTGCTCCAACCCATGATGAAACAAACTATACGGTGAGTAGACTAGAGATGCTGTGAAATACATATTTGCACTATTTTCCTCCCCTACTCTGAATATGAGGGTTGACCAATAATGCGTGCGTGCGTGCGTGTGTGTGTGTGCGACATTTGACTGGGAATGAAAATATATATACCGTAAAATCCCAAGAGATAGCCCACCTAACATCAAGAGCAAATTGGCTGAAAATAATGGAGTGGGCTAACTTTGGTATACAATCAAAAAGATTTTAAAAAATTGCTATTTTTTAGGTTGTGTACCTTCGAAGCTTGTTATGGTGGCGACGGGCAACGAAGCAAAGATGACTCTACTTTCCAGTCAGCAACGTTCGCTTATATACCGCCATAGCGAACTAGCCGCATTTACGCCGAGGCCATCATTCCCAATTATCTTTCGGTGTTTAAAAAAATATAGCAAATCAAGCCAAAAATAGGGGTGGGCTATCTCGGAATTTTACGGTATATTTTTTTTCGCTTTGTTTTAAGTTTATTTTGGCGCAGGTGTGGCACACTTCTTAGGAAAAATTGGCATTTGGCTGCAAGATGTAGTAGGCTTTTATCCATGGCACAATGTGGCACAACACTTCCATCACTGCAGATTCGATAGCAAGGGAGGGGACTGCTGCTGAAGCCTCAATATCGCTCCCTTCACCACACCACGAACCTGCTCAGGTGCAATGTGTGTGAATGGAATAGAAAGAAAATGAGCTTCCCAGCGACTACGTCCACAAGTTCCGTGAATTTAAAGTATCGGCGTTTATTGAAGCAACAGTAGTTTTCAAGTTTTGCTATCCCCGAGCATATTGCCATTTGTAAAGATGCCAATGCCAGATCTAGCTGAAGAAATGTTGATACAAGTCAGTTCTTATAAATTTAGAATATATGCCTGTCCGGATTTTTTTTTTTTCTTGAAAGTTTTTTTTTTTATTTTTTGGAGGACAGTCTAACAAAAATGAGCTCCGAAAGCACGGAATCCTACTTTCGTCTCATCCGTAGAGGGGCAATTTGGCGAGTGCAGTATTATTATTTCTTATTTCACAATAGTAAAAGGTGCCTTGGGGCCCCAGCAGGAGTGGGCATAGAAAAATGGCAGACACAACCTTCTCTCCAGCGTTTGCTCTGCTAAAGAGGAAAGATGTGAAAGGAGCTGACCCCCGAACTCTTATTGACCTGTCGCCAACTGTAGAAATTGATACATATTCCAGCTTGTATAGTTCATTTTTAAATTTGTTAATATTGCAGATCGTTGACTTACAAAACCAATTTGTTATAGGAAAGTTGGTGAGCATATTCTGATAATGGCGGTTTTAAAGGGTTAATTTGCATCGCGTTCGCTCGCACTAGTGTGTTGGACTCTAGCAATACATTAAAAATATAATAAAGAAGAAAGCTGGTGTATTTTTAACATAATTATAACAGGTGAAAGAAGTTCAGAATTTGGAGCCCATTTTCTACTGTTGATGACGTCATTGGTCTGAACCAATAGAGGACTGAAACGACAAGAGCATGCAAACAACCATGTGCAATCTTCCTAATTGTTGGAATCAACATCCAGTAATGAAAATGTGAACGCCCTACAAATTTACGGGAGTTCCAAGCAAAAACTTTACAGAATCATGTGCTTGAAAGGGTCAGAAGGAGTCGCGTGCACCTATTCAGCCAGTCCTGCCTCTAGAATTCTGTCGTCATTATTTGACGCTCTAGACAAATGTCGTCGCTAAATGCTCATGTTTGACACTGATAGGCACGTCCTTCGAAGCAGCATTTGGCTTTCTCGTCCCTTTGCAGTGCTCCTTAAAGATATAAATGCTTAATCTTTGATAGTGCAGCTGCTTAATTTTCCAAGTTAATTTTAAATTTTTTTTATTAAGGTAGAATGTTGCTTGCCATGAGGATAAATGACTTTTGCTGCTAGGAACACTGGTTCATTGCATATTTGGAAGACAAAGTTCCTAGGTTCGCATAATTTAGGAACTACCACATACTGGCTAACGGATATCCTTTTGGCGGCTCTAAATCTTGGTTGAACTGCCTGCAGTCTGATGAAGGATTATGTATTGCAGGTGCCATGTTACCAAGGTTTCAGTTGCATGCTGAAGATCCCCAAGTGGTCGAAATTATTTCTCAGTTCTTTGCCAGTGTATGCCAGGGACGCAAGGCCAGAACAAGGTGTTCAAATGAATCAGGTCCCATAGGACACCTCAAAAACAGGGAGCCAGCTTTTGCAGCTACACCAAGCATATTTCTGTAACAAAATAAGTGATAAAATGTTCGCGGGATAGTCAAATGGCTTTATAACGAACGCCTCTACTACAAAAACGCCCGTTAAAAGATGTAAAATAAAGTCCCGGCCAATCTTCTATATGTGTTTAATGCGTTTTTCGGACTACTAACACTAACAATTATTTATTTTTATTGAAGCCATTGCGCGGCCCCACAAAGCAAAAATGACCGGTATTACAAATTTTCTAGGTGAGAAGTAATTGACTTTACGTAAATCGTCGCTCTCAAGTGACGCGTGTACAGAACAAAAATACTGTGACAGCGGCGATGATCGACACCGCCGCTGCAGCGCCTCCTCCGTCGCGCCCCTCCGTTGTCGCCGCGCTGGACGTTCTGAAGTCCAAATAATTTGTTAGTGTGCAATCTTGTGTCTAGATGGCGCTACGTGACTCTGTTACTGGACAAGAACGCTCGCAGAAAACATAGTCATCACTGCTCAGTTTTATTCGCTTCTCAGGCCTCATCCCCTACAATGGATTCCGTTCCCCATTCCCACCTCATCCCTTTTTGTCTTGCCAGATGGTATCAACAAAGAGGCAACGACATGATTACCTTTTCTTTTCAATCAATGTATTCACTACTACTACTAGAAAGCCTCTACGCAGTTTGCTAAAAGGTTTGTTTGGGCTAGTTGATTATTTAATATTTGAGGTAAAAACCGTGCAACTGGACAAAGACGAAGAACAAGAACAAACGGGACCCAGTCACTCAGCGGTGAGTCCCGTCTGTTCTGTTGTTTTTCATCCTTGTCCAGTTGCACCAGTTTTACACCAACCCTACCAACGTTAACCTGTACCAACATTATTAGAACCAACTCAGTTAGGAAACTGCCATAGGAGCTTGCTTTGAAAAAGTGGCTCCGATCCGTACTCGAGAACCGAACTAGACGCAATCGCAACGCTGCCATTTCTCCTGGAGCGGCCACTCCGGGAACTGCACGGCTGCACGTACCGGTCCAGTCGAGTCGCACAAGGGCCGATGATGCCATCTCGCAGTGCTATCTCACAGTAGCTATATCAGGGGTGGCCAAACTGCAACTCGCGGTCCTCGTGCGGCTCTGGGGGGGCCCCAAGTGTTCCCCCCCCCCCCCCCTATATTACCTCTACTACGAAAAATTTCACCGGTTCCTCGGAATGCGCTATAAAGGCATTTGACTTAGCACATTTTTATTTTTCTTGTAAAAGACAAATATTACCTTTTTGTCACTCAACCCAATCGGTGAATTTTATTTTTACACCTAATGTTGCTGTTGTCTGAAATTGGCCACCGATTCACTTTCAATGCGCTCTCCACCTGAAAAAATTCTGATGCCAATGTTCTGCAGAAAAACATGCGATATGTTAAGATTCACTGCAGCAAACGCCATGAGTACAAACTATAATGAAACCCGTTTAGAACGAACTCACGTACAGTGAATTATTGTCAATATCGAACTCACGGAAAATTTAAATAAAAATGCACGTAAAAAGTACTTTTTACAACGAACAACATATTGGCTATATCGAACTTCTCCCCCAGGGAAGGCTTCCGAAAACGCGCAAACAGTCGTCTTCTAGCCTGTATCTTCCCCCCCCCCCCCCCCCCTCCAAACAAAAAACAAAAAACTGGGAAAGAAAGAGAATTTAGAAGCTCAAGTTGCGAACACAAATGTGTGAAGAGAAGCCATGCAGAAGGGGAGAAAGCTAAAAAATACCCTCTGCACGCACGCACAAAAAAAATCTTTTCATTCCAAAACGGTTGCCTACGAAGAGAAGCGATTCAGAAAAAGAAATAAACAAAAGAAACTGCACACATGCAAAAAAAAAATTCTTTTTAGCGCGTTGTTACAAGGCGGAAGCAAAGAGATGAGAAAGAAAGAGAAGCTCTCGCCTTACAACGAACGCATCGTGGAAGTTCGTTGTAAATGTTTTTTTCTATATCGAATTACTTGCCATATCGAACTGATCGTAGCATTTCCTCCTGTTCGTTATAAATGGGTTTGACTGTACTTGCTTTTAAATGCCTCAGCTGCAAGAATGCTTGTGCAGCAGAAGCACTAACATGGACTACAACTTTGTTGCAGTTCATGTTAAAGTGGGACACAGTGCAACATGTTTTGGTGGCTCCCTCGTATGGTTCCTATCTGCAACGTCATGATGATGCATAAAGAAACACTGTGGAAACTTAGTGTAAAATACCACGGAAGCACCCATTTCGTTCAAGCACCCACTATTAGCATTTCCCAAACTTGGAAATTCTGCAAATTATATGTTAAGCGCACGATTTGACTGAACAAGCACCCATGTTTACATTAACCCAGTTTTTAGTGAAAGTGGGGTGTGCGATTCCCCGGTATTTTACGGTAGGTGGAAGCTTGGAGTCATTGCGTCCTTAAACGAACACCGTCAAAGTTGGCAGTCTGACATTCCTCTTGTCTCCATTAATTTAATAAATGTAGAATTCATCATACTCAAGATGTCGTAGCGAGCGTTTGACCAATTCCCTCTTTCGGTCACGCACGTCGCTAATAGACACGACAACACACTACTTGGAGGGAAATTATTGCGTTTTAAGTTTGCAAACTGTATGGTGGTCATAACGGTACGAGCTGCACTTCGACTAACGATTAATGACTCCCGCCAAATGCCAGAATGCGGAGAACATAAAAAAGGGCAAGATGAATAAGCTTTAAAGCTCATTATTCAAACTGCAACAATGGAAAAAGTGGAGGACAGCACTGCCAAACGAATGTCAACAGCATTGAGAGTGGGAGGCAAACTTGCAAGATATCACAGCTGTTTGCCGCTATCATTTTTTTTTTTTTTGCATATTTAAGTTTTACTACTATTTGATAGACCACACGCTTTAGAAACCTATCTGTCTTAAAAACTATAGAGGGCCCTTCCAGTGATGTGATTGGCCTAAGCCGTTTTGGAGCACCTTTCGGAGCAGCCAAAACAGTGTTTTGGAGCAGCAAAAGTGGCCTTTGGAGCAGCCAAAACAGTGTTTTGGAGCAGCAAAAGTGGCTTTCGGAGCAGCTAAAACAGTATTTCGAAGCAGCAAAAGTGGCTTTTAGAGCAGATATTCTTAGAAAAAATAAAAATATTTGTTTTAAGTGTTGGACAGACGAAGGACACTTTGCTCGCCGCAGTAAACAAATTATAGTCAAGTTATACCACCTGGGAGTTTTTCAACATGTAACTGAAATGCCTATGACATGAAACATTTTGCAATGCTTCAGTTAAGTTATACATATATATATGTACCCACTATTGTTAAATAAGAACCAAACTGCACATATTAAAATTTATTTGAGAATGACCAGCTTAGTAGTAAATAGCACAGTTTTAGGTAGACTAGTTATATAATAAATGAGAGTCTCCAACTGATTAAACCCGTACCTACTGCAATGCAATGCAAAATTGTCGCACGAGCGGAGATGGCTGTTCGATCGAAACCATGCCACTCTGCTCCGTCGCCAACTAGCTCCCAAAATTGTTTGCAAAATGTAACTGTCCAGCATACGACAAAAAACAGTACAGCGCTTGCCAAGCCATCAGGCGAGGTACAAGCTAAACACAGAGAAAAAAAAGAACCTGAGCACATTGATGCAAGACATCGCGAGCCAGGATCAAAAAGTTCTTCTAAACTCAAGGCAAACAAGTGCGCTGTGCAGGTTCAGCGTACAGACATTGCCTTCTTTGCTTTAGCTCACTTCTCTTCACCAACTTTCTATCGCGGCAGATTTTTCACGTACCGGGGTTCATCCCGAATGAAGGCTCACCGAGAGAAACCTAGGCAATCAATACTTCGACACATCAGTCTTTGAGTTAAAGATAGATTTTTGTAGTAACGCGTGATTTAAACAAGAACAGGAATGTTGACGAACTTCTGGCGGTACTTATGATTTATTTTAGAAAGCACCATATCTGCAGTGATATGGGGACGGCAACACCCGACGTCGCGCGACCACGGTGACTGGCAGGCAGGGACCAAATATAGTTTTCCCACGGCTGTTGCTTTCAGGAGCGACTGCTTCAGCTCCCAAAGCAACTCCCGCCGCACAAAAACGTAATTCCGTTTCAAAGCATGTCGGCATGGCTGGTACCCGGCACGCTAGCCTCGGAGCGTCTGCACACGAACACGTCTATCGCTGAAATTTTTTAAAAAAGACGCGAGACAACGAGAGCGCGAAACGAGAGACGGCAGTAAAAACCACGCAAGACGGTGAACGATTGATGCAGGCTACTTTGTGTCGGGCGGCGGCTTGCGCCACCTAGCTCACGCGTGCTCATTTACGGTACTCAGTTTAGTTTTGTTTTTGAAAGGCAACCAAAATTGGTCCTTTGGCGCAGGCTTGGCGCAGATGACCCATATTTTGGCAAAATGTAGCAAGATGTAGCAGGGTTAACCCCTTGGCGCAGTTTGGCGCAATTGGCGCAGCAATCACATCACTGCCCTTCATAATGTTTTTAAATTCAAATTTGGGCGTTTTACATGCCAAACCAACAAAAGGCATCTGGCATGCCCTAGCGGAGGACTGAGGATTAATTTGGACCACCTGGGGATTTTTTGACATGCAACCGAAATCTCGATTGCAATAAGCCTCCGTCAGATTGCGGATACCTCAGCCGTGATTCGAAACTGCCACCTGGGGATCCGTAGGCCGGCGCTTTGCCTCGGAACCGCCGAGTTGGCCCCTTCATAATGTTTGAACCAGACCCCGACGAACCCAAAGAGACCACTTTACCCCATGCCATACCCCATGTATAAGCATGATTCCGTAGAAATAAAGGGTCTTCTTAAAATATCTTAGTCTTATGTACTATCGTGGAAAAATGAAATGCGAACAGAGGAGCGCGTGGCTTGCCGTACAGGCTGCGCCACCTGGAAGAGAGCCTAGGGGCGAGGGTGCGTGGCCTACTCCGACGTGTTCACGCCCTTCGCTCGGCGCTCCCCAAGCTTCGGCAGTGCGCCTCTCAGTGCGCTGAAAGCTATCACCGCTATCTTTGCTGGCTCAGCGCGTGCGGTGCGAAGAAGCGCGGCCCACGCGCCGAGCAGACAAAGATAGCGGTGACAGCTTTCAGCGCACTGAGAGGCGCACTGCCGAAGCTTGGGGAGCGCCGAGCGAAGGGCGTGAACACATCGGAGTAGGCCACGCACCCTCGCCCCTAGGCTCACTTCCAGGTGGCGCAGCCTGTACGGCAAGCCACGCGCTCCTCTGTTCGCATTTCATTTTTCCCCGATAGTACATACAAGCTTTATTTACAGTGAATATGGCAACAAAAATAAAAAGTGCTACATTGAGGTCCACATTTCCAAATAGAACAATGAGGAATGAGGCACAATGCAGAGTTCACAGACAGGCAGAAGGCCTATTGATAGCGAAGTTGATGTGACCCTTCAAGGCTCTCTCTTGAATTGCCTGGAAAACAAACATTGGTTAAATTTACACCTCACTGCATGCAGCATATTTGGCCTGCACTATATTATTCATAAAAATAGCATCCTTACCTTGTTGTAGACTTGTGCCATAAGGCGGTTGGCTCTATACTGCTGCTCCCTGTGCACTCTCTTCTTCTTGTCAACGACCTCGGGAAGCTTCTGGTACACCCTGGACACAAAAAAGAGGGCACACTTTTCCTCCTTTCTGCTGCTGCCAATGTTTTGCGTAACGATAACCAATAGCCTGCTTACAGTATACAATAGACCCAGAGTGTCGAACCGAAATTTTGATCGGTTTCGGTTCGGGTTCACGGCTTTTGGTTCAGCTCCGATTCAGTTCCGGGGAGCAAAAATAACGGTTTGAACCGGTTTGAACCGCTAAATTAGAAATATCGTTTCTGCGTTGTTTTGGCAATAGGCACTATTTCAACTGTGAAACTTCATAGCCTTTAATTACTCGTACAATCCACTTTTATTTTCAGGTACAAAAAATAATAGATTGCAACGAAACAGTAAACTAAAGCCTCGATTAAGATACAAAACGTCGTGTTTATACGACTCAACATCTATTTGTTTATTTCAGTTGCATATATTTTACCTGAATTGAAAGGTTATCAGTCTGGTGGGTTGCCTAAAATACCCGTGATTGGTACAACTTTGCGTCGCAGTATTAAAAGTTAAATCCAAGTTGTGCTCTTGAACTTATGAATTAATTACAGTGCACAAAATCATGAAACTGGTGCCTCCTCACCATATATATCATTAATCTAGTTTACAAAGTATGTTGCACAATATATATGACGACGACACAACTGAGCTAAAAGCAATAATATTTTCAAAATGTCTCGAAAATTTTAGGACAAGTCCTTGCAGTCTACCGTTTATAGAAACACTGAGTGGCAATCACAATGCTTGTTTTCATGACTAACATTGTTTACATTCAGCACCGTGATGCTGGCAAATAACCATAAAGAAAAATGTGATAAAAATTGTTCACTCTAATCTATACGCACCTTCGTACTCAGATTGAATCTGGCCTAAAATAGCGTGTACCCGAGTGAACATTTTCGGCATAGCTTGACGTTCGAGGTTTGTTCTTGACAAAATGCCAGTCAATTCAATTTTCAAATAAACATCATCCTTGCTAATTTGTGATTGTTTGTTAAATAAAACAAAGTAGTATTTCATACTCTATTCGGCATTGCAGCTACTTAATTGGTCACTTTCTGGCAGTCTGCGTGCGCAATCGTCATAGTTCTGCCACGCACATCTGTCTACTTCGTTTTTGTCCCGCCCACAGACACATAAAATTGTTATTCATCACGTAAAAGAGGCAAAAACAGACTTCTATATGTTTGAGGAGTTAAACATGTGTCAGGAACACATAGTTATTTAAAGCAGCTTCAAATTAAGTAAGTTGTTTAAAGCTCTCCCAAATCACTTATAGATATAAGAAGACTTATAGATATAGAAATAAATAAATAAATAGACATGCCTATCGAGGATAAAAATGCCGGAAAAGATTAGCAGATCACATTTAAGATAATTTGGGGGTGCATTTACTTGTGATGTATAGACCTTTTCATTTGAGTAGTTGCCTGACCGGGGGATAGAGGGCGCTGACGCACTCGGCGCCATTAGGTTGCTTCAATTTGGTCGGTTTCGGTTTCAACGTGCACGCAGTTGTGTTGCTGTTTCATGTAGTGTTTGCTTAATTTTCTGATACAATTGTTTCCCTTGTAGCACATAACCAATGAAACGGTGGTACTGAACCTTTGAGGACTAAGATGTGTTGAGTCTAAATTGCGTGCCTTTTTACGAACTCCTTAGATGTATCTGATTATGGTCGGTTGCGAAATGCCAGACTGATGTCCAGGGAAGATTACCATCGTCTATGGCTGTACCCGATGACACTAGTTTCCAGAAATGTAAACTAATGAAGAGACTAGCACGTGAATGTGAAGAAATCGGGCACAACAGATGAACTCGCGGGTTCACTACTCACTGTTTGGTTTTTCTGGATACCCAACTTTTAGTGAACTTCGCAGACTTAAAAAGTCCCGTATTATGACGCAGATAATTTATATAAACAGGCAGTATAGACTCGGCCTGTTTTTTCTTGTTTTTTTTTTTTTAAATTAAGTGCTTGAGGAATATTTCGACAGTGCAACGTAGGCCGAGTAGGAAATTTCTTAAATTACCAACCCTGCTAAAGTACTTAGAAGCAGCATTTCACAAAATTGCTCCTAAGAAATAGATTATTTTTATATGGACATTTGCTTACTCAAGATATGATATGAGTGACAGGCCCATCAAATTAAAGGGATTGTCCGGTGAAAACCGGAAGTTCTTAAGATTTCGTGATGGTTACCTGGTGGGAGCCTAATGATTAACATAGGCCATTTTTATTCCATTAAACGACACCCCAATTTAGTGTAATCAACGACGGATAATTGAACGAAACTCCATGCCGAATTTCGCAAGTATCAACGGCTGCACTCCCATGCCTGACGTGACGTCACACCAGTCTTGCAATTGTCATATCCTATGCCTCATTCCTCCGTGGGAACACAGTGCTCCCGACGCACCGCAGCATTCCATATTACTCGCCACTGTAAATGTCGCGGAGAAGTGTGGAGCGTGACAACCGCACAACAAAAATACCCTTTCATTCCAAAAAAAATAAAAAATAAAAAAATCTAGCGCAGCAGCGAGGGTGAACCACGTCGTACCACTCACGCGGAGGACAAAATTCGAAGTGCACTTCAGTTCGGCGCGTTCTTTGCCTGATGTTACCTCAGAAACTCCGCTTCCCTGAAGGTGGAAGAGGAAAACGCCGTTTATGCACGCTTGGGTTAAAATACAATTACTCCTCCAGGGAAGCACACAAAATTCAGATTTGTCGTGGAAGATGCTCCTACAGCCATCGACAATGAGGTCTAAATGTTTTCATGAATACGAAATTTGACCGGATAATCCCTTTAAGTCTGACATTTGTCTTCCGTAAAATTGGTCAAATAAAACTAAAACGCGCCGGTGAAGTACCTCGGAAAGTTTGGCTGAAGTCTAGCGCTTGGCAGCACTTCATGGACCTGTGTGAACAAATCTGTATGTGTTTCAACAGAGTCGCTTTCTAAATTTCGGCATCACCACCACAAAAAGTAAACCTTTATTCGCCATCGACAACCCTGGACTCGGGTAATTGTTATGCAGGCGGCTATTTTTCGGCGTCAAATATTGCGGACCCCAGATAATGGCAAGAGTTAAACAGCATATGCAAAACTTGTACGTATGCAAAAAGAAAAAAGAAAGCGTCGTCAATATTGGGTTTGCGCCGAGCCAAAACTGCGTTTTGGATTGGCTAATAGAGACGACGTGTATGCTATTCCAAACCTTGCTACTCTTAAGCTGTCTGCGGCAGTTTCTTACGCGGGAAGTCCCAATCTCTGTGTTAAAATAAATTAAATGAATTGAACTGGTTATCTAAAGAAAATCAATAAATTCCTTGAAGGACTGCCAAAATGAGACCTAGAGCGGTATACAATTTCTTAATCTTCATAAGTAAACCGACCAACTCGGCATTTACGTCGCAAAAAAGATTGAGAACCTCGTACATATGTAGGTGTGATATTATGAACAAACAAATCGCTTGATGTTGATGTACCATTATTTCTAGCATTAGATAAAATGATAGAAGAACACTTTTCGATCTGTGCTTTCTCCACAAACTTGTCCATGGTGTTGTTGACTGTGCCGATTTACTATATTCGATCAGTTTTCACATCCCCACACGATGTCGTTCCTCGCCACTATTTTATCCTGCAGTTAATCCCAAAAGTCCTGTCCAGAGAGCACAACTTGTATACAACTCACTTGAGGCACCTGTTCTGAGCATCTTTGATGGTTATGATACTTTTGCCCAAGCTGTGAAAAATTTGTCCAAAGCCTGAGTGTACTTCTTTGTGTTGTAGAGTCATGTATTATACAGTCATGTATAATATTTGTTAATTTCTCTTTTTTCTTTTTCTTTCTTTTCTTCTTCGCTTTTTTTACCTATTTTCACATACTTTCTTTGCTTCGTTTCCTTTTGTGTACCACGCTGAAGGCGTCATGCTGTTTGTGGGCACGTATCAAATAAACAAGTTAAATGTTTGTTGCCTATCTCCTCCATGAGTTCTCTCACATAATCAACAGAGACTGTTTTCAATGTATTATGAATACAAAGGACGATACTTTCAGGAACCACAGACAGTCTCCTTACACTAACTATTCGTGACACCTTCCAATCCTAAATGCGGGATATAAATATGTGCGCTTGTTATTATGAACGTTCCGCCACTATTAGTAAACAAACCTCAGATGTCATAATGAATTGACCTTTGAACCATCGTGATGTCTTAGTCATCCACATAATCAATGTGGCTCAGTGCTAACGCTGATTCCTCTGCCTCATCTCATACGCATTCGGTACACCGACGGTGCAAATAGCCAAATTGTGCTACAAAGTTAACAGCAGACATTGCACATTATGATGTAATGAAATTAGGTAGAAGACGTAAGTATCGGCCTACACCTTACAAAGTAAGGCAAGAAAGTGCGGTGAAACATGACGAAAAACACGAATACAACGCATCTGCCAAGGTGCGAACTGGAGAGCGGAGTAACAAGTTTAAGCAACCTAATGGCGGCCGCGTCACGTGATTCCAAGATGGCAGCACCCATGCGACGGAGGATGAAAAGGTCTCTATCTTCAAGTTGATTGGCACTTTACTTATGTTGTCAAATTTTAAGTCAGTAATTAAATATATTTTTATTGTCATCAATAAATTTGACTTAAAAAAACTTAAAGGAAAAGAAAAAAAAAATTTTTTTTAAAGAGTCTGGTTGAGATTTGCGTGTTAAAAAATAAATGTTACTCAAGAAAAAAAAACATTTTTGTGCAATATTGACAGCGAGAGATTTATTTGAAATTCTGCATACAAAGTTCATGACGTCACAGAATGGTCATTCGCTCTTTCGACCTCAACGAGATGGTCATTTGCTCTTTCCACCTTAATGTGAAGGCAAAGCTGATCCACCTCTCCTCCCCATGCCCGAAATGCCGAGAGAGAAAACAAGTGGAAAGGAGGTGACTACCGACTAAATCGCATCTCGCGCCGCCAATATTGCCCTAAACAATTTTTTTTTTTTTTTTCGCATAAAATATTTTTGTGACGCGTGTCCAAAAAAAATTGTTTAAAACAAAATTTTTTTTTTCTTTTTAGGAGCTTTTTTAATTGCTTGAGACCAACAGGGGAGGACAATACTCGAAAACGCTAGCTGTTAAGTGTGTGGAAACATGCTTTTTTGTTTGCTGATTGGCAGTGTGAAACACCAGGTCGCGAGGTATGACAAGGACTGTGAGTGCACGTGATAGATCTAAAGGCAAATACACGAAATGTGCAGAAAGAGAGATAATAAATGGTATTCTTTTAAACAATCTCATACATGATGCCTTACTGCATAAAAAAATACAATGCCTTACTGCGCTCGACATCTTGATGATATCGAACGCAGTCTGAACCGCCACCACAAAATTATCTGGAAATTTGCTAAACAGCACGCTTGTAACAATGAGCATGAAATTTCACTGCGGGATTGTTCTGATGGAAACACTAAGTACCTTTCGTCTCCACCAGAGGTTGCAGATTGTTTTGCAGATTATTTTAGTCGATGCTACATGAATGGTCAGCCAAATATTCAGCCTATTGATATAGAAGTAAACTGCCAGGATGTTTTATTGGGTTTTAGAGTAGATATGGCTGAAATTGATGAAGGTTGTCATTCAATTTATTAATTTATTTATTTGTTTACAATTACCCTCAGGGCCCCGAGGGGCATTACAGAGGGGGGTGGTTCGTTAGTACAATTCTAAATTTAGCGTTATCAGTGATGGTGACAATGTTGGCTGTGCGATGAAAACTCTTGGCATTATATCTCGTACAACTCAAAAGTTCAGACACCCTGCTTGTATGATTTGTTTATTTTGCGCTTTAGTTCCTTCACGGCTTAAATTTGTCTCAGTAGTTTGGAATTCTTTAACATGTACATAGTCTCTAAGCATTCAATCGGTGCAAAAAAGAATGACACGCGTTGTACATGACACACACTTTCAGCGTCGCTTTTATTATGATTATGCATTTCTTAAGGGCAACTCCGCTCAATTCCGAAGATTTCGAGATAATGAGTGATTTTGCATTAAAAAGCCCTAGTAAAAGACACCACGTCGTTTGCTTCGCGAAAAATGGGATATATATATTTTTAAATCTAATTTTAAACACGAGCGGAAATTGAAACCGAAACTTCGGCTTCGTCCGGGAACATTGGCCTCGGGCCGCCAAGAACATGGCCGTCATGTGGTACAAGATGTCACGTGATCCTCTATGCAACGACGGGCGGGATTGGGGCAGGCGTGCGCCGCAAGTGTCGTCTGCACCCTTCGCCACGTTGTGGGGTCTACGACATTCGTCGACGTCTGGACAACTGCGGCATATGTCTGCGCACGTAGTGTCTGTAGTGAGGACGAAACTCCGAGAGACAATAATCACAAACGGTGAGACGACAACGGCGGTTGTGACGCGGGAGACGGCGGTAACGGCGGAACCACGGCGGGTCAGCTGTACGGCTCCCAAGAGGTGCGCTGCGCAGGCGCGTCACGCCAATCACGTGGACTCCGCTGAGCGGCGAGAGGAAACGTTGCTGACGTTAACCGCTACACTCGTACAGAGAAGTAAAAACAAGCAAAAGGGGGCAATGGTGATGACGTTTAGCTCAATGTTGGCTACGCCCCCACCGTAGCCTTGACTGCACTTTTGGTTGCGCCTGAATTCGCCCGCTCGAGTTAGTCGAATTCGGCAACTTGGCGAGTTGCAAAGTTTGCCGGACCGTTTAAGAAACATTTAGACTGAACGGCGTCGTAATATTTGAAGTGTGGTCTTCCTAGGCGATACTGAAGAGGACTGCGCTGTTTTTTCAAAACCAAAAATGAAGCGGAGTTACCCTTTAATAGTGTTTTACTCAGGTCTTTGTCAAATAGAAGATTCGAGCGCGATTTGATTTTTTTGCACAGGGTGGCAAATGGCTGGATTGATGCTAACCTACTTCCGAGTTCGGTCGATTTTCATGTTCCTTGTTGCGTTGCCAAAAATTGTCTGGTCTTTTATGCTCAATCCATGTCTAAACTCCCACCACTGTCCCGTATGCAAATTTAATTTAATAGAATCGTATCCTCTAGTTTGGACATTATCGCGGATCCCTCAGTTTTTTGCCGGGACTTGGAGTCTAGTTGAAAGTTGAAACTGTAATAAATTTTGTGTGAAGTGTGCCCACTATTTGTAGCAATGTTAATTTGTACATTTCATGCTGTGCGTGTGTCGTGTTTCTTATTAGTATCTTCTTGTGTGCGCCAATATGAAGACCCACGAGGTTGTTTTAGAGCATATAAAACAAACAAACAGATAAATAAATAAATAAATAAATAAATAAATAGAGATGCATGCAATGATCTTCCTAATTACATAAAAATAGCACGAAGGACAGACAACATACTGTAAATGACTTATTTTTCACGGGCTCAATATTTCGCAATTTAGGTCAAAGCTGAAGTTTTGGAATAATTCACGAGTTCTAATTTTCGCGACGCAGTGGGACCTTAATATAGATTCCAATGTGTTTACAATTTACCGGAATTGTTAGCGGGACCTATTTTTTGCGAATTGTAGGCGATTAGCAAAAATTAGGTCCTCGTAAATATTAAGTCATTTACAGTATGTCGAATATAAATCACATTTTGACATCGGCTGGCACGAGCTCGAAACTTCGCAAAATAGTGTCGGGAGGCTAATGCTATATATTCGGTTTTACTTACACTTGTTTTGGGCCCTCACTTTAGAACTCTGTGCATTATCAGTCATGCATGCTCTAGCATTTTAATAGGCTGCCGCATATCATCGCGATACTGCACAACTTTACAATTTGGACATCCACTTTTGCTGGTGTTGAGAACATCACATTTCACCAGAAAACTGGACTGTTTAACATGGTTTGCACGTGACGTCATCGCAGTATATGGTGGTGGTCATTGCAATTTTTCTTGTTGAAAAAATCAAATACGATGGTGCAAAATGCACGCTGCAGAAGGTTCGCATTCAGTGCAAGTCATGTATTCGAGAGACACAAATTATGCTTGCGTGGTGCACCGTCGTGAGGAACGGCGCAAGCGTCTGGCACCACAAAACCACACTTTCTGGCAGCAGTGTTTTTGCAAACAAAGTAGTTTCCGGGACCACGCTTTCTGGTCTGTGCTGAAGATGCGGAGCAGAGGAACCTTTACAACACAGTATGTTCTTACAACAACCCCCCCCCCCCCCCCCTTTTTTTGTCTTCTTTTTTTTCGATGCTCTTGCAGAGAATACTTATTACTCCCGAGGGACCCCCTTCTCCGCTTGACAGTGTTAATTTGACAATTATGTTTGCGTCATTTGTGAACAGTAATCGTCTATTTCTTTTATTTTGCGCTAAAAAGCTGTGAAGATTAAACAAAATACGGAGGTGGTCAAAGTTTGGGGAAGAACTTAAGAACGACACTCCTGTGAGATTTAGAGTGGCTGCCACAGTTCGGCTGTCCCTCTAAGGCCGCCATGATCTTTCTTTTCAGGTATCCCTCCCGTACACACTTGTAGTGCTATTTATCGTCGGATTAATAAGTCAGATTTAGTCATTTCAACGCTTCTATTCTCGGGGACAATTTTCTGAGGTAGTTCAGCAACAACGAAAACATGTTTGAGTGCCTGAATGATGTGTACATGTAAACTGGGTCGTGCAACAATTTTTTTACTTTCAGTAAATATCGCTAAGAGCTAATCCCCGACATTGATAACTTGAAAAACACCCATTAGTTTTCCTCTCAGCTCAATGGTAGACACGGAAAAAATAAAGGAAAGAAAGTTCTTCCCTTCTCAACTCACTAATAGAGCAATCGACCGCATGATCTGACGCTAATTAGATACTGTCAGTGTTCATCATAGTCATGCGCTGGGGTTGGCAAAGAATAAAGCATGGTTTGTTCACACTGTTGCTTCGACTATGTTGCATCGTGCAGCACAGCGCTTCCTAATTAGCTTGTTCTAAGGGTCACCATGGCAACAGCTCGGTTAAACGAGACGCGGGTGGTTGCAGTCACGAACGCAACCGTGTGAACGAGCCTTTAGACATTGTTAGAGTTTGTCTATTTCCATCTTTGATTGAACACGAACCATTACCTGAATGTTTGGCAATGCCGATTGTCATGAACCCGAGCACAAAACTCGGGCTCATGACAATAGAGTATGTCACGGTGTCACACAACTTGCGGTGAGAAGTCGTATTGGTATTTGATGTCACAGTGTCAACAACGCAAATAAATCTACCGACGTTCTCAATTTAAGTCAACCTGACGCAGTGAGTCACGTAACTATGTCACGGGGCCACATGACGTTAAGTTACTCGACAGCATGTCTTGATACCATGACGCCACATAACCATGTGACACATGATTAATCATAGAGCCAATACTAGAGCGCCACGAAAGCCCACAATTTCTCATTTATTTCAATTCGTATATGACAATTTGATCACTTCATAGAATTATAGCTGCCAGTTTTTATTTCTCAAATATTTATTTCGTAATAAATAAAAAAATATATTTTTTACGGTTCAGTTCCGGTTCAGTTCGAAGGTGGCGGCGAAGATTTTGGTTCGGTTCAGTTTCAGTACGGCTAAAAATAACGGTTTGGTTCCGGTTTTCAATTCGGTTCCGATTCGACACTCTGAATAGGTAGACCCTTTGTTCTAATCTGCACAACTTACTTTTCAGTCTGATCCCTCATCTCCCTATGGGAGAAGGTTCTTGGTTGCTTCAGCCCTAGAAAACAATCATGAAGCATGGTAAGGGTCTCTATAAGCCTAAAGCTTGGGGGAGAGAAAATAAACTGCAATGAGTGTATAGACTGTTCTGCTTTTAAGTGGTAAGCAGGTGGCAGATTTGTGTGTGACAATCTAGTATGTTACCAACATGTGATCTCCACAACTCTGCTTTGTGACAAGCATTAAAACTCGATCATTGATAAAAACACACTACACCAGTCACATGTGACCAGACCCGAACGACTAAATTTTCAGTTTCCCTCCATATTTTCATACTTCAAGGTAGAGTAGGTGCTTCACTAAGGCCGGAAGCCACCAACCAAAGCAATAATGGTGTCCTGAATTACAGTATAGTTATTGAGGATATGGCAGGTGTATCAGAATTAATTTATTTACTTGATGTTAGTAGTGACCCAAAACATCCACAAGGCCTTCAAGGGAGGAGCTTCATTAAATTTGCTTCCCCAAGAGGTCATAAAATCAGTTACAGTGAAAACTTTAATGTCTCCACATCTGCCTGAACTTGCTTATTCTTGGAAAGGGAAGGTAGCTCCTCGGGATGTGATAGATTAGACAGGCTAGAGCAATTTCTCCTGTGCTTCTTCAGGGTGTTGTAGTTTTCTTGAGTGCTTATTAAACATGTTTGAACCCTGCCCTACTGTCTCATGTTTAAACCTGCTTACGGCAGTTTACAATTGGGGACAGAAGTTTCCAGACCATGGGAGCGGTGGCCGATATGCGTTGCTGCACCCTCCGATGGGGAGGCACCTGCTGTAGAGACCGGCGGTTGGCACATGCGCGTCCTTCCATACTCGCAGGGATGCCGATTCTTTAGTTTCTAGCAACCACACTGCGATTCTCAATAATTTGCCGCATGGCGCCGCTTAGGATGCATCCGCGCCAAGCTATGCACGAGATCCGAGCTAAGAAGCCATGTTGGCTGGCTGGTCACGCCTGTGAATCAGCGAAAGATGAGAGAAGGATTTGCCGATCTCACAAGCTTATACGGCGGCGCGCGTCACTTTTGCGGTAACTTTCTTCACCTGATAACAAACAATATTGTTGTTTATATCAATAAACTGTTTAATTACAGAATATACAAGATGATGGCATATGAAGAGCCGCCAGGTTACAAGCCGTGGGTGTTCCGTCTCGTGGCAAGCTGCCTACCTCACAATCTTTTTCCTCATTCAGTTCCAACTAGTCTACAGATATGATGAATGATTATTGCGCAACAGTTTTGACCCTTGCAAGAATGTTACCATGAGGTGCACTCGAAAATAGAAAACTCAAGCTCATTAAAGGCAGCCTCGCCGAGCATATTACAGAATGTTGCAGAATGCCAGGAGCCGAGACGTTTAACCTTTCCGATGCAAAATAATTGTTTACTTTGACCTTTGCAAAAGAGCAAGAGTTGGAAATTTTACTCATGAAAGACAAAGTGGTGTGCCGGTTGTTGAAAGCCATTCTTGAACACGAAAGGCCGGTAGCACAGCCGATGCTCCCAAGATGGCAATAATGCCTCATTCACATGGGTGGTTGAACTGCATTCGCGAGGCGGTTCAGGCGCATTTGATGATGAAAACAAGCGAATCCGCTTTGCGGTTGCGATTTGAGCGCCAGTGTGAAAGCAGCATAAACAGAGTGGGAGACTTTTCATGCACAACCTTGGCTGGTGGTGTCCTCTACGAGTCTCTGCCGCGACGTGTGCAGCAAGTCATTGCAGTGAATGGTAATTTTACCAGTCATAAGGCAGTTCACTTGCACAATACATAGAGTACATGCTCACCCAGAGCATGTGCTCTATGTATTGTTTATCATGTGAATAAGGAAATCACAGTCTTGGGGTCGGAGTCGGGCGAAGTGAGTTGCCGCAAAAGCAGCGCGCACCGCCGTGCAAGCTGGCGTGATCGGCGAATCCTCCTCTCCCACTGATTCACAGGTGCGGCCAGCCAGGCCAGCCGGCCAGCACGGCTTTTTAGCGTTGATCTCTGGTGCAGCATGGTGCAGATGCTTCCAAAGCCGCGCCAAGTGGCAAGTTATCGAGAATCGCAGCGTGGCTGCCAGAAACGAAAGAATTGGCATCTCTGCGAGTATGGACGGGTGCGCATGCGCCAAGCGCCAGTCTCAACAGCAGGCGCCGCTCCACCAGAGGGCGCAGCAATGCATATCGGCCACCGCTCCCATGGTCCGGAAACTTTCTGTCCTTGACTGTACTTCAAGCAAAGTTCAGGATTGTGCGCATAGTGTAGCATTTCATGATTACAGAAACCACCCTGCATAAGACCCCTTAGCATCGTTTTTAGCAATGCCCTCTGGTCCTTGCTTCTCCATCTCTGTTATTTCAAATCTTTTGTTCCAAGTCACTTCTTTTGTTTTAGTTGCCTGCTTCCAAGTAGACTGTGGTACTGCGTAAAATACAACTTGACATTTCCAAATAAATATCAAGAACCAAAAAGAATGTATTAACAAAAAAATCTATAAAATGCTCACTCTGAGATGCCATTTTCTGCGCTTGCACATTATTTTTGGTGACGAAGTGCATGAGCAGTGGTGCTTGTTGATGCTGCCTTTGTTTAGCAAGCGTTGCTACCTGCAACTGCCGTGCCTGAAAACGCTGAATCAGGTGACCACAGTGTGCTGCAAAAGCCGCCTGAAATGAAGGCAAAAAAGCGAAGTGAAACAACTGGAAAGAGAAATTTATTGACGAGAACCACAAAAGTACAAGTACTGCTTCTTTTAGAACAGTTTTGCATTTATGACCACTTAAAGGGGCAATGCAACAATTTTTGTACTTTGCGCAAATACCGCTTAGAACGGATCCCTGACTTTAATGACCTATGAAACACTCGTTCGTTTTTCACCCCACACAATAGAAGTCTCAGTAAAAAATTGAAGAAAAACGAGCAGCGTTCGCCCCCTCAACTCGCAGCCAGAACAAGCGGCCACGTGATCTGGAGCCGATTCTATGCCGCCAATGTTGATCATGGCCACGCGCTGGGGTTGGCAAAGCACAGGACAAGCACTGAGTTCCAGAGATTGTTATGGCTCGGCTATTGTCGTCGTTGCAGCGATTGGACATGGGCTGCTACCCGAATGCTTCTCGAGCTAGTAATTATCACGAGCCCAAATCGAGTGCCCACGCAATGCTCGGGTCCAATCTATGAACAGCATTCAAATATCGTCATATGGGTGTACTGCGATCCCCACTTTACGTCATCAAATTTTGCAAAGGAGAGATTGAATGAAAATGATTGCTTTTGTCTCTGAAATTACACCGCAACAAAGGAATTTCTTGGCCAGTGGCGTTGCGTGCGAGTAACCTTGAGTCCCATTAGTGCCAGTAAGCTTGTGTAAAGTGAAAAACATTCCAATTGAATATCATTGCACCGCCCCTTTAAGACCAGACCAGTGAGACGAGACTTATAAGCTTCTGCGCTCTACGGATTTGAGGGTGTCATGTGAATCCTTAGAATGCTTCGCTTTGGCAGGCTCGGACAGCTCATGACAATAAAATGTGGTGAATATTATTGGCGACGTGCGCGATCGAAAGCGTCGCGGTGGTTGGCCTTCCACGATTGGCCGAATGCTGACTATGACATCAGCAAAGGAGTTCTCATGGACGGAAATAGGAGGAACGTGAGGACTTCAATTTTGACGGTGATGACAGTGTTGGTTCAAGAACGCTATGATTTTAAGCTTCCACCATGCTCATTACAAACACCATGGAACTTGTTGTTCGCAAAGTAATGACGTCACGAAAGGTAACCATACGAGGGCGCCACCGAAACATCTCGCCGCTAATAGAGATGTGCTCAAGTTAAATGCTTTGTACAGAGCGATAGTTTTTTGACACCATTAAAGCTGAAACTCATAGAAAAAGAAAGAACTGTACAGCGAAGAACACCGTAACTCTCGTACGTCTAGCGTTGATGAAAAAGTATGTGATCTCAACTGCCATTAGCATACAAAAATTTACTGATATTTGAGCCACTATTTGAGCTGTTAAAGGTTGAATGCAACCTGCTTCAAGTAGGTCTAGTTTCTTAAGCATATCCCATTTGCTTATGCACACAATGGTTACTCGAGGACAGCTAAGTGCAGATACATTCAGATTAAATATTTAATGTATAAAAAAGTTTGAGTGAGCTGGCTCAAATTTCTTTCCTATTGCTGTGGAATATTTATCTGGGGATTATTAATACACTTTGAATTTCGTATCAGCTTCAGTTTCCAATCTCACTACAAGCTCAATTCTAGCAACTGGATTTATTGCTTTCCGTTTCTGGTTACACTCCTAGTTCCAAACTGAAATGTCTACAGGTTCAGTTCAGTGCGTTGACATCTGTCGACTTCTAGCTCGCTATATTATTCTGAAACATTCCTTATGTGATGAAATAACTGCGTAAACGATTCTGAACACACATTCCTCAGAACTTGGTGCAGAATTAAAATAGGTACCTGCAGGGAGAGGTCCTCGTTTGCTTGTACATGGTCGCTTTTTGCTGGCGCTTCACTAGGTGGGCTTCCCGGGCATTGGACAGTCTCGAGGGGAACAACCCATGCAACTCCGGGTCTTCTTGTGCGGGACCTTTTCTTGAAAGGTGAGAGACCGGCCCGCTGCTTCTTCTTGGCAGTCATCATGCCCACTGACACAAAATATCTTTCCTTCGCTGCACTTTCCTGCTCACTTCCAAGCAGAGAACTTGACGTCTGCACCCCAACGCTGGAACTGTCGTTGCTTGTAGATATGCGTTCCACAAGGCTCACTTCCACAGAATCTGAGGCTGCAGTTGACATTTGAGAAGAAGTTGGCCGGTTGTCTTCAGCCAGCAGGAACAGCTCCTGAAGTCTGTTCAAGCGCTCCACCTCTCTCTGAAGCTGCCTGAGGTAGCTATTCCTCTGTCGATCCACCAGGCCTCTCAACTTCTCCAACTCCTTGCGTGCTATTCGCTTAAGTTTGCACCCCGTTCCGCTCACTGACAACGATTGTGAAGCCACTCCTTCTGACACAGTGTCATTAGAAGTGGAGGTATATCGCGCACATGGGTTCCGACCCCTCCTCGCCATAGCTATGCATCGCTTGGCACGAGCCGTGATGGGCTTGGCAGAGAGCTCCGAAGAAGACGATTCGCTCACTCCAATTGACACTGAAACATACAAAAGTAAGCTTTTGGAAGGAAGTCCAGTGGGATGGTGTTGTTTCTCTGCATAAGAGAACTGCAGAGTTTACTGAATATTTCTCTAGCAGAAAGAACAAAACAGTAAAGGCTCATTCACACACTTGCGACTTTATAGGACCGTGTGCCTTCAAACCACTCAAAATAACTTGCGACGAGGACACACATAGACGCCACCTATCAGGTAGCTATGAGACACTTTCAGTGTCTGCATATTTCTTTTTTTCTTTACCACATCATTCTTTCCTTTTTGGCTCTAAAAACTTTTGTCATGTTACAAACGACCATTTCCCATAGGAAGTACATACATTTGACCTTGCCAATACTGCCAAACCTTTGCTCTAGTGAAACGCAATTCCAGGGTCACCACGTAGATGGCGCCATGCAGTGTTCTCTCGTTGTAAGAAATTTTAAGGCACTCGGTCCTAAGCAGTTGCAAGTGTGTGGAACGGGCCTTAAAAGGACAAAACACGGACGGGCACATGCTTTCACCAAAAGAATGTGTTTCTCCGTGTCTCGTCTCTTACCATTTCGTTCTTTCTGCTAGAGAAATATACAAACATGTTCGTTACGAATATTTCCGAATATCCACCGTGTTCGGTGAAGTACCCGACCTTGGTGACCCATGGGTCCAACAAAGTCCCGGTTTGCTAAGTACAGTTCGTCTGTACCATCTAGCTCGGGACTGGGTAAACTCGGGCCCACAGACTACATGTGACGCTGCAGTTCCTTGCCTCATTCATTCACCCGCGGCTAGGAATGGGCCGAATAGCATGCTCACCTCGATACACTGCCATTTAAATGGCAGAATATTTAAATGGGAGCAAATGACACACCAAAAACTGTGACAAAATTGTGTTGCAGTTTTTGGTGTGTCATTTGCTCTTTAGTCCCAACCTATGCAGAGAACCTCCAGTTTCAGCTGAAGGCTGTTTAAATGAAGACATGAAAGATAACTAACAGGGGGTAGAAGCTGAGCTAGTTGGTGGTACATATTACAACGGTTAAACCAGCTGAACTACGAAAATAGGGAGAAAGAAGTGAAGACCAGCGATAGCCTGTCTTCACTCCTTTCTCCCTATTTTCGTAGTTCTGCTGGTTTAACCCTTGTAAGAAGACATGAAGACATCAGAAACTCAAGATGCCTTCCCTGCATCCCTGGTGCACTTCTACTAACACTTTCCCTTGCACGAGTTTTTGGAGGTCTGAAACTAAGAATGATGATTGATCTATTTGGAGGATGGATGGATGGATGGATATTGGCTGCTCCCTTTATATTGGGTGGCAGCTTGCACCACCTAGCCTTGAATTAATTAATTCAGAAAATTTGTTTCCTTTTCTTTCTCTCCCATACTTATCATTCTTCTCCCTTTACCTCCCTGCAACTATCACCGGGCCTCTAAACTCATCAAACACAAAGTTGGGGCCGAAGATGACAAAGCGCATCGATTGGCCCATAGAGTTATAATAATGCACACTAGAGGTTCAACTGGCGCTAGTGTGCTGCGGCAAATTGAAGCAGACAGCAACCAGTCGGAAATTAACTTCTGGTAATGCATTTCTATAGGAAAAAGTGAGTGCATTTTCTCCCTGCGCTCGATTATAAGAGCAAATATCACAAATCATTCGTATGTACTAGGTAGATTTGAACATTGCTCAGTCACGCAGACAAAATAATTGGTCAGTTACGGCGTTTTTATTTAAAATTCGTGGCATCAAAGACTGTGCTAAAATGGCTTTGTACATGTATTTATGTGCACTGTCGGACACTCTTAGCGCGAACATGGCGTCGGCGCTTTCCAGCATGGGGGATATAAGTGCCAAACGAACGAAGGACATGTTGAAAATCAAGAGACGGCAAGAACTACGCAGGGACACTGGATAAGTAACTCCTTGTGCATGCAGACGATCAAAATAAAAATAAATAAGTACTGCTTTATACTTTCTGCTCATGAATATGCGCGAAGATGCTTGTTCTGGATCCAAAACATCACCCGCAGGCTCGAAATCTTTGAAAATAGGGAGAAGTCAAAGAACAGGTTCCCAATAAAAGATACCCGCCATAGGAAATAATAAAAAGACACACCTTTCACCCACATACTTTATTCTTTACGTTTCGAATGTTTCTTTTAACCGCTTGTAAAGATGCACGACGGAGTCATTTTCATATAGTGTCAGGACGGGCATATTAGCAATATACATACTTGGGTAGTAATTCAATTACAGTAATTGGATTACTGTAATTTAATTACTTTTCTTGGTAATTTGTAATTGTAATTAATTACTTTCGGCTAAAAGAAATTGTAATTGTAATTTAATTACTTTCTAGCATCAGTAATTGCAAAATTTCAGGCACAATTACAACTACTTTTGCAAAACTTTGAGGCGCCGACGGAACCTCTCTGAAAGCCTCAGCGCTCGCACAAGCGGCCTAGCTCTCGGTGAAATACTCGCACAAAGACACTCACTCACAGACACGCACAACATAAATAGCGTCGCATTGTTTGTTGCTTTGTTGGTTACACTGCGGGCTGAGACAATCCTCTTTTGAGTCTACCTTAACGGCGCCGTGTGGCGCCGTCTGCGGTGCGAGCAGAAAACAATAGCGTAAGCATGCCAAAATATTGAAAGAAAAAAAAATTGAGCTTCAGGTTACAGCCGAGGTTGGGAATTTTCATTGTCTAAAGTGTTTCTTTTTTGCCAGGTTTTTACGCTTCTCTTACAGTATTGTCGCATATTTGTATCTTTGTATTATTTTCAAGTTTATTTCCTGTTGGTTTTACCTCGGATAACTTCGGACTGACCTCGCACCTGTGAACATTGTCACCAATAATTGGGGAGCCCCGATTCGGTTCTTATATATGTATTTCTGAGACATAATAATTTCAACTCAATGTAAATGATTTACAATACCATGATGTTTATATGTGAATGGAGTCGTACTAGCGCGTGTGGATTTTAGTTTTCTGTTAACACTTGTAAAATATTCATATATGACTAATTGCCACATCTTTATTTGCCTGGCTAACAAAAGTCTATCAGCACAATTTTTTCTTTAGCGATCTGGTGTCTTCCAGCATATAAAGTGATTCATTATTCTTTATTAAAAATATAAGAACGTAGTACTTCATTGCCCCAAACCGTCAAGTTTTATCATGAATTTAACAAAATTCATGAAAGGAAAGTACAATGCGCGACATTTATGCAGCAATGCTTAAGCCTCCTCAAACATTAGAACAAGGAATGAACAAATACGTTGCATTCTATACAACTCGTTTAAAGTTATATTGCCCAAGTCGGGTCGCTCTGAGAAATAAGTAATTGTAAAGTAATTGCATTACTTTTTAAAAGTAATTTGTAATTGTAATTAATTACTTTTTGCATAGTAGTAATTGTAATTGTAGTTAAACTACTTTTGAAGCAAAGTAATTGTAATTGTAATTAAATTACATTTTGGAAGTAATTTACCCATGTATGGCCAATATATAGGCACCACCGGAAGGCTGGCGAACCTTGAACACACTCTACGTTCCTTCGAAACGAAGCAAGTCAGATGTCAAAGCAGAGCTCTCTACAAACAAGTGTGATTGCAAAAAAGACTGCGCAAAGTTACCTTTTCCGCTCCTCATAGCCTTTAGGCGAGCCTCAGTTACAGGAGACCCTTTAGAGCACACCATTTTCTTGTCTGCTGCTAAATGACCTGCAGGTTCCTGAAAGAACCTGGAGTAGAAGATTGAAATGCTCTTTAGATAAAAATTCTGGAAGCTATTTTCAAATTAAAAACAAGAAAGAAATTGCATAATATGACATTTTCAATACTCACCTCCGTTTGTCTGTCACAAAGTCCCTGGAAATAACTGTGGCCATTGCTGGAGCAGTGATTGCTTGAGAAGACACTTTTGCATTTGTGAGAGCCAGAGGCCTTGTGACATATCGCTTTCTTGTGAGAGTGCTTTCAGCTGGTGCTTGCAACTTAATATTCATTTGCTTTGGTTTCATGTGGCAAGGTCTTCGTTCAGACGAAATCAGTGGAAGGCTTGACCCTAATACCGTCAGTTGATCAGTTGGCATGTCCTTTCTTCCAGCAGGAGGCTCCGTAGTTATATGTGGCAAGGTGTCCGTTTCAAGGGGTGCCACTGCTGGAACGTAGGGGAACCCGCTGCTCAACCAGTATTCAAGTCGACGCTTGTTGAGTTCACTGCATGCCCGAGGTGCCTCTACAGGAGTGTTGCTTCTAGAGGCAAGCCTCTTGACTGCATTTGGCAACCTCATTTTCAGTCTGTTTGCCTTCACAACTGCAAGATTGCCGATGTCCGAAGGCAAGTCTTCTCCGTCGGGTGCCCACTTCGTGGGTGTAGCAGTTTTCACAAATTCAGTAGTGCTGCTAATATGACTTGTCCTCTGTGCTGCAGCATCGGTTGCTTCGGATTCACTAGCCGCACTCTTGTCCCTACGACAACTGCTGGAATCTCTAAATGACTTGCGACTGAAACTAAGGCCGACACACCTGGCACAATCTCTAGGAGGAACCACACGACTCCCACTGATGGATAACTTGTCCGTTGATTCCATGGCTGGAGAGTGTGACATACTTGATGGATTATGGTTTGTAGCATGTGCTGTACCAACTGGACTGCTGATGTGCCCCATCCTTTGAGAGCTGGTATGCCTGCTCTTCACAGACGAGACTGACAGAGCACGATCTTGTTTTGTTGAACTGCTGGAGCTTGCATTCGCACTGCTTGAAATTGATGAAGAAATCCTCGTTAATGGCTTTTTTAAAATGACTTTTGTATATGCTTCTTCGAAACCACTGGCAACACTAGCCTGGACTTCGGCGTCTCTAATAGGACACACTTCAGTTTGAACAACAACATCACGAAATACTGCAGTGGGAGCATTTCCCTCAGAAAATACAGTTTCTGGCAAAGCATCTGCTTCTGATTTTGGCCCATGTAAATAAACATATGGGTACTCCAAGTTTCCATGGTGGCTAAGAACCTGCAGCCCACCCATCCTTTCAGGAAAGTGACTTTTACTGTGAGAGTCCGAGTAACCAATATCAGCACCATTGTCCCATTCCAAACGCTTGCTCGATGCATAACTAGACATCGAAGCCGGAGATGCTTTCCTAGGAGGATCTCCAGCCATTGAGTCTTCTTGAGAAAAAGTGCCTGAATGGCTTTTTATGTCTGCTTCATAGATAGAGAGATCCTGAATAACACTCTCAACAATGTCTTCAATGGCCTGATCGACCTCAAGATGAGAGTCCCAAGACTGCAAACTGGCATCCCCAAAAGAAGATGTAGAGTGTCGAGGTCCATGGACATAAACACTGGCATTGGGAGGCAGTCTTCGCAAAGGGAAGCCATCTATGTGCTGTCTTCTTTTGTCAGATTCACTCTTTCCCTGGCTAGAAGAATGTTCTCCCAGTGTTAGGGGTACAACTGTAAGTACAGACTCGAGTGAAAGGGTCAGTTCTGAATTATTGGTCAAATTGTCATCTCCAAGACCATCAAATCTTGCAACAGCCTCTTGCTGAGTACTGTTCGGGGAATACTGCTTTTCTTCATGTGCTCTTCGACTGAATGTGACTGAGTGCACTGGACTGCCTTCTTTGTGCAACTCTTCAGAAAGGGGCACTGGATCCCCATCAATTGCACCAGATGCAATACAGCTACTGTCATTACGATCGGTGCTGCCCTGCGACGTAGTTACAACTGGCACGCTTTCACTACTAAAGGAACTTGTCACGGATGTCCCACGAGATGGTGCCAAAGCCAATGCTGCCGGTGCTGAATGAGTAATGCCCTGGGGACCTTGTGACTCCATATATCTGGTTGTATTCTTGAAATTGCCTTGGCCAAGTTCACTGGTAGTTCCTAAAGTATGGACAGTAGGATTATCAGATGACCCTGCGCTAAGCACCCAGCTTGCAAAGGTAGGTGGTGGCACTAACAATGGTGACTCCTCGTGCTTTAACGCTTGGAAGTTTGAACTACTCCTGAAATAAGTGCTGCTGCTTTCGCTGATGTCTGCATCAAGGTCGCACTTCTCTTTACTCCCTCTGCCACTGCTAGCTTCCCAGGCTGGCTTCAGAACACCCACAGAGGTGGCGGTTTCACTGCTCGAGCTGGCGTCCGATGTGGCGTAGCATAACGGAAACGAAAACGCCGTGTGGTATTTTGACGGCACAGTTGATGTCATGAACGGCTCCATTCCTCTCCTGATTTACACGTTCTCTGCGGGAATAGAAAACAGAAATAAAAAATATCGGGGCTTGAGACATGCGTAAAAAATATTTCTCCCGACTTGACATTATATGAGAAATCCAAACAAAATATGAAGCGCACAATTTCAAACCGTCATTTGCAATCGTCCCCACGCTCTTTAAATGAAATACCTACAAATGTAGAAAAAAAGTAAGCCACTACAAAAATTTTAAGCAAAACGCAATTTAAATGAGTGCAATAAAATATCACCAAGATGCTTTCATGACAAGATACGAAGGAGCCTCACCTCCGTCTTGAAAACGACTGCATTATACAAACAATGCTGTCGGCGCAAAAATAACGCTGGCTTTGATTAGCTTGCCACTACCCAGAGTGCCGTTAAATACATCTATTACATAATTGTCTCAAAAAAAAGTCAAATATCGGTAGGAACAACCACGGAACAACCGAACAGGGAACCAACGGTCAAAATCAGAAAGTTTATGCTTTGGATGGATTGGCCTTGGGATCGGGCTGGATTGTTTCTTGTCTACGTCGTCTACGTCTCGAGTTGTCCGAGCTGTGGTCACTGTGGTCTCGAGCCTGACATTTGAGGGCTTTGAAGCCTTTAAAAAGCAGCTAAGGCGTTTCACGAGAAAAAACAAGAAAACAAAAACACCGAAAGTTTTGGGACAAAGAGGGCGAGAGGCAAAGCTGACAAAGCTGCACAAAGGGCCTACTTCGTAAGATATTGTAAAACAAATAACACGCAGCTGATGCGGAGAGAGAGAAAAAAAAAATTCATATCTAATGTTGCAACTTTTATTTCTGCAGTTTTTTTTCTGACGTAACCGCCCTGACCGCACTGTCGGGGGGCGTGGTATGTAGGAAAAAGTGGAAAAGACTCGCGGAAGCAGAAGCTTTTCTACGTTTCCGGATCCGGGAGTGCACTTGTCGACAGTGCATTTTCTGCGTGACAAGGAAATGTAGGCTAAATCTTACTGAATTGGAAGGCAGTCCGATGTGTTGGCAGTGTTCGATGCGCGGCCGGTGTAGCAGGTGTAGTGCCCAAAAGTCCATCCAGCCGAACGTCGGCCAGGTTTGCTCGGCCACCGACTGCCACGATCGTTGGTCAGGCTTGTTGAGCCGCTCTAGTCCTTGAGCTTTGATGTGCTAACGGGTCGTTTGTCCAAGGCCGTGTTGGATCCATAAAAAAGGGGGTCACGGAGTTTTAGCCACTCCGCGGAAGGTTATTTGCAGTGATGCAAGCAGCTACGGCTCGCTGATGAGGTCCTTCACATCGTGCATCAGTAGACGTTTTTTGTGCGATTAAAGGCACAGGAGAGAATTAAAAGGGCACGGTAGTGTCATTTTCCAAACTCTAGCTGTAAGGTGATACCAAAAAATGGCCTGTTTTGCCTGCATGGGGTAAAATTCTCTTGACTGCTGATCATCGCGCCGTGAGTGCCGTCGACGGCACCACGCCTGCATTCGAGTGCCGTCCTACGGTGCTCCCACCGAGCACATGCCGTCCTTTAGTGAAGAATGCGTTGCTTTTGGCACTTTGTGGCCGAAATTAGTATGCCTACTTTCGCTGTACTTTTATGTGTTAAATTTTCTAATTATGAGGATACTCAGGTTCCATACAACTTTCTTCATAAGAAATATCTGAAAACCAAAGAATGACATCCCTGACGCGTTTCAATGCGGAGAGCAAGTCGTCTGCTTCTTTTGCGCAGGGGTTGTGGTGACGCCAGAACGACGCCAATTTCTGATTTGATTTGATTAGATTAGAAGGATAGGGGGTAGACCTCAATGCTAGATGCCCTGAGGTCTACCTACTATTTTTTTTTTTTCAATCGGCTTCTGACATCATTGCAACCTCTGTGCAAGGAGTAGACAAACTTGCGCTCCACATAGTGTAATGGTTAGCATGCCTGGCTAGTAGTCAGTAACGTAAATTTTTTTATGTTTCTTTTGTATTTTGTAGAGGCTGTTGCCACCACTCGAGAATGTGAGATTTAAACTCAAATTTATTTTAAATCACAATCGCAACCTTCGAGAGAGTGCCACTTCGGCAAACTTGAAGAGGGCTGGCACTCAATTGGTCGAACAATGTTTTAGCGAACAAAGTCCCGCCCCCGACTTTTCATAGAAAGACACGAAGCAGCGTGTATGGGTGGGCCAGGTGGGTTAACATTTTAGTAACGAGCCACCGCAGATTTTCGCCGCCAAGCGGCGTGAAAGGGGGGGGGCTTAACATGTGTCCTAGTGATACACATCATTCGCTAAAACATGGATTCGTTCAAATGACTACTGTTTGCTAAAACGCCATTCGCTCATATGATATGACCCATTCACATACCCTTTTATAAAGCATACATGCCTTCATTCTAGCCTGTTCTAGACAGTAAATGCCAGTTGACACTACTGTTACCCGCATATTGTTACATACTTACAGGAGCTTACATACGTTGAGACTCACCGGGACATCCGTGCTTCGTATGAAGCGTACGTGGCAAACAGTGGACCATCTTAGAAAATCACCGGTTCAGGGCTTCTGGTATGAAAATACGTGAACACACTTGCTCAAGCGAACGCAGGCACTCCCTCGACAAAGGAACCAAGATTCTGCTGGCTTTATTGAGCTGCAGTGGCCTAGAATGGGCTCCCCCAAAGTCTTTTGTTCCTATTGGGGCTTGTCTTTTTACCCCAAAGTTCATTCCAAGACTCTTCTTCCCTCTCCTTAATTTGCGCTTTGTTTCATCCTCGGAATCGTCAAACCCCGTTTTCTGCCAGGTGGAGCCAGTCATTTCTAAAATGAAGGATTGAGAAGTAGGAATTTGCACGCAACATTCGAAGCAACATACCGGTGACTCATATTGTAACGTAGGTAAACGCTACTGTATCTACTATATCCACCCTTTTCAAACAATGGTTTGACCACTAACATGTTTCTGCTTCAATATGAATTTTCTCAATTACCTTTAGTTTAAAGCTTGTTAGTTATCTTTAATTTCAGACTGTATCATCATACATAAAGCCCTGTAAATGTTTGGGAGGTCCCCCCCAAAAAAATTTACACGGCTTTTTTTATTGTAAAAATAAATGGTGCATCGCCGAACACTCGGCTTCTGCCCAAATGTTCAGTCCAAACATTTGGGCAGTTCGAACCAGATGGCAAAGTTTCAGAACGAACCATTATCTTGATATGTGATTTTCTGAGAATTTAAATGGGAATCACCAAACAATTTGTGTGAGAGAAGTAAAAATAATATTTTATAAAGGGAGTTAGACCTTTTTCTGAAGGTTATCTTATTTTTGTGCAAATCATTGGATTCCCAAGTGAACTAAACAGATCTAAGATGAAGGTTTAGACATTGATACCAATAGATTTGTAATCATATGATGTTTTTATAGGTTCGCCATTGCAACGGCAACCTTTACCATAAAAATTGATCACGTTTTCATCAGGTCAATTGAGTAATTCTTTGCGATTCACAATTTATTAAGTGCAGACATAGCCAAGAAATCCACCCTTTTCCCAAATCACACTGCCCAGGGGCCTAAGCTTCAAAATTTTCTGAAAAAATTTATTTTTCAATTTTGAGGTTTTTGTTTTTAGAAACTAATTATACACCCTTACACTAAATTTTATAACTATGCGCCAAATAGTTCCGTTGATATATTTTCAACAGATATTGAGGCAGTATCAAAGTAAAGGAGTTCAATGTTTGAATGCATTTTTCTCAGTTCCACTTTTTGCTGCAAATTTTATACGGTAAAGGTATTCTGATACCACAATCGGGATGTTTCTGAACTGAAATTTACTGGGGAATCGGGCTATCTATTTTATTTTGTTTTACATTAAAGTCCTCATTGAGAAAAAAACTATGTTTTCAAAAATTAACATAGGACAGATATGCATCTCATATTTTGAGGTAATCACTCTTCCTGAAATATTTACATTTTAGTTACAAAAACTAGATAGCCCAAAGTCTTACATCCCCAACTTTATACTCAAGCAGTTAAAATGGTGCTTAATAGCTTCATTTGCATATCATAGATTTCTTAACGAAGAGTGACACATCATCTTATGCAGGTATATAAAGTTGTCCTAGAGAGATGAAAGTTTGCACAGTACACCTACATCTGAAGTTAAATCTCCTCTGCAAATTTTATTCCGATCACTTGAGTAGTTCAGAAGTTCAACCTCTAGCCAGTGTCCCCCCTTAAAAAAAGAAAAAAAAAAAAAAAGAAAGAGCATAATGAAGGAAGAAAACATTTGCAGGACTCTCGTATCAGCCATGAGAAGAGCTTCGTCCAGCCAGATGCAGCACCAAACTAGAGAGACAGTGCGGTGTGCAGTGCGTGTGCCATTTTCCCTCTGCATACTTATACATTTACCTGTTAAAGGGACACTGCACACGGTGGCTAATTTTTTACAGTTGTACATATTTTCCAATTTTGGGAGGTGCATCAGGAAGCTAGAGAAACTTTTTTTATTTTTTCAGAACTTTTTAGACTTTTTTGTTAAAGTGCTTTCAAAGACCAGATTAAGATACACAAAGTGTTGGCATTGTTTTCTTCCGTATTGTGATCCTACAACTCGGCTGTGAAGACCATCGGGTGGTTATTGTAGAATGTTATCCAGTAGCAGGGAAATAGAGGCAACAATATGAAAGGGAACAGACTTCCTCACTTTTTTACACGCCTGCAAATTTTGAAACATGTAATGGTCCGATACGAGTGCTAGAATTGAAAGTTTAGATCACAAACTACATGAGCCGTGAAACTGGAAAAAAGAAAGATGAACTGTTTCCTTTCATATTGTTGTCGATAGTACATTCAAAGCACTTCTCCTAACTAGAGGCTTGTGCCTATGCGTTAGAAGAATTGTGTTCTGTAGAGTGTTTCAGTGGGGTGGCTGACCGTAATGCCCATCCACATGTTAGGTACCGCGAAGCGTTGACTGCATTGACTACATAATCCTAACATTTGTGGGGATATCACGGAAAATTGAGATCCACATGTAAAATATACATATTTAGACAGTGGTGGCAGAATTAATCTTTGTTTAAGGGTGATAAACAGAAAATACAATGAGAATTCAAGCTATATTTTCTAGAAAACCACATTCTTTTTCTACCTATTATTTTTGTACTAATTTTTGTTAAAGAAAATCACTAGACGATTTCACTGTTTAAACATTGTGCTATATTTCTGTTTCATACTAATTGTTTTAAAAAAAATTTTCTTTCCACATACAATCGAGTCGTGGGAATAAAGTCGATGGCCTACAACCATGCTTGCATACAATGATTTTATTTCAGCAATTATGCATCTTTGTCCTAATGTGTGATCTGTTTTGGGTTGTTATTTTCTAAGGTGCTTTTGTTGTTGTTATTTTGTTCACCATTACTGCCAGTTGTTGTAACCTCACTCCTGCAATGACCTCAAATGAGGTCGCAGTATATACAATTAATTAAATAAGTTGTCGAAGTGACAGTAAAAATAGTTTCACAATCCAGCATACAGACAAAAAGTGTGAGTGGGAAGTTGACAATTGTACTTCTTTATTTCACCTTGTCCTTCCAGGTTACATGCTTCTCTTGCATTAAATGTGGCAATCAACTAATGGATTATTTTCAATTGAATCAAATGTATGTACTACATCAAAAGTGAAATAAAAAATTAATAGTGACTGTAACAGCCAATTTACTTTACTTCTCAGGGGGTCACTTCACTGATTGAAACAAAGGTCCTGGCTATCTTTAAGAAAAGCAGGACAAGCTCTTTTCACAAAGCCCTCTGCTCTTTCCCCTTTTGCATGGCATATGCTGGAGGCAAGTGGACTTGCCTCCTCTTTTGCCTCCAGTGTTCACTCTGCTAAAGTGCAAACGGTTTTGTGGGAGGAACTTGTCCTGCTTTTCTTAACTTGCAACAGAGTATATAAGAAATATTAGCTTTTTGACAATTACGCTATTCTGCATTCCGATTGTGTTTGTGCGTGTGGTTTGTGTATATACATAAATTGCACGTGACGTCATTCAAAGAGCGCTCCGGTGACCACCAGAGACGAGGGCAAGAAGGAGCTCCCCTCTTATCAGGACCCTCCTTTGTGCCTTCCAGATTTGCACAGGCGTCGCTATTCTCCTCCCAGAAGATTAAAGAAGATTAACCCGTCACTAAAAGTTCTTACAAAAGAAGCTTCCCTCTCCTCCTCTTACATGGTGGTCAAAAGTATGCAATGTGACGTCAGTGCAACCCATGTATAGCCTTAATAAAATAGATATCATCAAAGAGTGCTGATTGTAATCGTTACTAACCCTGTGCAGCATTGTGTAGCATTTCCCTGTGCAGCATTATGAAAGGCTCAGAAACTGAGCTCAGGGATGGCAATGCATTTTTACATGAATACTGTTGTCTTGTTCAGCCTTCCCTATAAAAAGGCAGGCCACATTATTTCAAGTCCTACACTTCAAAAGTGATTTTTTTTTAAAATTGATGTCAGTGTTAGCATTTTGCGTGTTGTCAAGCATTGCCGACAAATGACCAGAAACTTAAAACCTTGTTAGAGCCATGGAAGGGTGCCCGAAGGGGTTACTTTGACCTGAACAGAACATGCATGCATGCTCCGAAGTTGTGGGAAGCACCTAGAAAGGATGACACCTCCGTATGGGTATGAACTAGGGGTGTCGCAAACTTTTGTCGAACCAGATTTCTAGGTTGAACCGGTTCGAGGAACCTTCAACCTTTTAAAGGCCGACGCACAACCTCGGTTTTCTGCAGGGAATACAATCCTCTTAGCGCTCCCCTCTCCTAAGCTGAGAGGGGAGCCAAGTTAGGGCAAGGTAAAACATGCAGAGGATATAGGAGAGGAGGAGGCGGGCAAAAGTGGAAAGCCCAAAGTGTATGTCGGCCTTTAACCAGATTCGACCAGTTCGACTTTGTGGACAGTGTGGCCAGACCTTGATACAAGCATGTCTAGGTTTAGAGGAGTTTTTTATGCAAAGGGTTATTTTAATTTTATCAACAGTTGCAATTAAAAGAAACTAATTCTAATCACTGAAGAAGTTAATAACTTAAGTTTTTGTACTGTATTAACTGAAATAACTAATCAGTGCTTCCCTTAATTCATCCCTTAGCCATCACTGTCCATTCCGAAGCCAACTGGTCAGCCTGTCGCGCATGTGCATAGCAGTCGAACCTGAGTCAAACCTTTGTCGAACTGTTCACAAGAAGTTTGAAAAGGGCGAACCTGGGGGGCTATGTTTGACAAACATTTAGTTTTTCCTGAAAAGAAACGGAAGTGACGGAACTGACAATATCGCGTCTGGTTGGCTAGAGGCTCAAATGACGAAAAAGGGAACTTTCGTCATTTGAGCCTCTAACCAATCGGACGCAATATCGGTCACTTCTGTTTCTTTTTAGGAGAAACGAAACATTTTTCGAACATAGCCCCCCTGGTCGAACTCGAACCTCGACTGGTTCGCGACACCCCTAGTATGAACTATTCTTACCTAACGTCCCTGGATATTTTTTCGTGAAAAAACATAGAGGGACTTTATTCTTACCGCTTTCAATGTTGCCAGTTTAAAATATGAAGAAAAAAAAATAGGTCTTGCCAGGTGTGAACATGATTAAAGTTCATGTTGTCACGAATAGAAGTAGGAAATGAATGTGAAACTGAAAATAAACATTTAATGAGGTGAACTTGTGCCTACAAACTTACAGTAAAGTGGCACAAACCTTGCATAGGCGATGGAAGTGCGACAATCCCCAAGCGGCAAGTTCAGGAATGTTCCGAACCAGAACGCACGACGGTCTAGAATAAGCTGGAACTTTCCAGTACAGCACAGAATTATTAAAGAAATTAAGACAGGTTGAGGGTGTTCAAACCCCCTTCCTCCGTGTGGTAGCCTTGTGTGTTGCCAACTCCGCCATGCATGCAGCAATATGACACAAGAAAAAGGAGGTGCTGCAATACGAGTTATAAAATAGTGCCAGAGATTTCAGCACAGTATTACAGAAAGGCAACATGTCTTTGCCTTGTCTTGCTTTGCTCAGATTTTGAAAGAATGGTTATAAAAGCAGTACTGACAAAATGTATGCAGTACTGTATGTCTGGAAAGATAGTGGCAGTACAAAACTATATAAAGATCAATGATTACATGTAACAATTTTGAAATTGCCCTCAGATTCATACCTTACCAGTTCATTTGTTATACATTTCAAACAACTAGCCCTGTTGATCATTGGTCATTCTCTGCATTAAATGTAATAGCATAGATGGTGGCATTTCTTTTGGCATATGCAGATGACCAATCTCTAGTTGTTCCTTATGGGCTGTCGTCTTACCATAGGAAACATTTTTCTTTTTATTATTATTTATGGCATGGATCTATTTTGTATGGCAGTTGGATGGGTAAAACATATACTAAGTCACCAATTTCCATGCTCCATTTTAGATGCCATTGAAATGAGCATATTGGTTTTAACTTGAACTGAAAGAAACTAAGCACATAGAGAGACAGTCCCCTTCAGTCCATGTCATCTCATATTGTAAACTTCCTTTCAAGACATGCTCTACACCTCAGCTTTGTACAATTCAGAAAATAACATTTTCCCAAAATGTTCTCTATTTACTAAACCTTAAAATCCGAGTACAGATGGTCGAAAAGATGCTGTGCCCTATGTTGGGCAATGCTGTTGGATTTTGTACTTCAAGTAATCTATACCAGACATATTTTCAAATCAAACGCTTCCTCAACGCAATCTTGGTACCAGGCTTTTGTACCCACCAAGCATAAACAATGAACCAAAAAGCAATGCAAACCACATTGCTTTGCAAAACAAACAATGAAACCTCTGCCTTTGCTTCGACCAAACTAGACACACATGACCAAGCTTTGTGTTCACTTGGCGGACCCAATTTTTCGGCACTCCTCCATAAAGTGTGAACCACGACCTGTGTGAACCAACTAACTATTTTAGTGTACTTTCTTTGAAAAGTACCAGAAACATGTATACCATATTTTCCAGACTTTACATGTTTAAAGTTGAAATTTTACGCAGTGCACACCATCTACAGGTGCAGACTATACAAGAATGTTGTTTTTGAAGTTAATTATGACGTGACGTGACGAATTTTGTGAATTAAAGAGTATGTTAACAACAATTTATGTATGATACAAGCCTTTTTGTGAGCTAAGAAAGCAGCCATTTGTCAGGGCGTGCTATGTACGAGAAGATTTTTGTGTCGACTAAGCACCAGGTGCTTAGTCGACTATCAAACTATCAAAGCAAAAACTTATTTTTGACCCCAAATATTCCCGTGAACTATAGTTTGGAAAATATGGTACTACTTTCTCTTTTAGTGCAGATGCAATATATCTTCTGCACTGCACATATTGAAATATCCAGAGTCGTCTGGAAAGATACGAAGCACAGAGCAATGTCAGAGACAACCAAGTGGTGCACCAGTCAGACTACAGGTTTGCCTGCTGTTCTTTCCCGAGCTATCAAACGGACAATGACTGCTGCAACGGTTGGACGATTGAATGCATGCTAGCACAATAGGCGGTGTATGAAGTAGTACATTTGCTTCGTCATTTATATAACATCGCTGGACAAATAAATAATCGCGGGCTATAGCTTTCTTTGTGAAACAAGCCCAGTTTATTCCCAGCCAATACTCGAGCCAACCTGCGCCGTGTGCTCCTTCACCCGGCTGTCAAAGATGGCATGCACGTCAGTACAACCCTTCATCGCGGCGTCTAGCATCTTCTCCAGGTTATCAACGTGGACCCGGGAGGACATCTCGAGCAGAACAATCTGCTGCGACTTGGGCAGTACGGCCACAGTCAATTCGGGACCCCGGTTCGACTCCTCAATGGAGCTAATGTCCACCAAGGGGACCCCGTCGATGAAGCCGACGGAGCAGGCACACACGTAGTCCTTGAGCGCGATTCCAGCATCGATCAAGGCGAGGGTGGCTGCATTCACACAGACGCTCAGCGTACCGCCGTCCGACTGCAACACTTCGACAAAGATGTCGATCTGTGACCGCGGGTACAACTGGGTCAGGATGGTTGCTTCAAAGGTCTGCTGGATGTGCAGGGTCATCTCTTGGGATTTCTTGTCGCCTCTGGGCCGACGCTTCCTCTCGAATGTGCTGAATGTGGCCATGCTGAACTGACAATTGACGAGCACGCGGTCGTGGAGTGCTCGGGACCTGTTGCCCCGAGGTTCGTGAGGGCCGTAAACGGCGGCGAGGACCTTTGCATTACCCTGCTCGATGTACGCCGATCCATCTGCTTGAGAGAAAACGCCTAATCGGCAGTCGATTTTTCTTTGCTCGGTAGGTTTTCTGCCGTCCAGCCGATAGCCTTCATCTGAAAGAAGCTCTAAGCCCGCCATTGTTGATGATTCCACCAATTCCACACGATTAAAACGCACCAAGCGTGCCGCTGTCCCGCCGTGGCGCCGTGGGCCCCGTGGCGCTGCCGGTGCCGCCACCAACGCCACCCAACGACGCAGGAGGCCAGGAGCACCAGGAGTCCCACAATCGGGTGGGAGCAGCTATGGGGAGCAGAGTGAACAGAGTAAAGTAGAGTTACTCTAGAAGGGTGGGGCGATCACGTATGCAGAAACTGATATTCCTTGTGCAAGATATGCAAGTCATGCAAGTTACAACAAGCTCGACCAGGTCAACCAGGCGTTAAGTTCGCTAGGTCGGTTAAACTCGCTTCGTTTTGTCGGTTTTGTAGCACAAGAAGCGCGAAGAAAGCTCACATTTTGTCCGATTAGTACTCGCAGTTTTGCAGTTGTCACCCTTTCTGACCCTAGTGCATTAGCTCTAGTAGCTAATGTAATATGCTTTGGTATCATTAAAATGAGTACACTGTCAGCAGAAATCACGAAGTCCCAGACGTCCCAGATTCCAGTCACTGTATGATGGGTGACTGGTGCAAACCATGCAAACTGCGCAAACACAAACTAGTGTAAACCGTCCCTTGAAACGGCCTGGCGTTATCATCTTTAAATTTCCGATTAGCTTAAATAATAAACTAGAATATTTTGTATTTTCGATAACAACTTCAGCTGTGTGACTCCTGGAACTAAACAAATAAAAATAATTGTTTCATTGAGGCTACGGTGATTGCGCAGTGAGGCACTATTTGTTCCATTTAGTGGCGCCATCTGACTGTTAGCGATCTGCAAAAAAATGTTGAAAAGTTCGAAAAGGCATTCTGGGATAAGAATTTACGCCATGTTGGTAGTCGCCGTCTGAATCTGCTAGTATTTACATTTTGCCTGCTAGTGAAGACCTAGAGGAAAGTTGCGGTCAAGCTTGAAAATCACCGTCGTGCGCCAGTATGAGTCCAGTGGAGACGAAGAAAGCCAAGAGGAGAAAAAACAAGAAGGTGGCACGTTCGCCAGCGAAAGCTCCGATTGAAGGCGTAGGCATGTCTACTAGAGTTGGCAGTGCTAATCCCAGTAGTCGCCAAAACGAAAAGGTACAGAATCAAGTGCTTTTTCTTGGGCCTAGATGATTATCAGCCCGGTTCCACCGCCTCTTTGTAGTATTCGAAAAGTTGTATATGTTCTGGCGTTTTTTGCTTTCAATTTAATCTATCGCGAAACTCAAGAAACATGCCTAGTGGTGTGCAGTGCCTGTAACTGTGTAATCCTTTCTTTTTTTTGGTTCATATGTTAGAGTAAATTAATATATTTTTTTTTTTAAATTAAGGAGCTTATTTTCTTGAGATGTTCTTAATTCTTAGATTGAGAGCATGTTGAGTAACGCCAGTAGAATGAGAAGAAAAAGAAAACTACATTTTGTGGATGCGGGACTTGAGGATTGAAAGCGCATTTCTGGAATACAAGACGAGTTGGATTGCCTCATGCATTCCACGAATTGTGCCCAAATAATCATGCAAAGTAGGGGATACTTGGGTGGTTTTCTTCCCGTATCTTAAAACACTTCTTTTCTGGTGCTGCATGTAGTATGCATACCGTAGGCTATTTTTAGTGCCGTGTTACGGTGTTCTAATGTGTCCTGCAAGAATAATTCTGGTCCACCAACTTTGCCAGAATATTTTGGCCCATTCTATTTGCCGGCATTCGCTAGCGCATTGAAACCATTATAGCACTAGGCGTTGAATTCACGCGCCCCGGCTATCAAACATTGCACGTGCAGCGGTCAGTCTTTTTATTGTTATTTTTTCGCGCAAGGGTTACGCGAGCCACATTGTATTGTTGGCAATTCATTTTTGCATAAAACCCTTGTAATTGCCTTCCATGCAACCAGTATAAGACTGTGTGCAGACAAAACTATGCTTTGAGTCTTCCTCTGCATTTGAATGAACTCGTTTGACCTCCACCAGTTCATGAGCTGCGTGAACTGGTGACTCTGTGATCACCAAATGCTACTTTTATTTGCATGCTTTAGTTTTAACTAATTAATTTGGTAATAGTCAGTGAATGTATATATGTGTGGAAGTGTTGTGTGGGTTGAGTTGTTTGTGTTCAGAACCTTTGTGTGTAGTCTGGTGTGAGAAAGACATGTAGGTTTTCTAATCTGCACTGATAGTGTGCATCTCCATTGTTGAGATTGACTTCTGTTACATTTTTTTTTTTTTTTTTTATGTTGAACATGAGCTTACATATTTGGAATGTTCATCAAATTATGTAAAACCATTTTTCATTTTTCTTTGTGTATTTTTTTCGCAGCAGATGCTTAATGTGTGAGATGGATGGGTGCAGTAGGTGGGCCGTTATTGATAAAGATAGCAGGGGTGACCCATACATTGCCTTTGTTTGTTCTGGGCCACACCGTGCACGTGTTAGTACATACTGCACGACATAGGAGAAAAATGTTTCTGAAAAGGGCAAACTCACTGATGGTGATGTAACATGTTTAGCACTTGAAACAATGAGGAGGTTCAGCAAATTGCACAAAACAATTTGAAGGACCTCGCCTGTGTCATTTTGTGTCGCTCATCAAATGTCATTACCCGGGAAATTGTGTTTTCATAATCTCGCATATATAAATACCTCACATGATCTAACATGCCTAACAAAACTAATGCCAAAACGTGTTCATGAAATCAAGTGGAATTGATCATAGAATGGATGTTGAGATTTTGCCTAGTAATATTTGGAGAGAAACTGACCCTTGACAAATAGCCTAGTAGTGTTCTTCTCTGCCCAATCTTTTATTCTAGAAAAGAAGCATCGAAAAATAGGCCACCCCTAGAAATTGCATTATACTTGGGTTTAGACAATTTGTGCTGGGGGTGAGCTATCAGAGTTTTAACTATGACAGCAGTTGCTCCTTTGTCAACTTAGAAGACGAGGGAGACTGAGTAAAAAGTTCTCCCTTTGTCTTTCAAATGACATGACACTTGTCTCGACAGCTGATGTAGGTATGCATGGGTGGGGATCAAAGTTGAGCATTTTATCCAACTCGGGTTGTACACCAAAAGCTAGCCCACTTTCCTTTTGCACTAAATTTGGCCTCCTGGGAAAAGGGTGCGGGTGCTATTTTTCAGGACGTTACGGTATTCCTCTTCTATTCTTGAGCATAGCCGCCATGGCCAATCATGAACTGGCAAGCCTCAGCTTCATGTTTAATCCATGCGCAGAAATGCATCCCATACGCTTTGCAGAGTGAATTATTTCGCAACTTGTACAACAAGCTCGAAAAGCCTTAGTGGCAGCCCATGTTAGGAAACATTGGCTGCCACTCTGAGGCATCCTATAGTCTCTTTTCAAGCTCTTCCTACCGGCTGTGATTGCTATCATGCCTTGTCTGGCACTACTATACTCTGTTTCACCTTATGGTGAGCTGTGGCGGACGCTACGGGCCATCCCAGCCAATCCAGCACTATGAACATTTCGCGTGACTGCGCAACCTGCTCGTCACTGTGCCCCTTCCGAAAGCCATGTGACACTCTCGCAGCATTGAATTGGCTCCAATGGCTCATAGCGTCCGCTGTGGTCCATTGTAAGGTGAAACAGAGTATAGGAAGTAGCATGTGAGCACATTCTTAGTCTTGTCATTTCGTATAAGTACTAAAGTGTGCGTCATTATCTGGAAAGCAAAAGTGCGAAATGAAATAGTTGACTGGAGATGAAAAAAAAAAAAATTGCTTTCTGCTCTTTCATTGAATGTGAGTATCTTGTCTTTATGCAAGCTGTACTTCTCTGTGTTGCCTTATCTTTGCTAGGGCTTTCTTATCACCTTGATACCTTGCTAGGCTGTGCAGCTTCATACCCTGTGCTGTGGTCAGAGTGGGCGCTGCTTGTTGGTAGCTTCTTATGGAAGTTAGTGCTTCGATGCATGCATTTGAAGCTTTTTATAAACCAGTAGAAATAATAACGGGAGCCGTTTGTGCTGCAAGGAATTGTAGCAATGACAAATTTACCGACTGTGTGGTTGATTGCCTCATACAAATTCTGTGCTAGGGCATAGCATGCTCCTGGCCCTGAGAATTTCAGAAGAGAAAATATTTGTTCACAGTTTCTCCCAACACGTGTGCAGTGCATTGGTTTTGGATTTATTTCCAATCATTGTGTTTGAAGGCTTTGACTTCAGGCTCAGGTCTAAAAAACACTAGACGAGTAAGAATTAAAATATTGCAACCACCAATGCCACTTGATCAGGTTTTGAAAAGGGTTTGTGGTACAGTTTCTAACATTTTGGAAAAGCCCTATAAATGTTTACATGTCTCTTAAAAGTTAGCTTGAAAAAGGGAACTCAAGTGGTTGTCGGTGTTTAAAGGAAAGCTGAAGTGGTTTTCAATTTGGAAACAAAGTCTAATAAGAATTTTGCCCACCCCTGCTGCCCCCAAGGGCAGGAGAGGAAGACTAGTGAAAGTGATGTCATCAGTGGCGTCAAGTGACCCTTTCCGCTGGCTCGGAGATGCCGACGATGATGGGTTAAATTTCGGCTTAATCAGTTTGTTGGTTAACAAATTATCTTTTTGAACTAAACTGGGATAGTACTCTTTGGGTTACCTCTGTTGTGCATTACAACCATAAAATTAAAGAGAAGCTAAAGCATTAAAAAAAAAAAAAAGAAACTAATTAGGAACAGCCTGCTGTAGCTTTTTGTCTCCTGAATTCGATTATCACACTGAATTCAGGCAGATTTCAACGTAAGCCACTTTCATTCTAGAAAAAGGAGCAGCAGTTGTCGCAGGGTATGCAACAAACCTCTGTGCCATTTACTATCTGTCAAAAACATTGAGATCGTTGTCAGCATCTCCGAGCCAGCGGAAAGGCGGGCAAGGGTCACCTGACACCACTGATGACATCTCTTCCACTAGTCTTCCTCGCCTGCACTTCGGGGGGCGGGGGGGGGGGGGGGGGGGGGGGAGCTATGGCAAAATTGTAAATTGTGATTAGATCGCTCCTACTAATGACACTTTACACAGATTATTTCTGAGGTGCCTGCATCTAGACTTTGTTTTTTTCCAATTCGAAAACCAGTTCAGCTTTCCTTTAACCACCAACAACCACTTCAGTGCCCCTTTTCAAGCCAACTTTAAGAGACATGTAAAAATTTATAGGGCTTTTCCAAAATGTTAGAAACTGTACCACAAATTCTTCTCAAAACCTGATCTAGTGGCATTGGTGGTTGCAGTATTTTAATTCTTGCTCGTCTAGTGTTTTATCAGACCTGAGCCTGAAGTCAGTGCCTTCCAACACAATGATTGGAACTAAATCCAAACCAAATGCTGACACATCACTCTTGTAAACAGTAAACAACTAAGATGGGGCATCTTCGGTTGCTCGCTGTCACGTGTAGTTCTTATGCTGCACAAGTTAGATCTACAATGTTTCGTTGTCAGAGAAAATAATGATGCTATTTGTTTGATATGTGTGTTTTGATAAAATAACAAATAATAGAAAAATTAGTAATGCCCCGTAAGAAACCCAACTTTTATTTACTACGATTCTTGAGGTGAAAACAAATATGGGTGGGGTGTACTTCTTTGTAAGAGGTCTATCCTGTTGTCTTTCTTACTGTAAAATTTAGAATCTTTTTTTTTTTTTTTTATTTGAAAAGTTGTTTTTGAAAAAGGAAAAAAAAAAGCGAAAGGAACAGTGTCTTCAGGATAATGTTATCAACTGCAGTAAACGTCTGAACATGATTTTAATGCGGTAATTAGCGAACTAATGACCTAAAAATTTACCCCTTTTTAAACATTTGTCTTAAGTGGCACATTCCGATCAAGTATTTGGAGACCGTCACCAAAATAGGCCATAACAGAAAAATTAATTAGAGTTTGGGAAACTAAATTTTGTTTCGAGCTATTCGCTGGCAAGTTCAAGCTATCAAAGGTCCGAGATAAGCGAAAATAAGACACTCAAGAGCGTTAAAAGCTCGATCTCGAAGATATGTTGTACTCAGTTTCACCTTACGTCCGAGTGTAGTGGATACTTTGAGCCATCGGAGCCAATCCAAGGCCAAATGAGTGTCACGTGACCTTGAGGGGGGCACAGCGGCAAGCGGAAAGCGTATTATCGGCTACATTCACAGAGAAGCATTGGCTAGGGTAGCTCATAGCGTCCACTGCGTCCGGACTTTAGGTTATAGTAGCCGCTGTGGTAGCAGGTGGCGAGCGATTGAGTCTATATGGCAGCGGTACAATATTTTCGAGTCTTATGCTCTCAGCATGAGACTTGGTAATGTCACACTGATATCTCCTCGAATGTATGGCCTTATTCACTTTTTTTTTTGTATGGTAGGTTTTAAAACATTTGCATTTGCAACTAAATAATGCTGAGCATTTTTTTTTTTTTAATTTGGCAAACGCGTATTTGCCATGTCTCCAGTATTACCCGGGAGGCGTCTGAATTTTGACCATTTCGTATGGTTGTTCAATTGACAGGAAAATCTCCCGGAATACGCAAATTAACCCCCTGCCCGCTCTTAAACAAAACGTTTTGCCTTTGCAACAGACTGCACCAATGATAGCGAGGCCCAGCTGTATCTCACTAGCATAAGCAGTGCAATACAAATGTAATGAAGTTGTCTTCATGTAAATTCATTGTCAAAATTTCTTAAAAAAAAAAAAAAAAACTGCTAACCCCCCCCCCCCCCCCCCCCCCCCCCTTTCCCCCACTGGCGTAGGAAATTTCCCCGATTTGGTTTCTCTAAACTTGGAAGGTATGCAAATGCCATGAACTCCTGTGACGACAGCTACAAATCTGGTTGAAATGTGTCTGCTAGGAAAACTATTTGAAGCCATAACTAGTGAGGTTAATGTAGTTATTTTTGGAATTGCCACATTACACTCGTGCTCTGACGTCTGCAGCAGTCGCTAACATTGTCTCGGAAGAATAATTTTTTTTAAATTTCAGGTGCCTTTTCTTTCTAGATAATTTTGGGTCTAGTGTACCGCATGACCTACCCAATGACCGACTTGATCCTTTACATACTTGTGCTTTTTAAATCATATCTCTTCAGGTTTAAAAAAAAATATTTGTGAAACTTCAAAATGATAACAAGATGAATGATACCTATGCGCCGAGAAGCTGAGAGAGCAGACGAGAGCGTGAGGGGACGTGAAAATGCTGAACTCTGGTTGGAATGAATAGTTGGTAGACCTAAAGCTAGCTGCCTTTTTCTCCACTGCACTCGTCAAACACGTTGAACGCGGAACGCTGGCGTCCGGTGTTTGACTTTCGCATTTGAATGCGTTCGACGAGTGCAGTGGTGACAAAGGCAGCCTTTGTCTCCACTGCACTCGTTGAATGCGCTGAAACGTGAAACACCGGCGTCTGGCAGTTGGTTCTTGCATTTGAACACATTCGACAAGTGCAGTGGAGAGAAAGGCAGCTAGCTTTAGGTCTACCAACTAATCATTCCAACCAGAGCTTGGCATTCTGACTTCCCCATGCGCTCTCATCTCCTCCTCTCCCTCACTTTCTCGGCGCATTCACTCAGTCCTGTTATTCTGTTTGAGGTGGGCCACTCTGCAAGGAATCCATGGACAAGTGAGTCTCCTCCTGTGCGCATAGTTGCCTGATCAGCCCCTGGTGTTGGATGCTTGTTTCAGGATGCAGATCCACTTGGGTTGCCACCAACACTGACTTCTGCTTGTGGACCTAAGGACAGCCTGCCTGCTTGCATTATCTGTTCCAAACCCTACCCAGTTGGATCCCCCACCGGTCAGTCTTACCGTGGCATTACTGTAGAATATAAGTTTAGAATATTTGTGGCTTCTTTGAGCTGTGCGGACCTTTTTACAAAGGCAGTTGCCATCTTGAATTTGTGGAGCTTCGCTATGCAGGAAAACAATATTTTGCTCTTTCCACGCGACTGCAAGGTGTTCACTAGTCACGAGGTAGAAGCCCGGAGTATCATATTCCTTTTCTCTTTGCCGACAATCTTTTTATTTATGATTGGCAGCACAGTCGCCATACTGGGGCCTGGAAATTTGGACCCACTCTGAATTTGCTACACCTAGGTCGCAGTGATGCATCATGAAGCGTTTCTTGTTAATTTCAGTGACTGAATCTGCATGTGCAATCAACTGCTCACCTTTTCTAATCTGCACTAATCTAAAAAAAAAAAAAAAATATTTTTTTTTTTTTTTTTTTTAAGCTGACTTTTTAATGCTGCCACCAGTGCCAAAATTCAGCGCCACGAGTGGCGCCATCTAGTGGAAACAGTGCACCCATGTACTCATTTGCCTGGCTCTTTTTCATCTGAGAAAACATAATTTTGTTTTAAAACAAAAGCGAAAAAGCAAGTTTGTAAGTTCAGTTATGAGAGATTGAAAAAGATTGGTCGGTGATTGGATACAGTGACCAGTTGCAGGCAAAGGAAAATGTCAGTGTATGTGAAATTCTTTTTTGTAAAACCTCTCTCTACAAATTTCAAAAGGTTCACTCATAGTGGAGTGGCCAAGAACAAACAAACTCAACTGGCAAATGGCCCTAAGATGGCGGTGCACTAGTGACTCTAGTGATAGCATTTTAACTGCAGCTTTCACTGATTCTTGTTTTGCCTCTTCTACATTTACTTTTTGTTCCCGTGTTGTAATATCATAATTTTTTTTTGTCCCAGACACTAGATATGCAAACTACATGGCAGGGGGCAAGGGTAACACGAAAAAGGTCCATAGCAATAGGGATGAATTTTCCTATTTTTTCTTCCGTGAACTTGCGTAGTGTACCACCCGTAAACTTCATCATACATTATTTGTTTGGAATGTGCTTGGGAAATGTGTGCGTCTTCAGACGCATTCTATGATAAGGAGACAGCCAGTAAGCAATTTTTTGTTTGAGCTGGGAATGGTTAGTTGATATCGCAGTGAGGGGAAACCTCTGTTGGGCATTAGAAAATGCTCTGTGCTCTTTCTAGGCGTCTCACAAAAAAACAAATCTTAAAGGCTGATGCACAAACAGAAAGGAGGAAGTATCCCTTTGATTTTAACGTCCATTCCCAGGAAGGAGGAAATCATTCCTTCTTTACACAGGGATTAGCTGTAGGACCCACTGGAATTTGGTTGGAGAGAAGGGAAGAGCCCAAGATAAAATAGAGAAAGTGGGGGACGGGTTTTGAACTTGGCTCTTGCTCGGAAGTAGTAAGGGTTCCCCGAGACTTGCCTGAAAAATATTGTCTGTTTTGTAGATTGCTTTATGTGATTTTGGTTGCTTCTTTTTTCTCCTTGGTGGTTGCACCCACATCTAACCTAGTTTGCTGTGCCTTGTTTTTTGTCAGGGTTGGAAAACAAAGATGGAGTGGATTTTTTCGGGCCGGTAAGTTGAATTTGCATACTTCTCAACAATGTTGCAAAGTTATTTTTGTTTTACTGATTCGTAATTATTATGTGTATTTTTAGGAAGCTGTTTGGGTGTGCAGTGAATGCAGAGATAATCTGCCTTCAGAGGAACTCTTAGGTGAAGATGTAAGTGGAGCATAATTTGCCAGCATCACAGTGGCCTTGCTTTTTCTGAAAGAAGTTTTTAGTTCTCTCAGAATATTGGAATGGAACTTTACCAGATAGCAGCAAACTTCAGTAGCAGTTAGTTTTTGTTTTTTTTGTGCAGCTTGTTTATGTTTTCTTGCATTTCAATCTGATCCCTTTCTTCGTGGTTTTGCCTTGGTAAAACCTGGCAAATATTATTCAAATTGCAAGTTGTATGAATGAGAAGTTTTTATCATGTTTTACTACTGCAGTTATTGAGAGAGCAACTTCATTATTTGAGTCATGAGTGCCACGGACATTGTTTGGCTTGCAAATTTCATTGTGTACAGTAGGGTGGTTCTCATTTGAACCCGTTCGCATTTCTACCTTCTCGTTTTTACCTTCTCATTTCAACCCAGCGCGAAACAACTTTCGCTTTTCTCCCTTTCTCACTTAAACCGTTCTCAAAACATACTTTCGCGTTTTGACCACTCTCAAAACTACTTTTCTCATTTTAACCTTTCTCGAAACATACTTTCTGGTTTTGACCATTCTCAAAGACACGTTTTCTCGTTTTAACCTTTCTCATTTCAAACTTACTAAAACATAATTTCTGGTTTCGACCATTCTCAAAACGACTTTGCTCATTTTAGCCATGTACGTGATCAGGCTAAGGAAAAGCAATAATTTCATCATATTCTCACGGGAAACCGAAATAAAGGAACCAATGACATTATGAAGTCCAGGCACCTGAAGCTTCATTGCGCCCTGAAATTAGGGCTGGGCGTGGCTTAAAACGTTTAACCCAATTAAGCTTCACCGTTTAATTGATTGATTATTCGATTAATCGGCCTCGCTCATTTTCATACAAAATATTTAAAAAAAAAAAAAAATCTTTTTTTTTTTTTTGTTGAATCTGTGACAAACGGCGGAATATACCATTCGGATTTCGAATCAGCCTCCATGTTTAGTTCAGAACAGCTCAAAGACACTCACGCTCACAGGTTATTACTTCAGCTGCATGAGGAAAAGAGGTTCATTAATATTTTGCGGTAAGAGCAACCTCCCTCGATTGTTCACAATAGTCTCTGCTGCGCTAAACGGACCCTCCAACGGCATTGAAATGGACGGGACACGTGCAACCTACTGCAATTGTCTTGAGTTACAAATCTTGCCCCTACAGCTTACTTTAGGCTAAACTTTAGCCTAAAGTTTGCCCTTCATACAGGTGTACTCGTCCACGTCTGCGTGGTGAAAGCGCTGAGTTTTTACCTCTTTAGGTTCGTCAAAATTTTACCGATCAACCGGTTAAAAAAAATTAATCACGATTAAATCATTAGTCGATTAATCGGTAGGTTAATCGATCAATTTCCCAGCCCTACTTGACATGCATCTTGGAGAATGACATCTAGAGCTCATGCCAATCCACTGCATGACGGACGACACATAGGCAAATATACAATGATCGTAGATCCGTAGAACCACTCCGCCACCGGTTGTAAATAGTTCGATATCCTCACAGGGCATGCCAGATGAGCATAATTTGCATCCGATGATTCCCAACCGAAATGAAGAAAAAAAGCTGTGCCTGGTAAGAAAGCCCTCAAGCCACGCAACATCCGTACATGCACATTTTGAAAAAAAAAAAAAAAAAAAAGAAAAAAAACACAACTTACAACGTTTGTCCGGGTTATGGCCTGCACACCCCCCAACATTGGAACAATGAACAACCCCCAGCGTAGACGTGATCATCTCAAAGAGTATGCATATAATACTCGCATTCTCGATGTGACCACCGAACCCACATTAATCCAACATCATGATCTCGGAATCTTTCTGCGGTACTTGCAATCAATAACACATGACGAGCACAATGATCCATCCGCTCCACAAGACGACAAATTAACGACGTCATCAACAGCGCCAGAGGAAAAATTAAGTACCAGCTCTATCACTTTTGAAACTACGTCACCATGTCACCATGTGCCCAGGTAACTACGTCAAGAAACTCGGGGCGGCACGCAGGCATAAGGAAAATTGTTTCATGGGCTATGCACGATATATGGTGCCAATTTGCAGCATCCTATGTACCACCTTCGCTTCATCTTCAACTTTCATTCTCAACTGTTCCTCCTTCTTTCTGTACCTCACTGCCCTTTGTTCAAATACGGTGTTCAAATGAGAACGGGTTCAAATAAAAAAGGGTCGAAACGCGAAAGGTTAAAACGCGAAGGGTGTTTTGCGAATGGGTTCAAACGAGAAGGGTTCAGATCAGAATGGGTTCAAATGAGACGGGTATAAATGAGAAAGGGTTGAAACGCGAAAGGTTGAAACGCGAAGGGCGTTTCACGAATGGGTTCAAACGAGAAGGGTTCAAATCGGAATGGGTTGTTTCGAGATACACCCGTACAGTAAACATGTTGATGTAGGTGGTCGGAGGCAGTATGAGCTGTGTGTAGCAGGTGGGCAGAGAGGTTGAAATTTCCCATTTGGGGGAGAGACTGACAACCAGCTAAAAGGGGAACCAGTTTATCTGAGCCTGTGATGATGGTCTTTAAAGGGGTACTCCGGCGATTTTTTGAGCTACCTCAACTAACTATATTTTCTGACTCCCCGGCCTTTACCCTTTCCGGTATGCTATTTAGTATCGCGAAATTCCTAATAGTTATTGAGAAATCGGCAAATGAAAATGATGCAAAAACCAACATTCAAATATACCCGCACTTTTCAGTGCCGTGACGTCAGTGGCGGGCAGGCTTGCCAGTCGAGTGAGCAGTCTAAAAAATAGAATATGCCAATCATTTGTTCCGTTCTGGAGCGCGGGTCCTGGGGCGAGCTTCCAAAACATTCATTTGACACCATGAAACTGCTTGTAATCACTCGGGAACAAATTCTACAGTCCAAAGAGTGAACCCCTGCCTTCCACTGACGTCACTTTTTCGTTGTTGCCTATAGAGACTTTCAGTTTGAAAAACACGATGAGGTCCAAAGTTGTAAATTCAATAACTTTGTGAAAAAAAATTATTTTGACCTAATATTTGGGATACTATTCTAGCGATGTTGTTTGGCGAGTTTAGCAAAATTTCAAGCAAATCGGGGACCATGAAGAAATCGCCGGAGTACCCCTTTAACTTTGTTTTTTAGTTTTTATCTATTGTGCTTTTATTTACCGTTCTCAGTGGTGATTTCAAATGTGCAATTAGTTTTCAGGTAGCTTTTCTAGCTATCCTTAGTTGTCAATAAATTTGTAATTTTAATTAGGTCCTCCGTACGCATAGCGTAAAATACTTCAGAATATATCAGAAATTTTTATGGAATTGCATTCACCAAGACATGCTTTGTGCGGTGGTGCTATTTTTGTTGCTTATGTCATACAATAATTTTAATTAATTAGTCTCAAAAAGATATAGCCTCCTGTTTTGGGCTACTTTATTGCAAATTGTTTTTTTACCAATGTAATATCCTTCAATTAGGTTTAACATAGCATCACTGCACAAAACATGTCTTTGTGAGTGCAATTCCATAAAAATTTCTGATATGTTCTGAAGAATTTTACGCTAACGACCCATAAGGAGGACCTAATTAAAATTACAAATTTTGATAATTTAGAATCTAGTAAAGTTAGTTGCATATTTGAAATCCCCACTGAGAAATACATCAGTATACTAAATTTCAGCATGATAAACGAAAAATAAAAAACAAAGTTAAAGACCAGCATCCCCCCTTAACAGCGTAGAGGGAAGTACAGTGCACCATGGGGCACGTCAGCCCGCCTGTCTGTCTGCTGTGCTGGAGTGGCTCTAATTGTCCCTTACTATTCCTTGGTATCCTAGTATGTTTGGCTGTTCCACGTATTGGAATAAGATATGACTGCATCAGATAGGATGATATGGGGCATTCCTTGAAGTCGGTGTGTTTGTTGATTGCAGATTGATCTGTCTGCATTGAGGGATGGCACCTTGCCTAAGGAGCTGCTGAACATGGCTGATGAGCTAGAGGCCTCAGCGTGCATGTGTGAGCCTTACCCAGGCTGGAGGTGAGCAGACTAAATGCAGATGATCTTGGGCAGTAACTAGAATGGGAGCATTTGGCATTTCTTTGTGCCCAAGAGGTGCGCTTGATTTCTTTACGACCATCCATCTGTTTTGAGCAGCAAGTGAATGAACAACACCGTTTACGAGCCATGGCAACCTATTTTTCTGTCAGAAGGTGGCAGATGTATTAAAGGAATTCTATAAATCGGTGCGATAGCCCTGTCGCACAAACATTAAACTGTGTATTTGCCATACTAAATTTTTTCTCCCATTTTTAAGTTCTGAGATAGTTGCTAAAGAAGCTAGAGAAAAGTTGTTTTTTAGGATTTTACATAGTTCGATGGATATGACAGTAGTAATATCTAACTAGACATTTTTATTTTTATTTTTTTAACACTCAAATTGGGAAATGCAGTAGTGTGTCTTTTGTGCTTCAATGTTCAGCCATCACCTTTTAGTATAGGGTAAACGACTGGAAAAGATGAGTATTGGAACTTGTGGTGGGATCCCCTCTGTGGTAAGAGACCTAAGACTTGTTAATAAGAATGTCGCACAGCCAGAAGCGTCATTGCTACTAAAAGATGTTTAATGACCCCCCCCCCCCAACCACCCACCCACTAGAATGTTCTGTTTGACTAGCATCACTAGGCTTGCTGCCCATCCAGCTCGTAGCGAGAGTACTCTTTGCTGTGGAGGCAGCTGCAGTCTGCTTGCCCACAGGGCGCCGGAGGCAGAGGTGGTGCGGGAGCAGCAGGAGCTTCGGCAGTGCTGGCAGGGTGTGAAGCAAGCCCTACACCAGGCCTACCAGCAGGCAGGGCTGAGCCTGGGCGAAGCCCTTGCCCGGCAGGTAGCGGCCTTTCGGGACGAGCGGGCCACGCCCTCGGAAGCCCAAGTGCGCAGCATGGTGTCACGCTTGCGTCGGCGCGACCCCCATCGGCTTCTGCAGTGTCTCAAGTACCAGGCGCAATTGTTCATTGTCGAGTCACGCCTACGCATGTTGCACCATGTGGTGGCGTCCACCACGTCGACGGAGGGCTCCCACGGGTCACGACTCGAGGACTCGCTCGTCGCCGAGTACACCAAGCTACGGCACGCCTGGGAGGAATTGAATCCTCTACTCGAGGAGCTGGTACGACCATTCCTTGTGACCCTCACTTTTGGCTGGGGGGCTGTCTTCTCAAAAAAAAAAAGTGGGGAGCATGATTTCTTTTTTTTTTTTTAAGGGCAACTCCGCTTCATTTTTGATATTTAGAAAACTATGCAGCCCTCTTCAGTATCATGTAGGAAGACCCCATGTCAAATATTACGATCTAATTCCGTCTATATATTTAATAAACTGGCCAGCAAACTTTCAAATGAGCCAATTCGCCGAAATCTGCCAACTCTAGCGTGCGACGTGAGGCGCGATCGTCAGCGCAGTCAATGCGGCGGAGTTGGAGCGGCCAACGTTGACCCACTACGTCAGAGGCATGACTACGTCATTCTCACGTTTTGTTTGTTTTTACTTCTTAGAGCAAAATTGAACGATGACGTCATGAGTTTCTCCTCCCGGTGTTGGCTCAACAGCGTCCACGTGATCACCGTAATGCGGATGCGCTAGTTTGCGCTGCCCTGCACGCTTATCGGTCTGTTTCTCCGCTCCCCCTCTCCTTCGTCTTCTCCCCTTCCCCCGCTCCCCCGGGCCATCACCGTCCACGCCATGCGAAGCGACCTGCCCGCGTCGCGTGTCCTGTCCCTCGCCCCCACGAACTTCAAGAGACCACGTGGTTCGACGTGACGTGGCCATGACTCTGTCGACACGAGGCCAATGTTGCCTGACGCAACCGAAGTTTCGGTTTCGGTATCAGCAGATGTTTAAATTAAGATTACACGAATAATACTCCACATTTCGCGAATCCGAAGACGTAGAGCTGTTTAGTAGTGCTTTGTGAAATGGAATCACATGTAAACCTAAATTTTTCGGAATTGAGCGGAGTTGCCCTTTAAGCGATAGCTTTAAGGAATTTGTGTTGTAGAAAAGCCGGCGTCCGCGGTGGTGAGACAAGTAAATCCTGGTTGGTCGATAGGGTCACGACATCGCACGGGAATTGTAAACAACCCACAACGCTCACGTGATGTCACGCGTGGAATGAAAGTGATTAAAACATGACGTGTAATGCAAATTAAAGGTCGCCTTATGTCTCAAATTGTTTCACTTTATAAAGTAATCAATAGGCCTTAAAGAAAAAATTCGAAGAATTTTAGGCGGAGGCGGGATTCAAACTCGCGACCCTTCGGTTGCGAGCCAAACACGCTACCAATTGGGCCATGCAGACATGCTTGCACGGCTTGGGAACAAGCGGGGGCTTATATGTTTAGCTATTGCGTTTCACCCTTAAACGTCCTGCTGCAATTTTTTTTTTTTTTTTTTTTCGGTGCTCACATGGTGCTTTTTGGCTTGTCACTTAGCGCACAATGCAGTTTATTTACTAGTTGTAAGGGCCAAGCTCTATATATACAGGGTTCTTGCAGTTAGTCGCACACCACAACTAGCTGCACAGCTAGCCACAACCGAGCAGGTTGTTTTTTTGTGTGTATGTGTCATTTATATTTCAAGGTTGTTTCCTCGATAAAATTTAGATGTGTATTCTTCTTTAGGAGGGGATGTAGAGCCTTAGCCAGTAATTGACATTGCAAGACACTGGCCATGGCCCATGAGGTCCACCCCCCTGCAATATGAAGGACCCATTAGAGAATGCATTTTAAGGTGGATCTGCCGAATTCGCTTTGACAAGAACATTTCTTGGTACAGATGAATGAATTAATCTTTGTTCTTTCCCCTCCCTCAAATTATGTCTGTGATGTGTGGGCTTAATACCAATGCATAAACTGAATAGGCAAATGAGTTTCATATTGCAGGGGACTGTACTAGTGGTTCCTTTGGCAGGGGAGTAGTTCAACTTAGATAAGATGACATTTGCTTGCAAGTGTGGCAGTTCCTGATAATTTGCTCGGCATGTTTGGTTTTGGTACCTGAAACAAAACCTCTTCAAGCTCTCATTAGGCACTCCTCTTGTTCTTTTTTAATGCTGTCTAACAAGCATTTGAGATCAATTGGTCTAGTTTCGGTACCTCAATGTTTTCAGGCTTTGATTGGGCACTGCTCTATCTAATATTTGTGTCTAATGAGCTATTGATATCAATTTACGTTTAAATATCATCACAGACATATGTTTATTTGAACTAATTTCACTCAGTGTATTCTTTTAAACTCTAGTAATAGAGTGGTTTAGTGTGTTGGATGAGCTTTTATTTTCTCTGTCACATGCAGTACTCTGTACACCATTACTGAATTCTTCACTGCCTCAGGAAATTGAACTTTATTTCTCTGGAAAACAGAAGCCTTCCAAATTCCTTTGTGTCTTTGTAATTGTCCTAATCTGTAACTGGACGAAAGCAGTATGAGCAATATGGAAAAGTGTAATGAGAATTCATGTGGCATATAAAAAGCATCCAAATGAAGCATCATAGAGGTAGTAGTAGCAGTGCCTTCAGAACCCTTGTATGCACACTTTATTTGCGATTCCTCTTAATTTTTCACTTTCACGTGGTGCAGCTAGTGTGTACAGCTCAGAGCTTCGTAAGTTCAGCTGCCATTGTCCAAGAGTGTTCCAACATGCTCGACTGCCTATTCTGTTGGATTTTCTATATTGCGTCAAAACCAACAAACTAGCGAAATAAAAACATATGATCTCTCTTGTGCCTGAACTGTGCACCCAATTTTTCTTTATTGTGCATGTCCCTGAGTAAAGCCTAAATGAAATCGTCTAAAGCTCATTTTGAGGGAGAGTTTAAATTAGTATGCTTCTGTTGGTGCAGGTGACGCTGGACCTTAATAAGTATGGCTTGTCCTGGGAGCTAGTGAACAAGTACTTGTTCCAGGCCATTGTCTATTCAGACCCTGCTATTCACAAATGTCTGCCTGACCTCCTTACACAAAAGCAGTAAGTGCAAAGGCTTCTGTTCTGCCTTTCTTTGGGGTGCAACCATATCATCAACCTTACATTTACGGAACCTGTCTATGATTGATTGAACCATTTCAACTTTGGTTAGGCAAAGAGTCAGTTTGTTAGATTAGTGCCATTTTTCTAGTCTGTAGCTTACAATTTGAAAAGCCCAGTGATGCGATTGCTGCGCCATTTGTGCCAAACTGCGCCAGAATGCATACCCTGCTACATCCTGCTACATTTTGCTAAAATGGGATGAAATTGCACTAGCATTTCACCAAAATGTAATTTCACTTTATTAATACTTAATATATATTACCTCCGGCCCCGTTACATGGTCGCTTAGTTGCAGTAGGCCTGTTTGAATTTTCAAAACTTTCAATTATCGCCTCAAATAAAATGCTACTCGATTTGATCTCTGTGTCACACACTAACAGTACTCGGAAGTATCACATTATTCCTCATGTTCTGGCGGGTGAGTTAGCTTGGTTGAGTGTGCTTCTCGCCACTCACTGGTGCACTGCAGTGAAGCGGAAAGAGCGGAGCAGGCATTGCGATGTTGCATATCTTGCTTTGCCGCACCGTGCCCGCACACTAAAGGGACTCCTCCTCAGCAATGCGTAAAACATGCAAGCGTCGGGTCTAAAAATAAAAGTACTCTGTGAGTGCTGATGTAACAAACGCTTCCTTGCATATTTTCTGGATAGATCTGCGGTTAATATATATAATGAACTGAAATTGATGTTTTTTTGTTCGAATTGGAGATTGAAAAGGATATCTGGGTATTGCCAAGAGACATATATATAATCTCTTGTTTAGGATGAAGACAAGACATCTTTTCTCCTGTCTTCGTCCTATATGTCACTTTCCTTTTATCCCTGTAACTTACCAGTGCGCTCCAATTCGTTGAGTGTCTTGTTTACTTTCCATCTTCACATTGGCTTCATCTGTGGGATGTCAGAGTGAAAAGAGAACTTCAAATTAGGTGGAGCTAGTGGATGGAAACTTGAAATAACCTTAATGAGTGTGGCTGGACTATTTCTTAGATGGCATATTTATCGTTCATAGGCCAGTTCTTATTATTGTCAAGTTCTATCTGTATCTGAATTAAGAATTGCAGTTTCATTACAACCTTTAGAACTTCACAGAAACGAAAACTGGTTTCTGTGCTCGATATTACTTTATTCTAACATTTCCATGGACTATACCTACCTAAAATAATAATTTACAGCAGTTCAAACTGACGTTCATCAATCAGCACATTGTTGCCACACCTGGTGGTTCTACATGCAACTAAACAGCTAGTTCTGTGTTCGAGGGAATCAAACCTGCCTGCAACTGATACTAACAGAAGGTTGCACAGAAGTCGGGAGACAGTGTATTTTAGTTGAACAGGCTAACACATTAATCTTGGCATAATCTTTACAGCGTTATGAAGGAGAATGGAGTGTATGCTTATGTTCCAGAAGTTCTTTTTTGCTGCTCCGAAATTGAGTTTTAACTGCTCCAAAAGGTGCTCCAAAATGACTGACTAGTCACATTACTGAAGGCCTTTTTTTCCTGGTTTGATACTGTTTGTACATAGCTATTCTTTGTGTTGCTATTTAGTCATACCATTGTCCTGGTTGTACCTAAAAAAATGTATTTTCTTGTGAAAGGCTACATGTGCAAGCAAAATATACCTTCTACTCTTGTGCAATCATCATTGTACACATCGAGCTGCAAAGCTCTGTGCTGTACTGTGGAAAGCTCAAGCATTCGGGATGAAAGATTATTTAAAACTTACAGCGAAAAAGATGGGACTGAAAAAAGGAGACAAACAACCGCGGATGAAAGATTTGCCTGAATCGCGATCATGCTTATCCCACGCTGAGCATTGTTCAAAGCTACAGATTCATCCGCCTGCTTCGGTCAGCGCTTCACGCAACTTCCAATTTGTCGGCTATAACCCATCAGATGACCACAGGGTGCAATTGTTTCAGCCCGCAATCGCATGGCATGATTTTTTGTTTTCTTCTAATGCTAGCAGTATTGTATGTAATCTGGGATCGTATTATCATAGTCTGACTTATAGTTCCATACTTCGTCATCTTTTTGTTTTCAGTTCGGTAAAGTTCAAGCAGGACCACAAGGCATTGTTGGAGTTAGACAGTGAAATGGCCCTAACAACTATCATCTGGCGCAAAGTTCAGCAGCTGCTGGATGAGCCTGTTCAGTTTGAGGTGAGAGCCCTCGGCTTCTTCCTTCCCGTCACCTCATCTGATCCAACTCCTGGTGCGGAGGTGTTGGAAGTATCATACACTTTGCTTCTCTGAAACTGTCTATGGTGTTGCCACTTTAATCGCAGGTGCAATCACATGCTGACCACCTTGGATGCACAGTTTGTGACTTCACCTTTGAAAGCAAGATTAGAATGCACGCATATAATTTGTTCCTGGCATCCTCGCAGACTAAAGCGACTGTTTGTACGAGCTTCTATGTAAATTATTAATGCACACCAGATACTTGCTATGGACATTCATTTTTCTACTTCTTGATGAACTGCTTGTTCCAAGATGTTTTAACTCTTTCCTGACCGCGCCCATTGGCCATCGATCACCACAAGTGCCGTCAAGAAATAAATTTAGTGCACAGAATTGTTCTACAATATCGTGGATAGCCGAATAAATTGTTTTAATTTCAACGTAGGTTTGAGCTTCATCACAAGCTGGTGGGCTGTCAAAAAACAGTCCTGGGAACGGTAGTGCACTTGTCTAACATGGCTAACTGGTTGCATCAGTCTTCCTCACAAAGATGGCATTATTTACATAATTCAAATGTATTCTGGCATATAGTTTAGACCTCAAGAGCTCTGGGAATAATTTAAATGATGTTATAGACCCTCACTGGGCAGGTTCGAATATATGACGCTAGGTGCCGTTTGTTTAGTTGGAGTCGCGAATAGCCGTGGGTGTGGGGCACATTCTCTGTATTCTGAATTTTTCTTCGTTGTTTAATTTGACATAGCTGTAAAAGTTTGGGCGTTTTCTGCGCATACATTGTACTTTCAAGAAATAAAATATTAAAATCTTTTTCGCGCATTATACCAACCTCTGCTTCTTTTGAAAGAACAACTAATTGGCTACATTTTGATGTGTCATTGCTTCATACACAAGTTAGTTAGGAAAATAAAAGCGTTTGCATGAATCTTTTGAAAATTGCTCTTTTTCCCGTGGTCAGGAAAGAGTTAAAAGGCTTATGGAGCCTCAGACTTTATTAGATATCCAAATATTCGCCTTAGTCTTGCCGATTTTAAGACCTTATTCTTTGCCTGGGCCTCGCTACATCTCGTATTAACTCGGATTCTTACTAGCTGCACTTCCTCTGATCATGAATGTGACCGGATTTGTGTATCCCTCTACTCTAATTACAAGTACACACTGCTATATCTCGTCTTCGTCATTCGTTCCTTGGTCAAATAGACTGAATTAAACGAGATATGTTATGCCTTGCATCATTTTAGTTGCCTTTACTCCAGAAGCAACCACACTGTCACTTCAGTGATGGTCTTCAAGAATTCTTGCTACAATTTAACTTGTCTTGATCTCCTAGAGACTCTAAATATTCAGGTACACAATTAAACATGGTGGTAAACAGTGTACAAGGGACCAAGGCACTGTAGAAGAAAACAGATCGGACAAGCGCTGTTTATCACCATGTCCAATGCACACCAACTCGCCCAACTTACCACCTTGGTACACAATTATTTCGGGCAAGAAATAAATTGCACAGACCTTTATGGCTTGATACTGTTGATTGTGCTGATTCATAGTTCATGACTTTTTCCGAGTAACGAGTGACAACAGCTAATCGGGAAATGATGCTATTAGGAATGGCTATGGGAGTTTGTATGCACTTTTATTCCTAGCTTGCAACTCTCCCCAAGCAGCAGCAGATGCTCCAGGCACAATGGGAAAGGCTGGCTTCAGGCTGGAAATCCTTAGACCCAGAGTTTCTTGCCAAGACTGCGTAAGTTGCGAGGACCTTACTTTTCCTCCCATTTTACATCTGCCTTTTATTGCATGCTCTAATCGGGCTAATGTTAACTGGTAATTATTAATGCTGCAAGTTGTCTTAACTCTTTGCCTACTGCACCTATTCAGATAGATCAATTCGATAGATGGATTTCAAACACCTATTTTAAGGGGGTACACTACCTGGGAATGTCAACTTTTGAACTGCTCACACAATCGGCGTGATATCTGCAGGTGGTGTTTTTAGCCGTATAGAAGGAGGGAATGCAAAGCCTCAGTCCTGTGAACCAATTTTATGAGGTACTAACGAAGTAAGGCATAGCTTTGCATGGAATCTGCTCAATGGATCTATCGTTGAGAAATGATGTTGATAACCACATATTTTTCTGGTGGAATGCATACTGGAATACCTGTTGCCGATTACTGTGAAAAGAAATTTCAGAAAATGTGCATTTTTCGGGTAAAACAAAAATTACGATTTTTTTTTTTACATTTATTAAGTTAGCAAATTACAAATTTTCATAATAAAGAAACAAAAATGCAAAATCATAGTTCATAGTAACCGGCTTCATAAAATTTCGGCCTATAAGCCACAAATATTAAGTCTCTCTGTAGTTTCGTACCGAAACAGTGTTAAAGACCGACCAACGGAACCATTTTCCGCAAGGTAGGAAAATGCCCCTCGGGCCCTTCTCTTCTCACCCTCTCCTAAAAGTCACGTGATGGCAGCGATTTCTTTCCTGTCTGCTTTTCCTGTAGGGATAATCCTCAAAAAGCCCAAAATGAGCGGCTAGCTGCGAGCGCGACAACGACCTTCAGACTTCCAGGTGCCTTCCCCTCGGTGGCGCGGGCTCGCTCAATCCGCGAAACTGAGGGAGTCAGCGCGACCGAACGCTTTTCTCCATGAGCTCGGTCGGAGGAAATCGAGAGGCCGAGATATGCTGGTGTCGTTCCAGCAGCCGCCCTCGACATTGCGCGGCTGCTAGCTGGAACCATTCCCGTGTCTTCACAAGGATTGCCTTGCGCAATTAAAGGGCTCAGATCATCGTTAATCCATTCCTTTCCGAAACATATAAATCAGGTTGCTTTCCCTAACCCCTTCATTACTGTTCGAAACATATATCTCCTCTCGTATGTTGTTCATCCTATTTTGCAGCATTTTGCGTATTTATTTTTCCTTACTTCTGCTTGATGACGGTTTTATAAGTTGATAAAGGCCTTTAAATATTGACGCCGGCTTGCGCGATCAACGCTGTGCTGGATTTATCCAATATTTGACAAGATTGGCGTTAGGATGGTAGAGGAAGCAAACCACGATTCTGGCTTCTAATGAAGACGGCGCAGTCGTAAGATAGGTCTTTGCTTCTCCCACCTCCACAACGCACCGTCGTTCGAACTGTCACAACTTCTCAGTAACATAGCTGTATACCACATTTTACTCATAGTTACTATAAATGTGACCCCACAGGCTTTCCCGGTGGGAGCGAGACGACTTTTTAATGACTGGCGACTCTCCTGAGTGAGAATAAAAATTATCACCTTCCCACAACAACCACTCTTTACTCTACCCCCCCCCCCCCCCCTTTTCCCGAGTTGGGGAGATATCAGGCCACTCCAGGACGCAGCCTGCACACAGGGCTTTTTGGCTACTCATTCTCAACACATTCGAACGTGGAAGACACATCGCATGAACGACGCCCAGTTTTTTAGCAACCTAAATAATGTGGCACTACTGTTGGGACCCAATCATTTTCATCATCAATCACTATGTGTTTTGATTTCTTGGTGAAAGTGTGTTCGTCGTGATGCCACAGAAGTGATCGATTCAAAGGGAGAAATAGGCCCTCGTATTTATTTTGCGAAAATACTGGCTCCTGTGACGCTCTAGTGCGTAAGGTCAAAGCGCCCGAGGCAGTGCGTAATACTTTACTACTGTCGCTGACGATGAAATATCATTGGGAAGTGCATAAAATTGCTTACACCATAATGTAGCACCCTAAACAAAAGCATACCTAAAGACAACAAAATGCCGCGATCGAAAAAAAAAATATATATATATCCCCCCCCTTTCTCTCTCTCTCTCTTTTTTTTTTTCCGCGCCACTACGAAGATTAGCGACTGAGCAACGAATTTCCGCCAAAAGCCTCGCTTCTTGGAGAAAGGACTCTAGGGTATATGGTGGTGAATCTGTCAAGGAGTTTGTAGAAATAATAGGCGACCATAGAATCTAGCCTTCTGCACAAATCATGCCCGGGATATTTCCATTTTCCTCCCACGCGATTAGAAGGCGAGACGCTGGGGGTAAATCATGTGCACTAACATTCTGCGTCTAAGAGAGAGTACCAGATTTATAGTGCATGTTAATTTAGATGTAAATAGTGTAATCACTCTGCACAAAAAATTGCGGTCTGGAGAATGGCATGGAAGCATGGAAGAAAGCAGCTTGCTGGAAATAAAAGTCTCCATTGCATTGCTCTGATGTGAAAAATTATTACGTATTTTTGTCTTATTTCTCTGCGAAAATAAGAACAGCGTTTAGAAACCGAATACTGTGCGTTTTGAGGCGCCGAAAGGACATAAAAAATCGGGACAACCTGAACAATACGAGGCGCCTTGCTTCACTCAGCTTGTCCTGGTTTCTTGTTTTTCCGGAGCCTTTCAAAAGTGGATGAAAAATTATGAACCGATTGACCCAACTTGCCACATTAGAGCAGTTCATTTTCATTACGACAGGCTCTCTTCAAGCGTCTTGCATAGTTCAGCTTGTACTGGTCGTTTTTATATTCGGTTCCTTTCAAAAAGTGAGCTCTAAGCTACTGGGCCAACCTACACATTCATAATTTTCAGAAGCGGAGACGTGGAGATGCGACAAAAGGAAAGATGCGCCCGCGTTATTTGAGGCCTATAGAAAAGCGGACCGGAAAGAAGGGGCCGAAATCTTCTTCAAGAAACACACAATCTTCTCTACAATTCTGTCTAACAATTTGATATGAATTAAGGTATACTTGGACGCCGGCATTATTCGTTCAGGAATCAAGCAAAACTTTGCATCGGATCAATATACTTCTACGTCCACTCCCATTCAAAGATTATCATGTTTTCGACTCCGTACACAGGGTGGTTTTCAGCGGTGGGTTTTCAATCTGACTGCCCGCCAGAGCGCGAGCCAGAACGCACTACGGCCGCGGGCCGCGTTGCGCTCTTCCCCTTCTTCTCCGTATCAATAAACAATCAAATACCCGGGCGGAGCCGTCAATCGTGCTGGTGTCGGGAACCAGTATGTCTAACTTTTGAAATGCAGGCGTGACGCAAAACACGGAGGCGTCTCGTTCGCCCACTTACGTTCTTCCCCGCATTTCTAAACGAATAATGCCGGCGTCCAAGTATACCTTCACATCAAACTGTTAGACAGAATTATAGAGAAGATTGCGTGTTTCTTGTAAAATATTTCGGCCCTCTTGTATCCGGTCCGCTTTTCTATAGGACTGAAATAACGCGGGCGAATCTTTCCTTTTGTCGCATTTCCACTTCTCCGCTTCCGCAAATTAAGAATGTGGTAGTAGTTGGTGTGGTGGCTCACTTTTTGAAAGGAACCGACGATAAAAACGAGCCAGTACAAGCTTAACTATGCAAGACGCTTGAAGAGAGCCTTTCATAATGAAAATGAACTGCTCTAACGTGGTAAGTCGGGTCAGTCGGTTCATAATTTTTCATCCCCTTTTGAAATGCTCCATGCAGAAAAACAAGAAACCAGGACAAGCTGAGTGACACAAGGCGCCTCGTATCGTTCAGGTTGTCCCGGTTTTTTAAGTCCTTTCCGCGCTCCTCAAAACGCAGTGTTCGGTTTCTAAACGATGTTTTTATTTTGGTGAACAGAAATAAGACAAAAATACGTAATACTATTTCACACCAGTGCAATGCAATATAGACCTATATTTCAAGCAAGCTGCTTTCTGCCAGGCTTCCATGTCATCCTCCAAGCCGCGAATGTTTGTGAACAGTGATTAAACTATTTAAATGTCAATTGACATGCACTATAAATCTGGCACTCTCTCTTAGAGGCAGCATGTTAGTGCACATAAATTCCCTTAGCGTCTCGCCTTCTAATCGTGTGGAAGGAAAAAGAAAATATCCCGGGTATGATTTGTGCAGAAGGTTAGATTCAATGGTCGCCTATTATTTCTACAAACTCCCTAACTTATTCGCTATTATATACCCTGGAGTCCTTTCTCCAAGAAGCGAGGTTTTTGATGGAAATTCGTTGCTCGGCCGCTATTCTTTGTAGTGGCGCGGGAAAAAAAAAAAAAAAAAAAAGATAGAGGGAGGAGGGGAAGGGGGCAACAATTTTCGCAGAGTGATTTTATTTTTTTATTTTTTGGCGATTGCGACAATTTCTTGTGTTTAGGTATGTTTTGGTTTAGGGTGCTACAATATGGTGTAAACAATTGTATGCACTTCCCGCAAATATTTCATCGTCAACGACAGTTGTAAAGTATTACGAACTGCCTCGGGTGTTTTGACCTTACGCACTAGAGCGTCACAGGAGCGAGTATTTCCGCAAAATAAATACGAGGACCTATTTCTCCCTTTGAATGAATCACGACGCATACTTTCACCATGAAATCATAACAAATAATGATTGATGATGAAATTGATTGGGTCCCAACAGAAGAGTCACCTTATTTAGGTTGCAAATGAACTGGGCGTCGTTCATGCGCTGTGTTTACTTCCACGTTCGAATGTGTTCAGAATGAGTAGCCAAAAAGCCGTGTGTGCAAGGTGCTTCCTGGAGTGGCCTGATGTCTCCCTAACTTGGGAAAGTGGGGGGGGGGGGGGGGGGAGAGAGAGAAAAGAGTGGTTGTTGTGGGAAGGTGATAATATTTATTCTCACCCAGGAGATTCGCCGGTCATTAAAAAGTCGTCTCGCTCATAACGGGAAAGCCTGTGGGGTCACATTTATAGTAACTATGAGTAAAATGTGGTATACAGCTAGGTTACTGAGAAGTTGTGATAGTGGAAACGATGGGGCGTTGTGGAGGCGGGAGAAGCAAAAACCTATCTTACCACTGCGCCGTCTTCATTAGAATCCAGAATTTCGGTTTGCTTCCTCCACCCTCCTAACGCCAATCTCGTCAAATATTGGATAAATCCAGTACAGCATTGATCGCGCAAGCCCGCGCCGGTATTTAAAGGCCTTTATCAAGTTATAAAACAGTCATCAAGCAGAGGTAAGGAAGAATAAATACGCAAAATGCTGCAAAATAGGATGAACAACATACGAGAGGAGATATATGTTTCGAACAGTAATGAAGTGATTAGGGAAAGCAACCTGATTTATATGTTTCGGAAAGAAATTGATTATCGATGATCTGAACCCTTTATTGCGCAAGCCAATCCTTGTGAAGACACCGGGATGGTTCCAGCAGCCGCGCAATGTCGAGGGCGGCTGCTGGAACGACACAAGCATATCTCAAACCTCTCGATTTCCTCCGACCGAGCGGCCTCGGACCTGCAATGCAGCTCATAAAAAAAAAAAAAAAAAAAGCCTCCGGTCGCGCTGACTTTCTCAGTTTCGCGGATTGAGCGAGCCTGCGTCAACGAGGGGAAGACACTTGGAAGTCTCAAGGTCGGTGTCGCGCTCGCAGCTAGCCGCTCATTTTTCGCTTTTGAGGATTATCCCTACAGAAAAAGCCGACACGAAAGAAGACCCTGGCATCACGTGACTTTTGGGAAAGCGTGAGAAGAGAAGTGCCCGAGGGGCGTTTTCCTACCTTGCGGAAAATGGTTCCGTAGGTCGGTCTTTAAGGTGGGATTTATGCCAAAAAGTGGATTGGAGAAAAACGCTTTCAAAGTGATGGAACCTCTACCTTTTCTTTAGCATTTGTGGACTGAAAATAATTTATAAAAAAATAACTATGCACTGTGAACAAATGAAACTTTCTTGGAATACTCTCTAGATGCTGGCAGATGTAAAAGGCCTTTTTCAAAATCAACTTTTTTTGCAGAAATGTTTTTTCTTCTGAGTATTGTCTTCCTTTAACACGTTCAGCACCGTTTTTAGGCATGTGGCGCTATCTAGGACGTTACGGAGGAACTCCACTGAGTTTCGGTTTGGACTTGCCCTTTTTGTGAGGAAGCTATTTTTCATCTGTTCCAGTATTGTGAGCGATCGCATCGGACATGGCATCCCCGTTACGTGCCGGCGCTTCTCAAAAACATTATCTGACTCGCGATTCCAGTGAATATGCAATCAATTTTGTGGATGAAAGAGGTAGCAGTAAGTCGGAAGATGACGTTCATTTGTCGGTGTTTTGTTTTGCGCACCGAGCGTATTTATTGCCTCCGTGAGCTTCCGTGAAGATACTGGGCGTGTTCCGAACGCAATCTTTTTTATCTGCGGGGTGTCGACCTTATATAGGCATGATTTATGCAATCGGCAGCAAAATGAGAGGCATTTTCTTCGAAAGAGCGGCTCAGTCCTGACTTTGGCATAGTGCTACGAAGTAGCACGAAACGCTTTGGTTGGGGCTTTGGGAAATGGTGCAGTTATCACGGGGGCATACTTGTTTTCTGCGGGACAAGAAGTTTTGCATGGTGCTTTTCAAACTTGCACGATTTGTTTCTAGAAGAGTAAGGTAGGAAATGTATATGTTGGATTTTTCTTTACTCCTAATACTTTGCAAGGCACATTGAATTCAAATAAAAGCTTTTGTGTTGGTTTCACGAAATTTCACATGTTTTTCTTGTGTTATATAATAAATCTTTTTTTCTTTTTTTACATTTACATTGTTGAAAAGAGAATTCCTTTAGCTATATTTTGTATGCTTTGGTTCACTTGGTAGCACAATTTGCGGCTAAACTGTTTTTTTACTGGGAGCACCCCATAACTGCCCTTTTTTCTGCGTTAAGGAAAGGGTAATTGTGCTAGGATTTTTTTCTCTTCCTCCTTTTCCGTTGATTATCTTTACTAGCAAAACCCGCTGAGAAAGCATTTTACATTTTTGTATCATTGACTTCAACTGCACAACAGCAATGATCTTATTTGCGAATACCTAAGCCCTTCCCCTCAACTGCTCTGTTCCGGAATATTGATATGCGACCTCATGAAATATTTCCCTAACAGGGGGCACAGACTCTGTTTGGTACCTTACACTACGCTTGTTGCAACATTATTTGCTCAGAAAAAAACCTCAAGCTTTTTAAAAACTGGGTAACGACATTGTGAGCATACTTTAGTGTACAATTCACGCATTCTTCCCAGTGGGCACCCCTACCATTGCACATTTAAGCATCAGAAAATGCAGTAACCTCCTCGGTCATGCCATAGTACTGTACGAGTCGGGCAGGTGGAATTACTACTAGCGTTGCTGAGGGCGAAGAAAAACCATATACTATAACATTCTAGAGACAATGGTCCTATGTATTTCCGCCGCTTCGCAACGGCGGGGCACAAACATGGACAGCGGTGGTCTCATCGGTGATCCCGAAGGGTCCAGATGACTGACGGCACCTTAATATACACAAAGAAGTAGTAAAACATCACTTGCGAGATCTGTACCTTTAGTTTTTCTTGCTTTACTCAGTACCATATTTTCTGAACTTTAAGTCGTACCCTTGTATAAGTCACACTTCTGTATATTGAGCTGTTTTCGCGGAAAAGTTGGTATATAAGTCGCACCTTTGTGTAAGTCACACCTCTTTGCATGGTTCACGCAATGAGATTTTTTTTTAGTTTTTTGCGCATTGGTATTGCGAAATCGGAGTTGCGCACAATTGGCTAGATCGCACATACCGTTTGACGCGCAACTTCTATGTTTTGTCTCTCAAGAAATGACCATAGCACAGCGCTGTCTGGCGGGGGAAATTGAGTGATTCGCAGCAAAAGGATGTAAAACGCGCAAAATGTGAAGGTTGCCTGCTTTATTCGAGCGTACACACGCTGAGCGAATAAAAGTTTTTTAACGTGCCAGACACTCGTGAACCAAGCTTCGGAGCACTAGGCCTAGCCTAAGCCAAGTCATGGAGACGACGCGAGCATCGATGCACAGGCAGATAGATAAATCTTGACACACTTCTTTGGGTACTGCTAAAAGATCGGCTAGCTGCAATCCTTCCTTTTACATGTAGCAACACTGCCGGAGCATGGCAGATAAAAACTGCTCGTCAAACAAAAACTAAAAAAGATGCGTGAAAATTTTTTAAAATGCGTGTATACCAGCCCCCTTACCGTTTAGTGTTATTGAACTGAGGCAAAAGAATACAGAATCATGGCTGAATTAGCCAACGTCGATCACATGCTGTAAAAGTTTTATTCTGACTGTCTTGCCTATCCACATTGAGCCACTTAGGGAAACCGTAAAATTTCTTGCTTTCCGAGTCAGTTATGACAAGTGTAGGAGAGTGCTGCGACAGCAGTGCCTCCTGGCAGGGGCCACACCAAAAAACTGCGTCGCACCGTGCATTAAAAAAAAACAAAAAAACATTTAAGTCACACTGCTGTATAAAAGTACCAAGAAAAATATTTAAAAAAAGACGCGACTTATACATTGGAAAATATAGTACTTAGCGGAAAAAACATCGACATTGCGCACTAAATAAAATGAAATAAAATTCAGAAGCTCTCGAACAACTTCAAGTGGTTGCTGCAAAAGAAACGCGCCCCACATTCGTCTGCTTTCTTTTTTCGCTCTTCAGTACTTACGATTTGCTACGCTCTACTGCCGTCTTTACCACCCTGGGAAAAACTATAGGGTTGCTTTCTTCCTCTGCAGGGGCCTCCTGGCAGGGGACCTGGCTGCGGAGGAGTGTAGCGGGATGCACGAGCGACACGCGTGTTGTCTCGGAACCCCGGGGTCGGAAGCTCAGTGTCCTTTCGCCGAGGCAGGGCTTCTGGGGGCAGCCGGGGAGCCGTCTGCCATGACACACCGGTCGTCTGCGCTGGCGTTGCACGGGGCCCTCTGGGCGCACGGGGGCGACTCCTGTGGGCCCGGGGTAGACCCCACAACGACGGCGGCACCTCCGGATGCGTTGGCAGGCACCAGCAGCTCCCTCAAGAAGGCACGCCTCAGGGACACCACGGTAGGGCTTCCTAGCACCTACAGCACTGTTGCTTTTGGGCGGGCTGCGCTTGAGCAAAGGCTTTAGAGTGCTCTGTTGGGGAAGGAAATCTTTTGACGCTATTTACCAAGTAGGGCGAAAATGTAGACTCCTTCGGGACATTGAACGTACATGCTCCCACATCCCCCAAAGGGCTGGAAACAAACGTGCAAACTCTAGGGGGGGAAAAAAAAAACATTTTAAGCTGCAGAATGTGTGTAAGAACAAGTTTAGGAGGCAACAAAGTGATGGTTAGTTTTTATCAATGCCTCCTATACAAGTTCAACTAGCCTGTAAAGTCAAAGCGTGACATTTCCAGGCACCGTAAAAAATGTATTTTTTAGTGTGCAGCTCACTGACGTTGGCATGGTCTTTACACTTGGAAGATTTTTATTGAAATATAATTAGAGTTCTTCGTTTTTGGGTTTTATATTTTTCAAAAATAGGGGAGGGGGGGGGGTAAAAATCTGGTGCTATTTTACAGGCCAATAATCAGGGAGAAATTGGGTTTTTTTGGAAACCAATCCGGATTTTGGATTTTATCAGGTCCTATTTATTAAGGGGAAATGCTTGAAATAGTTCTTTACTCAAACAAATGTCTACGAAGTCTATGATCAATAGGAATGCTTCTCGAGCGCACAGGATCTTTTCACCTTCTAGCCCATTCTGAAGCGAATCTATGCCAAGGTTACACAAATTGAAGAAGCTCTCTGAATCAGGCGAGTGACCGAGGGAATACATTTGAAACAGATCCAGAATTGTTTATATTTACCATAAATTCAGCTGATTTCAAGGCTGTTTTTTGAAGAAAAATCAGGTTCAACTCAATTTTTATAAAACCAGATTGGGAGGCGAAATTTGGGTAATATCAGGTTTCACCCGAAAACTAAGAACCCTAAATACAATCCATAAGGGCCCAACTACTCAAAAAAAAAAAAAAAAAAAAATTGTGGCTTAAAATTTGTTTTTTTTTATTTCTGCATAAATAATTTTCAGGATAGAATAGTGTGCTCGGGTCTCATCTCATTCTTTTCCAGAGTCACTTGTGGTGACGGCACTGCAGGACATATTACTAAACTGACTCCCCATAAGTATGCCATGACACTGGTCACTCTGATGTTGCAGCACCCCACATTGCTCGTCTGGTTTCAGTGCAACGATTTGTTTCTCAGCAAAGAAGCAACTCTGCGACGATAAAATGTTTGGGCAGTGTCTCCACACTGCAATCTAGTTATGCACAAAAGGACTAATTCAATTTTTGTTGTCAGTATCTCTTTAGTGTGTATTGGCATGACAGATCTTTATCTCCGGAGAAAACCAAATACGTCATAGAGTTGCGTGGAGGAAACGCCGCGAGGAGGAGTGGGTTCAGGAAATTTGAGCGAGCTTTCACACGACAAAGTCTCACATAGTCGAGTCGGTGGAGTCCTCAGTTTGTGAACCTGTTTGCCACTTTCAGGGGCTTATTCGGCAGAAAGCAAGGAAAAGAATGAAAGCTGCTGGTCGTAATTCTTCCCCGAAAGGAGGGGGGGCCAGTCGCCGCGACGGGACGACAAACATTCCATTGACCGGTTGCAGAATCTCTGTGGCCCCTTGTGGGCTTGGGGGATGGCATTTAATCCCCTCATCGGAGAAAAACTTTGTCATGCGAACACAGCATTAAATGCGCCGCCCACTTAGCCCCCGCCCCAAGGCTAACGGCAGGCCGTTGTGGTGCAGGCGTCGGAGGCGTGCGAGTGCCACGCCTGCACGCCGCTGCAGTGGCCGCCCGCCCCGCCCCTGCCACTGCCTCCTCCGAGCCAGCAGCCGCTGATCCACCCACACCTGTACGGGAGCCCTGGCGTGCCCCGCACCATCAACCTGGAGCTGGAGTCCTTAGACACGCTGCAGCAACAGGCCTACCTGGCCACCCTGGGGGACTGGGACGACCCGCACTACAAGTTTGGGACCCCTGCACACCCCAGGCACCCGGGCTCAGAGTCTCCCCAGCTCGTGGCCCCGGCCACAAAGCCTTCGTCTGGCCCTCCCCCGGCGCCCCGGGCGTCGCCACCGCCGGTCTCCACTCACCGCCACTCGCAGCAAGGTAACTACTGTCAAGCAAGGGGGCCGGGTGTGGGGGTCCGGCTAGAACTAACTGCTGCCGTGCAATCTGAGCAACGCTTGATTTGCTTGCCCAACGTTTGGCGGCCAAAGCGAGAGCTCGGGAATATTTCGGGATGCTTGGGGCCGAATTAAGAGTTACGAGGGCCCGGTTCGAGAAAATTTGGGGGCCCCCTTTATTTTGTGACTCGACGCTTTCTTGCATTTATTTCAACGAAAAAAACATTGATATAGTTCTTCATATTGAATTTCTACATGTATTTCAGCTTTCATAAGATGGTGTTAACATATAGACAACATATTTCTGTAAAACTTGACTACTTTTCCTATGCCGAAATACAATCGCAAATATACCGGAAGTTTCTATCACTTCTCGCTTGAACAGGAGAAGCGACCGTTGTCTGATAGCCGATATTGTGAGAAAACAGCCTCTACATCGATGCCGCACGAACATATATCTGACTATCAGTACAGTCTAAACTCGTTATAACAAACCTTGATTTTGACCAAGTTTTCGGTCTGTTGTAAGAGGAGTATGTTGTATGCAGATACGAAGTTCAGTCAATGGTATGTAGAGGAAAACCAAACAAACTTCACAAATCGGTATGTTATATCCGAATGTCTGTTGTAATGAGCTTAGACTGTATTTTCCTTTAGAGAAAGGCAATGTACTTGCATTTACATTTTCTACTAACTTTAGCGCTTCTTATTTAAAAACACCGGCAATACCGAAGTTGCTAGTAAAATGAAAAATGCATTCAAAGGTACCATTTATGTTTGATACCTTGTATTCCAAGTGATAACTATTACTTACCAGATAAATTAGGAAATTAGGCGACGAAGTCTATTGCAAATTTCTCAAAATGTTGTACTTAAATATCTTGCGGGAGATTATGCAAGACGCCATTAGTGCAGATGAACATATTCATGTTTCTCTGGATACAACAATTTCCAACACAAAATTAGGACCTTACAAAAAAAATCCACCTTTTTGTGTTTAATCCTACTGCCCGAAAGGCATTCTGAATAAACTGTAATAAAGAAATGTAAGACTCCAGTTTTCAACTAGTGCCTATTTGTAATTCGTTGTGTATATGATGTCATTCAGTGCTTGGTGGACAGAGCTAACTAGCCTGTGTTTAACGGTGATGTAAAACCACTGAGACAAATGGTGGCCTGATATCTAAAATTAAATTTCCCACAACAACAAAAAAGTGTCTGTGTCAAGTGTTTGGAGTTGCACAGATTGAATAGCCTTGCCAGGAGAGATTAAATTTACAATTTATACTTCCATTTTGGTGGACAATGCTTGCTGCAATAAGCCTTTGTCAATTACTATATTAGCCATGTTCAAATCTGCTCACTTACAATACTACATAGGCCTCTGCATTACCGTATTCAGCAGAGGTGGTAGATGGAAAAGCGTTGGAGCTTGCTGAAAGGCTGCACGCCCTTTTAACTTGGGAATAACTGTAAACACTTTGGATCCTTCTTTAAAAACCCCTGAGAAGAAAAAAAAAATTCAAACAGTCTGGTTGGGACACGCGAGTCAAGAAATAAATTTTACCTGAAAAAGCATTTTTTAGGGCAATATTGACAGCCAGAGATTTATTTGAAATTCTGCGTGCAAAATCCATGACGTCGCGGAATAGTCATTCACTCTTTCGACCTCAACGAGATGGTCATTCGCTCTTTCCACCTCAACGTGAAGGCGAAGCCGATCCACCTCTCCTCCACGTGCCCGAAATGCCAAGAGAGAAAGCAAGTGGAAAGGAGGTGACCACAGACTAAATCGCGTCTCATGCCGTCAATATTGCTCTAAAAAAATTTTTTTCTTTTCAGGGGCCCTTTAAGTTCCGCCACCTTTTACTGCTCCCTAAGGTTTTGGAGACTACAAAATCAGAACAAGATGCCCTCCTCTTTTTCATTATATGCATGTCTAACGAAATTTTGTTTGTAAGCTATATAAAACTGTTATGGGTGGCTTTCCGAGTTTTCTCAGGTCTACTAACCCATAGATTTTTATGCTTTTTTTTTTTTTTTTGTGTGTGTAAAACTGCTATTGGAGCTTAGAAAGTGTGTACACCACACATTGATGGGCCTCTTGCTCAGCCTGTTTTATTTGTTGGAATGAATGCTTTAAGAGGACCCAAATTTTGCTAGCGATAAACTCTGGCATAATTAGCTTACAAAGACAGTCAATTCCTAAAGCTTTACCACATAAATCTCGCAGAAAAGAGAGACTAGTGGAGCCAATAATGGTCATGATTTTCTTTTCCATGACTTTAGAGTTTCTGCAGACAGACAGTATAGAGGCATAGGAGTGTTTAGCCTAGGACGCCAGAATGAAATTTGCCAGGTGCATGATTGGGCGGTGGAATCGGATTTGTTTTGCCTTTGGACCAGACCCACAACTTCGGCACAACAGTGACATGCTGGCCCAGTTGCCGTTCTCGAGTGTTGTTTTGCGGCGTGGGTAGTTCAAGAACTGTGTTGAAGTAATTGCTCGCAAGGTCGTTCACCCCATGGTCTCTAATAAAATCGTCTAGCAACTGAAGGTAACAGTATATGTATGAAGATACCCATTAATTCAATTGATAAGGTTTGTTTGTTTTTTTTTTCTTCATAGTCAATCTCTTGCTGACATTTAGCTAGGTTTTGTGTTTTTCAAGCCAAATTACAATAGCCCCCTTTTTTTAGCCTGTTAGGTTTGGGGGGCCCTCTTCACTATACCCCTTTTCACCTTACGTCCGGTTGCAGCGAACGCTAGGAGCTATCCTAGCCAATCTCGTTCTCTGGCTGTAGCCTGTGATACGCTTTTCGTGCGTCGCTGTGCCCCCTCTCCAAGGTCACGTGGCACTCGCACAGCCTTGGATTGGCTCCGATGGCCTGTCCCATCCGGTGCGCTCGGATGTGAGGTGAAACAAAGTATAGGAGGGCCCTGTTCATTTGAAGCCTTTGAACCCTGGACAATCCAGCCCTGGTGCAAAGGTTTCATGATAGACGAGGAAGGTTATTTTAAAACCACTAGCGAATTGGGGTTTGTAAGAGCAGTGTGTTCTGCAAAAGCTTGTGTTTAGTAGTCAAATTATGATTAGAACCCTATAAAATCAAAGTTCCTCATTTAGCTTATTCAGAAGCATTCTATTAGCATGCTTAAAAGACTGGCATAATATGCCTAACTTTTAAACATGGTATTGGAATCATCACTAATGCAGAACTTGCAAATGTAAAGAACAGATGAGAATTTTGGGTGCAGGTAAGGTCTGTAGAAGTTTTTTGGCTCTTAGACTTTTTCCTATTCACGAAGGTTAGCGGCTGTGAAGATAAAAGGTTGGTGTATGTTTGTTTTCCATTTGACAACCCTTGGGTACTTTTTGGATGTGACTTCATTTACTCCTAGTATACAGGTTACATTCTCCTCAGCTTTGTCAGTAAAGTTCCTCTGCTGGTAAAGGAGCCACAAATCCTGCTTTCATCTGTGTACAAGTCAACTAGCCACTAGGTTTTGCAAGCCCATACTGAGTTTTCTTCAAGCTGCTGGATATCTTTCAGCCTGTGAGGTCATCTCGTCAACTCTAAAAAGGCATTAGCAGAAGTGGCAAAGCTCCGTTATGGACAGAACATATCTATCACCTATACAAGGATAGATGGAAAAGTTTCCGGAATGACAATGACAACAAAGTTAAATCTAATTCAAATTATTATTATTATTATTATTTTTTTTTTTTTTTTCAATGTTGTACCCTCAAAATTCAATATGCCTGGTGCAGTGTTTCTCCAGCTCTCAATTCCCTCCCAGAGGTAATTTTCTTCGAGGTCCTTGAAATAACTGTTGACAGTTTTCATGACCTCTGCATTCAACCAAAATCTCTTGCCAGCAAGAAATGTCTTGAGCTTTGGGAACAGATGGAAGTATGAAAGAGCCAAATCAGACAAATATGGTGGATGTGATAGAATTTCAACCTTCAGTTTTAATAATAATAATAATAATAATAATAATAATAATAGGCTTATTTTTCATCATTGATGGTGGGGACCGAGGGGAAAAGCTGCTAAGTGGCAACTTGACGAACCCTTATTATATGATAAGCTGAAATCAGCTTATCATAAATACACACGAAAGGGAACATATGGCTACATAACCCACAAGTATGCTTTAAGGCACAAAAAGATGCAAGATCACATTTGAGAAAAAAAAAAACATGCACAAGTTACACAAGTGTGAAAAAACATAAAGAAGGTTAAAATAGTCGCAGCCAGATAACAAGCGAACATAAGCATAAAGAATCCATGAATGCAAGAGCCAGTTCAGTCATGTACAATAAAATTAAATTACTTCATTACTTTTTTCAGCTTGTCCAAAAGTGTTGTGTATTGTGTACCAGTAACAGTTTTTTTTTTTCCTTTTTTTTTTAGATATTGTAAAACTCTTAGTATTTGCGAGCCCTTAATTTTCGTGAATTGAAAAATTTGCGAAATATGAGGGCACGCAAAAATTTCTGTTCTTAAGAGTTTTAATGTATGGAATTCGCGAAATTAAGTGGCCGCGATTATGTCGTCTGTGACCGATTAGCGAAAAATAGGGGCCGCAAAAATAAAGGGTTTTACTGTAATTAGAGAAATTACTTTGGTATCCCTAAAAACCGATGCCATCACTTTTCTAGCATGCTGAATGGTTTTCGCCTTCTTCGAAACCGATTCATTGTCTCCAGTTTGCCATTTCAATTGAATTTTTCTTTCTGGTGTTTAGTGGTGAATTCAAGCTTCACCCATGGTCCCAAATCATCTCATTCATTGCATTTTTCTTCAGCATTTCCAATCTATCAGTTGAGGTTAACGATTGAATGCGTTCTTACTCCAGATTAAACAAAATCCGGCATCCTCGTTGTAGAGTGTTTTTTTAAACCCAATTCTTTATGTGAAGCATGAGCTATTCTTTCACAAGAGATGCCCACAGCTTTCTCAATTTCACAAACTTTTATTCCACAATCTGCTTGCGGCCACGCTTGAATTCTGAAACTCCAAAACTCGCTGTGTGGCGAGTTTTGGATGACAAGATAGTCATCCTATCTAGTTTTGATATCCGTTGGGATTTTTCTCTCCAAGTGAAAAAAAATGGTGACTGCTTTATTTATTTCTTCTTTTTTACGGTTGAAATTGCATGCTAAGCTTATTTGACTTGAATGCTTGTCAAAGCCAGAGGATTTGACAAGTAGATTTGACATTTGAAATCAATTCACATGAAAGAGTGGCCAACACGATGACACAAAGCTATTTGGAAAAAAAAGCACCCCCTTAGCGGCAATTTTTGAAAACTACATTCCAGCCCATACGGTGATGTGGAGAAAAGTAATTTGGTGACTCTTACAACTGATGAGCCCTGTGGCTTCTTCCACTGTGCAGGGGCATGCCTGGACTCTGACTGTGATAATGCGTTGTTGGACGGAGAAGACTCGATGGACGACACATGCTCGGAGCACAGTTCGTCAACGACAGCCTCCAATCAACGAGGTACGGGCGAGAGCAGAGTCTGTGACTGTTGCTACTGCGAAGTGTTTGGACACGGGACACCTCCTGTGGCACCCGTCAGCAAAAATTACCAAGAGATGCGCGACCGACTACGGCTCATTCTCAGCAAGCGTAAGGTGAGTCTTTTTGTTTCTGGCCTGCAATCTGCTGCTGGCACAGGTACTACTTGCACAGGCAGTTGGGCTTGGTGAGGACTCTGGCCGGAATTCGCTAGCTAGCTTCATACCAGCCTCTCCGCATGCTTCATGATTGCTACACTTGACTGTGGGCAGTTTGTCAAGGAATATTTAAAATGGCTTAACGATGTGCTGCACATTGAAGAACCCCGAAGTGACTTGCTAGGACAGTTCTTTGTTGGAGAATCTTGTCTGAAAATTCAATTGTTTGTTCATATTAGAATGGCTTTTATAGCTTCGCATTATGAAGAGAACTGCATATGTGAGAAGTCCAAGGTACTTTGTTTTTCAGTATTTTTTTCCTCTCGGTTGCTTCGTTGCATTTGGAAATTATCTAAAGTCTCGATAGTTGTTGTTTGTGTATTCTAGTTGGATTGACGGAGAACCGATTTGGAGTATTAGGCTAGAACAACCTTTCTGTTTTCCTTCTTATGATATCCTCTCTCCCCTGTTGTTGACTTGGCCAAATGTAGGGTTTGGATCTGTGTGTGAGAAAGGTGTGCTCGGGGTACAGGCAGAGGCAATGCACATGGCCAAGGAGCAGCAGCAGCAGCAGCAACACCAAGCGCGGCCTGAAGATGACAGGGCAGTGGAGGAGCTGCTCAGCTACATCAATGGCACAGATGGAGGGGGTGGCAACAAAGCATCCACAGCACAGGGGGACCCTGTATCCTCCGACACTGTGGCCATGTCTGCAGCTGCTGCCAAGGGGGCAGTGGCCAAGAGGCAGAAGCGCAAGACCAAGAGGGTACTGTGGCTTCTGCATTCTTGCCTCAGTGGCAATGTTGCTGTTTTTAGTTCTTTTGCTAATTTTTATTCTTGTTCTTATTAAAAAAGATGTCAATCCCCATCCTCCCTTTTTATTCTTTTGCTTTCATTTTCCTAATATAACTACAACTAGCTCGTATAAACCTTCCGATTTTGGGGGTCTGCGTGCCATACTATCAAGGGGCACCTGGCGCACCCCAGCAAAGGTCTGAAAATCAATTTAGGCCACCTGGAAATCTTTGAACTTGCAATCGAAATCTCAATTACGCAGCGCCTTCTCCGCAAGAAGTCTATTAAATTGGGGTGCCTTAACCGGGATTCGAACCCCGCCGACTGGGAACCCATGGTCCGTCGCGTTGTTTCAGAGCCACCGAGACGGTGCTTTTCAATTCTATATGTTGTGAGTACAATGCCGCTTAAGATGAGTGACCATAAATGGCGACATAGCTACAGTTTCGTCACTAAAACTACCTCGAGCCATCATTGGTCGAAAGGCCGGTATTTCTTTTTGTCTACCGTATTTATTTGAAAATAGGTTGACCTTTTTATGAGCAGACGTGTATGTCTACTTTCTTGCAGAAGCCACGGAGACCAATCGTGTAGACTTTCAAAAAGGAGCCAACGAATGGCAATGCAAAAATAATGTTTGGAACGAAAAAACAAAGAAAAAAAACAAGTGATTTATCCAGATTTTATTTTTGCGTTCTAACATTATCGGTGCCCCATCATTTGCCGGGCTTCTTTCATAAATTGCAATGATTCACTCTTCTCAGCGTTGTAGAGAAATACACGTGCAGGCATTGTTCATAAAGAAGTCTACCTATTTTCAAATAGATACGGTAAATTCAGAACTCTGCGTTTGTAGTTAGTGCGAGTTATGGGGGGGGGCACTCTTTTTTGTTTTCAGAGCTTGTGTATCATGTTCAGTTTCATGCCTTTTCTAACAGCATTGTTTCCACTTGTTGCATTTCACTGCAAGCATCAATTTGTTGCACACAACTTGATTTCTCCAAAAGCAAACAAGGACACTTTCACATGATTCTAACTGGAGGTGACGGACAACAAAGGGGACAAGGGACAAACACGCACGTCTCAAACACAGAGAAGAATACCACACACGGGGGCGAGTTTTCCAGAATCAAGCTCATGTTAAAATGTTCTCATACTGATGACATTATTCATGGGACTGGTAATATTGTCATGGCACAAGTTGGGTATAGTTTGGAGCAAAGTGGTAGTGTGGGCCATTTGGTTAATCATGTATTAGAAATAATGTCTCAAGAAACACAAGGAGGAGGGGAGACCAAAACAGGACAAGGTGCCTTGTCCAGTTTTGGTTTTTCCCCATCCTTGTGTTTCTTTTGGCACTTCTACTTTAGACCTTTTCAGCGCTTATCACCTGGGTGAAAAATGTTGAGTCACTGAGCTTGGATGCATGCTCAGCGTCTGATATACTGCACAACAGAGCTACAGCACATGCTCAGAAGGCGTTCTGCAACAATACCCCCAAATTCGAAAAAAAAAAAAAAAAAAAACTTTGAAAACATGGAACCCTACTTATGAAGAGCTCTGCTGCATTTGGACTTTTGCAAAACTGATGTGAGCTTTTGTGACTTGTGCATTGGGTCAAATAAAGACTATGGGCCCTCCTGTTTTATTTTACAGAGGGAAGATTGTGACAAGGTCAAGGAAGTTCCAGAATCAAAATCCCATAGCCCTTCACCTATTTCAAGGCTAATAGAAGAGGAATTGGAAGAATCAAAGGTGAGCAGACATTGGGATGAACCAGCTTTGGTTTACTAATGCACCTTTTCAGGCATGGTGATTTAGTCGTGCACAGACTAATTAAGAGGTATATTCATGTGACAAGCTTTGTTTGCCATAGTCATGCCAGAAACTACTTGTTAATTATCAAGCTTCTCTCCAGGACGACTTTTATTATAAAAATAGTACAGTGAATGCTCTCTAATCATAGAAAAGGGTCTTTCCATCTCCTTTCATCACTATACCGACCCGTTTTAATGTACTATAGTATTCAATCAGCTCATTTAATGTTACGCAATGCTCGTCATAAAAACATCTGGGTTTAAGACCTTTCATGAACTTTTCACATTTAGTCTGTAAATAAACCTTGCCCCTCTTTCTTGGAACTTTTAGCTTATATAGCTGTAGTTTACTAAACATAGGTCATGAATCTGACATCTTTAATCTTATCTGGCTAATAGCAATGAATCTTTTCAAGATTATGCAGCTCAATTAATTTCTTTGTTTGGCTTGTTCCTAATGAGCATAATGATGTTCAACGTGGATAAACTTCATTATCTTTCACTGCCAGAAGCTTTCCAGGATAGCTTTTTTGTCCCATCCAATCATACAATCCACTCTCTGGGAGTCAGGCTCTTATTTACCAAGAGCTTCCAATTCAAGCTTCCTATTTTACAGGAAAAATAGAGTGCAGGCTAGCTGGTGCAAATTGAACACAATGGTAACCCTGAGGCTGTGGTAGTGTTTTTTTTGTTTTGTTTTTTTCTAAAGCTTAACAGATTTGTTTTAAAAAAGCCATGAAAGCTACACTCAAGCGATTTGTGCAGGTGAGTTATACGGCCAGGGGGACATAGTATAGGGGGCTAACTGTAACGATCAGTCGGCTAATTAAGTATACTTTGTTAATTAACTTTTTATTTTAATTAGTGAAAATAGACATGGTTCCAATTAGAAACTTGCTCGCGTCATCCAAAACCACAAAATCTAATTTTTAGAAATACTTTGAGCGCGTGAAAAGCGTAGTAGGACGCTAAATGTACCAATTGTCCAGCAGGTACAAGGCTGGGGCTATGATAAGAGACGGAAAAATTGTGCGGGCGCATGAATCGGAAAAATTGTGCGGGCGCATGAACCAGTAGCCTTGTTCCTTCTGCATGAGTGGTAACTTTAGCGCACTACTGCGCTTTCACGTGCTCAGTCTTTCTGAAAATTACTGATTTAGTGGTTTTCTATGTTTGGCAAGTTTCCAATTGGAACCATATATCTATTTTCACTAATTAAAAAAGTTAATTTACAAATTTTACTTAATTAGCCGACTGATCGTTCCGAATAGCCCTCTATACTATGTCCTCCTTGCCATATAACTCACCTGCACAAACCGCATAAGCGCAGCTTTCGTGACATTTTTAAACAAATCTGTTGAGCGCCGTTCACACATATGCAACTGAGTAAGACAGAGAGAGACCAGACCGGTTTTTAGGCCTCTTGCGACGTCTTAAGGCCCGTTCACACTCTTGCGACCAAGTAAGACCAAGAGAGACCAGACCGGTTTTTAAGCCTCTTGCGATCTCTTAGGACCAGCTCCGCTGCAGCGCATCCAGTCCTAAGAAGTCGCAAAAGGCTTAAAAACCGGCCTGTTCTCTCTCGGTCTTACTCGGTCGCAAGAGTGTGAACGGCGCTTTAGGACGAGCTTCGCTGCAGCGCATCCGGTCCTAAGACGTCGCAAGAGGCTTAAAAACTGGTCTGGTCTCTCTTGGTCTTACTCGGTTGCATATGTGTAAACGACGCTTTAAGCTTTAAAAAAACATCCTTTATACTTGTTTCTAAATAAAACACTTGAGAATAACTTTTTTTTTTGCCCTGTCATATTTGCTTTTTTTTATGAAAGATTGTTTTTAACTCTTTGATTTGCAAAATAGGAAAGAAAGTACCTGCTTCAATGAACTCTGGATGCTATTTAGCAGAAGTTAAACATGCTCCAGTCAGAAATATCCCCATGTTTTCCTTATGGATGATCTCAAAGGTAGACATTCATAGTTGCTTACTTTTCTGGTATGCTTTGTTCAGGCAACCCTGCTACCTCCCAAGGCAGTACTGAACAGAAAAGAGGCCCGCAAGGAGAATGGGATCCGGTTGACCAAATGTTCCCAGAACAACAACAGCAGCAGCAACAACACTGCTAGCAGCTGCAACAGCTGTGTTGTCAGCATTGCCGAACTGGGCGACAAGGTGCGACCTTCCCTGGGTGGCTCCCCTTGCCCCAGGGTCAGCTCAGGCTCTGCCACAAGCCCGGTGTCAAACGGCAGGACCCCTACCACCTCCATTTCTGGCAATGTGTTCATCATTGGAGGCCCTAGCCTGCCCTTAGGCAAGTTCCACCCTGTGTCTGTTTCATTTCCTTCATCCCTTTAATCTGAGTTTTTGTTAGCGGCTGCAATTCTCTCATTAGCGGAGTCGAGTACAGAAACACAATGCTCCTATAGGTTTACGTGGGATTTTCAATGGGACGTTAGGATTGTTCTTTATGTACAATTATTCTAAATATCCGGGTTCTATATAATCGGCTCGACTTGGGAGTTTTGTGAGAAATGCAAGACTTTTCTTCTTTATATTCCTTACGAATGTCATTGGGGGTGGTAAACTTAAACTGGGACTAGCATTATGGAAGAAAAATTGTCGAAGAAAGCTGTGAAAGCTGTGGCTGTGAAAGCTGTGGCTGTGAAAGTGACTAAGCTGCTTCTGCAATTATTCCAACCAACAGATTCTTCCTTGGAGAAAGGCGATGCTTCTAAAATGGCAGCGGAGAAAGCAGAATTGACCGTGAAAGCGGTGCCTGCTGCTGCAGCTCCATCACGAAATCTATTTAAGAAGCTACCCCAGAATGGACAGGAGGCTGAAGTAACTGTGACGGCACTGCCAAGCAACCACCAGCGAAGCAGCGTTTCAGAGCTACTGCCGACTGTGAAAAAGGATCTATGCATTGCACACCAGCTAAATGGGGCACAGGTCAGTGGACTGCATTTGATACTTGTGTGTTTGTATGTCTTCTCTATGCTTTTGCACGGCATATTGTTGCAATGCTTATTACTAATTAGACATTCTGCAGTTTATCTTAGCTAATGTATGCCAATGTCAACAGTTTTTTAATTATCATAACACATTTCTGGCTTGCCAATAATGACTATATTAGGATAATGAAAAAAGTTTACTCTGGCTTAACTCAACAACAAAAAATATAACTACAACACAGACGTTTCGCCACCTATCCGGGTGGCATCATCAGTATGAACTGGCCCGGTGGTGGGGAGAGTCAAACCAGTCGACTCTAATCTAACAAGTCTCCGTAAACGTCCGGTAGGGGGCCCCGGTTTGTGTTGCATGCCCTGGGGTCACGGCGAATAAACCACGATTCCACGAACTTCCTCGGGCCCCAACGCTGTTCACGAGCCAAGGTCGCCGCATTGTCGAAGTCAAACGTGTGTCCGGTCGTCCAGCTGTGGTCGACGAGCTCAGACTTGCTTCTCGTGGCATGCGTGGCCTTCATCACATCTCTTCTATGCTCCTTAAGCCGAGTGCTCCTCCGTCTGCCGGTTTCCCCAATGTACGTGGCGTCGCAGTCGAACTGTGTCGACTGCGTTTGACTTCGACAATGCGGCGACCTTGGCTCGTGAACAGCGTTGGGGCCCGAGGAAGTTCGTGGAATCGTGGTTTATTCGCCGTGACCCCAGGGCGTGCAACACAAACCGGGGCCCCCTACCGGACGTTTACGGAGACTTGTTAGATTAGAGTCGACTGGTTTGACTCTCCCCACCACCGGGCCAGTTCATACTGATGATGCCACCCGGATAGGTGACGAAACGTCTTTGTTGTTGTTATATTTTTTGTTGTTGGTTAAGCCAGAGTAAACTTTTTTCATTATGACCACCCCTGGCTTTTGGAACATATTTGTATATTAGGATAGTTAGGTCAAGCTTAAAGGAACTTTATTATCTCCATTTTTAACTCAACATTTTGTCAAGAACTTTGGCTTAACGACTGTCAGGTTAATATCTGTATTTGGGGTCTATATGCCTGATGATAGGAAGGATGGAGCTATGAAATTTGAGTGGCTAGTATGCTAAGAATCTACTTGGAAAGTACTTCACTCAGTTATTTTTACTTTACAATCAACTAGTTTGTTTTAGTGAAGGATTTAGCTATTGAGTGACATAAACATTTTTGTTGCAGCCATGTAAGAAAAAGGCAAGTCGTTGAACCTCATCTTGTGTTTCTCTCATTCTCAGTGTGCTTGGTATTGTTTTGATTGACACACTTTTGCTAGTACAGTGATATCTCATTAATATAGACACCTCCGTTACCCCCAAAGAGCGTCCATAATGCGAGTTGTCTATAGTGACGAGACAAAAGAGCATGTATTTTCCGAATTCGTCCCCGAAAATGTTGTCTGTATAGTGGGGTATTTATATTAACGTGGTCTGTATTGATGAGAAATGACTTAGTTCCATCTTGATGGTTTGTGGCAATCATTCTTTTCACAAGTACTGTAATACATAACTTCTGAGTTCCCCCTGACAAACTTCCACCAAATGTGGGGCATATGAACAGTCTTTCCACATGCAGAAATTATAAACATCACTAAGACGTGCGCACTTCAATAACTTCTAATATAATTAGCTCGTACTGATAGCACTACTCCTGCTTCTGCTGTAACATAGGTCGATAGGTTGTATAGATAAGTATGGTATCCCCAAGTTTGGTCAAAAACCTATAATATCCAAAACATGTGGGTCATTTAATGGCTGTGACTGTTGTACACCACTAAGTTAATAGCTTTACTTTGAATGGGACCTTTTCTTGCTTCAGTAGCTGTGTCCAAATTCAGCGTTGTTGTAGAGCTTGAACAGCTTTTTTGTTTGAGAGGGTAGTAAATGAGACATTGAATGTGACTAATGGCTACCGGTTTGTCGCCAGTGTGACTGAAAATAAACAAAAAATAAATGGGACAGCCCTTGAAATGGCACAGTTAAAGCGCGAAACACATGTACGACGAAACCGTCCGATCCGACGTGCGGACTGCCGGAATGACCTTGGGGGGTGACGGTTTTCGTAGCACCGGAGAGCGTTGAAAACCCTCGCCTCCGACCGTCGTATCGCCTGATTGGACGTCGGATCGGACGGTTTCGTCGTACGTGTGTTTCGCGCTTAACTCTGTGCATGAGTGCATGTCCACAATAATCTAACTTGCATAAGCTAGGGGTTCACAAGTAAATGGTTTTACAATATAATTTTGTTCAGTATGCCCACTTCACCGCACTTCACCGCACCGTATGCCGCACTTCAGAGATTAAAGACCGACGACCAGTTCGCGCTTTCCACTTTTCCCTCGCTTCCTCCTCTCCCTCCTTCTCTCCCTCCTTCTACACGGTCCACCGTTGCTTGTTTCCTCCTCCCCCATGGCGAGGAGGATCTTCTGCCTTGCAGAATCTCAAGTCTGGTCGTCGGCCTTTAAAGGAGCTGTGCAACGATATTCAATTGGAATGTTTTTCACTTTACACGAGCTTACTGGCACTAGTGGGACTCAAGGATACTCGCATGCAATGCCACTGGCCAAGAAACTCCTTTGTTGCGGTGTAATTTCAAGGACAAAAGCAATCATTTTCATTCAATCTCTCCCTTGCAAAATTCGATGACGTAACGCGGGGATCGCAGTACACCCGTATGACGATATTTGAATGCGGTTCATAGATTGGACCCGAGCATTGCGTGGGCACTCGATTCAGGCTCGTGATAATTGATAGCTCGAGAAGCATTCGAGTAGTGGCCCGTGTCCAATCGCTGCAACGACGACAATAGCCGAGCCATAACAATGTCTGGAACTCAGCGCGTGTCCTGTGCTTTGCCAACCCCAGCGCGTGGCTATGATCAACATTGGCGGCATATAATCTGCTCCAGATCACGTGGCCGCTTGTTCTGGCTGCGAGTTGAGGGCGTGAACGCTGCTCGTTGTTTTTTAATTTTTTTCTGGGACTTCTAATGCGTCGGGTGAAAAACGAAGGCGTGTTTCATAGGTCATTAACGTCAGGGATCCGTTCTAAGCGGTATTTGCGCAAAGTAAAAAAATTGTTGCATAGCCCCTTTAAGGCAAGATGCGACTCGGAGACACAATTTTTTTTATATATTTGCTGATGCCGACTCTTGTTGTTCAATCAATCAATCGAGCTTATTGTCATGAGTTGCATCATACAAATTATTGAGAACCATCTGGGCCCATAGCCTTTTGGATAGTTTGGGCCCATTTTAATAATAACATATTAGGAAGGCAGCACCTCTTAAGGAATATTACAGAAAGTACAATAAAAAAAAAAAAGAAAGTCAGCAGAAAAGAAACGTAGAACATGACTTGGGGTAACTACAGCAAGTAATTTATACATTGTATAATAATGACATGCATAAGAAGCACAGGTGTATTCAAAGTTAAAAAACTTATGAATTCAATAACAGAATATGCGAGTGAGTTTCAGGATGGTAGGAGACACGTTTTATTAAGAAAAATATGGTATTTTAAAGCACTGTTAAAGTTGCATGAATGGGTGACTGAAGATAATAAAGTGCTCCAGATTTTAGTTCCGCATGATTGCATCAGTCGCTCGCCGTATACGTTACGAGACCGTGGTATGTTAAAGTGACCAGATGTGTTTGCCCTTGTTAATCGAGTATGATGTTGCTGCGTCTTGCGGCTGGATAAGCCGGGAGCTTATCCCGGCTCGTCCAGCCTCAAGGTGCAACAACAAAAGGGATCCCCCCCCCCCTTCGCCAATAAGTTAATTAAGTGTGGGAGAGGGGGAGATGGGAAGGGTGGCGAGGAGGATTTTCACCCTCGTTGAGAAATATTTTGCAGGTCGGCCTTTGAGATTTGAAAAAACGTTATTAACATATTGCAATTCCAAATAGATAGTACCTGCACTTTACATATCCTCAAGGTGATACAAAAAAAAAAAATGTAATCATGAAGGGAAGGTTCTATGTACCACAAACTGAGTGCACAAACTGAGAAGACGATCAGCAAAACAGTAGCAAAACGAGAAAAATGCGTTTGAAAGTTCTAAAGATGTATACCCTTAAAAAAATTGGCTGGAATTACATGAAATTGGGACATACTTATCTGTCGAGTAATCATCCAGCGTCACTAAAACTGTCCCTCCCTGTATGTTGTGACTGTTCTGGCCCCTCTTGTGCCAGAACCATCAAACACCATTACGATTCAGCTGCTCCTCCCATGTCAGCATTTCGGTCTTCACGAGGTTTTGGCTGGCAGTTTTCACAGCAGTAGCATAAACTTTCTTGCTAGTGAAGGCCTTGTGGTGCATTGGTGTTCGCAGGCTGGGAATTACGCTGAGGCGTGGAAGTGTGCGGCTTTTAAGTTGACAGACGGCAAAACTCATGCTAGATCCCTCTGTCGTAGATTTGCTTTGCACTTACGTCTCCATCTGATGCAGCACTTTCCAACGTAAACGTCAAAAGAAAGAACCCGCTCAAGGCACTTGCTCTTTGTAGGTTGAGGGACAGTGAAAATCCCTTGCGTTTCGCCGCCGCACTCCTGACAAGCAGGGCAGATCGCATCGCTCAGAAGTATCGTCGGCGTGCCAATTTCACACATCACTGAACTTGCAAAGCCATAGCCACTTGGTTTGTTAACATTTTTTAAGAACCCAATCTTCTTTTCCGAAGCGCCGACACACGTGAACGGAGCACTGATTGCATCTAACAGTTGCCGTTGCCGTGGTTAGGCTTTGCACACAATGGTAAATGTTCCTTCGCTGGCATTCTCTGCTTGCTTTTGCGCCACCTGCTTTAAAATTTGTGCTTGCTTCGGTATTTCCGTGAAAATCGTGCTTTTTAGTGTTCTCTGTTGCAAATCAAATCGGAGAAACTTAGAAAGTGCCACTGTTTCGAGCTTCAGCCTCCCGAAGATGGCCGATCTTCACATAAACTTGCAATGTTTTAAGCCACTATGAGTCGGACACGTTTTTTTTCCCAATTTCTCGTCCAATTTTTTTTTTTTTTACTTGTGAAAGTAAAATGTCCGAGGTTAATAGAACAAGCAAAGGAAAAACAAGATAGAAAATTTCCCGAATGAACTTGATTTTTTTACCGACATCTATCCAATGCATTCTTTCTTTTACATTCTATTTCTGCTTCCTTTTATGTTGAGAAAAAAAATTTGAATTCATACTTGTGAGCTCGAAGGTTAGATCAGAGGAGTTGGGACATCTGCCAAAGGGGAGGTGTATGGTGGACTGACGTATCGCCCCATCCGCCATACACCAGCTTTCAGCTTCACTTTGCATGGATGGTAGATTTGCATTGTCAAAGCGACCAGTGAAAGAGCAGATTGACTGTGTGGATCTAGAAGCAAATAAACGAGAAACATTGTAGAAAAGGACTTGGCTAAGTAAGGGGGCTTCCTAGGTCCTTCCACCCAATTTTGGTTCAAACATATACAAAGTGTTTCACCAGCTGAAAAAAAAAATTGAAATAAAGAAACGATTTCTGTGGGACAACATTGTTGACTGCGGCAGACATCAGTGCATGAATGAAAATGATAATTAGCCACCTAATTTCCTAAACTTCACTAATTAACTTGTTTAAACATGCACCTTATCTGGCAAATTCCAATCAATTTGTTGCCCCTCGTCCAAATATGCTATAACAGTGGTTGAAGGCAGAAAACCAAACTCTTCTCCACATTATTCAATGGTGAAGTTGTTCTGACTTAGGGTCCTCCGTACCCAAACTAAGAGAAAAAAAGTGCCGAAAGCTGCACGCCAAGGCGACGTCAGACTATGGCGTGCCTTTTCTGTGACCGCATGACCCCTAGATAACAGGACGCTGTCAGAATGGCCCGCGATGATTCACCACCCGTGCCTGTTGTGGAGGATGACGTCGCTTCCGGGTGGGACTTCCGTAGCTCTTTTGCACCTTAGTTTCAATGTCTGTCTCCTCTTGGCTTAAATTTGCCAGAAGATAGTGCAGAGCTGAATTGTTGTCTGAATTCTAACTGCTGTCGCATAGTTTGTAGACGCCGCCAACAAGTATCTAATTTGTAATGTGCCAGCTTAGGTGAATGTCTTTAAAGGCTAATTAGTGAATTTTGGTCATTATTTCGCTAATTATCACCTTATGCTCGTAATGTGATGTGTGCCTTGGTCTGTAACATTATCCCAAAGGAATAATTTCTTTATTTCAAGTGCCCTTTTTAAAAAGTCTTTTCAGTTGATGGGGAAATGCCCTGTATGCTTACGTATGCATTGGACGGCTCATTTTCCTTGCCACCCACACCACCTGCCTTTTCAACTTCTGCAAAACAATTTCTTGCCCAGCTCTTATACTCTTTGGTGTGGATAAACCGTAACTCTCGGTGGTTCAAACATAAGTACTTGGAATTCAAACTTGTGCTTTCTTGGGAAAGCACTATACAAAACTACTTTAGGCATATACTCCTGAAGTGCACTTACAGGGAAGTACAGGTATTCATAATGCACTACTTGAAGTACAACTTTGAGTTCAAAGCAATGAAGTGGGGATGAATTCCAGCACCACTGCCACTATAGTTGCTTTCATTTGATGCCGGCTGCTGCACTCTTTAAACTTCTTCAGTTGGGACTCCAGACTACTTGGTATGAAACATACTACAGTGGAACTTCTACAGTCATTTATATATACGGATCATATTATGATACCAAAGGTCTGTCTAAAGATACCACAGCAATAATTAGAGCACCTTCTCACCCGTGAAGACTTAACACTGCTGAATAGAATAGACTCGTCATGTGAAACAACCAGACTTCTGCACAAGTCTGGTGCCGCTCATTGCATAGAGATTGAGCTTTCGTTCTACCATTTGTGCATAGCAAGCTTTTCATAAAATTAAGAGGCTTACCATATTTTCCGGACTATAGTCCGCACCCGGTGTATAGTCCGCAGGGGCAAATTTGGGGTAGAAAATAAAAGTTTTTTCTTAGATAGTCCGCACCCGGTGCAAAGTCCGCACCCAGTGCATAGTCCGCACCTGGTGCTTAGTCGGCACGAAAATCTTCTCACACGCGGCACACTTTGACATATGTCTATTTTCTTAGCTCACAAACAAGCTTGTAATACACATAAATCATCATTACCATACTCGTTTATTCACAAAATCATCTCGTCTCGTCATAATCAACGATATTGAAAAACAAAATTCTTGTATAGTCCGCACGCGTAGATAGTCCGCTCAGCCTAAATTTCAACTTTTAAACATGTATAGTCCGCGGATTATAGTCCGGAAAATACGGTATTTAAGGTTTGTTCTAGTGTGGGGTAAGCGTTTTGCAAAATTTGCCTTGAAATTACATGTAGCTATACCAGCTAACAAATGTATGAATAAAAATAGAGCTAGAAAAAGACTGAAAATAAAAGGTTGCACAACTTGGTCAGGCATCATAAGTATGAACATCACACATGGTCATGTGAGCAGCTCTTTTGTTGCTGTTGGATGCTGCTGTACTGCCAAGTTTTGACTGTGCAGCTTCTTGAGCAACTACTTATGAGTTGCGGCATTTGAAGCCTAAGACAGTTTTTGTTTTCTCGTTTTTTTATTTCCTAGGCAAAAAGCAAGAAGTCAAGGAAGAAGAAGAACTCTTCAACTGATGTTACATCTCCAGGTTAGTTCAGCTGCAAAGAATAATAGTGTGATTACTCTCTTGAGTTCTTTTCAATGCTGTTGAGCCCAGGGTACCCCCAAGTCCTCTTCGGCCATATGGTATCTTAAAACACCAAGCATGTACCATTGGGTACGAATGAAATGCAAACAGTGGAGCGCATGGCCTTCGATACATGCTGCGCAGCCTAGAAGCCACGAGCAACTGATAAAACTGCGGAGTGGAGAAGAGGGGCTACGAGCGTGTGCACATTGAAGTAATCGTGCACCCTCGCAGCCTCCTTTCCACCTGATAGTTTTATCAGTTCCTAGTTGTCCCTAGGTTGCACAGCATGTATCAAGTCATGCACTTTGCTATTTGCAATTTATTCATACTCAACAGTACCTTTCATTTTATGTGAAAGATAGAAACTTGAAGGAACAAACAAATACATTCTCTAATATTTAAAGTAGGTTATAGTTACAGTATAGCCATTTGGTGTTTATTATCCTGAAATTTGTCTTTTTTTATGAATTGGTTAATTGCAGTTCACTAGTTTTTCACCACTCTATTTGATAACTTACAGAAGCAACCTGTTAACAAAGCTTAGAGCACTGTTATTGAAATGTTCCCCTTTAAAGTTAATGTACTGCATAGCCCAATCCTCTGTATGTTTTCACTGTCGGCAATTTTAGCCATATGTGCACTGCACGACATGGTTGGTGCAAACAAGCAAGCAATTGCGAGATTTTTCCCTTTTTTTCTGATAACCTTAGGGCTGCCACGAGAACAGCTGTCATGGTGAAGTGCTAATTCAGGACGCTAACTTAAGCAATAAAATGTGATGTCTGCCAATACTCTTTCATAGTAAAATGTGAAAAAGTGCCAATGTCATGTTCAGTCTAGTAGTGTCCCACGGTGCACTGCAAAGGTTGCAGAATAACAAAAGAAAAATGCATTTATGCAGAAGATGCTGTTCTTGATGGTGCAATGTCCAATGTTATCTCCTGAAGCAAATGAGACTGCTAGTAATTCGTTGACAGAACTTCATGTGTGATAAGATTGATTGGAAGTGAGATGTTCCTTTGTTCTATTTGTGGCAGATGTGCCATTTTTGTAAGCACTTTTAGTGTCTGGTGCACAAAAATAAGTGCCAAAGATTGTTCTTTTTTAGTACATGTCACATTCACTAACTCTGTTTTAAAAAAAAATTGTCTGGCAGGCATTTTTAGTTTAAAACCTAAATCATCAAGCATTAGTTAGTCAATCAAGATAGGGTCTAAGTTAAGCACTTTCAAAGGTAACATTGTAAGTGTTTCTCAATATACTACTTGTAGTATTTGAGACGTCTTGTGTTATTGGAAAGCCCATTACTTTCACAACTCTAGTTTGAGGGGAATCTGGCATAGTGGGCATATTTGTGACCTGTAGGATTTGCATCCTTAAAGAAACTTCCGACTTTCCCCTTGTGGCAGGATTTAATGTACCTTCACATTTCTCCATTCAGCATTTTGCAAAAGTTGTGAAATGAAAAGATATTATTGATAACCTGATGGTATATTGGTCCAAGAGCATTTGGTAGAAAAAGTAATGCACTGAAGACTAGGCTCCTCCTATGGGGATTCCTTGGACCAGCATGTTTATAGGGCAGATTAGTTTTGTTGCTTCATGTCACTGATGGCAAATGTATGAATTTTTAGATGATGTGTTCTTACCAAAAGACATTGATCTGGAAAATGGAGACTTGGACGAGCTCGAAAGGGAAGTGGAGGCCTTCAAGAGGTAAGACTACAGAAGGAAATGATGTTTGGAATTTACCTGCTCTAAATTGCAGTTCATGTATACTTTGTGTTAAACAATGTATGCTGTTGCTGAGAATTTTGTTGACTCCACATTCTGAAAGGTATGACCTGTAGCTGTGTATGCTCTTAATTTAAAGCTTGTTATGATACTCATGGTGCATAACATTACTGTGACTTTAACTCTTTCCTGACCACGGGAAAAGTAGCAATTTTCTAAGGATCCGTGCAAACGCTTATATTTTTGCGACTAATTTGCATATGGAGCAATATGACACTTCAAAATGTGGCCAATTAGTTTTTCTTTCAAAGGAAACTGAGGTTAGTGTAATGTGGAAAAACAATATAACAATTTAAAAATTTTATTTTTTTGAAAATACAGTGTATGTGCGGAGGGAATATAAACGCCAACACTTCTACAACTATTCAAATCAAATGACAAATAAAAGAAAATTTAGAATATACAAAATGTGCCCCACACCCACAGCTACTACTTCTGAAAGTTGGTGTACTCTGATGTCTATTTTTGGTTCGTCTGAGAGTTAGCCTACGTAACGTGTGCGACGCAGGAATGCTTATATTGGTGAAACACAGATAGTACACCTCACATCCCTAGCAAAATGCTTGTGTTCTACCTTGGTTTTTTTCATAGCCTTGATTGCAGTTCCTTCATATTTAGCATTTTTGTCCACTTTGTTGGGAACATAAAACGTGCATGCTGGCTCAGGAGAGCATTGTAAATTAGAGTGATGCTTACCGACAACCATCTGTTAAGCGATGCCTATAACATCATTTAAAGCGTCCCCGGAGCTCTTGAGGTCTAAAAAATATGCCACAATACAGTTGAATTATGTAAATAATGCCATCTTTGTTACAAAGACTGATGCAAGCAGTTAGGCATGTTAGACAAGTGCAACCACCATTCCCAGGACCATTTTTGACAGCCCACCAGCTTGTGATGAGCTCCAACCTATGTTGAAATTGAAACTACAGTTCTTCGGCTATTCACGAGATTGTGAAGCAAAATTCTCCGCACTAAATTTAATTTCTTGACGGCGCTTGGAAACCATCAATCACCGGTGATCCCTGTGGACGCAGTCGGGAAATAGTTAAATCGAGTAATAATGGGTGCATTTTTAATGCTTGCAGAAGTAGCACAATGGTTGTCACAATTCATCTAGGAATATCAGCTTCAAGCTTGGTCAAGTTGCATTGCTATCGGTATTGTTCTTCTGTTAAAGGGAAACTGAAGCTGTTCTGTATTTGAGAAAAAACACTTAGATCGTCTTTATTTGGCCTCCAGGATCACGAATATCAAAGTTATATTTCAGGTTGATTTGCCAAGTAGCCACAACAGTGCTTTGAAAATAGCGCTAAAGTCCCGCCTCCTTCCCGGCGCGTTGGGTAGGAGGAGGGAATTTTGACGTTATGCATGAGATCTCAACATTCCCGCACCTTCCGCAAACCTTACCCAAGCAGCCAAAAGCGCTGCACACGTTCCCTCACAAGCGGCACGCGCAAGGCGTTTGAAACCTCTGGGCATGACGTCGCACCCAGTGATTAGTTTTTTTTGGTTTTTCTCGCATCAAGTGATACGTTCGGGTCAAATGCTTGTGATATTCTAATTCACGGGACAAAAATATGCAAGAATTCGCCTCTAACTTTGCCATGTTGAATTAACCTAAGACTGGGGTAGAGAAGGAACATTGAAACAAAGAAACAGAAAATAGACGGGACGTCTCTTGTATGTTTTGATGTTTCTTCTCCACCCCAGTCTCAGGTTAATTCAACATGGTTAATACTTATCAGCTCACCTGCACCCTTACCATATTTTCACCTCTAACTCGTTTTTTTTTTTTCAAGAACCTCTTCAGCTTCCCTTTAGTGAAACTTCTCTTGCAAGAAATAAAATTGAAATAAAAAAAAAAAAAAAAAAAAACTTTCTGGTTGCAGAGTGGACGTGGGTAGTGAAAATGCAGGTGGAAATATCAGTGGTGTCATTTAACCAGCTGGATGAACTTTTAAGACTATTTATTAAATACAATATCTTAAAAGCAAATCAGATATATTACTTAGAGTTATTCCAGTTCATTTATAAAAGAAAGTTATATGTTATGCATGGCAAAACAGAAACATCATCATACCAGTTGCATCACATTAAAATAAGGACACCCTATATAACAGTGGTCTCAAGCTTATTTGTGTGTGGGGGCCAGATATCCAACACCTGATATGACGAGGGCCAATGTAAGCCGCAGGGGGGGTGTGGTAGGGTAGACCTCGTGCTTCATGCTTTTTGTAAACTCAGCCTTGCCAGTGACATCTTTAGATTTGATTTGCTGATAAGACTACTTTGGGCCTTGACCGGATGTGATAAGAATAAAAATGACACCGCTTCGCCAACGTGCTGGCATTTTTAATAGAACAAGTACGCTGTCGTTCCCGTAGCTTAATTCACGCAGGAATTGACCAAGCTCAACACGTCTCTAGAAACAGTCAGTTAATATGACAGTTGTTGTTTTCCTGACGATTTTTACTACAACAGTCGAACAAATACTTGTCTTTTAATGGTGATATATTTTTGAAGGCGAGAATCCCGAGCTCGTAGCTTTATCTTTGCCAGTTGCTCCTGCTGATCGAGGGTTCGCGCAGCCGAAATGCATCCTTCAGCGAATAGCTTGCGCTCGCAGCCTAGTGGCGGAATTATTGTACATTACAAAAAGCTGAGAAGCAAAATATAAAGCAAAACAAAGGGCAAATGAACACAAATAGGTATAAGCAATATGAATATGTTAAAAGAACATGGCTGCTTTTTGAGCGAAAATGAATCGGCGAGATGAGATCACGATGGCGCATGCCATTTCTAGCGCTCGAGACATTGGGACCGGGACTCGTAGCTGGTTGCCTGCGGGCCGGGTCCCAGCAAGGCAGACCCCTGCTACATCAGAACTACTTACGGAAGGCAGTTTAAAATATCAAATAATGACCTTATTAAACAATGGACTTGATATGAACTATGAACAATCTCTCCCAATATTTAAGAGTGTAAAGCATTGCTGGTGTTCAGTGATATACACTTTCAGTAAACCTAACTTTACATTGTATACAAATATCTGTTATGATTATCTGTTTTGCAGTCTATGTTATAGTTCATTTCAGTGCTGATCCCTGTGTTTTACATGCATATATTGTATAGTCATACCTTGTTATGTGCTTCGTAATATTGACTAGATTCTGAGCATTTTCCTGGGCATCTTTTTTTTTGTTGCTGCTTTTGTTTTTGTCGTGGCGTTCGGCAGAACACTGTTTTGTATATTGAACTGTAAGGGACCAGAGCCTCGTCAGGCTTGACAGCCTTTTGCACTAGCCCTTCTTTCGGACCATGTCAAAAAGAAAAAGACAAAAAAATATATATATAAAAAGTTGGATTTTGTTAGCAGTTACAGCTGGATTTCTTGCACCTTTTTTAGCTGTTGGTAGTGTGTGGATTTGTTGGCTGTATGTCTAACAACTTCTATTTTTTTGTTGTTGTCGTAGGTTTTGCTTCAATTCTGTGCCAGTTGCCAACAAAGAAAAGGTCCATGTTAACCTGAAAGACATCTTGCAGCGAAGAAAGCAATCCTCAGCTGCCATGTTGTCTCAAGGCTTGATGCAGAGGACGTAAAGTTGCCCTGACCTGTCCCACCCCCCCCCCCCCCCCTTTTTTTTTTTGTCCGCCCCATTTTTCTTCCTTAATGTTGTGACCCAGTCACAACACAAAATTAGAGATCGTCATGTTTTGAAAGTTCAAATTGAGACATTTGTGCTTTTTGGCATGAAGGCATTGTTGCGTTATGAGAGAAACGTCATTTAAAGCATGATGGAATAAAATTTCCAGAGCAACACAAAGCTGTCATTGTGGTGTACTCTCTTTCTGTGCATGCTGAAAATGAGGTATTGTTACCTTTGCTATCAAGCTTCAATATTTTCTATAATTGCTGTTGTAAAGAATGGGCCAGGCACTGAGCCTCCAAATGAACCCTATAAATGAGGTTGTCATGTTACCAAACTGATTTCATACAGAAGTGTAGCTAGTGCACATTTTGGGCGAAAAGACAAAGGTGAACCAACTTAATTTCAAGAGTTAAAAGTAAAATTGGAAGAGAAAAAATACTGCAATGTTTTTTGTTTTTTTTTCTTTGCCTCCTGAGGTGCATGTGTATGGTGCTAGGGTGCACACTTTAGTCATGAGCCAAAGGATTTAGTGCAGCAACCTTAATGTCTAGTTCAAGATATGTGCACTTTTGGGGTCCTTGACAGTTAAGAATGGCGTATCTAATGCAAAACAGTTCTCGGATGAAAAGAAAAAAAAAAGTTGATTGTTTTAGAAAAGGGAGACTTTGATGCTATCTTTGCTGCTTGTTTGTTAGGCTTGGTACACATTAGATAGGGTATAACTGACAATTAGTTGACGTGTTAAGTAAAATCTGGAATTAAGTTAATTTGCTGTACACCTTTATTTTTGGAGGCCCAATATTTTGCGAAATGTGGGATTTGGGAATATTTTGCATGCACAAAATTTTTCGATTGGGACTGGTATACTATGTATTCAATACATGGGGTGATGTATTTGCATAATATTTTTTTTTGCAATATTTTTAAAATTTTAAGTTACCAAAAATTAGTTTCTGAAAATTGAGTTGTTTACAGTAGTGCTTTTATGTGTCGTGATAGTCTTGAAGGGAGTCATTACTGTACGCTAAACCAATAAATGATTCGGCAGGGGGAGGGAAATCCTTTTCTCTCCCAGTTATCTCGAATATTTCCAACGCCGCTAATGCATAGCGTGCTTTCTGAGGTATTTCAGAATTATTTTTTCGTTTTGTTTTGTCTCGTTATCCCAAATATAAGAAAAATACATCGTACATTACTTTCTTTTCTTTTTTTTTTTTTTTTTGGGGGGGGGGGGGGGGGGGGGGCTAACAGGCTGTAATTTTATTTAATATTTGGTACTCAACATATTCTACACTTATACTTGTCCATCATTTGAAGTTATGCAAAAGGTTCGAGTGTCGTGAACTCTAGGATCGCAAGCCCTTGGAGATGGCCGGTAAACAAGAGTCTGAGGACGCCCGTACTACGTCCCGGTCGCACTATCAGTGGAATCGTAAGTGCTCAGGCAGGACTTTGGCTCAGGGGACGGGGGGCAGAGAGATTTCCCTCCGCTTGTCTGAAATGTATGCCCGCTGCCACTTCCGTTCCTACGTAACTGTGCACTGTCGTCGCATTGTACGCCGCAGATCTTCGTGGTATGAGCGGCTTGTTTTTCCAGCGCCGCGGCTCTTCTGAGCTGAAATAATATGCCTATGAACGCTACGACTGACTGAGTAAAAGTATGGTGGCCTAGTAAAAGAAAGATTCGAAAGACGCGGGATCAGATTGTCATGACGTCACCCTTTCGAGAAAGCGCGATTGGGCGAAGAGTTTTGTCTGCACCTCGAGTTACTGAACACTTTCTACAGGGTTGGCCACTGCGGCGTTGGCTGGGTTGGCGGTGCTCTTTTCATCTCGTGCGGATGTTGTAGCGATGAGCTTGGAGCTTGAGCCGACAATTTTAGCTGGAGGTCGGGATTCGGTATCCACATCTTTCTAACTAGGTCCGCGGAGCCACTTTAGCGCGGCGCGTGAAGTTTGTTGTAGCGCATTATATTTGACGTATATTGTAATGTTTGTATCTCCACGCGGGACAATCGTGCTGCCGAGACTGATTCGTGTACGATGATAAAAGCTAAGTGTACCTGGAAAGTTCAAGGCGATCGCCCAGTCTCCGATGCTATAGTGTACTTCGAAGGCAATGAAAAGTAAGTAACTTCTTTATACCAAACTCTGTCTTGTGTTGAAGTTTTAAAACGAATATCCAGCATGCCAAGTTCTATTCGCCAGCAGAAACTCGCTCTCTGAAGCACCGGTGTCGCACTTCTTTCATCTCAACCTGACTTAAGCGTCTAGCAAGGACTACACCCTGATCCTTTCAACCTTTATGCTGCTCCTGGGTATTTTATTTTTTTAGCTGCTTTCTTTTCCGGCGCCCCGGTGATGACTAAGTCCAGGAGCCAGCGTTCTATTTTTAACTCCTGGCGCCGCTACAACGAGTCTTGTGAGGAGGAACAAAGCGTGAACTACAAGTGGTATTGGCTTTTCAACTATACTTCGTTTCACCTTATGTTGTACCGCAGCGAAGGCTAGAAGCACGAGCTCACAGCGTTGGCAGCTGCCCTTAATGCACGAGAGCTCGTGCCGCCGAGATATATGCCCTAGGGCAAGGAGCTCGCGCTTGTAGCCTTTCCTCCGGTACATCATAAGGTGAAATAGAGTATAGTGGACGCAAAAAAAAAAAAAAAAAAAAAAAAAAAAAAACCCTAAAAGCTTATTTGTGTTTTAAAATTGTTTTATAAGTAATTATACTAATATTTGCTCATTAAAAGGATAAAGTCGATTTTTCTGGAAGTGTATGTCTACGGGTGCTTACTGCTAATATAATATCTATGACTGAATTATGGAAATGGATCTGTGCCCCTAACGCTGATGATTGTTTGTTTAAGCATCGACCTTGAAGATGCCATTTCAGCCGAGAACTGTGTTCAGCTGGAGGCTCCCTTGGAAGATGATGTTACTGGGAACTACATTGTCCCGTCCTGCCAGATCTTCTTGTTCTGCAACGATTCGCACCAAATGGGCAGTGTGTCCATCCTCTCCGAAGCGAGGGTTATAGAGGTGTACGGCTACCACGGGGAGTACCTGAGCACCTTGAAGAATGAGTTGATGGAAGAGGTAGATGGCATGTCAGTCTTCCGAGGAGATCTGACCCTTGTACGACCCCTGAAAGAATGCTGCCTCAAGGTATGCTTGCATTCCATGGATCAGCAAAATTGCATCATTTGTCACAAAGCTAGGATCTCCTATGTTTTACAAGTCATAAAACAGGACCCTGGGTTTGGTGACACGATCCTTTTCATTGCCGCTTGAAATGATTATTAGATCCTGCGACCTAGATTTCATGTGATTAATCGTGACCATATATAACTGTAGGAGAATACACACTTGGTTTAGTTGGTGATGTGTCTTGAATAAAAACGAAGGAAAAGTCAGGAATTGGACAGACCAAGTGCTGTCTGTCCAGTTTTTTTAACTCGTCCTTTGTTTTTTTCGCAGTTTTTATTCAAGACAAAACTGACACATACTTTTACTACAACGAAAACTGCATGTGGTGTCATCTGGACGAGGTGAATAATTTTAATACACAAAAGGCACGAGCAATATGGTTACAAAGCAACACAGGCACAATCAGTAGTTAGCTGCAAAGATATCAAGGAAACTAGTTATAATAAAAGTTTGCCAACACGTCTGAGTGAGCTTTCCACTTTGTAATACTGGACAATGTTAGCCCACAAAGGGGCAAAGAGTAAGTCCACCCTATTCTCATGGTTTCTCTCCTGCAGTTCATCCCCCTCAAGTCGAAAGAATCAATGTGGCTATATGGAATCAAGGTGATGGTTCAACAGACAACGAGACCAGAACTCCCGAGTATGTTCCCCACTAGCATGCCTCTAAAAGAAGTAGAAGAACGACTGCAGGCATCAGGAACACAGATTAGTGATAAGGCCGAAGCACTTAAAAAGATGATGGAGCTCTTTCAAGGAGGTGCTAGCCGTTTTTCTGGAGCAATGTTTCAGCCCAGTTCCTCTGGATTGACCTCTTTACCGCAGACAGGACTTGCCTCTTTGTCACACAGTCTTCCACAGCAAGATCAGCAGCCATCCAATGCCATGTCCCAACTCTTCAGCCTTCTTCAGGGGTCGGTCCAGCCACCTGTTCTACAAGTGCCACCCAAGCTCGTGCCAAAACCGGTTGCACCCCTCGAGTTGGGTAGGGAGGCGTCGTTGCAATATCCCGCAAGCACAGATAGCAACACCCAGGAGGCTTTGCTCACTGGTCTAGTAAAGTTGCTAGTGGAAAAGACAACCAGGCCGCCCCAGTCTGAGGTGCAAGCTCAGCCGGCTGCGCCATCAAAAGAAGCAGAACCACTACTAGCCACTCGAGGAAAAAATCTTGTTTTGGAGCTTTTAGAGAAGTCGGGCATGATGAACAAAGAAATGGCGACACTTCTGTTGACAGAAATTGTGGAGAAGAGTGGCGTCAAGTTTCATTTAAATCACTCATTAGGTGATGCAGAGCAAAGGTCAAACTTGCCCGCTCAAGCTGCCCCCACAAAGGAAGCTGGAGCAGCTGTGATAGAACAGTTAAACCAGTCGGCAGAAAAAGAGGTTTCGGAACACAGCTCACAGGAGCGGCCATTGATTGAGCCCAAGGTTGAGCCTTCAAAGGAAGCAGCCTCACAGACAGACGTGCCTGATGAAATGGTGCCCCAAGTGCCCAGGTCTGTGTGGGTTTTCTTTTCTATGCATGGTGTGGTGCCATTAACAGTTTTTAAAGAGATACTTCAACGAAATTTAAAATATACCCGTCGTGTTCAAAAATAGGTTGAATATGATCCACAATATCCGTAAATTACAATCGCATGTTTGTATTTTGAGCCTGGTGGCTGTATTTTTCATTATAAACGGCCCACTCGGACAAGCGCTCGGAGAACAGCCAGCGGAGAGCACGTGACATCCAACTCAATCGTGACATAGTTCGTCTCGGGACGAGCAAAGCTATGACGAGGCTGACGTCGAGAGGATGGCCTAGTCGTTTCAGCCACCGAAGCGGCTGCTTTTGTACGAATTTTGAGTGACGGGTGAATCTTCTATAATCTTGTAGAGGGACAATAGCGACTTCTGGGACACACAAAAGGGATTCTCGGAAGGAGGGGAGTTCCTACTTCCCCTCTTCTCTCGTCGTGGCCGGAGGCGAGACAGTTACCGTCACTAGCTGTCAAGGTTTCTAGATAATCATTACAAATGAGGCGTTAGCGACATCCACCAGGTGCGCTTTGCTAATCGTTTAATTCGTTTTAAAATTCATTTTTGTGTCTTTTTTTATCGAGATATTGGTGTGTCCGATGTGATGAACACATATAGACCAATACATAAGCGTCTAAATTTCGTTGTAGTATCCCTCTAAGTTCTGTCTCATTAGTTCCATGTGAACCTATCTAGCCATATGTGCAGGGTGTTTCACATACTACTGAAACAAATTTTTAAAAATGGGGCACTTTAAATGAATAAAGTATTCCTTTGGGATAACGTTATCGACCGTGGCGGACAACAGCGTGTGAGTGTAAAGTGATAATTAGCAAATTAATTACCTAAAATTCACTATTTAACTTTTTAGGTACTTGCCTTAGCTGTCAAATTTCAATTAAGATATGTTGCCTGCCATCAAAATATGCCATAGCACTTAGAATTTATGTATAACCATAGGATGGATTATAATTGGGAGCACTCAATCTTTTAAAGCAATTTTATGGTATATATTTCTGTGCACCAGATGCACAAAAATACATGGGATCTTTTTCTTTTTTTTTTTTTTTTATAAAAGTAAGATTGGTCTACCACATCAGTACACTGAGTGACACTGTTAGTGCTAATACGACATCGGTACTTTTTCGCACTTTACTCATAACGGGTATTGGTGGACACTAAGTTGTACTGCTTAGGTTAGTGCCCCAAACGAGCACTTTCCATCACACTAGTAATTTCAATAACAAACCTTCAATTCTAAAAAAAAAAAAAACAGTAAAAACTGATGATTGCTTGTTCACACTAACAGTGTTGTACTGTATACATGAAGTTAACAGTGCAAGTCGGGTGCCATATAAAAGTTATTTTTACAGAACGGATCCAGAAGAGGTTGTTGGTAAAATGTTCCAAGGTCTTCAGGATCAGCTTCTCGAGTTACTTGGACAGCGCTTTGAAGAGCTGAAGCTGGAGGTGGTTCAAAAACTGGACCTGAAAATTCAGGAAATGGAGGAGCGCATCAATGGACGGTTTGATGCCATCATCGATGCTCTGCAAGGCCAAGAAGAGGATGAGGAAATATTTGAGCAGCCCGACGAAGGATCTGTCTAGGGCCCAGTTGGGGCTAGCTCTTCCAGCATCTGTCCAATTTATTGCACTGGCAAGATCCGAGGGGTACAAAGTTATTGCAGTTGGACTAATTTTTGACTGTTGCAGTTTTATGTGCAGATCTTTAAACCAGGTGTAAATGAGTAATAAATATGTCAAAAGTGCCTTGCCACACTTGACGATACCAAATTAGGTAAGTTGCTGCTGGAAAGCCTTTGACTCAATGAAAATAAATGCAAATGATCACCTTTGTCAATTTGACACATTAAAGCTATGTTACCATCATTGTAAATGAATCGAGCATAGGGGAAAACAACGAACAAGCATATGGCATCCCTTCCCCCCTCCTCCCTCTGCTGTGTGTTGTGCAAGTTTGTCGGCACTAGTCTCAGTGACTCAACATGCCACTTGTTGGGAGGTCTGAACATGCTGCACAATGGTGGAACTTGTAGGTCTAGTGGAATTTGTAGCATTTTTATGGTTGTAATTTTGATGGTGTGTCATTTATGTCTGCCATTGTACAGGTCTTCTAGAACTTCCAATGAGGAGCAGACTTTCGAAAAAGATGTCTTGCTTGAGCATTTGTGCAGTCTGTACATATTTTAAGGCAGGTAGCTCGCTTGTGGTCTTCACTCTTGTTCATTATAAGGCGAGATGGTATAACTAAAGCAGAGCAAGTTTCTGAATAGCGTGATTTGGATTATGAGTGAAACTACTTTAGTTAGCGAGCAACTCCTTGCTCTGCCACTTTCTCATAATGCAGCCGTATTCTTGGGGAAAGCACTCCTTCGGAGAGTTACGTTGTTGGGTTGCATTTTGTGTTTGGAACAATGTACCGTAAAATTCCGTAAGAAAGCCCACCCAAAATGAAGAGATAAATTGGGAAAAACATGGGGTGGGCTATCTTTGGGGATGCCAACGCAAAACTTTATCAAAAATCAATGATAAGCACCGGGGCACCTGCTACAAACCACGTGACGCGGGAACTGATACCGCAGATCGCGGACACGGCGAATTCACACTTTACGATACAATATACACGCGGGAACAACTCGCGTGTTGCGGGAGCCGATATCACACGCGCAGATCGCAGACAAAAACGCAGGAACCCGCTATGAACTCACTTCTCGGACGTACCGGAACCGCAGATCGCGCCGTTGATGCGCGATTCCCGTCGGACGTCACTTGACGTCCAACGGGAATTTGGGAGTGGGCGATGTTTCGGATTTTTTATGTTACAGATATTTAGCCAGAAAAACGGGATGGGCGATCTTTCGGGAGGGGCCGTCCTTACAGGATTTTACGGTAGTTCTGTACATAACACTGTAATTTATGCATAAAACTATATAACCAAAATTGCAATGTACAGAATACCCTTTGATATCCTCATGCATCGGATCCATCAAAGGTGGCTTAGAAGTTCCATTGAGCCAAAGCTACAGAAGCGAGCGCCCCTCATTGAGCCTGCCATTCACGTGCTCTGCAAGCATTATTCAAGTTAACACTGGCCAAAAGTTTCCCATGAAAAACTGTAACACAGAACTATTGGTGCCACATTAGTCCAAGGCACCAATTTAGTGTGGTGCACAGCACTACACCGTTAGTAGTGCAAACATAAGATCTGTCAACGAATTGCAGTGCACTGGCAAGTTCATGGATAAAAGGAAAGCGACATAAAGGACGAAGACGGGACAAAACATCTTTCCAACTGGCAGCGTGAACATTGTCTTCATCCTTTCCTTTTATGCCTAAAACAATCTTTTTTTTTTTTTTTTTTTTTTTTTTTAATCTCAGAATTGAAGGTGCGTCCATATCCTTCAGATATAAAATACAAAGAAAGCACCAATGCCATGTTCGTGCTAACAATGTCCACACATTGTTAGCACGAGCAATGTCCAACATGATGTTTTGTATAATTAAGTTCTTAATTAGTTTTGCTAAATTAACTTTTTGTTAGTAAAAATAACCATATGGTTCCAATCAACACATGATTAAATCAGCGGACAACGTTGGGAAACTGTTGAAGAAAACAGAAGACAGGAAAGACGCTGAACTCACAACTCAATGTATCTTCGAAAGAGAAGAAGAAAGAAAATGACACAGAAAACACAGGCACGTGCAAATGGCTAGCGAACTCCGGAGTGCGCTCCAGAGCGCGAGGCTATAGCTGTAGACATTCAGCGCTTTAAAAAGGATACTTCTTTTTGTGATAAAGCCAAGGATGGCTGACTCACACAGCGCTCCCCTAAACCTTGTATAATAAACGCCTCATAAATTTCTCTGGTAAGTTTTTCCCGAAATCTACCAATAATATTAGTATTAGCCAATGTTGGACTACATGAACAATTTCGACAGTGTAAAGGCAAGTGACCTCCTACGTTGGATCTAAGTGACAGGGAATGTTCACGAAGCCGGTCGTTAATACACCGTCCAGTTTGTCCGACATAAGTTCTACCACATGACAACGGGATGCTGTACACCACGCACGAGGTACAGGGCACAAACGGTGAGACATGTTTTTTGTTACACTTGTGTCTGGATACCTTTTCTATGCCGATATGAACCTTTGAACAAATTTGGGCCATTTTTTGGGGGGCAGAAAAAACAACCGGTACGCCGTATCGTTGAGCTACATGTTTTAGGTTATGAGATACCTTGTGTAGGTACGGGACCACAACCACCCGTTTTCTCTCAACATCGCGCCTAGGATTTTATTAAGGATAGCTTTAATGCCCAAATTCAAAGACTGCGGTCTTCTGGATTTCCCTGGCCGGTTTTAAGTGAAGTGGTGCGCGTCTTGGTTAAAAAAGTAAATGGAGCAGAAAAAGCCATTTGCACGTGCCTGTGTTTTCTGTGTCATTTTCTTTCTTCTTCTCTTTCGAAGATACATTGAGTTGTGAGTTCAGCGTCTTTCCTGTCTTCTGTTTTCTTCAACAGTTTCCCAACGTTGTCCGCTGATTTAATCATGTGTAACCAGTACCAACTAGCCCAACTTACCACCCTTCTACGGTTCCAATCAAACTTGCCGAGCATCATTCAAAACCACTAAGTCTGAATTTGAGAAAGACCGAGCACACACAGAGAGTGTGATAGTGTACATAATGTTACTTTTGCTACAGGTGCAAGGCTGGCGGAACGAAAATGCGCTTAAGAAACAAAACAAATGCTCAGGTACATCAAAGTTTGATGCATTTTCGGGACCCAGAAGAACGAGCATGCATTCTAGATCATTTTGATCTAGAATGTCTTCGTTGTCCGTCCCCCCTTTCTGTGTATCTTCCTCGTGTTTAATTATCATTTTACAATTTCGAGTTTTTGAAAAAGCACAGCAAGTTTCTAGTTGAAACATCTTTATTTGTACTATTTAACTCCTTCCTGACCACGGGAAAAGCGGCAATTTTCAAAGGATTTGTGCCACCGCTTTTATTTTCCTAACTAATTTGCGTATGCAGAAATTAGACATCAAATGTTAAAAAAAAAAAGAGGTTGAAAAATTTTAAAATGTAATTTCTTGAAAATACAATTGCACGCAGAAAGCGTATAAACGCCAAAACTACAGTTATGTCGAATAAAACCACAAATAATAAAAAAAAAAAAAAAAACTCTTAGCCTTTCCACTTTGGTGAAGAAGGAAGACCAGTGAAGCTGTACTGGCTGTACTGCAAGTCGGCAAGCCAGAGTGAGGCTCGAAAGGTTGCGCCAACTATGAGCGACGGCGGCAAGCGGACAACCGGCAAACGCGACGGTGGCAACCAGAGTTTTGTGTCGACATTTCTTTGCGGGGGACACGATCCTTGGGAAACTAGCCTTAACAGCTCCGCTGTAAAAAAATTCCAAATATACAAATTCTACCCCACGCCCACGGCTATTACTTCCCAAAGTTAGTGTACCCTAACTGACATTGTCTACTTTTAGTTCGTCAGAGAGTTAACGTCCGTAACATGTGCGCTTTTCAACGAAGGAATGCTGATATATTGGTGAAACACAGGTAGTACACCTCACATCCCCGTCAGAATGCTTTGTGTTCTACCTTGGTTTTGTCATAGCCTTGATTGCAGTTCCTTCATATTTCGCATTTTTGTTCGCCTTGTTGGGAACATAAAATGTGCATGCCGGCTCGGGGCAACATTGACAGCTTCCATCTGTTAAAGGGACACTGAACCCCCCCCCCCCCCCCCAAAAAAAAAAACAAAAACAAAAAAAACTTTTTTTTTTTTTTAATTTCTTCTCAGGCGTGTTATTATGGTATCGGAAGACTATCCCAATCAGTCTTTTGCTACTGTGCCATGTATATTTTTAATAAAGTCGAAAAACGCAACTGCTGGAAACCGAAACTGGATTGGGGAGGAAGAAGAAATATAGAGAAGAAAGATATCAAAAGTCAAGTGGCTGGCAATTTTTCTTAATCAACATAATTTTTGTATTTTAGAAGCCACAAAAAATGGGTACCATATTTCTTTTCTATATTTGATGGTTGTGTCTAAACCATAGAAAACAGCACGTGACTACGGAGAACAGAATGAGCGCGACTCAAACCAGCCAGTTCTCGATAGGCGGTTTTCGGGCGGAAGGAAAACGAAATTCGAGCCGCAAATTGTTTTCTGGGTAGCTGGGCTCTCATATGTCATCTACAAATAAAAACCTTAGCGAGCATAAATACCCTGTCAGTGTCCCCAGAGCTCTTGAGGTCTAAGAAATATGCCACAATACAGTTGAATTATGTAAATAATGCCATCTTTGTTACGAAGACTGATGCAAACAGTTAGCCATGCTAGACAAGTGCAACCACCGTTCCCAGGACTATTTTTTACAGCACATCAGCTTATGATCAAGCTAAAACCTACGTTGAAACTGAAGCTACAGTTCGGCTTTCCACGAGATTGTGGAACATAATTCTCCGCACTAAATTTAATTTTTTGACGGCGCTTGGAAACCATAGATTACCGGCAGGGCTTAAAGTCTGGGGGGTCTCAGGGGGTCTCGGACCCCCCACTGATTTTAAGGGATGGTCTGAGACCCCCCTCCACAGCCCCAGCATTAGTGAAATCAAAATCATATCTTGCAATAAAATAGCTTGTGTTCAGGGATGTGACATTTGGGGATTAGCAATTTAAGGGTTGCAGGTACAGCGTGGGCAGAGTCAGCAGTGGGGTTTATATTATGTGCATCTAGTACATCTCGTCAGAACCCCCCCCCCCCCCCCTCCCCTCCTTGTAGGGACCCCCCTCAACTTACGGGAGACTTTAAGCACTGATTACCGGCGATTGATGGCCTATGGGCGTGGTTAGGAAAGAGTTAATCATGGTAAGCTTATGCGAATTTTCAGAACTTTCGACCATCTGAACACGACGCAATACTCTGAAGTTTCTATTCCTGGTCTGTTTGGACGGTTAAAGGCCGACGCACAACCTCGGTTTTCTGCAGGGAAGATAATCCTCTCGCTGCTCCCCTCTCCTAAGCTGCGAGTGGAGCCAAGTTCGGGCAATCCTGCCCGTCGTTGCGCAGAGGATTACGTGACATTTCGTGCCACGTGATAGCCACGTTTTTGGTGGCCCGAGGCCAATGTTGCCAGACGGAGCCGAAGTTTCGGTTTCGATTTCTGCTCATGTTTAAAGTAGGATTTAAAAATATATATCCCATTTTTCGCTAAGCAAATGATGCAGTGCCTTTTATTAGTGCTTTTTAATGTGAAATCCCTCATTATCCTGAAATTTTTTGGAAGTGAGCAGAGTTGCCCTTTAAAGGGGCCCTCCAACAGTATTTGAGCGTCTACTTTTTTTGCGGTTTCTCCACGCTAGTGGTCCCGGAAACCCAGTGGACAACGAAAGAGTTTAAAAATATTAGCGCATCATATTTTAATGTGACAACTCGGAAACACCTCCTCCGATGGTGGCGCCGCGAGGTGCCGAATGCGCGCGCGTAACGGCGCTCCCTTTCACTATACGTCACATTCACTGGGTTTCGTGATTGGCGAGAGCCGTCCCAGAAATTTTGAAGCGGAATAAAGTATATCACACGTTAACCGTCATTATTTCTCTAAAAAGTCGTTTTTATAGAGCTAATAAAGTTGCAAATTAAAGTTCAAAAAGGGTGAAAACTAAGGGTGTCGCGAACCACCCGAGGTTCGAGTTCGACCAGGTTCGACTTTTTCGAACTTTTAGTGGAAAATTCGACGAACCTTGTATTGAGGTTCGACTCGTGTGCGCATGCGCGACAGGCTGGCCAGTTGGCTTCGGATTGGATGGTGATGGCTAAGGGATGAATGAAGGGCAGCGCTGATTGGTTATTTCAGTTAATACAGTACAAAAAAATTAAGTTATTAACTTCTTCAGTGATTAGAATTGGTTTCTTTTAATTGCAACTGTTTATAAAATAAAATAACCCTTTGCATAAAAAAAATTTCCCCAAACGTAGACATGCTTGTATCAAGGTCTGGCCACACTGTCCACGAAGTCGAACCGGTCGAATCTGGGGAAAAATTCGAAGGTTCGTCGAACCGGTTCGACCCAGTCGAACCCCGAAAGTTCGACCTAAAAATCTGGTTCGACAAAAGTTCGCGACACCCCTACCTCCTACTCGCCGAGGTGGCTCCGGTGGCGGAGTTACAGGAGACGAGGCTTCCGCGGCTGTCGAAGCGGACTGAGGCAGAGACGCGTCGTGGCGCTTGCGTGGTGTGTCCACGTACGGCGCGACGCCCAGCTCCGCACTCCTTTTTAAGAATTCGGCGCTCAAAATCCGATAAGCCCGGTAAATTCATCGATGATGGCAACCCGATTCCAAAGCTACGATGGTTACAGCGAGGCCTAATGGCCGACCGGGCCGACGGGCTATCACCCAAACTCGCGTCCAATTGGCCAACCGCTTTGCTCCAATCGCTAAACTGTTTCATTTTACGTCATGAAGCGCAATGTTTTGCTTATTTAAAGTTTTTTTCTGCAATATTTAATTTGCTAATAACTCACAAAATATTGCGAATTTCTGTAATATTTTTTTTCCTCGGTGTACCTGCTTTCATGGAGCTCCGTTTCAGCGCGAACTTCAAACCAGTCAAAAAATTGTTGGTGGGCCCCTTTAATGAGCTCCGTTGAGTGCGCTTCTTGCCGTGCACTGGGGCAGTACAGAGAAGCTACGACAGCTGTGTAGCCATTGTGACTCTGCATATGTTGTTCCGCCGCAGCGCAACCTCGTGTTTACGGGTAAAACACTCTTCCAGAGTAGAATAGTGGGTGAATTTTCAAAACTTAACAAATTTGTTACTAAAAAAAAAAAAAAAATAATAATAATGTTGTGAAAGCTTTACTAATGCTGTCTATGCAGGTGAGTTATACGCCCAGGGGGACATACTATGGGTGGCTGATCGTCACAGTAAGTAGGATAATAAACTAAAATATGTTTATTACCCTTTCAATTACTGAAGAAAAAAAAATATGTGGCCCCAATTAGAAATTTGCTGAGCGTCGTTGAAAACAAAGTGGTGCGCTAAAGCTACCACTCGTGCAACAGGTTTAAGGCTGGCGGTGCGAAAACGTGGATGATACCACCACCCCGCGCTTATCAGCGACGTTTTCGCACCACCAGCCTTAAACCTGTTGCACAAGTGGTAGCTTTAGTGCACCACTGCGCTTCCCACGCAATTCAAATCTTTCCAAAATTTACTGATATAGTGGTTTTCGACGACACTCAGCAAATTTCTTATTGGAGCCATCTTTACTTTTAGTAATTGAAGAAGTTAATAAACAGATTTTAATTAATTATCCGACTTATCATGACGATTAGCCCCTATATATGTCACCCTGGCCGCATAACTCGGCTGCAAAGACCACATTAGTGTGGCTTTCAGGGATTTTTTAAACAAATCGGTAAAGCCTAAAAAATAAATACCCTGTATATAACTTGGTGAATGCTGGTGCAACATACACCTTGTGACAAAAAAAAAAAAAAAAAAAAAGGCATAATCAAATTGCCTTTTGTCTGATAGACTGCAACATCCTGTCAAGTAGCTTGCATATATATCGTGCAGTTCGAAGCTTGGGCATCAGGAAAGGGTTAATGAATCATGTTGATTAGTTTACTTGAAACCTCTATTACGCCTCCATCTGTTGAAGGACACAATCGGTGAGGTTAAAATTGAAACTAACTACCAATGGAATGAAAGCTTGCAAATAACATTAATGAGCTCAGCTTGATTTTTAGGGCACGTTTATTGTTGCCAGTAATGTGCATAATTTAAATTAAAAATTAAGTATTCTTTGCAGTGAATGCTAACAAGTGGCTGCAGCAGTCTCAACATCCAGTAGAATTTTGGCATATTTTAATTGTTACTTTAGTCATGTTTATTCAATATAGTGAATTGAGAAGAGTCCTTTTTCTTTCACATTTTATGCAGAGGTGTGAAACTCCAGTAGAATAAAGACTTTGGTTTATTTATTGATTCAACATTCATCTAAATTTCCATAAAATGTGACAAAATATGATGTATTTTATGTTTCAAGCATAGAGAAAACAAGCTGCATATGTAATGCATTCAAAAATCCTGTGGAGGTATAATAGTATACAACACACATGCCTGTCCCCATGTAATGCAAGTCGTGTACTCTCTTCCACCCTTAAAGCTGCCATGCTCACCATGCTTTTCTTAGGGGGGTCAGATATCTAGACAGCATGCTGCCTTGCAGTGTGGCATTTTCAAGGATCGAGGTGAGCAACAGGGCGATTTGGGAGCATGTACCACACTTTCGATATTTGGCATTATCATTCTTCAGACACTGACCAACAGCATGTCTTCTTAATGCACATGGCAAATGCAGTTGACCCGAAAGTGTAAAAAAAAACAAAAAAAACAGCAATCACATTGAAAGATCCACTTAGGGAAGATGCAAGTCGAAAAACCAATAATTTTTAACCAGCCAATTTTGTTTATCAGAATTTTCATATTTTATGTATAAAATTAATAATGTCTGGTTATGATTGCAAAATTAGTCAAATATGCATTCGAGTAACTCCTGGCTACCCAGGAAGGCATGAATTTGAGCCATTTTCGTGTGCATGGTTTTTGAAATTGTGACGTCAGCTGCCATCACATTTACTTTGAGTAATAGGAATAGCCATCTCCTCCATCGCATTCTTCTGCAGCTTCAATTTCTCACGGAAAATTAACAATTATTATTTTTCCCAACGTGAAAGAGTCACTAGATACCTATGATAATATTCAAATGTGTTTTTCTCTTTTTGTAATTTGGGACATCCTCACACTTTGTGCACAAGAATATTTGTTCGTAACATTGTCCTATCGCAACCATATTTCGAATGCATATGCTTTTGCATACGTAGAATGCAACTATTGAGTTTTGGTTAGAATGTGTGTATGTATATGTATATATATATATATATATATATATATATATATGAGAAAAAAAATTGAACTTTTGTAAACCTTTTGAAAGTGGAATTTTTGCAATTTTCAGCTATTTTAGAATAAAATAGGTCTTGCACAATTTTTTTTTGTTGATTGCACTCAGTGGTTTAAAGGGAGCGAATTGGCTTATTTTACTAGCCTCTTTTAAGTGTGTTGCCATGCATCAATGCGTGTGCATGGATTTTTGTTTTTGCACGTGCATTGCACATAGAACATAAAACGCAAGCTATATAAAACTAACACCAGATTGATAAAAAGATCAAGCACTATCAACGGCAAAGATTTCGTTCAGTTATCGTAAATAATGAAAAAAGAGGCTTTCCCCTGGCACGTGTCCCCAAGCTGTATCCAAGGAAGTATGCAGGAACAAAGGAAATGGCCTTTTTTTCACGTGACATCAGCAGATGTATTCATTTGATGTGCCTACAGATGGTTATTATATTATATGGACTGCAGATGCAAATTCTGCTTGCAAGTAAAAAGTAAGATGGCTACGACTTTGAAAATACAGAAGGAAACAACCTGGCAGGTGACAATAGGCAGCCATACACCGTAAGTTGCACATTGTATTTTCTGCTCATTTTAATGCCATAAACTGCTTGCCAATAAACCAATAACGACAATACCAAAACAAAAAAAGGCCGAAAATGCTCTACCTGCTCCCATCGCTTGTTGCAAAATAGCACTCTACAATTTGCTGCCTGCTGAACACATCTGTGACCTACTCCCTGTGCTGAAGCTTTTGTGTGCACTGTCACATATCTTCAGGGTGATGCTTCTCCCAGAAACATGGGAAATAATGTGGCTGCATTAAGTTTGGAGAAGATTGTACCATACTGCGTGGAACACTAAAGTGAACCACAGCATAAGTAAGATGAGCAAGATCAACCACATGTTCATATAAAACACAATGGCTATTCTACAAGCGCAATAAAAAAAAAAAGATGCGCTGAATTAGTGTGTGATACTATGTAAATAATCACAACTTATGTAAACCATAGGCGGTATGCACTGGCACCGCTTTGTAATTGTGGGCATTCCCTTCAATAGTATTTCCCTTCACACTATGTAGATGATCTTTTTCCACATGCCAAATGCCTCAGTGCCCATAAATATGGCAAAATGACATGATGTGAATTCCTCCTAGTGTTTTCCAAAATGTGACAAAAGCAGAGCAGTCATTAGAATTTTTTGCAAGCGACAAAGCTAAATTTGTTACTGATGAGTCAAGTATGTTAAATGCACATATCTGTAAGAGAAAAAAAAAATCACAGCAGTTTAAAATGCAGTACACACATATAGAATTCTCCCCTAGGAAAAAAAAGTGGTATGCATTAAAATGACTTGTTCTCAGTTGATGCACTCAAGTTCTAGGCACCTTGTTTAAATTATTAAATGGGAGAAGACTTCAAAGGCACCTTGTGGCCTGTACAAAACAATGGTGCAATAAGTGACTCCCATTCCAGTTTACTACTGCATTAGCATACAACTTGAGTGAACCATATACATATTAGTGAACACTTAAAAATCTGCTATAAAAAAAATTATTTTTTTAAAATTCTCAAGACATTTTATTATGGTAAAATGTCTCCAGTGGACAACTCTTAGTCCTTCCAAGAAGCTCAAGTTCATTCAACTGACAACTTACTGTTCGTTAGTGGCTCCAACCTATGTGCAGTAGTAGCTCACAAATGCAACACTCCAACAAAGTCTACACACAAAAACTATACAGTTTCAGAAATACAAATTAATAGGGGTACACTGCTACAAGCAGTCCTCAATAGTATACACATTTTCACAACTTGTTTGTACAACGACAAACATGCAAAAAGCCGTACTGGGAAAAGCCGTTCCAATTTTTTTGCACCTGGGTTCCTGGGGAACTCCGACGAGCTCTGAGCGGCGACCCAGTTTATCACTCTTCATTAATTTACGACTTTAAGGCCACTCGTATCGGCATAAGCTGTCTTTAGCGTGTGGCCGGGCAGATGCCAACAGAACGCAATGATGAACTCTCACTGCTTGGGTGGAAGTTGGGTGCGTTGGCCATTGCCACGTGGACATCCAATTGTGTGCCTAACGGGTTGTCCTTCAGGGTGAATAAGGTGGCAACGGTGGCAGGCTGTGCATGCACGTCAAGTCCTGTCGGTAGGGCCATATCTCGGAGTGGGAAATGCCTACTGCCAGCGTCTCGCGAGCGTCGTCATCCAGCAGCAGACTGTCCATGGCCGAGTCCCCCGCTAGTGTGCTCGGTGTAGAGCGCCGGAGCAAGTTAGCGCCCGCGGCCAAGACGGCAACTGCTCCTGCAGCTGCCACCAGGTGGTAGCTCACACTGAAGCGCACCTGGACCCGGGAAGCACGACTCGGCTTGGTGGCCTCCTGCTGTTCTTCCATCAGTGTTGCCACACAGTAGCACGTCCCCACAACCCCGAGGCACAGGACCACTGCAAGAGGAACCCACATATCTAACCATGAACTAAAAAAAAAAAAAAAAAAAATCTTTCAGCCTTTTTATTTTGGTGAAGAAGGAAGACCAGCGAAGCTGTACTACGGTGGGAATGAAGTAATGGCCACCCGCAAGTCGGCAAGCCAGAGTGGAAAGGCTGGAAAGGTTGCCACGATCTATGAGCGACGGCGGCAAGCAGACAACCGGCAAACACAACACTTTGGACAGCTACCGCCGTCTGCGAGCGACGGCGGCAACCAGAGAGTTGTGTCGACATTTCTGAGCGGACGGACCCGATCCTGGGGAACCTAGTCCTTAACAGCTCCGCTGTAAAAAAGATACTATCAATGAGGATTTTACTCTACTTTTAAGAATATTAGTTCAGCCAACTGGCTCTGACATGTAATGGCTCAAAATGGAGCTAGTATAATGTTACGTGATCGCAATCATTTTAGAGACTCTGATGAAGACATTAGAATCGTGGACTTGTTTGAATTATAGACGATAAAGAGAAAATATGGAACTGCAAAAAGAGTCGCTATGTTCGAAGAAATTATGCCTGCAGCTGACTTTGCAGGTGCGGACTAATTGCCAGAGTGATTGCATTTTTTAGAAAAGTTGACTCTGATATATTCTAGGAGTGCCAAACTCATGCACATTAGTTTTTGGTCTATGGGCACTCCGGAATACACATTTTACAGCAACTCACTTTCACGACAAAGTTTCGAAGAATACTACAAATGACTATTTTCGCGCGCTCAATATTTTGCAAATTTTGGGGAGCGTGGGTTTCGGGAGTATTTTGCAGGCACGAAATTTAACAATTTGGAGTGTTATGCTATATATCCGTTATTATGAGGCAATATACAGGGTGTTTTTTTTTTTTTTTTTAAGCTTTGCAGGTTTGTTTAAAACAAATTGTGGAAGCTACACTTATGTGGTTTGTGCAGGTGAGTTATAGGCCAGGGGGACATAGTATAGGGGGCTAATCGTAAGGATCAGTCGGCTAATTAAGTACAATATGTTAATTAACTTTTTAATTAGTGAAAATAGACATATGGTTCCAATTAGAAACTTGCTGAGTGTCATCCAAAACGACTAAATCAATACTTTTTAGAAATACTTTGAGCGCGTGGGAAGCGTAGTAGTGCGCTAAAGGTACCACTCATGCAACACGTACAAGGACGGGGCTATGATAAGAAACGAAAAAATCGCGCGGGCGCGTTATCGCATCGGTAGCCTTGTTCCTGCTGTACAAGTGGCAACTCTAGCGCACTACTGTGCTTCTTACGTGCTCAAAGTCTTTCTGAGAAATACTGATTTAGTGGATTTCGATGATGCTCAGAAAGTTTCTAATTGAAACCCAATGTCTATTTTCACTAATAAAAAAGTTAATTAACAAATTTTACTTAATTAGTTGACATATCGTTACGATTAGCCCCCTTATACTATGTCCCCCTGGTCGTATAACTCACCAGCACAAACCGCACAAGTGTAGCTTTCACGGTATTCTTTAAACAAATCTGTAAAGCTTAAAAAAAGAAATGCCCTGTGTGTGTGAGATCAATTCTTCACAATAATTTCCAAGTCACAAAATTTGCAAAAATTCACAAAAATTAAGTCGTTGACGGTTGTCTCACCGGTCAGAACACTGCAGAAAGCATTGCGACGGATCACTCTCAGCCATTTATACATCACTCCCAAGGCGTCCATGAAGAACTGGAGCAAGCTACTTAGGATTGCCAGGAAACATAACACTATAAGGACCCTCTGGAGGCTCACAATGGTCGGGGTGACACAGTCCTTCATCTCTGCACAGATTACAACACAAATGCAAGTCACTTGTTAGTCAAATACCACTTTAGTACAGAAAGATGCTATACGAAGAGAACCAACTACCGACTATGACAACATACAGCACAACATATCTACAGGCCACAAAAGAAAGTGTCTTGAACGATGCAGGAATATTACTGAAACAATACAATTTAGCACAGTTCATCCAACTATTCGGAGACAGGACTCCAAGAACTTGACACCACTGGTATGGGACAGAAGGAGGATGCCACAGAGCCCTTTTTTTTCCCATATCCAAGGTGATTCATGAGAGGGGCATGGGAAAGATATTCTTCACACCTACAGTTTGTCATTCAGCAAACTTCCAACTTTTTCACCTCTAGCAAAAATGTTTCTTTACCCCTTAAATAGCATAAAAGTCACGAAAATGTATGATTTTACAGTGTATCAAACTACATGTGCAGAGGATGACACAGTTAGCACAAACAATTGCTGGTTTTCAGTTTTTATCTCACAAATGAATGTATCCAGTCAAAACTGCTATTATGGCAAAAACTGGGGTTTGTATGGATAAGAAACAGAACTGCCAATGACATAGTCAACTGTGTCGCACACTATGCAGGAATATTTCTGGAATTTTTCGACTTTATATTTTGAAATGAATGGGAATGTCTTGCCTTCAAAACATTCCACTGCATGCAGTGGATATATGGCCAGGTTATACCCCATTCACACTGGCTGCCTAAAGGACCTGTAGCTTAGGTCCCAGAGATAAAGTTTCCTGTATCAAAAGGTGTTCAGGATCACACGGCAAATAAACAGAGGGTTTAGGGTTGATGTTTATTGCACCGGGAATAGCCCGGCTAAACCGTTGGGCGAACAAACAATATATAATTTTTGGTCTAAACAGGTTTGAGACACATTCTTTACTTTATTAAAAGTGGAATATGTCGTTTCAAAACAAATTAATAATTGCTTTATGGATTTCATTGCATGGTGCAAGTAAAAAATCAGCTTTTCTTTAGAATGTCTCGCTGGTGTGGCCAAATTTCCCGCCGTGTTACCTAATCCAAATCCAAAGGAAGGAGGTACACAAGGTGCGAAACGTGATCGACAACTCTCCGTGTTTCCCGAGTTTGCTCTGCTACTTCTTTGCGTCTGCCTCCGGGTCCTCACTCCAACGTTCTTCCTTTGTCGCCGGAGTTCGCCGATGTTGTCCTCCCAGAGACGAATTAGCGACCATGTTTCCACCTCGGACCAGTGAACTCGAGAGCCTTTCTTACTGGTGCCGCTAGTGCTGGCACCCAAGTCCACAGGTCCACCAGGCGAAATCATGGTCACAAAAATGCTCTGGGCAGGAGAAGCAGATGACTCGTCGTCGCTACTCGAAGTAGAGTGTACTTGCTACTCAAAGCACGTACAGCCGCCATTGCGTTCGTGCCACCGCTCCTGCCCGCTGTCGCGGGTATAAATTTCTCACTAGTGTCTTCCATCAGGTCTGTGCTCACGTTTACTTTATAATCTTTCCCTTTGCAAATATTATTTTTATTACAATGCAATAAACAAAGCAGAAGCATATATGCTACATTTTTATTTGGAATTCATAGGTCCGAGGTTACTCCCTGTAGCTGTAAAGGGAGGTCTGCAAGCTCCGTTTATTCTAAACCCTCCTTTAGCGAAGGAAACCTTTGTGCGCCGTGTGAATACAAACTCCATCTCCCTTTAGGATAGGGACCTATGCTAAAGGTACCTTTATACCGCCCGCGTGAACGGGGTATTAGTCCTGCATAGTATAGGCCTCCTGCGCTGAAGCTTCGAACAAACTGTAGCGCCCTCCTTTTGGGTACTACAAGCTCAACTGATTTAGCCTCGCACTACTTATGGCACGTTGGTTGAGCTTTTTTAATTTTGTCTTGTGCTGAAGAATGAAAAACACCTTTGGACGCAAGAAATCGGCCAGACTCAACGCCGCAAGACAATCAAAAGTGCCAAATTCATTACACCACCGCTAGGGTACGCGTCTCTTATCTCTGGGTGGTGACGTCAAAACACCTGTGAAGCGACGCTTTCATTTTTCTTTTTCTTTGTCATGTCTACTTTGGAACGCGCGGAACGGCTGTTCTTGGCTCACGCGCTTAGCGTCTTAGCTTTGACGGCGTTCGAATTTTTGTTGTTTCTTTGTATTTTCATCGTGATCTCGCGCTCGGCACCAGAGCTGGCACGCTTCTGCATGCGTGGCAGTTTGAGACGCTAAAGTCTGTACTACCCAAAACAAGGCCTTTCCGCAGCACCCCCTGGGCAACGCAGGAGGCCCATTGTTGGTGACAAGTTGAGTTCCGGGGAAGCTCCTCCCACCCCTTTCTGCTTTAGCAGAGCGAACGCTGAAGAGGATGCGACCTCTCCAGCGTTTGCTCTGCTAAACTATGATGGCCAGAAACCACTCAACGAGCGCTGTACACCAATTTGCACCCCAGTCAATGAAGCAATTAGCGAGACTAATGTGATAGTAGTGTCAATCAATTTGGCCTCCTCAACGGTAAACAACTCCACCAAAAACAAATGCCGCACTTGCCTTCATTCAATCCGTAGTATACAAAGGAGGGTGGTCGAGACAGTCCATTGACAAACAGCCGCGGGGACGTCTCAAAGTAGCCCACATAGAAGAACTGCTGCACACCAAGGTATTTGTGGCCGCAGCCTCCCCCCTGGAGGTAAAACCAACGTGGGTGCACCAGGGCCGTGGATAGCGTAGCAATCACGACGATGCTCAGGATGGCTGCAGGAAGGTTGCGCTCGCGCTCCTTGAGCCTCCAGCGCTGTGGCCGCCGCGTCAACGTGCGCTCCAGCGGCATAGTGTGCATGTCTGGCCCCGACAGCAACTAACGGGCCATCCTCTAGCCGGATCCCCGCAGGACGATCCTCCTGTTAGAAACAAGCCATCCCCAAGCGCACTATTAGCACTATGGCCCATCTTCAGAGGGGCAAGGCAGGATACAACTGGCTACCGGGGTTAAGTAGTCTGTGCCAGTGCTAATTGTTGCACTCGCGGGCGCAATTAACGCCAATGTAGCACAGCGGATGCTGTCGTAAGAGGCTCACGAAGGATGTGCGATATACATGGGCCGTGACGCTGAGGAACCTCGGTGAATCAGAGCGAGAAACAGTCGCCCTTGGTTCAGGTGGCGTAAGAACTTAACAATATATATGCATATTTTTTTTTTCTTTTTCGGTTATCAAGAGGTTTTGATATTTAGATGGAAGTATCGTGCTTACATTGAGTTTTTCTTGGGTGGTCGGAGCATATCGGGCAAACACAACTTGCAGGATTTTCTCGCTGTCGTTGCTCTGGTAGAATCGCAAATATATCAACGAGGGGAGTGTGCAGCGGATTACCTATTGCGTTAAGATTTGTACGGATAAACAATAAATTAATCGTCGCGTTCACTGCCAGGAGATAGATAGGACCGCTAGCCCGATAGGAACACAGATCTGTGGCCTGTGGATAGGGCACTTTAGCTTTAGCAACACGAACCACAGAAAGATGGTGCGCACGGCGGAAATGACGAATGCGAAATAAATAAACAAAATAACAAAGTGGATTGTGGCTGTGGCTTTTCTTGGATAGAAAAATACACGAATTGTTGATTTGCTGTACACGCTGTAGCATAAAATACAAAGATGTGGCAGCTCGTTGCTCGGTCTGGAGCCTGGTAACGTCCTAGTAACGTCTAGGTCAGCTCGGACTCGGAGCTCAGTTGGCTCCGTTGGCTCCCGCTCAGTCCGTTCCACTGTGGTTGCTGTGGTCCGTCCGTTCGATAGCCTCAGTAGTTGCCATCATCATCATTCAGCAATCGCAGCCAGCGCCATTAGATATATGGCGGCCAGGGCGGCCAGGCATCACGGACGGCATCAGCATCACTGGCATCGCCACTCGCCCAACCACAGCGCCGAACTTGCCGCTCGCCGCCACTGGCTCGATTACAACGCCATATTTTGTTCGTGAAGTCGCGTGGGGGTCTGATCCTCGACGTTATAGCTTGTTTACAATGTCTAAAAGACACAGAATTGATGTAGGAGACGGGCCTGTAACTAAGAAAAGGTTTGTGGCTATACTGTTCTAAGCTGCTTTAAAGGTGTCCCCCGAAGGAACCTTTTCATTCATTGTTTATTAAGCCTATTTGCGCAAAGGAACCGTCAGGTTTTCAAGATGCCTGCTAAAACTAGACAGTGAGTCCCATTGGCGAAAGCTTCCACTTCGGAAAGCCTGCAACTTCTACTAGTGATCGCTTATATGGGCCTCGTGGAAAGAGATTACTTCGCTAACTGCGAATTTTGTGCGTTACTTGCGTCAGTGAGCGCCAAGAACCTTGCATTCGGATGAGAACTTCTGTCTAAAAAGAAATCGTCTTGTTTATTCGTTGCTGGTAGATTGCGCACTATCTTTGAAAAATCTAAGTTTTGGGAGTGTGAAAGGTACTATGACTGCTTAGTGCTATGGTCATTTTGTACGAGCGTTATTCGAGGCCCGCCAATGTCCGTGGCTTCCTCTAGACGCCGGTAAACGTAGATCGTACGTTTTGGGTATTTTATCGTTGCATTGATTCGCGAATACGACGTTTACTAGCTTGTATGTTACAGTTGTAAATAATGCTAAGGTTGTTCATAGAACATGTTTTTACACATGGTTTTGAGGACGATGGAGGAGTTTTATGCTTGGAACATTTTTATCCACTGAATTTTTGCCGTTTCATGAAGCACCATAGGATGGATTTCACAATAATTACTTCACCAAAGCGGCCTATCCTGTCAGCTCAGACGTATTTAGAGCTTTTCCTAGAGAAAGGAAGTGTGCTCCCTCATTGAACATGCCTATGGCTCTGTGACAAGTGCACTGCAGAGTATCTTGTACCATGAGTGGTTTCCACATTTATGTGAATGCCTGTGTTTTGCCTCCCCAAAAATGTGAGCTAATCAATCGCTTCAGTGATAAATGATGCAAACATTTTTTAGTCATCTTTCGTCTAGACTGGAATGAGAGCTGTGAGTGCTAGCTGGTAGCTAGGTTGCAGACTTCCTGAATTTCATGAATAGGTGCAGATGAATGTTGACTGGTAGTGAAAAAATAAAATTGTATATAATGAAAAAAACGCAAAGAAACACCTGCGTCTTCACCGTTGCTAGTTCAAGATTGGGAGACAGCAGTGACGTGTTGGACCCGAATTGTAACTTTTTGCAGAAATTTTATGATTTTCACAGCCTCCATGATGTGAGTTTGTGGGTAGGGCAGTTATGTATATTCAGCCTTGCAAATTGAGGCTCCTTAAAGGACCTCTGAAAAGAAAAAAGTTTTTTTTTTTTTTTTAAACATTCTGGTGTCAAAAAATAAATTTTGCGAAAAAAAAAAAAAAAAATTTTAAGCAATATTGACAGCGAGAGATTTTTTTTTAATGCTGCGCGCGAAGTCCGTGATGTCACTGGTCATTCCGGAATGACCATCGCAGTCGTGAAGGCGAAGCCTCTCCTCCACGCGGCCTAAATGCCGAGAGAGAAAACAAGTGGAAAGGGAAATCGCGGCTCGCACCCTCAATATTGCTCTAAAAAATGTTTTTCTTCGCATAAAATTTTTTTTGACACGCGTGTCCCAACCAGACTGTTTAAAAAAAAAAAAACATTTTGTTTCTTTTCAGGGGTCCTTTAACTATTTCTTTGACTTTCTTGTTGTGTTTAGCAACCGTTTTCTATTGATAATTCAATATAGTGCTCATATCAAGCAAGTCATGGAAGAGCAAATTTAATAACCGTATAACGTCTACAAATTTTATCCTGAAATAAATATTAGCAAACCTTCAGCCTGCTAATAGTTTACTGGTACATTGAAGACTCGGTGTTGGTTGCTGTCACTTGCAGCTGATGCTCCAGTCTGAAACATGAGCAAGCTTGCCTTGGCACAAACCTTAATTTTGCTTAATGCAGAAACCTACTGTGATGTTCGTAATTTATTGGTATTTCAACATATTTTTCAAGACCGCAAACACACTCATGGTGTTCGGGTCATTTCAATCTGCACTTTCTTTATGACCGTATTGCTGTGCCAACAGCAATGTCTGACAGATCAGTTGCCGCTGAAAACAACCACAGTGAAGCTTAATTCTCCTGCTCCATCCTAGATTGTTTTTTCTTTTGTCGCAGTGCCAGCTGTTAGGCAGTCACTGAGAGAAAGAAATGGAACAGAAGAAACAAAAACAGTGGTTAGTTTTCTGCATGGCCATGAGATTCTATTTCATTGAACTTAAAACCATTCTCCAGACCAAAAGTCATCCGTGTTACAAAAGAAAAGCTGTTAAAAATAACTGGCCTGCACCGATAGTTTGTTTTATTTCAACTGTTTTATAACTTTATAGAAAGTTAACCTTACTAATGTTGTAAAGAAGTGTTAGGAAAAGTTTATTGCATGCAAGCATTTAATTGTTCATTCTACTTGTTTTACTGTCTGCTCACTTTCATTATCCGTCGAAATGCTGTTTCAATATTGTAGGAGTGATTGTAAAAGTTTGTTTCGAAGCTTGTAATCTAATGTATTTATCCTAATGTGAGTTCACCTTAGTACATCTATGCGAACAGCGAAATTGACATGTCTCGGTGGAAAACTAGTTTAGTTTCACTGCAAGATATCTTTGTGATGAAGATGTCCAAAACTTTTGTTCAAAGTATTGGAAAAAGAAATACAAATCTGTTTAAGAGAACGGTTCCTAGGCTTCATGTGAGAGTCACCCAAAATGTTTTACAATTATGTGAAGTCGCAGAATGCTAATAGATTTGTGAAATCAAATGTAAGTTCAGATCTGAATCTACGAAGATTGGTTTTGCACAGACTCTCTTTTCCTTCGGAGCCTGTGTTTGCTTTATTTTCTGTCTATTTTGCAAATTTGAAACAGAATATAGTTTCCTATATGCGCTGTAACACCCAGTAGCTGCATGTATCCGAGGGTTTCAGCTCAATTAATTTGATCTTTTTCAGGGAAAGAGACCTTGACAGAGAGTACGACCGGGATGACCGGGGTCGAGATCGAGGAGACGAGAACTGCTACAGCGCTCCTTCAGTGACCATGGTAAAGGATTGAATACCGGTTTTGTGGAGTCTGCATTTCGGCCGAGTCCACGCGTCTGCTTTCTTGAACTAAATGTCTGGGCTTTTTCATACACATGTAATGAGTGACATGTATTGCAATAACAAAAATACATTTTGCTGTGTGTAAGTATTCACTGAGTATGACGCCTAGCACAAACTAGAAATCGTCAGTTTTTTGCCGTTTCTGTCTTAGAAATAAAGGCGGTGATCAAAACTCCTAGAGTGGTATAAAGTGCTTGTTCAGGGGACCAAGTTAGGCGTTGAGATAAATGTGAAAAAGAATGGATGTGGTGTTGCCCTGTGTACTTAATTTTACACAACCCCCAAATTTATATTTGGCTTAAGCCTTGCACAAAGGAGCTTCTATACCATAGGACAGTGGTCTCAAACTCATTTGAGTGTGGGGGCCAGATATCCCACACCAGAAAGGCCGAGGGCCATCGTATGATAGGAAGAAGGGGGGGGGGGGGGGGGGGGGGTCGTTCAGAAGATTTTAAAGAGAACAGACCTCGGGGGTGCATTATGCTTTTTGGAAACTCGCTGTGGTTTGCCAGTGACGTCTTTAGATTTCATTTGTTTATATGACTACTTTGGGCCCTGGCCAGATGTGACAACGTGAATTAAGATGACGTGCACCGCCAACGTGCTGGCATTATTAATAGAACAAGAAAGCAAATAGACTGTCATTTCTGTTGCTCAATTCAGTCACGAATTAACCAAGCTCAACATGTCTCTAAAAACAATGAGTTAATTTGACAGTTCTTGCTCTCCTGACGATTTTTATTAAACCATTCCGAACAAAAACTTGTCTTTTAATGGGGAAATTTTTTCTAATGCGAGAATAACGAGCTCGTAGCTTTATCTTTGGCAGTTGCTCGTGCCGATCGAGAGTCTGCGCAGCCGAGATGCATCATTCAACGAATAGCTCGCGCTTGCGTCCCAGTATCGAAACTGTTGTGCATTACAAAAAACTGGGATGCCAAAAAAAAAGCAAAACAAAGGGCAAAAGATTACTGATCACCTATTCACAGATGCGAATAGGTGAAAAGAGCAGAGCTACTTTTCGAGCGAAAATGAATCGACGACATGAGGTCACTATGGCGCATGCCATTTCTTTCCCTCGGGACATGGCAACCGGGACTCGTAGCCGGATGCCTGCGGGCCGCGTCCCAGCAAGTCGCGGGCCGCATGCGGCCCGCGGTGCGTGTTTGAGACCCCTGCCATAGGAGGACCAAACTCTCTCGTAATAAATATTTTGTAAGCTGCAACATAAAGCTTCCCATTTGTTGCAGCACAGAAGATTGGTATACTAAGCCAAAATAAGAAATCAATGAAATTTCAAAAAGAAATTAGAAACACTGGTTTCTATTTATCTTTAGTCTTAAAGGGAAGCTACGGAGGTTCTTGAAAAAAATGAGTTGGACGTGAATTGTAGTGTATTTTACCCCGTAAACCCGAATACCCATACCATTTGCTATGCAAGTATTGTTAAACGCTAGAAAATGCGAAAGGCAGTCACTGTACGTGAAGTCATTGACGGATCTTTTGGCTGCCCAAGGCTAGGGAGGTGGGGCTTCAGCTCTATTTTGAAATTGCTATTATGGCTCTCCGGCGCGTTGCATTGAATCATAATTGTGATATCTGTTATTCTAAAGGCCAAATGAACGCAATTCAAGTGTCTTTTCTCAAATGCAGAACTGCCCCATCTTCCCTTTAAAGGAGTCATGAAACGCTTTTCCAACTTTTTCCTGTTTAGCTTCCCTCCTCAACTCACAAATCGCGCATTCTACCAAACAGTTCAAGAAGACAGAAAGGGGGAGTCACCTCTTGCTCGGACTCTCGTTTGTCTAATCCGGACACATCCATTCTCCCCCTAGAAGATTAGCCGTCGCTCAAAATTCAGACAAAAGTTGCTTTCCCCACCCCGTTCACCCCGAAGCTGACAGTGCTGTGGAAGCTACGTGCTCCTTGGGCCAGCCACATTTTTGTCACGTGATCACGCTCTCTCGCGCATACCCACGCGCAGAGAATGAGGTGATGTGATGAAAGGGGAGCGGCTGATTGGTTCGGCAAGCGTGTAGCTTCCACCACAATGTCACTTGGGTGACGGATTAAGTGAGCTCCGGTGTCGTGTGACGTTCGTTTGGGCCCGGTGACGCGCTGCGGGGTCCCGATGACGCGCTGCGGGGTCCGCGGATGTATCTCTGAGAAAAGGCAGCGAGCTTACGAAGGGAAGGAGGTACGAAATAGTCCGCTGTGGTTTTCCAATTTCCGTACCGAAAGTCAGGCTTTTGACTTTCTACCTTTCTTCTTTTGGCCCACTGAACGATGTGCTATTAGTAAAATACCAATTAAAATTGATTCATTGCAGTCCAAAATTCGTTTCATGGGCCCTTTAAGGCTGAACTGCATGGAGCGAATATGCAACGAATAACTGACAAACTTTGCGCGGCGGCATGCTCACTTTGTGCTCGACGCAGCAGCCACTGTGCTGATGCCACTGCGCTGATGCCACTGCAGAGCGAACGCTGCCAGGCGAAATTCGTTTCTTTTTTTTTTTTCGCACCATGGAGTTCAGCCTTTATGTGATATGTGACATGGTATTTTGCTCAGCCGTTGTCCTCTGTAACTGGTAGTGCAAGTTATGGTAATTAGAATTTGAGATAGACACTGGCATTTGGGGCTGTTGGTGCTTGAGCTAGGATCTGAACCAGTGCCATTGTGTTTGCAGTCTCAGCAGCTGAATGCCCTGACAGGACTGCCTTATTCCAACCGCTATTACGAGTTGTTTCGCAAGCGCATTGCCCTTCCTGTCTGGGAATACCGGGACAAGTTCTTCGAGTACCTTGGCACCCACCAGATCCTGGTGCTGGTCGGAGAGACTGGTTCCGGGAAGACTACTCAGGTAAGCTTTGGAGCGGTGAACTGCCGGCTGTCATGTTCACTAGCCCCTACATAAGTACTGTTGCGGACAATATGAGCTGAAACAGCGCTCCGGCCGGCGCACGGTACTACCTGCGCCGCCTGTCGCCTTGCTCCGCACATAAAGGGCACCCTGAGGGCGAGATAAATTATCACTTGCGCTCGCTGCGCCACTGCGCTCTTCCGGCCGTCTGCTAGCGGGACGGCCTGTGCGACAGAGGGGTGTCCGTGGTAGGGCGGCAGGGGGGGGAGAGGACAGAAGATTACAGTGGTCGTCCATTTTTTTGCAATTGATTTACTTCATTCTGTCGCCTAGAATCAAGTAGAAAAAACGCTGACTGATGAAGAAAAAAATGTTGCACTATCTTAAATTGCAGCTACGATTATCGTTTTTCAAAGTCCCATCAAATTACATTGCAGGTTGTTTTTATTTGATTAAGTGCATCTGCAAAGTAGGACATTGTAAAATATAAACCAAAATCTTTTTACCGGATTTAGGCCGACTCCAAGGTATTTCCTTCTTTTTCTTTTTCATTAAGCACTGCTGTTTTGAGAACAACGGTAACCATACATGTCACTGCAAAGGGTTTGTAACCTTGACTGGAATAAAAATGTTCAAGAATATTATTTTAGTATTACTGGAAATAAAACTGTGAGTGGCTGTCTGTAGTAATAACACAAATGTTTCTGAAGCTATGAGTGCTTCTTTGAAGTGGTCTAGGTCTGAGTTGCGATTTCTCTTTGAGAAGTCGGTTCCAGTCTTTAGCTATTTTAATGAGAAAATAATGTGCAAATGTTCCTTTCTTGAGGCAAGGGTATGTAACTTCGAAGGAGCTGCATCAAAGATGGCTAAGCAAGCTGCTCAATATTATTTTTATCCGACAGGCATTTAAAATGTGAGACATGGATTTGGTCGGAGGCTGAGTATACACAATAATGAAGTTTTTTTGTTCAAAATGGTAGCTAGCTATACAAAGAACGACCAGTGTTTTATTTAGCCATCCAGTAGCCACTCTGATAGGAATTGTGGAGCTGCTCGATTGATCTCCTAGTATCAGTTTTTTTTTTTCTCTTGTTAGGTGAGCAGATGTAAAAAGTGATAAGAAAAGTGGCTGCCCCTCTTGAACGGTTTATTTTTCATGAGTGGTATTTGGTTGGCAAAGTGTTGGCATGTTAAGGGTCTAAGCAGACTTGTCCTTGGTGCTGCATATTAGTTGTGAATGTATTGAAAACAAAATAATTCTTTCTATCTGTTGTGAAGTGTGTAGCACCACATGAACCTTATCATGCTAGGTTTCCCTTTTAGTCATATAGACTAGAGTTTTGCGATTGCAGTAGAGCTTTCAGGACCGTGGTTGGCTCCGTTGCATAGTAGCTCATGATTTGTCTATCGATGCAGATCCCGCAATGGTGTGTGGAACTTCTGCGCAAGAAGGGAGGCCGCCGGGGTGTGGCATGCACACAGCCGCGACGAGTGGCAGCCATGAGCGTAGCTGCCCGTGTGGCCGAAGAGATGGACGTGGCGATTGGTCAGGAAGTCGGTTACAGCATTCGTTTTGAGGACTGCTCGTCCCCTAAGACTCTCCTCAAGTGAGTGAACACTTTCAAGTTTCACTGTTGGTTCACCGCTTGCTTGATCCTCATAATCGAGTTCAGGTACTAGAAGCATGGCTTTCATAAAGTGCACCAGTGATGCAATTGCTGCACCATTTGCACCTAACTGTGCCAAGGAGCTTACCCTGCTTCATCCTGTCACCTTTTGCCCAAATGTGAGGAATCTGTGCCAACATTGTACCAAAACTTGATTTCACTTTATTAATACTGAAAAGTATAATGGCTCAGGCCCCACTACACATCCAAATCGTTATGGTAGTCTTGTGCGAATTTTCAGAACCTTCGGTTATAGTTGCAAATAATGTACTATCCTATTAGATTTCTCTCTCAGTGTCAAACACTGACAGTATTGGTAATTTTCGCATTATCTATTATGTTCATAGCATGCTCTGGCAGGTAAGTTAGCTTTGTTGAGTGCGCTTCTCACCATGCTCTTGTGTACTGCACTGAAGCATCAACTGCAAAGTTGGCATCACAGTTTTGCTTATCTTAGCGCATCCGAGTGCTAAAGGGAAAGCTCTCCCCCAAAGCGGGACGATAAACACTTAGGTCGGGTATATTAAAAAAAGAAAGCAGCTTGGTAAGTGCTAATGTAACTGCTCTTGGTTGCAGTAACAATGTCTGAATAAAACTGTGGCTATTATTTATGATAGACTGCAGTATTCTGGCAATATCTTTTTTCAAATGCGAGATTTAGCAAGGGTACTTGTAAGAAAATTGATATGAAGTGCTCCATAGGCTTATTTTTATTTTAACTCTTGTTTAGTTGTTACCTTTATATAGGTTTTATCAGTTCGAGGCACAGCCAATAAAATAAATTAAAAGTAAATTAGATGAAGCAGTGGAAAGAAGCTTGGGAACAACCTTAACGACTTTGGCTGGGTTGTTTAAAGGGATACTGCACCAAGGAATTTAGTGCCCATAATAAGTGGCGCACGTTCTTTCCACGAGCCAGCAGCCGCGGGTGTGCGCGAGCACATGCAACAAAAATGACGTCAAAGACCTCCATTCGCGGTTAAGATGACAGTGAAATGTATGGGCTTCGAGCCAAAGGAGAATAAAGACACGTTTTTCATCTACACAGTGGTGTCTGGTGTAAAAGGTAAGCGATTAATTGGTCTAACAACCACATAGCTTTCACTTGTAGAGATGAAAAGCGTGTATTTATTCTCCTTTGGCCCGAAGCCCATGCATTTCACTGTCCTCTTAAAGGGATACTGAACCATAGAATTGAGTGTCCATAATAAGTGGCGCACGTTCTTTCCACGAGCCAGCAGCCGCCGGTGTGCGCGAGGACACGCAACGAAAATGACGTCAAAGATCTCCATTCGCGGTTAAGATGACAGTGAAATGTATGGGCTTCGGGCCAAAGGAGAATAAAGACAAGTTTTTCATCTAGACAGTGGTGTCTGGTGTAAAAGGTACGCGATTAATTGGTCTAACAAGCACGTAGCTTTCACTTGTAGAGATGAAAAGCCTTTATTTATTCTCCTTTGGCCCGAAGCCCAGGCATTTCACTGTCCTCTTAAGCGCGAATGGGGGTCTTTGACGTCATTTTCGTTGCGTGTGCTCGCGCACACCGGCGGCTGCTGACTCGTGGAAAGAACGTGCGCCACTTATTATGGACACTAAATTCTTTGGTTCAGTATCCCTTTAAGCGCAAATGGAGGTCTTTGACGTCATTTTCGTTGTGTGTGCTCGCGCACACCGGCGGCTGCTGGCTCGTGGAAAGAATGTGCGCCATTTATTATGGACACTAAATTCTTTGGTTCAGTATCCCTTTAAAGAAGGCATATTTATCGTTCACATGCCAATCTTTGTTATCTTGAAGTTCTACATACAAAATGTTACTGATATTCATAGTTCAAATAGAAGAGTTTTTTTTAAATCTGCATTAAGAATTTCAGTTCTATTACAACCTTTACATTTTGAATGAAACGTCAATTTTTCTGCTCAATATTATTCTAACATTATTTCAATGGAATATACTATTTGGTTAACATTTGATTTTATTCCTGGAATGGTCATTCCCAATAGTCCATACTGTCTTTCATCAGTCAGCATCTGGTTGCCATGCCTAGTGTTTATCTGTGCCACTAAACAGCTAGTTCTGTGTTTGAGGGAATCAATCCTGCCATGCATTTGATGCAAACAAAAGGTTGCACAGAAGTGTGAAGGCAAAGTAGGCATGTTTTTTAGTTGGATAGGCCAACACATGAATCTTAACATATAAGATTTGCAGTGGTATGATTAAAACTGAAGTGGTGGGCTTATGCTCCAAAAGTACTTTTTGCTGCTCCATAATGGACTTTTGGCTGCTACAAAAGGTGCTACAAAATGACTCGGGCCAATCACATCACTGGTGCACTTGACTAATGTAAAGGAATATAAAGTAAAAGACCTAGCTTCGAGATTTTATATTTCTGTGAGGCCTTCCACTGTGCTTGGTTGTTCATTTTCATAACATATGCATTATGTTGCCGACATGAGATAAAGCTCCTTCAATGACATCTTGTAGGAAAATTTATGGTCTGAGACAAAGGAAAGCATTATGCAGGAGAGCTTTTAACATTTTTTGTGTTGTGTGCCTCTTGTTTTTCCTGGTCTTGGGTTTGTCAGTGTGCCTGTATGTTGAGTATCCCCTCCTGTCTCCAGTTGAGAGAACTGATGCCAACTTTGACAGCAGTCCTCTCAAGCTGCCATCTTTGAGCTTGTAGCTCAAAGTTTGAATACACCATAGTGGCTTTCTGTGGTAGTTGGAGTAGGCATTGATAAATGAAAGAAAACACTAGTGTACAACAGAGTTGGCGTGGCTGCAGGTTCAGCTCACTCGGGGCAGTTTGATGCTTGACGCTAACCTATGAGAGAATACAGGTGCGGGCTTATCTTGCATTGGGGCCAACAGGGTTGTGAAGAAATATATTTTGCATTTTTAGGTTGGAAAGGACCTATAAAGGTAAATGATTTAGTGATTTCATGTGGATGACTTCATTCCCAGGTACATGACAGACGGTATGCTGCTGCGTGAAGCGATGAGTGACCCCCTGCTGGAGAACTATGGGGTGGTCCTGCTTGACGAGGCCCACGAACGCACGCTTGCCACGGACATCCTCATGGGCGTGCTAAAGCAGGTGGTGACCCAGCGTCCCGACCTCAAGATTGTCGTCATGAGTGCCACCTTGGATGCTGGCAAGTTCCAGGTAAGGGAGAGCAGAATGTCTTTGCTTCCAATTTATTTTTAACCTAAATTCTTCGCAATTTAATGCGCTACAAAATGATACTACTATTTTTAATTCATTAAAAATGAATGAGTAAATCAAGAGGCACTATCAGTTAGAAACAAGTCCTATTCTGGGCTCTGGAAGTGAATGTCACGCATTGTTTCATGACCTGCAGAACTATTTCGACCATGCCCCACTGATGAACGTGCCCGGGCGTACCCATCCCGTGGAGATTTTCTACACCCCCGAGCCCGAACGGGACTACCTGGAGGCTGCAATCCGTACAGTCATCCAGATCCACATGTGTGAAGAAGTTGAGGGGGACATTCTGCTGTTCCTCACGGGCCAAGAGGTGGGTCTTTGCATGCTTGCTGACAATGCTGGCAGGATCGATAAAAACTAGAAAACTTGCATGCCTGCCAGAGAAGGATATGGAAAGATGATTGGACTGTTGCTAAAGCCTCAGTCCGTTCCAAGCCTAGTTTAATGTCACGCCTATCCGGGCAAGAAACATGACGCAAACAGGCAGAGAGCCAAAAAAGACTGGAAGCAGAGCAAAATGAAGAAGACAGCCACTGTCTGTTGGCGCATTGCGTCACACTCCTTGCCTCAGCTGGCAGCGTTCGGACGTTAAGGCCGGGAAGGCGAACTCAACAAGTGGGAGATTAATACACATACCGTTATGGGTGTTCAACGGGACCGGCATTCGTGAAGGTACCAGCCGGGAAAATGCATTAACTGAGATCATATCAAAGAGGTTCTGCCGTAATATTTGGTGCTTTGTGTTTGTCTGCCATTCCCGCATATTAACTTCAATGGAATGCACACTTTAAAATTTTTGTGCAGGAAATTGAGGAGGCCTGCAAGCGACTGAAGCGCGAGATTGACAACCTGGGCCCCGAGGTGGGCGAGATGAAGTGCATTCCACTCTACTCGTCACTACCTCCAAACCTACAGCAGCGCATCTTTGAGCCACCACCACCGGCTAAAACCAACGGTGCCATTGGTCGCAAAGTGGTTGTCTCTACCAATATCGCCGAGACATCACTCACCATCGACGGTGTTGTGTTTGTCATTGACCCGGGCTTTGCCAAGCAGAAGGTAAGGGTCTCTTTTTAAGCCGTCCGGTGCTCACCAAACTTGCACGGAACACGGGAACTGTGTGTTTTCTCGTGGCAGCGCTATCCTGGTTGAAGCTAAACAATGCAATGCTTTGTCGAATGATACGTCACAAAACCGTTGCTCTGCTGCCACCAGGAGAGTGTTCCCACAAGAAACGACACAAATGCATGTTCCATCTAAGTTCAGTGAGCACCATACTTTTGTAGCGTGAGCTACACTGGCCGAGGTTGAGCAGTTTCACGTGGCTCCTGGAGAGCCGTGTTGCGCATGCGCGAGGAGCAGTGACGTCACACGGCGCACAGCTGGCGCAAAAAAGTAAAATTTGGGGGTTTTACGTGCCAAACCAACGACGGGCATCTGGCACGCCCCAGCGGAGGTCTGAGGATTAATTTGGACCACCTGGGGATCTTTTGACGTGTAACCGAAAGCTCGGTTACACGGCGCCTCCTCCGCAATAAGCCTCCGTCAGATTGCGGGCACCTCGGCCGGGATTTGAACCCGCCACATGAGGATCCGTAGGCCAGCGCTCTCGCCTCGGAGCCACCGAGGCGGCTGCACAGCTGGCGCGCCAAAGCCGCCGCGCGCAGCGGCGGCGGCGGAGCGCGCGCGGCGGCAAAGCGTGCCGCGGCGGAGCGCGTCTGCCGCCACGGCAGTGCGTCTGCCGCCGCGGCAGATGCACTGGCGCCGCCGCGTGCCCAGCTGTGCGCCTCCGTTGCGCAGTAGCCAAGTCTGACGCTGCACCGGAGCTGCTTGATAGCGCCTCTCATTTTGTGCGCATGCGCAGAGGTATCAGTGGGGGTCTACATATAGCGGGGCATTTGCCAGTGTAGTATAGCCATGGAGAAGGAGAGCGAAATTGCTGCTCAGCGGCGCAGAAGAGCGGAGAAGCTTAACTCATCGGATCCCGAAGTAGTCACATAATGCGTATACCGTGTGTGTGTCATTGAAGCAGCAGTAAGCATGATAATCAAGCTAATCCTAGACAATCAGGAAAGCTAAGAATAACCAGCTGAACCTAAGCTCACGCTACGTATATCCTGGCATAGCCGAGCTAAGCCACTGCAATTTTTATTCTCCTTTAGAGGCTGTAGGTTCACTCAATATTGGTTCCCTTAAGACATCTGCCGCATGAGAGGCTCCAGGTTCCCTCGAGATTGGTATTACGCTATCAGTTTCGGCATTGTACATGTAGATTGCTGTTACGCTATCAGTTTCGGCATTGTACATCTACGCAAGACTGTTAACAAAGAGCTTATCAAAAACCAAATTTACTCTGTCGTTTGTAGTTCGCAAAGACTTCCCGAAATCCCATAGCTTTTTTTGAGTTAGCCCTATTCTTGGCAATTTTTCATCTTCGTATTCTTTGAAAATAAATATGTATACACACGCATCTCCCTCCAATCTTTGCGCAGGTGTACAACCCCCGTATTCGGGTCGAGTCGTTGCTGGTGTCACCCATCAGCAAGGCGAGCTCACAGCAGCGAGCTGGGCGTGCGGGCCGGACGCGGCCGGGCAAATGTTTCCGACTGTACACAGAGAAGGCGTACAAGACGGAGATGCAGGACCAGACTTACCCGGAAATCCTGCGTTCTAACCTGGGTTCTGTGGTGCTGCAGCTCAAGAAGCTGGGCATCGACGACCTGGTCCACTTTGACTTCATGGACCCGCCAGGTGCCTAGAGCCTCGCTCTTTCCCGACGGGTACTGCGCCGATTAAGGAGGGGTCGTTGAGATTTTGGCGCCTGGACTGCGTCTTGGACTAATGTGTTTAGCGACCTGTCTCGCCCGTACTTCGAAAATGCTTCCAAAGTGGCAACAAATGATGTTGCAGAAGCCAGCGTCTGAAATTGTTGGATGTCACGATCCTGGTGGTTGGTGCTAGACTGTCAAGTTGCACATCCTCCACCGCTTCTGTGACACCACCGAGATGGTGGCCGGTGACAACATAACACTTGTGTAATGTCATCAGACGGAAATTGAGTGTAAGGACGCAGTAAACGCACTAGTTGGAGACACGTTCCAGGCACCAGAGTTGAGTTGAAGGCACCTCCAACTTTGTGGCTTCCTTTCTGTGACAGCTCCGGAGACATTGATGCGTGCCCTGGAGCTGCTCAACTACCTCCAGTCGCTGGACGACAACGGCGAGCTAACCGAGCTGGGCTCGATCATGGCCGAATTCCCTCTGGACCCCCAGCTGGCCAAGATGCTCATCACGTCGTGCGACTACAACTGCTCCAACGAGGCGCTCTCCATCACTGCCATGCTCTCAGGTACTGGCTCTGCAGGGATGGGCCGGCTTTGACTGTAGGCTGGAATTGGAAGAGTGATGGCCAGGCTCAGGCTGCCACATTAGCGACAGGATTATTCCGCAGTGCTTGTGTACTACTATACTGGGGAGGGGTTCTGTTTTGCAGTTAGTGGTCAGAGTCCATAGTTTAAATATTTATTTAGGTGAGATTGCACTACATCTGCATCCTAGTCACACTGAAACTTTAGTGCCTTTAGAATAAGGAATGAGTGGCCCTTTGCCTTTTAAAATTTGTATCTTGGTTGCTCTGTTGCTTTAATGGTAGGAAGAATAGCCTTTGTATGTGAACCATAACTAAGAAACTAGACTGGGAAAACAGAAAATAACAAACAAACACACCCGCATTTTTTTATTATTTACCTTGTATTTTGTTTAGGTTTATTGTTTCAACACATGATTTTTTTTTAATGCATTCTCTATGTGGCTTTAAAACAAATTTCTTAGTTGTTGGGGATTTGTAACTTTATCCATATTTTGACCTTGTGGGATCTGTGTGCCATTACTTATTTTTGTCATTAATTAAAGGGGTCCTTAAATGAAGATGTCAGCTCTATAATAGCTGTGGGCCTGTATTTTGTACTAGGTTAGGTTGCAGCAAGATGCTCTATAAAACTGAAGCATTTTTTGCCTTTTTCCTCTTCATATTTTTATTGGAGAATTTCAGCAACAGCTTCATTGCTAGTGCATTGCCGCTGCCATCATGCTTTCCTTGGACAACATTGCTATAGTAATCATATTGCTTACATGAACTTAGCATCACAGAAATCTGAAAATTATGTTCGTGCGACGTCTATTTCCGCACTAAAAATTTGATAGAAGTTTGTGCCACGCCCCTTTCTGAGCGCAAAAATTTCTGGAGCACAGATTTCAGCGGTGGCGCTGGCGGTGTGACTACGGGCGCGCGTCAACCAATCTCAAATGGAGGCGCCGGCAGCGGATTCGCCGCCAGTGCCTCCGCTGGATTCTGTGCTCCAGATTTTTCCACTCAGAAAGGGGCGTGGCACGAACTTCTATCACAATTTTAGTAGGGAAAAATATGTTGCACAAGCATAATTTTTGGATTTCTAGGATGCTTGGAGCCCGTCGGAAAAGTTATCACCAAGAACAGACAATCTCAGAAGCGTCTTTAGTGCACCTTTAAAATGGCACCATATCCAGTATTGTATAACATTCATGGCATTTTGCAGTCAGTATTATTGAAATATAAATTAGACTTATAGCAACCAATAAAGTAGAATAAAACTAGCGTAGAAAGTTTTCTAACCGGTTTAAATTAGTTTTTATACCAAAAGTAACCAACACTGCTGTCGCTAAAATAGCAAGAGCGTTAACTTGCAAGGTTGAGCTCGTTGGCGGAATATTGTGAGATATTTGGTTCATCCATTGTGCTAACTATATTTTAGTTCTTGTTCTGCCTTTGGGTCTCAGTAAAAGCAACATTAACAATGACACCTTTGTTTAGCTCAGAATGAGAAAACACAATGTCTGTCTTGTTTCACAAAATTGAAACTGGTGAAGGGAAGTAAAACAAAAGATAAATTGCATTACATATTAAAAAAAAAAAATTCATATTATGTGACATATTCCTTTGAATTTCATTGCAAATGCATTTAATTTTAATTTTACCTGTGCAAACATTTCAGTATACCTTGTATTATTATAGATGACCTATATTGTGGCTGGAGTTCGTGCAAATAAGTGACTATTGATTTCTTTTTCAAAATAGATAAGATGATTTAACTGGGCAACTTATATTACAAGACAAAAAATGAAACATGATTACAAATCTCTGTAATGCAATATTAGAGTGCAGCTCTTGAGGAGGAGGAGGAGGGAAGGGTACAACAATGCCCTCCTTGTCCTTTATACCCTCTCTTCCTCTTTTCCTTTTTCTCTCCTATTCCTCCTCCCCCTCTCCCCTCCTGCTTCATACCCTCCCTTCCTCCTCCTGCATACCCTCTTTTCCCCTCCTCCCACAGTTTCCCTGCTAAATTTAGCTGGAAAATTGATGCCACGTGACCTCAACACCAATTCAGTTTCCCCACTAAATATAGCGGGAAAAATGACATCCCATGACTTTGTGTCACGTCACCCATGAACAAATTCAATTTCTCCGCTAGATTTAGCGGGAAAATTGACGTCGCATAACCTCAACACCAATTCAATTTTCTTCTAAATTTAGCGGGGCGGTGACGCCGACGGTGACGCCGCTATACACAGAAACGGGCGCCTAGGAGCTGCGCTTTAAAAGTACTTAAGTTTTGTCTGTATTGAAATTGGGCCTCGAGAGTTTGGGGAAAAAATGTGTTTCAACATTGCCCAGGTTGCGTTGACTTGAATCATTTTAGCCAGGCAATGCCAGTAATCACCAGAAGTTTAAGGGGCTCTGCCTCTCTGCCTCATCTATAATTGTCTGCCAGAAAGTTTACTTAGAAAATTGCTAAAGCTGCCCCCTGCAGAACTGGAGCATGAGGCACTCGTATGTTCTTGAGTATGCGGGGGGCTAGGGGTGAGGGTTTTCGTGGGGGCTCCTGGGCTCCTTAGGTGGGGCATGAGGGGCTCGGGTCGGGGACTGTTTTTGGTGTCCACTAAGCAGCGGTGGATGTGGGGCTGCGCCTGTGCCGTCTGCGGCCCCCCCATCCGACACTGTTCAGTTCCGCAGTGCTTTGTGCGTCCCAACGAGGCCAAGAAGGCAGCCGACGAGTCCAAGATGCGCTTTGCTCACATCGACGGCGACCACCTGACTCTGCTCAACGTGTACCATGCCTTCAAGCAGAGTGAGTGACTCCTGTCTGCCACTCTAGGCCTCTCTAGGCTGGCTGCCCCTCGCTTCAGCTTCGTGCATAAGCTGCTCGGTTTAGGCAGAAATGGGCAGCACATCATTAACCTCTCTTGTTCATGAAAGAAACTTTAGGAAGGCCAAGGACTGGATGTTAAAGCTCAGAAAGAAGGGCACGATTTATTAAACAAGTGTCGATCTGGAGCTGTTGTGCCAGGTCCTTGTGTTTTTTATGTTTTTTTTTTGTTTTTTTTTTTAGTTTAGAAACTCTTGCACAGTTCAGTTCTCAGTTTGTGTATATCTACCTATCTGTTTCCTTTATGGTTTAATCTTTTGGGGAGGTTTTGTTCAGGGAAACTTGAAGGTTGTTTTCCAGGGTTTTCACTTCTGTTGACTCGAAATCAAGAATTTTAGGTTTTTAGCTGATGTGCTGGTTTTGAGTTGTGTGGCTATTTTCACTCTGTGTAGTTCTTACACTTTAAACATACTTGCCAACTCTTCCGATTTTTTCGTAAAACGTATGAATTGGGACATTTTTTACGATTTTACGAATCTTGCTTCAAATTTTACGAAAAAGTTATAATTTTTTTTACATTTTTTTACATTTTTTTTTGTAAAACCGTTGGTGGCGGTATTTTGGACCGCCATAAGAGGGCGATAGGTACTGTCGAAGGCAGCATCGGGGTTTTTACTATTCGTCTATCTGGTGGCCACGGATCGAAAACCAATCCAAAGCCCAAAGCCTTTGTTCATGTACAGTGGCTTGTTCATGTGTTCGGCGGCGCACGTTGGTTTGGCGTGTTGGGCCTCGCTGTTTCGGCCAGTTTCGTGGTAAGCAGAGCGGTGTCTGTGTTTGTTGCCTGTATAATCATAGCAGTTCCCTAGTCGCGGTTGCTTCGCGGCGCAATGGCGAACTCCAAACCTCAAAAGAGGTACTTTCAGGTGTTCCTGAAATCCTACACGTTAAAATTCCCGTGCTTCGTGCCATCCAAGAAGGGAGAGAAGTTTGGATTCTGTCGCAGTTGCACGTGTGATGTAAGCGTTTCGCACGGTGGCAAGGCTGACATTAAGCTGCACATCGCTTCACGTAAACACCAGGGATAAGTGCCTTCCTCTTACTATTCCCCCGCCCCCTTCCGCGGCCGCCGGAGTTTTACGAATTTGAAAGTCCACAGGTTGGCAGGTATGCTTTAAATAGAGGATGTTCATCTGAGAAGCAAAGGATGATGAATTTATTTTTCGGCACCTCTAAATAATATATTTATAATTGTAAACATGCCGATGTATTACATGGACTCACCATCCAACTATGCAACATTGTCTCACACTTTTTCTATGCAACAGGCTTTCGTTTTTCAGACTTTTTTTTTTTTTTCCCCGTTTCATTAGGGGGTTTATACCATGTGTACACTTGATAGTTGTTCTTAGAATGAAGTGATACTACTTCTAATCGGGCAGATAAACCTGGCGATTTTCCAGAGCCTTCCATACACTCGAGCTCCTCTCCCTTACTGTGCACACATGTGGTCGAGCTCCCAGTGATGTGATTGCTGCGCCAATTGCGCCAAACTGCGCCAAGGGGCTAACCCTGCTACATCCTGCTACATTTTGCCAAAATATCGGTAATCTGCGCCAAGCCTGCGCCAAATGACCAGTTTCGGTTTCTCAAAACCGAAACTAAACTGAGTACCGTAATGAGCACACGTGAGCTAGGTGGCGCAAGCGGCCGCCCGACACAAAGTACCCTGCATCAATCGTTCACCCGGTCTTGCATATTTTTTTCCGTTTTTCCCGCAGTCTCTCGTTTCGCGCTCTCGTCGTCTCGCGTCTTTTTAAAAACATTTTCAACGATAGACACGGCTATGTGCGGACGCTCCGACGCTGTACTTCGTTTCACTTTATCTGCAAGCGAAGCCAAAGCTAGAAGCGCGAGATCAGCGCTTTTTGCATTTCTCCCCAGCTCGCGCGCTCGAGCAAAGCCTGAACGCACGGAGCTTCCGTGCTCGCGCTTCCAGTTTTGCCTTCGCTCGCACATAAGGTGAAACGAAGTATAGCGTGCCGGGTACCAGCCATGCCGTCATGCTGTAAAACTAAACTATGTTTTTGCGCGGAGGGAGTTACTTTGTGAGCTGAAGCACTTGCTCCTGAAAGCAACGGTCGTGGGAGAACTATATTTGGTCCCTGCCTGCCAATCACCGTGGTCGCGCGACGGCGGGTGTTGCCGTCCCCACGTTGATGCATATATGGCGCTTTCTAAACTGAAACGTAAGGACCGCCCTAATGTTCATCAACATTCCTGTTCTTGTTTAATACGCTACTAAAAACATCCCTCTAGCTCAAAGACTGCTGTGTCGAAGTACTGATTACCTAGGTTTTTCTCCGTAGGCTTTCTTTCGAGAGGGACCCCGGTATACGTGAAAACTCTGCCGCGAAAGAGAGTTGGTGAAGAAAAGTGAGCTAAAGCAAAGAAGGCAATGTCTGCACGCTGAACCCGCACAGCGCACTTGTTTGTCTCAAGTTCAGTCATTGCGCAAAGCGCTCCAACAACTTTTTGAACCTGGCTCGCCATGTCTTGCATCGATGTGCTCAGGTTCTTTTTTTTGTTCTGTGTGTTTAGCTTGTACCTCGCCAGCCGGTCTGGCAAGCACGTGCGGCTGGACTGTTTTTTGTTGTATGCTGGACAGTTACATTTTGTGTACAATTTTGGGATCAAGTTGGCGATGGAGCGGGGTGGCACGGTTTCGATCGAACAGCCATCTTCGCTCGCGCGACAATTTCGCATTGCACTGCAGTGGTCACGTGTTTCATCAGTTGGAGACTGCTTCCATTTATTATATAACTAGTCAACCTGATGCTGTGAAATTTACTACTAAGCTGGTCAATTTCAAACAAATTTTAACATGTGCAGTTTGGTTCTTATTTACCTATAATGGGTACAAATATATGTATAATTTAACTGAAGCACTGCAAAATGTGTCATATCATTAGCATTTCAGTTGCATGTTGAAAGACTCCCAGGTGGTCTAACTTACTTGACTATAAGTTGTTTATTGTGGCGAGCAAAGTGTCCATCGTTTGTCCAGCACTTGAAACGAATATTTTTATTTTTCTAAGAATATCTGCTCCAAAAGCCACGTTTGCTGCTCCGAAACACTGTTTTAGTTGCTCTAAAAGCCACTTTTGCTGCTCCAAAACACTGTTTTGGCTGCTCCAAAGTCCACTTTTGCTGCTCCAAAACACTTTTTTGGCTGCTCCGAATTGTGCTCCAAAACGGCTGAGGCCAATCACATCACTGAGCTCCTTCTCGCCTAAACCTCTGGTTTAGCGTTGAGCACCTCACTCCTCCTCTCCCACCCGTCACCCAATCGGTGTCGAGCCTTGCGGCCACGGTTTTATCAAGTCTTCACGAAATGCCGAACACCTAGCCAAAGAATGTTTCATGTTAAAATGTGTGACAGGGTGTCGAGCTGCTATCTGCTGGATGTAGAGCGGATGCCACGCAGGGCTTTCCCGCCAAATGGCACCTCAGCTCATGGCGTTGTGTTGTGAAATGCTGGAAAGACACTCGCTTACTACTGTCAAGACCGGTTATTACGAAGTCGGTTATAACGAAATAGCGGCTACAGCGAAGCGATCACGATTTCCCATTCCCTCTTGCACTTCGTTAACCGAAGTTGGTTATAACGAAATAGCGGATATAGCGAAGTGATTTCCGATTTTCGTTGACTTCGTTAAAACCGGTTTCGACAGTAATCTAAATGGTTTGGGTTCGGTTCCTGCCTGGCGCAAACACTTTTTTACTGCAATGGCTTCTTCCTCCCCGCTCAAAAGCAACCTGTGTCGAGCCTCGCGGCCATGCCTTTATCTGGGCTTCACGAAATGCCGAACGCCTAGCCAAAAAAACGTTTCGCATTAAAATGGCAATGTCATTGCACCAGTTGATTGTCTAAAATAATTCTGTTGTTACGCAGAAAGGTACAGATAGATGAAAGGGCCCACAAAGGTTAGCTGAGGATCATTCTTAAAGTGGAATATCAAATATCCACATCCTTTCAAACACTTTTGGGTTGTTTTGAACAAATCCAAATTGCAGATTCAAAAACATAATTGCAACTCTAGGAGACAGCATTGTGCATCTGATTCCAAATGCCTGCAAACTAAAACTAGTCTGACAAAAAGAGATTGGTCTTTGTATCAAAGATTCTACTACATCAATGACACAACTTACCAAAGGAAAAGGAAAGTGCACTCCGGGCACTTTGGAATGATTAAAATATTTTGCTTTTTCTAGAGGATAAGGGCCAATTTGACCGTTGTCCTAGGCTGAAAAGCTTACGAGCAGAAGGTTCGAAATCTCCTTGACACCTCTGCTTACGCAGAGGTGTCAAGGAAAAGCTGAATTTGTAATATGAAACGAATGCGCAAGCACAGGAGTGATAAGTAGATAAATTGAGAAGAGAGGAGAAACTTCCGAACGTTGTCCACGGGGAATTAAACTTGTAAACCCAAAATTGTGAGCCCGACGCGCAAACATTGCTAAAGGGGCAGACTTGTGAAGTGGTGGTTATTAAGGGGTCCACGAAACAATTTTTTCAACTTTTGCTAAATAGGGTACTATACCCGTTTTCACCTCAAGAATCGTAGTAAAAAAAGTCCGGCTTCTCGCGGAGCATTACTGATTTCCCCCTTTATCTAGATAAGTAAGATATATGTAGTCGAATTCTAGATTAGATATTTGTTCTCTTATCAAGACTTACACGTTCCAAATGCCAAAAGCATTGCTTTTTCTTCTGACAACTGAATCTCGTAAGAACTACTTCGCGCCGCGTATGAACAATGTGCAAAACTTGCTTTTTTCTTGAGGTGAAAACGGGTATAGTCAGAATCACTGCCTGATGTTAATAATCGAATGAACTTTCCTTATTTGTTTTTTCTAAGCAATAGCAGTCGGCAGATAAATTCAGAAATATGAGCATCATTCATCCCCTCAACTCGGAGCCAGAACAAGCAGCTACGTGATCTGATGCGTATCTTATGCCGCCAACGTTAATCATAGCCACGCGCTGGGGTTGGAAGAGTAGAAAATGTGTGCTGAGCTCCATGCATTGTTAGAGTTCGGCTATCCTTATCACCGCAATTGTTAGACACTAGCCACTACCCGAGTGTCCGCCGAGGCATTAATTGTTACGAGCCGAAATCGAGTGCTCGCGCAGCTCTCGTGTTCAATCCATGAGCCGTGCTCGACTGTCGTGAGGCAGGTGGTTTCGATCCCACAATTCCGTCATCAAGCTTTGCAAAGGCAAGACTGAAAGAAATGCTAGTCCACTTTCCCTTTATCCTCGCAATTTCACCGCGACCAAGAAGCTTCTGAATCAGTGGCGGTCCCTGCGAGTATACCTGGGTCAGACTAGGACCAGTACGCCTCTGTAAAGTCATGTAACATTCCAACCTGATATTGTTTCATGACCCCTTTAAATGCTATTACATTTCTTTCGCCAGCCAACCCCACAGAACGTGCAAGTAGCGCAAACGGGTAGCTTTGAGTGTCTCGAAGCTGCCCACTCGTGAAAGACTATAAGCAGCTTTTGGTTTTTCTCTCTTGGTTCGTATCCTTTCCCCTGCACTAATTCAAATAATAGGCCTCATTACCATAGATTTCTCCCTGTTTCTAGCTGTTCAAATATTAAATCTTTTGTTTTTTTATTTACGCAGACCATGAAGACACCCAGTGGTGCTACGACAACTTTGTCAACTACCGATCGATGAAGAGCGCCGACAATGTGCGGCAACAGCTGTCGCGCATCATGGACCGCTTCAACCTGCGGCGGACCTCTACAGAGTTCACCAGCAAGGACTACTACGTCAACATCCGCAAGACCCTTGTGTCAGGCTTTTTCATGCAGGTAAGGCTTTTTTTCTCACACTTTTTGAGCATTTGGCCACCTACTTCCTTTAAAGGGATGCTGAACCGAAAATCGAATTTCAGAAAACAATGCGGAGTCGATAGCCGGGACACTACAAATCCCAAAACATCACTCATAAAGCGGTATCTCCATCAGATTGTTGTATTTTTGTAAAAGAAAAGCCGCTCGCACAAGGTCGAAAAGACGCGTGAACTCGCGATTCTCATTTCCTCCGCTTTTCGCTTTGACACTGCGAGGGCACGGAGAAGAAAGGGAGCAAGGCCATTTCTCCTCCTTCTCAACTCTTCTCTGTTAAGATTTCGCACCACCTCTCATTACGCTTGACGACGTTTTAGTCGCTATTATGAAGCTTCCTCCCAAGAAATCTTGTGGTCACGACGGTATCCCCTCGTTCATCGTAAAAGACTGTGCAGATATTTTTTCTCCTTTGCTCGTTCACATATTTACATTGTCTTTTAAACATTCTGTGTTTCCGAGCGCTCGGAAGAAAGGCGTTTTGGTTCCGTTACTGAAATCAGGAAACCCTACCTCTGTGGCTAACTACAGACCAATCTCTTTGTTACCGGCATTCTCTAAAGTTTTTGAAAAAGTTGTACACATTCATCCGTCTAGCATCTTCAAACGAGTCATAGTTGAGAATCAGCATGGCTTTATGAGCGGCCGTTTTGTTGCAACTAACCTTGTCACTTTCCTGAGTGACGTGGCACCAAGCATTTCCTGTCATGAACAAACTGATACAGTCTATTTCGATTGCAGTAAGGCCTTTGATCGTGTTAGTCATGAAATCTTACTTCGTAAATTATCTTTTCATGGTTTAAGTGTCTGTTACTGTTCGTGGTTTTCTAGCTATCTTCGAGATAGACTAAACTGCGTTTCCCACGGGGGAGCCAAGTCGCATTTGTTTTCAGTTCCCTCCGGAGTGCCGCAAGGTTCAAATTTAGGTCCTTTGCTTTTAGAGCTCAGCTCTTAGGCGCCCGTTTCTGGCTTGAGCGGCGTCGCCGTCGGCGTAACCGCGCGGTGCATTACGGGAAATGTCCCATAATGCACCGCGCGAGCCCCCCCCCCCCCCCCCGAGGAGATTGAAGAATGAGGGGAGGAGGAGGAGGAGGGGTATACCCTCCCCTGAGTACCCTTCCCTCCTCCTCCTCAAGAGCTGCGCTCCAATTCGGCGTTACAGGGAGTTGTAAACGGCTTTCACTTTTAGGGGCGAAGCTCCTTAGGGGCTAGCCATGTCCGTCCGCCGTCCGTTGTCCGCCGTAGGCCGGCGTCGGGTGCTCGTGCTTCTGCTCGTGAGATCACGTGCTCGTGTATGGCAAAAAAAAAAAAAAAATGGAAAAAAAAAGATGAAAAAAATTATGAAAAAAGAAAAAGAAGGAAAAAAAGAGTAGGGGGTTCTGAGATACCATCCCATCTGTCTGCTTAAAAAAAGAAAAAGAAGAAAACCACACATTCTCCTACTGACATGAATAAAAAGGCTCAAAGAAAAAGAAGAAAAAAAAGAGTAGGGGGTTCTGAGATGCCATCCCATCTGTCTGCTTAAAAAAAGAAAAAGAAGAAAACCACACATTCTCCTACTGACATGAATGAAAAGGCTCGGCATGCTGCGGCTCGGCGTCTACGCAGACAAGCACCACCAGAGCTTCGCCCCAAGCAACATCATTCACCACATGGAGATGCGGTCAATTTTTTTTAATGTGCTTGTTAATGACATTCATGAAGTGATACAGTACTCCACCCTGTCCCAGTTCGCTGACGATATGAAGCTATTGAGGAGTTTCAGCGACGGTGTCATCGCCCTGGCGGCCAATCGCCGAAAGAGAAAGAGGGGGATAGGTTCGCTGGGCTTTGGCTTTGTGTAAATGTGTTGGCCGCAAACGTAGGCTTATAAACTTCGGCAGCAAGAATATTACGCGGCTCTAGTGTTCCGGTACGAGCAACAGAGGTGACACGATCTGCTAAGACTAGCTACGACCACCCGCCGCAACGATGCAGGCCGTGCAGGCGTCGAAGGAGCGCAACCTGTGTACTACGCAGTCAGTCGCCGTCGCCCGACACAGATCGTTTGGCATTCAGGGCTTTCCGCCCCGGGTCCTTCGTTTGTACTTGGAACCGAGTATTATTTCCTGTGCTTGTGTATGTGCTCAGTGGCTGGATATGGACCTCATAAAGCAGTTCTTCAGACTCAACAGCGACTCAAAGTTGACGGCGGAGGGGCTTGCAGCAACACTTTCGGTTGTTGCATGGGTGTGACGACTACACGGATAAATTTTAAGGTTGCTGCTAGCAAGGTGGGCCATAGTCGCTTTATGTTGACACGATTTTTAAGTGTAAGTACTCCGTGCAAAGGCGAATATATCGCGTTTCTAATCTACCTTTGTTTTTGTTGTTTTTATCACGCACGACCGACTAGTAAGCAACTGCTTCTGTACCGATCACGGAGGGCCTTACATTGCGGAAAGCCCAATAAAAAGTCATGTTCGTTCAGCGAGAAAACTTCCCTTTCGAGTGACCTTTTTTGATTGATAATTTCTCCCGTATCTAGGTGCTTTAATCAACACGATCGATTAGGTTTGCTTCCCTAGTTAAGACATTTTGCTGCCACATGCGGCACTAATGCTTGGCACGATGTATGCCTCTGGTGGTATTGTGAATTGGTTTACTTCCAAAGCTGAAAGTGTAACAGGTGGGACCATTCAGTTTGCTAAAAATGTGCTAATATGGGAATTTCGTTGCATAACTAGCTTTTTGTGTTTAAAGGGGCCCTGCAATGACTTTTTTACTGGTTTTTAATTTGCACCGAACTTGAGCGCACTGAACGTAGTAACTTAATGAAACTTCTCTTTTCTCAAATTTCGCTTTATTTTAAAAGTTATAGGCAAATTAGGATTACAAAAACAAGCAAAAAATAACCTCCTTCATGACGTCGTAGGTCCTGGCTTGAGTGGCCGTGAACTAGAGGAGGGGTAGTGAGCTCATCAAGCGCTCACGGCTGCCGCGCTCCGTGTCGACGGCGCGAGAGGGCGCCACTAAAGCATGTGTTGGATAGGCTTAATGAAGCGGGCGGCCAGGGCGGCTCGCAATGCATTTGCTGCGCGATTAAAGACTATTTCGGCATAACACTTCATTGACCACAAACGACAGACAAACAAGGGGTAAAGATCAGTTCAGAACGGGAGCCACTTCGCGCTGCCATACCGCCAAATGGCCAAATCGCCAGCAGGGCCCGCGCCGAAGGCCTTCGGAACGCTCGGAACCGCTTGGATCCTCGAGCCGGTATACGACCGCAGCGCCGCCGCGTACATCCGGGACCTTTTCGTTTCGGCGCCTGATCCCACTACTCCTTTCTAGTATGCGCCGTTTTTTCCGCCGCTTGGTGGCGGGTATGTCGACGGGTCATTTCTTGTTTTCGTACTTTATAAACTGCATTTGTTTCTTTTCTGATCTAAAATACTGAACAAAAACTAGTTTCATACATAATTGAAACGGTTCGCGACACTTATATTTTGTATCTCGACTAAAAAAAAGCTTTTAGCGTCTCTGACTAGTAGTAAGCCCAGGACCAAAGACGTCACATTTCGCGCGCTTTCGGCAACGCGGGTCGCCCTCGTAGGCGGAGGAGGTTTCCGCGTCGTCCGGTTAAAATATGACGCACTGATATTTAGTTACTCTCTCCGTGCCCGCTGGCTTTCCCGAACCCCAAGAGACGTGGAAACCGCAAAAAAGGCAGACGCTTAAATATGATTGCAGGGCCCCTTTAAGATTGATCAGAAACATGCTCATGGGATGGTGCATGTCTACAGCATAAGCTTTGCGGATCCAGAATGGGTGTGCTATAGGCTACAGCCTCAAGGTTATTAATGAACCAAATTGGTGATTACACGGCAATAAATATTTTGGTGGAAAACTGCCCACTGACTCGGTGAGGTTTGATCGTGACCATTGGTGTGCTGTTGGCACATTAGGTAATGCACACCTTTTCCCTGACCATCTGGCTTCAAGGGACATTGCATCTAGATGTGCTTAAATATTTAATTCAAGGTTCAGTTGACCCCTCTGCATCATTACAGGAAGGCAGTCTCAAGCCACAACAAACAGCAGTGAATATACAACGCATTATAACAGGCACCAGTGTCCAGGCGTATAGTCCGCAGAAGCCAATTTGAGCCTAACATTTTTTTTTTGTTTCGTTTAGATAGCTTGCATTTGGTGTATAATCCGCAGGGCCTGATTTCCGCGCCCAGTGCATAGTCCGCCAAGCTGGTGCGTTGTGTCTTCGTGCTTTTCTTCCTGGGTGGCATTTTCTTCAGAAGTTCTTCGGCGAACGCTGTTGAGCCTGAAGAACAGCTCTTGAGGCCCATATCCAGCCACTGAGCACACACACAAGCACAAAAAATAACACTCGGTGCCAAGTACAAACGAAGCACCTGGGCGGAAAGTCGTGAATGCCAAACGAGCAGCGTTGGGTGACGGCGACTGACTGCGTTGCGCCCCTTCAACGCCTGCATCGCTGCGGTGGGTGGTCGTAGCTAGTCGTAGTGAGATGATCTTCACTTCAAGCAAGAAATCTTGCCATACCATAGTCAAGATATGTGTGCAAGTGTTCGACGACGTGGGCTCTCTCACGCTGGTGCAGCTGTCATCAAGAAAGGTACATATCAACAATGTTTACGCGTTGGAGGCTGAAACTATGACGCATACTTTATCTAAACGGTCTGCGGCTACAAACATTTTCATTGTTCGTTGACGTTGCTTAGATGATGTGACCGTTCATGCCTCGCACTAAATGGTGTTGCGAACTCTTCGGTTATGTATGAAAACCTATTTTTGCCCTAATAAAATACATTTTCAAAAGGACATGTGTCTTCTGCTGATGCATATCTTCCAATTTACAATGCAGAGGCAAAAAGAAAATCAACTGTGTACATCTACCACTTAGCATAAGCACCTTTTGCCATTCATTCTTGAGCACACTCAAATATCAGCTTAGGTTGCTCTTGTTTTAGAAGCTTTGCCCTGTTTTGTAAAAAGAAAAAAAGTTAAAAAAGCTTTACCTTTGTTCTCCTTCTGGCATTTAATACAGACTTGTTTGTCAGCAGATATCACCGTGGCACATACGACTCGAACGTCCGATGAGACTATTGCTATTACAATAAAGCTTCCCACAAGAGCCAAAAGGAGGCTTGTAGGGGTGCACAAGCACATCGAAATGAGATTGGCGCTTCCGGGGCTTGTTTACATTATGCGTAAAAACAGGATGATCGGCGACCAGCTGATCACAATATAACACCGAGGATACCAATGTTTCGATACATAGAACGCAGGATAAAGACCTCAATCGTCCCTTGTATACTGTAGCTGACATACTTTCCATCCCACCGCTTTTTATCACAATTAACTAGAACAACCGAAGAGTTCGTAACACTGTTTAATGCGAGGCCTGAATGGTTACATCATCTAAGCAACGTCAACGAAAATGTTTGTAGCCACAGACCGATAAGTTTAGGTTTAGATAAAGTATGCGTCATAGCTTCAAAGCGCAGAGGCAGAGAGATGAATGCATCCTCTTTTAAATACATTGTTGATATGTACCTTCCTTTGGACCCGCATACATTCGGTTCAACTTGATGACAGCTGCACCAGCGTGAGAGCTCGAACGTCGAACACTTGCACAATTATCTTGACTATGGCAAGATTTCTTGCCTTCGACTGGCTTGAACACTTCATATTTAGCATCACGGTAGGTCTTGCTTGAAGCGATGATCGTCTCGCGCACGGCAACAAACAGAGAATGACACGCTTTGTTTAATTTATACGCTACCGGTCTACGGGCGTCGCAAATCTATCCCCCTCTTTTCCGCCATGTTGGATAGATCGGAGTGCCCCCTATATTCGCTGAAACTCCTCAATATCACAAAATTCAATGTCTTCATGACTGCGCCTTGCTGCAAATCGACATCGATGCTATATGTACATGGTGTGTAGATAATCAGCTTGACCTAAATCTTCGCAAAACGCAGGTCATTTCGTTCACACGCAAAACCCTTCCTGTTCTTTTTGATTACTGTCTAGACAACGCTCTTATTAAACCTGTGTCGGTTTTGTGGGATCTTGGCGTTACGCTAGATGAAAAGCTGAACTTCAACAGTCAATGTTGGAATGATCCTGTCAGCCTCTTTTAAAGTGTTGGGCATTGTTACTCGCCTTAGTTCTGTGTTTCGCAACCTTTTTTGTTTTTCTTTATTGTGCAGAAGCCTTATTTTGCCCAAATTAGACTTTGCTTCAGTTGTCTGGAACAACCTTAGTGCCACTGCTGCAGCGACGTTAGAGCGTGTCCAAAAACGATTTGCACGTACGTATCACGCAAGACAAGACATATCCGAGCCCTACTCATATGTGAATGTGCTCAATCGCTTAGGATTGGTGGAGTTAAAAACAAGATGTGGCAGATGTGATCTCATATTTTTGTTCAAGTGTCTGCATGGGTGTTATGACTGTCATTTTATTGTGTCTTGCATCAATCTAAATGTGCCTGTTAGACATTGTGTTGTGCTTGCATTCTGAGAGACTACAGGTGAGCAGAGAGATGAATGCATCCTCTTTTAAATACATTGGCCAATATTTCATACATTATATGAGACTATGACTCTAGATTAGCCTTCAAGAGGCAGACAAATCCACCGTGAAATGAGAATTCGGTATGTCCGAGATTCACAGTGTGGGCCCCTCTGTCACACAAATGCATAGTTTTTGTCTACAAGTTATTTTTTGTATTTTTAGAGCTGGGCATGCACTTGACCTCATTTCTTACTGTTCACTATTTCAGTTTAAATAGTCATTTTGGGGAGTTTTGTGGAGTGCATATGTCAGGTGCATAAGTGGTATCATAAGGGTCTGTTCTGTCTTATACAGGTGGCTCACCTGGAGCGAACAGGCCACTACCTGACCATCAAGGACAACCAAGTGGTGCAGCTGCACCCGTCAACATGCCTGGACCACAAGCCCGAGTGGGTGGTCTACAACGAGTTTGTGCTCACCACCAAGAACTACATCCGCACCGTCACTGACATCAAGCCAGAGTGGTAAGAGCCAACCTGCAGTATCTCTTCGGTAGACATCTGGGCTTTAGCACTTGGGCACAGATTGTACTTTAAGCTCTCTGCAGAAGATTCTCATATCCTGCACAGATTTCTGAAGAGGTGGATGGCTATGCTCAATCTGATTGTCTTTGAGACTGTGGCAACATTTTTGCTCCTCAGAAAGATGTCCCCTATATCTGGTGTGAGCAAAGCCTGCTCACACCAAATAACAACTCATTCAGCTCGGATGAAATAAAGAATGGTCCTCTTTCCTGGCCTTGCTTCTCGCTGTCGCCATTTTCAGAGGGCACCATTCCACACGACCAACATGTTGCGTCTATCTTTGCGCATATTTCGTCTTTTTGATTTTCTTTTGAGTATTGGTAAAAACCAATTCAAACTGATACAACGGCACAATGCCAGTGTGTTTGACCAGCAGAGGCACGTTGGGCTGCCCTTTATTTGTAGTTAGCAAACAGCTCCCCAGATGGTGCTCGTTACTTGCAAAAGGCAGAGCCATTCATACTGAGAGAGTTTGGCCTTTTTAATCCTTTATTGACAAGATATACAGAAATTTCTTAACATTTATTTTTTTAAGATATTAATGTTTAACAAGATCAAATGAAAGAACACAGTGACAAAATGCTGTATGAGTTGGAGGGGGCAGAGGAGGTCCCAGCAAAATACAAGATTTCGGGGGGGGGGGGGGGGGGGGAAGGGGGGGCGCCCATGCCCCCCCCCCCCCCCCCCCCCCCTTCCCCTGGCTACGTGCCTGGCTTGAGGTGCCTGGTGCCCACCTAACTATGCAGCAGGCCTGTGTTTCCTGTCCTCATCTATGCGCATGAAACTCGCATTTGCCTTCTCCATTGTTTTTTTTTTCTTTTGTGTTTTAGATCGATGCGTATCGGCGCTGATGACTTATTGAAACCAGGGTGGACAAAACTAATGATTAAAAAAGAAAAATTTATTTGATTTATGTGATTTATATAAGATTTTTTTATGATCTAAATTGCTGATAATCTGCTGTAACATTTTCTGCTCTTAATCTCCTCCAAACTGTAGACTTGTGTGCTTCGAAGTTGCTCCAAAATGCATAAACTGCTGCTCCAAAACGAGAATTTTGTGCTCCTAAGCTGCTCCAAAATCCAGATTTTTCTGCTCCATAAATTGCTCCAAAACCTGTTTCACCTGTCTCACCCCTGTAATAGCTATGCAGGCTGAATTTGCACCAAAGTTTATGCTAAAACGGCATTTTCTCAAAGCACAAATTTTGGACTCCTTGCAGAGATGCAGAAGGGATATCTCAGCATCTAAGGCAAATAGAAATATAACTTTTTTTTGCAATGTTGCTAAATGTGTGAGGCATACAATGTTGAGAGCAGATTTTTGGGTATAAGCCTAGGAAATTTTTCAACTGATCTATTGTTTTATGACTTAGTTGCCACACACTGAACACTGACCTTCAATCTGTTGTAAAGTCACTAATAATGCTTTAAAGGAAAGCTGAAACACGTCTTGAAAAAAAAAAAAAAAAGAGTTAGAGGTGAATTCCGGCATATTTTTATCCCGTGAATATGAAACCTCCGACCAGTCGTGACGTCATACTAGGATCTTTGGGCCGCCAAGTGCGTGTCGCTCCTGTGGGCAGCGCGTGCAATAGCAAGCTTGCCAGGTAGAAAGGAAGAGGAGGGGAGGACGAAGAGAGGAGGGTACAAAGGAGGAGGGTACACCCCTCCTCCTCACTGTCCACCCCCCAGGGCCCCTCCCCTTCCTCCCTCCTCCTCCACATCCCCTCCATCCTCCTCCCAGGGAGGAGGAGGGAAAGGGAACTTTTCTTTCTTTCCAGTTGTGGGAAGAGGGGGGTGGAAGAAAAAAAACATTCTCATCACTGAATGCTGGTAACCTAACCCATCCCAACCTATTTCCGCACTGACACCAGTCGTGGTCGCTTTCTGACCTCTTTGAAAATAGCAAGAGTGGACGAGCATAGCTTTGACATGCGCTGAAGATGCGCGAGAGCAGAGATTCCAAAAACTCCTAGTGTGCCGTCGCTCCTCAAGGGGGGGGGGGGGGGGGGGGGGGGCGGGGCGGGGGGGGCTTCGGTGGTACTTTAAAGGGGCCCTGCAATCATATTTAAGCGTCTACCTTTTTTGCGGTTTCCACGTCTCTTGGGGTTCGGGCAAGCCAGCGGGCACGGTGAGAGTAACTAAATATCAGTGCGTCATATTTTAACCGGACGACGCGGAAACCTCCTCCACCCACGAGGGCGACCCGCGGTACCGAAAGCGCGCAAAATGTGACGTCTTTGGTCCTGGGCTTACTACTGGTCAGAGCCGCTGAAAGCTTCTTTTTAGTCGAAATACAAAATATAAGCGGCGCGAACCGTTTCAATTATTTATAAAAGTAGTTTTTGTTCAGTATTTTACATCAGAAAAGAAACGAATGCAGTTTATAAAGTACGGAATCAAGAAATGACTCGTCGACATACCCGCCACCAAGCGGTGGAAAAGGCGGCGCATACTAGAAAGGAATAGTGGGATCAGGCGCCGACACGGAAAGGTCCCGGATGTACGCGGCGGCGCTGCGGTCGTATGAACAGGAGGGTCCGACCGGCTCCGAGCGTTCCGAAGGCCTTCGGCGAGAAGCTTTGTCTTCCGGTTTGGCCGTTTCGCGGTATGGCAGCGCGAAGTGGCTCCCATTCTGAACTGATCTTTACCCCGTGTTTGCTGTCGTTTGTGGCCAATGAAGTGTCATGCCGAATTAGTGTTTAATCACGCAGCAAATGCAATGAGAGCCGCTCTGGCTGCCCGCTGCATACAGCCTATCCAGAGCATGTTTTAGTGGCGCCCTCTCGCGCCGTCGACACGGAGTGCGGCAGCCGTGAGCGCTCGCGATGAGCCCACTACCCCTCCTCTAGTTCACGGCCACTCAAGCAACCAAGGACGTCATGAGGGAGGTTATTTTTTGCTTGTTTTTGTAATTTTAATTTGCCCTATAACTTTTAAAATAAAGCGAATTTCGAGAAAAGAAAAGTTTCATTAAGTTACTACGTTCAGTGCACTCAGGTTCGGTGCAAATTAAAAACCAGTAAAAAAGTCCTTGCAGGGCACCTTTAAAGATAAATTTCTGCAGCCTCCGTGTACCAAATTGATAAATAATCTCGATATTCGTGATCCTGGAGGCCGAATGAAGGCCATTGAAGGTTTTTTTTTCTCAAATACAGAGCCGCTTCAGTTTCCCCTTAATCTCAAAAGTACTTCCAACATATTTTTTATACTTCATGGTATATAGTGATGCATTAAACATAAATTTTTTGTTTGCTGTTTTCCTATTGTTTCTGAAAAGAAAGGCAGGTGAGTTGTAATTATCTTGAGGATTGTACTACTGATTGAACAAGTGGCCAGATATTTGCAATCTGCAAGAAAAATTGAACAAGCTTGTGCACTTTCATTAAGTTCCATCAAACAATAAGGATGAAAACTCCGAGACCAGTGTTTCCCCTTAATATTGTCCTACCACAATCAAATTTAGCATGCATATGCTTTAGGACAGGGGAGACACCCACCCCCGCAAAGTTGTTGAATTTACAACTGTGGTCCTCACCATCTTTTTCAAACTGAAAAGCACTACTGGCAGCAATGAAAAAGTGACGTCGGCAGAAGGCAAGGGTTCACTGTGGGCAGAATTTGTTTCCACTCTGATTACAAGAAGTTTAATGGTGTCAAATGAATGCGCAGCAGCCCGAAACAAATGCGCGGCATACTTTGTTTTCTAGGCGGTCTGCTTGACCTGCGAGCCTGCCTGTCAGTGATGTGACGGCGCTGAAAAGCGCGGATATATTTGAATGTTGGTTTTTGTATCATATTCATGTGCCGATTTCACAAAAACTATTTTGAATTTCGCGATATTAAATAGCATGTCGGAAAGGAGAAAGGCCGATAATTTATAAAATATAATTAGTTGGGGTAGCTAAAAAATAGCTGGAGTACCTTTTTTTGAGGTGGAATAAACATATTGATTATATAAAAGCAAAAGCTAGTCCACCACTGTGATTTATAAAGTGAAGTATAGGTTGGGGGCTTGCCCTGTATTATTAAAGGAAACCTGGTACTTTTTGCCTATGTGGCTTATATTTTGATATGTGAGTGCAATTTGGGACCCTTACAGATAAAATGATATGATAGAAAAGACAGAATCGTGCCACTTGAGTTTGTTTCAGCAAATTATTATTTTGAAGCCAGTATAACTGAAATTAAGTCATCACTCCACTGGGCTCCTCAAGAGTCAGAAGCATCTGTGCGTCCATCTCAATCTTTTACATAATACTTTTACACAATTGTACTGGTATCTGTAAATTCATATATATTTTAAAGCCTACTTATGCATCACATGGGAAATGTAATTTTAAAAAGTTGTTCATTTAAAGGCAAAACTGACATTTTTAAATGCTCTTTTTTTTCTCCACCGTCTATTGAAGACTGGAGTACGCTGCTTAAAGGGGTACTCCGGCGATTTCTTCATGGTCCCCGATTTGCTTGAAATTTTGCTAAACTCGCCAAACAACATCGCTAAAATAGTATCCCAAATATTAGGTTAAAATACTTTTTTTTCACGAAGTTATTGAATTTACAATTTTGGTCCTCACCGTGTTTTTCAAACTGAAAGTCTCTACTGGCAACAACGAAAAAGTGACGTCAGTGGGAGGCAGGGGTTCACTCTTTGGACTGTAGAATTTGTTCCCAACTGATTTGAAGCAGTTTCTTGGTGTCAAATGAATGCTTTGGAAGCTCGCTCCAGGATGCACGCTCCAGCACCGAACAAATTATTGGAATATTCTATTTTTTAGACTGCTCGCTCGACTGGCAAGCCTGCCCGCCACTGACGTCACGGCACTGAAAAGTGTGGGTAAATTTGAATGTTGGTTTTTGCATCATTTTCATTTGCCGATTTCGCAATAACTATTATGAATTTCGCGATACTAAATAACATACCGGAAAGAGTAAAGGCCGGGGAGTCAGAAAATATAGTTAGTTGAGGTAGCTCAAAAATCGCCGGAGTACCCCTTTAATGATATAGTTGAATCAACATTGTTGTAGCTGTTTTTTCAAAGTGCAAGTGTATGTTTAAAGGGGCGATGCAACAATTTTATTTTTGAAAGAATTTGCAGTTTTTAATTTTTACATTGTTTATCGTACCAAAATGAATGGAGAAACCACTTTATTCTTTTTAAATATTGTGATTTTGTGACATAATAGCAAAGCGAAAAACTGGAATATGTCGTGCTTTGTAGCCGCAAGTGGCGGCCATGGGAACTAAGGCGTGATGCCAACCTGGGTGCATTGTAATAAGTTGGCAAGATGCACCATTATGTGCGCAGTCTAAGGCTATCTTTTATCTTTTGTAAATATTGTTGTTTCAACATGAGTAAATGCATCAAAACCCTCATATCATTGATATAATTGTACTATCTTCAGTTTTAGTGGCACCATCTACCCTAGGTAAACAAAACTCGAGTCTCACCCCGTCACTACTACATCAGTCTGACTTCCTCACAACTAGGCAAGCGCTTGCCCCTTTCTCATCCTCCACATCAGTCAGACCAACCTTCAAGGTCGCCATGTGAATCGCAAGCAGACTCGGTGCGTGCTGGAGGCTCTGAAAGAGTACCCAGCTGGATACTCTCTCACCAGTGCACTTGGCTACACGTCATTGCGCACATGACTCAGAAGACGGTGTAAGAGTTGAGAGTGGTAGGGAGGTGCCCAAAACTTCAATTGTTTGAGAATTGTTAAAAAAATAACTAATGTGCACAGCCAAAATTGTTTTTCACTTCTTTACTCCAGATGTAACAGGGAACAACTCCCACAATTATTTGACCGAAGTCCACCATAAATTTTTGCATGCTTTAAGCTTTTTTAAAATCTTGTGTGTATGTGCTTCCCTTCTGTAATACCTCTTGAGGTAGTGTAGGTGTGCTTATAAATAAATAAATAAATAAAATGTTAATTAGGCCATGACCAAAAATGTTTTTATGAGGTGTTTGTTCTTTGGATCTTGTATACATATTTTAACTGATATGTGTATATTTCTTTTCCTTTTGTTTCAGGCTAATAAAGATAGCCCCCAACTACTATGACATGGCAAATTTCCCACAGTGTGAAGCCAAGCGTCAGCTGGAGGTACTCGTTGCCAAGATGGAGACAAGGCAGTATCAAGAAGGCTTCTGATGTGCTGCAATGAAGTGGGCGTACCAAGCCAGATGGTGTACAAACTGATGGTTCATTTAGTTGTCATGCCTCACGAGAGTATCATTCTGCCCATAAAAATCCGAAGCACAACAGCAAGAGCACCTGGTTTTCCCATGCGCATACCAGACATTCATTGTGTACTTGACTTCAGTAAGCAGTGTGCTTAGTGTACAGTGCTTGCCAAACTTGAAGGTAACACGCAAACTGTCTCTTCTCATGAGAGCGCTATGCTGGCAGCAGCCGAGCAACAGTTTTGTGATGTACCACTGGACAAACCATCCCGAAGTGTTTCACCAAGAAGCCTTCGTTCAGCTTCATCCAGGATAGCTCTGCCATGAGAAGACACTCGGTTCCCATGTTCCATTACATTTTTGGTGAGCACTGTACATTCTGCTGCATTCACTGTTTCATTGATTGGGACAGCATCGGCATTGTGCACTTCCTTGGGTTTAGCGACATTATCAAACACATATTCCATTGTCCCTCATACTAGTAGTAATGCTGGTTTTCTTTTTTCTGTTTTGTTGCAAAGGCAGTTACTGGTGAGTGCACATGGAATAGCATTTGTTCCAATTTGCAACTGTAGCTTGCCAGATTAAAAGCATTCTAATGTTGCCCTTTTGTGTGTGTGCTTCAGGATACTTTGGTTTTTACTCAACTTTGCCTTTGCCAAGGCTTTGACATTCCTGTTCTGTATCAAGTGCAAGAATGGATAGGTCAATAGCCTGGAAGACCACTGGGTGCAGAGTAATGTTTAATAAAATATGTGCAGTGACTGTCCTACATTGTGCTGTGTGAATGAGCATTTTGGGCTGTTAAACATGTTTCACATAATTTGGACCCAATGTAATGCTACTGCAATAGCGATAATGAGTTGTGCTGCCTTGCAACCATCTGTTTCCATGGGATATTAACATGTGCCCATGACTGTCAAAAGAATCTTACCATTTATTTTCTTAATTTTCAAAACTGACCAAAGTGCAGAAAGCCTGAATTTGTCTTAATTACCGACCCTCTGATTTGATGTTGATGCTCCCTCAGTGGTTTGTATTATTGTAAAAAAAAAAAAAAAAGAATGTTTTGTGAATAGTAGCATTTGTTATGAATAATGTATATCCTCTCTAGCCAATTGGAATTAAATGAGTATTGTGAAATGATAGAAAACAAGCTAGGCAGTAGTTCATCTTAAAAAATATCTGAGGCTGGGAACACAAAAGAGCACAAATGCACAGCAGTCTGGGACTTGTGTTGGAGACCATTATGTGCATTTCTTTTGTTTTGACCTCAGGATTTTGCCTGCAGATGAACTGTTTGATAACTCTTATTTTGTTGGAAATACTCATTCAAAAATGTTGGTACCAAAAAAGGTTCTTGATGGCAGAGGCTCCTCTTCAGACTCCTGCAGTTGTTTCTGGTTACCATTTCAAGAGCACGCTGAGGGTGTATTTGTACATGTAGTGCATGATGGCATCTGCAGTATTAACTGTTCTAAAGCAAGAACCTAAAGTAAGCCTTAGGTTGGTTTACTTTGAATCTTATATTGATAACGTGGGTGCATGTACCTACATTCCCATCATTCTCCCCAGTGCTTGGGTAATTTGCCAAAAACTCTTTTAGTCACATTTGAGTGACATGCTCACAAAACTTGGGATGCCAGGCTAGCTAATCCTGCTGGTGTGTGGAAAGAGTTTTAGTTCTGCTGAAATATTGACAAGTCAATGAAGCTGCAAACTTTGCATATGCTCCATAGAGAGGAGCCAGTTGAGCTCATTTGAGGAAACTAAGGTTACCCTCAATAAAGGATCGAGGTATGCCTAAGCATGAGTTCATGCAAAAGCATGCACATCGCTCTTGGCACGCTGACCTTGGGCGTGGAGTGGTGGAGCCGCTGTCTCGCGCACGCGCAGCGCCATGGGGTGGCGGTCGTTGAAACTGACGCGCAGCGGCCAATGGGAGCCTCGTCGACGCGTGCCAGCCAATGGGGCCGAAGTCGAAATCCGCTTTACTCCGCTGCTTTGGGATCGGGAAAACTAGGTGCCGTTTGGCTAGGCTTTTTGCGTGGTTTCATAGCTGGGAGCTGGCTTCACTTGGAGAAAGGATTTAAGGTGCTGTTTGGCATGGTTTCAAAGCTGATGATGTCGGCTCTCCATGGGACAGTTAATGCTTTTGCATTAAAAACATTTGGTTTTAGTACCCTTAACTATGATAAGCATTAATTTACTTGCACTCATTGATAACTTTTCTCTATCACTGGCAGTGTACTTGCCCTCAGACAGTATAAGTTGCATCATCCCCACAAGTACCATTATATGCATCGTAAAACTTCAGACAGTAGTACCTAAACTTTACATTCCAGCTCTAGTTGGGACCAGATCTTGAAAAACTGCCAGATACGCTAAAGAATAAGGATGGCTAGTTGGTTTTGCATCATGGTGTAATACGCCAGAACAACAGGGACGAAAACGAAGGGAGAACTGGACAGGACGCGGCGTAACTTTCAACTGAATGGTTCATTTCAATGATATAATTTTAAAAATATAAAAGCAGGCACACTTGGCAGAACACATATGGTCTCACCCCCCCCCCCCTCCTCCCCCTCAAATGCCAGCCTCGTTGGTTCTTCAAATAGTACAATTCTTTATGGGGCCCTATGGCACCAGAAACCGAAAACGGGCAAAAATGTGCTCCATTTTCCCGGTGAAATTTGTAGAAAATCGCATAACTTTTGAATAAGGTATTGGATCGGGCTGAAACTTTGGCATCTGGTTTTGTGACCTCTAGAGACTAGCGCTACCTTTGGGCGGAGAATGAGCGTTCGGCGATGCTTAGTTTATTTTTGCGGTAAAAAAAAACCCTGTATTTTTTTTTTTTTTTGTGACACCTTGTATATGCTTGTACCTTCCCTGCGGCAAGTTGTCAGGTGTAATAATTTCCCTTCCCAAGCTTGTAATCATTCTATCTACATTTCACAACACTGTGTGAACACGACATTGGCACTTTTTTGCATTTTATGTCTGAAGGCATCAAAGTTGACTGCTTAGTTCTGCCCCAAATGAGCACTTTCCACCACACTAGTAGTTTTAATGACAGCCCTTCGATTGCAAAGAAGAAAAAATATTGGCAATTGCTTGTTTGCATTATGTATGAAGGCTGATTAAAATGTAATGAGATATATTTTTTTATTCAGAAACCGATGGCTACAAGCTCCGAGCATTTTTCTTTTTTCAAAGTAGCGTCTTTCACACTCGGTACGTATGCTTCAAATACGATCCAAAAACATGAAAAATACTGTTTTGTGACATCACTTTTAGCATTGCAGCTACAACTTTTCATTTCATCATCTGAAGATAACTTTTGTTAGGTGTAGTTGTTTATTCAGTGTTGGGAATGCCCAGAAATTGCACGGCGATAAGTCTGGGCTAGAGTGCCTTCATGTCCCGCTTCGAAGGCACTCTAGTCTGGGCAGATAGGAGTGTTTGGTAGTGCAGTTGCCCCTCTTCACAAGCTGGCGACGAAGACTACGCATAGCCTCGACAGTGCTCTGTGCCGACAGCGTGCTGCATCAAAATGGCGGTCGTCTCCTCATTGCTCCCTCTCGCTTCTTCGGCGCTCTCCTCCCTTTCCGTCACTTTTCACTCCAGCGCCTTCTTCTTGACCACACATGCTTTCACTTGCTCTTGAGGAATCATATGCAAAAGGTTACGGAGGTCCAACTGCAGGTTCAGGCTTGCCAATTTATTACCTTCACAAACACCAGCACAGCATTGCCCTAGCTTCTACTTCCCATCAAAGAGAAACCAGTTTCATTATTTCCCAATCGGCCCTTGTTTGTACAACGCGTATTAGTTACCAACGTTTTTGTTAATTTTTTAAATTTAATTGTGCTTGATGAAGTATGTTTTGCACATTGAAGCATTTGTTTTTCTGTACCTGAAGAAGTTTCAGACATGATGAAAATGGAGCACTACTCTGGTTCATTGCAATGTTAGGTTAATTTTTCTAAGTCTGAATCATTTGATCAAAATATTGTTTGAAGTGCAAAGATTGGCAATGTTGCACATTTTTGAAGAACCGTTTTTCGTTCGTCTCCGGTTTTTAAAGAAATGAGTGACACAGACCAGCTCGCCCCAGATCTATCGTAAGCAAACCTAAGCCTGTGACCCTGAAAAGTGTACAAGAAGTTTAAAAATTGGGGGTTTGTAACATGTGGGAACCTTGAAATTTCCATTCAACGAAATGCTCCTGTAAAGGGCTTTAGAACAAGTTCTATAAGCTTCGCCGATCGCTATTTTCAATCCGGCTAACGCGTTCATGACGAACCTCGCTGTACGAGAATGCGTTCAAGCGCAAACACGCACTTCTTGCTACGTCGCTGTGAGGAAATCGGCCACAGAAACAAGGGTGTAATAAAACTGAAGTACTAGTCTCAGTGACTCTTCTCGACGTTGCAAACAAATGCACGCAGTGAGCTGGCACAGCGATCGGCGTACTTCGATCTGCGTTCACTTTACTTCGCCGCTGCGGCGTTTTCACTCGCTCCCCGTGCCAGCAAAATCGTAATTGTTTCGTTATTCGCTGTGTCTGATATGTAGTGACGGGAAGAAAGGTTTACTTACTGCATTGCGCGTAAGTGTGGAGCAATCCATGACGACCTGAGCAATGGTGGCGCGGAGACGATAGCAGACGACAAATCGGCGAAACCGAAACTACTCGTTGTGATCCCACAGTACAATTGAACCGCTAGGGGCGCTGCTGTCTCCAAGCTCCGCCTACTGTTCTAGAACGTTCCGAGCGTTCCGGGATGCTCCCTTTAAAACTTTCCCAGTAAGCAACATCGACACTAGCTGGTCACGTGATTCGGCCTCTACGCACGTGTGGTGAGCCTAGGTGCCAGGGTCTCCTTTTAACGCTCTCTGTGGACATTTCTAAAGAAATATAATTGCCAAAATGCTCACCGCAGCACGAGTATCATCTCGATCAGTTTTAAACTCAAACTCCGTCTCGGAGAGTCTTTTCAAACGTAGTCTGGTGACTCTTACTTCCAAGGTGAGTTTCTGCATGGTGAGCGCAGTAGGCCTAAGTGCGCAGTCGTTGCCTTGGCCAAAATTTTTGGCTTCTGGGCAAACACTTGCTACTAACCGATATTGCTAAACATCTTTAATTTCTTACTCTCTTGTATTTGAAGAATTGAAGGGGCAATGTTGATCGCTTTGAAGAACATTCTAAAGGTGATGCAACCATTCCTTTTTTCACCGGCATGCGAGGTGCGGTTTGCGTTCACTGGAGTTAACGTGCCTCATCATAGCTTCAAGTGTAGTGGAGACTGACGTCGGTATTTGATAGTAGATTTTAACGTTGTTCACATCGAGATAACAATGTGAACAACGTTAAAATCTATTATCTCGATTTCTGGAGCGCTATAGTGTTTAAAGCTGTTGAGCGTGTTTGTGCTATGACGAATGAATCCGCATGCGTCGACCCCTCCTGTGCGCAAGCCGGCGACATGCCTGGGCTAGAGCGGGTGTGCGGTGTGTGCTTTCACCGTTTTACGATGTTTCTCGTCGTCTACGTGAGGACCTCCATCATCAGGATGAGTACTAGTAGGGAGAGTTTCGTTTCGTTAAATGGTTGGTGCTTTTCAGGACGATGCGATAGGTACAGAGCTGGGATAAATAACGATTGTAATTTTTATCACGCGCATTTGTGCTTATGCGGAGCGCAAGTTCGTCTGCTTCTTGCACAGGGGTTGTGGTGTCAGAACGCCGAGCTCGTATAGGCTGATTGGAAAAAAATAGTGGGTAGATCTCAAGGCATCAAGCATTCAGGTCTACCCACTATCCTTTCACTCAAAGCCAATTGGAGCTCGGCGTCGTTCTGATGTTACCACAACCCCTGCGCGAAAAGCAGATGACTTGCTCTCCGCATTGATTCTTTCGTAACACGTGCCGAGTTCAACCTCTACTCTGTAGTTGACTATACGTGCCGTGCATGTGACGTCATATGGCACCACACCTGTACCACGCTCCTGTGCCCGTACCTTCTGCAGCACACATTCCGCAAAATCGAATTTGTTCTTGGCAAGTCTTGCAGAGAGCACATTCAATGGTGCCAAATGTATGCCGCAGAAGGTACGGGCTCTGGAACATGGTACGGAGCAATGGCGGCTGATGTGACGTCAATGCAAGCCATGTATTTGTGATCTTGGAGGGTAGGTTCATGGCATTAGTAACAGTAAATGTTCTAACTGGTATTATTACATTATTAAATGTTGGACATCAATTGTTTTAGGTTGCAAGTAAAAACTAAAACAACTTGAAAAGACAAGAGCAAAGTACAGACTGGTTGATTTTGTGATGCTTTCAAGTTAGGTCATTTTTTTCTTTTGCCCTTGCTTTTGAATGCAGGAGCAAACAGCATGAAAATTTCCAACATCTTTCAAAGATATGATGATAATGCAATTAATGCAAAGGTGCAAGCGAGCTGGACAAAAATGACAATGATGAATTCCTGTAGAAGGGGGACAAGGACAAACACAAATCTCCAAACACAGCTAGGTGACTGGTGTGCGACCAAAGAAAATACGCCTAGTCCCGGTATCGAACCAGGGACCGCTCTACCAACTGAGCTAACCAGGAGTGAGATGTCAGTAGAGCAAACCATTTTTATCAGGGCTTTATTATCGCCATCTTTCAAAGCCCATATCTGGGGTCAAAAAGGACATTGATAAACACTGAAGCTTTTGTGTTTGTCCATGTCTTTAAACTCACCTGGGATGGAGCGAGTCTAGTTGCTTCGTGCATAGAAGCCTGTAGATGATTTCAGAAAGATGTTCTCTAGTATTCACAACTTTCACGGGATATAGAGTGAGCTCTGGAGATTGATGTGGAACAGCAGTGTGCGGGTAGGCTTGTGAAGCCTAAGAAGATGAAGTTCTGTTTTTCTGTTATCAAGTGGTATTGGTGTGTGCCATTGAGAACAGGAACATCAGTTGTGAAGTTTGTCCTCTATGAGGCAGGAAACAGGACTATTAATGAATGCTGTGAATAAGGTAGTTCCATGAGACGAGACAGGAATTGGTTCTGATTTAAAGCACCTGTGGATTCGCTATCCCATGGCTCCCCTCTTGCGCTCGTTGCGCCACTGAACTTCCTTGTCGTCTGCTACTAAGACTACAGTTCTCAACTGTAGCAGGAATGTCTGGATGGATACCTGGATCGCCAGGTTTTCTTGAAGCTCCTGTTCCAATTGGATAGGGTTCACTGACGAGCTGCGACAAGCTAGTGGTTCTAATTCCTCGTAGCCTGAGAACATTTTTGTGTGGTGTATCTCTAGGTCAACCTTCATCCCGCTACACATAAATTATGCAATTCACAGTCGCTAACGACCTTCCCTATACTACCGCCCTTTGCCAGCACTCTTTATTGCTCAGATGTGTGGCACTATTTTTTGTGGCAGTCTTGAGGGTTTTAAGTCGGTTTCTTGCAAATACAGAAAAGACATCTGTGTGTGAGCCACTCAACTGTGGACTGGTTTACTACGTGGTCGTAAGTAGGGTTCCGTGTTTTCGGTATATACACAAACTCAACTCTGTTGCGTCACGCCGTGGTGGTGGCGCGTCGGGCGCACTTCCGGTCTGGGGTGGTGGGCGGAAGTGACCATATGAGACATGCATTCCTGTGTTCTTTTGGAAGAAACGAGACAAAAAATCGGCCTTCTCGTCAAAACGCCGCGACGGGGGCTGTACCAAAAGAGTCGGGTAAGGTTTGAAGGTCAGTTTTCGTGTGTTTTCTGCCTGCCCGGTTCGCCCGAGAACGTGGATAGGGGCTGTGAAAAGGGCAAACCAGACGCTGTCGAACTACAGTTGCTTGTGCAGGCAACACTTTGGGTTGAACTCACAGATACATGTGGTCGCCAGATGTATTTGCTTTGTTCCAACATGAACGAGGGAAAACCGCCGAGTTGTCCGGGCCACCCGCAGGTTCAGTGCGTCTTCAAATTCAAACGGCTGCCTGATCGTTCGAACTGTCGTCTGCTCTTTTAAACCTGTCTGCTTCTTGTCGTCTGCTCGTTCAAACAATAGTGGCCCGCAGGCGGCGCAGACCACACTTTGACCCGGTGATTGCGATAAGAAGTAATTGCAGGCCTCAAAAGACTTAAGCAGGCTCGGTGTAGACAGTAGATACAACAAGATGTTGATCATTGGTACCAGTGGCCATCATTGACTTGTTACGCCTGATTTACTTGGTCTGTTCCCGCTTCCGATTTTAAGTATCGACGTTGATCATCGCTGCTAGCGTCTACACTTTTACAGCACGAGCGACGTCGCGAGTGAAAATAGCTAGAAGAATCTCATCATGGTTTTGGCATCCATTCTGCGGCGCTCACGCGAATGAATCGCCGCACATCAATTTATTTACGCAAAGTTTAGCGGCGTAACGTGCCTTGATAATTTCGCTCAGGCAAATAAAGTGGTAAGACATTGCTATGAGGATGTAGAATTGACAATTCCAATTCGAAAAAGAGTACGCAGACTCACACAGACGCCAACATTGTGACATTCCAATGGTCTGTAGATGCGGGACGCGGTGCTTCTTGCCCGCACACCATTTCGCATGCGTTCGAACTGTCGTCTGCTCTTTCAAACATGTCTGCCTTTTTGTCGTCTGCTTGTTCAAACCACAGCGGCCCGTAAACCAAACATTGACCCGGTAATTGCGATTAGAACTAAGTGCAGGCCTCAAAACACTTAACTTTGAAGGTTGGTTGGGTTAAGTAGGCTCATTGTAAACAGTAGATACAAGGAGATGTTGATCATTGTTACCAGTGGCCATCATCGACTTCCAATGTCGGATTCTACTTGCGATTTTCAGTATCGACGTCCATCATCTCAGCTACTGTCCACACTTTTGCAGCCCGAGCGACGTTGCGACTGAAAATAGCGAGCAGAATCTCATCGTAGGAGTTATGCTTTAGCGCCCATTCTGCGGCGTCCACGTGAAATGAATCGCCGCACGTCATGTTTTTTATGCGAAGTTTTGCGGTGTATCGAGCCTCGTTAATTTTTCTGAAGCCGCTCAAGTAGTCGGACATTGCTAGTAGGACGTAGAATCAACAATTCTAACGCGAAAAAGACCACGGGGACTCACACCGACGCCGACAACATCGCATTCGAATGCTTTGTTTATGGGCGATGGCGAGCTTCTTGCCCACCCTCCATCGCGCATGCGCGGTGCCGGTGGCGTCCGCTAGGGGCGATCCGGTTTGTTTGTAAACATGAGTTGGTGTATACTGATAAACGCCGACAATGAACATCCGAGGCCGTATTCTCTGAATCGGTGAAAACCTAAAAATTCAAAATTTGAGCTGTCCTAGAAGAAAAAGAAAACAAACAAAAAATGGCAGCTTCTCAGGAAAAAAAAAATATTTGACTTTTTTTTTTTTTACTTTGAATAGAGTTGCACTGGACTGTCCTTGGGGTTATTACTTTCTATCAAAACCACATTCCTTGCCCCTTTCCCTTCTCTTATCTTTACCAACATGATGGTTCCCAAGTATTTAGGCCAGGCATTAGTTTCCTGGAATATGGAAGAAAAGAGGATATGGGAGTGACATTGGGGGCATTAAGGGTGATCCAAGTCATCCCGCAAAACGTCGCCCGGAATACTGCGGAGACGGAACCAGTCTTTTTTTTGTAACTTCCGCAGGCCGGGAAGAGTGCAGAACCATCTGCACTAGCTAGAGACAGCCAGATTAATTCATTTAACATTCATTAATTGTGTACAGTGTTTGGTATGTGTTCAATAAAGTTCTGTAATGTTACGTATGCTATAAATTATATTTCCTCCAGTGATTATAGAGTCGCTTTACAACACAAGCCCGATAAACACTAATTTCTCTCCGGCATTGAAATCACGCTAAAAAACGCTGATGCAAAAAGAAACATTGAAAAATAGCCCCAAATTTGAAGAAAAATAAATACTGAAAACACTGAACCCTAGTCATAAGTCAAGGTGCTGCAGAAATTGTTTTGAGACAGTTTGATATATTTATGTTAACATAATTTAAGACAAATCCCCCGAGACTGGGGAAAGATGAGACAGCACAACACACAAAGTTGCTTCGTCCTTCCCCAGTCTCGGGGTTTTGTCTTAAATTATGTTAAACCTTCACCGGCTTGTTTGCACCCTAAGTTTTTTTTTGTTAATTCACTAGCTCATTTGCACCCTAACTTTTTGTTCATATATTTATGCTCTGTCATGCACAGGTTTTGCAGTTTGATTATACAAAGGAATGTTACCTCCATTTGCTCACTAACGGGCAACATGGAAGTGCCGAGTGGCACCCGTACATCACATTTTGCAGAAAAATGCGACTGGCAGCTCTGGCAGTACCACATGTTCTGGTGTTTCAGCTCATATTGGCTGCAGTAGTACTTAATTTAAAGCCCATTCAAATTACTGTCCCAAGTTTTGCTCTTACTAGGGTGACATGGCCGTCCCATCTCCGAATAACAGCATACAATGGCTTAGTCCAAGTGTTGTGTACAAAATTTAGAGTAAATGTAAACAGCTGAGTAATACATAGAAAATTAAAAATAAGGTATAGAATTTTAGACAAAAACCCGAGACAAAAAAAAGTACAACACAACACAGTCTCAAACACAGCTGAAATTTATTGGACAAAATATTGTGGTTTTATAGGGTACAGGTGCCCCGAAAACCAAAAGGAAGGAAAAAGGGAGAAGATGAACTTCTTTTTCCCGAAGGCACAAGAGAGGGGGAAAAGAAGTTCATCCTCTCCCTTTTTCCTTCCTTTTGGTTTTCGGGGCACCTGTACCTTATAAAACCACAATATTTTGTCCAATAAATTTCAGCTGTGTTTGAGACTGTGTTGTGTTGTCCTTTTTTTTTGTCTCGGGTTTTTGTCTAAAATGTTAAACCTTCAGCTTGTTTGCGCCCTAACTTTTTGTAGGGTATAGAACATTCCTAAATATAGTCATCCTGATAAAAACATGATTGAATAATATGATTGAACAAATCACAATTCGGTTGCATTTGGACTTTGGGATGGCAGGGTAAACAGGAATTACATAAATCATTTAGCATTCACAGATGTATATATGACATGCTGTACCCCTTAGAAATACTCAGTGTGGTATGAAATATATTAAAATGTGTAAAGCCCACTTGCTGTACATAAGGCTGTCTTCATATTCTTCCACAAAGGGGCTTTTGAATCTCTCTGATAGCATACTTGTGCACACTGATAGCAGTTGTACATGTTCATTATCAAGAGACTGTCATTAGTGGACTACTTCATGATCAGGTTTCATGTCGTCTTCTTTCTAATTACTTTGTGCAACTAACATTGCAATTGCAGGAGGAAATGAAAGTCCTCGGATTTGGTAGTGTGCCGGCATTATCAGCGTAGTTACCGTTTTCTACCGTGTAGAGGGACTACTGCCGAACTACCATCGGGAAGCTTCCAGCAGCTTGAATGAAACTGTCCTTTCTATCTCTGGTCAATGTTTGGGTTCACATTCAAATCCAACAGAACGGTGCTTGAATTTTTTTGCATTAGCATCAAACAATTCTAATACCTGTGCAGCACGAGAAGAATAGACTCCTTCACTCTGGTTGTCGATACTGTCTGTTGTAGGGTCGGCACATGTTTGTTTAATGTTCGACAATTGCACATGCTCTTGCATCAGTTTGAGTTCTTTCAGTAGCTGTTGTGGTTCTTCAAAATATTTGCCTTCTGATTTTCTCTTCAAGAGTGTAGTGTATTGGTCTGATTTTTATAAAAAAATCTTTAGAATATGCTAACTTTAGTCTAGTAATTTGCACTGGTGTGCAAATTGGTTGAGTGTTATAGCCAGGACTGTTCTATAGTTTTGATGTGTATGCATCTTGTTTGTTTTTCAAGGACACCTTGGTACACAGAAGGGATGCCATTGGACAGCAACTTAGGAACAAGTAAGCAACTATAAAATATTTAGTAGTAATTCTTTGTTCCTCGAATGTGCAGAAATTTAGATTGCAAAGTTGACTTGGCCGGTCGGGTGAACCTTACAATCTTAAGATACGTGAGACATAAGTGCAACGTGCATAATGAAAAATTGTCCAGTTTGCCATTTGACTGAATGAAAGCAATACATTAATTTACCCCTGGTAGAACCAAAGCTTGATTGGTATGCAACATAGCCTTGCATTGTGTAAGCCATGGGTGTTAGATGCTGTGTATCAGACGTGGGCTGTTGTACTAATGGGTCATTTGTCTCCTTGCTCGAACCTTGTGCCAAGCTCAGGTCGGACCAGGTGAAAGGGGCAGTGATTGGCATTGACCTGGGAACAACCAACTCGTGTGTAGCAGTGATGGAAGGGAAGACGGCCAAGGTGATTGAGAATGCCGAGGGTTCACGTACCACCCCTTCAGTGGTCGCATTCACTGCGGACGGTGAGCGACTGGTGGGCATGCCGGCCAAGCGTCAGGCGGTGACCAATGCGTCCAACACCCTGTCTGCCACCAAGCGCCTTATCGGGCGCAAGTTCGAAGACTCTGAGGTGAAGAAGGACATGTGAGTGTAGCCTTTAGATTATAATCCTCTTTCACTGTTGTTTCCTGTCGGGTTTGCAGAGTTCACGGCCAGGTGTGTGTCATCCTGTTTGTGGGCCCTGTTTCAAGGCTTTATTCATTGTGTTCACCAGCTGTTTTTGTCGTTAAATTTTGTAGGTTTTTATCCCTTTTGCTGCAAATGTATATGTGCAGTCATTTTGCAATTCAGTTATTGCTGGTTTAAATTTTCTTAGCCAAACCTACAACCATTTAATGGTTTTACTGTATGTACTGTTTCTGAACTCCGCATGTCTGCTTCTCTGCAGAGTGTGGTTATAGACCAACGTGTGGCTCTGATGTCACGCTGCTGCGGTAGCGCTGCTGTTAGCATGGCACATGTGCAGACACTTCACCTCATGTGAACATCGTTTCTGCACAAGCGCACTGCCCACACCTGGTGTGGGCAAATGGCAGCTTGTTTTGTAAATGGTGCATTCGCCTATTCGCCTCGAGATTGAACCGTGTTGCTACCGTGCTGCCGAAATTGGAAACATGCGAAAGCGTGGATACCGCCGTGCGTCATCTGCTGCGGGCGCACATTCAGAAGCATGAATCTCGATGACGCAAGCCCGTTTCTGGCTGAGCTGAGCCCTCCTCATTAAACGCTTGTTGGTTTTGCTGTCGTTTCATCCTACTAAAGGTTGTGTTGTATCGTTTCACACGCGTGAAAATTCAGCAAAGCGATTATTATTAAGTCGGATGCTTACATAATCTCAGTGTTGTGGTTTGTATACAGTCGCTGCTCCCACATTTTTGCTATCTCGCACAAACCATAGCTTTAATAAAACATTGAATGTGGATTGGAGCTGTGGTTTGATTAAAAAATTAATCCGACTGATCGCTCTTCTTCAAGAGACAAATTGATAAATCCATGTGTTTTTCACCGGTCATATTGCATGAAAGACGTTTAAGCTACACATTTTTTTACTATGTCATAAATGGCATATTGCATTCCCATTTTAAACTTCAAGTTGTGATGCCTGGAGAAATATGGACACGGGAAGCCTTTTAAAGTGAAGTAATTTTTAAGTTAAATATATAAACAGTATAATCATGCTCAATGACAATCACAAGCATGCTGCAGTGGTTTACCATGCAAGCCTGTGTCCTAAAAGAAATAAAAATGTCATAAATATTAAAGCAGGCATTTTTTTTACTTTTTTCTGGCTTTCTGCAGCACAAAATTCCAATTAAATTGCAAAAAAAAAAAGTGCAATTCAAGCATCACTTGAATAAACTGAAGGTTAATCGATGAACTGCCCAGTCCTGATATGCCTTAGGTGAGGGCGGAGGGTGATAGGAAAGTCTCGTGAGTCGCTAGCCCTCGTCAATAAAAGTGTCGCTGCAGCCGATGCTGTCTGTGTCATGGTGCGGGTCGTTTGTTGGAGTTGCAGAGTCTACTATGTTTAAAAAGATTATTTAGCCAGAAATTTATAATATTAGCCTCTTAACATCTGCGGCCCTCATCGAGAAAATTTGAGCGGGTGAACCCATGCTGCCGAAAAGAGCGTCAATAACACATACGCTACTGCATTGCTCGGTTACACTTGTTTATTCCACTTGCGGAAGATATATTAGAATACTTTGTTTCAGTTGTCCTTCCAACGAACAGTTTCCCGATCGCAACTAGAAGAGGCACTCTGCCCCACCTGATACTGGGTGAGGACTAGAAGAACCAAAAGTGGAAGGGACACGAACAGAAAGACAGAAGGAGCCCCCTCCACTTTTGGTTCTTCTAGTTCTCCACCCAATCTCGGGTGGTTCAAGAAAATGGTAAATCTACACCAGCTCGCCTGCGCCATCACAGTCTTATTGTAGTAGAATTGTTCAGACTCCGAAAAACTTACCCACACCATGGCATACGTACAGCACAGCACTAACTTCTCCTCATGTGAAATACAGCACTAACTTCTCTTCATGCAAAATATTTATATTACTGCAAAAGCAAAAAGTTACAACAAAGAAAAGTAGGGTTGTGCTAATATTCGAAATTTCGAACAGTAGTTTCGAATAATAGACTAGAACGTCACTTTGCGTTTTTCGAAGTGTTGATTGCGGCGGGTTAGCCCCGTTAAGTGCGCTTCTTTCTGATCACCGGTGCACAGCGGAGAAGCTTTGCGGGTCTTGCTTCTTTGCATTACATCAGTGCTCGGTAAGAAGCGCACTTAACGGGGTAACCCGCCGCGATAAACACTTGGAAAAGTATGAATATCGCAATTGCATGCTTGGAAGAAAAGCATACATTCAAAGTGGGATGGTGCACACGTGCCGGCTGTATTTGGGAATAAATGGAAACTTTGTGAATGTGTGTATCTATGTTGTAGTAAAAGTTCCAAAATTAAACTATTATGCAAGACTATACTATGTTAGGCAGAGATGCCCTTACAACCTGCGTTCAACATGCGCAATTATTTCTTTTTTAACTCGAGATTAAAGAAGGAATTTTTTATGTAGTAAGATTTGTAAATTCACTCAATTGGGCATCGTTTGCCATCTATATAGGATTCATTTATATCAAATCCGTCGTTTACTTGCCATCCCAAGACATATGACCTTATGAACACAGTTCAAAAATAGATAAACTTATCTTATAAATGAACAAGTGGAACAACCTTCTCAAGTTTAGCTGGGTTTTCATCTAAGCATTACGCAATGGTAGTGAAAGGCGTGGAAAAACTATTCGATATTTGAATCGAAAATATTCGGCCAAAACCAGTATTCGCTTCAAACTCAAAATCCACTATTCGCACAAGACTAAAAAAAAGCGTATAACCTGCGATTTCACAGCCCACAGTACCAGTATTATGTTATCCAGGTTGGAATTCATTGTTTTGTTGAATTCCCACACTGGTGAACCAATACATTTCTTTTAAAAGAAACAAATACTTATACATAAATACTGCAGTTTACCTGTAGACAAGGCATCCGTTGTGGTGATCCATGCTTCCCAACGTCTGCCTAGTGCAGATGACGCTTCCACACAAGCGATTATATAAATTTAGGCCGTACGCTGGTAACACAATTCAATCTTCACTGAAGCACAGAACAGTACTGCACCATTTTCCGCTAAAGTTGTTTTCCCACCGGTACTATGCTACAAAATAAACGCAAGAATCTACACCGTCTTGCGCGCGAATGTGGAGAGTCTATGGGGCTTCTATCCCCGCTTTGATGATGATGATAGCGCGACAGAAGCGCCACCTCTAGGTCGATCTCGAGGCCAGTAGCTAGGTTTTGTGTTTTCTGAATTTGTTATTTGTAAAATTCGAAGGTGTTTTTTGAGGTAAATGTTTTAACAAAAATATATATTATTTTTATTCTTAATTTTATAGAATTTGTAGTTAAATTTTTGCTCTGTTCCCAACTTTCATAAATTCAAAATAAAAAATCGCAATGCAAGCATACTCTAAATCTATAATAGACTGTATCAGTACTTTTTTTTAGCTAGATTTGCCAGTGGCATTTTTGCAGTTGGCAAGATTAACAGTGCCATGACAAAACTTGCAAACGAGTGTGGCTTTAATGAACGTCAATAGTTTACAATTGCTGAACTTGTGGGCGTAGTTGCTGGGAGCCTCGTTTTCTTCCCATGCCATGTTTGTGGAGTGGAGTGGAGAAGGGAAAAATATAAAAGCCTCAGCCTCCTCCTCCCCCCCCCCCCCCCCCCCTCAATCTTTCCTGCGAGTTGATAGTTATGATAATGCAATTAATGCAAAGGTGCAAGCGAGCTGGACAAGAATGGCGAAAATAATCCCTGGAGAAGGGGGACTAAGGACAAACACAAATCTCCGAACACAGCTAGTTTTCACCTTTACAAAAACACTCCTCCCTCGAAGAATCATAAATAGTGTGGTCCAAGCTGGAAACCTGAACAGTGGCTTTGTCGTGGCCCAGAAGTAATGGCTCATTGTCCTGAAAGAATCTTGACGAGATATATGGTAAACCACTTTTTGTCAATAGTCTATTATTTGAAAAGAAACTGAAGTGACCTCTCCTCAGGACCACTGACCGTGTGCTTTTACTCAACCTATTGGTAGAATACCATGTTATACTATTGCCATCCTTACCTCAAAATTCCGAATTTTGTTGGGGGATAGATCTGAATTCACAAGAAGTTATCTGGCGAGCGTTTTTCTTGGGTTCATCAGAACGCACGGGACCTATTTGCGACTCCAATTCACTATAGGCGGCGCCACTCATTTTCCAAAATGGCTGTTATAGTGAGGGTCGGAGATGCATGCCGGTATACCAATTGCTGAGCCTGTCTACTGTTCTAGCTTCACTGAGCGACACAAATTATTTCTGCGTATACGAGGAAGCCAGGGTGCTAGGAGCGCAGGTCACCTCTTTATCCTGAAAACAAAAACAATGTTTAGCATAATATTTACGCCAGGAGGCACATTTTAATTCTGGAATGAAACTAAAACTAACCTCTATTTTGCATTTAATTTCTCGGTATAGATGTTAATTTCGGAGTCTTTCAATCTCAAGATTTGTCTCGCAGCGTAATTAGTGAGCTAAAGAAGTTGTTCCCGGAAACTTTATTTTGTGGCATACGTGTCCGATTTAGGCACTTCAAAATATTCTGGAGAGTTCAGTGTTCCTTTAAAGATAGGGTCTTTCATACACCTTAAGCGCCGTTCACACACTTGCAATTGAGTAGGGACGGAGAGGGACAAGACCGGTTTTTAAGCCTCTTGTGACGTGTTAGGACCGGATGCGCTGCTGTGGAGCAGGTCTTACGCCGTCGCAAGAGGCTTAAAAACCGGTCTTGTCTCTTTCGGTCGTACTCGGTTGCAAGTGTGTTTAACTGCACTTTAGAGGTAACATAGAATACTGTATTTGTTGAAAAAATTAGTTCTGGTATTTGTGTGTTCTTGCTGCCTTTTCTCGCTTAGTTACTTGTCATGTAAAATATTGAACTGCGGGCCTTTAGTGGGTTTTGGGGTATTTAAATGATTAATTGCTTTAAAGGGGTACGGAAACAAAATTCCAGTGCTCATTTTTTTTAGCTTTAATGTGTTGCATGTTGTAGCATAACCTCATAAATACCAGTCTTTTGTTAAAAGGCACAAGAAAACTCATTTTAAAGCTAATTAGACTATCTTTCAATGTGCAGCTGGTGGATGCATGGGGGGCCTATTTGGGAGGTAATCTAGCAATGTTTGGGAACTTCTTCGTAGTCATGACTTAGCAAGTTCCATTACGCAGCCGCACTAAACATCGGAGCAGTGCCACTCTTTGGAATTCAACATTTTCCTTCTTAGCTTTCTTCCTCAACTCACAAATCTCTCATGGTACCAAACAGTTCAAGAAGATGGAAAGGAGGGACTCCCATCTTGCTCGGACCCTCGTTTGTGCTCCTGGACACGGCCATTCTCCCCCTAGAAGATTAGCCTGTCGCTCAAAACTCTGACAAAAGTTGCTTTCCCCACCCCGTTCACCCCTAAGCTGACAGTGCTGTGGAAGCTATGAGCTCCTGGGTCCAGCCACTCGCTCGTCACACCACGGGTACTTCGAACGGCTCGGTTGTAGCGCGTTGACGCTATTGACACCACCACAACGCTGACAATCCCACCAACGGCAAAGCTCATAACCACGCCAGCCTTGCTACGTCACGAATGCGGGGAATATTTTTTTGTTTTTATTTTCGCCGGATATCCCATGATGCATCGCGCTCTCCGTTGGCTTCTCTTCAAGCGCTTGCTCGAGTGCACTGTTAGGAACGAAAAATATAGCCAGTCGTTCAAAATACAAACGTGCGATTATCATTTACGGTTATTGTCCAACATGCTTGACTCGTTTCCGAACTGAATATTTCATTATTAGTTTCCGTACCCCTTTAACATTATTCCCAGCACAAGAATAACAGAATCAATCCAAATTTTACAAAATATCGCCACGGGCGATAAATTTGGAATATGTTTGCACAACATATAAATTAAGAAACTTTGTTCTTATAACAAAAACTCGACTACAAAATTCGAGTCAGACAGTAGAAGTGTGTCTGTACAAACCCATACCGGCTGCCCCACTACATTAAGACGGTAAAAAGTGTTGTTTGCATTCAAAAACGACATTTCACGAGCAGTTCAGCCGTGCCCGCTGAACAGGAGAACCGGGGGACCCTTACTAGAGTGCTTCCCGTTTCTGCCGCGGGAGGGCGAGGAACGAGCTGGAGACGCGAATAGCCATTCATTATAAGTTACAGGTGGAGCATGGGGAATGACGACAATAAAATTTTGTTCTCGTTTGGAAATGCTAGTTGCGCTGCGATGCCGAGTGCGACATTTCACATGCCCAGAATTCAGCACCGGCGCAGTTGTTCGTTGATGAGCTTAGCTTTTTTGTTAAGCTCTTCTGCACATGAAAGTAGTGGGCATTTCTGTTGTAGAGTAGGTGCACGTGTGGTACTCATTCATCATTCTATTGATGTCCTCGTTTAACAAGTGTGGTGGGTCTCTGGTTTGTAGGAAGACGCAGTCCTACAAGATTGTGAAAGCATCCAACGGTGATGCATGGGTGGAGGCACATGGCAAGATGTATTCCCCTAGCCAGATTGGAGCATTTGTGCTGATGAAAATGAAGGAGACTGCTGGTGGGTAATACTTTTCAATGCATCTGTCATGCGAGGTAAATTAAGGGAGGGAGATTGTCGGTAGTTGAATGCTCTCTGCAATCAGCTCTTTTATTTCTTTTTTTTTTTATTATAAAACTTGTAGCAGTTAAATCAGATTTTTTGCCTGCTTATGTATTTTTTTCTTGTGTTTTGGGAGTTCATAAGACGGTTTTATCTTCCCTGAAAATCGTCGAGAAATCGAGGTTTTATGTCAGCGCATTTAGGTTTTCAGGCAGAAAGATGTTAAAACTTAAGAAAAAGCTGCAAACAATTGATTATTTAAATGTGGCCATTGACAGCAATGTATTTGTATTGGTGTACAAGTATCGGCGACTCCAGCGAAACCGACGCCGTGTAGCGGCAACACCGAGACGCTCAGGAGAGGAGGTCATTTCGACTCTGTCGTCTGCTATCACTGCGTGGTTCCCGTAGGCAGCACAGAAACAAACATCGTTTCCAGTAATTATTTTTATGCTTCCACCGTGTCATTCCTACGCACGGAGTAGAAGAATGTTTCTACCGTCGAAAAAGCCCTGTGCTTTCATATGTAACACCGATTTTACGCTGCAATGCAAGAAATTTATGGTAGTCCGCGTGCTGAACGACGAAAACGACCTCCTTTCGTCCGCCATTTTGCCTGACCAGCGCACCCCCTATAGTTCGCTGGAGTCGCAAATAGTTACTTGAAAGTCTACTACGCAACAACATTCATGCTTATATTAGTAATGAAAAATGCTTTAAGTGGACTGTGTTCAACCCTAATGATATTCATATAACTCGTGACGGCTGATGTCAGTATAATATTGCTATCCAAAGTGCAGTACAATTATTTGTAGAGAAAACCAATTGTGGCAATTCTGCTTAGGAGAGAGGGACGCAAGACATAAATCTTAAAATAGACTAGAGTGCTTTCTGTGCACAGACAGCCCAAATACCTGTCCTAAAACATTTACCGTAAAATCCCGTAAGGACGCCCACCCAAAATGAAGAGATAAATGGTGAAAAACATGGGGTGGGCTATCTTTAGGGATGACACAGCAAAACTTAATCAAAAATTAATGATAAGCGTCTGGGCACCCTCTACAAACCACGTGACACGGGAACTGATACCGCAGATCGCGGACACTGCGAATTCGCGTTTCACAATGTGATAAACACGCGGGAATTCGCTAGAAACTCCTGTGTCACGGGAAAGGATACCGCAAGTGGCTGACGCAGCAGATTCGCGTTTCACGGTGCGAAGGACTCACGGAAACCCTGTCTTCCCTGTCTTCCCTGTCACGGAAACCGATATCGCGCGCGCAGATCGCCGACGAAAACACATGAATACACTACAGACTCGCATGTTACGGAAACAAATACCACAGATCGCAGACGTAACAGAATCGCATTTCACGATGCAATATACACGCGGGAACAACTCGCGTGTTACTTACAGCTAAAAATCGATATCGCGTGCGCAGATTGCGGACAAAAACACGGGAATTCGCTATGAACTCGGGGAACGGATACCGCAAATCGGGAACGCAGCAGATTCGCATTTCACGATGCAATATACACGCGGGAAGAACTCGCGTGTTGCGCGAGCCGATATCGCGCGCAGATCGCAGACAAAAACGCGAGAACCCGCTATGAACTCTCTTCTCAGACACACCGGTACTGCCAATCGCGCCGTTGATGCTCGATTCCCGTCGGACATCGCTTGACGTCCAACGGGAATCGGGGGGGGGGGGGGGGGGCGATGTTTCTGAATTTTTATGTTACAGATATTTAGCCAGAAAAACGGGATGGGAGATCTCTCGGGAGAGGGCGCCCTTGCGGGATTTTACGGTAGACACTTTTTTTTTTTGTTTAGACGCCAAATCAAAATGTTTCATTTTGCACATGCTGTTTATGTGTTGCTGAGCAGTAATTTTATCGTTATTACATCACCATGTTGATTGCCAAATTGATGTAATATAAAAGCTAGCCAAGGAAGTTCCTAGCTCTGGATTCATCTTGCTGTACATGACTGTTTCTTGAGTTCCTCGAGTATTACATTGGTCAGTAACTCATCGGGTGAAGTCGGACTCGAAAATGTTGGGCCCTGTGTACTCTTAGTAACCTGAGCTTTGGGTTTCAGAGGGCTACCTGGGTCATAGCATCAAGAATGCAGTGGTCACAGTTCCGGCCTACTTCAACGACTCCCAGCGGCAGGTCAGTTTTCGGTTATTTCTAACCAAGGCTAGGCTGAACAAGGTTGCCATGATGTGCTATTTTTCGTCTCCTACAAATGCCTTGATGGAGAAAACTTGACTGAGCTTCAAAGCTTGTAGCTGAATTGTAGATGAAAAGCACATGTGCATAATCTTGTGTTCTCTTGCTGCACTACAGGCCACCAAAGATGCGGGACAGATTTCTGGTCTAAATGTGCTGCGAGTCATCAATGAACCAACTGCTGCTGCCTTGGCTTATGGCATGGACAAGACAGAAGATAAGATGTAAGTCTTTGGTTGATGTGTCAGTGGGCTGTTATCCGTGTTTGAACTTGTGCAAGACTTTATAACAAAACAAAAATTGTGCTGTTGATTGAGGGGAATAGAAGTACAGGAGTATGGTATTTAGCATGCTCTGGGAAACCCTATTTTTGCCTGCCTGTTTTTTCATGAAAGTTCCAGTGTATTGCATATCTGAATGCTTCATTGGAACAAAATTTTGTGCTCGGGTGGTAACGAATTCATGGACCATATATCCATGTACTCCCAGGGTGTGGGGAAGGGCCCTGGATTTATTTTCATTATTATTATATATATTTCTATTTGTGCACAAAGAAGTTGCCACAAAAATAAGTTGTTTCCGTATCTTATTTTTAATAGTAGTGTGTACTATTAAAAAAAAAAAAAAAAGATTGAGGTACACTTAAGCATTCCTTATGAGTTGTGAATGCGAAACCATGCAAGCCGCTCGTCCGCTCCCTTTTTCGTCTGCTGCGTACTTTTCGTCGCTCGTCGGCGCGTGTGCTCCCCTGGTGACCTTGGACGCTCCACGCTGATGGACACGCAGCGCCATGGAGTGAGCGGTCGTGGCGAGCGCAGCGGCCAATGGGAGCCCCGTCAATGCACGCCAGCCAATGGAACCGAAGGAAACTATCTGCCGTTTTCGCGCTTCAGACTGATGACGTCAGCTCTCTCCATGAGACAGTTAATGCTTTCGCATTAAAAAAAGTCTCCTTTTACTAGGTCATGCATATTGTCAGACATAAAGCTAGAGACTAGAACTGGCAACCGAGAAAGGCATAAATTTTTGACATTTTCGTTTGCGCGGTTCTTCAAATTGTGACGTTGCCAGCCATCAAGTTCATGTTGAAGTAGGCCTAGCCATCTTCTGTCAATCAGTCTTCTTTAGCTTCAATTTCTCATCAAAAAATCATTGCACAAATTGAGCACCAGATTTTTTTTTTTTTTGCGTCATTGTTAATTTGTGTTCTTCGCAATGTCCATGTGCTGTTGTCGTATTGTCCTACCACAACCAAATTTTGCATGCAGATGCTTTAGAATATGTAGAATGCAACTATCAAGGTTTGGTAAGAGTTTATATTTTTTATATTTGCACAAAATTTAAGAAACTTTTGTTAGCTCTTTGAAAATAGCATTTTTGCTATTTTCAATTATTTTAAAATAAAGTAGGTCTCGCACACATTATTTTTGTCCATTGCACTCGGTGGTTTAACAGCGGCTAATTATTTTACTATGCTCTTAAGTGTGTTGCCACACCCCGTGTGTCCAAAATAGCGTGTTTTTTTCTGCATGTCCATTGCACCCAGAACATAAAAAACAAACAAAAAACAATTGGGTTAGGTTTCTTGAAAGTTGGTCTTAATGGATTGTTTTGAAGCATGCATGTCTTCAAATGAACTGGTAATCTCCTTTGTAAACTGGAACCATTAATTCATTAAGGCTCATTTATAGTACAATGTTTTCGGTGTGCTGTCGTGCAGTGGTTGACGTCGACCCAGGCCACGCTGCATTTTTTCTGGCCAATGAGCGTGCGCAAAACGTTTTGTGACAAGCACACAGAGTGCTGTCAGCTTCACAAAACTTTCCACGCCGCCTCGGTGCCTGCCCAGAGAGTGGGCATGCAATGCATCCGCACCGAATTCCGGCGGTCGCATCGGCTACGTTGGGACACCGGTCTAGTTTACCGTGACTTTTAGGCCACAAAACCACAGTTGGAATGAAATGACGGCCCCACTTTTTTTGAATATGGGCCGAGAGTCTGTTTCTAGTCTTTAACAGCCTATATTTAGACTTGTCGATAGCTGTTGTCAGTGACAGTTTAAAATGCAGGATATGCTTCGCCCACTGGCGTAATGTGCCCGCTTCCTGTCAAGGATGTAGTGTGTCCTATGCTTAGTGATAATGGCAGCATCGGTTTTGGGTGCGAGCGGCGGGAGCAAAGCTCCCTGCTGATCAAGTGGGACGACATCGACACGATTTCACAGGATGCGGTGAAAAAATCTTCTGGCCCCTTTCACCGCAGGATGCAGTGAAAGGGGCCAGAAGATTGTTTATCTCGTGTTGTTGAGGGTGACAGCAGGACAGAATTGCAAGTTTTTCTTGCATTGCCTTCATGTGGTAGAGTGGTAGGACGAAGCAATGATTGCCTACCTGACTTACCATGGGACTGATCGATAGTAACTGTGAGGCTTGGAGGGTGCTACGTTTCGGGGGGTAACAAATACTGCCTGGAACCCGTCATTTCAATACGCATCATTCATTTACGATCGCCAACAGAGAAGCAGATGGAGTCTGGTGAGGTAGCCCATTGATGACCATGCCCGAGCATCTTGTTCAGCGTACTGCACCAACGATTTCGTGCTCCTTTTACATGCCGTGCTACAGATTTTTATTTTCTTTGTTATCCATTTTTGTGCAACTTTTTAACCCTTTGATCGTTGAGTTTTTTTTCCCCAAAAAATGTTTCCCAGTGGCTAGGTTTTCTTTCCAAAGTAATAGTATCAAGAAAAGGGTCAATGTGCATGTTTTTTCTTGATTATCTAGCTGGAGTGCATCAAGTGCTTGCAAGCTGTTTAGGTTTAATAAAATAAAGATAATAAAGGCAAAGAGTTGCCACCTTTCTTCCATTCGGTTTCATTTTGGTGTGTCTGCTTCCGCAACATTCCAGCGGCTTCAGATTCCTGGAGGTACTTTACATAGCATCTCCGTCGGATGATGAGCTCTTATCCTCTGAATTTAATTCCCAAAAGCGTCTGAAGTCTGAATCTAAAGAGCCAGTGCTCCCATTGAAACTACCGTCGGAGCTGCCGGTATGCGAAGTGAGCCTCACGTGTGCGGAGTGTCTAATTTGAAAAGTATAAATAGACCAGCAAAGTGACCGTGCTAATATATTCTTTATAGTTCGCCAAAAACGTAGCAAATAGCAATACCTCCTGCAGTGCACGTAGTGTCGCATTAAGGCGGGCACTTCAAAATGTTGTGCATGTACAGCGCTGACCGTCGAAGTGTTGATGGTTCACTTTTGTTGTGGTCATGTGCAGCATTGCAGTATACGATCTTGGAGGCGGGACCTTCGACATTTCTGTCCTGGAAATTCAAAAAGGCGTCTTCGAAGTGAAGTCAACCAATGGCGACACTTTTCTGGGTGGAGAGGATTTTGACAATGCCCTTGTGAAGTTTCTCGCAGATGAGTTCAAAAAAGAGGTATGTACCTGGCATTATGGTTTGCACATAGTCTTAGTTTTGATGCCATTTAGACACTTCATTTTTCACTTTGCAGCAAGGTATTGATGTTACCAAGGACAACATGGCCATGCAGCGGCTGAAGGAAGCAGCAGAGAAGGCCAAGATTGAGCTGTCCTCCTCCGTTCAGGTAGGTTCTTTTCCAGAACATTGGAAGTTCACCAGCTTGCCTGTATCTTTTCTCCTATTCCTAGTGGTACAGAGTTGCTTTACCTTGTGCTGCATATCTTTACAAACATTAGTTTCTGTGTCGTCCACTCGAGAAAAAAAAAGTTGAAGTAGTGTTTTGATAAAGTATCACCTGGTTGGGCTTTTTGAAAACCAACTTTATGCAATCAAAACTGACCAGAACACTAAGGAGTGTGTTTATGTGGTTGCAGACTGACATCAACCTTCCTTACCTGACGATGGATCAGTCTGGGCCAAAGCACATGACCCTCAAGCTCTCTCGCTCCAAATTTGAGGGCCTGGTGGGGGATTTAATTCGTCGCACGGTAGATCCCTGCAAAAAGGCGATGTCCGATGGCGAGGTCAAGCGCACTGACATTGGCGAAGTGCTTCTGGTTGGCGGCATGACCCGGATGCCCAAGGTATGTCCGAACAAAGCACAAATCTGCTAGAAGCTGGTGGGAAGGTCTTGAGAATGAACCTCCTGGTAGTCAGATGTTGCAGTACATATTTTTCTAAGCGAGCTTTTTGGGGGGCCCTGAAGTGCTCTAATCAAAACGTTGACTGCCAGTCAGGTCCATCTAATGATGTTGACAATGTGGTGACATTCATATAAAAATTAAAGTTCTAGCCATCTCGGTTAAGTACAATGTAAGCGCATGAGAAGCACTTTCCATAAATTATTTAGCGTGCCCCCCCCCCCCCCCCCTTTTCTCTCTCCTCTCCCTCCTAAATTTAGAAATTACTCAGCCGAAATATAGAAATTACTCAGCTTCTACTGGCCACAAAAGTGGCGGCCAGTAGAAGTAGCAATATGGAACACAGTTTGCACTGTTAGCACCATAGCCAAAGAGCCCGGAACTAAGCTAAGTTGTTCACATCCGATTTTGAGTACCGTATTTACTCGAATCTAACGCGCCCTCGATTGTAACGCATACCCAATTTTCGAGATCCGGAAGAAAAAAACGCGATGACCTCGATTGTTACGCACACCAGATTTTGTAGGTTGGATACAGAAATGAAACTTTTTCTTACTTGGAACCACGAAGGTTTATTGCAAATGCGTCAATCTCGTGATGAAATGAACGGCGCTGTCTCTCGCCGGCAAGGTCGTCATCACGACGCCGGTCCGGGACAGCGCCCGTGGGGCGGTATGCATCGCTCGTCATCCCTGTTGGACGACTCCTTATCGCTGTCAACGGCCCAAAGCATTTTATCTTCGGTGCCGTCCATAGCGTTAGAAATCCCTCACTTGAAGGCCTTGATAACCATGGCAGACTGGATCGCGTTAGCCTTAGTTGTAGTTCTAACTGCATTGCCCGAATTTCGAGCAGCTCTGTCGTCACGGGTCTCTGTGCCGCTCACTGCTGTTGTACATATTCTGCAAGCGGGTCTTCTATTTCGGGGAATCTGCCATTGTTCGGTCCACTGAATCCCTTTCGCGTTGACTTGCTGGCCCAAATCCTCTCTTTCTGCTTCTGCCAGTCCCGCACGCAAGTTTCTGGAACACTAAACGCACGTGATGCGGCCCGATTTCCCTTGCTCTCCTCGCACAATATCTTTTTTCTTCTGAATCCAGCATCATGGTGAACGCGGCGTGTCTTCGCAGTGGGAACTTCCATGCTGATACGAACGCAAGAAACGCACGACTACGCTAAGCGCTGGCTATGCTCTCAGCCTCTCGGCATATCTCAGCGCGTAATGGAGCGGCCATTTTGAAATTCCGATGGCGATATGGTAGCGCAGTTTTGGGTCGTAGCGATTCTAGCGCGCATGCGATTTTTGGACCTATTTCCCTGGAAAAAAGGTGCACGTTAGATTCGAGTAGATACGGTAATCAATTTTTAATGTAATGTGTAGTCAAACAAGGAATCCTGTCACCATGGAAATTCCAGGAAAAACTAATTAAAACAACTTCTCCGGGAGGTGGTGGGGAGCAAACGATCACTTGCTGGTAGTGTTTGCAAAAATCAAAGTCCAGAAAAATAACGGTGCACCTAAATGAGAGTGCATGCTCGACATTTTACGGTTGTATGCAGTCGTTTCCTGTTTATTTGAGCATCTGTCACACACTGGACAAAATTTATTTCAGTTTTAAGCCCAGCATAAAACCAGGAAGGGGGAATCCCATCCTTCTTTCTATGGGAATTGTTCCACGGACCTGGAGGATTTGTCTTAGGAGGAGGGAAGACTGCGAGAGGGAGTGCAAAAAAGAATAATTTTTTTAGCGAGGCAAAAAAAAACTATTTTACGTTTGGCTTTGGGCATACTGGGTTGCTGATGGAAACCTTTTGTTTAGGAAGAAATCTTTCTCGCCAAGTTAGTGGCATCCAGCTTTAGAACCACTTTGATGTGTTTTTCAGCAGGCTGTGGAAAATAAGTTTTATCCTGGTAGACTTTAGGAGTGCTGATAGATGCCTTTTTATGGTGCATAGAAAAAGATCATTTCGTGCTGCTGGTTCTGGGCTCAACTCTTTCCTGACCGCTGGAAAAGTAGCAATTTTCAAAGAATTCGTGCAACTGCTTTTATTTTCCTGACTACTGTATTTGTACAAATATAACACAACCACGAATATAACGCGAGGGCAGGTATTGATGTTCTCAAAAAGAAAAGAAAAAATTTATTACTATTATAACGCGAGCCAAGGCTGCATAAATTTACCGCACTCGGAGGCATTGCAGGAGTGAAAATGCAATGGAAATCGAAGAAATATCAGTTTGTTTTGACTGCACTCGCTCTCACTGCTCAGGTTCTTCCATTTGCAATCCACTTGGGGACTTGGCAGATATGCTGCCTCAGGGCCCCAGCTTATCTGGCAGTTCCCTTAAGGTAGCTCCTGGCAGCCCACAAGCAAAGCAAGGCAGGAAGCAGAAGCACCAGCACACAAACACCAGTTCAATGGGCAGGCAGAAAAAAGACTGCTGAACCTGATACACAATCCCACACATTCTTATTCTGGTCCCTCCTCATAAACAAACACCTGGGGTTGCACGATTGCGTAAACAGGTCGGTGGTCTTGGCTTGGCTTCTGTTGACTTGACTTTACTTGGCCTGGCTTGAGTGCCCGCATTCCTGCATGGTGCGCTGCATTTCTGAGGTGTGCTTTTCTCAGCGTGCGTTGTACAAACACACAAGTGATAAAAATGCTTTTTGTGCTTTCTATTCCCCCCTTCAGGTGGCCCAATAGCTAATAAATTCCCTCCAACACCCCCACATCTTTTCTCCGCACGATCTCCTGCATTGAGCCAGAGGGATGGCTTTCTCCAGACTCGCGCGCCTCGTGGCTGAACTCGATTCCGAATATAACACGAGGTGCATTTTGGAGCACGTAATTTCGGAGAAAAAAAACTTGCGTTATATTCGTGCAAATACGGTAATTTGCATGTATATGACACATGAAAATGTGGCCAATCAGTTCTTTTAAAAGAAACAGGTTGGCATAATGGGGAAGAAAGATTTTAGAATTTAATTACTTGAAAATACAATGCACGTGCGGAAGATGTATAAACGCCGAAACTTCTCTACAGCTATGGCAAATTAAACGACAAATAAAAAAAAATTCGAAATACACAAAATGTGTTTCACACCCACGGCTGTTTGTTCTGCAGGTTGGTGCACTCTGACGTCCTCTATTTTTGGTTCGTCGGGGAATTAGCCTCCGTGACAGGTGTGCTTTTCAACAAAGGAAACTTTTATTGGTGAAACACAGATAGTACACCTCACATCCCGAGCTGCTTTCTTTGTGTTCTACCTTGGTTTTGTCATAGCCTTGATTGCAGTTCCTTCATATTTAGCATTTTTGTCTGCCTCGTTGGGAACATAAAACATGCGCGCCGACAGCCATCTTTTAAGCGATGCCTATAACAAAGTTTTCCCAGAGCTCTTGAGGTCTAAAAAATATGCCACAATACAGTTGAATTATGTAAATAATGCCATCTTTGTTACAAAGACTGATGCAAGCAGTTAGCCACATTAGGCAAGTGCAACCACTGTTCCCAGGACTGTTTATGACAGCCCACCCCTTGTGATAAAGCTCAAACCTTACGTGAAACCGAAACTAGAGTTCTTCGGCTATCGACGAGATTCCACGAGATTGTGGAACATAGTTCTCCGCACTAAATTTAATTTCTTGACGGCGCTTGGAAACCATAGAATACCGGTGATTGATGGCCTATGGGTGCGGTCAGGAAAAAAGTTGTAGCACTTTCACCTGGCAAAGAAAAAAAAAAAGTAAAGATTTATTGTTGGTGCTTAGATTTCATTTTGCTTCGAGCCGCAACCTGGACACTAACCAGCTTTGGTGGTAGCATTCTCTTCCTTTGGGAAAGGAGGTGCAGGAGAAAGGTCAAGCCTAGACTGCAGAGGGAGAGGAAGTGGCAGCAGCACAAAAATTGCTGCCTGTGGCTTTTAAGTTTGAATAGGCTATTCCTCACATCTTACAGGCTCATTGAAGAGAAAGTAGAATTGGTGGTACATTGTTGAACAACCCTAGTAAAAATTAAAAAAACAGGTCGGGGCAGAAAAACAATATAAATTAGATTATAGGAGCTTAATATCAATATTCTCTCACGAGAATGAGAGATTTGAAGAATGCAAGTAAAATCTGCAATAGACTTTTTCTATTTCTGGAAAAGCTTGGGCTATGCTTTCTTGGTTGTGTACCGGGTATTCACGAAACAATATGTTCAAATTTTGCATACAGGTGCAAGAAACTGTACAGGAGATCTTCGGCAAACAGCCTAGCAAAGCCGTAAACCCAGATGAAGCTGTTGCTGTTGGCGCTGCCATCCAAGTAAGAAATGTTGCCAACTGCTCTTAAAAGACACATGCAAAGGAAAAAAACCTTTTTTTTAAACAGTCTAGATGCAAAGAGAATGTTTTAAAATAAATTTACAACGAAGAAAGAAAAATTTTAGAGCTATATTTACGGCGCATAACGACTTTGTAGTTGGCGCTGGCGGGAGCCGCTGCTGGTCACGTGGTAGGCCCGCGCGCCACCGCGCTCCGTCGCCGGCGTCGCAAAGTACCCCTCCGCCGCACGCTGAGCGTAGTGCGAACGCCGCTTCAACGCGTTTCTCCACACCGCCGTCGCCGCCGCCGAACAAGTTCGCCTGCTTCGGGGCGCCGCCGCCGTTATCTGACCGGCGCACAGTCTGCTTGCGCTTTTTCAAGAGCTTCCTTTGGGCTCTAAAAGTTACTTGTTATTCTTTGTCTTTTGTTGCACTTCAAACGAAGATGAATAAGTAACTTTTCGAGACCATAGGAAGCTTCCGAAAGATTGCAAGTACCACGTGACAAATAAGGGCCAGTCATGTGATAAATATGGGCCACTTTTCCGCGGCGCCCGCGGGCGCCAACTCCAAATTCGTATAGCGCCGTGAATACAGCTCTAAAAATTTTGATTTTTCGTTCTAAATTCGTTTTATGACTTCCTTTTCCCAAACCGGCTGCTTAAAAAAAAAAAGTTTTTTTTCTTTGCATGTGTCCTTTCAGGGATTGTGTGACTTGTGTCAATGATGCTTTCATATTTTTCGTCTCCTAACACAAAAGTGCCATGAGGAGACAATTTTTCTGAGTCTTGGTAACCCCTACCTCTTAGAAGTTCCTGCAAGTGTTCATTTGGCAATTCCGGCTAATGCCCCTTGGAACCAACCATTGTTTTACAGGGTGGTGTCTTGGCAGGGGATGTGACGGATGTCCTTCTTCTCGATGTGACCCCACTTTCGCTTGGAATTGAAACTCTGGGAGGAGTATTCACCAAGTTAATCAACAGAAATACTACCATTCCAACCAAGAAGAGTCAGGTGAGTGTGTGGGGGCTTTCTTGTACTATTAGCTTATTGGGCTGCTCATGATTGCCTGTAGAATATTCTACCTGAAAAAGGAAACTTCATTTCCACAACTGCTGTTTTGAGCTAACCTATCAGCAGACCTAAAGAGCAGGCAGACCGAGTTACTGTAAGCGACTTAATTCTTGTGAATTGCACAACATTGAAAATTGAAAAATTGATCGTGCAAATATATCAGCCCATGGTATTAAATACATAGCATATTACTCTACCGTACTGTAAAATCCCGAGTCATGCCCACCTCACTTTTTGGGCGAATATCGATTTCCAAAAAAGGCCCCTAGTGATTGCCCACCCCTATAAATACCCCAACGCGGACTCCGCAATCTGCGAATATTCATCCTACCTGAATTATGTGGCTGCAGACCTTACAGTTGGAGGATGTCTCTGACAAAGTAAAATGGAGAGAAAGTCACTTTACTTTAGGCACGTATGTCCTCCCCGATTTCTGCGAGCCCTTAGTCCGAGTACACGCGTGCTAAAGGAAAAGGATGAAGATAACAAAATTAAACTTAGTCTTGCTTGCAAAAAAGTTTGTTCTGACAAAAAAAAAAAAAAAATCGGATTGATAACACAAGTTGTAACCCATTCAGACAGTTGGAGGATGTCTCTGACAAAGTAAAATGGAGAGAAAGTCACTTTACTTTAGGCACGTATGTCCTCCCCGATTTCTGCGAGCCCTTAGTCCGAGTACACGCGTGCTAAAGGAAAAGGATGAAGATAACAAAATTAAACTTAGTCTTGCTTGCAAAAAAGTTTGTTCTGACAAAAAAAAAAAAAAAATCGGATTGATAACACAAGTTGTAACCCATTCAGGGATTGCGAGGTCAGCGAATGCCCCATATCCTGGAATGTAACCGTGGAGTGTAAGGTCAAAGTCAGTCTCTACTGAAATAAGGTCACCGCGAATACCCAACCATTCTTCCAGAATGTCACGACCACGGTTGGTAAGGTTGTGCAATGTTTGAGGCAGAGCTAACGAGTAAATAAAAGATTTGTTGGAACGCCGCACACAGTAAAAACTTTCATGAGCATTTCTTGTATTAAACAATAAAACTATTCAGAGTTTTGAGTTTAATGTATATCCTGTGCAGCCGTGCTAGATACGTACAGGAAAATTTATGCTTTTTTTTTTTAGCTTTTTCTAAAAGTTTTTTTGCTTACCCACGAGACATGGCCGACCCCACTTTTTTTTTAATGAATTTCAGGCAAGGGGAGTAAGCGATGACTCAGGATATTACGGTACATCGCGGACATTTGTGCCGAAAAAATATTCCTGAAACTCGTACTGTACAAACCCGCGTATAATACGAACCCGCATATAATACAAAACATAATTTAAGGACCGCGAAAAAAAAAAAGTTTTATCCGCGTTTAAAATGAAACAATTTAAGGACCACAAAAATTTTTCGCATAAAATACATTCCAAGAAGTCTTAAGAAAAACATATATTTGCGTCGTAATCGAACCTGAATCACTGTCATTGCTTCCATCACACTCCTTGTCGGACGCCTCCTCCCAAAGGCAGTCATCTTCAGCTTCAGTGCTGTCAAGCGCCTTTGAAATCCCGCACTTCTTGAAAGAGCGAGCGATGAGCGTGCGCTGACGCAGTGAAAACTCGGCGCGGCGCATAAAGCAAGCAACCCAATGTCGGCCCGCCAGAGTTCTCTCGCCTTCACTTGCAACAGCTCAATGTTTATGGCGAGGTGCCGTTCACATTGCTCTTTTACACAGTCGCTGAGACTTGCCTTGACGTCGGCGAACAAGCCATTCTTTGGTCCTCTAAAGCTTCTTTTCGTTCCGTTGCACGCAAACAGAGCTTGCTTTTGTCGTCTCCATCCGCGGATGCTGCCTTCATTTATGGTGAATTGTCGTCCGGCAGCACTGTTACCGATGTCTTCCGTAACCAAACTGACTTTTCTTTTGAAGGCGGCCGAGTATTGTTTTTGTGCCGACGGCCATTGCCTAGCCTGACTGTGGACGGATGGTGGCGCCTCGGACATAGTGATTTTAGTGATGATAGCTGCTTTGAACGCCATATTGCTTCGAAACCGAAACTATGTCAAACTATGTTGGATCGCGCCTCATCGAAGCTGAAAATTGTTGGGACCCGCATATAATACGAGCCGCAAAATTTTTGTGCCAAAATTAAAAAAAAAAAAAAAAAAATTCCAAAAACTTTGTGTTATATGTGGGTTTTTAACGATACATAGCAATGAAATATTGAACTCGCAAAAATAAAGGCGTTTACAGTAACTTGTTCTAGTTCACACGCTTTTTGCCAGCTTCCCCTCAAAATGTTCACATAAAAATAGTTAAATTTTGAAATTATCAACATGCCTAAGTAGGTTGCAAGAGCATTCACCTTGCACATGTATATATATAAATATATATATATGGGCGGTTTCATTTGGATTCAGGCAACGAGTGGCAGTCGTATTTTTTATTTTGCTTCAAAATTTTATATTTTGTGGAGCATGTTCCAAGAAGAACAATCATTTTTATTTTAATGTCCTGATATGATTAGTTCATGAGAAAAAAAATCTCAAAGAAGCGGGAAAGAACGACGGGGTTTTGAAGATTGTTGTGTGTGGCGTTTTTGAATCACTCTCAATCTCAAAGTATTCAAACGAGAGCGTCTATATTTTTTTAGTGTGATATATATGCAAGTAGGTAAGACGACATTATAACTGCTATTTATTATTCGTCGCTCCAATTTTTGTAAAAAACCCCAAACATGCCTCCGCGAACAACTGTGACCTAAATTGCGGATTTTATTTTGAGTCTACTATGTTAAGTATCGCTTTTAAAATAATACCACGTGTAGAACCTTTCATTGCCTTCCACTTTATGTAAAGTTTGTGTCTTAATCACGTACGAGTACTGAGAAATAATTTATGAAACAGAGAAGGTTTTCACTTTTCGTTCAATTTCAGCATGCTGTATAAAAGCAAAAAGTTTTAATTTTTTTTTATTGTTTTTTTGTTTTGCGTTTTTTTACATCCTTATTTTACCCAGAATACATTCTGCTAGAGGTATATGCACTGGTTTTGAGTTTTAAGCCTCTAAATATGCTGAAAAATGATTCGGTTCTGTTATCAACATGAATTTCGCATTAAAAATATTAAATTTCGCATTTAAAAATCTAGGTTTCCAATAGGAAGTGTATTTTACTCTAATGTTTTACAATATTATACTTTGATATTTTTAACGTAGTATAGATTATGTAGCGCATAGGGTTTAGGCTTGAGGCCCCTCCAATCATGGCACCGGCGGAAATTGTCTGAAAACCCGCTTTCGGCTGTTGCGATTTTATATTGTTCAGACGTTTGGAATTGCAAACTTGTTATTATACGCCTAACGACATTCATGTTTTTATATGAGTATTTATTCAACGTCCCTTAGATTATTATAATAAAGAATAAAATATACAGCTATAACCCATAATCCCACCATCAGCATTTGCTCTTTTTTAGCATATTTCGAGGCTTAAAACTCAAAACTAGTGCATATACCTCTAACAGAATGTATTCTGGCTTAAAGAAAAGTTTACAAAAACAAGACGCAAAAAAAATTAAAAAAAAGCTTTTTTTCTATTTTTTTACAGCGTGCTGAAATTGAACAAAAAGTGAAAACCTTCTCTGTTTCACAATTCATTTCTCGGTGCTCGTACGCGATTAAGACACAAACTTTACATAATGTGGAAGGCAATGAAAGGTTCTACATGTAGTATTATTTTAAAAACAAAACTAAACATAGTCGACTAAAAAAAAATCCGGAGTTTAGGTCACAGCTGTTCGCGGAGGCATGTTTGGGGTTTTTTACAAAAATTGGATCGACGAATAATTAATAGCAGTTAGAATGTCGTTTTACCGACTTGCATATATATCACAATAAAAAAATATAAAAACTCCCTTTTGAATACTTTGAGATTGAGAGTGGTCAAAAACGCCACACACGAAAATCGTCCAATCCCACCATCGGCATTTGCTCTTTTTTAGCATATTTAGGGGCTTAAAACTCAAAACCAAGGCAAATACCTCTAACGGAATGTACTCTGACTAAAAGAAGGGTGCAAAGAGAACGCGACGTGAGAAAAAGAAAAAAAAATTAAAAATGTTTTTTTTTTTAATACAGCGTGCTGAAGTTGAACAAAAAGTGAAAACCTTCTGTTTCATAATTTATTTCTCAGTACTCGTACGTGATAAAGACACATACTTTACATAATGTGGAAGGCAATGAAAGGTTCGACACGTGGTATTATTTTAAAAGCGATACTAAACATAGTAGACTTAAAATAAAATCCGCAATTTAGGTCACAGTTGATCGCGGAGGCATGTTTGGGGATTTTTACAAAAATTGGAGCGACTAATAATAAGTAGAAATTATAATGTCGTCTTACCTACTTGCATATATATCGGTCTAAAAAAATATAGACGCTCTCGTTTGAATACTTTGAGATTGAGAGTGATTCAAAAATGCCACACACGACAATCTTCAAAACCTCGTCGTTCTTTCCCGCTTCTTTGAGATTTTTTTTCTCAGGAACTAATGATGTCAGGACATTAAAATAAAAAGAATTGTTCTTCTTGGAACATGCTCCACAAAATATAAAAATTTGAAGCAAAATAAAAAATATGACTGCCACTCGTTGCCTGAATCCAAATGAAACCGCCCATATATATATATATTTTTTTTTTTTTTTCACTTTGCTATTGAGAGGCTGTGTGTGCCAAAGGTAGACTTGTGGCATTTATTATATTTGAAGGTCATGCAGTACAAAATATACTCTTCGCACTTTGTGTTTGGTTGTATATTTTGATGGTGGGGGGGGGGGGGGGGGGGGTTTGTCTCTACAAGGTTTGCTGTATAGTATTAACTTTTATTTTGAGTTTTGAGTGTGTTGATTACGTATAACCAAGGTTCCGTGTTTTCAAATAAATCTGAAAAAATCTAAGAAATATTCGCCAGTAAATTTTCTGTCAATTTTGATTTATCCGAAAAACTCAAAATTTCGAGGTCACAGCGACAAAATAAACAGCAAAAAAGACGGAGTTTTACAACGGAACTTTATAAGAGCACAAGGTCAGTGGTCCCAAGGAGATTCCACTTCAGTTTCCTTTGATATCTAGAACTACTGACAAAAGGGGTTTGCCTTTTAGCACGTCGAGGTTTTTTCGGGACAACGGGTGATCGTACCAAGACCTTATTTATTGATTTATTTTTAATTTTGCACAGTAAAATAGACTGAATTTCAAAGAATTGGGGATCTAACAAAAATAAACTCCGATAAACTTCGAATCCCCCGCGAAAAAGAAACTCCCCAAAACGCCCTCCGCATTTCACGGGAAATAAACTCCGAAAACACGGAATCCCACGTATAACTGGGCTTGCGTGTTTTCGGTAAATACCCATAAGCCCTGAGGGAGGGAGGGAGGGAGGGAGAAGGGGGAGGGGAGGGGGGGGAGGGGAGGGGAGGGGAGGACTATATAGCTGAGTGTGTTAGCGTTCCGGAACTCCGAGCATCTAGGGATCCCGGGTTTCATCCCCAGCCCTGCCCGCTTTAGTCTGGACGGAGATTGTACCGGCGTGCAATTGTGCATTACTACTGCGCGATGCATGTTATAGACCTTATGCTAGGGGTCGTATTGCACTGGCTAAATTTCTGATCCACACCAGAGACACACCTTCTTCTATGCAACAATTTACTTATTACTTGCGTAAATTTTAGAAATCTAGCAAAGGCACTTAGGTGTGTGTATCAAATTCCCATATTTTATGATCTTTTATAACTGCTTGAGCATCCTATCACTATTATATGCTGAGCAATGATGTAGTATTTTTCGTCTCCTAATGAACACCTTTCCTTGAGGAGAAATATTTCCTGAGTTCGGCATTTGTTACTTCTTCACACCTGAAATATTTTTTTTTGCATGCTCTGGTTCTAAAAATGCTCGGTTCCTGTGCAGGTGTTTTCAACAGCTGCTGATGGACAGACACAGGTGGAGATCAAAGTACACCAGGGAGAGCGTGAAATGGCCAGCGACAACAAGCTGTTGGGACAGTTCAGTCTGGTGAGGCAGCATTGGAGTCTATCTATTCTCTTACACAAATAACCTGTCTTTCATATTGGCTTAAAACTGAATTCAGCGACTTTCTGTGTTTAACTGGATGGCATCTTTCAATATGTTATTGTGCCTCATTTGTGATGTAAACAGAAATGAGCCTTGAAAGCTTGCATATAGATCATAGATTCTCGGGAGTATCCTGAGGCGTTAACTCCTAAAGGGGCACTAAACCACTTTCTGCTATAGTCTATTTTTGGCAGTGTTAAGAAGCACTTTAAGCACATTGTATTTTTAGTACTACTTCCAGTAGGTTTAGAAAACTTGTACTGTACTTAAAGTACATTCACTGAGTATGTACTTGTACTTAAAGTATTTTTTTGTGGTAGTTTCCGAGGAAAGCACAACTCCCGACTTCAGGGTACATACATTCTCCAAATTTGGTCTTGTTAAATTTGCGTCACAAAATGGTGCTTTGTAAACTCTGAAAAAATGCAGTCGCCGACCAATCTTTCGGACTTGGAGGGGACCCCAAAAATGTCTGAATAATCAAGTGGTCCGAAAAATGGATTTCAGCCAAAATATCAAATTTCCGCGCATACTCCGCTGTGTATTGACCACTTTCCACTTGCTTGATGTCAATTTTAAGTTCTTGTGCAACTTCCGCTTTGTATAGTTCACTTTTCACTCGTTTGTTGATCTGTATGATCACGGTGCTGTGCTTTGTCGGCACCTTCGTTGGCACAAACAGCGAAGTTGAAGTTGGCGCCATTTGGCACTATTTGGAGACAAAGTTTAGTTCACCAAGCTCGCTTCGATACTAAGCCTGTCGGCAAAAGACCTTCGCGCTCAAAGACCACAGGAATGGCAGACTGCCGATCTTCTTGCGGTCGCACTCGAAAAACACGGACCACAAGAAGAACTGGAAGAACCCTAAGAATGGGCAGATGGAGGCCATGTTGGCTACAGCGGGACCGGAAGTGCGGACTCTCAGCGCCATGGGGTGGCGGTCGTTGAAACTGACGTGCAGCAACCAATCCAATGGGACCAAAGCCGAAATCCATCAGCTTTACTCCGCTCGTTTGGGATCGGGGAAACGGTGCCTTTTGGCTAGGCTTTTTGCGTGGTTTCATAGCTGGGAGCTCTGGCTTCACGTGGAGAAAGGATTTAAGGTGCCTTTTGGTGCGGCTTCAAAGCTGATGACGGCGGCTCGCTCCATGGGACAGTTAATGCTTTTGCATTAAAAAAATTATTGAGCTAAGAATGTTTGCTTCAAAATTGAGTTACTCTCCTTGAGAGGTTGCAAGCTGTTAAAAAACAAAAGTAAAATACAGTTACAGCTATAAAAATTAAATTGTAATCCTAAAAATAATTCAAGGCACATATTTACATAGAAATGTCCGTACACCGAACCGTCTTACACCGAAAAGTCTGTGCACCGAAAAGTCCGTGCATTGAAATGTCCGTGCACTGATATGTTCGTGCACCGAAATGTTTGTGGACCGAAATGTCCGTGCACTGAAAAGACCACACCGGAACGCCCTGCACCGAAACTTCCTACACCGAAATGTCCGGATCCCCTTGAACGAGGGGCTGCCTACAGATGTAGCAAGTTGAGGGAATAAAGTATCCCAACTTCCAAGGCAACCTGTGTCGCCTTAGCAGGCAACACAGGTTGTCAAGGGAAAGATTGCTCTGCAGCCTGCTATGTTCAGGCAGGCACCAGTCTGTTTCACCCTCTTTTCAAAGATGACCATAAAAACAGGAAACATGCTGAAATAAAAAAGGCCATCATCAGTGAAGGTTTACCACCAAAGTTCACTGGTGGTAAACTTTTTTGATATTTTCAAGAATGCATTGTTATAACTTATTCACAGGAACGGAGCTGCACCGACAAATCTCATAGGAATGCGTCCACGATTAAAATACACCTTCGTTGAAAATGTGAGCTTTCTACGTGCAGACTCCCGATTTTCCAGTGCATTTTACGTCGACACCGTAGATCGATGCCACCAGCCACCGTATAGCTATGTACTACTGTTGGACCAGATAGTGTCAGCATTTCATTGCTTCGTGACAGGAATTTTGGATGAATGTATGGACACACCTGCAGAGGATGCTGTTGCAGGAGGAAGGGCACTCTGCCTTTCTCGTCCGATGGTGCCATGTGGTGTCAATTTTTTTATACCGATTTTATTAGAGATCGGCCACGCCTGAATGTAATGTTCGGTTTTTTTAGGATGTCTAGAGCCCATTGATTGAGTTATGACCATTAAAGGACTATTGTAGAGTGGTTTAGTGCCCCTTTAATTGAACCCTTTCCCCAGTTTCCAGCACTTCCAGCATATCTGAGCCATGCGAGGACTGGGGAATTAAAAACAATCTGGGAAGACTTAAGGAATGACAACGCCCTTCGGGGACATAAGGAACGAGAACGCCCTTTGGGGAGGGAGCGCTTGAGAGGAGATGGAGAGCAAGTGTCCCGAAATAATTTATTTTTTATGCAAACATTCCTGCCAACTCGAATTGGCTCAGGATAAGTTTGTAAACATTCTTAGGTGTAAACTGAAACAAACATATGGAAAAGGATGCATTGGTAGGCACAAACTCAAATGCATTCATAAAAAGTTTGTACACATTCGTCGATGTGAACTCTAATGTGTTCAGAAGAAGCTCGTAATTTCTACCTGGTGTTTTGGGCAGCTGATACGCAGGCGAGCAACGGGGATGTTGCCGATGTCCTCGTCCCTGCGCACAGCACTTCAGTACACCATAGTCGCAAAAGAGTTGCTGGGTGAAAGGCTTTAGTGGTTGTACAGGAAAGATTGTGGCGTGCTAGATGAGTTTGGACAGAAGCTTCTTGACACAGACCCGGAGGAGTACTGGAACTTGCAGCGTGTCAGAAGGGTGAAGTAGTTGCAGCTTCTCACGTGTGGAACCAAGAACTGTGCGACAAGATGAACCAGCAAACAAACAGAAACAGAACAAAACACAATGTGCATGTTTGTCTTGATATTGCCATACTACAGTGCAACCCACTTATAACGATATCACATATAACGATGTACCGCTTATAACGATCAGTTCCTAGAGTTTCTAGACTGGAAATGATTGGCTTCTAGTCCAGGTACAACGATAATCGGTTGTAATGATTGAAATTTTGGGTTTTCTTATTATCGTTATAAGTGGGTTGCACTGTATACGCTTTAGCAGTCATTGCCGCCAAACGTCCGCAAGTGAAAAGCGCCTGGCTTTCTCGGTTCACGTTTTTCCCTCACAAATTTTTGGCAGGGAATTGACTAAAAAGCGTTTTGATAACGGCACTTTTTTTTTTTCTCTCGTACGAGCAAGACAAAGATGGCATATCTTTGCATTTTGTCCGTTCACTGGTTTGTTTTGTTGCGCTATTGGTTTCACACATGAAGCTGCAGGAACTGTTCCTGGCTGACGCGTTGCAGGTTCCGGTACTTCTCCGGGTCCATGTCAAGATGCTGATGTCAAAGCTCGTCTAGCACGTCGCAATCTTTCCTACACATCCATCTAGCTTCCTTTCTGGCAAGACCCAACGAGGTTGGGCGAGTCCTTTTTGCACCTGTGGTGTAATTAAGTGTTGTGCAAGAGGACGCAGACATGTGCCGAACCTCCTCGAGCAGAACCATACTTGTGTTGTAAAGCTAGTGGCACTTCACACTAAGCCTCTTGTGGTGTTCTGTCTCGCTCGGTACGTAACAGCAGTACACAATGATCCTTTTTCGTCGTAATGCGATAGCACCACGGCCGTAGCGACAAATGTCACATTTGCTCGGATGACAGCGCCGCTGTGCACCGTTGGCATCTCGCGGCACTGTGCGGTCGCAGAGTGGTTTTGTCAATCCTCGCTGTCATCTGTTTGTCTCCTCCGTGTGAATGCGCTTGGGAGGTTGATCTGCGGACATGTCCTCATGTGATCAACACTTCTGCGGACCAGTCCGTCGTGTGAATCTGCCGGTGCAGTCAGCACTATGTAGGTGGCTTTTTTAATGTAAGAACCGGGAAAGCAAACGCACTAAGGAAATTACACGTGTTCCTATGAGAGCTAGGTGGGACTGACACTTTTGAACGTAAAAACTATGAACATATCAACGAGGTTCCATTGTAAAAGCCAAACCTGCCTAGTGTGTGCATTACTGTTAACAAAGCCTGTAGGCTTCTGCCCTGCTTTATTGCAACAATGCTGGGTTTCCTTGGCTGTCATTCAAAGGAAAGTGTTCCTTGGGAAGTTTGAGAACCCTTGCGAGATGTCCTCTGGGCAATTGACCCAGAAATACATTTGCTAGGTCAGTTACACAGTCAGTGTTGGTAGATATTCTGCTGGACTTCGCGGCTTTCTCTGGCTTCAATGCCAAAACAAACATTGTCACGTTCCCTAGCACCTATTCCATAATTTTGTGATGGTTTTCAGACCATTCACTTGTCACATGCACTTATTTCTCTGATCTGGCGAAATAGGTCATGATGCAGCAGCCTACTGAACCTGTCCTTTGGCGCTTAAGTGGAAACACCATCCGAGAATGTAACATCCATATCTAGGGTTTGAGTTTTATTCCATACTCTCGTGAGAATGTCTATAAGAAGCATTTGGAACAGCTTAATTACATTTGAAACTGCAACATGGTGGCATGTGATGACGATAACTGTTAAAAGGAAGGGATAAGAACTGGGTTGCTATTCTTATGTTGAGTCATATTTCACATGGTTCTTGAAGGAATCACTAATTTAGCTGAGCATGCATGCAGAATTTTTGAGTGGAAGTGGAGCTGGCAAGTTATGGCATAAATACCTGGTTAACTGTCTTAAAGGATCAATTAACGGTTTAGGCTAGTCTCAGTTCTACTCACGAGGCTTCGGTTCGTCGAATGGGTTTGGTCAGAATTGCCTGTGCTGGTCTTTGATACAATGAAATGAAGTTGCTATGATCCAGTGCCACCACTTTGTGTTTCTTGCTTGCATGCGAGTGCCATGTGTCCAACTAGCCTAAAGGTTAGGAAATGGTGTAGGAGTTTCGGCATGTTTCACTGGTGTAGTGCTTCTAATTATGTGCAAGGTGTTGAAAAACCTGATTTGGTTTTGTCAGATGTATTCTATAAGTTGTGTGCACTGGGTTGTTTGTTACTTTGGAGCTAGTGATCCAAACAAGCCCTGTTGTGCAGGTGGGAATTCCGCCAGCTCCCCGTGGAGTGCCCCAGATTGAGGTGACTTTCGACATTGATGCCAATGGCATTGTCCACGTGTCTGCACGAGATAAGGGAACTGGCAAGGAGCAACAGATTGTGATCCAGTCATCGGGCGGCTTGAGCAAAGAAGAAATCGAGAACATGATCAAGAACGCTGAGCGCTATGCTCAAGAAGACCGACAGAAGAAAGAAACCGTGGAGGCAGTGAACCAGGCCGAGAGTATTATCCACGACACCGAGTCGAAGATGGACGAATTCAAGGATCAGTTACCCGAAGAAGAGGTGAGTGACACTCCCCTAACCAACTGAATTTGCGATGGGCGAGATCTTATATTAACATCTGCGTTTTTGTTGTTCTCCAGTGTTCGAAGTTGAAAGAGAAAATCACCAAAGTGCGAGAAATTTTGAGCAACAAGGAGCAGGAGTCGCCAGAGTCGATAAAGCAGGCAACCACTGACCTGCAACAGGCTTCCTTGAAGCTCTTTGAAATGGCCTACAAGAAGGTAAGATATATACACACACTTTTATGCAAGTGTAAGAAATCTTGCAAAAATAAAAGAATGTGTGTGTAGCACATTCTCATATTTCATAACCTTTAGCGACAGTAGAGGCATCCTGTGACCATTATATGCTGAGCAATGATGTAGTATTTTTCGTCTCCTAATGGACAGCTTTCCTTGAGGAGAAGTATTTCCTGAGCTCAGCCTCTAACCTGATCGATATGCTTCAGTCTAAAAGAAAAATACAAATTATCCCTAAGCACAATCTTTCTGCGCAATTCGAGATCCATCACTGAATACAAGTGAAGTGAAAGAGAGTGGGGAAGGAAAAAATTAGTGTCAGAAGTCACACTAATCTTTTCCTTCTTATGGGTTGACACATCGTCTGAACTAATTCCAAACCGACTTCCTGCCAAAAAGAGAGCGGAATCTTGGTACAGACCACAACTTCTTGTATATTTGGCTAGAATTTGAGGACTTAACCATGCTCGCTCTATTCACTATGCATTCCTTTTTCAACCAAGCTGATGAATTCATGTCCCACATTTATGAACTCAATAGAAATCTTATATTTGTAAATAAAGAGATGACTTAGGAATTTGTGGAGGTTGAATCATTAAACTTGTGCACGACAGTTCTAGTTGCCAGTATACTATTAATTGTATGACTATATTTTGATTGTTTTTGGTATCTTGTTTGGTCCTGCAGATGGCATCCGAGAGGGCAAGTTCCGAATCATCAGGAAGCAGTGACAGTAGTAGCAGCACCAGTGATAATGCCGAAAAGAAGGAAGAAAAGAACTAAGCATTGGCTATAGTTCCATATATTTAGCACCAGTGAGCCCGCTTGAGTGTGGAGACATCTCATCTGATAGGGAAGTTTCATGGACTGCCTACTGTCATACATGGATCATGTTAAGTCCACCGTTCCCAAGAAATATTTAGCAGTGGCAACTGCAAGTTTAGAATGTTGCACATGCAGAACACTTTTTTCTTCATAATTACGGATGTTACTGTCATTATCTTTGGGAAGATGTGGTGATTGCCTTGTAACGTTCCCATTTATGCTCCTTGCCTTCAGTTGTACAGTAAAGAGAAGTAGTGTCCGTTTCTTTATGTTGTCTCTTGTTGGTTTTTGTTCATGATTTTACGCTCTGCACAAGAGTTCGGATACCTTGTATTGATACCTAACAGCGGTGCATTTGTACTACGAAACGTTTGCCGATTTTTTGTCATTTTATTCTATTTTTATGAGAGCCTTGCAACAAATGTTGAGCATAGCTCAACATAGCTCTCAAAATAAGATGAAAATTAAAAGAAAAGGGTCACGATATGCGAAGCGAACACACTTTACCTACACCTACACATATTAAAAATGTGAAACAAATCGGTACAACCCTAAGCTTGCCCATTTGTACTGCCAAACCATGTCCGGCCGAAAACACCACTTTTCACATGTACTCATCGAGCTGAATTTCTAATTTACTCTTACTTGCCTGATATCAAGATGACAATTTCTTATCGCAACTCCAGCCCGCCGCTCGCCCTCTGGCGGTTGGGCGAGGAACCAGATGAGCGGGGACGGCGGCACGGACTGTAGGCCTTGGTGCTGCTGTTACCGCATGGTTCTGGTCGGCGTGTTTGTGCATCGTGCAGTTTAACGGAAAAAGCGAGTGCGTTAAAATAGGAATTGTGGTGTTCCGCTTCGCAGATTTTAAAAATGAACATGCTTATATAGGGTGGTTCAAGTCACCAGGCTCGATCTAAAATGGACCGTGAAAATCGACGCCTGCACGTAGCCATCTAAACTTTTTGCTAAAGATGTAATTTACAGGTCGGTTTTTTCTTGTAAAATTACAAAGCGTAGCTCTCTTTCTGTAAAAAATAAGGCCAAGGAACTTGCCAGGGTCTACGGCGGGCAGCAACGCAGACGACAGCAGTGCAGTAGATTGGTGTGTTTGGCGTTCGTATTGATAGATGGCGCTACCTCCTTATCGCGATGGCTCGCGACCACCGTGGTTTATTAAAATGAATATAATCCTTTTGAAATGTACCTTCGGTTAAAAAATAAATGCGAACAATAGAAGCAAAACGAAGTAAAACAAAAAAAAAACGTCAACATAACTGCGGCGCTTTTGCTGCCACCGGTTTTCGTCTGCATGTCGTCTGCACCTTTAGACGCTGCTCCCGACGCCATCTATCAATACGAACGCCAAACATACCCCGCTACTGGACTCGGTCGTCTGGGTCGCCGCCCGCCGTAGACCCTGGCAAGTTTCCTGGCCCTATTTTTCACTAAAAGAGAACTATGCTTTGTAGTTTTACAAGAAAAAACCGACCTGTGAAATACACCTTTGACGAAAAGTTTAGACGGCTACGTGCATGGGTCGATTTTTACGGTCCATTTTAGATCGAGCCTGGTGACTTGAACCACCCTATATTTTAACGCACGTCAACATCTCCATCACCTGTGATATGCACCTGCCCTGACCGCTTCGTATTTGTAGCCAAATTACTTTTAGCACAGCCAAAGCTAGGGGTAACCGTGCGCTCGCGCATATTGAGCACCGATCACAGCTGTGCTCGCGAGTCTTCGGAAATGCAAGAAAAAGTTGTCCCCGAGTACAGTGTCGGCGAGCAGGCGCACGGAAAATCTTGGAGAATCTATCCCCGTCCCTTCCGCCATCTTGGGACTACCGCCCCGCCATCTATTGGCGACGTGCACGGCCAAAGCGTCGCTGTGATCGGTCTTTCACGATTGGCCAAACTCTCACTGACGTCTTGAGTAGGACTATTTCTGCTTTCATCGACAGAAATAAGAGCAAAGTCAGACTATTCTGAAAGCTGGTTCACATATCTGCGTTGGTTGCATTCGCATGCAACGGAAACAACTGTAACGGCAAAGTCACCAGGACAAGTGTTCGCCGTACACAGTATGGCAAGCGATGCAAAGGGTAGCTTCGTAAAGCAATCCACGAGTTGCGTTCGTTGCGGTGTTTTGGTCGTTACGGTTGTTTCGGTTGCATACGAACTCAACCGTTGCTAATGAGACGTTCTGTTATAGTCCGAAGCTCAGCTCAGCTCAGCGTAGCACAGAACGTGAGCCTCCATTGGCCGCTGACCAGGTACTATATACCTGCGACCAATCAGTATCCGTGTGAGCTGCGCTATGCCGCGTTTGCTACGCTGAACGTCGGAGTGTAGCAGCCTTTAGAAACGTGGTGACTAGGCTCCCACTCTGGTTTTTACGCTGCATCGAGCTTCTCGCTCGACTCGCTCGCTTGTCGCTTCTATTAGAGTTTTAGTAGATCGTTCCGATACTCCCGATAACGATACGATGCATGTGCAAAGGCTGCTGCGTAGTATCGGGTGTCGTTATTAGAGTTGTCGGACCGATCTACTAAAACTAATAATGATCTCGATCGTGGCGTCAGGGTAAGAATCGCAAGAGGGCGCCACAGATTTGTTTAAGAAATGTGAAAGCTACACTTGTGCTGTTTGTGCAGGTGAGTTATACGGCCAAGAGAACATAGTATAGGGAGGTAGTCGCAACTATTAGTCTGCTAATTAAGTAAAATTTGTTAATTAACTTTTTAATTTGTGAAAATAGACATAGTTCCAATTAGAAACTTGCTGAGCATCATCAAAAACCAATAAGTCAACTCTTTTTTAGGTTATAACGCCGGTGCAGCATTTTACGGCATTCCGTAAAAACGCTCCATTTGGACGCGTTTCTAGATTTCTGTTATCGGAGCGCATCTTTGCGCCTGCGGTCCTGCTCCCCGGTGGTCGCGGCGCAAAGCCACCCCCTCTCCTCCCTCGTAGAATTGAAGGAAGTAGGGCGCATGTGTGTTGCACGTCTCAGCCACTGGGGCGCAGGACCGCGGGCGCGTAGATGCGCTCCGATAAGAAACCAAAATCTAGAAACGCATCCAAATGGAGCGTTTTTACAGAAGGCCGTAAAATGCTGCCCTACGTTATAACCTTCTAAAAAATAGTTGATTTAGTGGTTTTCGATGATGCTCAGTAAGTTTCTAAATAGAACTGTATGTTTATTTGCACTAATTAAAAAGTTAATTAAAAAACTCTCAGTCTTCTCACTCTGGTGAAGAAGGAAGACCAGCGAAGCTGTACTATGGTGGGACGACCTCAAAGACGACTTCTTGGACAAACTCAAGGACGACCTCAAGGACGCCGCATAGGGGACGACGTCTAGGACGACCTCAAGGGCGACGTCTAGGATGACCTGAAGGACGACTTCTAGGACGAAGTCGAGGACGACCTCAGGGATGATGTCTAGGACGACTCCTAGGACGAACTCAAGGACGACGTTTCGGACGACTTCTAGGACAACCTCGAAGACAACGTCTAGGACGACTTATAGGATAGGACGACCTCAAGGATGACTTCTAGGACCACTTCGAGGACAACCTCTCGGACGACGTCTAGGACGACCTCAAGGACGACATCTAGGACGACGCCTAGAGAAATTCAGCCTCCACTCTGGTGAAAATCAGAGTGGAAAGGCTGGAAAGGTTGCCGCCATCTATGAGGGAGGCCGGCAAGCCGGTTGTTTGGGTGCCGCCGTCGCTCATAGATTCCGGTAGCTGCCCAGAGTTTTGTGTCGACATTTGCTTGATACCGGGCACGATCCTGCGGAACCTAGCCCTTGACAGTTCCGCTGTAAAATTTTACTTAATTAGCCGACTAATAGTTGCGACTATCTCCTTATACTATGTCCTCTTGGCCGTATAACTCTCCTGCACAAACCGCATAAGTGCAGCTTTCAAGGCTTTTTTAAAACAAATCTGAGATAATAAGTAAAAACACCCTGTATATAAATTGTAAACGACCGCGGAAAGTTGCGATTGACAGCGGTAGCTGCTGTGTTGTGGCAAGGCATGTTGAATGAGATTTGCCTTCAGCTAGTGTGATGTACAATGTTTGCAATCGGTTCTTTGCTTTCAGTGGAATTGATGTAGCAGACGTGTGTGAGAACGTGTGTTTTGGTGGAACGATTGTGCGAGATGTTGCATGTGTTGAAAAAGGACACAGACATTTTTTTTTGTCCGAAACTTTTTTTTTTTTTTTAGAAATGTCACCGCGTTTGCGGTGGAACAAGCGATAGTACGTACGCGAGTTCTGTAGAGGTGCGGGAAGTACACGAGAACGGACCCTGCAGCGGTGGCACTGGTGACTGCACAGCGGTAGCGGGGGGGATGTGGTGTATAAAACGGGAAAGGGGGTTTAATGGCTATGCGAAATGTTATTCTCCAGGCAGGGAAAAGACTCGCATAGCCAAAGGGGTGCGATTGCGTTGGCCTTTTGCAGCGGCGGCTGCCGGAAGGGGGAGGGAGCACGCACACGACGAGGCTGCTTCTACTTTCTTGTGACTTGTATAAGTTTTGGGTTTTCTTTGCACGAAGAACGTTTTCCGCTATTTCCTTGCCAAACAGAACATGCTTTTACAGGACGATTGATGCCCTTAGAATCTTTACTTTTTCTAGGGACAGCATTTTTTAGATAGAACGTAAAGCGATCTTTTGGTGAGAATCAGATCTTGGCGTAAATAACAATTTTCTTCCCGACTGGCACCTTTTCTCGAAGAGCAGTTTGCTCCAGCAGAAGATTCGATGATACACTGCATAGTATCACTCACTTATTCACTCCACACACTGCGGTCGCACAGGTTTATAAGTGTCAGCATTAAAACGCTCGTTTTGGCGAAAACACGGCGATGTCTTTCGTTTGTCAGCGCCGAGAAGAGAGGGAGAAGGATGGGGAGAAGGTGACGCTTGCGACGCTGTCATTGGTCCGAAGCGCTGACGTGAGCACGCATCAACCCCTCACTCCCCGGCGCTGACAAACTGACAACACCGCCGGGTTTTTGTTAAAACGAGCCCTTTCGTTTTCGCCAAAGTCACGCGCACAGCTGGCGCGGAGCCAGAGAGCCGCGCAAGTCCTCCTGATAACAAAGCCGTTGAGGCCAACGCTGGACACGGATTGGAAACGAGTGCTGCGTCAACGCTAGGTTTCGAGTCAAGTTTGAACAGAACGTTGACGCAATCGTCGTGTCCAATCTGTGCCCAGCGTTGGCCTTCTCTGATGACGACATCTCATTCAGCACGATGGCTTTGTTATCTTGGAGGTGTTGCGCCGCAGCGCGGTGGAATACTGGCGTGCTCAGTTGCCGCTCTGCCGTCGCCGGTTGTTCTTCGCTCTGGGTGTCCGTAGTAGTGGTGCGTGGGCTGTGATGTGTGTGTGTGTGTGTGTGTGTGTAGTTAAAATGATGGATGTTGTTCCCTCCACGAGTGATAGGGATGCGGTTCCTTCCACGAGTGGTATGGAAAGAATACCAACATCTCCATAATAAAGAACTTATCTCTCTCTCTGGTTATTTCAGCGAGTGATATGGATGACCGTATCCAAGGGCGTCGACGTACTCTGACAGGCAGCGTTACAGAGAAGGGGTGAAAAAATTGTAGGAAGATCCATTGGTGGATTCTTAGGGAATCCGTTAGCATGACCCTTGGGCACACATCCCTTTGGGAAGCGCTGACACTGACCCCGTACGGAGGTCAAAAAGAGGCGGCAAAAATAGAGGAAGCAGAAGAGAAAGGTGAAGGGGTCAGCGTTAGCGTTTCCCTAAGGGACATATGTGTGTCGTTTTCAAGGGTCATGCTAACGAATTCTCTAAGAATCCCCCAGTGGACCTTCCCGTAATTTTTTAAAATCTTGTTTAGAATGCGGATTCAACTATCACATCGGGACGTGTTCAGGATTAAAGGAAAGCACGTGGAAAAAAAGAACATACGCAGCAAAAGAATTGTGGAAGTGCGCAACACGCAGAGTAGCGAAGGGGCGAAGCAACCAGAGCGCGGCCAAACCAGGCGATGCTCCGGTAATGAATCTTTCAAATGAAATCGGTGAGATTCATCGCAAACTTTCGGAAATGCTAAAAATGAATTCAAAAGTAGATACTTTTGTGGGCATCAAGGAAACAGTTGACAGCATCGAACGCTCGATGCAAGAAATGTCAAAGAAATGTGACGATGTCGTTGCCGAAAAGAAAGAAGCGGGTGGAAAAACTCGAGGTTACGGTTAAGGAGCAAGAAAGCGAGAAGCTAAAACAACAAGTAAACGATTTGGGACAATACAGCAGACGGAAAAATCAGGAGGTGCATGGGTTGCCCCAGAATGTGAATGAAAACCTGCTTGTAAAATAAACAGCCTCGCCAAGGACTTCGAGCTTCCACAGATTTGCGAAACTGATATTGAGGCTGTTCACCGACTTCCCTCAAAAACTTCCCTCGAAAGCTGAGAAAACTGCTCCTGTCTTTCTTCGCTACTCTTCTCGCCAAACTAGAGACGATTGGCTCGAAAGAAAGGGTGAACTAAAGAAAGCAAAATCAAAGATATACTTAAACGGAAACCCCACAGAACAGAATAAGAAGCTGTTCTGGCTAATGAAGTCGAAAGACGCTGAAAAAGTACAAATTTTCCTGGCAAAAGAATGGCAAAATGTTTGTACGCCAAGGTCCTGGTGGCCGAGTCATCAAAATCGGTACAACAGAAGATTTGGATAAGATACGATGAACTGGCGCCTTGAAAACAGATCACGGTTAGTTTACTGTGTCAACCTCAGACATGACACGCTATTTTCCCAATTCTTGTTATCAAGACTGATTCCTTCAAGCACTATAATTCTATGCGTGATAACAATTAATTTTCTTTGCTACATTTGAACGCGCAGTTTAAAAGAATAAAGAGTCTGTCGACATGTTTTTAAATGAGTTAGAGTTACTGTTACACCCCGATTTTGATATTTTAGCCTTCACTGAAACCTGGTTTTCAAATGATTGTGACATTGCTCGTTTTGAGGGGATATGGATGCACATCGGTATCTCGAAACAGCATTAGAGGAGGAGGATATGTAAAGAAACATCTGCATCTCCACGTTATTTCAGAATACTCGAACATAAGCCCGCACTATGAATCGCTTGTGATTAAGTGTGTGAGTGCCGTATTTGTTGTTGTGTATAGGTCACCTGTATACAGTAGCCATGTTTCTAGATTTTATTGAAAATATGCCAGAATATTGTTCTCAAATCGGTATGCATACAATTAATTGCGGTGTCATTAATATAGATATGTTGTCCGCAGACCCAGCCAGGCAAAAGCTACTGGATGTATTCCATTCTCTGGTTGTGAGAATGTAATTCGTGTACCGACAAGGGTGACTGATGTGTCTGAGACATTGCTGGACTAGTGTTTTACGAACTGTCAGCTGAATGAATTGGAAGTGGGTGTACTGGTAACAGATCGTAGGGACCTTGCCTATTTTTATGTTTTTCCGCACCATATTCAACGCAGCATAAACGCCCCTCGAGATATACACCGGCTACGTACAGACCCGTCATGAGGCTAAACTCATGTTGTTCCAAATGGTACTCCAAGAAACAAACTGAAATATCGTTCTTCAGTTGGTCAACCCCATTCCAGCATGCAACCTGTTTTCGATAAAAATAAGAGCTTTATGAGAAAGCCTTTCCTCTAGTGGAATCTAGAAAGAACAAGAAATCAAGAAAACCTTAGATTTATGCCACACTTAAAAAAAAACAACGAAACAACGTAAAAAAAATGTATGCACCTTTTATATATATAAAAAAAAACAAAAAAACCAAGGCGTCCGGACTATCTAGTTGAATTTAAGAAAATAAGAAATAAACTAGGCTCCGAAATTAAACGAGCACGAACTACCTATTATCAAAATAAGTTTTCAGATATTTTTAATGATGCTAGGAAAATGTGGAAAACGGTAAATAACCTTCTATCAAAAAACGAAAGTAGTAGTATTCTTGAGCTTACAATTTAATGGATGCCTTGTGCAGGGACAATACTAGCCGAAATATTCAATGTCCACTTTTTAGTGTCTGGTGCTGCAAATAATAATGCCATGAGTAGTTCCAACTACTAATCCTACATTGCATCTAGCACTGAAAGTTCAATAATTTTTGTTTCCTACTACAGAATCGGAGATACGCAACCTATTGCTTGAACTGAAGAATAGTAGTGCTTACGGTGGAGATGGCATAAAAGCTCAGCCTATAAAATCAGTTGTCCATCTCATTAGCCATCCACTCTCACATGGATGTAATCTAATCCTGAGTACTGGTATATTTCCTGATAATTAAAAATTACGAGTGTGTGAGTCATACATAAAGGAGGTGATCACAATGACCTAAACAATTTTAGACCAATTTCTGTCCTACCATTTTTTTCAAAAACCAATAAGCAAGCGATGAATGCGTTTAAAAAAATACTTTAAACAAACAAATGCTATACTGAAACGACAGTACGGCTTTCAGATGCAAAAGTCGACTGAATTAGCGCTGCTAAACATTAAATATAAAATAATTGACAATTTCGAGGAGAAGCTGTATATACAGTAGGAGTGTTCCTTGACTTTAAAAATACTTTCGATTCGATGAAGCATGACATGCTGTTTGGTAAACTATCCAAATATGAAATCGGTGGAAATTTTTTTAATCTAATAGAAAGTTGTTTAACAAATCGTTTACAATATAAAAATACTACTCACGCAAAGTCTAACCTTGGTAAAATAAAATACGGTGTCCCGCAGGGGTCCATTCTAGGCCCGCTTTTATTTTTAATATACATAAATGACATTGTAATGATAGCCGTTATACCAAATGTAATTCTACATGCGGATGGCACGAACATATATTTTTCTGGAAAACACTTAGAAACGCTTGAGCAACAAACCAATTCATGGCTGGCAAATATACCATTTTGGCTCAGTGCAAACAAACTAGAATTAAGTACGAAAAGAAAAAAAGGTATATTAACTTTTACTTGCGTAACGAATGTATTGAACGGGAAATTCAAATTAAAATTCAAGGTGAAATTATTGAACTTGTAATGTCACAAAGGTTCCTCGGGGTTTCATTTCATGAAAATTTGAGTTGGTCTTTTCATATCGACAGAGTGAGAACGGATATATCACGATTCATAGGAACCATCTATAGACTTAAACATGTACTGCGTTATATGAAAAACAAAAACAGTTATATTACGCATTAGTTTATTCCTGTCTAAATTATTGCCTTCTCGTATGGAGAACTACCACAAAAACAAAAATAGAATACCTGCACATACTCCAAAAAAGGGTTCTGCGTTTAGTTGAAAATGCTCCGTTTCGAAGTCACACACACACACACACACACACACACACACGCACACGCATACGCACACGCGCACACACACACACACACACACACACACACACACACATATATATATATATATATATATATATAAGATATTACTTATTTAAAATGGTATCAAATTACACCATCTTCCCGAGAGGAACCATGGGGTGATGCGGAGCATCGTGTTGGTTCCGAGGAAAGAGTCAGTTGCGTGCTGACGTCGAGAGATGGCGCCACCGACTGCCCTAGCGTTACCCCCTACGCGAGCCTTCGTCGCGGCTCGCGGCAGAGAAACTTGGAACGCTCGCCGCTCGCCGTTTATTTTTTTTCACACTTGAAGGAGAGGAGACTAGAGGAGGAGAGTTGCGCGTGCGCGCGCGGTGTGGTTAGAATCGAACGCACGCGAAGTGCACGCACAGCTGGTAGAGAGAGAGAGCGGAGAGAGTAACGCGCAGCTGTTGGAGAGAGGGAAGGAGGAGAGTTGCGCATGCGCGCGCGGTGTGATTAGAATCGAACGCACGCGAAGTGCACGCGCAGCTGGTAGAGAGAAAGAGCGGAGAGAGTAACGCGCAGCTGTTGCAGAGAGGGAAGGAGGAGAGTTGCGCATGCGTAGTGTGAGTGCAGACTACAACGCCGACGCCGCGGGACATAGCCCCGAGCAAGAGATGCTCCGCATCTAAAAGAAATTAACCCTAGTCATTTATAATCAAGTTCGAACCAACTGCTTTCTTCCAGAATCATCTTTTCAAAGATCATACATACACTTTTCGTTTCGGAATACAAACTATACAAAAAATAATAATAAAAAAAACGGACAAACTACGGCATGCAGAAACAAAATTACCAAATACCCGACCTTCTAAATGATCGCCCTCATATCATGACCACCAGTGTCGCAGCCAGGATATTATTCCGGGGGGGGGGTACCCCCCCCCCCCCCCCACACACACACCTTTCAATGACGATGTAGGGTGAGCTCGGCGATACGGACGCTCACGCAAAGATTAGGGAGCCGCTGCTAAGATAAAACGTATAAAGCTGCACTGTCATTTTTCAAACCACCCCCCTGCCTGCGCCACTGATGACCACCATTGAAGGAAGTGTGTCAATGCAAATATTTAGGAAGAACATGAATGTGTACTTTCTGTCGCTTATGACAAATTAATTTTTTTACACAAAGTTTTTTTTTTTTACTTTTCAGCACTTTACGTTTAACTGTCCTATTAAAAAAATTGCTGTCGCGTGATGGAATGCGATAGGATTGGCTGAATCGTTGCAGTGCTTTTTTATGTTATTAATGTGATGACGACACTTACGACAGTACAACAGTGAAGATTTGTCTGTTTTGCTGAGTGATGTAATTTTACGGGAAGGGGGCTGTCGCCTCGTCAGGTTTACCTATGCCTTTTGTGACGGTACCCCTAGACAACTGTTTTTTTTTCATGTCTGAATAAAAAATTACACCATCTTCCCGAGGGGAACCATGGGGTGATGCGGAGCATCGAGTTACCGAGGAAAGAGTCAGTTGCGTGCTGACGTCGAGAGATGGCGCCACCGACTGCCCTAGCGTTACCCCCTACGCGAGCCTTCGTCGCGGCTCGCGGCAGAGAAACTTGGAACGCTCGCCGCTCGCCGTTTATTTTTTTCACACTTGAAGGAGAGGAGACTAGAGGAGGAGAGTTGCGCGTGCGCGCGCGGTGTGAGGAGAAGCGAACGCACGCGCAGTGCACGCAGCTGGTAGAGAGAGAGAGCGGAGAGAGTAACGCGGAGCTGTTGGAGAGAGGGAAGGAGGAGAGTTGCGCGTGCGTAGTTCGAGTGCCGACTACAACGCCGACGCCGCGGGACATAGACCCGAGCAAGAGATGCTCCGCATCTAAAAATTGAAGTATACTGGACTTATCATCCTGCTCTATTGCCTCCGCAATGTTCTAGGCTTCTTTAATGATCCGTGAGCCGGGAGGCTCATGCTGCACTCTGGAGTCGGAGTCAGGCCGCCAGAAAGGTATGGGACGCGGCCGGTTATACTCTTAGGGTCCTACTCTTTGCCAAGTCTATATCCTATACTGCCGCTAGATTCCCGGGTTTCAACGGAGACTCACGAAGATGAATGCGTACAACGCAAGCGAGCGCAGTCTTTTTTTTTTTTTTTTTTTTTTTTTTACATGCAGTGCCGAGATGCATTACTACGTCAACGAGGCTATCGACACTGAAACTACGCAACTCCTCTCCATGGCGGTCCCATAATTCAACGCGCGCAGTGTTACGCGCAGGTTTTTGTTTGGAAATTGGAAGCCGTTTAATGGCGGTCGCTGTTCATGAACATGTCGGAACGCGGCTTACTGGAAGGCAAAAGGCGTTTCGTGAATACAAATGTCCACAGCAGTCCGTGGACCACGCGGAGTTTTGTAGCAGGTTTATTCGATCAGGCGAGGACGCCCAGCGTGATGCGCTGGGTTGCTACCCCGCGAGAAAATATAATGGGGAGTAGGTAGAAGGGCAACAAGTTGCTGCGACAGAGGTCTCCCTGGGCGCCTGTCGGTAAAGGTGTATTCACAAGGCGGATGCCCTCTGGGTGCTCGGGGAAGGATGTGCGTGGCCGCCGTGACGTCACTGATCGGCGGAACCATCGGGTCACCCGCTGTCTCCACCGGTGCGCGCTGACGAGTCGAAAAATGGAGGGATCTATTAAACAGCCAAGCGGTACGCGATTATGGTAGCACTGCTGTTACATAAAGAAAGCGCACTGCTTCCTGCTAAACAACAACAACAAAAAATCTTGGAAGGGCGGATGCAACACAAAGAACGTGGAATCCAAAACCAGTTGTATGAGGAGCCGCTTGAGGAAGGACGGTAATAGGGAGTTTTCGTGGATCGTTTCCGCTGTCCCGTAACGTCCTCAGCAACCCGCCACGAGATCCGGGACTCTGCAGGCAAGGCTAGCGCCGCGTATGCGCAGTAGTGGAGTCTTCGTTCCGGAGCGCGGAGGTGGAGAGACGGTCTACGAAAACCCCCTATTGATGAATATGAAAGACACATTTGGGTGTCTCGGACAACACGCGCAGCAGCGTAAGCCACGAGTTAGGCGGTCCCGATGTCACCGTCGGTATCCCACAGCGCAGGATCTGTAAAGTAGCCTGACAGGCGAACAAAATACCGCCAATTGCGAAGAGATCCCCTGCCAAGACGGGGACTGTTTGTGCAGCCCCAGTAGCCCCAGCAAAAACTCCCCCATCCCCCGGGGATGTCTAAGTCGGCGTGCCTCCGCACAAAGGCGTGACGCTGTTACCATACGATGCGCATCCCGGGGAGCAAAGGGGGGGAGTTCTTCCCCATGTGAATGCCCCTTAAAGGCCAGGCTGGCCTTGCTGAAGCTCGCTCGCGCCTGCTTCACTAATGAACAAAGTTTCCAGAAGAGTAATATTGAGAAAAAGTAGGTGTGGCAGAACACCCAATGTTTAAACTTGTCCCTGTGGGGAAACAAAGCAACATAAGTATTTTTGCTCATCCACCAACGCCAATTAAAGAGCGAGAGGGAAAAGGTGTAGCAAAATTTATTCGGTAAATTGCGCAGCTGTACCACCTGGAAGCTGAGATATCTTCTATGAGTAGACAAAAGAAGAATTTGAACCCGACCTGATATACGCCTGTTCAAGCAAGGTATATTAAGCTACAACGTCATTTATACAAATTCCACGGAGACAGCAATGGGAATAAATACGATACAAAAATAATGATACAAAACAAATCTAATACAGCGGTACAGAAGTGCAGTGTTGTTATGGATTGTTAGTATCACATTTACAAGCTTGTCAAGTGTTTATGGTACTTACAATTTTTAATCACATTACAGTACAAGGTACAGAGAAAAAAACCTTGCTTTGAAAGAGGTATTGCAAAACTGTGTATACAAGTTACAAATACAGCATAAAAAATGGACCCGCTGGTAGGGTCGGCAAACCCTACCAGCGGGGTTTGCCCCGCTGGTAGGGTTTGCAGGTGTACCTCGAGCGTTTTTTTCACATTCTTCAATAGGAATGAGCTTAGTCAGCTACATGCAGCATACGGCGATTGCTTCATAACCGAAGCATTGCACAGATCCATTATATTATGGGTTTATTCTGGTGAAGCAGTTCGACGGTGGCAAGTTACTCGAGCACATCTTGCAAAGCGTACCACTGATAGTGAGATGACCGCAACGTTTCATGCCCCAGAGAACCCATCGAAAAAGAAAAGCTGATTCATCTATGATTTTACGCTATAGCTTGAGGCAGGAGCTCAGAGAGAGGCTACGCGGTGTCAGATAAAGCATTTTGGGGATCCTAGGTCTAACCGCTGGACACGGCCGCTAGAGCAAGCACACAAATTGATCGCTTTCATAGCTATACAACCGCTGGATTCCCACGTCGTCACACAAAACCTACTAAAATAAAAGTGTAGACTGGCACAATTTTGTAACTTAAACCCGGATATGTAAAGAGCAGGAGTCAAAACTTTAAAGAGTTCTTATGCTTATGGCTGTATGTTTTTACAACCATACCCCTTCCAGTCACAGCTATAAGGACCAATGCGTTGATTTTATTGATACCAAGCTGTTTAGTTTGGTATTAATTTAAATTAACCTAGATGATCTGGTGTATTCATGCTATTTTCAGAACGCAAACCTCAAAATAGTATTTCTAGACATACTTGTTCTAAGATATAGCAACGTTGTAAATGAATTGCTTACTTCATGTTCGTATGTTTGTCTCTTTGACAGGCTGTATTTGAATGTTTCAAGAAAAAAATGCCTAGAAAACCATCATAGTGCAGAGAGGAACTGTGCTGCAGGCCTTTGCTGTCTGGCTTCGGTATGCGCTAGCACGCGTTAAAAAAATGGTAACTATTCCAGATTTTATTTTGGCTGATGTCAACAATTCTGGCAAAAATATTCTAGACTCGCTTCTTGATTTCATGAGACAGCGGAGATCCAATAATTATGTATCAAGAGCCCATCCAATCTTTGCCCTTTCCTTTCCTCACTGCAGTGATTCTTGGCAAGAGCCGAGGTCGTATCCCTACGTGGAAAATAAACGACATATTCACCACTCCTCCTCCTCCTCCTCCTCCTACTACTACTACTCCTCCTACTCCTACTCCTACTACTACTACTACTACTATTTTATTTTCGTTCTCTTCATGTAGATTGACAATGCTGAATTTGCTACAGAGCCAAGGGTTCCCCTCTCCAGCTAGGTTTTATTTAAACAGGAGTTGTAACAGCATGAAATCATGGCTGCTGTATACCTTGAGATACTATAGGTTATCTTTTATGCTTTACTTGCCATAAAGATTCTTTACAGCCATGTGTGAATGTAGTACTGTGCTTGAAGGCATGCTTACGTTCCACTGTAAACCATTCTGCACAAAAGTTTTTTGCTTTGCAATGTTGTCTAAAACTGCAATACTTTTTAGGTCTTCCGTAAACTTATGAGCATTTACGTGTGTTGCACATTTCACACAAGAAAAAAATAAATAAGAAAATCTGTCCATTTTATTTAGCTATAATTAAAACTATTTAGCCTATGAAACTGCCAGCTTCTAATTATGCCATGATCAAATAGCCAGTAAAATTAGTCTGTTATGGGCACAGTTATCAACCTCCTAAGATAGTGTTCCAAGGACTGGGATGAAAGTAAAATTTACCAATGGATTGGAGTATAGCAGATCTTCCTTACACTTTTTGTAGGAAAATTCTGTCAAGAACATCTCTGCACCGGACTGACTTCGGTGGGAAAAGGCAAGCATGCTTTTATTCCTATATTTGCAATGAGCTCCCATTAATCTAACTCCGAATACCAGCTTTTTTGCATGTAAAATAATTCATTAGTGTGTCAAATTTTGATCTGACTATGGCGGTGTGGGGGATCGGTGGCCGAGTGGATCTAACGCAGAGCAACTTGGAGCACTTGGAGCGTAAGCTCAAGCCACAGAACCCTGTGATCCCGGGTTTGAATCCCGTCCCTGTCCGTCTCAATCTGGATGTGCATCATACAAGCGTGTGTTTGTGTATCACTACTGCATGGGCACAGTAAAGACCCCAGGCCAGCAGTCGTACTAGACTGGCTAAATGTTTCATCTATGGCATAAACCCGTGTAGCTCCATTGAAGGCAGACCAACCTTACGCTGTAAAAACACCATCATCCTTTGACTAGGGTGCGTTTTCCGGAAACAGCACCGAGAAAAGGGCATTTTTATCTCGCTAACCACAAAGCAAGCCAAAGCGTGCCATGGGCAAAGGATCTCTTCAGGTCTTGTGGGGCTAAGACTGGTGTAAATTGACAGTCCCAGTGGCTTTGTCCTCTTGCTGACAGGAGACTAACAGGATATTTGGTCTAAAAATTAGTTGCCAGCATCTAGGAATGCTGTACAGCCTACAGTGCCAAGAAGGTTGTGGCCCTTTTTCTTGAATTTAATACCATTTTGGTGAAAATGAAGGTGGTAACAATAATGGAGGTTAATGTATTTGTATCCATGGTATAAGTTTCCACTAATTATTTTCGCCCAGTCCATCTGTGTGAAGAACCTAGACATTTAGCTTGTTTTGACTACTTTTCAACATCAGTACTGCTTGTAACAGCATATCAATTGTACAATTTGCATCAGTGTAATAATATTTTTTTGTCTCTTACATTTGCATCAGTTTTTGCTTACAACTAGTCTTTTTCATTTAGTCCACGTTTACTTCATATTTATTTATTCACACGAAACCTAAGCTAGGTTATCACTTATATTTAGTGAGAAAGTGAGTATGATTTTAGGGGGAGCCCTACTTTTCTGTGCTTTATGTTTGATGTTATTGCTCTAAGGTTTATTGCTGTAAGGTGTTTGCAGAGTCTCTCATATTTCTAACACAGATAAGTTCAAGTTTAGCTGCTGCATGATTAGCTGATAACTGACTTTCATCTTTATCATGTATGTTGACCTAAAAGGTTTCGTATGTACTGAGTACAACTTGAAGTTAGCCTCACATTTCTGCTTGTATCTGGTCCATGCTTACTACATAATTAATGACTGATATAGGCTATAAACCTAAGCTTTGTTATTATCACTCATTGTATTTAGTGAGTGGTTGAGTATGTTTTTTGGTTTCTGACCTACGTTTAGGTTAGACGTAGGCTTTTAGTTCGTTCCCGAGTGGCACATACTTTTGAAGGTACATATTTCGTCTCTTTCTGTCATTTGTTTGTGCTCATTTTTTTTTTAACAGAAATAGCTCAAGTCTAGCTATTGTCTCGATAGCTAGGTATTGATTTTCACTACTCATATTGAAGGTTTGCTTGTATTGAGAGCAATTTTTTAACTCTGTATTTTTGGCGCTGATACATTGTCAAAATAAATTTGATTTCATTAACCCTTTTTGATACATGTCTTTCTTCATGATCGGTAACATTGGACCTCTGAACAGTTAATCAGTCTACTTGGTGCTATTTTTAATACTGTAAAATACTATTTAACACCAGACTAACCTTTGAAAAACATGCAATTGAAATATTTAAGAAGCTTTATCCTTTAAATGGATTAACTACAGTGGCCGGCAGGATGTGATATTTCTCCGAATAAGTTTGGACACCTCGCACTCTATCTGGGTTCATCGGTGCAGGATGCCACACGCGTGGTACTGAGACAGTTTGCTTGACACTTTGGCTCAACAATACAGCATGACAGGAAGGAAGGGGAAGCTACAAGTGGCCGTTGCAGTAGCATGTTACACTATATACTTAGTACTTGTATAAAGAACTTTTCTTAACAATATTTTGAAAAACAATATGATACATTTGAAAATACGTTTGAATATGCAGCTGTTTAGATTAGCTGCTAGCATTTGAGCTGAAATTCAATGATATATTTATTGGTTGTCATTTTTCCTACCTACTTCATTTTTCAGCCTAACATTTCTAATATATTTTTCTGCATTAGTATTAATCGTTCAGGCACTGATATACTGTTGCCATCCTGTATTGATACTAGGGGTGCTCAGCAGTTACATCATCGACTTGAGTATCAAGAGAACTCGGAGAAAAGTAACATTGGACGGCTTTCATGTGTTAAGTGTTCTCTACAGAGACTTGTAAAATCGGACATGCTTTGCATGTACTATCGTGGACACTGTTAGCTATTGGGGAGGAGGAGCGACCGTGACGTCCCAAGCGGTTAACTTTAGAACTACACGGATGGGGACAACAAATACAATGACTCAACGCTCGGGCGACATAACCGAACGCGGCGTCAGCGTTCGGCTGGAGTTCGTGTTCTCCGGTGGGGGGGAGGAGGGGCTCTTTTGTTTCCACTCCGGCCTGCATGAACAATGCAGCATGCACGGTCCCAGCTCAGCACAAAAGCCGAAGTGGGTCAAGCTCGCATTCTCTGAGGATAGATCCGGCACTTAACGTCGCTTCGTCGGTTGTTAGTATTTTTTTCATTAACTGTGCACCGCGCTCTATTGTAGAAGATGACATGGACATGCCCATAAGGCCTCTAGGCATGTGCACAGGCCTTGTGTTGAGTAAACACCGACTATGGGGACAACAAACGGATCAGCCCAATAACACGGCAGCGGCGGCCGTCCCGTACCCCCAGCGCCGCATAGCAGGCGCCGTCCGAAACTCCGCGCATACGCCGTGTGGCGCACTCGCTCTTCCCGTTTGCGAGCATACCCTCGCTTTGTCGTCTGCTAGGCGCAGAGCAGGCGATGCCACAGTGCTGCTCGTCTGGTACCCTCGCCATAGCGAACTGGTCTCAAACTTATTTTCAACCGGCGAGTTTTATTGGGGCAGATTGCAAAGTCATTGGAGCATTATTCCTGTCTACGTTTTTTTTTTCTTTTTTAGAAGCAGGCGTGCGGAATGCATATTTAACAATATGCGTTCGCAAACCAGTATGAGCGCAGCAGGTGTGATACAGAAATAGACTGTTATTCTCTGTTTCACCTTAAGTCCGAGCGCAGCGTACGCTACAAAACGACATAGCCAATCAAATAGCGGCAAAGGTGCAACGTCACGGAGTGCATCACCGGGGGACCCAATAAGGTGCAAAAAGTGCGCTTTTGTCGCTGCTTGGTTGGCCCTATCGTTTCGTAGCGTCCGCTGCGCTTAGACCTAAAGTGAAACGGAGTATAACTGCAAGTTTGTCCCATAAAAAAATGTAATCTACCGTGATATTACATTTAGTGGCGATGATTATCCTTAGCCAGCGGAGTCAGGGAATCAACCGTGGGCACCTCTTACGCGGCGGTTCGCTGAAGCGTGTTCAGCGAAAATTGGCGAGCGCTGTGGCGTCGTGTGCTTTGTGCCTAGCAGACGACAAAGCGAGGGTGTGCTCGCAGGCGGGAAGAGCGAGTCCGCCACACGGCGCATGCGCGGGGTTTCGTACGGCGCCTGCTATGTGGCACTGGGGGTACGGGACGGCCGCCGCTGCCGTGTTATAGCTAACAGTGTCCACGACAGTACATCAGATTTGGCACCTTTAGCCACTCAGACACTTTTGAAAGTTCCTAGTCTGTTAAACCGTTGAAGTCTGATGACCAACATTACGTTTCCGAGGACAGACACAGGCCACCAAACTTTAGCCGTTTAGCAGATGTTCAAGAGCCTTCAAAAGTTACTGAATTGGCACATTGCAGCGACAAATTACGTGCAAAGCGTGTCTGATTTTGCATGTCTGTAGACGGCGCATAACATCAATACCTTTCCAGAAAACGTTGACATGATGTTTAGGCAATATTACTTAAGCATGTTACACTAACATTGAAGAAATAACATCCGGCAAGTGTTTCCTGTGACGTTAGTGCAATGTTTCCTGGTAACATTCCAGTAATATGGAATTTTTGGACATTAGCCTCATGTATGCAATATTAGTTAATCACGTTGCAGTAACATTGAAGTAATAACACATGGCAAACATTTGCTATGACGTCAGTGCAATGTTTTTAGGTAACGTTCTAGCAATATAGAATTTTCGGACATTAGCCACATGTATGTAACATTAGCAGGTCACATTCCAAAAACGTTGCAGCAAAAGTCTGTTATACTAGGGTAGAGGAAGCGAAAGAGAAAGCCAAAACAGAAAAGTGAAGGGGTCAGCGTTAGCGATTCTCAAAGGGTGACGTGTGTGGCGTTTTCCAAGAATCGTGCTAATGCATTATCTAAGAATCTACCAATGGATCATCCTGTAATTTTTATTGACTCGGATATTCAGAATAAAATGAAAAGTATAAATATGGAAGTGTTCGTCTAACCCTATTTTTGGCTTTACTAAACATCTGTGTATATTTGTAGATATTGGCTGGCATGCATTCAAAATGTTCAATCTTGCGAAAGCGTTCACATCAATGTTCCGTTTCATGTTTGCCATATACTGACGTCTGCAGAGATAATTACACCAGAAGTCTCTCTTCCACAAAGTAGATCTGTTTATATACTTTATAATAACATTTTTAGTCAGTAAATCTGTATGCTGTTCATAGAAAAATGCGTGAAACGTGCTGCTCGTCTAGCCCACTGAGCTAGTAGTCTTCGCTTACGCCGATTTTTTTCAGTTGTGGCATCGAGGGATCTCTTAGCAGTACGCCTAGCCTGCTGAGCCCCCTGTAGTCTTTGTTCAATCCGATTCCTCCGGTATTGACGTCTACGCTCTCTTCACAAGTTAGTTTAGGGTCATTCCATGTCAAACGTCCCAGACGTTTGACCCCTTCGATTTAAAAAAAAAAAAAAAAAAAAAAAAAAATTCATTGCCATTTGTCTTAATGTCCGTAGCCATGCCTTGAAATATTTTTGGCGAAAAAATGTTTTTGATGACGTGAGCGCGGTTTTAACTTTTAAAAACAGCGTGAAACTAGGCATCACTCAATAATTGTTGAAAAATCAGCTTTTTAGTGAAACACCCAACAATATTTTTTTATTAAATTTGCACGGCTTTCGACTTACCATGTGGTTGGGCTTGTGAAGTTTTGTTTAATTTAAATATAAAAAACTAAAACATTTAGAAAATTTTAACATTTTTTGTTATTTCATCAAAAAATATCTAATTGCTCCCGGGAGTTAATAGAAATTTTTACCGGCTGGCCTGCAGGTATATAATCTATAAAAATGTTTAAAATCGCTCAATGAAATATCTCGCAGTAAACAAAAATCCTGAAGTTGCACAAAAGTGCGTTTTGACGCATAAACAGCCGTTTATTTCACCCTGAGGTGGTCCAAGTAAAAATACAAAATATAGTGGGTTTGGAAGAACAATCGATAATCTTTTTATTCTGAAAGTTTAATCAAAGTAATTTTTGTTTAAAACGAGAAAACAATTTTTGAAGTTGAACTCTCGCACCACAACCCGGCGTCGCTTCTTAACGCCTCTTCGCCGCACAGCACGCCACCTGCGACGATAGCTGACACGATTAGGTCCAAAGAAAGAACGGAGTTTTCTGCCGCTTCCCCTTGTCCGTCTTTCCGAGGGAAGAAACGGCGGGTATCGTGTAATAGTCGGAGGTGCCGCCAGCGCGTAGCAATAGTATGCCCGTTGTGCCCTTTGTACCCGCGAGGGCGGCTCGAAACGCGATGCCTAAACGACGGGCGGTATCAAGTGACCAGGACTTCTCCATGCCACGCCAAAGGTCCCACGGCCACCTCCGATTCCTAAAATGAAATTGATGGCTCTTCACCGTAACGTTTGTGGTGCCTCTCTAACACATTTTTTGACAAAATACAAATTTCATCGGGTGATGGCGGTTTGCACTCGTAAAAAGGGAGTGGAACCAGGGGCGGATGCAGGAATTTCCTGAGAGGGGGGTCAGGTGTTGGTCAGCGTACCATTTGTTTAGGAACCCCCTCCCCCTTTCCCTCGTTTCACGCCCTAAATTTTACACATGCAAAAATCAAGAGGGGGGTCAGGACATCCGGTCCCCCCCTCTAAATCCGCCCCTGAGTGGAACTCATTCAATAATTGATGAAAAGTAATATTTTTTTACGCAACACTGGAATATTTTTGCCTAAAAACCATACGGAATTTGGATTGCTATGTAATAAGGATCATGGTCATGGAATTTGGTATGCTCGAAGCAGTTTTAAAAAAATAAGGAATATATGAGCATTTTAGCATATTTGTAGTTTTGTTAAAAACTATGGCTTTGCTGCATGCGACTGTAAATACTCTTATTGACAGCCCTGTAGGTATACTGTACACAAAAAAGGTTTCAGGCCGTACAACTAAATATCTTGCAGAAAAAAAAACAACTAAATTTGTGCAAAATTGCGTTTTGCCGTTTAAAGAGCCGTCAATTCTGCCTTGAGGTGGCCCAAAGAAAAATGCGAAACATGGTGACTTCTACAAAAGAGTTTATTTCCTTTTGGTCTTGAAAGTTTAATTAAAATAATTTTGTTCTAAAGAGAAAACAAAGATTTTGAAGTTGAGTTTTCGCGCGGCAACCTGGCGTCGTTCCTTGCGCTTCTTCTCTGCACAGCACGTCACCGTCGAGCCCGGCAAAGCGTGCGACGGTGTCACGGTGTGCGCACGCAGGTAGACAGCAGGACCTCGAGTTGTCGGGTACATCTGGGTGGGAAGAGGCTTTTTTTTACCCTTGTTGATTTATGGCTTTTTCTATTTCGACCGTTTTGCGCGGCTGTGTCCTCCTGTGGTCTTTTACTGTCTTGATATCAGCAAATGCTTAGCGCTGCCAGGTAAGAGCATCCAATAGTAAGCTAGCTGTCTCTTACGTACACATCGCAATCACTCTCTCTTCTCGACGCCAGGACAGATGTAGACAGCAACACAAAAGCCCCGTGAACGGGCAATCTCAAACGACGAGGCGATGTGGTGTTAACGAATGCGCGCAGTTGGAGGCTCACGCCTCGTTTGTGTTTAAATCGGCTTTGAAACGGCAAATTCTTGCGTCGCTGAATAGTTCCACTTTTCACCGCAGTATGCGTGACAGATAGATTTCGCGGCGATATTATCGCGTTTCCCTTTTAGGAGAAGTCCACATCAGCTTATGCCGCCCGTATTTGGCATCGCGTTTCGAGCCGCCCTCGGATACAAAGGGTACAAGGGGCCTGCTATTGCTACGCGCTGGCGGCACCTCCGATTATTACACGATACCCGCCGTTTCTTCCCTTGCAGCCAGAAAGACGGACAAGGGGAAGCGGCAGATAACTCCGTTCTTTCTTTGGACCTAATCGTGTCAGCTATCGTCGCATGTGGCGTGCTGTGCGGCAAAGAGGCGTTAAGAAGCGACGCCGGGATGTGGGGCGAGCGTTCAACTTCAAAAATTGTTTTCTCGCTTTAAATAAAAATTACTTATTAAACTTTCAGAATCAAAAGATTATCGATTGTTCTTCTAAACCCACCATATTTTGTATTTTTACTTGGACCACCCCAGGGTGAAATATACGGCTGTTCATGCGTCAAAACGCACTTTTGTGCAACTTCAGGATTTTTGTTTACTGCGAGATATTTTATTGAGCGGTTTTAAACATTTTTTTATAGTTTATATACCTGCAGGGCAGCCGGTAAAAAGTTCTATTAAGTCCCGGGAGCAATTAGATATTTTTTGATAAAATAACAAAAATGTAAAAATTTTCAAAATGTTTTAGTTTTTTTTTTAAATATTTAAATTAAACAAAACTTCACAAGCCCAACCACATTGTAAGTCGAAAGCCGTGCAAATTTAATAAAAAAATATTGTTGGGTGTCCCACTAAAAAGCTGATTTTTCATCAATTATTTGAGTGATTCCGAGTTTCACGCTGTTTTTACAAGTTAAAACCGCGCTCACGTCATCAAAAATTTTTTTTTCGTCAAAAATATTTCAGGGCATGGCTACGGACATTAAGGCAAATGGCCATAATTTTTTTTTTAGAAATCGGAAGGGGTCGAGTGCAACGTCTGGGACGTTTGACATGGAATGACCCTTTAGCGACTTGCTTAACGCGTGGCATATACACTCGATAGCAATTCCTGGAATGGAGATACCGGCGCTAACCCCGGTTTTAAACCCATGGCGCTCTTCCAGAACCCTTCATAGCCGCAGACGTTTCTCCGACGACATCCAACCAGTGTGGCGGGCGAGCGGTGTCGCGTGAGCGACTGCACAATCACCAGCCAATTAGCGTCGAGCTAGAAGGTGTGACGTCATTACCTGGCTCAGCGAATCATCATTGAGATAATCGGCGGCTTCACAAATTTCTAGACCCTCCCTGTTGAGACAAGTCACGCTTGACGTGAAAAAATTATATTACATGCCGTGCATTCTCTTCATTTATTATTTACTGAAATCGCTCTTAATCTTCAAGCCGCTGAGCTCTACACTTCTAAACGCAATTTTAATGACTAGGAACCTTTCCTCCTTTGCCTTTTATCCAGAAGTGCACACGAGGAGAAAGGTTTAGCATTTACTTTAGGTCATGCACAATTTGCAGGATTATTACGAAGTATATGAAATAAGCTAGTCATCTGACCTTAAAGTACTAAAAAAAAAAAACATTGTTTGGTTCGCAGATCTTAGCTCTAATATCTGTCTCAGTGCGGGCAATGAGCAACTCCCAATAAGGAAGTTATAAACGGGAGCTTCTTATTTATTTATTCATCATTATCCTGCAGCGCCATCAGGCATCATCGCAGGGGGCGAATAAACTTGAAAAAAAAAAAAAAAACATTTCTGAATTCGCGGCACACACAATCGCACTGGGCAAGGCATTCCACTCCTTAATTGTTTTAACAAAAAAAGAATTTTTGCCCAAATCCGTCCTGGTGCGGTATTCTCTAATCTTATGAATGTGGTCTTTTCTTTTTGAGATGTAATTTGGTGGTAATAAGTAAAATGAGCTATTAATGCCAGTTTTGTTATAAATGTTGTATAAAAACTTCAAGCGCAAATTTCTTCGTCTTAATGCCGATGTAGACCATCCCAGTTCTTTTATCATGTCGGTTACACTCTCAAAGCGGCCGTACCGCACCAAAACGAAACGAGCGGCACAACTCTGAATTCTTTCTAAAGCAACAATGTGGTTTTGCTGAGAAGGATCCCAAACGGTGCAGGCGTACTCTAGCACTGGGCGTACATAAGACAGATAGGCGAGCTCTTTGATAGATTTAGTTGATTTCCTTAAATTTCGTTTTAAAAATCCAAGCGCTCTGCCGGCCCTCATAACAACGTCCTTAATGTGTGCGTTCCAGGTGCAGTCAGCTGACAGAGTGACGCCAAGATATTTAACTGTTCGCTGTTTTGTTACGGTTTCATTATTCAGTTGGTAACATGTTTCAACTTTTGTTTTGGTTTTGCGGGTAAAACTAACATGGGCACATTTTTTAACGTTTAACTCCATCTTCCACTTTTTACACCATTGCTCTATTCGATTCAGATCACACTGCAGCCGCGTGGAACTCCCCTCGTCTGTTATGCATGTATAAACAACACAATCATCTGCAAACAATCGTACCTGTGAATTAACACCGTCAATAATATCATTAACAAATATTAAAACCAACAATGGACCCAAAACAGACCCTTGCGGTACACCAGATGTTACCATAACAGTATTTGAAGTTTTACTATTTAAAACAACACGCTGAAGACGTGATGACAAATATGCTTTTATCCAGTTTAAAATAGTCGTGTCAAAATTCATGCGCTCTAGTTTGTATAATAATAGTTCGTGTGACACCGTATTGAACGCTTTTTTATAATCTAAGAAAACACAATCAATCTGTCCGCCTCCGTCAACCCCCGTCATCAAATCATGATAAAGCTCAGTTAGTTGTGTAATACATGAGTACGCCTTTCGGAACCCATGTTGTGAGTCAAAGAAAAAATTATGACAGTTTAAATGCTTCATGATGTGACAATATAAAACATGTTCCAGTAATTTACAACATATAAATGTCAGTGAGATCAGTCTGTAATTCGTAATTTCTTTTTTGGGCCCTTTTTTTTGTGCACAGGCACCACGTGTGCCACTTTCCAGTCGTCTGGCAATGAACCATCATTCAACGATTTGTTATATATTACAAAAAGGTATAGAGCGATCGCATCTGCACAACGTTTTAAAATTCTCGGAGAGATCCCATCTGGGCCTACTGCCTTAGCTTCATCTATATGTTTTAGAAGTTCCAACACACCTCCTATAGCAAGTTCAACTGGTGGTATTGCACTGAACGTGCCCTGGCATCTATCGTAGTCGATGCTCTCAGGAGGCAAGAAAACTGATTGAAAATATTGATTGAAGGCTTCGGCTTTTTGCCAGTCATCGGTAATTATTTCGTTGTTGACCATCACGTCTCCTATCCCAATCTGATCATTACCACAGCGCCTCATGTACTTCCAGAACTGTTTGTTGTTTGCTTTCATCCCGTCCTCCAGCCGTTGCAGATAATTTTCTTTGGCTTCCTTCACCTTTATTTTATACAATGACGTAAGTTCTTTTAGCTTATTTAGATTTCGCGCCGAGCTCTTCTTTTTATACCGTGCACACACACGCTTGCGCCTCTTTATCAGCCGCAGTAGGCTACCGGTAATCCATGGTTTTTCTCTCTTTTTTAACTTCGACGAGTCTATGGTTGGAACGTATTTTTCAGTTAAACTGATAATTCTCTGTTTAAAGACTACCCATATGTCATGAACACTCATCTCCTCAGCAAGGCATTCGAAGGAAAGGAAAGCGTTCGAAAGTTCAGAACTGATCCCTTCATAGTCACCTTTTTCATATAACAGCACCTTTCTACCCGCACTCACTTTTTTGCGCGAAACCCGAAAGTCAAGAGTTGAGACAACAGCACTGTGGTCACTGATACCGGGTATGACATCAGTTTGTTTAACAACGGTAGGATAGTTGCTGAGAAACAAGTCAAGTGTGTTTTGATTCCGTGTAGGTACAAGAACATGCTGTTTAAGTGCTAAGCTGTCTACCATGCATTTGAGATCGAGATTCAACTGACTCATGGTTCCACATGCACAAAGTTCCTCGCCCCATATCATATCTGGTAGATTAAAATCGCCTCCAAGCACTACGCAGTCATTCGAAACACTGGATACTAGGTCGTGAAGTACCTCTATGACAGCTGAGTCAGAGTTAGGGGGTCTATAGAACACTCCAGCAGTGAATTTCTTGTTATCAGGCAGCCCAACACTACACCACACTGATTCAACAGTATTGCCTGGCACGTCTAGTTCGCAGCTTTTCAAGGAACTATGAACCAGTATAAAGACGCCTCCCCCATGTGATGACCTATCTTTTCTATAAGCGTTAAATAGGCTAGGAAATACCTCGTGATCTGATATAGAGCTATCTAACCAGGACTCTGTTCCCAGGACTATATCGGCTTTTACAGAGCTAATCAATCCATACAAGTCTTCCACTTTATTTTTAACGCTTCTGCAATTCACCAGCAACACTATAACATTCCTTCGCACAATTTTTCTAACAGCACTTGGACGTCATGCACGCTTCACGGCAACGACATTTTCTATTTCAGCATTCCAAGTAAACATTTTACCGTTTATTATAAGTTTATCATAGGTTAATCTGACCTTATTGCTTGGATCACTCTTTTGAGCCTTCGCGTATGCCCAGAGATGACGACGCTTTTCCCTTACTTCAAAAGTGTAGTCTTCAGATAACGATAAGACAGAACCCTTAAAGGGCCTCTGACACGCCAAAAAAAAGTTTCTTTTTCATGCTATGCGTTGAAATGGCATATCAGGACATTACAAAAAAATTGTTTCACTATAGAGTTGCGTAGTTTTTTTTTATAAAAAATAGAAATACGAGGCCTAATTCAAAGTTCCCGCCGTGCACTGTGACCTAACAGCGTACCGCAAGGTGTCGGGGCGGTCAGAAGGGAGGCATCGACCTATGTCACGAAAAGTGGGTTCACCGGAAGTCACGTGAGTTTCGCTCCTCGTGCTCTCCGCGACCGTGCCTAAGACTTTTTTTTATTTTTTTATTCTGCTCTTCGTACAAGCGATTGTAGAAAATGAAGTTTCAGTTCCATCAGCTCTTTATCCCTGCACCGTTGGTTAGTCTGCGCGCTGTAAAATTTGAAGACGAAGAGTCAGTGGATCGACGTGATGGAAGTCAATGATGAAAGCGTTGCGAGTACAAGCCAGTGTACGAGTGCATGCCGTCAGTCCGATGATACAGGGCTATTGGCGACGTGAACGATCAAAAGCGTCGCTGTGGTCGGCCCACCACAATTGGCCGAATGCTGACTATGACGTCAGAAAAGGATTTCTCATCGACGCAAATAAGAGGAATGTAAGAACTTCAACCTTGACGGTGTTGGCAGTGTTGCTTTGAGAGCGCTATGATTTCAGGCTTTCACCATGCTCATTACAAACACCATCGAACTTGTTTTTCACAAGGTAATGACGTAACGAAAGGTAACCAAACGAGGGCGCCACCGAAACATCTCGCCGCTAATACTGGGCGCAAAACAAGCTATCAAGTTTTGAAAAAAAAAAAAAAAAATTAGAACGCTCGCAGAAATTAGGATTGCTAGCATACGACACGCCCGATCGCATTGCTGAAGGTTCAGACACAGAGGTCGTTGAATCATCGGATACTCTCCAGACTGAAGATGCCTGCCGTCTAAAGAATACGAACTGGTGAGTGTACCAAGCACAAGTAAACGTCGAGCACAAAGTACGTATTTTGTCTAGAACATGAGTAGAACTTGTTTACTAGGTGCACATGCGGCCGATGTATGTCTCTCAGAAATGCATGCAGTGTGATCTCTTCTTCAGTTGCTGAAATACCGGGACAGTCCCTCACATAGAACCTTCTAGGCATTGTAGTTGATCACGTCAATGGACCTTTTGTAGAAATACGCGGTGCGCATGCGCGGAGTATTTCATGCGCCTAGGTTCGGGAGTATCTAGTTCCAAACGATCCGCCATCTTGCATTTCTCGCCTTTGAGCGGTTTCGTTGTGTCGACCTCGGGGCGGAAGATTACGCACGATGGGGACAAAGGTGAGCTTGGGGGAGCCGTATCCAGGTCACATCGCCTCAATGGGTGAACAGGATGTAGCTGACGTTTTGGGTGTGGAACGGGTGGGAGAGGCCTTGGGCGCGCGTTGTTTTCCAGTCACCTAGTCTCGAACCGATTCGCGTGTCTAGGTGGCAGCACATATTCGCCAAGAGGTCCATTCACTGACTCCGCTTCTTCTACCTTTACAGTAACATTAAGCGATGAAAAACAAATAAAAGAAACCTTGTCTGCTTGGATCGCTCGTGGAGGTGCGGAGAATAACAACAATATTAAAAAAATATATTACACGCGCTCGCGGTAAGCACGAGGAGGCATACAACTCACGTGACTTCCGGCGATGCCTCCCTTCTGACCGCCCCGACACCTTGCGGTACACTGTTACGTCACAGTGCACGGCGGGAACTTTGAATTGGGCCTCATATTTCTATTTTTTATAAAAAAACTACGCAACTCTATAGTGAAACAATTGTTTTGTAACGTCCTGATATGCCATTTTAACGCCTAGCATGAAAAAAAATATTTTTTTTTTGGCGTGTCAGAGGCCCTTTAAGCTTGTATGCGTTCCTCATGGCCTCAGCTTTTTCATTGCGTGAAGAAAATCTTATCATAACTGGCCGAATTTTCGTTTCATGTTGTTTCCCAAGCCGATGTATTTTTTCTGTGGAAGACACTTTCACCCCAAGTTTGTTTTCAAAAATATCCACTATCACCTTTTCTTTTAGCATATCGTTTGTTTCTGACGTGTCCTCGTCGAGTCCATACACTATTAAGTTATTTTGTCTATTATAGTTTTCCAGTCCAGTGATCCTCTCACCTAATGTCAAGACTTGGTTACTGAGGTGCTGAACGACCCTCTCGCACGCTTCAAGTTTGGGAACTGAATCCGAGGTAGCTTTAACTTGAGTTTCGATTTTTTCAACTTTTCTTTCAATAGATGAGAGCCTCTCATTAGTTTGTGTAATGTGCTGTTCTAGTCTCTCCTTGATCGAGTTCATACTACTGTTCAGGGCATTCTGGCCGTCAAGAATCGCCTTTAACTGCTCCTCAGTTAGCGGACCCGGGTTTTCCTCTACATCATCGCTGAGTAAAAGGACAATAACGCAAAGCGAGTCAAAACAAGCAGCGACATATTCACACAACGCTCCCGGGCGAGGCAGCACCACAAGGCAAACATAGTTACTTTTTACTTTCGAGTAGGAAGGTTTTTTACCAACCTGGAATGCAAGCAAGAGCTTGTTAGCCTGTGACCGCATGCCTCGGGTGCTGTCTCGCCCACTAAGCGGGACCGCTGAAGGGGCGGCGCAGGATGGATGGATGGATGGATGGATGGATGTATGTTACTGGCTATACCCTTTGTAGCGGGCGGTAGCTTGCGCCATCTAGCCTAAGTCTAAGAAAGACAAACATTTGATTTCTCGCGCCCTTCTAAGCCAATTTTCTACCCCCTAACTATCACCAGGTAGTGTGGGATATCACCAGGATGACCTTTGGGGGATCGGGCAAAAAAACTAAAAACATCACCCCCCGCCTCTTCCCCCTGGCGAGGGAGTCGCCAATTTTCCTCTGGTCAGACCTTGCCGGCGTTACCCCCGCACCGGACCCACTGGGAGACAGGGTTGAGACTTTGGGCCGGAGCCACGCGGGAGGGAGTCCCAATTTTCCTCTGTCCCGCCTGTCCCCAGCTGTGCTAGTTAGTTCTGCATCATTCAATTTTCCCTAGCTAATTTCCACCAATCTTCTAATCGCCTCTTTGTGACTGTAATCCTCTTCTCCTCCGTCCCTCCATCGTCGCCAGCAAACCCCAGGGCCCCGGCCAGATCTGTTACCCCTTCAGGGAGTGCAGGACGAAGCCCCGTGCACTTTAATACCAAGTGCTCAAGTGTCTCACTCTCATTATGGCAGGCAGCACATAATGTGTCTATCTCCTGAAATTTAGCCCTATACGTCCTCGTCCTCAAAGCCCCCGTTCTCGCCTCGAACAGCAAAGAACTTCCTTTTGAATTGTCAAAGACATTTTCCTTTTTTATATCCTGTTTTCGTGACCTGTACACTGTTAGAGCTGATTTATCCTGCATTCTTTCCTCCCACATTTTCCTCTCTGCCTCTTTCACCCCCTTTTTCACTGAAGTAGTCTGTTCAGCCCCATCTCCAGTGTGTATGTATTTAAATGTAAGCTTTCGGGTTCGGTTTGTCCATTTTGTGTTTAAACGTTTCATGTATAAATATTTGAATACCTTCCGTGCCCACCGCGTATCACCCATTTCGGTCAACCTTCGGTCAGTGTCGATGACGATGGTATTTCGCGCAAAAGCGCCGGCCAAGCCAACGGGCACAGTCCAGCACTCCTCTTTGTCAGCGGCAGTCCGGTGGCTTCAGCGCAGTTGGTGAAAGGAACTGCGTTGTGAAGAAACTGCTGAGCCAGACTTGTCGTCACATTGTCGCTTGCCGGCTGCACAATCCACGATGCAAAGATCTGGAATGCGAGCAAGAGCTTGTTAGCCTGTGACCGCATGCCTCGGGTGCTGTCTCGCCCACTAAGCGGGACCGCTGAAGGGGCGGCGCAGGCAGCTTCGGTCAGTGTCGATGACGATGGTATTTCGCGCAAAAGCGCCGGCCAAGCCAACGGGCACAGTCCAGCACTCCTCTTTGTCAGCGGCAGTCCGGTGGCTTCAGCGCAGTTGGTGAAAGGAACTGCGTTGTGAAGAAACTGCTGAGCCAGACTTGTCGTCACATTGTCGCTTGCCGGCTGCACAATCCACGATGCAAAGATCTGGAATGCGAGCAAGACCTTGTTAGCCTGTGACCGCATGCCTCGGGTGCTGTCTCGCCCACTAAGCGGGACCGCTGAAGGGGCGGCGCAGGCAGCTTCGGTCAGTGTCGATGACGATGGTATTTCGCGCAAAAGCGCCGGCCAAGCCAACGGGCACAGTCCAGCACTCCTCTTTGTCAGCGGCAGTCCGGTGGCTTCAGCGCAGTTGGTGAAAGGAACTGCGTTGTGAAGAAACTGCTGAGCCAGACTTGTCGTCACATTGTCGCTTGCCGGCTGCACAATCCACGATGCAAAGATCTGGAATGCGAGCAAGAGCTTGTTAGCCTGTGACCGCATGCCTCGGGTGCTGTCTCTGTTTTTGTTTTTCTTAATTACTTTTTGTACTTTTGAGCACTCTTGTATATCCTTTGTCTAGAATATCGAGACTAAGAGGCATGTATTTACCCTGTTGCTCCAAACGCTAGCTGTGTATGCTCCGAACTGTTGGTTTATCGAGATAGAAGTGTGGGGACAAACGGGTTTCAGAAATTTTCAGCTATATAGAGAGGCGTTGATATTAGTGGGCTAGATGACTGCAGTTACCTTCGACGACACGCAGAACGGCGAAACATGATTTTACTTGGCCAAACTTTCGCTGAAATGTTATATGTCAAATATTGTCAAATATAATACCAGAGTACACACAAAACAAAAATACCGAGATATCCGTTATTGTTTGTTTACTTATTTAAGCTGGGACTGAACAGTGAAGATCTTATCTGTACTCTTACGGAAATGTTGTGCAGCAAATAGAGAACAAACAACAACAACAACAACAAAATAACGAAATGTAGAATACGCAAGTGTCAAATCCATGCAAATGTTAGGTTGTTTGCAGTGTTAGTCTTGCCTTTGATTTATTAGGCTTGTCTAAGAATTTATACGCATTGCATATAACAATTTGACTTTCAAATGTTTGAAGTGTAGGCAGCCGAATATGACTTACGTTATGTCGCTAAAGCGTGTTCCTAAGGGCGAAAATATTTATTCGGACAAATTAATAACGCCATTAAAACTATTCGCGCTTTCAAATGACGCCGGCTAATAATAAGCAATTAAGTGTGTGTTTAGGGCGCACATTGTTTTTTTAAAGATTGGTGCATGTTAATTGAGAAATCTGGTTTACGTCTTTTTTTAGTGTCTGAAAAAAAAAAAAAGCCAATGTTATAGTGTCGTAATACTTGCCTTATGAGTACTTTTTTATTATAAAAAAAAGGAGCGAGAACGCGGATAAAATGTAATCCGCAGGAAGTCAGTTTCGCGCGTTGTTTGAGGAACTGTGCCTTTGTGGGGAAGTCGTAGGAAGCGACTTAGAAGACTTATATTGAATTGAGCATATACCCAGTTAGCTGTACTAAACGATTCCCGGTGAAAATTTCGAGATACGATCTGATTGACGCAATAAGGGTCGTGAAACAAGGACACTTTGACGAAATCTCTGGCAGACCGAAGTTTCCGCGCTTTTTTGGGGGGGAACTGCGAGTTTTCGGGAAAGTCCCAGGAAGCAACTTTGAAGACTTACACTGATGTAGTATATACCCAACTAACTCTAACATATGGTTCGCGGGAAAACTTCCCCAAACTCAGTCTGATTGCCGAAATAAGGGTCGTCAAAGTACACTCTAAAAAAAATCAGTTCTGGAAAGGTTTTTCGACGCCCAAGAACTCTTTCAACTCGTGAAGAACGGTTTTGCCTTCATCGCTATCATCCCTGGTGCACTAGAACAACTGGGCGATGAAGAACTCTTTCGTATCAAAAAAGGAACTTAAAAGAACCTCTCATAGGTTTTTCACAAAGGACCTATTCATCGGGTGCTTAAAATAACTTTTTAGGGTGCAGAATATGGACAAGCCGAAGAACCCCTAAGAGTTCTTTTACGACCAGATTGTCTTTAGAGTGTAGGGCGTCTTCACAGAATCTACGCCCGTATGTCCTTTCGTCCGTGCACCCATGGCACGGTGCACGTCCGTGCACGATAAATGAGCTATTTCTCACTTTATCCTAAATCGGAGTGCAGCAGAGGGCGTGACCAAATGGTGCTAAATAAGCAGTGCCAAGATCCGGCCGTCAATACGTTGTATAGTCTGCCAAAGATGGAAGACACTCCAGCAGTGGGCCTACAAGGAGGGAGACCTACGCAAAGCAAGGCAGTTCTAAACAACATTGTAATATTTTTCCGCCAAGACAACCTAAACAGACATATCTAGGCTGTGTTCCAAATCTTACCCAAATGGATCCGAGTTACTCTGGCGGGTCGTGCCACGTGACAACACAGATACAAAAAAGCTGGACGCGGGTATAGGTTTTCGAACGCCAACGTACAAAGCCACTGATCTCTACTATAGGGGGCTGGATGGTGCATAGCCGCTCTCCGAGCAGGGCGCAAGTGAAGCCACCGGAAGTTTGATGCTTGTCCCGGAAGTCGGGCGTCTACTGGGCTTCTTAGTGCATTCAGTGGATGTTTAAGTCTGTACTTTCCGGTGTCTTTGAATGGGTTTTAATAAGCATGCTCCGAATGAAATCCCGAAAATGAGGCATTTGAACTTAGGACATATACACACTTGATCAACTAAAATCTCAAAATGTTTACATTGGACGCGTTAAGTCCGTGCTCCGGAGCGCGAGAGTTTGGCGCTCCTTTCACTAAACTGACAGGAGCGCCACCGGAGACTGACACTCGAGCGCGCTCCTCGTGCACCCAGAATTTTTCGGAGCGCGAGTGACTTCTTCGCGCTCCGTGACGTCACGTAAACAAACAAGATGGCTGCGCTGCTGTTGAGACCGTCGAGACGAAAGGCGTAGCCGGACCGCTGACCCCTTTTCACTTGATTAGTGCTTAATCCAGCAGGTAAAAACGATTTGATTTGAAAGCCAAGACAGCAACTATTGTTCCGAAAAAGGTTTGTTCGTGCACCTCGCCTGAAAAAGAGATTCATCTATCAAGCGGTAGCGTGCCGATAGCACAGCGACAGAAAAGTTGTCGAGATAAGGAGACATTCGGACTGCTCTGCCCCTTTTGTAATGCTTAGCCCAGCGAATAAAGATAGTTGGATTTGAAAGCTGAAACATCAGTGCGCGTTAAGGAAAAGTTTTGTTCGTACCTCTTGCCTGAAAACGAATTGATCTATCGGACGAGCGTGCCGGTAGCTCGGCGACAGAAAAGTTGTGACGAAAAGATAGACCGCCGCCCCGCTTAGAATGCTTAGCCCAGCCGCAGCGAATAAAGATACTTAGATTGGAAAGCCGAAACATCAGTTAGCTTTGTGGGAAGGGTTGGGTCATGCATACCGCTTAAAAACGAATTGACGTGCTATCGAACGACGGTGTGCCTGTGCCGCTATCGGCGTGCTTCCGTTTGGCGCTGCGAGACGCAACGACGGAATCTCTGACAAGTTTGAGGGTTTCCTGCGTCGAATAGCGGGTTCAAGAATGTTGTCTTTAATTCAAATCCGAACAGCATGCATGGTCAATAAATAGATCGGCCAAGTAACTTTCGACATATGTGCACGAAGCGAGTCTTCAAACCTTACAGGAATATTAAAACGTTCGTAGAAACTTCATAACGTCACCGTCTCTTTTGCTTTGGACTCTGCCGCTCTACACGGGCCTAATTAATTTATCTTCGAAATAATTTCGGCTTCTGCCGCACGTATCCAGGAGAAGCCGGGTTCATCATAAGTTCATAACCGTGCGGTAGGAAGGAGCTCGTGGGGCTCGTCGATAGTCTCGGGTCGTGTTCCAAAATTCACTCGATCTCACTCTATAAAGGTTCCGAACCTTAGCGTTCAAAAACCTACCCGCGTCCAGCGTTCCTCTGTTTTTGTTGTCATGTGACATAATCCGCCAGGGTAACTCGGATCCGTTCGAGTAGATTTGGAACGCACCTCGGTGTATCGCGCTCCTGTACGCGATGCGCCGTTTAGTTCCTGCGCTCGGAGTATGAAACTCGGAGCGTCGGAGAAGGAGTAAAGGAGCGCCGACTTAACGCGCCCATTGAGTGGCTCCCCATGATACTTCACGGGTCTGCATGCGCTCTTACTGCGCAACAAGCAGGCTCTCATGAGGTGACAAGCGATAATCCAGCGCCCTCGACGCTTTTCGAACCAGGGCTCGGGAGGGTTACAAAGCCTGCGAAGGGCTTACTTCCGGGACAAGCCGCTTACTTCCGGTGGCTTCATACCTGTCTGCCGAATGCGCCATCCAGCCCCCTATAATAGAGATCAGTGTACAAAACACGTAACCTGGCGTAGGAACGAGTAAATCTTGGAACACACCCTAAAACACCCCTCACCTTACCCAGTCTTTTCACCCAACCGGTAACCGGGACCATTAATGGTGGTTCACATATTTGCGTCGGTTGTGTCCTCAGCAACCAAAACGACCGGGACACCGGGAAGTCAGTGACTCATGATTGCTTCACGATGCTACTTTTTGCTTTGGTTTGCTCGCTCTGAACGACGAACGGTTTTCCCGGTGACATGGTCGTTATTGTCGTTTTAAGCCTGGTTCACACATTTGTGCAGGTTGCGTCCACAGCAAGCGAAACGACAAAGACAACCGGGACACCGGCTCATACTGGTTCCCAGAAGCTACCTCTTGCATTGGTAGCCACGTTCTGTATGGAGGTGCTGAAGCCGAGCGCTGGTTCCTGTCTGCACCAAGTTTCTAGCCCTAGGACGCTGGTCCAGGAGTCTAAAAGCAGCTTGAATCGTAGTTAAACCCGTTCTTTTTTCTGTTTTTTTTTTTTTTCAGTATGAACGAAATAACAGAAAATATACAGACACTCTGATAAAATTACTGAGTACGAAAACTAAACGAAAACTAAGTTTTAATTTATAAAACAAAAATGCTTGATCATTTAAAATAACACAAATATTATTAATTACACTCGGAAGAGTAGCGACACCAAGTAGCCCACACCGGAAGGCCTGCGGTGTCGCAAATTTTACAGCATGCACACAATACACACGCACAGAGATACGTAGCGATTTTAATAATTAATAGTACTGCAGTCACCTTAAAAAAATGCCAGCTGAGCGTCAACCGCGTTAACGCTTCCCCGATAAAAAAAGATATCTTGCCTGCCATGCCTTCTAATGTTTTTAGCGCCCGTAGGCCAAACCAGGGGTTTCTCCAGGAATTGAAATTAGGGGGGTGTCTAAATTTTTAGGGGGGGGGGGCGGTGTTAGGGGGGGACTAATAATAGAGTAGTCGTTGCGAAATAAGGGGGTGCCTTCAGAAAATCAAGGGGGGTGTACAACCCCCCCCCCCCCCCCCCTCCCCTAGGGGGTGTGAAAGGGAAATCACCGGGCCAAACACTCCCGCAAGCTCGCAAAGAAAACATATTAAAAAGAACTAGTAAATCATTAGAAATCGTGAAAAATATAGTTGTAATTTGGTGGTTTGATATGATGATTAAAAACGACTTGCGATTCCTGTGAAGTCGAAGGAGGTACAAACACTCACTAGACACTGACCGATAATGCAACTCGGTAGGGAAGATTGGGACGATTATCCAAAGCATCTTCGGGAGCCGCGGTTGGACCAAAGGATCTAGAGCGGCTTCAGAATGGTCGGATGCGTATGCGGGCTCTAAGTGGAGTCATTGCCACACCCACACTTATATGACGGACGAAGTCCACACGACCGGCATCGCGCTGCTCGAGCTGACCGAGAAATTGAGACGTTTGGGAACATCCCGAGGGCGCCTCCGTCGCAAACCGAAAATTAGAGGTGGGGTAAGGAGGGTTTCTTTGGAGGAGGAGAAGGCGCCATTTTCCCAGATACAGGGGCTTTAGGAAGAGGCGCTGCTAGCGGCGGAAGCTGGTACTACGAACGCCCCGACCTCCAGAAATTCATTCCGGTTACTTTTGGGTCCTTCCTCGTATATAGGGTGGTTCAAGTCACCAGGCTCGATCTAAAATGGACCGTAAAAATAGACGCCTGCACGTAGCCATCTAACCTTTTCGTCAAAGGTGCAATTCACAGGTCGGTTTTTTTCTTGTAAAATTACAAAACGTAGTTCTCTTTTAGTAAAAAATAGGGCCAAGAAACGTGCCAGGGTCTACGGCGGGCGGCGACCCAGACGATCAATGTCCAGTAGCGGAGTGTGTTTGGCGTTTGTATTGATAGATGGCGTCGGAAGCAGCGTCTGAAGGTGCACTGGCCGGCCAGCGAAAGATAGCAGACGACACGTAGACGAAATCCGTTGGCAGCAAAAACGCCGCCGTTATGCAGACTCGTTTTTTTGCTTTAAGTTTTGCTTTTATTGTTCAAATTTATTTTTTAACCGAAGGTACATTTCAAAAAGATTATATTAATTTTAATAAACCACGGTGGTCGCGGGCCGTCGCGATAAGGAGGTAGCGCCATCTATCAATACGAACGCCAAACACAGCCCGCTACTGGACCCCTGTCGTCTGCGTTGCTGCCCGCTGTGGACCCTGGCAAGTTTCTTGGCCTTATTTTTTACAGAAAGAGAGCCACGCTTTGTAATTTTACAAAAAAAAACGACCTGTGAATTACACCTTTGACGAGAAGTTTAGATTGCTACGTGCAGGCGTCGATTTTTACGGTCCATTTTAGATCGAGCCTGGAGACTTGAACCACCCTATATATACGTATCGTCCTTTATAAGCCTTATTGAGCTGGATTTACTCAATTTGGGGCCGCCACGATGAGATGCAGACGAGAAAGGGACTTTGCTCCCTGCTTTCAGGGACTAACTTTCCTCCCTTTCTAAAGGGACATGGGTTGCAAAACCATTCCTCCCTTAAATGGATACTGAACCAAAGATTTTAGTGTCCATAATAAGTGGCGCACGTTCTTTCCACGAGCCAGCAGCCGCCGGTGTGCACGAGCACACGCAACGAAAATGACGTCAAAGAGCTCCATTCGCGCTTAAGAGGACAGTGAAATGCATGAGCTTCGGGCCAAAGGAGAATAAAGACAGGCTTTTCATTTCTACAAGTGAAAGGTACGTGCTTGTTAGACCAATTAATCGCTTGCCTTTTACACCAGACACCACTGTGTAGATGAAAAACTTGTCTTTATTCTCCTTTGGTTCGAAACCCATACATTTCACTGTCATCTTAACCGCGAATAGAGGTCTTTGACGTCATTTTTGTTGTGTGTGCTCGCGCACACCGGCGGCTGCTGGCTCGTGGAAAGAACGCGCGCCACTTATTATGGACACTAAATTTCTTGGTTCAGTATCCCTTTAATGAAGGAATATATATAGACCACTTTTTTTAGAGTGTACAACACGAGTTACGACCGCGAGTCACCAGGACATCTGTACTAATTCGTAGAAGCATGGCAACCAATTCAAGGGGTAGTTTTGCACCCGACATTCGAAACCCGAATGCCCCGGAGACTCGCGTTTGAATAAAAAACGTAACGAGAGAAAAACGTAGTCGAGCGCTACTGTGTGACTGGGCCTTTACTCAGTGCAGGTCGTGTATTCGCATAACGATATTGGCATCGGGAGCTCGCGCTGCCACTTCGAAGCATTCTTGTTGTCAAGGCTGACGTAGCTTCAACAGTGCTCCAACGCTGTTAAAGTTACTTGCGAAAATTGATGGCTTCGTTTGGTGTCCCCTTACCGCGAGAGCGCGTGCGAATGAATGAGGCGCAAGAAGAAGTCACGTGTTCTCGCTGCGTTGCGGGACTGCCAAAACGCCACCAGGCGATGCTCCAGTCTTTGACGTCCCAGAGAACGTCCGGTTCATAAAAAGAATGAACAAAGCCCACCTTGACACCGCTGCTTGAAATGTCGATGAAACGTTTGAGCACCAATCCTCCAAGTGAAGGGAAAAAAAAAAAAAAAACCCGAAGGAGCGGCAGATTTGTTAAAATTTTTCGAACATTCTTGTAAACCAACTTGCCTCCTCCAAGTCGTTAAATTGTACGACCGAAGGCCCTCGGTAAATCTCCAACCTTGTTGTCCGCGTAGCATTTATGCTTTCTATCACAGGCGACATAAGCAAGCTCGACAGGCTTGCAAAGACGGAGTGACCGGAAGTCGCTTGAGACGCAAGCGGCAGTTAATGTTTGTAAACAGCGAAATGGTCTATAGGCTAGCCTTGGCTTTAGCCTTGGCAGCCTAGCACAAAGCAGCTGACGCCGAATATAGAGGGTTTTCGAAAACGATTTCGCGAAAACTCTGATGTTACACCATCAAATCCCTTGCTCTAGAGATCCCATAAGTGGGATCTCTAGAGAACCCAGCGGAAAAGTATAATCTGCTTACACCATTATGGATGAGAGACGTACTGAACATTTTACAGGCGAGGGTATTATTTCCGCCTTGCAAATTGCGTGCCAGTGAAAGGTGGGAGTGCGAAGTGTCTTTTAACAAGCCTCGGCGACACGAGCTGAAGCGCAAGTTGGGCCAGTCAGGCGAGATTCAAGTTCCTTGATGCGTTTCCCTCGTTACAAGTAGCGACAAGTGCGTCAGTGCCCGAGCTCCGGGCCCCGTGCTCCAGTGCAGCCCTTAGGGGAACATGTCGGTGCTGAAGTCACCGGATATTGGGAAAGTAGCGCATTGTCTTCCCTCCCTGCTAGCAGAACGCAAACAGATACTAACATACAGACGACTAAAACCTCGCAAGGCTGATAGGTCTTTGTTGCACTGGCAATCGCTATTTCGGTCCTTTCCAAACTTCGAAGCTTCAAAAGCTCTGAACCAGCGGCGCTAAGACCGCTATTGAGCACGTCATCGTACTGAAAGCGTTTCTCGACAATATAGGCGTCTTTGGCGCTGGGTATGCAATCAACTTATCAAGAATTATCAGCACAGATCTCTTTGAATAATATAGATATTCCTGCGTATTTCAAGACAGGAAACTGAGTTTTAATTGCCGCCAAGCACCGATGCCGCATGTGATGGCAGTGCGAAGATGTACGCTTTTCGCTGGAGTGTGGATAACAAAATCTCGATGCACAAGAAATGTCTTTACAAAGCGACCTGACACCGCGATTTCGGACCGGCTCACCACGAATAGAGAAGTCAAGGAGAAACTGCTCATTCATTGGACCAAAATGGCGACTATACGGGAAGCTTGGCGCTACTTTACCAGAGTTCAGTGTCTTCATCGGCAATCGGAACCTGGTCATCGTTCTGAAAATTCGATACCAAGGAGCACATAGAAGACAGCACACAGAAATGTATCGAACTCTGTTGGGACGTTTTATTCCTCACATCCACGTTTGTAAGGACACTCAAAAGCCCTTTCCCTGATGGCAATGACACGCCTACGACTTAAAGGGGGACGAAAGTGTATTTCGTAATTCTATTGCAATCATTGAATTTAAACACCCGAAACGTCCTAAAAAGCAAAAAAAAAAAAAAAAAAACACAAAAAAACGCGATTATACCGTTTTTTTCCCCCGCCATTAATAATGCGACGAAACGTAGTGACATATGTCTTTTTTTCAGACGTATATCTCAGAAAAAAGGACGTGTCGCGATGTTTGGTCGGGTTTTTATTAAAAAAAAAAAGACATGCATTATTGTAATTTTGAGTTTTATAGGATGCTTAGGGCATGTAGATTGAGTTTGCGCCTTAAAGGTGACCGAAAGAACAATTTTAGTACCGCTTTAATTCCTTGGGCCTTTAACAATGTTTCAGAACGTCTAGATACGTCAAAAGAATATGAACATAAATAACTTTAATATCATAAAAGAGTATGAAAACTTCGCCCAAATAAAGATACCTTTTTAAGACGGTGTAAAAAAAAAATCTGAACTCAGAGATAGGAGTGCAAAACATCTTGATCTATCAGCCTAACTCCTAGATGGCGTGTTTTATATTACACGCGACAAATAAGAAGACCAATTATAATAGAGTGCTGCTGGAAATTTGCAAACAAAAACGGTCATTGATGTCCGTCCCATCATCGTACGTGCGATCGTAAATCTTGTAATCAATGCCGAAACTTCGAACAAATATTTATTTCAAGTGTGTTATTTACCCGATATTCACAATATAAACTATCTTACGTAAATATGCAAAATCACAATAAAAACGATGGACAACAGCAGAGACAACCCCAAGAAAATGTTCCCCTGGCAAAGCTCACTATGTGCTGTTAAAGAAAGAAAAAACTGTTCTGGAAGAGTTTTTTGCGTTCTAATTTCAAGCTTCGAGTTCTTCCTAACCCTTTCGTACCCGTCGTCATTTCCCTGTTGAAAAAACCCAAGCAGCGATATATGGGCTCGTGAAGACATTTTCCACAAAAGATCTTCGGAACAGCGTCCGGAGACTGAAGCCGTGACGACAGATGGTAGACCAAGTCTAAAGCAAAATAGGTACAAAACAGGTTATTGTGACGTTCAGCTAACGTTGCTTTATAACGATCTCATTACGTCACGGCTTTCTGCTCTGGGCTCTTGCTCTCCATAAAAAAAAAAAAAAAAAAAAGACGCCGTCTTGCACTGCCTTTTCAGGACGAGGTCAGGATGACAGGCGTGCCTCCGGCAGCTCTGAGAACCACAACCACGTCGTCGAGCCAGTAGTACGCCTGCTCCAGGTCGCCCTCGCAGAGGTACGGCAAGCGCGTCCACGACTCGAGGGCGAAGCCGGCGGGCTCCATGACGTCACGACACAGAGACTCCACCTGCTCCTCGAGCGTCGTCCCGGACACGCCGAGGGTCTCGGCCGGTACGGTGCCGGACTGCCCGGACTCCACGTACTGCGACAAGGGCACGACGACGGCAACCACGAGTTTGCCCGACGGTGTGGCCAACTTGGACCTCAGCGAGCGAAGCAGAGCCAGGGGCGCGTCGCAGCGGTCCAGCACATTCAGGCAGCAGACGACGTCGTAGACGCCCGGCGCCGAGGAGGCGCAGTTGCTCTCCGACGTCAGGCTGACGGCGTCGAGGACGCGGTAGCCCCGGCGCTGGAGGATGCGTCGCATCGGCGGCGAGACTTCGGTCACGTCCACGCGGTGGAAATAGGGCGCCAGAACGGCCGTCACGTTACCGTCCCCGGCGCCGATGTCCAGGAGGGACGAGAAGATCGGTCCCGAAGCGTCTTCCGAGAGCCCCAGGAGGCTCAGGAACTGGGCGCGGGAGAAGACGAACATGGAGCCGCGTCCCAGAAACCTGAAAGAAAAGAAGAGCAAGAAGTAAGGGCGTGCGAACCAATTGCAATTCTGCATGCACTGCTTCATTCATAACCACTGCAAGGGAAAGCCACGATGTGCCTCTTTGTAGTGTAGAGGCTATAGGGATGGCACTGCACTATTCGATTCTAAGTAGCATTCGCACCCCCCCCCCCCCCCCCCCCCCCCCATATGAAAGGGTCCCCATTATAAAACAGCGTCAAGCCAAAGAAAACAGACTTGGCCAGAGGTTTCCGACAGGCGCTTCTAGTTCACTTATCTGTCCCCACGTGGCGTATTCACCATTAACTTTTACGCCGTGGGCACATTCCCGCCAAAGCGGAGTGTGTGCCAAGTAAAAAAACAACAACAGTAACTTCGAAGATAAAACAAGGATGAGATAATGAGTATTGTGGTTGCAACATACTGACAACTTTATCATTCTCTCGGAAGAACCGGAACTTCTAAACAGTTTCGGAGAAGTCATCGCCCGCATTTCTATAGTTCTTACAGTTGACTTGGAGTGCGGTATAGATAGGTACCTTCAGATATAACAGTGTTGTGAGTGAGTATAGGGCATAAACCGTATGCTATTATTAAGGCGAAAGCGTTATATGTCTCATCGTTCAGTCGACCTTCAAAGTCCTTGAGAAAAAACACGTCGGTGACACGAAAAGTATGAAAACACGCCGGCGACACGAAAGGTACCAAAACTAAAGGTACCAATGAAACGGCGCCATAAGTGTGATGCCAGAGAGCGCTCTGTCTTCGGAGGTTCGCTATCATCGGGTCCACAGCTGACACCACGATCCGAGTGAGCCAATGAAACGGCGCCAAAAGTGCGTCGTCAGAGAGCACGCTGTCTTCGGAGGTTCGCTATCACCGGGACCGCAGCCGACATCACGATCCGAGTGAGCCAATGAAACGGCGCCAAAAGTGCGTCGTCAGAGAGCACGCTGTCTTCGAAGGTTCGCTATCACCGGGACTACAGCCGACACCACGATCCGAGTGAGCCAATGAAACGGCGCCAAAAGTGCGTCGTCAGAGAGCGCGCTGTCTTCGGAGGTTCGCTATCACGTTTACATCGGCGCTTGGGCTTTCGCCTTCAAGTCGTCCTAGGGATAACGTAAGAGACCCTGTGAATTTTAGTGGTTGATTTCGTAAAGGACCTAAGGATGGTTGTCAGGTTACGTATTTAAGATACACAATTTTTTACGGGTTGATTTATATCCTCTTTCCACCGGGTGCAATGTTGTCACCAATAAAAAGAGCATGTGAATTTGACATGACCCGAAGCAGCGCGTTATCGCTACTTTCATACACGCGGCACGTTGAGGAATGTTCTGAACCAGAACACTCGATGACAGTCGAGAATGGGCTGGGATTTCCTGGAAGAGCACAGAATTAATAAAATAAGGATCCGGGCCGAGCGGGATTCGAACCCCATTCCTCTGTGTGACAGCCGCATGCGCTGCCAGCTCCGCCACGTACGCGGCAATGTCGCCTATACTTCGACGCAGCCGACGCTACGAGCTGATGGGACCAATGATACAACACTAATAGCGCACTATCATGGCGTTCGTCATGTTTCTGTACGTGTTCTATCATCGCTGAACCATTCCTCTGTGTGACAGCCGCATGCGCTGCCAGCTCCGCCACGCACGCGGCAATGTCGCCTATACTTCGACGCAGCCGACGCTACGAGCTGATGGGACCAATGATACAACACTAATAGCGCACTATCATGGCGTTCGTCATGTTTCTGTACGTGTTCTATCATCGCTGAACCATTCCTCTGTGTGACAGCTGCATGCGCTGCCAGCTCCGCCACGCACGCGGCAATGTCGCCTATACTTCGACGCAGCCGACGCTATACGAGCTGATGGGACCAATGATACAACACTAATAGCGCACTATCATGGCGTTCGTCATGTTTCTGTACGTGTTCTATCATCGCTGAACCATTCCTCTGTGTGACAGCCGCATGCGCTGCCAGCTCCGCCACGCACGCGGCAATGTCGCCTATACTTCGACGCAGCCGACGCTACGAGCTGATGGGACCAATGATACAACACTAATAGCGCACTATCATGGCGTTCGTCATGTTTCTGTACGTGTTCTATCATCGCTGAACCATTCCTCTGTGTGACAGCCGCATGCGCTGCCAGCTCCGCCACGCACGCGGCAATGTCGCCTATACTTCGACGCAGCCGACGCTACGAGCTGATGGGACCAATGATACAACACTAATAGCGCACTATCATGGCGTTCGTCATGTTTCTGTACGTGTTCTATCATCGCTGAACCATTCCTCTGTGTGACAGCCGCATGCGCTGCCAGCTCCGCCACGCACGCGGCAATGTCGCCTATACTTCGACGCAGCCGACGCTACGAGCTGATGGGACCAATGATACAACACTAATAGCGCACTATCATGGCGTTCGTCATGTTTCTGTACGTGTTCTATCATCGCTGAACCATTCCTCTGTGTGACAGCCGCATGCGCTGCCAGCTCCGCCACGCACGCGGCAATGTCGCCTATACTTCGACGCAGCCGACGCTACGAGCTGATGGGACCAATGATACAACACTAATAGCGCACTATCATGGCGTTCGTCATGTTTCTGTACGTGTTCTATCATCGCTGAACCATTCCTCTGTGTGACAGCCGCATGCGCTGCCAGCTCCGCCACGCACGCGGCAATGTCGCCTATACTTCGACGCAGCCGACGCTACGAGCTGATGGGACCAATGATACAACACTAATAGCGCACTATCATGGCGTTCGTCATGTTTATGTACGTGTTCTATCATCGCTGAACCATTCCTCTGTGTGACAGCCGCATGCGCTGCCAGCTCCGCCACGCACGCGGCAATGTCGCCTATACTTCGACGCAGCCGACGCTACGAGCTGATGGGACCAATGATACAACACTAATAGCGCACTATCATGGCGTTCGTCATGTTTCTGTACGTGTTCTATCATCGCTGAACCATTCCTCTGTGTGACAGCCGCATGCGCTGCCAGCTCCGCCACGCACGCGGCAATGTCGCCTATACTTCGACGCAGCCGACGCTACGAGCTGATGGGACCAATGATACAACACTAATAGCGCACTATCATGGCGTTCGTCATGTTTATGTACGTGTTCTATCATCGCTGAACCATTCCTCTGTGTGACAGCCGCATGCGCTGCCAGCTCCGCCACGCACGCGGCAATGTCGCCTATACTTCGACGCAGCCGACGCTACGAGCTGATGGGACCAATGATACAACACTAATAGCGCACTATCATGGCGTTCGTCATGTTTCTGTACGTGTTCTATCATCGCTGAACCAGTCATAAACACAAAAAGGTCCAGTGACTTGCGCTTTTGACGATGCTTGATTGGTGCCACCAGCTTGTAGCGTCGGCGGCGTCGGAAACGAGGTATAGAAACTATCGTTTATCCAGCATTGAAACCACATGCGAATGTACTACAATATTAAATTTCTTACATTTATATCATGTATACAGGGTGTTCATTTTAGACTTTTCCCATCCTTTTTAAATATCCGTTAAGGCTACCCCAATTATAATCACGCAAGTCATACGGCCAGGGGGACACTCTATAGGGATATAATCGTCACGATAAGTTCAATAATTAAAATTAGCAAACATAAACATATTGTTCAAAACAGAAACTTGCTGAGCGTCATCGAAAACCACTAAATCAGTACATTTTACAAAAGAATCGCAGCCCATGGGAAACGCGGTGGTGCGCTAAAGTTACCACTCGTGCAACAGGCACAAGGCTGATGGTGCGAAAACGCGGAGGATAATTGTATCATCCGCGTCCATCACGCCAAATCATCAAACATCAACGCATACTATAGTAGCATTGTCTCAAAGTGGTTGGCCGTTTGGCCGTTTTTACGCATTCGTTCATTTTTGTTTTGAAATATGGGCGTACGCGTCTGGCCAGGTAACCTTTGGAGGACGACTCAATTCCCCAATAAAGGCGGAATTTAAAATGTAGAACCCTCCAGCACATCCTGGTACTACGGCAACTATACTTCACAATGGGTCTTTTCTGAAAAAAGAGGTCACAAATTGGGACCGCTTTTTTTATCTCTATCCTGTAAACAGCTGGTATCATGCTGTCGATCGCGGTGATTGGCAATCCGCGTCCTCCGCGGAAAAGCGAACCCTCAGGTTTTCTTCATAAATAGTGTGGGTTATACTCGAGTAGATACGGTAATGTAAACATTTAGTAAGGGCCTAAATATTACTTTGGACATGTGAATGATAAGTTCACAAGAGCAATCATCCTCTCCTAAATCGTTTATTCACCGAATTGCTCATATTCCTTACAATAAATAACATTAATAATTAGAAAAAAAACCTTTGAAAACTTGTTTTTTTTTTTTTAAATACAATTTTAGATTACTATCGTAATACAAAACAGGTGTTTTTCTTTGATAGTTTATTGATGTCAGTGTCTGAATACTTGTAAACGTCTAAACAAGAACGAATTCACCTTATTTGAAAATGCTTGTAAACATCAAAACAAGAACGAATCCACCTTATTTGGCAAATTGGTCCCAGGAACCAAATAAAACAATGTGGAGAAAAGAAAAACAAAATATACCCAGCACATTTTCGATTCTTCTGGTTTACTGCAATCAAAAGGAAAATCTTTTATTTTGCAGTATTTTTAAATTGCGCTCGTTTGAACTTCCCTGTTTCTAAAAACAAATGCGTGAGGTGCCTCCGAAATATATTTTTCTACAGATGTAATACACATCTTAGACACTACAGAATTTGCCATAATACTGCGGAGCGATTCTATTTCATTTATACAATGATAACGAGTTTTCTTTTTTTTTTTTTATACTCAAGATTAAACTGTACACTTAGATTAACTTAGATACTATCCGCAGTTGCAATACATCAAAAAGTTTATACGATTGAGGAGCATTCAGTTTTCACGTCATCATCATAAAAGTTTGGCACACGAATAGCGCTATATGAAATAGCATGGAGTAGTAGCAAAGCAAATTGTTCAAAGCGTAACGTAGCGTAGCATAGGATGGCCCAAATACCTGGGGATGATTATATGCTTGTCACACACACTCGGAGAGCCAATCACCGCAACTTACGGAAGCAGCTCAGCGAATGACAATGCCGAAACATACGTTTAGACCAAAAAACGCAGTCTGAGTTGTGACATTAAGCGATGCAAAACGTCACGCTTGCATTGCTTAATGTCACAACTCAGACTGCGTTTTTTGGTCTAAACATATGTTTCGGCCTTGTCATTCGCTGAGCTGCCTCCGTAAGTTGCGGTGATTGGCTCTCCGAGTGTTGTGCGGGAAAGCAGACTCACGGGCTTTTTGTTTTAGTCACAATTATGAATAATATAACATTAATTATCGGTCAATCTTTTTGGAAGTACAATTTTCTAGAAGAATTGGTACCACTGACGGTACGATACAATTCCCGAGTATTGAGTCATTCCAAAGGCTGAAGCAACAATGGGCGATTGCGTCCATAGAGGAGCCGATAGTATAGAGAGTTTTAGTATCGCGCATACACTCAAGAAATGCCTGCGCGTCTTGTTATCCGCAAAGCACTCAAAGAGCCAACCTCTGCCATCTACGAAATCAGCTCAGCGAATTATGAGGGGGAACATTTGTTTAAAACTAAAAATGAAGTCTGCGCTGTGGCATTACGCAATGCAAAGCGTCATGCTTGCATTGCGTAATGCCACAGCGCAGACTTAATTTTGAAGTCTAAAGAGATGTTCCGCCTCATAATTCGCTGAGCTGATCTCGTAGATCGCAGAGATTGGCTCTTCGAGTGTTTTGCGGGTAAGTAGACGCGCAGGCATTTCTTAGAGTATAGGAGCAAACGCAAGCCCTGTTCGTTCGCGTTAGCGTTGGGTGCTCCACGCTGCGCATGCGCGTCGTCGCCATGCGCCAATTCAAGACCGCCGTTTGGGCTCCCGCGCACGTGCAGTGTGGAACACGCAACGCTAACGCAAAACGCACAGTGCTTGCGTTTGCCCGTATTGCAATACTGAAACTCAGTATTACATATATTAACGCAAGTATTCCCCAACCTAGCTCAATTTATTAGTATAAAATAGGCGGCCGATCTTCGGTACGAATAAACGTCAGCGGGGGTTTTAGCGGATCGTTACTGCGGCTTTGATATAGACATCGGGTAGCTCGAGCCGCCACTGTGAAGTAGGCTTCAAGGCGCGAAGCTGAAATCATATTGTGGCCGAAAAACAACAACAACAATAACAACAACAACAACAACAACAACAACAACAACAACAACAACAACAACAACAACAACAACAACAAAAACAACAACAACAACAACAACGCATGCTAATAGTTTATCTAATTATACATTGTCGATCTGATGTACGATAAAGTGTTGATAAAAAAATCTCGCGGAATCCGGCACAAGGAATTGCATTGCGCACGATGAACTCCATCGCGAGGGGAAACCGCGCAGCTCATCCCGGGAAGGACGCCGATTGTCATTCAATGCGTGGCGGGCGGTCAAACAAATTCTTAAAAGAACGAAAACAACGAGCAAACTTTCTCCTTGTAAAAAAGGCAGGCGGGGTGAGAACGCGAAAGGGAAACGAGAAGGTCGGAAAACTGGTCGCATGGCAACCACCTTGCCGTCGCCATGGAAACGCAATCGTCCCGTGTATCCACGGCGCTAGTCCGTCCCCGCACTTCAATTTAGTTTCCGTTGCTGAGGGTGGGTTCCGTCGCTGGCCCGTCGTCCAGATTTGTTTTCGGTCTGCCAGTCGGAGGCAGGAGGGAGAGCAAAACGCATTTTAATCTCGGCCCGGCGCTCACCAACACGTCAGAGGCGCGGACGCAGAGGGATCCGAGCATCGACTCACGGGGAGCCCAGCCCCGGGCGCGTCAAGAAATGCGACCGCGCTGAGAGCCACCGCGAAGGATGCTCGGCTACTCGATGAGTGGGCTCTCAGCCATTCCAGTCAGACCGGAATGCAACGAGCAGATCGAATAGGAAATAAAGTACGAACACAAGCACGAGAGTGCGAACCAATCACGAGTCATGCTGCACGCACTAGGTCAACCACTGTGACGCAATGTGAATCAAATACTCGTTTTCACCTCAAGAAAAAAAAAAAAAAAAGGAAGCTTTGCGCATTGTTCATACGCCGGGCGAAGTAGTTCTTACGAGATTTGGTTGTCGGAGGAAGAAGCGATGCGTTTGGCCTTTGAAACGTATACGTCTTGATTAGATAACACATATCTAATCTAAAATGCACGTAGATATATCTTAATTCTCCACATAAAGGGGAAAATCAGCAATGCTCCGCGAGGAGCCGGACTTGTTTTTACTACGGTTCTTGAGGTGAAAACGGGTATAGATGGTGTTGAGTTGACCGCGTTTCGTTTCTTTCCTTCCTAAAATGTCGTACGTTATCAACACGAGTGAGGGAGGTTCTTGCGAATCTGATTTTTGCGCACGTGCACTGCCCACGCCTGGTGTGGGCACTGACCTCGCGCCGCAGCGGCGGAACGTCAAAGCCGCGCGTTGGTCTATAAGTATAGACGCTTTCAGAGCGCGCCAAATTGAGCCGCCATAGCCGACCTTCTCTTGTCTTACCGAGATACCGAGCAACTGAAGCGGGTGTTGACGAGTCTCCACAAGGGCCTATGCTGGGGAGAAGGACACGGTAGAATCTAAAATGGCAATTACCTGCCCTGCTGTGGTAATGATGAAGTGGAGCGAACGGAATAAGAGGAAACAAAAACTGAAGGTCGGTTATGGCGGCGCCCATGCACAGCTGCCTGAAAGCGTCTATATGAACCGAAGATATAGCAGAAATGGAATGGGACCTAAAGAAGACCAACAATGACGATTACGGGCTTAATGGCGCAGCAGACACAAGTTTGGCTATAGTGCGTCAAGAAGACCAATGACTCGACACTAGAAACAAAAACATGCACACTCTCTAACGATATAGAAGACCCATTCGACGATGCAGTTTCAGGCGGCTGTGCAGGATTTGCTTTGACCAGGTCCACCGATTATAGGGTTACAAAATAAATAGACCTTCGTTCTATTCCCAGCATAAAAATAAAGTGCCTAGGACCACTATGTGCTCCGCACCGCCGCATAAACTGCCTTAGCTGAGTTAGCTCATGGGAATTTCGTGTTGTTGGAGACTGTACGAGCACACAGAAAGGGACCACGATATGTCAAAACAATGCTCAGAATATGCGCACTATGAATAAGTACGATTGTGACTGCACGTCACATGCAACCCCAACCGTTCCAGAAGATCAACCGTTTCAAAACGCCCGCCACTCTAGTAACGCCAGCGTCGAACAGATGTCAGCACTATACTGCCTTCAAAGAATCTCCGACGCCTGGAACAAAGCCGGAAATGGTCAGGCGCTTGAGTCGTCAGGTCCGTTGAACTCAACGTTGAGTGCGCTGAGAAGACCCATGTCATATTCACAAAATCATCTTAAATCAACACAAAGAAAAAAAAAGAAAAGAAAAGAAGAGCTTTTTAAAAAAAGGGTATTACATGTATTTCATTACAATAAAATAAAAATGGGAACAAAAAAAAAAAAAAAACTAATAAAAAGAAAGTAAACGTTTGCAACTTCGTTAGGGAAAGGGACTCTCAAAAGTTAAGATAAGGTTTTTTAATTAGTTTATGTCATCCTGCCCATATGATATAATCCATGCATAGTTCTGTTTGCGTCATGGATGAGTAGACAGGCGAGGTAGTACACATACAGAACAAAAAATATAATTAGGACAAATCAATCAATCAAACAGTAGATTTAATCAATATTCAATTCATTAAATTTTGATTGATTAAATTTGATTATGCAATGAAGACTGAAATCTAGAAATCAAGATTTCATTCAAGTATTGAGGAATAATGAAATAAATAAGGTGACATTAAATTAGTCAATATTTGATTAAATCAATCAATTCTCTCCCAAGTTGTGTTTCCATAAAACTACTAGAGTAAAAAAGTAGATTTTGATGGGGAACCATTTTTGATTTATGTAGCCCTTGTGCTCTAAATAAAATGCAACATACCCCCCCAAAAGAAACAACAACAACAACAACAAACAAACAAACAAACAAACAAACAAACGAACAAACAAACAAACAAACAAACAAACAAACAAACAAACAAACAAACAAACAAACAAACAAACAAACAAACAAACAAACAAACAAAACCATTTTTATTGACTGGATATCATTCCAGTAACAACTTAATTATTTATGAATACTTGGTTTTTAAATTATGCTGCTTATGCATCCTCAAGCTACGAAATTAAACAAATTTGTAATGAAAAATCCATTTAGGCTCCGGGAGTAGAGTGCATTTTTTATCATCTTTCTTAACAGGGACCATATTTCATCATGTTCAGCCGTGTGGCGCGTTCCTCGATTTACTGGCACGACTGAACATTTGGAAGAGTGAGAAGCAACTTTCATTGGAGATTTGCGAGGCTGGGGATGACATTACGTCCGTAACGGCGATGCTGCGACTGCGGAATTTCCTCGGTACCACTGCTCACCCTTGTTCCCAGTGAATGAGACATTGACGGAGCCTGATCTGTGATTAGCTGATATTTAAACGCAGCTTTGACCCAGCCTGCCAAGCGAACGAAAGAGCAAGCCTATCGTCGAAGACATGCAGATAGTGTCAAACGTAATGCTCTCGAGCCCTTAATTTCTGCAATTGGCGAATCGAGGGCACGCGAATATCTCTCCCGTCTAGATACAATTGCAGCCTCTAGAATTTCGCAACATTTATGTGGCCGCGAGTATGCTCCCTGTGCTGAATTTGGCAGTAATCATTTCCTGTGTGCATTTCTGATGGTTCTGCTGCATACGCGTGTCTGCGTGCAGCTTATGAGGTGAAAGAAATAATGCAAAGATGCGGACACCACGACAGAAATGCAACCGAAATAAACAAAACTGTTATGTGAGCCATACTTATCGCACATTCTTAGAACAGCTACGTTACCACAAGCGGTGCCTATATTCCCAACAACTTTGCTGTGCGTGTATTACATACAAGATTCCAAAAACACACTGACACCTATAAACGCTGAGTATAGACAGTCAATCTTTTCGACGTGTTTTGCTTTCACCTTACATTAATGTGGGTTTATCTGGAATCAACACTTATTTCAATGAAAGAAAACGTTTGTAGAGTGAGAAGTGCCCAATTAGCAACGAGGTAGAGGGGCTTAGAGCGATAAACTGGCAGCTGAAAGTGACCCCCACCCGGCCGCCGCCATGTTGCACATTTTTGACCACCAGACACGTGGCCTTGTAGATTTACGTCTATATTTTAACAACGTACCGCGCACATATAATTGCTTATTCATCTTTAATAACAGTACCGACGAGATAAGTTATGTTTCGTTTGTTTTAAGTCCAAAATGTGCTTTTACGACAAAAACTCGGGCAGCTTCGCAATGGCTCCGCTAGATGCTGTCAGCCGTGGTGCTGTATTTTGGGTTTTCATCGGAGCTAGACACTCATCTCTGGGGCTAACAGTATCGAAAAAATAGTTTATCATACTTTTTAGAGCAATCGAAATACAAATCTCGGCTCAGTTTTGCGTCAAAGCCTCGGGATTTGGTACGGTCACGTGTTTAGTGACCAAAATTGTCCAACATGGCGGCAGCCCGGGGGGGGGGGGGGGGGGGGGGGTCACTTTTGCCTGGTGAAAAAGATACCAGTTTATCGCTCTAAGCCCCTCTACCTCGTTGCCAATCAGAAGCAGCTATAATCTATACTATATCTATGTATATTTTTAAATAAGGGTCTAAATATTTATACGTATACTTTAGCACGAGTAACCTCTTAGGTACAATTATGGAGTGACTCCTGCAGCCTTGACGGTCTCCCTTGCGCGGTGATCCGCACGCGAGAAATGGTTAGGACCGTTATCAGATCCTCGCTAGAAGCACAAAGTGCCTATATAAAGCGCGTGAGTCCAAGAGATCGTGGCCCTTTGACGGAACCGCATAAATCTATTTCTTAATGTATCGAGCTCATATTTTGTATAGAGGTGGCCAAAAATGGCGCATTTTGTGAATTCATATTCCAAAGAATGAGCTTGCCTGAATAAAGACTCAAATTAAGAACCCGCCCTTTCTCAGCCTAGAGCGTCTCTCTGCGAACAAAAAGGCGTTTGATTGGCGCAGCAGCTGACAGATGGAGGCAGGTAAGAGCGAGGGCACATACTGAGCCTAGATTGAAGAGAGGGCCCGTCTCAAACCATGGGGAGCGTTTGGCATCTATAATGGCGGACGCCTCCAGAGCCTGCATGCGCTGCATTTTCGCGTGGCGAAGAGGAAAGCAGGCGGAGGCGGTTTCCGGAGAGCCGGAAACGTTTGCAGACGGCCAAAGCTTTCGGCACCTCTTCGCAGCTCGTATTGCAAACGCGGCCCATAAACCGCGTGACCACCATCGGGCAGCTGGAAGCTCTCTGTAATACAGGCTCTCTAAGGGGCACACAAACCGATCTCAAATAGCAGACGATGTTTTGGAGTCAAATGCGGCACATGCTTTTCGGTGTACATAGTGTATAATTTTTTTTTTTTCATTTGACTAATGAAACACATTGAATTAGCGCAAAACCAACAAGGAAGATTCTTTGACAGGGCTTTTTCGACCGTGTCAACAACTACAGCCATCTGTCGACTGTTGCGCCAATCATACGCCTTTCGTTAGCAGACGGCCACCGCAGCAATCCAGGCTCTTAATGTTTTACTCTTTTCTCAGTCAAGTTTATTCTATGAAACTTTGAGACACACAATGCACCATCTTCGACCACCTCGTACAAAATCTTAGCTCAATACGTTAAGAAACCGATTTATGCGGTTCGTTCAAAAAGCCACTGATCCCTTTGACGCGGTACAATAAATATTGCGAGATGATTATCTCTAATGCATCCGTTTGCAGTGAGCGAGGTGTCGTACGGTTTGGCCTGTACGCGCACCGCTAGCTAAGCGCAGGGTTTGCATTACTTTCACGAAATTCTCAAGGACTTTTTTCTTTTGTCCATTCGTTTTGGTATATCACGTAAAATAAAAACCAGTGATCAGATTACTTTCCCCGCTCTTACTGGCCACGGAATAACGGTCTGAGTAAGGACTTGAATAATGATTTGGAGCTAATTTCGTTAGCGCCAAATCGTAGTCACGAGATTTACACGGATAATTTAGATACGCGTCACTTACATTAATGCCATAGTCACGCCGCGAATCTGCACCTTTAAGTTGTATGAACCACTAGTTTATTCTAACCTGGATCAGGATAGGATGGCGATTCTATAACGAAAGGAAAAGGCAAGCCTTTACAGCTTTTAATTTAAAGGGATACATGAACCGACATTTGGATTTCGCAAAATAAGGCCGCAGAAGCGTTGAACGGGACGCTACGAACTCCAAAACATCAGTCATACATCGATATCTCAAACGGTTGGCCGTACTGTTGGAAAAGAAGGGCGCGATGAAGCGAGGTCTTTGACGTCACTGTCCTCCGGGAGAATTTGAGAATGAGGGGAAGCGGCCTCGCTTCTCTCCTCCTCGCTTCGGTTTACCAGCTCGACGGGATGAAGCGAGGAGGAGAGGGAATGGGAATCGTGACGTGCCTTCTTGTCGGCCTTGTCGGCCGTGTTCAATCGCAAACTTCTTTTCCAAAAATACGGCGATCCGTTGGAGATATCGCTGTAGGAGTGATGATTTTGCGTTTTGCAGCGTCCCGCCTATCTATCCAGCCCTGTTTTGTGAGCTCGAAATTTCAGTTCAGTATCCCTTTAAGGGCAACCAAACAACTCATAGAGCTATAACTGCAGGAGCGGCCGTAAAGAAAAACGTCAACAACAGGCACCTTCCCACAACCGCAAAGGTGGGGAGGAAATCGGTGGCCGAGAGTGCTAAGGAACCGTTGCTTGACAGCACGTGGAACTAAAGTACGAGTTGCAGACACGGAGATTGTGAGCGCCAATGCCACTCTTGCCGGTTTTGATATGAACGGACGTTGTACCATGCAGCATGCATTTGTAGAATGACTGCTGCGTGATGCACATTAAAGACCACCAGTTTTGAGTCGTCCTGCACTGGTCAACCTGAGCCTCTAATCGAAATTCCAACCTCGTGCCTTTAATCACCTTTCCTCCGTTTCACATTTCAGCCGCCAGGCCACGCCGCCAATTTTCGCTACACACTTGGATAGAAAGGTATAAGCTCACCGCTCCACTCCTTCCCGTCTTTCCCGCTGAGTGGCGTCGCGTCCCATAGATTTCAAAAAAAAAAAAAAAAGAAAAGACGAGACACTAGACGTTATTTTAAAGCGCAGAGGGCAGCAATACTGATATAGAAACCCAAAATCACGATAGAAAATCACAGCTCTTCCTGACGCTGAGCCAATGAAAATAATCATACTCAACTTCAGTTGCAGCAGGTGACCAGGTCGATGGTGTTTTTAAGCACAATTTCTTGTTATTGCGGGAAAACGGCGCGTCGCCGGAAAAATAAGGCAGGCTCAAGAAACAGAGCGAAATCTGCTAACAATAATACGTTAGACAGTCCTGAATGCCGTATGAAAATAATATGAACTACTAAAAGTGCAAATAGTGTCGGGCTTAACGTGCGAGCAATTCGTGACAGCTGAAAATATTGTCGTCTCCAAAGAGATTTAACGGCAAAGAAACGAAGAGCAACGCGTTGAAAAGGCGCCAAGAACTTGTGTGGGTGTCCAATATCCGCAGCCGCCATCAGAGTACACTCATGCATATGTCGGCTCGGGTGACACTAGAATGCCGTCCGATCGAAGCTTCAAGCAAAGGCGCAAACACGGCACGCGCAGAGGATTTCAACTCATAAAATAAAAATGAGAAGGAGAAAAAAAAAATCTTGGGACGGACGGGAGACAGGAGATGTTATTGCAAAAGCACAGCCGGATGCTTGTCAACTGGAAAGTACTAAACTTGGTATCCGTTATTGCCAGAAGAGTTGGATCTGTTTGATAGCCAAACTTTGAGGGCCTTTTTGTTCCTCGCTACGGACCCCTTCGATGCATCGACAAGTCTACTACCGACGAAATACAAAGCAACCTTATCAATTACCCATCGCAGCTAGCTTAGATAATGTGATCTGAGCGGCACGAACGGAGCTTCGCCAAGCGTAATCGAAAATGGCGACCATTCGGGGAGCGACGGAGCACACTGCGAACATGCAAGAACAAAGCTGAAGTAAAAAAAAAAAAAGTAGTCGGTTCTTTTCGTGTAAATTATTAAGACGAATGGTTTCGCTCTACGAAATGGCCCTATGTTTGCGTTCCCGCCGAGAACTAAAAAAAACAATCACCGCAATGTAATGAGGATGCTCGGCGTATATATGAAGGGGTTAAAAAAGCGTTTTGACGAATTAGGTCTTTGTGAAGCTTCGCAAGGCTTGTAGGAAAAGTTCAACCTCTTATAAAACTAAGTTGCATCAACATTCTTTTTCAAAAATATCCTCCATCGCTTTCGCCAAGAATGTGCCAACGTTCGGGAACCGAGTAAGTGCCACGGTAGTAGAAGGACACTGGCTTTGAGACGAAGTCATGAGCTCATTCTTAACCATCACTGTGATTGGTGATGTGCTCATCACTGCTCATGAAACACGTTGCATTAAGCGGAACAGGTGGTAATCCAAAGGGGCAATGTCTGATCAGTGCACCGTGTGGGGCCTTACTTATGTATGTCGCCCAAAATTATATTGGCTACTCATGCTTTTGGCTCTTCGGTTAAAAGAAGTACGCAGTGGCGAAGGTGGACTTCGTTAGGGTTCATATTGAAACGAGGAAAAACCAACGACCAAATGAAAGAAAAATGTAAAATTACTTCCCGTGATTTAAAGCAGATGCCGGAGACGTTACGCAGAAATAAGAAAACGAGGGCCTGCATGCCAAGTTTTAATTATCGACCTGCCAATTCGACGGTGAGGACTCATGCATAGACTTGCAAGAAATTAAGCCTGCGACGAGACAGTGAGTATGACCTGAGTATGTTAAATATCACGGGGCCCACCGTATAACGAAGACTGACTGGCCTCTCGTAAGTATAAAGTCATGCTAATCTATTTCCGTTCAGGGCAGCTCAGACTAAGAGTAGAAGGCAAACAAGAAGGGCCTACGACCTTGGAGTCGTTCACCTTCCTTTTTTTTTTTTTTCTGTTTTCACCACGAAAATGGAGATGTCATAAAGTTGCCCTTTCATGGCAAGCTAGTGTTAAGAGCAGCTTCCCAGCCTCCCAACCCTCTTGCCTAAGAGGGCAGAGCTGTCGTCGCTGGCGATATCGTTGAAGTACATATTCCAATTGAAAATAGACGGAAGGAGGTTCACAGAGCTCTCTTTCATGCTGGGACCCTCTTGGCGCGTCTGTTTTTTCCGGACATTTTTCGGACCCGACCTACGCACATGGTTTTACTTTGCAATGTAAGAACATTAAAAGATACGCGATTTTCGAAAATGTTTTTTTATATTTGATCGAGGTTTCATGTATGGGGACAGTTTTCTCCAAAACGATGATTGAATCAAGCGAAAAGAAATGCTGACATGCTTCCGGAACACGGCACTATAAACCGTGTTTCACGAAACGCTGGCGAAATCGTTCCTGCGAAAAACTACGTATTGCAAAGTTGATGTAGTATTTGCACTCTGCTAAAGGGCCTCTTCGAAAAAATTAAAAATGTTCGCGATAATTGGTTTACTAATTGTTTCTCAGTAATTCATTTTTAATTAGTAAATTTAAAGGTATTGTTTTAGTTAAGACATCACTGGGAATCGTTGAAAGCTACTAAATTGACTCAATTAAAAAATATGTAAGGTATGCGCAGTACGTGTAATGTTTTACAGCGTTAAAAAAAAGAACAAAAAAAACCCACATACACACAATCTATATTTGGACGCGTTTCTAGGCCTCGGTTTTCTATTGGAGCGCATCTTTGCACCAGCGTAGTCTGGAGCAAAGCACCCCAGAAACACGGAACCCGCCTTTTTTTCTCCGAATGGTTACATTTATTTATGAATAACTCTTTACGCACAAATCAATGTGTAAAGAAATTATCATTTTCCTTACAGACACTATGTTCAACAAATCTATGAATAACCGCTGTTATTCATTGACTATGCGTAAGAAAACGTATCAATCTCTTAAACGAGGTGCGTCTGCCTAAGCAAAAAAGAGCGGAGTTTACAAACAATTTTGTAGCGTGAGCTACACTGGCCGAGGTTGAGCAGTTTCGCGTGGCTCCCAAAGATCGGTGCTGCGCATGCGCGAGGAGCAGTGACGTCACACGGCGCACAGCTGGCGCGCCGGAGCCGCCGCCGCCTCGCGCGCCTCGCCAGTCTGCGCATTCCAGAGGAGTGACGTCATAGCCGCGGCAGACGGACTGGCACCGCCGCGTGCCCAGCTGTGCGCCTCCGTTGCGCAGTAGCCAAGTCTGACGTTGCACCGGAGCCGCTTGATAGCCCCTCTCATTTTGTGCGCATAAGCTCACGCTACGTATATCCTGGCATAGCCGAGCTAAGCCACCGCAATCTTTTTGTTTTATTTTTGAATATAGTCCCCTGATAAATACATTGAATCCACTTTTCCTGCAATTATTTTGGATTCTTTGAAGAAACAATCTTCTGCTTGATCATCAAACGAGGGCGACACGGCTGCTTTAACGTCTTCATGAGTTTCTGAAAACGACTATCTAATATAAAATTTCTTCAAAACTGTGAGTGAATGGTTCAGCTTTGGAACATACATTCTCGGATGACAGCCTGTGATTGAAGAGACATGTGAACCGACGCACTGTCGTGAAGAAGGCGCATGCTTGCTGCGAGGTTCCTCGTCTTTTCTCCCTGATTAACTTCCGCAAAGCGACTACTGTGTTGGCGTAACTCTCTACAGTTATGGTTGTCTTGTATGGCATGAACGCTAGAAGCAAAAGTCCTTCAACATCACAGAAGACAGTTGCCATAACTTCACCTGGAGACTTTTCTTTCTAACTTTTCCGGTGGGGGATGACTTGTGGTTTCACCGCAGTGACTCCATTTTGAACTCGGGATGTCTGTGATTGTCTCAAGTCTTATCTTCAGCCACCAAACGATGAAACATTCAGGTGGTCTTCACGGAGCATCTCCAAGTTCACCTGACAGCACTGGAGCATCGTTGCCTTCTGACATGGCGTCAGCATTCTTGGAACCCACCTTCCACTAACTTCTGACATGCCCAACTTTTCATGACTTATTTTCCAAACTGAAACCTGCCGAGATTCCAATTTCTTCAGTTATTCAGGAGACCTTCATTCGTCTGTCAGACAAAATTAAACTCTTAATTGTTTTTGTTCCGAATTTCAATGGAAGTTGCTTCCACAGGCCGTCCAGTGTGAGGCTCATCTTCAATGGACTCTATAAGCGCCCCCCCCCCCCCCCCCCCCCTTAAACTGCTTGCTCCAAAAACTTACTTTGTAAGGTGATGGGGTAGACTCACGATAAACAGCAGTCATGCGTTCATGAATCTCCTTTGGCTTTTTAGCTTCTTTTATGATATATTTTATCACTGAGCGTTGCTCAAAATCCAGTATTAGTCTCTCCTGACATCCTGCCTCCTGAAATGTTAGGCTTGCACTTGAAAGCAAATGTGCACGAGTGACCTTGAAACATGTCACAACATACCCTGAATCGTTTAACACGATTGCTACTTTCTTTCATACTCAGGTAGATAAGCGATTGAACACCCCTCGTATTTCCTAAGTGTAACAATCTTTAAAGTATACACACAAACGTTTCAAGGAGCCGGTGCTTGAGACGCTTGAGACCCGCTTAAAAGAGTTTTCGAAGTGAACTTGACACTAAGTTCGAGCAACTGCTCTGGGGCCGGTGCCTGAGGCATGCCTGCAATGGTTTCCACAACCTCCGCCGAAGGACCTATGAATATATTTGCTGAAACATGAAATGATGCGTCCAAGGGACCACAAAGTTCTAAGCGATTATATTGAGAAGGAACCACAGCACGATCGGGACATTTTCTATCTTCAGAAAGTCAGTGTGTCCTCTGTCCTCAGAAAGACGGAGTCATAAACACGTCTCCTCTATTTTCACGAGGAAGGCCTTGAATGTAGGAATCGAGGAAATACAATGGCTGATGTACAGGGGCGGCAATGTGAGCCGGAGCAGCGGCGTGTCAGAGGCCAAAAAGTTAAGCAGTTGGTAGGGAGGCTGGAATTCACTGATATATTCCTTATTGTCGCCATGTGCAGGAGGTCCCGTGGCTTAGCATGCCAGAGGCACCGCATGCGGCATTTCGTCCCCTTGGACTGGTACTATAGGTTGTGCCAGCTGATATTGCCGCCGACAGTACACAAGTCTAACCCAAATGGGTTTTATTTTTGGCTTAAGTGCAAACTGCTTGGGGTCTCAAAAATCCCAATACTGTTTCCGACACGCGGACTCTTTAATTATAAATGGGTGGAATAAACGGTTTGAGCCCCGAAAAAACAGCGTCAACTACCGAACTTCCGTTGTTGCTTGTCCTGCTTGCTCTACTGCTCCCGTCTGTAATTTACAAACAGTCCTGTAGGTAGCTTCCAATCAGTCAGATGAGAAATTAATAGAAATAAGTGCTGAAGTACGTCGTGGAAGCTGTCGAAAACAACGACAGCAACAAATAGTTTCCTTAAAAAATGGGTATCCTTGCGGTCATTCTTGAGGTTAGCCCCCAATTCTATATCACTCGACACGCTAGCAGGGATGTCACATACACTTTACTGTTGCAGGTTAAGAGACGCAGACAAGCGCTTCCCCAAAAGCCCTCCACACTTTCCACTTTAGGGGAACGAACGCGGAGAGGAGGCAAGTGGAGAGAAGAAAACCAGCAATCATGACGAGTAGAGCGCTCTGTGGGAATCCCTCCTACAGAGCTTTCTACTCCTGCTTTTCTTTATTCGGAAAACTCCTGCAGCGCCTGGAAGGCATTATTGCAGGGGGCGAAGAATAACGCAAAGAGAGTTCCAGCATTTGCAGCACAGACTGTACAAACTTCTAAGGCATTCCAGTCTTTGACCGTCCTAACCAAAAAATGAAAGCCGTTTATAACTCCCTGTAACGCCGCATTGGAGCGCAGCTCTTGAGGAGGAGGAAGAGGGAAGGGTACTCAGGGGAGGGTATAGTCCTCCTCATCCTCCTCCTTCTCCTCCTCCCCTCATCCTTCAATCTCCTCCGGGGGGGTCACGTGACCTCGGGGGGGGGGGGGGGGGGGGGGGCTCGCGCGGTGCATGTCCCAACATGCACCGCGCGGTTACGCCGACGGCGACGCCGCTCAAGTCGGAAACGGGCGCCTAAGAGCTGCGCTCTAAAACGAAGTTTTGCAGAGCGCCGTCCTGGTGCAGTATTCGCATACCTTGTGCACATGACATGATGATTCCTTTTGGAAACATAATTTGATTTTAAGGGGTATGCTGAGCTCTTAATACCAGAGCTTCATAATAAATGTTGTATGAAAATTTCAAACGTAAAGGTTTTCGCCAAAGATCCAATGACCACCATCCCAGTGATTGCTTCATGTCAGTTACACTAGAAAACATGGTCGTACATCACAATGAACACCATCACTATAGTCATCGTTAGGGGCCTCATAAACAGTCATCATGTCCAGGGCTCCAAAATGCGCAGACAAGTTTTAGGTCGAACACTCTAAGAAAAAAATGACCACCCTGGGAAGTCGAAATGGCGTTTTGGAGGCTTTGACTACCCCAAAGGGCGAGTGACTAGCCTTTAGGCAAAGTGACGACCACAAACCGCTGTTTAATGACCACTTTTCTGCAGGTTACGACGAAAGGTGGTCACTTTCGAATCCGATATTCACGTGCAGGCAGTCGTAGATGATATTAGTAACTTAGATAACTACAAAAAGACTATAAAATGTGTTATTCTTTAGCTTCCCTGATCCTTCAAGATCCGCCAAGATCACATCTGTTGTGCAATTCGCGTAAATTGGTGGAATAAAAATTTTGTCAGCGCCAGTAGCAACACTGGTTCTCGACAGCCATTGCAGACAGCTGAGCTGGCTGAACACCATAACAACGAACGACCGTACGCTTGGTTTGACGTGAGTGTTTGCCGAAATGAGGTAAAGATATTATTTTCGCCGTATATAATTGAGCAGATTATTTAAAAAAAAACACCACTAGTCCTATATCTGATCGTATTGAACCACTGAACACTGAGACCGAGGATCGACAAGGTAAACATGCTCAGAGATATGTGACTGTGTCACCCGTACTGTTTGCCTCAATCTCGGACTTAGGTTGAATTTCTGAGCTGCACCCGTCACTGTTGTGTTCTCCCTGCTGTACTACGTAGCGCGTGAACTTTCCAAATCAGCAGTGGGTTCCAGTTCAGTGGCAACGTAGTAATTGGATTTCACTCGATTCTTGCAAAGTCACGGGCGCTATTTGTACCGTTATAAGCGCCAGCTCGAGCCCGATCTCACGCCTCGTTCGCAGTTTGTGTTCTTCAGTTTTGATGTTCGTATCTATGGTCAATTAAACCTAAACCTAAAATTCAGTCACCACTGCCTCGTCTCTCGTCAGGGCACCCCATAGCCCGGCCGCTCTACCGGCCCTTCCTGAATGTCTCCTGCCGCCAAGTAGCAGCCTGATCGTCGAAACACCAACATAGTCGCCTCTGCATCCGAGAATCACTACATTTTGGTGCGTCAGCTGCCACTACATTTTGGTGCATCGCCCGCTACTACGTTTTGGTGCGTCGGCCGAGCCTGTCAGCCCATTCCGTTCTTTCGACTGTTTAACTATTTCCAGGGCACCCCTGAGCTTTTTCACGACGTTCTTGCGATCGTGCTCGTTCAGTTTTTTTTTTAGGGCAGTATATATAAGCTTTTGAGGTTCATTGCAGTGTTCCAACACTTGTGCTTTTTCAGTTCTTTCAGGACAGTAAATAAGCCCCGGAGGTTCTTCACAGTGTTCCAACGCTCGTGATCGTTCAGTTTACCCGTCTGCCCTGCAAGACGTGGCCGTTCAAACCGTCTGACCTTTTTCCTTTGGCCAGTCGCTCTGCTGTCCCGGGTTTTGGAATTTACGAACTTTTATTGCATTGAGACATGCTGCCCTATACTCCGTTCACCCCTAAGCCGAGACTGCAGTGGGAACTACGTGCCCGCAAGACCAATCAGCCGCCTCCCTTTCATCACCTGACCCGGTTCTCTGCGCGTGGGTATGAGCGGGAGCGTGATCAAGTGGCGAAAGAGACAAGTATGACTGGTCCAACGAGGACGTAGCTTCTACCGTAGTCTCAGCTGAGGGGTGAATGGAGTATAGTCAGCGCGCAAGATGACCGCCCATGTCCGGCCTCCCGAGGCCGGTGAATCATTGATCGACGACTAACCTCGTTCAGGGCGACCCTCAACCTCCTCAACTAATGAAAACATCGAAACATTTGGGCATTGTTCACTCTGAGCTCGTTCCTCTTGGTGAAACTGTTAATCAGGTGTTTTACCTGGGAATTTTGCGACGCTTGCGAAACTCAGTAAGGCAGAAACGCCCCGATGTGAGGGAAAGGGGGAATAATGGTTCCATCACAACAATGCCCCAGCACACACTGCCCTGTCAGTGCACCAATGTTTTTAGCGAAAATGGCCATGACGCCGCTTCTCCACCTCCCGTATTCTAGGGACCTTGCCCCGTGTGACTTTTTTTTGTGTTCGCCCGTATGAAAAGTCTTGAAAGGAAATCGTTTTGTGAATGTGGAAGGTCCTTCAAACCAGACACTGAAAAAAAACAACAACAAAAAAAAACAACAACCGAGGAATGATTTTGAAGCTCTTGGTGAAAAAATTCACAACATGCTGCTAGATCCTTAGCAGACGACGCCGGTCGGCAAACTGACTCAGGAAGGTTGCCGCTTAGCGCTGCTAGATGTGGAAGCTGGTACTACGAACGCCCGCCCTCCTGAAAGTCATTCGTTACTTTTGGGTCTCCCCTCATACTTTTTTTTTATTGTTGAAACTTTAGTTCTATGACCCAGTATCTTGCTTGGTGTAAATCATATCCATTTTTGTGTTATATATATTTTAAGATTTGTTTTCTATAAAAAAAAATATGTTTGTAATGCATACATCACATTGTTTTTTGGTTAAATGTTTCCTGTTTTCATGTAAATTTATTGGTCTGTTTCATATTCAAAGGTGCCATAAGAAGGCTGCAAGGTTGTTTCTGGCTTCAGAAAGTATCATTACTGTACTTATTATAGTATGATAGTCCGGTGCTAGAAAAACACTCCTTTTCAGATTTTAGTCTTCACAATGTTTCAAAAGTACCTACACGGTTGTTTTATAATGTTTAATTATTTTTAAAGGAAAATATTTTCAATATAAAATTGTATATCAGGTTTGGAAAATAAAAGAATACAAACAATTGCCACCTGAATACTTTGTCTTTTTTTATTTTGATTGTAATGCACTAATGTTTTGAGCTTAATACACTGCTTATATGAAGTGTCCCCATGCTTGGAAAGTGCCAACCTTTTGCTGTCAACAGAAAACTGAAAGACTTAAAATAATTTGATAGGGGTGTAAATGTTCTCCGAATGCAGTACATATAAAAAAACAAAAAAACTCGACTATGCTAGTTTTTTTTTAATCTAATTGTACCCCAATGCTTTGTTTTTACATAAGTGCTTGACATTTAATTTAGGGACTTTTAAAGTGGAGCGAGCGGGGCGACTGATTTGTCGCTCGACCAACACGGGAAAGCGTGCCGCTAGCGTTTGCCCACTACAATTAAGCCACCTGTTCAGGAGCACTGAATTTAAGGGAAAAACAATGAATTGAACAACACAAAACTAAGAATTATGTTACTTTTAGCCGATTACTGACTAGGAATGCAGATATCATTGTAACTTGTGCTGCTATTTCACGAGCGGAACGAGCACGGGGCAACATGGCTTGAGTAAGCTTATCACTGCGTGAATCTGACACCGAAACAGATCGGGAGCTTGCCGTGCGGTGTTACTTTACACGATTACTTTCATATCTTGTTGCCCTTCAAAGGGCTAGATTAAGAGAGTTGTTTAGCCTGCCAATTTAAATACACAGAGCAGTTGTATATCAATAATACTTGCAAATACTCTTAGTATTAATCTAGGAAACAGTGGCACTCACTTGCTTAATAACTGTCAGAAAAGTGGTAGCGCATATGTACGATTCGGGTCGGTAGGGTGGTTAGAGTAGAGAGTCGCGGAGTTGTGTTGGAGGTGTTTGTGCCTTGTTGTACTGCTGACATGTATGTGCCTTTAACAGTGTTTGGTATCTTGGTTGGTGCTTGTGCTGTGTGTGTGCCAGTGTTGCGGAGTTGCCACTCCGGAACTGGAATGATTCCAGAATCATTCCGCATTTTCGCGACCCGGCAGCTCTGGAAGGAATGGAATGGGAATGAAATTGGATGCCTTTGGCCCGGAATGGAGTAGGAATGGAATGGGCTCGGTTCTTATGCGAGCTGTGTCGATTATCATCTAAGGCCTACAGGCTGACGGCGCAATTCGCTAGCGCATGGTAAGTGGCTCTTGAAGCAGCATCATTGCGCAGGAGGTGACTGACGGCTTGGTTGCATCAAGGGCTTAGGCTCATACGAAGACGAAAATGACGGCGCCCTCAGTGAAGCAACCAGAACTGAATAGTTGTAGACAGACAAGGTGTCATTTCTGGCGCCGCGATACGCGACAAAGAGGCTGTTGTAATCATGCGCAATCAGAATGTAACTTTTAACCAGGGTGTCGAACCGAATCCGAACCGAAAACCGGAGAAAAACCGTTATTTTTAACTGAACCGGAACAACACTGTAACCCAAACCAAACATTTGGTATTGAACCCGAACCGGAACGGAACCGTAATTCCATGTGGCGGTTACCGGTTCATTGGAAACAGTATGGGCAATAAAAGGTGAGCCGCGCCTTCTTGTGGGTGGCGTCGCCAAGCCAATTAAATATTCGCGACGGTAGCGTCAGAGGCTCAGTTTTGACTTAACAAACGGCAGCGACGACATGGAGACAGCTCAAAAATAATAAAACAAAGATGTATATTTCACGTCTATGTGCAGCACGAATTGGCGTCGGTGAGGAGGCGTACACTTCTATACTTTTTTTTCACCATACCGTGGACCGCAAAGGAGGGTATACGAGCCACGGAAGCCGATTCATAGCTCGGAGGGTGTCACCTGCCCTTCCGGTTAGGCGGAGCGACGCACGGAGCGCGAAGTCACGAGACAAGCTATAAACTATGGACTGGCTCGTGTAGGTCGTGGCGTCAATCGCAGTAAAACGGAATATATCTGTCTATGCGGAAAGACTAAAGATCTGTTCTTTTTGTGCCTGTGTGTATTTAATTTTCTTGCTGCTAAGCAATATTCCTCAAGAAAGGAGAAAGCGAACATAAACATCATAATAAAAACAAAAAGTTTACAGCTGTCGGCGCTTTTGTTCCGCTGTGGCGAGATCTGGAGGCACCAAGAGGCGAAGCCGCGACGAGCGCGACACTGCGGCACCGGTCGCCAGTCGCCCAGTGCCCTGGACGCTGCTTGAAGAAATTTTGTTTGTTTGTGCGTTTTCTAAAAGCAGCAAGTCGCCCGTTGTATTTTTTGTCCTTTTTTGTTTGTTTTAATCGTCTTTCGATTGGCCTTCGCTGTCTTTCTCCTCTTCAACTCAGTCGTTCAAGCAAGTCGTTCGGGCGCGCGACGTGGGTAGTTTGCTGTTTCGATCTGGATGAGCATCGTACCGGCGTGCGGTCGTGTATCGGTACTGTGTGAGCCCGTAAATACCTTAGGCTAGCAGTCTACTCCACTGGCTAAATTTCTCATTTACCCTGGGTAACAACTGTCGCTGTGAGTGCTGGCTGATTGACTTCACATGTATAAGTACTGTACTTTCGTAACTTCCAAGCACCAGCATAACCACGTAATTTTCATAAAACGGTGTTTGCGTTAAAAAGTCAAGATCCAAGAAACGAAATAAATAACGTATTTGTTTTGCTGTCCTCGCTTCCGCAGCACGGCTTCTGATGACCTATTTTTTCTTGAAATGCAGATGACGCCGTGTTGAACTCGAATTTTCTTGTTAACGACTGGGAGGTATGGATATTTTTTTAAGAAGTGGTTTGAATTGTGTCGAGCTTGGTGGAACCGGTAACCGAACCATTATTTCAAATGGCATTACAGAACCTGCAGAACCGAACCGAAACAAAATGCAAAGCTACTGAACCAGACACCTGAACCGAACTAGAATATTGACCGGTTCGACTCCCTGCTTTTAAGCTGTAACCCAGCCGATCTTCTAGTGTTTTCGTGGAACGCAAATAAATAATTGGAATTAATATATCAAGAAATCACAAGAATCGTACAGCAAACGCAAAAGTTAACGTTCTAAGGCAGGTTCCATAATATGGTGTTACAGTCGCTTGTGCTGGCGCCGTGTACCGATTGCAATTTGTCAGCGGTTTTCTGTTCTCGCCGCAGACATTTGGGGCAGGTATACGTGGCGTCGCTTCTAACAGTGCACTAGCAGTACTTTTGTGACAGTACTCGAAGCAAGGAGAGAGACAGCTTCTTGCGCCACGCACGAACTAGACACTTTTAAGGCCTTATCAAACAGACCACCCGCTAACCATATTTCTACGGAGGGTATGTACGGTCTCTTTGCGAAGAAAATCGGTTGTTTTAAGTTTTAACGTTTGTTTCTACTCGCGAGTTTTTTACGCTTGATCGCGCGATCGATGTCTGCAGTGACACCAAGTGACACAAAGCGCTTTGTGCGACCATCCTTCGGCTTAGTAGAATGAGGGCTTTCAGGAAGCTTTTGCATACTTTTTCAGTCGTCTTCGCGTTTGATTTCAGCAGCTTTATGCTGCTTTTGTTTCTTTTCTAGTAACACAATGTGGCTGTCAATGGCCCTTTTTTTAACGTTTAGGAATTAGACGAATGGAATTGTGAAGTTTAGCCATTCCAGGAGTAGAATGGGCTCTGTGTCTCCATTCCGAGGAGTTAAAAAGAATGGAATTGTCGGAAATTCTAGATCTCCGGGATGGAATTGGAATTGGAATGGAATGGGGGTGCCCATTCCACAACACTGGTGTGTGCTGGCGTATGAGTGGTTGTCCCGCAAAATCTAAAAGTAAAACAAGCTTTCCATTTCTTTTTAGTGCCATCTAGCGGTTACTACTACACTTCCTAGGTGGCGCAACCTGCCGCCTCATTCAATAAGCTAAGGGTTAAGCAGTCACGTATCTATTGATTTACAAACAGATTGCACTCTAAAAAAGCCCGTGCGTCTACTTTCCCGCACAACACTCGGAGAGCCAATCGCCGCAACTTACGGAGGCAGCTCAGCGAATCACGATGCCGAAACATATGTTTAGATCAAAACACGCAGTCTGAGTTGTAACTTTAAGCAATGCAATCGTGACGTTCTGCATTGCGTTATGTCACAACTCAGACTGCGTTTTTTGGTCTAAACATATGTTTCGGCATCGTCATTCGCTGAGCTGCCTCTGCAAGTTGTGGTGATTGGCTCTTCAAGTGTTGTGGGGGAAAGTAGATGCACGGGCTTTTTTTTAGACTGTGCGGTATACTGGCCTCCCTACGTCCCTACCTCTCAGTTCGATAACAATTGTAATAATTGTGCCACTCAGCCACCTAAATGCTCGTTGTGTGTCGAAGAGCTGCGAAGTGCAGGCACACACGCGCACGAATAGATAACCACGTCAGTAGAGGTAGGCACAAATAAGAAGATATTGAGAGAACAAAAAATAGCGGTAGCGTTGGTGCGAGCTGAAAGCCTCTCGTCGGTGTCGACGAAGGTGCCCAGCGATTCATCGCCGTGTACGACAACCATACGTTGCGTTCAATAAAGTCAGCATGCCCATTCCTCGCGTAACGATTTCTTTTTTGAGCGTTCTCCGCCGGCGACAGAAATACAGTCAATCTAGCGAGATGCCGTCGGGGGCAATCGCGGCGATTCCGGCACACACACTGCAGACCTTAAAGGGTATAGGTAGGGTACCGGTGTCTGGGGACGGATGTTTAGAGTGTCTGATGGCGCTTGGAAGACGTGGAATACCGTATTTACTCGAGTAATAGCCGCACTAATTATGAACAAGGCCCTTGTGTCTACTTTTCCGCTACGCACATATACAACCAATCATTGCGTTGCGCATAAAAAACATAGGGAATAATTAGACGAAGAACACGAGTATCCATACAAATGCAACCTTCACAGATGGTATCTTCGAGCGAAGACGTTATCTCTGTCCTGTAAACCGGTGGAATCATGCCGTCCATCGCGGTGATTGGCAATCCGCGTGCTCCGCGGAAAAGCGAACCCTCAGGTTTTCTTCATAAATAGTGTGGTTATTACTCGAGTAAATACGGTAGGCGTATGCGCTCTATTCTCTCCCTCGGCAGAAAAGCCATGCTGCTCGCTAGGCCTTACCGGGGAGTTCGAGCGTCGCTAACCGGCCGCAATGTTGCTTTAGGGGCTAGTCAAATTTGACTGCCCGCTTTTCGACTACGTATGGGGTCATCACTTTTACCCTATAGGGTAAAAGGTGTCCCAAATATAACGACCCCTATAGATGTTGTTATATTTGGGACAACTTTTTACTAATCCACATGTAGACACATAGACTACAATTTTTCTTAGAGTGAAGAGGTTTTCTGGCCTCGTCATTCGCTGATCTGATTTCAGATATATCGAACAGATGGTGTTGGTCGACTATTTGAATTTAGCCTACTTAACATATTGAGGTATTTAGCGCACAAGGTAGAGAGAAGAAGGTCAGGACAGAAAAGAGCGCTACTCACAACTACGTTTACTGACAAGAAAGGAAGAGAAAGAAAAACCAAATAATCCTCCGCGGACTAGATGCACGAGTCCGCGGAGGATTATTTGGTTTTTCTTTCTCTTCCTTTCTTGTCAGTACACTCTTAAAAATGTCTGTGCGTCTGCTTTCACGCACAAAACTCGGAGGGCCAATCACCGCAACTTACGGAGTTAGCTCAGCGAATGACGATGCCGAAACATTTGTTTAGACCAAAAAACGCACTCTGAGTTGTGACATTAAGCAATGCAAAACGTCACGCTTGCATTGCTTAATGTCACAACTCAGTCTGCGTTTTTTGGTCTAAACATATGTTTCGGCATCGTCATTCGCTGAGCTAACTCCGTAAGTTGCGGTGATTGGCTCTCCGAGTGTTGTGCGTGAAAGCAGACGCACAGACATTTTTAAGAGTGTAAACGTAGTTGTGAGTAGCGCTCTTTTCTGTCCTGTCCTTCTTCTCTCTACCTTGTGCGCTAAATACCTCAATATGTTAGACTACCAACTAGCCCAAATGTCAACTTTACTGTAGCCTATACTTAACATATGTTTCTTTAATGCGAAAGCATTAGCTGTCCCATAGAGCGAACCGGCGTTATCAGCTTTTGAAGCCGCGCCAAACGACACCTAAATTCCCCTGTCCCATGGAGCGAAGGCTGTAGTCTGTAGCAGTCACCCCATTGGTTGGAGCGCAGCGTTGTTCCAAGGAACGCCACCCCACAGAGAAGCCCTCTCCATGGCGGCGCAGCGGCCCGGCCCCCGGTAAGAGGGAGCGGCCGGCCGCAGAGCCAGCGCGGAGCCCGCCCGGGCAGACTGCGCAGAGGTTGCACGGCCGAGCTCAGCGCGGCGCGCAGCTTGTAGGAATATCACTCTAAGAAATGCCTGCGCGTCTATTTACCCGCAAAACACTCAAAGAGGCAATCTCTGTGATCTACGAAATCAGCTCAGCGAATGATGAGGCGGAACATCCGTTAACCCTAAAAATGAAGTCTGCACTGTGGCATTGCGCAATGCAAAACGTCATGCTTGCATTGCGTAATGCCACAGCGCAGACTTAATTTTGAGGTCTAAACAGATGTTCTGCCTCATCATTCGCTGAGCTGACTTCGTTGATCGCAGAGATTGGCTCTTCGAGTGTTTTGCGGGTAAGTAGACGCGCAGGCATTTCTTAGAGTGTACGTTACGTATACGAATGCTTTTTTTGCATTTTGACACGTTAGCAGTCTTAAGTGTCTTTGTAGTTTTTTTTTTTTTGTCACTGCGTGATATTTGATACCTTTGTCACACGGGAAAGTTAATATCAGTGCCATCGAATTACATTTGTGTTATCGGCGAATCAGTTCGCGATCCGTCGCGCGTGGAACGCGCTGCGAAATGTACTGAAGCATTGACGCGCACCGTCCTTCTGGTAAAAGATGTTACGGGTTCAGCTTAAGTATTTATAGAAACCATACAGGGGTACATATAAGTACCTCAACATTACCTGAATTTCAAATGCTTCATTTAGGATGCAAAGCCTGGCTGCCTGTTTGCTTCTGTGAACTTCACTGGCCAGCCTCCTATGAAATTCTTTAAAGACAAATTTGAATTTCGTGCAAAGAGCTTATTTGTGAATTGGAATAAAATTATGTAGGAATCAAGTAAATATATGATACGGTTGCTGAACTATTAACATGCAGCACGAAGGAAACAATATTGATGAGGCATAGACACAGCTCTTCGAACGAGCTCCCCCCCCCCCCCCCCTCTCAACCTTTTTTGTTTGTTTGTTTGTTTTTGTTTTAGTGTCGCCCCGGATCGGTGTCCTACACTACGACTTCCTGGTTTGCCAACTTAGAAGATGTTTTGAATTATTTCTTTTCAGTGAAGTCATTAATAGTCAGGATAGTGTTTAACAGACTATAAGCAAAGACAAAATATAGATACACTAATTTAGACATTGCGTACAAATCGGTTCTGTCTATGATTTCTGATAAGGTCAGGCAGCGGTTTACCAGTCGGAGTTTTCAAGTTGCGTATTTACATTCATGCCGCGGTATGATATCCATAATAAGCGAAGTCAATTATTTCCACAGTATCTGAACAACATAATGAAAGCCGGAGACATGGAAGCAAAAAGGACGCACACAGCACCGTCACGGTGTTGTGTACGTCCTTTTTTGTTTCCGTGTCTGAAATTTCATTATGTTGCCTAATATTCACCAGCTCACCTGCGCCCTCAATCTTCCTTTAGAATCTGAATGCAGCGCTGTTTTGGTCAAGTATGATTACTCATGGTAAATAAAGATTTTATAAGAATGCCACTGAGAGATTTTGGAAATAAATAAAAGAGTGCACGTGTTTCTGAGTTTTATAATTGCGTCTGAGTTTTATAATTGTCACTTAACCCACAATTCACATACATACATAGTGTTTGGGCCTCATAATATTAAAACACTAACATCTTAACTGGCAAATACAATGGTGTGGTTTCAATCATAAGCCTTTTGGCATCATGGAAAACTATTAGATAAGTAATATCTGATAAGATTTCAGGCGTGTGCAACCTTTACTTGCGCACGACAAAACATCAAAGTTGAAATTCTGCCGTGATTTCGATATCATATTAGTTTTGTTTATTTATTTATTTACATAGATACCTGCTGCGCAGTATAGTAATTGTGCAGGGGGTACATAAGTGAAAACATAAAAAAAAAGAAATGCATGCACATAACAAGCATAAACAGAAAGATGCAGCCATTGGAATACGCCACTGATGTTTCGGTTTTTAAGTGTCTGTCGGCGTTAAGGCACAGCACATAGGGAATAGAAATTTCGGTGGTTCGTTTAAATTGGGGAGTTCTTCAGGACGCAGTAAAACGTTACACGCGCCTTAATGGCATACTGAATCGAAACTTAAAATATACCTCTCACGTTCAGAAATCAGTTAAACACAATCAACTCTACCTACGAATGACAATCGTACGCTTGTATTTTGAACGGATGGCTATACTTTTCGTTCCAAAGACCGATTCAGGTGAGCGCTCGAAGATCAGCCATCGGAGAGCGCGATGTATCACGGGAGACGTGACGTCAACTGGCCCACCACGGGCAAAGCTGCTTGGGGGCTGACGTGGTTATGAGCTCCGCCACTTGGTGTCGTCAACGCGTTACAACCTGGCCGTTTTAGTTTTCCCTCCACGCTCCCCACAGGAGTTGAATAGGCTGGGAAAGAAGGGATATCCGATTCGGTCAAGTTCGACAGGGTTTGCGTGCACGCAGGCCAATTTCGGCCCTCTGACTGGTGCGTTTTCATGGACTCCACATCATCTGATTTACGGGAGGAGAGGGAGGAAAAGGGTTCCCGGAAGGAGGGGGGGGGGGGGGGGGGGCGAGGCGTAGGTAAACACGCCTCCGTGATTCAAGCGCTAGCATTCAGCCAACTCCCATATTTGATTACGCATATCGGATAAGAAAATCTGGGAGCCAGCTAAAGGCTAGCGCGGCAATCACTGAGGCGTGTTTACCTAAGCCCCCCCCCCCCCCTAACTCTCTTTACCCCCTTTAAACCAGGTGATGTCAAGTCCATGAAAACGCACCAATAAGTAAACGTGCCGACATTGGCCCGTTTACTTATTTCACAAGCTTCTCCAAATACTCGTCCCGGTGGGCTACTTGCACCGGGGGGAGGGGAAGGGGGAAATAAATAAAAAAAGAATAAAAAAAATGACGTCTACAATGTCAAAACAGCACGAGTATTTCATTGACCACAGGGAGAGAGCCATCATCTTCTACAGGCAGAAGTCTAGGCGTGTCCCTGAAAGAAAACACAACAGCGACATCGTGGCCCTGGACTCTTTGTGGCGAATCATCAGGGCCCGGTATCTTCACAGTTGAACAGAGGCGGTCATCTAGCGATGCTATACTCGGTTTCACCTTACGTCCGACGCAGCGGACGCTACAAGCTATCCTAGCCAATCCCGCTTTGTGGACGTAGCCCGTGATACGCTTTCCGCGCGTCGCTGTGCCCCCCCCCCCCCCCCCCCCCTCTCCAAGGTCACGTGCCACTCACACGGCCTTGGATTGGCTCCGATGGCTCGTAGCATCCGCTGCGCTGGGACCTAAGGTGAAACGGAGTATAAATCGCTTCTAAGTTGTCTTTTTTGTTGGTAATATATTTTGCATTCGTACGAAATGGGGGCACTTGTTTCGGTCGAGGCGAGACCTGGACAACTTGAGGTGTTTGCGCAGATCGGCCGACAGGAAAAAATAATACTAAACTAGCGGACGGAAAATACAATCACTGCAATGCAGGAAAGAAGAGTAAAAAAATCAGTTAGACACAAATACTTTGCGTATTGTTTTCTTATTAAGGCTATCAAGACAGACATCGTGTTCTTTTAAAAGGTTAAGTACTGTGGGAAGTGTATGTTCTAACATTTGAAGCCCGTAGTTTGTTCTAGGACGAGGTACTCTCCAGGATCCGGCGCTACGTACTTCATACATAATAGTTTTTACACTTAATTTAGAAATCCGTGGTAATGGATGATCAGAAAATTTAAGGGATGCCATGTAGACTGTCGCAAGTTTATATTTAAAATATTCTTGAATTTTGATTACTTTATGTTTATTAAAGAGTGGTTCAGTGTGTGCATAATACGACGTATTCGCTGCGGTACGAATTGCTCTTTTTTGCAATAAAAACAGCTTATTAATGTTTGTACTGGTCGTAGTTCCCCACACTAGGTGGCAGTAGGCAATACGAGAGTTGAATAGTGTACTATAAATTAGAAGTTTTACACTAGGTGGTAGTATATGGCGATGCCTATAGAGAACACCTACGATATTTGAGAGTTTTAGTGTCAGGTGTTGAATATGGGAGTCCCATATCAAATGTTCGTGAAAAAGTACACCTAAAGTTTTAACAGTACTTACAAATTCAACTTCCGCGGAGTTTAATATTAACTTTGCAGTGGGGTTACACACTGTACCTTTTGATTTAAATATAACCGCTTTCGTTTTACTTTCATTTATTTTTAATAAGTTTGAAGCAGTCCACGAACTAAGCTTTTCTAGGCAAATGTTTGCATCCGAAACTAATCTATCAATGTTGTTCCCGGAAAAAAATATACTGGTATCGTCGGCATAAATTACAAATGAAGTATTACTTGCAATAGCGACTATATCGTTTATAAACAAATTAAAAAGCAGCGGCCCCAAGACGCTACCTTGAGGTACCCCGGTGCGAACTGGTTTCAATAATGAAGAAAACCCGTTTATTTCAACTATTTGTTGCCGATAGCTCAAGTAGCTTTCAATTAGTGCAAGAGAATGCCCTCGAATTCCATAAAAATTTAGTTTTTCTAGTAGAATTTTATGATTTAACCGGTCAAAGGCTTTCGAGAAATCAATAAAAATCCCCAACGTTAAAAGTTTGTTTTCAATATTGTTTAGGATAATTTCTTTTTGCTGTAGAAGAGCCAGTTCTGTGGAGCGACCTTTTCGAAAGCCATATTGAGAATCAGTAAGTATCGCATTCTTTTCACAAAAATTGTTAAGTCTGACATATATAATCTTCTCTAAGCCTTTTGAAAAAACGGGCAAGATTGAAATCGGTCTGTAATTGGACATATTATTTCTATCTCCGGACTTAAATAAAACAGAGACCTTTGCAACCTGCATACCCTTAGGAAAAACGCCGGTCGAGAGCGACAAATTAAAGATATGTGTGAGACACGGCGTAATAATATCTATCACGTATTTTACCGGCTGCAGCTGTATTCCATTAAAATCGGTACATTTACTGTTTCTAAGATTTAGGAACGCCGAACGTACTTCACTCTCATCAGTAGGAAATAAGAAACAGTTCTCTGCAATACGTTTAGTTAAACAAATAGCGCCACTGGTTAATCGCTTCTAAGTTGTCTTTTTTGTTGGTAATATATTTTGCATTCGTACGAAATGGGGGCACTTGTTTCGGTCGAGGCGAGACCTGGACAACTTGAGGTGTTTGCGCGTCCGATTCGGCGGAGAAATTTCTGTGTGGAGGCGACTCCAAGTAGGAAGCGATGCAAACTGCTTGCGTACGCCGAGGCAGGTCAGATGGAAGGCGAAACATGAAGGGAGGCCAATTGCTTTGCGGGAAAGTAGACGCGCGGGCGTTTTTAGAGTCTATGAGCCTGTATGTTTATTATTCTGCAACGCCACCACAAATGTGGTGTTTTTTTGTTATTTTTTTTGTTGTCACGGCAATTTAACGTGATCTCTAGAGCACGTAGGTACTCAAAGAATCGAATAAAAGCAGTCTTTACTTAAGGAACATATGATTCTGATGAAAAAAAAACGACCTAATTCACGGTTAGTTTTTCAATACGCTTCACAGACCAAATAAATGTTTATTTGCAATCCCCACTCCGACAATGGAAGACATCGCACTATATGTAGGGCGTCAACTGGGCCCCATTGGATGTGTGGTGGCTCTGGCATTTACTCCATAGTGTATGTCGCAAACTTTTGTGGAACCCGAGGTTTGACAGGTTCGGCGAACCTTCGAAACTTTAGGCAAAATCGACAAACCTCGACTTCTTGAACAGTGTTGCCCAACTTCTACAAAATATAGGAAATATCGCGAAAAAAATATTTAGAAAATAGCCCGTTAAAAAAGAAAAACAAAAAACAAAACCACCTACACGACGCAAGAGCGCACATATATTAAACGTTTAATAATTTAGTTAGCTCGTCAAAATGCTGCACCCCTCGTCCACCAGGCGGTGTCATCCAGTTCGTCTTCAACTTACGCGCACGCACATAAGCGTCAAATTTCTGACGACCGTTTTCGACGAACCTTGAGTTAAAAGTACAAAAAAGTGGAATCCGGTGGGACTCGAACCTGAGCAAATTCGCGACATCCCTATATATAGACAAGTACAGCACAAGACGGGAGTGTGGCGAGTTTCGAGCGTCTAAATATCGCTCCCCAGCCAATAAGACTGCGGCACCAGCCGAGAAGAAGGCCGAAGAACCAATCATGAAACAAGAAGTGGGACCTCAATAAGCCACATCTTGCCTTTTTTAACACTTGACAGTGACTCTAGTGTAAACAGACGGTCAACGACCAGGCGCAGTCATGGCGCCTTCAAAGCCCCCAAAAGCTCGCAGAAGGGTAATGAGGCACGCGCCCATCGGGCTGTGAGCTCCAGCGTAACGAATTCGTGAGAAAAAAAAACAAAAAAAACAAGTAGCTGTAATTGAAGTTAAGCTTTGCAACTAGTGACGCTGAAAGTAAGGCAATTGCAGTTACAACGAGTTGGTAGAAGGGCCACGAGGCAGACACTCGGCGTACTTTTACCTGTCAGTGACGTACTAGAACGAATTTGCTCCAGCGTGACAAAATCATGAAAATGTAGTTGCAATTGCAACATAAATGTTTACATTATCAATGCTAAAAAGTTATTACAGCGAAGCTGTCTATGGCTACACTCTAAGAAATGCCTGCGCGTCTACTTAACCCGCAGAACACTCGAAGAGCCAATCTCTGCGATCTACGAAATCAGCTCAGCGAATGATGAGGCGGAACATCTGTTTAGACCTCGAAATTAAGTCTGCGCTGTGGCATTACGCAATGCGAGCATGAGGTTTTGCATTGCGTAATGCCACAGCGCAGACTTCATTTTTAGGTCTAAACAGATGTTCCGCCTCATCATTCGCTGAGCTGATTTCGTAGATCCCAGAGATTGGCTCTTTGAGTGCTTTGCGGGTAAGAAGATGCGCAGGCATTTTTTAGAGTGTAGGGTCTGGCAGATCGTCCCCGGCGACAAGCAAACAAATCTCCTCTCCACCGCCGCCGCCTCTTTACCGAGTCGTGTATACTCCTCACCAGGCGCGGCGTCTCTCTCCCCCCTGAAATCGCACAATGCCGCGCGCTCTTCGGCGGCCACCTGTGCGGCGCACTAGAGCCTGCGCTGTGCTTGGCGTATAGCCGCGCTATAATAGAACGTCTCTTTCCCCTTTAACATTGCGCAATGCCGCGCGCTCTTCAGAGCGCCAGCTTCGCTGGACTTCCCTCTTCACGGGGCGGAAGGGCTCTCCATTTTTAAATTACGACTAAAATTATTTTTCGTCAAAAGTAATGAATTATAATTACAAATTACTAGAAGAGTAATTAATCTGATAAATTCAACTACTGTAATTAAGTGAATACCCAAGTATGGTTGTGTTAAACCTTTAGTGATTTCAGAAAAGACTCCCTTTTGAGTGGGAGTTTAGAGCCCAATGAAATTATTGCTCTGTTACGGCACGCCTTATACCGGCGAAGGCCGGAAGTCTTCTTTCTGTTTAGTTTAGAGCACGTAAAGATATAGACCACGAAGGTTGCTCACTTCACTAGCTCGAGGACGTTTCCGTGCCCGTAATGGTCTGATCACGGAGTACAATTTAACGCACGTCTTTGCAGAGGGCAGAGCCCCTCGCTTAAAAGTGGGGAAATAAAAAACAACAACAAAAACAACGTTCTCGTTTTAGGCATGTACGTAAGCCGACGTAAATAAGAAGTTCGGTCACATCAGTCAAACGTGAGAAACCAGTCGCTTTGGTAGACATGTGCTGGAATTACCGTATTTTCCGGACTATAGACCGCGGACTGTACATGCCTAAAAGTTGAAATTTTACCTGCTGCGGACTATCTATACGTGCGGACTATACAAGGACTATTTGTTTTTCTAGATTGTTCACTGTGACAAGACGTGAATGATGTTATGAATAACGAAGTATACTAATGCTGATTTATGAAGGACACAAGCTTCTTTGTGAGCTGATACAGCAGGCATTTGTCAAGGTGCGCTGTGTACGGTAATTTTTACGCTCGGACTAAGCACGGCGTGCGGACTATCCACCGGGTGAGGACTATCACTTTTATTTTTGACCCCAAATTTGCCCCTGCGGACTATGAACCGGGTGCGGACTATAGTCCGGAAAATAGAACACATAAAAATCTCGGGTCACAACCGCAATCTTCATCTCGAACGGTTGCCTAAATGCCGCGAAACTCGTTCCTGGGCGTTATCTAGATAATGGTTTCTGAATTCGGGGTAACAACCCAAATAACTAAAAACACTCAGGTAGGATTTCAAAGATCGGGTAGAGGTTTCGCAACTGACTTGTCAGTGCTGAGTGACCGAACAAAAGGAACAAAAATAAATGGCAACATAACAAAAATATACAAAGAAACCCGTTTTATCCATTTAAGGTTGTTTCACAATGATGCGATCGTTCGTAAAAACGCGCATCCGAGGCCGCACAATGCGTCAGCATAGTCACATATTCCCGAATGCCGGTGATGACGACACCTGTGCGGTGTCGTAAAATCGTTATTGCGAAAACTCGCATCACGTATAATGACCTTCATACTCGGCAAAGCTACAAAAATGCGCAAACACCAATAAAGACAAACATTCCTGGCATGTCCAATAAAGGAACTAAAAAAAAATCAAATGTCAATTAATATTTGGGGCCGACTAGTTTTCATCTTGAATAAACAAACTGCGCTACCGAAAGTGCGGTGCCAGCGAATCGCGAAGCACCGGGACAAAAGATAGCCCACGCCAGCAGCAATGGCGGCCGAGCAGCGCCGGGCGTGCAAGGAGAGGCCGCATTCCAGAAGCAGGCGGGCAGGAAATAGTTAAAATGGAGAGAATATACATTTTACAGAAAACCGGGAGCGCGCGGCCATTTTGGATCGATAAATGCAATCGACATCTCTCCTCCTCTCCGCACAGAGCGGAGCAAAGGGGGAGGGGAAAAGAAGGGGGCACAATCAAACGAGGGAGAGGGGACAGGAGGAAAACTCATTGGCTGATGAATTAAGCACAGGGGACCCCAGGCGCCCAATTAGAAGGCGGCATCAATTTGGTCTGCGCCCAATCAACGCTAAAACAAAGGTGGGCTGGGAGAGAGGGAAAGGTAATAGCGAAGCGAGAGGGAACGCTCGAAAAGAGAAACGTAAATGAAATTTATTGCACTCTGGGTCCATTAACGTGGGGCTCTTTAAAGTGCCAAAGCCGGTACGTGAGCGCACTTGCGGGAACGGGCATGCGCTCTTGCCACCGCCTCGGAGCACAGGAGTACAGTTCAGCCACTTTTTCACGCGGAGAGCGAAATTTTAAGAGCTGATGCTGACTTAAAGCGCAAATATTCAGGCGCCTTGGAAATACGAACAGGTAAAGGCAAAAACATGGTCAATAAAAATTTCCCGCGCTTGAATGAAGGCAATTGGGATTAAGGCGATTTTCCTGGGAACTGCATGTAACTAAATTTCAGCGACCGTCGCATCTTAGACGCCACAGAACTTCCGCCATGTCTCATCGCTTGACCCAGCCGCCGTCCAAGCGGAGGTCCAGAGGAGGTGACCGACGCGGCACAAGACGCTGACAATGGCGGCTGATTACGGAAGACTAAACGCTTTCAGCTACGATGCTCAGTGCACAAATCAAGCGAAATGAAGCTTTGTAGAGGATTGCATGGATGTTGCCCAGTTTAGTTCGGGACTGAGTGGGAATTCGTCCATCTGCATCTGTTTTACGCGGCTAAATTCGGGTTTCAATACATGCAAAAATGAGGGGCTGCCGGTGGCACCAGAACGGTGAATAGAACATTGCTCTCGTGGTTTTTCGAAGTCAGTGTTCACTAACGCTTGATAGATGCGGTCCTTGAGTGCTTTTAGGGTTGGATGCAGCATAACCTGAACGGAAGTACTCTCTCCCCCCCCCCCCCCCCCCCAAACACACACACAGACACACAAGAAGAAAACTACAAAACATAATCCTCGTGCGTGTGTGGTTACAACGCATCAGATAAATAATGCGGCATTATGAAAATAAACCAGTTGGAAAGGTTTGGCACAGTCGTAATGCATCGTATCGCTCTAATAAAATAAATAAGGAAATACAAGTATTTGCAAGACTCTTCGAGATTTTGGCAACATTACCCAGGTATTGAAAAGGTTCTTTCCCGATACCACGGGATCCGTTGACTAAATTTCCCGAAAGAAATTACTTCTTGCGTATCGGGGGTATTCACTGAAAACGATGAGGCCGTTGTTCGTAGCGCAGGCCCAGAACTAGCTCCCATTTATCGTCTGCCATGAACAAATATTTTGATTGGGTGGAAGACACATTTATGCACGTTGAATATGCATTCCACACCCTTAGAAAAAAGGTCGTATTATTTACAAGCCATAGGTTAGTAACTGCTTGTCACCTATGTTACAAACCTCCTAGTAACTGCAGTTAGTAACCGGAGTGTTCGTAACAGTTACTAACCAAAGAAGCTAGTAACGGGAATTAGCCTCATCCACAAAACCTAGTAAGAACCACTAGATTGATTTAGAAACTGATACTAAATTCCGGGAATAACCTAGTTGACACCCTCTAAGAAATGCTTTGCATTGCGTAATGCCACAGCGCAGACTTCATTTTTAGGTCTAAACAGATGTTACGCATCATCATTCGCTGAGCTGATTTCCTAGATCGCAATGATTGGCTCTTTGAGTGTTTTGCGGGTAAGTAGACGCGCAGGCATTTGTTAGAGTGCACCGAGATCAAGAAACTAGGTGGCGCTAGCTATTGCCCAATTCAAAGGCCACAAAAATACGTATGTCTATTGTTCTGGCGCTGAGCCTCGCATCTCCTACAACTTATATTACGTGCGCATTACACGCGTCATCAATCGGCTAAACGCAACAGGGATCACGTACACAAACGGAGCACACGAAAACACTAACATGTACGCACGCTACACCAATTACTGACTCCGTCGACTGCTCTTCCGCGTTTTATGCCCGCCGTTCTGAAGGCAAGCCTTTCCTCAATCATTACCTTAACAATAAATAATTTAAAAAGAATATTGCTTTTTCCTCACTAATCTCATTCCCCAGAATTGATTTTGAATGCTTCAAGAGGTGAATCTCTGAATACAAAGAAATCATTTACGCTGCTATTATTTGGGACGGTCGATCGGCGTTCAAGGTGTTCGAGCGCTCATGCGCCCATAGCATTCACTGCATAGCCACAGACACCTTTCCACAACTATAGTATATAATAATCACTATCCCGACTTTTTGGGATATATAGTAACAACAGCGCCTGTGGCGTATTTAGGTAGTAAACAGCATAGTAAAAAGGTAGTAACGGCCATAGAAAGGTAGTAACTGCTGCAGTTACTATCTTTTTACTAACCTTTTTCCTAATAGTGCACCCCTTCAGGATCGTTGTTCGTTTCAGACGCTAAATAGGAGCACCCTGATTATGCCCCGCGAACGACCACAAATATGACGTCCAGTGAATACCCCCTATAGACGCGGCCATTGCGACACCAGATATGGTCGAATAAATGCGACGTGAGGTGATTGCTGACAGACTAAAGCTAGCCCTCCGCTTTTTCTCTTTGTATATGATCCAGAAAGAAGTGTCAAGAAAGAGTGAAATAGTCACACAAAGTAAAATTTGCCGTTAGATGTTTAGACAGCCTAAGATCCGACTGCCATAGTTTTTTTTGTTTTTCTTTGCGATCATTGTTACACGTTGTAGATAAGAAACTGTCGGAGCACGAGACGGACGAGGATTGTAAATAATGAGAAAGACGAGTTGCCCTTTAAGAAAGACAGTAAAGTACCGCATTTTTCGGGCTATAGTCCGCACCCAGTGTATAGTCCGCAGGCGCGAAGTTCGGGTCAAAAATAATTAATAAATAAACGTTTTGGCTTAGGTAGTTCGCACCCAGTGCATTGTCCGCACGCCGTGCATAGTCCGCTCCTGGTGCTTAGTCGACACGGAAACTCTTCTCATACACAGCATACCTTGACAAATGTCTGCTTTCTTAGCTCAGAAAGAACTTGTATTATACATAAATCATCATTCACATACTCTTTCATTCACATACTCTTTCATTCACAAAATCCGTCACGTCTCGTCATTATGTACGATATTGAAAAACAAAAGGTCTGTATAGTCCGCCAGCGTGGATATTCCGCAGAGCCTAAAATTTCAACTTTTAAACATGTATAGTCCGCGTACTATAGCCCGGAAAATACGGTAAAAATAAATGTATTTTTGATAAACTAAAACTGTAAACAGATTTCTCGGTACAAAGTGGCACAAAGTAGCACAATTAACCGATATAGTTTCTTCCGGCTTTCTTTCGAGTTCGTATCCAAAGAATATGTCACAGCATTAGGTAGGGACATAGATAAGATAACCACAAAAGTGACTTTAGTAAAAAAATTAAGAAATGATTTTTACGGATGAACATCCCGCGTTTCACCCCAAAGCATATGCACAGCGCCAGCGGCGCCAGCCCGAGTTTGAGGATACGGCGGATAGATGGCGGTGGTTACGCAGAGGAATTCCAACCGAACAGAAAGTCCCTGTAGTTGGCAGTTGTGACATCACGCGATTCGATAAAGTTTAATCCCTTTAAAATTGTAATGTTCTAGAAAAGACGCATTTTAATATATGAATTGTTTTTGACCTTAAAATAAATAACATGGCTGATAATTGAAATGAAATTCGGAAGATGTTCATCGGTGTTTTATTTATTGTCGCATATTCGGCGTGTATCGAATTCCACATTTCATCAATTCCCGGGTATGCACAATTCGGAGTCTAACTGAATTCATTGTCTAATATTTCAAGTTCTGAAACATTTACAAAAAAAAAAAAAATAACAATATAGGCACACAAACCCATGAAAACATTGGAAACGACCATACAAAGCGCTGCGATTGACAGCGATAGCTGTTGCATTGTTGAAAGATGTACTTAGGTGATTTACTTTTAGCCGATGTGCTTTAGGATATTTGCTTTAGGAGCTTTGCTTTTAGTAGAACAGTAGTAGTGTGCTTTTTCAGAATGTTTTTACGAGATGTGCTTTTGGCGAGAGAATGACACTGAGACGTGCTTTATGGTTGAACTATTATTATAGAACGGGGTTTGCTAATTGATTTTTGTAGTCACGCCAAAATACCTTCCAGAACCCCGGCGACGGCGGCTACGATTTCGGAGCTGCTGCTATGTGGGCGGCGGCAAGGGGCGAGGGGGGGGGGGGGGGGGTCGAGAAATGGAGCGGTAGCGCGTCTTGCTATAGATGACGTGGTACGTGCGAGGGGCGAGGGGCGACGGCGACGGGAAGAGAGCGACAGCGTGGCAGTGATGGGGAGGGACACTAACAGCTGCCGCTGTAAAAGTCACAGAAAGTCATTTTAATTATGGCAATTATCTACAAGAACGTAGAACTATACACTCTAAAAAAAACAAAAGAAGGCATCACCTTACACCCTTTTGTCCCATATAATGCACCCCAAAACTTTAGTTCGACGTACAGCGCAATATAGTCGAACAGACGGCCCCAAATTTTAGGAGGGGCTTGATAAAGGCGCGATATAACTTATTAAATAGCTAAAGTGCGTATCAAAGACCACAGAAAGAAAACACTGAGTTTTTACAGTAGGGCCAAGAAAACCCCGATTATTTTTTTTTGTAGTCAGTAACACGTACATTAACTATTTTAATAAGTTCTACCACACGGCTAGTCAAGCCTCTCGTGAAAGTTCGTACCGTCAGATCGACGTCAGTGCGCTGTAAGTCGAACTGAAGTTTCGGGGTGTATTATATGGGACAAAGGGTGTAAGAATGCACCCTTGTTTTTAAGAGTGTACACGACAAAGGCATTAACGCTCCCTGAAGATTGCAGCTAGTTACAAATTCAAGCATACTTGACAATAATTTTGACGCCGAAGGCAACAACAGCCTTTACGACGTTTACACTGGAGCAGTCTTGTACACATTTAAAAAGAGAAAAAAAAGTATTATATTACAAGTACTAATAATCTTAGTAATTATTTATTAAATTATTTTACTTGTGAGGAAAAGTAATTGACCGCTACTTGGAAAAAGAACCGTTACTTTTCCAATTACTTCGGATTTTCAAAACGGCATATCCTTTCTGCTGGTTTCTGAAGCGATCAGATTAATCTTGTGATCACTACCCATAAAGGTAATCGAATGATTACAAAATTGGTTAAAAAAGTAATCGATTACAAGTAATTAGATTACTTGCTATGAGTAGCGCACAGGTCTGCACTGGAGACTCGAAGAGCAACTCTTATCAGCGTGCAGTGCGAGAACATTGGCCACTGGACAGCACGCAATGTCCAATCATACGAGGACTGTGCATTACATAACGAGACTGACGCAATAACTCATCTTTATTTTTATGCATTAAAATTCGAATGCTCGTCCCCTTCCCCGTTCACACTCACGCACCGATGCAGTCTTGTTTTCCACTGGTCGAAAGCGTGTAGCAGATCAGTTTCTACCAGCTGGTTCAACACATCTGCCGTTTTCATTTTTTACTTCATCAGTTGACAAAAAAAAAAAAAAAAAAAAAAACTTGGAGAACGCTTAAGCTTTGCCTTTAAGCGTGGAACGCGATAGCGTGATCGAGCACCGTTCACATTGCCTTCTCATTCGCTTATCATGCTCTTCCTGCCAGTGAGCTGCAAGTGCGGTGGACATGGCCAATGTCAGCAGCTCGTCTGGCTCGCAACCGAAGGGTTGTGGGTTCGGTTCAAATCTCGCCTAAAATTCTTAAGTTTTTCGTTAAGGCACATGAATTATTTATTTATTTATTTATTGAATACTTTAGACCACACGTGGTCCAAGCAGGATGGGTAGGGTACAAACTCAAGAACCCGTACAAAAACAAAACAACAAAACAAGAAATAAGGCATACAAATCGGCAGAAAATATGAAAGAGGCGGTACGATACAGCAAACAGGTAGCTAGCCAAGAAGCACAATACCGAAGCATGTAAGCACTAAATATAAAAACACCAAAACACGTCGAAATACAAAAACACCACTACAATAACTGTTCTAATGATGAAGCAAAATCCGAAGATGAAATAACCGAACAAGGAAGATAATTCCATCCTTCCATTGAACGAGGAAGACACGAAAATTTAACAGGTTAGTGCGTGCAAAGTATGGTGTTTAGGAATGTTCATGATGGTGCTTAGTTCGTCTTGTAGAAAGCGGCTTTAAGTAGTAATCAAGCGTCATGCAAAGCGTGAAAGCGGTATGAAAGCGTCATGTAAAGCATGACGCTTTGCATTGCGTAATGCCACAGCGCAGACTTCATTTTTAGTTATAAACGGATATTCCCCCTCCTCATTCGCTGAGCTGATTTCGTAGATCACAGAGATTGGCTCTTCGAGTGTTTTGCGGGTAAGTAGACGCGCAGGCATTTCTTAGAGAGTTAAGCTGAGACTGCAACCAAAGCTACACGCTTTGAAACGTGCCTTTATAACGCGAGCGCTCGTTTTTTTATTGTCGTTTTTTTTCTTTTATTTCGGCTTCCATCTGTGAGCCACAGCAGGGGTGGTTACATATTGACTTGGTGTGATGTGCTTGCGGGCACTTTCTCGTGGCAGAAGAGGCAACCTCAACAAAAATATCAAGTAACGGAAGGGCTACCATTTCGTTAGACAAAGAATCAGATTCGTTAATTGCCCGAGGGAAAAAAGAATATATGGAGACATCGAGCTTAATTCTATATTGTTTAATAGTCCTAGTATGATTTAGTCTAGCCGAACCTCTTGTTGAAAATTCAATGCATATGTAAAGACGCGATCTCGTGCTCTCGTGCTCGTGTCATTGGCTACAGTCCAGGGGTGAACGAAGTATAGACGCTTTGCAGCAGCTGTGCATGGGCGCCGCCATAACTGACCTTCAGTTTTTGTTTCCCCTTATTACGTTTACTTCACTTCATTATTATCATAGTAGGCCAGGTTATTGCCATCTTAGATTTTATTCTGTCGTTCTCCCCAGCATTGGCCTTTGTGGAGGCTCGTCGACACCAAATTCAGTGGCTCGGTATCTCGGTAAAACAAGAGAAGGTCAGCAATGGCGGCTGTATTCTGGCGCGTGTGTAAAGCGTCTATAGAATAGACCGATCTCACCAAGCGTCCGGCGCATCTGTGACGCCGCCATAGATTTAGTCCACAGGATCCTTCGCTCGCGCAGACCCGCAGCGGGGTTGTCGCACGTGCAGAAAGACTAAATTTCCCTCGATGCATCGCGGCAGCGGAGGCGTAGCAAAACTGGCTGGTCAGATCAGTCTAGACCTTTCAAAAAAAAAAAAAAAAAGGCTTCTGGCCGGTTCCATTTTCAGAGTTCGCGCGTATGGCGCGTGATTTGCTCGCTTTTCGAAGTGACGAACATGCGCGTGCTGCGCTGAAGAGATCATACGCTGGGCTGAGGACTTGTAAATATTGGAATGGTGTATAGACCTATTGCTAAATCACCCAAGAACAGGAGAACGCTGAGAGTGTAGGTGTACGCGCCGTACGTTCTGGCGTCTGCAGCAGTAACTGTTCTAAAGCGAAAACCCAAAACAAATGGCACCTTGCATGCGCGAGCGGCGCGCATGCAAGGTGCCATATTTGTTTTGGGTTTTGGGTTTGGGTTATTTTGGGTAGTTACTTTGAATCTTTTATACGGGGAAGGTGGGCGCGAGCGGCGCGTAGACCTACATTCCCAGCATTCTCGTTTATACTTGGGTAATTTAGCAATAGGTCTGTTGGAGGCTATCGGCACCCAACATTACTGGATCACAGTTGTCGGCACCTGCAGTCTAAACCCACGTTAATCTATGAACGTCGGTCAAAACAAAGTCTACGAGTTCACTTCCCCGCAAAACACGCAGTAGGGCAATCACGGCGAACAATGGAAATATCCCAGTGATCGACGAGGACAAGAAAAATGCAACGTGCCACAATGAGCGAGTGAAACGTGATGCACTGCGCATATCGAATTTTCTTGCTCGAACCGTATTCGGAGTTTCGACATTCGTTGAAATCTTAGCACTGTTGGCCGTGATTCGTTCTCTCCTGTACTGGAAAAAGAATACTCACACACTTTTTTTTTTTCCTTTTAGGGAGCGGGCATGTCAGACAAAGAAATCGAGGCCACAAAGGTTCCTCTGCGTGTTTCCTAAAACAAACATGCCCGAACCTCTGTCGCTAGAGAAGACCAACTTATTCCCCATTCACACGGGCAACCTAAATGTATCTTCAACATAGGTTCATTGCCAATCGGCGAATCAGCCCGCGTCCTTGGGTCAAAAGCGGATGTTAGGCGCGGAAGGCGGCGAACTGATTCGCCACCGACCATAAAGGCGCCATCGTTATATACTCTGTTTCACACTTAGCGTACAACGCTGTCAAAGCTACTGGCGCGAGTATGAGGCTTGATATCGTTCTTCATTTGCACGCCTGCTCGCGCGAACGAAACCATAGACAAAGCCACGCGCTCGCGCCAGTAGCTTTGACAGCGTTGCATATTAAGTATGAAACGGAGTATAGGTATGTGCATAGCCTCCTATATACTGAAAAAGCCTGGCAGATCGCCGCAAGAAGCGGCCGCCGAAATGGTAAAGGTGGGGCAGACAACGGATGAGAGGAGAGCCACGTTACAGGCGCCCCACTGCAGCGAGACGCCGAAATACACTTCTCCCGAGCGAACAAGTGTGTTTCAGGTCCTCGGCGTTGTCAAAGCTGTGCGCTGACGTCCAGGTTCCCCGAGAAATGGCTCTCTGATGCTCTGTGCTACCAGATCCTCGCTCTCCAAACCTGCGACCGGGCACTCTATGGCTCCGTCGTCGAACTGCCAGGTTTTGTGAGTATTGGCGACGTGCGCGATCGAAAGTGTCGCTGGGGTCGGCCTTCCACGATTGGCCGAATACTTACTATGACGTCAGCAAAGGTTTCTCATCGAGAGAAATAAGAGTAATGTAAGAACTTCAATTTTGACGGTGTTCGCAGTCTTGGTTTAAGGGCGCAATGATTTGAAGCTTCCACCATGCTAATTACAAATACCATCATACTTGTTGTTTACAAGGTAATGACGTCACGAAAGGGAACCATAGGAGGGCGCCACCAAAACATCTCGCCGCTAATAGAGGAGGCTACGGTAGGTGTTTATGATCGCGTGATTGTGTGCCCAGTAACCTTGCGCGTTCTTTGGCGTACTAAGTGTTTTCATCGTCTATTTCATCGTCTATACAGAATAGCCAGCCAGGACAATGCCCACCTTTCTGCTTTCTTTTATTGAGGTCTTTCTCTCTCTCTCTCTGGAAATAACGTAAACTATCAGCTTTGCGGGGTTTTGGGACAATGCGGAGCGCAAGTTCGTCTGCTTCTTTCGCAGTGGTTGTGGTGACGTCAGAAAAACGCCGAGCTCTGGTAGGCTCCGATTGAAGCATAGTGGGTAGACCTCGAAGCAAGCTGCCTTGAGGTCTACCCGCTATCCTTCAATCAGAGCCAATCAGAGCTCGGCGTTTTTCTGACGTCACCACAACCACTGCGAAAGAGGCACACGAACTTGCGCTCCGCATAGGGAGTTTTCATAGATCGTTTTCACCGTCCCGCAACGCTTTCCGCAACCCGCCACGATTCCTGGAACTCTACAGTCAATAGGGAGTTTTCGTAGATACTTTCCGCCGTCCCGCAACGCTCTCCGCAACCCGCTACGAAATCCGGGTATCTCCAGTCAAGGGCTAGCGGCCGCAGGCGTAGTAGCGGCTTCTTCGTTAGGAGGGCTTAACGGAGGTGGAAACGCGATCTACGAAAACTTGTACCGCAAAAAAAAAAAAAAAAAAAAAGTCAAACGGTTGAGTATGCACGCGCGCGCCTTCGTCCATGTTGCCAAAAAAGTGTGTGGGTCACTCGGATGAGCTTTTCTTTTATGCATCAGGAATTGGTTCTCGTTCTCCTTACTTCTAATAAAACGTGAGGCAATTTACGGTCACCCCGATGCAAGGAATTCGCGACTCCAGCGACCTATAGGGGGCGCCACCACCAAACAAACATGGCGGCTGGGAACAGGTCGCGTCGGCTAGGCCAGGCCGCCTGAACGGGTGGCGCATTCAATTTAACAGATTTTCTTTTGTTTAATGCCCTATTTTACAGGTTATATGAACTGCGATGGTTAAGTGTAGCCGGTGCACATAAACGTGCAGAGCATAGTTTTGTTTTCCCGGTGCTTTTTGTTTTTTTCATGTCAAAGTTTTGTTTCGGAGATTTCGTTCAAACCGGCACTGTGGGCTCCGGAGAGACGATAATATAGTCTAATCAGTTTTGATCAGCTAAGAAAAGCAGCGATGACTACAGAATTGTTCCACCGAGAGTAATTTTCCGCTAACCACCGAGAGTAATTTTCCGCTAACTCGCATGCCTCGACCATGCGACTTATCTGTCGACGAAATCGAGCTTTTGTGCGTATCCGCGTTTAACTAGTCGTCTGTTTGGTCAACAACACAGGCTGCAGGAAAATTACGAAAATTAGGCAAGCGCGGTTTGAGCCATGGAGAATGTTAACCCCGCTGGCGCCCCACTAAGCAGCTGATACTCGTATTTCAATTCAGGTTTCAGTTACAATCGACAAGTCATTTTGACGAATATGCGGGTTATGTATTATATTACGTACTATGTCCCACTAAAGCGATATTAGTATATTCTTTGGGTTGAAATATGAGCTTAGTTAAGTAGATATTAGGTGAACTGCTGAATAAAAGTATATTTGACAGACAGAGGGATACTACTTAAACTCAGCCAAATGGTTCTAGCCGGCAGCACGGAGACGAATGCGGACAAACTGAAGAGAGTCTTCATCGGAGCTTCACGCAGAACCCCTCTGAATTGAACTTGATTTCGAATCCTTAACGGAGAAATTGAGTATTTTTTGTGGCCAGACAACCTGAGCAATGTAGACGTATATTGCTGCTAACTTCAACGGGGGTATAATATAAATATTGGAGGCGCGATAGATCATAATTTCGTGACATCTTCTAACTTTGCAAGACGCGTCCCCCAACTTTTGAAAGCAGACAATTTCCCTCATTAATCGTATGCAGCGAGCGGCTTTTCCGGAATCAAGTAATTGCGAAATCAGCCTAACTCCTTCGGTGTGGTCTAGAGGCTTTTTTTAACGAAAAGCAGCCAAGATGAATAGCCAGCGCACCGACCGGCGTGGGTGGCTCAGTCTTGAAGCTAATCGAACACAACCAAACTCAAGAAAAGCAGCTATTGAACCTTCCCATTCACTTGACTGCAACATTGGTGTTCCCTCCAGTGAAACACCTCGTCTGTCCTCCTCAGTCCACTGTTCTACATCCTTATAAAGAAATCACCTGTAAGTTACCAAGTAGTCGTCACTTTGAATGTGACCCGAGACAGACAAGAAATCAAAACGTTTTTCCGTGATTCCTCCCCATCCAAGAAATCGAAAGCACGCGACCAGTGTGTTGTGGAGTAAACGGGCTTTCAAACATGTGATGGAAGGAAACAATCGACTGAGGCTTCACCACACTAATGAACACTCAGGCAAACTTAAAAAAATATTCGGACCTTCGTTAAATTACATTGTTCGCCAAAGCGCTGACAACACCTGTTTGCAAAAGTCGCCAGAGACGTGCAGAGGCGCAAAGCGACCTGTTCCGGCTGGTTCCCGGTTTTCCCGCTTGGTGACGTCCGTTTTGCTCTAGTCGCAAATAGGAAAGCCGGTATGAAGAAGTTGCAAAGTAACTGGTCAAGGCAAGTCATCCACATCGCAAATCCGGAGAATGAAATATGGCCACAGCCCCAATACGCAGTGTTATATGACACAAGAAAAAGGCGGCCTATAGCACGTAAAGGAACTCAAATAGGGACTAAGCGATTTACGTTACTTTAAACCCTCATCGCATCTTCCGCTCCCGAATATCTTATCCAGAAAGATTTCGTCAAAATATTCAGAAGCGTACTTACTACACGCATCCAAATAAGTATCGTCAAGCGTACGCAGCAAAGCCCCATCGTGACTGCACAATATGGAAACTACGTGTTTACAGTCGTATGGGTATTACGGTATATGCACACAGCGGGCGCGTCTCAATCCCTATGTACATTCCTCGTTAGACCGCATTCATGCACAGACACCGAAAAAAGAACCAAAGGAAAGCTCGTTTGGAACACGGCTCAAGCCAAGTAGGAAGTAAATCCAGACCCAAATCCAAAAGGGAGCCCACAGCGCCGTATATACGACTGCAGAGACCATTACAGCGTTACCGCAATTTTTCCTCGTCCCCTCCGCCTCCCTCTCCGGCGGAAGCGGACAAGGCCTCGTTGTAATTCCGGGCCCTGGAACAACCAAACCGACAGAGAAAACCAGCGCGAGGGAATAGTCTTTACGCGAGTTTGCATTCCTAAAACCACCTCCCTCGGCTCCATGCTTTCCGCGTCCTCGAAAACCCTAAATTCCTCCGGCACATTTGGCCGGAGCCCCGGCCAGCGTCGCGACCCATTTTTACGACGCGGGAAGGCGGCTTACACAACGCGCCCTTCTTCCCAGAAGCCGACGGGAGCCCCGGACTCGACGCAGCGCCCGCCGTGGGGCTGCACGCGGCCGCAGGCACCGCGGGCGGCTCCGGCCGCCGACTTTATGGCGCGAGCAGTTCCATTTCTATACCCCAAAGTGCGTGCCATTTCTCACTCGTTTTCTCGCGGGTGATCCGGCCGGGCTGATCCCTCCCGTCCCGAGCCGCGCGCACTCCGGGACCGAACAAACAGGAAAGCCGAGAGTTGTCGTCGTCGTCGGAGACGACGCTTTTCCGCGTGTCAGCGGGCGAAGCAAGCGCCGCGCTCTTCACCAGTGTCGGCGCCCGCTTTTCTTAATTGAAGACTCGGCGGGGAAGAACGGGAGCCCGCGATCGCGCCTCGGTCCTAATGGCGATTCGGGATCAAGAAGCACCATTAGGAGCCCCTCCCGGGCCGTCGACGCCGCCGTGGCGTCTTCCCCCGCGCCGTCCCCGAGAGACCCATTTGCAAGTTGTTGTCAAGCGCGCGTGTCCTTTTTTTTTTTTCTTTTTTTTTTTTTTTACTGGTGTGTTGGTTCGCATTTGCATGCCCGCCCACGTGCCGTTTATGTGCAAGCGTCGGAATCACCTCCAGACACATTTGCTTTCACGCTCGCACCCTCCCGGGCGCGTCTTGAGGGAGACATCCCTCTGGATGCGGTTGCCGCGCACGCATCTATGAGCTGGCGCTTCCTGACGCCCCGGGACGCTTCGCCGATATTTACTCCGGTATAAAACAAACTGATCATCGACGTTTGCTAAAGTAAAAAAAAAAAAAAAAAAAAAGCGCGTTTTTTTTTCTGTTTTGTTTTGCTTTGTCGTCGCGTGACTGCTTTAGCTGCATGCAGGTTGCAGCAGAGGGTCGAGTGGCGAGAGCTTCGTTATTGTGAACGCGTGGCTGGAGTTAGGATGGCGAAACAATCCTAGTTAAGGGCAGAGAGCGTCTGTAGCTGAGTATATATTAGCCTAACAGATGTTATAAGCGTTGACCTCTGCAAGCACAGTGTCGTCAACGTACTAAAGCCGCATCTATCGTGGGGCACTTTTGTAATTGAAGTGCAGTCAAGTAGTAATACTAAAACCAGAGTGAGTAAGGTAAGTATGCCACAGTTTAGTAAGCACATGGGGTAGACGGATGCTGGCCGCAATAGTGGTGGTGCTGAAAATTCAGAAATAAGAACGTGATTGCCTCGTCAAACGTGTCAGGTATCGATTTTTGCTGCGTAAAACGACTATCAAAAATAAAAAAAAAAGGTTTTAGCAGACTTTTTTTTTATTTTTGTAGAACTATATCGATATTGAGAAATCGCGCCGCCACTTCCAAGCGTACTTTAAACGCGCACCCGTTGCGTTTCAAAGGCGGTTTCCCAAAAAAACTTTTTTAATATCACCAGAGGCGAATGGGATACACCGTGGTAAACGTGTCACGTAAACGCGTGATTTCATTCCAACAAAGAAACAGCCGTGCAAAATAAAAAAAGAGAAAAACAAACAAACGAGGGTTGACAACCACGTGCAGGACAAACGAACACGACATCGTCTGAACTCAAGCGCAAGAAGATCGAGCCAGCACACAGCACAAACACGAAATATATCAAAATACAGTCGAAAAGCCTTCCCTCTAGACTCGCAGCCGAGTTTATCGTCGCCGAAAACAAAGCGCTCTTATTTATTTCATTTTTTGTTTCTTCGTAACAAGCCCCGCAGCAACCTTTTTTTTTTTTTTTTTCACCGGAGAGCCTGGAAGGCATGCAAACTGCCAATTTAACTCCTGATTCGGGAGTCACCCGAGTTCTCACGAAAACCTGGCGGCCGCTTCGTTCTACAGAACACACTCCACTCCGCGGAGGCCAGCTATAGCAAAAGCCCCACTCCCGCTTGGAGTGGAAGCCTTCGTATACCGGCAGTACCCATACGCTCAACTAAAGACGGAAGACTTCATTACAGTCCTAGAAACAAGCAGGGGTTGGTTCGATTACACTGCGTCCCCCTTAAAGCGAAGAGTAGAACGGAAATACGCTTTCCTCGCTCTTGTTTCTTGTCGAGACCGTGGAGCTCCGGCGGGGTTCGGTGGCAAACGCGAGTCGGGAGGAGGGTTGCTGGATTTGCAGAGCAAGGATTAGCAGCGTCACCCCCGGGCCGGCCCCAACCCCGCTCCAAATTGGCCCTGCCTCGAGCGCACGATACTGTTTCCAGCGCCGTCGGGCGCCGCAGGAGACAAGGGGCTGGAAACTGGCGGGGGAACAGTGTATCTTATTTGCATCGGGCTCTGGAAACAGGAGAACCGAAGCGACTCCTTGTTTGTGTCCGGGAGGACGCATTCGTTATGAAAGCCTGGAGGAGGTTGGCGTCAGCTCAAGTGTTCGCCGAGGCTCATGTTCCCCGTCGTCGACCCGCCAGGAATTGGACGTGTCTCGTAAACAAATGGAGCTTTTATGAAATAATTACGTCGGGCGAGAATCGCCTTCTTCTTCCTCGGGCCCTTTTCGGTTCGTGTCCCCTTTGGCGTGCCCGCCGCTGGCTTCGCTTGTTTCCTTCGATAACGAGAAGACACAAGATGCATCCGGACGTCTATAGAGCGAACCTTGCGTGGGTTCAGTTTTCGGGCATCCTTTGGCTCGCGGAGGAGCAACCAATTTTGACCGGTGATGTGCGATCGTCTTCTCGATACTTTACCATATTAGTGGATTTCACGTGCTAGCTCATTTTCTCTCTCTCTCTCTCACTCTCTCTCTCTTTTGCGCGTGCTTCTTAACGCGTCAGTTATTTGTTTTCCTTCTTATTCATTTAGGGATGGCAACAACTAAAATGTCAAGCTTAAAAAAAAACAAAAAAAAACAAGGGGGTGGGGTAGTACAAGTAGTACCATCACTATTATATTGTATAGCAAATGTATGTTGCTAATGTATATCTCCAGTACGATGTGGAAGGTACAGAGATATTATTAGTCACTTCACATTTGAAAAAAAAAAAAAAACACACACACACATAAATAGCAGTTTTCCAAGAGAGGTAGCGTGGCATAACTCTCTCAAGTTCAGTTCTGCAGGTGAATAGCCTGGGAGTCTATATAGAGTGCGCGGTCGTTGTCTCGGGGAATAAAACATCCGTGTCCTGTAAATGCACGTAAATATAAAAAAAAACAGTCCTGCAGAACACTTTTTGTCCCCTTATCGTGTAACCTGCGCGTTATGTTCTAACCAACCTTTGTACTATTTACTACAACGTATACTTCGCCATAACCAGCTGAATATAGCAAACCGCGGACACAGGGAGCCGATTTTTCGGTCGTTGTTGGATAAGTTAAAAAAAAAAAAAAATAAGAAGAAGAAAACTTGGCTGCTTTGAGCAATGTTTTTGGCCGGACATTCCAGGTAGCGACAGCTATCGCCATCGTTCGGTCGGGCGATATAATTTAACGATCCGATTTTAGGAGCCGGCCGTTCTTTTCTCGCCGTTTCATTTTGTTGACAGCGGAGCGCGAAATGAACGTCAAAAGGGGCAAAGTAAATAAATAAACGAGACGTTTCACCCTTTTACGATCAATAAAAGTCGGAGCCAACAGACACGTATCTGCGGTCTAATAGCGTCGTTTAATATTTTTCTGATATATCGCAGAGTTTAATATGTATTGGAGTCAGAAGAGCGATAGTTTACGGCCGCTATATATTATTGAGAAAAATAGGTTTCCCAAAATGCTGCTGACAGTTTGGGTCAACGGGGAAAAAGAAAATCTCGGAATGGAACGTTTTCTTTTAACAACTCAAGGTAGTATACGGCTACACAAGGACAAAAATGGCGAAGGTAATATGGCACTAGTAAAACAAAAAAATAAAAAAAACTAACTAAATAAAAAAATGTTTACGAAAACACAACATTAAATTCGACCACCCACCCGCAAACACACACACAACAAAAAAAAACAAAGAAACACACACATTCCAAAGTGATTTTTTTTTCCGGTTCTCACACAACCGCTACTTTCGAGTTGGGCCAATTCCTGTTTCTCGTTATATTGCAACAGACCTGAAAAGCATAAGACGACGGCTAGTGTCGTTATTATTAACAGATGGCGTCACTAGTCGCAGCAGCCTTCATCTTCAGGAGGTAGGGCGTGCATAAAGCTATCATCAGCACACCAAGTTTAAACTGTAGGCGACTCGGGGTTTGGAAAGATGGTGATGGTGAAAACATCTTAAGTAATATTGAGATCTCCGGCTCTGTGGCTCTCCCGTGGAGCCAAAGGGAGAGGGGTTAAAGAGTGTTTCTACGCCGGCACATCGAATGAAGGAAAGGAGGGCGCCTCTAGTGCGGAGGAAGTATGCTCCGTTCGCTCACCAGACCAATCACCCGCTTTCATTTCATCACCCGACCCCGCTCTCTGCGCAAGGGCATAGACGGGAGCGTGATCACGTGGCCGAAGATACACGTGTAACTGATTCAACGAGTACGTAGCTTCCACCGTAGCTTTCACCCTTAGGGCTGAAAGGAGTATTGGCGATTTTCATCGCGTGTTTTTGAACCTACTTTCACGGCCTCGTCTTCAGAACGCCAGTCCCTGTGAATATCTGATTTGCTCGAGAAAGCTGGCGAGCGGACCTGCCGCCACAGCTTTCGGTTTTAGTCCCGAGGTGCCGTCGATTTGGTCGGAGTCGCCAATAGACATCGGATAGCACCTGTTAAACTCAATCTCTTGCGCGTCTATAGCTTTCGACGCCATTGTCATATAAGTAAAGTAGAGAGTTTTGAAATATTGCGTATGAGTACAAGGTGGTTCACAGAGCAGAGTAACCACACAACTGAAATACAATGTGCGTGGGAGAATCTTGCTGCGCCGAGTGCGAGAAATTTAACGCGAACAAGCGATCGCCGGTTTCTTTAGCTATTAGGGTGTTTTAGAATGGGAGCTCCAACCCTTTGGGTTTCCCGAGCAGCTTGGGGAGTCACGCTGCGCATGCGCAGTGCGACGCCCCAAGCTGCTCGGGACGCCCAGAGTGAAACTCTCTATTATCCTAAATATGAAAGGTTGCCACTGGGGCTGTGCACAAATTAAGGATTTTTTTTTTTTTACCGACAAATTAGTGGCCTTTAATTGAATAGCTAATAGGTCAAACGGTCTCAGATATGATAGAATTGTCAAAGTACCGAGAATTTAAGGGCTTATTTGTAGAGACGACGGTGGAAGGTAAGTGGTTCCAGTTCAAACTAATTTATAAAACAAAGCAGTAAAGGTACAGGTTAGTTCTAGAATTCGGTAAACCAACTTTCAATCGGTGGTCGGTGCGCGGGACGACACATTAATGGCAGCTGCAAAAAGCATGATTGGTTGAGACTGGGGTTGCTGAAATATATTTTATGAAAAAAATTCACAACCTACATTTACGAGAAGTATACATTTTTTTTATTGATTTAATTTTTTTTTCTTTTTTTTTTAGATTTGTGATCAACTCTCTAAACGAAAATGGTTCGATAGAATAAAACAAGCAGTACGATTCTTGATGAATTCAAACGGCAGGACATATTCACCGATGTTTGTTTGCAAACAAGCTCGCTGCCGCCCACTATCGGCGGACCCCTGCGCGCTTCCGGTTTTCCTCTTCTTTTCCTCTTGTCACACATCCTTTTGTTATTTATACTACGTTCTACAAAGCGCGCACGTTCTTACAAACCTATTACAGGTACCTCTCCGAAGGAAAATCTTCTTTTCCGATCGCTGTGTGTTACTGAAGAAGAAATAAATACACTACCGGAAGTCTACTGGGGCACCAAATACTGTGGCGCCCTCGTGGTACCAACTCCCACCGAATGCGGTGAATACGGATGAAGCATACTTAATCTTAGAGTGAGTTTTGTACAAAAACAGTTTTGATGAAATTGGAGCAAGAGCTAACTTACGATAAACAGCACATAGATGCCGGCTACTAAGTGCTGTTTAAGTAATTGAAAGGTGTTAGGACTGTGTTGTTTGCCCTACGTTTTGGTCAGTACTTCGGATGCTTAATTGTCATAGGTGTTTCCTATATTTTGACGCGTATTTAGGGGCGCACGAAATAATTTCTAGGTTGTCTACTTTCAAAACATGGCGTCCCGGAAGAGCAGCATTATCGCCAGTGATTGACCTCTCAATAATGTGCTTCATAGCGACAGAAATGTCGCTATCAAGCGATTCTATAAAGTAGACTCCGTAAAAAGGTCTACTTTTGACGGATTAATTGATTAAAAAATTAGTCGGCCATTGATTCATTAATCGAAACATCGGTAGGTTAATCGACTAGTTTTACACTAACTCCACTTGTCTGGCGGAACAAACTCATTCGATGCACTAATCTAAGTGGTAAAATTTCGTTATCCCCACCAACACTCCGAGCAAAACGCGACAAAGCACCGATGTCGTGTAAGCAGAGAGACTGCCGCCCTGTGTACAAGTAAATGAACAGGAGCAAGTCAACTGCTTTGTTTGGACGAGCACCTCTGCAAGTAAAGGCACTTTCTAGAGCCACGCTCTCACGTCCATGCCTACCACAGCCCTGTGCACAATATTTAGGATGATGTTTAGTGCAACGTTGTGGGAGACACCGGCACGAGCGCGAGGCTTTTAGGGGCGAAGCTCCTTAGGGGCTGGCCATGTCCGTCCGCCGTCCGTTGTCCGCCGTAGGCCGGCGTCGGGTGCTCGTGCTTCTGCTCGTGAGATCACGTGCTCACGAGCACGTGAGCACATGCTCACGTGCTCCTGTAGGGCAAAAAAAAAAAAATTGGAAAAACAAAGATGAAAAAAATTATGAAAAAAGAAAAAGAAGAAAAAAAAAGAAAAAGAAGAAAACCACACATTCTCCTACTGACATGAATGAAAAGGCTCAAAGAAAAAGAAGAAAAAAAAGAGTAGGGGGTTCTGAGATGCCATCCCATCTGTCTGCTTAAAAAAAGAAAAAGAAGAAAACCACACATTCTCCTACTGACATGAATGAAAAGGCTCAAAGAAAAAGAAGAAAAAAAAGAGTAGGGGGTTCTGAGATGCCATCCCATCTGTCTGCTTAAAAAAAGAAAAAGAAGAAAACCACACATTCTCCAACTGACATGAATGAAAAGGCTCGGCATGCAGCGGCTCGGCGTCTACGCAGACAAGCACCACCAGAGCTTCGCCCCAAGCAACATCATTCACCACGTGGAGATGCGGTCAATTTTGTACACTTCCTATCGCGAGTGCTCGTGCGAAGATGGCATTCCGCAAAGCTACACATTGGCGTAAGAGATTTTGATAACGCTGCCCACAGCACGTAAAACCGAGCATAACAGGGTACGAGATCCTGCGCTTCTGGTCAAGAGATCCAACGAGTCAAAAGATCCAACGAGTCAAAAGGTCCAATAATGGATCTTTTGACTCGTTGGATCTTTTGACTCGCCAGACACGAGTCAAAAGATCCAATGTGGGTCAAGAGGTCCAACGAGCCAAGAGATCCAACGAGTCAAAAGATCCACGGCGAGTCAGGAGGTCCAACGAGTCAAAAGGTCCAACGAGTCAGAAGGTCCAATAGTGGATCTTTTGACGCTTTGGATCTCTTGACTCGGTAGACACGAGTCAAGAGATCCATTGAGGGTCAAGACCTCCAATTACTCGAGAACTGCCGCTTCACAGTGCAAAGGAGTCACGGAAAGCCGCTCACCACTGCTCCCCTAGTCGCTGGGAGGCGTTGTACAAGAAAGATCATTAAACGATTTTTTTAATAAGTGCATTAGTTTTCGTTTAAAAAAAAGTTGGAACAGATTTAAGTTTATGCGCCACTCAACTACGTACTGTTTTCCGGTTTGCGGGCTCGAGGGGGGCACCCGGAGACGTTCAGTTTCATGTCACTGTGGCTATGGGGAGTGGGGCGGGAGCGCTTTTCTTCGCTTCGGGTAGATGGCGCCTCTAAAACTTTGCGTTATAAAAGTCGAGAATATCAGGCATTTGGCGCGTCTGTTCACGTTTTCACGAAAACATAAAAAAAAAAAAAATAGCCTCAAATTGAGCAGACACTTACTGAGCTTGCTAACTCAATACACTTTCAACCAGTTCACGTCATGCGCGTAGTTTTCTTGGCCTACAGAAGAGGCTGCAAGACAGAAAATAGTCTCTTTTCCTCTCCGCGATTTCTCCAGACACTCGCGACATTTTAAAAGCTCAAGGCGTGTTTCTTGTTTTTTTGTTTTTTTACTTGTGTTAAGGTAAGCCAAACAAAAGTGACACGACCGGATTCTTTGAACATTAAAATCATTTCACGGCCCCTTTAAAGGGGTCATGAAACGTTATCGGGTTGGAACGTTCATGACTTTGCCGGTTCGTACTGGTCCAGGCCTGGCACAAGTATACTCGCACAGACCGTCACTGATTCAGAAACTTCTTTGTCGCGGTGAAATTGTGAAATCGCGAAGATAAAAAGGGACGATTTCTTTCACTCTTGCCTTTACAAAGCTCGATGATGTGATTGTGGAATCGAAATCACCCGCCTGATGTCAGTAAAGCGAGGATCATGCATGGATTCGACACGAGAACTACGTGAGCACTCGACTTCAGCTCGTAACAATCAATGCCTGGGCGGACACTCGGGTAGTGGCTCGTGTCCACCCACTGCGGTGATGAGAATAGCCCAACTGAGCTCAGCACGCTTTCTCTACTTTGTCAATCCCAGCACGTGGGTAAGATTAACGTTAAAGCTCGTGTCCCACTAGAGCGACAGACAGAAACAAACGACAGCGACAAGCCTCAAACCAGAGTATTTCGCAATTTGAGAGGCTTTGTAGAATAAAGGAGGCTATGCTCAAACACGAGCATCATGCGTGCGAGGGTATCGTTGGCAGGCTTGCAATCGCTCGTGCTTAGTTCACGAGCACCGAACGACTTAACGCCTGCCAAAGGTACCATCGCGAGCATGCTGCATGGGTTTGAGGCTTGTCGCTGTCTTTTGTTTCTGTCTGTCGCTCTAGTGGGACACGGGCATAAAGGTATAAGATAGGCACCAGGCCACGTAGCCACTTGTTCTGGCTCCGAGTTGAGGGGATGAATGATGCTCATATTTCTCGAATTTTATTGGCGACTGCCATTGCCTAGAAAGAACAACCAAGACAAGTTTATTCAGTTATTAACGTTAGGGAGTGATTCTAAGTACTATTTAGCAAAAGTAGAAAAATCATTTCAAGCCTCCTTTAGGATGCGCCTTAGATGGCGACTTCAAAGAGAGGAACTCCCGATAATTCATCGGTTATTTTCGTGCAGGAAAGATATCGAACTTGGCCAATCTGAAAGCAGTATATGACGAAAAATAATTCAAAATAATAGCTTAAAACATTTTTAAAGGTGGGTTGATATATGGTAAACTTATCCTTTCTAATAAACGTTTAGGTTCGATATAAGATATATTGAAATTTAAATTAGAATTTGATAAGCGGTTGCTGTAATGGAACATGGGATGCAAGGTTCCAAATATGTCGCGAAAATGTGGAAGGTACAATGTGTTCTTTTTTTCTCGGCTTGATTACGTGCGAATAAAATAATTCAGTTTGCACGAAAAAAAAATGACTAGGTGCCGTACATTAAAATAAGTAATATATGATTTCCGTGCTAATGCAGACCAAAAACAACAACAAGAAAAAAATATATATACGTACTATGGCGATACATGGAAAGACGAATAAAAGTGTGCGTGGCTTTTGATCAATACGCTCAACCTGAACACGAGCCAGAGAAGCTTGTGGATGCAGAGCAAGACAAGTAGTAGTAGGGTCCTTCTCCAACTCGGAAATGCCTCGAACACAAAGGTGTTCAAAACGTCGCGCGGGTCGAGATGTCTCTTGACGCCCTCGGTTTCAAACTCAGGCTGCGGTCCATCCTTAGGTGAAACGGTTTATAGCCTGGGGTCTTTGGGTGCACCACGCAGTAGTGATTACACGAATGAACGCCGATGCTGGTTATCCGTACAGCGTGGTGCCATTCAGCAGTCAGGCTGCACTGGCCGGCAAGATACTGCGACATGTTGACCCTCTGGATGACTGCCATACATTACGCTGTCCAAATGATCCGCACAACCCTTCCTCTCAGTTGAGCTCATGCTGCGCGTATAAGACCAACGCGCTGTTTCCATACAAGCCCTCACGAGGTGTGGGAAAAGGCGCAGTTTCAGCACGAGGTGTGGGCACCGCACGTGCGCAGAGAGTGCGTCAAGTGGACCGTCTGCGCGTGCGCAATGCCGATAGCAGCACCACCGCAGGGGCAGGACGTCAGCACCACGTGCTGTTCTATACGTGTTGTAATTCAGTCACCGATTGACTGTTCGTTGATTTCTAAATTTGAGAAACAACCTACGTCCCCGCGAAAGTGCAGCGTGCACAGCTCCCGGGAAATTCCTGTGTTAATTAAGCATACCGCACGAAGAGATGGCGTTGGTCACCTGCCGATTGAAATGGAAAGCGCACAACGCCGTGACACAGCCAGCCATTCAGGATCCCAAAACCTCTCGTCCCCGAAACCACTGTATCCTCTTCTCTCATCTCCCTCTTTTTTGTTGCTTTGTTATTAGACGAGGGATCTCATCCCGCCGCAGTGCAGTGACCGTCACGCCCCTCCTTGTTACCCGAAAGCCGTCATTCATCGTATATTTTTGCTTTTCTTTCTTTTCCTGCTCTTCTTCAAAGCCCATCCCCCTTTCTCGGTGATCGGGCAGAGAGTCAAGAGGTCCAACGAGTCAAAAGGTCCAATAATGGATCTTTTGACTCGTTGGATCTTTTGACTCGCCAAACACGAGTCAAAAGATCCAATGTGGGTCAAAAGGTCCAACGAGTCAAGAGATCCAACGAGTCAAAAGGTCCATGGCGAGTCAAGAGGTCCAACGAGTCAAAAGATCCAACGAGTCAGAAGGTCCAATAATGGATCTTTTGACGCGTTGGATCTTTTGACTCGTTGGACCTCTTGACTCGGAATCGAGATCCTGTACTCACGCAGCTCAACGAATTAAAATAAAAGAGGGTTCTATTTCGTACATAACTCTGTTCGCCCACTGGTGGATCACTGTGGCAAGGGTGATCGGTTTTGCGAACACTGTTAAAAAAATAAAAAAGGACACCATCTCCTGACACTTAAAAAAAAGAGGAAGTCCTGTAAAGAATTCATACGCTGCGCCAAGTAGTTCTTACAAGATATGACTGTCAGAAGAAAAAAACAAACAAAAACTATGATGCTTGGCGCGCTTGAACCGTGTACGTTTTAATAAAACATAAAATATCTGATCTTAAATCCGGATACAAGCATCTTAATTCACCACATAAGAGGAGACATTAGTGACGCTACACGAGGAGCCGAACTTTTTTTACTATGGTTCTTGAGATAAACGAAAAAAAAAAGGATCGTACAAAAAATATAAAAAAAAACCTGAGAGACACAAAAAGCTGACAAACACACAGAACGTACTATCAAAGAACGCTAGAAGAAATATCGCCCCATTTTTGTTTTTAATGTACGACGTCTCCTAAACATTGCTGTCGCAATCATAGCACATGCCCCTCATTCTTCACCGCACGGGCGCTTCAATAAATCGCTATACATGGCGCAGATGAGCCCGTCCCGAGTCCTTCGCTTTCCGCCGTCTCAAGCCGCAGCTAGCCAACTCGACGCGTTCTCGCAGGCACCCCTTCAACCTCACACCGGACGCGCGAACACCTCACGCGCGGAGTAAGGTGCACACGAACATACCCAGCCACTGGCGCACCACGCGTGCACCGAGCCCGCACGCGCGGAGCACGCGTGCACGGCTCGTCACCGCTCTTCCGCCACGGCGCCACAGCACTGGGTGCACGGCGAATAGGAGGGGGGGGGGGGGGGGGGGGCGAGAGAAAGTTTCCCTTTTCCTCGAGCGAGCTCACTGAGCTATCTCGTCATAATAATGGCTGACAAGTGGTTATATAGATCCACTCGTGGGACAGGACCCCTTTTGTAAGACGAAGCTTTCGGGGCGCTCCCAGAAGGGCGGGCACGGGTTAGCTCCCGCAGGGGGAAATCCCAAGCTCGGGGGGGAAAAGGGGGCGACGACGCTAAAAAGGTTCCGGGGGTGAGGACAAACTAGAGCAAGCCACCGCCATCCCGACCGCTGCTACCTCTGCCGCTGATGGATTGCGTCGGGGAGGCAAGGGCTGGCCGCTTCCTCCTGCCTTCTTCCCGCTGGGGTCGGGCCCGAAAGGAGTGCGCACGTGCTGGGCGCGCTGGCTGCGTCGCCGCCGAGTTCTTCACTCTCGAGGATCGTTGGCCGAACCCGAATTTCGAGCTACGCGCTCGGTAAGGCTGCACCTGGTGAAAACTGATTACTCCATGACCTAGGGAATTCGTTGCAGCGAATGACCAGTTCGTAAAATACACTAGAAATGGCAGTGCGTCTACTTTACGTCGACACACCGGGAGAGTCAGTCCCAGTGGTGCGATTGGTCTGAGTCATATTGGAGTACCCTTTGTAGCGTTCAAGAGTCCATTTTGGAGCAGTCAAAGAAAGTTTTTAAAGTACCAACATATTAATTAAATCCGCTGCAAAATAGTCTGCCAAGACTCGTGTCTTGTGGTCCAAAACAAACAAATGAACAAGCAAACAAACAAACAAACAACCACACAAACAATGCCATCTTTGCTTTACCACTTCTGTGGAACGGCTCATTAGCATCCACTGTAGAGCAGACCGCTTAATTTCCCCAGTCGTACAATTAGCTGTTTAGTAATGTTTAAAAGCAACAGGCACGGCAACAAAAATGTTGTGATAAGCGTCATCCTTCTTGTGCAAACAAAATTTTAATTGTAGCAGTTGTCTCTGAAACACGTTCTGATTGAAGGATATGCGGAGCGCAAGTTAGTCCGCTTTTTGCACACGGGTTGCGATAATGTCAGAATAACAAACTCTTACTGGCTGATTGAAAAAGAAAGGTAGTGGGTAGACCTCAAGGCATCTAGCATTGAGGTCTACCCACTATCCTTCCAATCAAAGCCGACCAGAGCTCGGCGTAGTTCTGACTTTACCGCAACCCCTGCGCCAGAAGCAGACGACTTGCTCTCCGCATAGCAGGAGCACGCATTGTTGCGATCGGCGTTCGATTCATGCCTGCGATCCGGCGGAAGAGAACTCAAGCTGTCGTGGATTGCCTTCGCAAAACTTTCCCATCGGTGTGCGACGAGTTTCTCAGAACTGCCGTCATCCTATGCTGCCATGTGCGATCGACCTCCTCGAACTCTGATCTGCGTGAAGTCGTCCGACCAGCGTCGCAGACTTGTGGTGCAGTTTTCACCCGCCCGAACGCAAGAAACGTTAGGGGTAGGGTTACCTGAGCCACCCAGTCAACGACAGTGGCGCCCAGACGATGAGACCAGCCGGACGTCCTGCGAGACAGTGTGTGAGATCGCCTTACGTCTGTGCGTGACAACGTGATGGGGCAGAGACAGAAGGGTAGCAACAACTATACACCACGGGGAGTGGTTGCCTTCTGGCGACATAGCGGTTCCTACCTGGGGACCTAGGGAAAATCAGAAATCTTAAAAAAGAGCTCATTAACGATACGAGCCGTCTCTCGGCTCTCAACCACCTTACTTTATATATTATGTAAATAAATTAGAGTTGTACGAGGGACACCCACCTCCTGACGCTCCTGCCCTGGGCTCTTGACTACCACAGCCGAGTTCATCCAGCCTGGGAACACGTCGGTCGCGACGGTACGCATATTAATTTTTTTGCCATAGAATCAAAGGTAAGAAAAATAGTATTCCAGGGGAATAATGTTAAAATACAGTAACTTTCCATATCAAGTCAAATAATTTGTTGAACAGCCAAAAAATTTCAACTTGAAAGTAAAATTCTTATTTAAGTTAAAAATCCAAACTACACTTTTAATTATCTACGATAACAAAATTTTGCTTGTAAACGTAGTTTATCGACGATGCACTACCAGCACGTGTGTTATAAATATGTTTTTTGTAATAAAAAATACGTTGAAGTCGTTACGGCTCGTCGATTGCTAAAGCTCATTTAATTATTACAAAAATATATTTGTTAACGTTGCCCTCTAAGAGCCGAAGGCCCACACAGAGCTAATATGTAGACGAAGAGGTTGACACAGAAATTGAACACACAATGCAGACCAGCTATAAAAAAAACGTCAAGGAAATTTGAAGTATGTAAACTAGACTTTACATAGACCTTAACCGTATATAGCAACCCCGCTATACTTAGTTGAGGGGATTTAGGAACCTCGCTAAACTCAGGCTCCTTTCCTTGAGTCTCGAACCTGGAAAAAACAAACCACGACCTATGGAGCACGTAGCTCATCAGTTGGGGTAAAGACTAGGATACATGCTTGCACAAAGGACGAGGTTCTATTTGGAAACGTTTCCTGCAAGCTTATGAAGTTTCATTTAATTTCACTGTGTATTCCCGACACGGGTGCATGAACTATCCTGCTTGGAAGAAGTGTTTTTCCCCTTGTTAATATGGAGGCTTGGGCGAGTTGGTGATTCATGCTGTACACAAATAGCGCTTTGTTCGTCTTTTATGTACACCTTTTGTTCCTTGCCTTTTGTGCGCTATTTATATACAGCTTTTCCCGTAAACACACGGCTGCACTGCGGCAAAGCGAGATGTACAAGACCACAGTCCCCACTTCGTGAGTTTCGCTTCTCCCCAGTGCAGCTGTGCCCGGTAAGAAGCGCACACAAAGAGCTTAACCGACCCGCTCCAGCAAACCTGGAACGATGAGAAATACTGAGGAGCTCGTGTACTGCTGTATCTGATACGAAGGCAGAATCGAATGATACGTTATTTGAACAGGTAGTCGAAAAGTTTCGAAAACCCGAAGTGATGAAAACGTAGAAATCACTCACAACATTTCACAGTCGCACAGGGTGAAGTACAAGCACTATTCTCGCAGCTACCCCGAAAAAAAAAAAGGAAGTTTTACGGATAGTCCACACGCTGCGCCACGTTGTTTCCACAAAATTTGGTTGTAGAAAAAAAAGTAACGATGTGTTTTTTTTTTTGTTTGAAACGTGTACGTTCTGATAAAATAACAAATAAGCGATCTTAAATGCGTATACACACGTATTTTAATTCACCAGATAAAGTGAGAAATTAGCAAACCTGAGCGAGAAGCCGATTTTCTTTTGCTGCGGATCTTCAGGTGAAAACGAGTATATATCTCCTTTTAGACAAAGCCCCGAGACTGGGGGAAATAAGGACAACACAACACAAAGTTTCCCCTAGTCTCGGGGTTTTGTCTAAAATGTTAAACCTTCACCAGCTTGTTTGCGCCCTAACTTTTTGTTCGTATATATCTCCCCTCTAAAAATGACAAACTCGGAGGCGATTCTTGTGGTCCAACATTCAGTACCTTCACCCTATCAGAAGTTTTGCCGCTAGTATATAAGTAGTAATCGGGCAAGTGTGCTGTTGTATTGATGTTTGTTTGTGCCGTGTATGTGTATGCGCTCAATGTATATGTTAAGTTGATGCTAGTGGTATGCATAATGTATCTACATGTGCGTATAATAAAGGCGCCCGAAGGGCTCGAAGCGTAATGGTGGCGTGAGCAAATAAAAATACTCTTTGTAGGCACGAATTGGGCGGTACTTAGCGCCACCTAGCCTAGCTACTTGCAACTACTCTACTTGACCCTGACATCTGGTGGCTTGCGATTTAACCCCCTTTCACGTATCGCCATAATTTCAGGTTACCGTGCAACAATAAGCCAAGAGGCTGCTTCGAATTTGCTCTTTTTGTGAGCGGCTCTTGGTTTCGCGAATGGTTTACCACTCCTTCGTGACGAGCGGTTGACGAAGAAATTATGGCTCGAGGAATAGCAAAGGTAAGACGTGAAGCGCGCGAAGTAACTTGGTACCGGTTGTCTCCGTTTACATCGCAGTGCTGACGACGAGAAGTCTGAGTGACTGCTTTCGAAACGCAAGTTTCTGTACCTGCAGGGGGAATCTGGCTTCGGAATTAAACACAGTTCGCGAAAAGCTCGTGTTCCGCTTTTATTTGCTGCTCCTCTCGTCCCGTATACAAGAGACGTAGCGTCCTCGTTAAACCTTATTGAGCTCGATTTGCTCGATTCGGGGCCGCCATAATGAGATGCAGGCGACACGAGAACTTTGTTCCCCTGCGTCAAGGACGAAAGTTTCTCCCTTTCTAAAGGAAAATAGGTTACAAGAGCGTTCCTCCTTTTAGGGAGGACTATAGAGATCATGTTTCCTAAGAGCGTAGTTGCATTATCACAGTTTGCATACGTAACATATTTCTGAATATCAAACAAATAATAACCATGAAGCAAGTTAAAAAAAAAAAATAGCATCCAGGTCAACATCATCTTAATACTTATTGGCGAGGAGATCGAACTGTAGGGGCGCTTCATCAAGCCTGTTTTTTTTCTTCCAGAGATTGGTGTTTATCTAACAGAAGTCCCGTGAACTAGATTATTTACGTCATCTTCCTCAATCGAACACAGGGCACAGATTTGGCACTCATGTTTAAGCGTTTCATGGGAGCTTCACTGATTGAACACGAGTACCTGCTGAACGCTGACGCACCGTTTGGCTACGTCAACCGAGCGCTGTGTCACAAACACACACACACACACGCACACACACAAACACACACCCACACACAACACACAACACACACACACAAAATCATGTTGTTGTCCCCACGGGTTTAGTTCTCAAGTTATCCGCTAGGGGAGCGACGGTTTGAGCTCCGTCCCAGTAGGAAGGAGGTTTGCATCGGACTTTAGTAGGGAGACTGTGTGGATCGACGGCGATTGAAAACAAATTGGGCAGCTTTACTTTGTATCCATTCTCTAAATGTTTTGCTACGTGAAAAGCTCCCAATCTGCAAGCTCGCATATTCAATCGTTGATAATATCAGTCATTTATATGTTGTTCATTTGAGATGTGGACCTGAAAATTCCAACTTCCGTCTAAGTGTCCAAAGTTGTTGTTGTTATTGTTGTTTATTTAACTTTATTGAAAAAATTTCCTATGTACGCATTGTAGTTCAGATTTAATTTCAAAATAACGCCTAGATATTTGTACTTCAGGACACACCTTAAAGGCATACTCCCAACACAATAGGTGAACTGTGTGCTAGTACCGTATTTTCAGGACTATAGTCCACACCTGGTAAGTCCGCAGGGGCGAATTTGGGGTCAAAAATAAAAGTTTTTGCTTAGATAGTTCGCACCCGGTGCATAGTCTGCACCCAGTCCGCACCTGATGCTTAGTCGGTACGAAAATATTCTCATAGACGGCACACCTTGACAAATGTCTGCTTTCTTAGCTCACAAAGCCTATAATATACATAAATCACCCTTAAGGTACTCTTTCATTAACAAATACCGTCTCGTCTCGTCATAATCAACGATATTGAAAAACAGAAGGTCTGCACAGTCCGCGCACGTAAACAGTCCGCACACCCTAAAATTTCAATTTTTAAACTAATATAGTCCGCGGATTATAAAGCCAAAAAAATAAAATAGTTTTTTTTTTAGTTATATTTATGTATTCGTCCTTTCTCGCTTCAGTTGAAACGTGGTGGGGCCAGTGTGCAGATAGCCCTCAACTACTTCCCCTTCTGAACTAGACGGCAGCTTGTCAATGTTTGTAAATGCTCAGTAATATTTCATTTTATTATCGGATGTTTGTTTAGATAATTGTATCATCGACATAAAGTTTCATTTTTACCCAAGCTTCGAATCCTCGGATCAAGTCACTGTTATAATGGGTGAACAGCAGCGGCCCAAGCAGAGACCCTTGAGGCACTCCTGATATAACTGAAAAGTTGCCTGACAATGTATTATTCAGCTGCACAAACTGTTCTCTACCAACCAGATAGGTTTCAAGCCATGTCAGAATTTCGTTACTGTTAAGAATACACTGGAGTTGAACACTACATCTATTTGTTCCGCCTTCGTCGATACATGAACTTAGGTCGTGGGTGACCTCTATTAGTTGTGTCACTGTAGAGCGACCTCGCCTAAAACCACACAGATCATTTCCTAGATCTTCAACACAAGTTATAATGTGGTTGGCAGCGACGTGTTCAATGATTTTACAACTGGTCCTTGTAAGCGAGGCTGGGCAATGGTTTTCTGTATTTGTTCCTTCTCCCGTCTTTTGTTTTCGGAACTCCCTTTTCAGACTTCCAGTCACGTGGGAGACTGCCACAAGATGGTGATTCTTTATATAGCGGCTAATTCAAGGGAACACCATCCCGCATTCTGCGTATTTTCTTAAAATATGTTTGGGGCCCAATTAAGCCCAGGCGACGTTTTTACATCTAAGTTCACAAGCAAATAAAAAATGTCATTTTGATCCATTCGAATATCATCAGTACTTGTAAGCGGTGATGTATGTATTCGATACTGTAGAATAATTCCATTATCACGTGTAAACCCCGGCTGATCATAACTAGGAAGCGATGTGCTAATTTTGATTAAATTGCTGACAATTTCTTCGTCAACAAAACTTTTTTTTTTTTTTTTTCATGTCGGGGACAGGTATTTATTTGCGTGGGATGATTTTATAAAATTGTGGGGTATGCCATTAATATAAGGTTTCTTGGCGTTTAGTACATAATTTATGAGCTGTCGCGACGTTGCTCTCTTTTCAGCGCGCTGGTCGAGCGATTCATTCGAACGCCAATGTTTTCGTCTCCGTTTTATGCGTTGTTTCAGCTGAATAATACTTCAGGCGATTCACGGGTTTTGTCTAGCGACTCTCGTAACACGAAGGGGAGCAATGCGTTCTATGTCGGTTTGTGCTAGTATACTTTAAAAGCAGTCCACGCTTGCTTTGCCGATGTGGTTCCTAATAATGTTGCTTGAAGTCTATAAAATGTAAATCTAATATCTCAAGGACACTTTCGTCATCGACTCGAGTTAAATCTAGAAATGTGCTCTTCGCTGATGATCGCGAGGTTTGGCCGTCTAATTCGAAAACTAATTGGACATTACTTAAAAATGCAATTGTTACTTTATAGATTAGTTTCAGAAGTCACGCTATTATTGATAATTTGTTTGGTGAATTCGTTAGATTTAGCTGGCTTTAAAAAATACCACAAACTTGAAAACACGAGCGGGTAGCTTTGGTAGGTTTTCAAGTTTAGAGCTAAAACAATTTTGTGCTTTTTCAAGCCAGCTATATCCAAGTAATTAATTTAGCAAAGCAGTAATAATCACGAATACGTTCGGAAAGTATCGGGTATAACATTGCAGAAATCCGCCCTTTGAAAACCAGACTGTTACCACTCGATATTGTTGGGGCATCAGCAATGTTAAGCGATAACGACACCATGACGTCACATGACACTCAAACTTGACGTCAAGTCACGCGACGTTGTGAGATCACGTGACATCTGTGCCGGTCAAGCGTGTCGCTTTTCTCATGCGGCCCAGACCAACACCTTCTGTGTTACAAAATTAAGCATGTCTTGACATTTCTGATAAACCCGCAGAGCACAGCATGTCTCGTGCGTGCGTTATCCGTGTGTTACGATCTGTTATGCTCGGTTTCGGGGAACGGTGGTTCGGGATCGGTTGGACGCACGACACACCCCTATGCTCCCCGGGTTCATCAGAATAATCGACATATGTTTAAAAATTATTCAGAACCTGTTACGTCATGAGTTCACGTGGGGAGCTAGGCTTCGTCATTCGGGAGCCAGCTGCGCGCGCCGACGGCCGCCTGGTACCGCGCAGGCTCCCGTGAGTCCTACTTAGTCTAGCTGCTCGCGCTCCTTTTCGCCTATTCCTGGTGGCGCTGAGTAAGACGTCGGGCTGTAGCTCGCAGGGCTCGGGGCTCAATTTCCGCGGTGCCTCTTGACAGCTCTCGCTAATTTCGATTAATTGTGAATAAGTATCATTCTTTATGACTAAGCATTCCTTCGCTTAGTATGAGTATACATTGCTTGCTATAGGCTTTGTATGCTTTATGCAGCCTTGACGCGCGTGTAACGTTTTTAGTTGCACTCGAACGTAACGGCTTTTTCCTTCCACTCGAACGTAACGCTCTTCGCATGATATCCAGCCCTTAAACACATTCTGTGTTGAAACACACTGAATAAATCTTCTCGGTTAAAAGCTATACGGTAAGTAATTACTCGATGTTATTGAGGCATTGGCAATGGTAAGCTCAGAATGGCCCGCTTACGAACGGCGGAAGGCTTTCGGCGGGCCCGCGGTTCCCCGACAACAGGTAGGACGGTGTCTGCGGCGGCGGCGGCGGCGGCGGCGACGGCGGCGGACGCCCATCCGGACGCCGGGTTTGTTGACCCTGCCTTAAGATCGCGTCGTCTTCCTGCTTCCCCGCTTCCATCAGCAGCTGGTCCGCACGGAGACGCCGATCGTTTCCCACTCGATAGGATCGCGATGGGGCGAAAGCCCCCCACAGGAGCCTGCAGGTTAAGTTGCCCCTTTTGTGAGCGCCCGCTCAAAAGAGTCGAGGAGCGCCCAGAAGGAGAGAGACGTCGGCAGCCCAGTCCCTCGAGGAAGTTGATAATTTGGGCATTCCGAGAAGCCCGGGAAGCTCGGGTCTCGGCCACTAATCCCGACCCCCTTTCGCGCCGCCGGGCTTTTGATTCCCGCGGGATCGAGCGCGGAGGGCCGCCGCCGGCTCCCCGTTTCGGAGCTCGAAAGCAGTCAGCTCGGAACATGCTGTAACTATTATGTCACGCTGCCATTGTGCCCCACTGTCCCGTCTCTTTTTCCCGGTTTCCCGGGGCCCTCGTCGGCAACCTGGTGTAGCGACGAGAGGAACCTTGGCTCGGGTTCTTGCTCCGTGGGAGTTGTTAGCCGGAAGTGTGTTCTTAGCCGAGTCACTGCGTCGGCTTCGATGATCGGAGATGTCGGCTTGTGGCCCTCGATTTCGACACAGAATGAGGTAGCAATTGGATGTAAAGTGCAACTTTGTTCTTTCTTTTCTCTTTTCTTTTATTCCTAGCAGCCTCACAACCTTAGTATTTCAATGATTTTTTTTTTTTTTTTAATTTGGGTAATTATAAAAGTACGCGTTACAATCCACGCGACTTGCAGGCCTCCCCTTACAAAATTGTCCCAGTGTAACCTGTGTTTCTTCGTTTTTATTGCATGTTTTGGCTCTCGACCCAACGCTTTTGAAAAACGCTGATCGGCGTGGGCGTGAAGTCCTTCGTAAGGCAGCGTTGCTGTAATTGTTTCTGAGAAATGTGCATCACGTAAAACCAAAATTATTGTCAGCGTATTATCGCTTAATTTGTTTTTTGAGTTCTTTTTTTTTTATTCCGGTGGTTTGTGGTGCTTTTTGCGTTACGAAACAAACCTGCAGTCACAGTTCTACTTCCGCTAACCTTTCCGCTCTTCCTCATTGATCTCTCGGGTTTGTTCCTTAATATTATCTTGATGTTTTGGATTCAGAATCGACGACGATCAGTTTTCACAAATCACAGGTCTGTTTCGACGAGTTGCAGATTCTAGCTTTCAGTGCCGCTGGCTTACACTTTGGGTACGCGCGGACCCTATTTTCACGTTTTGCGCAAATCCCGACTGTTATTTGAATGTACACTCGTGCCAGTCCGCACCATGTCGGGCTCGTTTCACCTTCCATTTCTCGCCTCTTTTGTACTGTCAAAGGTGAACTAATTTCCCACTCTAAAAGAATCTGGGGCGTCTCCTTTCCGGCAACGCGCTTGGGAGAGCCAATCACTGCAAGACTGAAAATAGTATTAAACCAAAGAAAAAAACAAAAAAAAGGAAACAGTTTATGCGTGACATTAAGAATTGGGTTCTTAATGTCACACATTATTGTCACACGTCGGGCTCGGTGTGAGAGCGCAGACAGTATGTTTGGTCTAAATATATTTTCAACCTCGCCACTCGCCGCAATCCACGGAACCATCCGTGGATTGCGGCAATAGACCATTTGCTGTATTACCCAAGCATCAAGGAGAATGCAGGGATTGGTGTTCCACGCGCCACACGCGCACGTCTTCCCCGTATAAAATATTCGAAGTAAATAACCAAAATAAAGCGTTGACGAACGCGCGTGCAAGATACAATTTGTTTTAGGTTTTTGCTTTGGAAAATTTACTACTGCTGAGGCCAGCACGTGCGGCGCGTGGAACACCAATCCCTGCATTCTTCTTGATGCTTGGGTAATATAGCAATAGGTCTATTGGTTCTCGCAAGTGCTTTGCGTGAAAGTATCCGCTGCAGATTTTTCAGAGTGTAGGGTCATATGTGTTCAATACCTTGTATAAAACCTCTGCGATAACAAAAAGAAAAAAAAAATCAATTGCGTTGTTTACTTTTTTTTTAAAATTATCATCACGCGTTAAGCCGGAATTCTACTTTCTGACTTCTTTGTCAAGAAGTCGGAGCGGTGAGCAGGCACGCACGCCCGACTGTATAGATAGGAAGATCACGATTCTTCTCCTCAACCCACGTCTCTCTGTCCCACTCCCCGAAAATCCAAATCTCCTTTGTAACGTGCCTTATTTTGATTAGTGCGCTGTTTTCTTGTTTGTTGTGTTGGCCTCAATCCGCGATGTTTATATTTGTTTCTAGAAGGAGGTGGGGGGGGGGGGGGGATGAATTTTCGTATTTACCGTTTCCGAGCGCGAGGGCCCAGCCGATTCTGCATCGGGAGCGGTGAGTAATTGCAAGGAACGGCTCGAACCCCGGGGGCGAAATTTGTTTACTTGTTTACTTATGCGACTGCGCAAGGAGGGACGACCGATCCGAACGTACACCACGGGCCCCCGAAAAGTAAAGAACGCAAAAAAAAAAAGAAGAAACGTTGGGCATCGGCGGGCGGGGTGATGGCGATGGCTGCAGTTGCTTGCGCTGATGACTCACAAGTTCATTGAATTGGGATGCCGATTTCTTGCGCCGGTCTGCAACTTCAAACGCACGCTCTGGTTGTGTGTTCTCTTCTTTTCGCATTGCGTTTTTGTTGTACTTTTTTTCTTCTTCTTTTTCTTTAACTTTTGAGAGTAGATTTGAGCGTGAGGAAAGGGAGTACGGGCATTTTGTTGGAGTTTTCGGTGGCGGTGTCGTAACTCTGGCTCGCGGGCCGACAGAGAGGAGCGGCGCTGGAGGGATATGCCGCGTATTTTAACGGCACTCGGGAGGCAGAGAGGAGAGCTCGGAACGAAACGAACTTGGATTTGTGAACGGGGAGGAAGAAGCAGTAAACGAACAAGAAAGAGGGAGGAACTTAAAATTTGGCCACCGCGCGCCAGAACTCTCGGCTCGGCGACGCGCGTGCGGTGGGGTGGTCCACAGTAACCTTGTTCGAATGAAAGCAACGGAGAGGAGAGGGCGAGTTCCCGAAGAACGGGTCCCGCACAATGCCGAATACGCGGAAGGCATAAATACCCAAACTCCGCGGCGCTTGCTGTAATTGCGCTCTGCTCTGGATTCTTTCACTCTGTGTTGAAGCGCAGCAAGGGAGGAACAACATCTGGTCGCGCTTTAAAGTGCTTGGCGCCTATGGCTTCGGATTTGGGTCACGCTCGTATCCCCGACGCGTCTATGAAGCGACACCCGGGGTGACGACGGACTGGCGCAGTAATGCTCGCTATCAAAGGTGTGCGAACGGTCATTCCAATCGAATAGTACCGCGTCAGTCATTGCCTCCGATGCGTTCAAGGGAGGACAGCGGCCATCTCGCGCTCTCTTTGCACTGTGGGAATCGCAGGAATGATGCTGCGCTTTTGCATTGGAACCACCCTTCGCATGTTTCTGCCCACGAGCTCTCTCCTCCCTTCGTGCTCCATGGGTGAGAGCGAGAGAAGTCAGCGCATCCTCACCCCACCTGGCCTAGAAATGAAGTGGGTGCCTGGAGTTGCAGAGCGCTCGTGGTGATGCGGATGCATATTGTATGTTGGAGTGGCTTTCAGCACAGTTGCCGCCAGCGTTTGTGGTGGCGAGGCTTTATCGACACTTCTCCTAAATAATCCGCGCCTCTTTTTTTGCCAGCCGTCCTGGATTACGGAGCGTCGGCGCTTGGCACGCATCTAGGAACGCTCTTTATTTGTCATGGTGCCCACCATGTCCGCCAATCTTTGCCTGTTTCCTCACCCCCCCCCCCCCTTTCCCCCCACTCATATTTATTTATTGTTATTCTGTCGCATGTTGTAAACGTATAGAAAAAAGCGTGCTTAGATTTTTTCGGGAACGCTTAAGTATGCATCGTATGCGGTACTTGGCACCATAACCGGAGTCCTTCCTGGGATATCCCTTCACTCGAATAGTAGCCGGCCTTACACGGAGTATCTACATTCCTGGACCAACAACTAACGTATCATTGCTAGATTCACACACGGTTCGTTTCGTTTTTTCTCCCTGCTGTTATTAGAGAGTACACAGAGTTTTGTCATAGCGTTACCGTAATACTGTTAGCGTGACCGCCATGCCGCAACCAGACATAGACCGTACAGCGAACGAACCGGGATACCAGGCATTGCCTACGACAGTTACTTTTTTTAAGATGATTGTTGCCTAAGATATTTTCTTCGATGTACGTTCCCGGTCTGATTTCGATATGGAGTGAATGGTGCACTCTTCAAAAAAAAAAGTGTATATATATTACTCATAAAGGGAGGAACGCTCTAGTCCCCTAGAATATGTTCCTTTAGAAACGGAGCAACGTTCGTCCCTGCAAACGGGGGAGCAAAGTTCCTCCCTCGTCTGCATCACAATATGGTGGCTCTGGAACGAGTGAATCGAGCTCAGTATAGGGCTTCGATAGGACTCCAGGACACTACGCATATTGTCGGTCCTTGCGCAGAACGCTGCCGCGATTCGGCGGAAAGGAGTTAGTATAGTTTTTGGACAGGCAAATACTTCGCACCACTGGGGTCCCCCAGTGCCCTCCTGCAGCACACGTTAAGAGAACGGTAAGCCGCTTCGCACCCGTTCAAACAAGTTGCTGCGTTCGGGGCACAATGAGCAGCAAGTAAGAACATGACACGCGTTTCATAAGCCGTATTTATTGCCAAAACCTGCTTCTCGCACAGGTGGTGAAATTTACGTTTAGAACTCAGTTGCACAGTGTTTACGTTGTCAACACTTCCATGCCATACGGATTCCACCGAAACCCGCCCACTTCGCGCACTTCACGTCTTACCTTTGTCATTCCTGACGCCACAATTGATTTGTGAGCACAGCACATGACAGGAGTGGTAAACCAATAGAGCGATCTCACTAAACGTTCCACGCATGTGTGACGCCGGCATGACTTTAGTTTACAGGTATGGGTGTACCCACCCGGGGGGGGGGGGCAAGGGGGGCGCCTGCCCCCCCCCCCCCCCCCCCCAGTTCTCAGAGTGGGGGGGGGGGGCAAGGCATGTGTTTTGCCCCCAACCTAAAACAGCTACCACCGGGCAGGGCAAATACTGGCCGGCGGCGCCCAAGGGATACCAAGGGCGTCGCCCCCGGCCCTGGTTTGGTTTGGCTTGCTCCTTCACTCAAAAACAAGTTGGTACGCCACTGTTCACAGGGGACAGGCCCAGTGCATGAGATGGCTCGTGCCGTCTCGTGCTCGGCTCGCGCAGAGCTCCAGCGGGGTTGTCGCGCGTGCAGAAAGACTACAGTTCCCATGATCCATGCGGCCAGCGGCGGCGTGACGAAACTAACTGGTGAGATCGGTCTATTGCGATACTCAAAGCCGCTCTCAAAAGAGCTAAATCAACCAGCCTACCGCCAACTTAACTGATCTCATGGTAACCAGGAAATATCAGCAAACGTGAAACAAGGTTACATCGCTCACCACCAGATGGCGAGCTCATGCAGACTAATTGCGCTTAGCTAAACTAGGTGGCGCTAGTTACCGCACAATTCAAAGACAAAGTTTGTTTGCTTGTGCAGTTATTGTGCTTCTGGCATCTTCGTCATACACACACGCACATTTCACATTGCAACGCATGCACTAACATCAGCGGAATAGACCACACCTGTGATTACATACAGAGAACATACAAACACCGACACGAACGCACACTGCACCACTTACTGACTCCGTTGGCCACTCTTCCGCCTTTTATACTCGTGACAACGACTTTCCTCAGTGATCACCTCCACAATAAATAATGTTACCAGTACATTGACTTCTCTTCAGCAATTCGATTACTCAGAGGTTATTCTGAATGACCCGAGGGATAAATAAATCTCCCAGTAAAAAGTAGGCGTTCGCGCTGTAATTATTTTCGGCTGCCGATAAAATAACCCGCTTCACTGAGGTTCCTAGCATCCGCTAGAATCCACGTGTTCGCTTCCCCGCAAAACACGTAAAATGGCGCAACTAACGCCAGGTTTTCTGTTAGTTTCTATTTGTTTTTGCTCTGTTCGTGTGCGGCTGCGATCATCTGGAACTCACATCTGTAAACGGGGTTTTATGAAGGCACCTTCGGGTATTCACTCAGCTTGAAGCGATGCTGACGATGCTTCACGGAAAGAAAAATCGCCTTTGACCACCATGAATGTAGTGAACATCGCGATTTACTGCAAGTGTTGTGTTGTGTAAGGTTAGGTATACGCCGTCATGAGTTCGAACACAAGCAAATGATATGGATAACTTGCCTAAATAAACATTTATTTCGATCTCGGGGATACATGGTCAGCAGAATAAAAATAAATAAATTGACAGGTTGTTGTGCTAATTGGCTCTGGCGAATCCACCGAGTGGCATCGATGGACGCGAAGCACATTGTGTTCCGAAGTGATCAGTTCTTGATCGGTGACCCGTTTATTGTTTTTACGGCTGGCTAGCCTTTTACTCAAAGGACTCATGAATTTTGCATAGACGAGAGCGCGCATTCGAAATCGAAGCGCACTTTATAGAGCCCAATCACAATATGTCTAGATCTAGAGGCGTACGATTTTACCAACTAGACACCAGCCTTTATATATATATATACCGGGTGTTCCATTTTAATTCCAACAGATTTATTAAAAACCATCCGTAAAAGATGCACTAATACAGTTTGGGCAGGTGAGTTATACGGCCAAGGGGACATCACATAGGTGGCTAATCTTTGCGATAAGTCGAATAGTTAACTAAACTTCCTTAATTAACTTTTTAGTTAGTAAAAATAATCATATGGTTTCAGTTAGGAAAATGCTGAGCATAATCGAAAACCGCTATATCAGTCAATTTAAGAACGACTTGAAGCTCGTGGGAAACTCGGGGGCGCACCAAAGTTACCCCTCGTGCAGCAGGCGCAAAGCTAGCAGTGGCAAAACGCGGATGATTAGATTATCATCGCGTTCCGCCACTGCTAGCTTTGCGCCTGCTGCACGTGTGGTAACTTTGGTGCGCCTTTTTACATATATATAGAGAGAGAGCGCAATCGCTTTCGAGGAGGGACCAACAGGGCATTTCAGACGACAGTTACGTTGGCCACAGTACAATATAGCAGCTACGGTTCAGACCAATATTCCAACATGACTATCCGCAGGCCAATTGATTTCACCGTAAAACAGAATGTCATCTGCAACGATAACTTACCTTGTTGTTACGCCACTGGTACGCGAAACACGTTGCGACATCACAACAACTTGAGTCTTCGTTCACTACGCACAACAGTGCCATGTCGATGTTGGTGGCACTTTGAAACACAAAACCACGTTGATTGTTGGTTGCCACCTGGTAAGAGGAAACAAAACTGAACGTAGCACAGAAGATGCGCAGACACACGGCAGCAGAATCTGCCGCTCTTGGTCGCGACGTTACCATAACGTCGAAACAACCGAAACCACGCGCGCGACGCGCGCAACCAAGCGGCCATCTTAGCCCAGTGTACGTTTCACTGCTGGAATCGTTGTTCGTTTGACAAAATTAGCGGTAAAAACTTCAGTGCGACCGAGGTGCTCTACGTGTTTGGATTCGGTGATTGAATTAAACTTGACCTTCGCTGCCACTGGCACTCAATCAGCTCAGCGGCGTAATGTATTTAATGCGACGGTGCGAAGTGCCCGAAAAGCGAAACCGAAAGAAGATGGGGCGGGATGAAAGAAATTTCCTCCTGTCCGTCTGCCTCGAGAAGGAGGAAAACGTCTTGTTTATTCCTTCTAGAGTCCGCTCGGGGGCGCGTCAGTAGCAGGGAGGAAAACACATTGTAGCTACATTTTGTGATCCTCTTTTTTTTTTCTTAGAGTGTAACGGTATTACGGTGCCATTAGACTATGGCATTATATTATAGGCATTTTCTGGTGTAATTTTGTCTTTCGCGACAGTGTGTTCCGAAACATACCTTTAGCGCGCTTAATATATGTTTTAAGAAACGCTAACGACCTGCACTCCCTTAAAAAAAAATAACGTGTTTCTTTTTTATCCTGAAGTAGAAGTAAAGGTAAGGGATTTTCGTCAGTTGAAAGCTCGACTGGCTTGTCCCCAGTTAGGAATGACGAGGAAAGTATATGTTACATTTTATGGTGAGCCTCGTGTAGTGATGCAAAACTATCGACAAATTGACTACCGAAACCATCGATAGTTTTTCTAAAACTATTGATAGTGTCGCAGAACTATCGATAGTAGACTATCGATAGTATACTATCGATAGTACTATCGATAGTTTTGCACCACTAGCCTCGTGTTCTCCAGGAAATGTTTGGAGACCGACTCCCTCTTTGCATGACAAACGCCGCCCTATCGTCGTTCATATGTATTACCCGCCTTCTTTATTCGAAAACTGTTTAAAACTGAAACCCGGATTTGAAAAAAAAAGGGGCATTCAAAAGTTTAAAGTCGTCCGAGGTTCGGGATTGCTTTTGGGCCTGGTCGCAACGGCGCCAGGTTGCAGGTATGGCGCCGGTTATGGGAGTCGACAGCTGCGTCTAAGGAGAGATAGCTGACTTAATTGGCAGTTCGTCGCGGTCGTCGTCCTCTTGGCTGTCGCAGCGGGAGACCACAGAGAGCGCGAGGGCTCCGTTCCCCTGCGTCACGCCGCACGGCCGTGGCACAGATGTCGCTAATGTGGCCGCCGATCGACAGCATCGGGCCAGAACTGGGCCGTCTTCAAAGCGCCTCTGAAAATTTTGAGCCGACTACAGTTCGATTGGGTATACTGAGACGTCCATTGTGAACAACTGGACAATGAGAACCGTCGAGAAGCAGTGCGTTTCTTACCGAGTTTCCTCTTCTTTTTGCTCGCTTACTTGCCCGTAGACCACGAGAGGTTTTAAGGAAACCGTCACAAAAACTGTTATCCACGAGAAAATGATCTCGAGAAAAATGGTCCTGGGGTCTCGATGAATAGATCAGAACGGTGTTTGACGGTTTCAACTAGTCGAACGTGTTCCTTCAAAGCGGTGCGTAAGTCTACTAGAATGAAATCTGATGATTGCTGATGAATGGTGCAATCATTCGGTGAGGTTCATGAGCGCGTCTTGTGCACGATTTCTCTCTTCGCCTTTCTTTCCTTTATACTAACCCCCCCCCCCCCCCCATACACACACACACACGTTTATTTCACATGAATGACATGACCCTATACTCCTCTTCGCAAACATGAATGCGGTCACTCTTAACTTTAGTATCAGATCGGAGAAAATGAAAACCCATGCAAGGTAACGTCTTTTTTTGTCCACCGCGGGGATAACATCAGCAAGTGGACTGGCCCTTAAAGCCACCGTAGAAGCAACAACTGGCTGTTTTGGATTAGGTGTTTTCACTCATTACTTTCAAACCTGTTCCTCTCCTCTCTGTCTCTCCTTTCCATATCGTTTACACCTTGGTATATATTTGTTGTTGAAACAAGTATCATCGCAGCTGTGTTTTAGGCGGTACTGTGCGTCAGCAACCAAACCATGAGTCGGGGTGAAGGCAAGGGCTCGAGCAGTACACGTTGCTCATGGTAAATACTGCTAGTCGTCACTCGATCAAAAAGTAAGGAACATTTGTTTGGTGGGAGCAAATATGCGAAATTCATGCGCTCGAATACTTTGCAGGAACCGCCGCCGAAAAACGGGTGATTTCCAGGATTCTTCATTTTTAGGAAATTCGGTAATGCTTCGACGTGAACTGGCTGACATATACCGGCGGCACGTTAGAGTTTGGACTACTTTTAGAGAATCGCAGAAGAACCTGGGAAGGACGAACATATATTCCTGTTCGCAAAGATGAATGCGGACATTACCTTGTAGGAGGAGAAGGTAGCTATTTACAAGTAACTGCGTTACTTGTAATATCTTTTCTGTAAGTCTCGTGCCCATAATCACACCGAGCTTCCGTCGTATTTCTTACATGCCGTCAAATGTGTCGTTTGCAGGGGAAAGTTAGCTCACCGCCGTTGCAGTTGCATAGATCTTTGGTTATGTTATGAGACACACGAGAGTGCAAGCAAAACATCTAGTCAATAATAATAATAATAATAATAATAATAATAATAATAATAATAATAATAATAATAATAATAATAGTAATAATAATAATAATAATAATGTTTATTGCGTGTTCAAGAACAGCCAGTGGCTTTTTTGTTGAAACACGAGGAAAACACTGAGAAAAAATTGACGCATCTCCACGTGGTGAATGATGTTGATTGGGGCGAAGCTCTGGTGGTGCTTGTCTGCGTAGACGCTGAGCCGCAGCATGCCGAGCCTTTCGTTCGCTTTCATCCATGTCAGAAAGAGAATGTGTGGTATGGAACGTGGTTATATACGCATTTGAGCATTTGACCGCAGCGCCCTCTCGTGTATAAACGTTGAGCCAATGAATGGAAAGTTTAACGCGATTATATACGCATTTGACCGCAGCGCCCTCTCCTCTATAGACGTTGAGCGGCTACATGCAACGTTTCATCCATGACATCCCCAGCTCTTGAGTTACTACCACATCTCAGAGCCCCCAACTCGTCCCACGGTTCCTAGCAGTCGAAAACGAGAATTGTGTGCCTTTTGATCTTTTCATGTTGCTCGGCCTTCACAGTATATGGAGATGTCGCATGGCGGTTCGCCATACAGATGTTGACACGAGGCCTGTGGGAGAATACTTTTCGGAGTCTGTCCGTTATATTGTCGAAGTTTGGAAGGTTCGATCAAATGTCCCGGAGTGGTTACCAACAATGGAAAAACTGTTAAATGTAAATTTTTTTTTTTAACCATGCCACGTCAGTTGTTAAGCGATTGACGGCATTTTTACAGCACTGTACTTTTTGGTTCCTTAAGTCAATGTCGGCAATAAATAAAAAAAAAAAAAAAGCAGTCGTGGCCGTGTGGTTAAAGTGATGGACTAGAAATCCATTGGGGTCTCCCCGCACAGGTTCGAATCCTGTCGACTGCGCAAACATTATTTTTTTTTTGCCCTACACGAGCACGCGAGCACGTGAGCTCACGAGCACGAGCACCAGCAAGATCGATGTGAGCACGGACGCCGGACGGACAAGGCTTGACCCTAAGGAGCTTCGCCCTAAAATCTTATACGTAAACAAAAGAGGGAAGTCAAGGCGTAAAAAGGCATAAAAAGCGACACGAAAACAACACAAAATAAGTGAAGACAAACATTAATGCAGATAAATACACATCCAATCACTCCACAGAAGTACATTCACCAATTTGCTCCAGGGGTAACCATGGCAAACAAAACAAAACAAAATAGAAAAACAAAGAACACCATCAACTGCGTTACAATAGCCACCTGAAATGCTGTCGTTGAATATGTCTTGTTCTTCGGCGAAGTCATTGTAGTATTTCAGTTTTATACGCATGGGTCAACATATTTGCCGCAAGGGGATAAAATGCCCTACTAGACACAGTGCTGTAGTGTGGCACACGCTACGAAATAGATGATAAAATTGCAGGAGAATCAATCTTGCCGTGTAAACATTTGAAGAGAAATAAAATGTCAGCAGAGAGCCTGCGGTGATACAGAGATTCGATGTTATAGTGGCTACAAACACTGGAATAACCGTATGACTCGTTTTGCAAGTAGCGGTTGTTAAGAATATAGGCGAATCTCTTTTAAACGCGGTCAAGTAAAGCTTCATTTGATCTCGCCAACCCGCTCCAGACTACAGATGCATATTCCAAGCGGGATCGTCAAAGACTTTTAAATAGTGTGATAAATATAAAAGGCTGCAAGAATTTACCCGTTATACGGCTGATCACTCCTACCGTTTTCATAGCAGTAACAAATGTTGTCTCTACATGAGAGCGAATCTTTAGATTTGAGTCGAAGTAAACACCTAGATCTCAATTGTTTCAGTCCGCGCAATTCTCTCGGACTCATTTTTCTAGGGGAACATGATTTGTTCTGTTTTGCGACTGTAGGTGGCGACTTTCGTTTTTGTTCTATTGAGCACTAAATTATTGACCGAGCGCTTTCTTACTTTCCATGAACCAAGATTATTTGCGCTCCTTGCTTTTCAGTTCTAAACCTACCAGGTCGCCTGGTTTCGATGGCATAATCGTTGGGCGTCTTCAACGAAAGTTTGAGTATTAAAGATGTTCTTATTTTCATGATGAACAGGTTTATTGAGTTGGGTGTGATTCCTGAACCGTTAAAGATGTCAATAGTAAGGCCAAATTTTAAGGGCGGTGATTCTAAAAAGATAGAAAATTACCGGCCGATCTCGATTCTTCAAGTTCTTGGTCACATTTTTTAAAAACACAGTTACTATATAATGAATACTTTCGTAGATAAGTGTACGCAGTTGTCTAGTAGTCAGTGTGGTTTTGTTTCCGGAAGTGGCACACAATGACTTCTAGATTATGTGGCAGATGAGCTGTACTCGGCTTTTGATGGTAATATGTTTTCCTGTGCGGTGTTTTAAGATATCAGCAAAGCCTTTGATACAGTAAAACCCGAAATATTACTAAAAAAGCTATGGAAGTTTGGTTTTCGCGGTCCATTTCACTCTCTGTTAGCTAATCTATTGGACAGGAGAGCACAGGTTGTCTCTGTAAATAAGGTCAATAGCACCGTTCAGTTTATACAAGTTGGTGTTCCTCAAGGATCGGTGTTATCTCCTTTGCTTTTAATATTTATGTTAATTATATAAAATCTTTTGTTTCGGGATGTATCATATTTCAATACGTGGACGATACTCTGCTTACTTCACGACATGTCAACTTTCTTGAGGCGCTGAACATTTTACAGGCTAATGCTATTAATTTAATGGATTGGTTCTCTTCTAATCGCAAAGTGAACCCATCGAAGACTAAGCTTATCTGCTTCAAAAATCCATTAAAAACGGGGTTTTCAAGTGTTCTATTTTCTTTTTTTGCACAGTTTGGTTTGCAGATTTTGTTGCTATACGTCAGTGCCATGGATGGACTCGACTAAATATATGGGCCTTATTTTTTAATATGACATGTCTTGGAATAAACAGATGGCTCATGTATGTAGCGTTTTAATGCGAAAGCATTAACTGTCCCATGGAGCGAAGCCGGCGCTGTCTGTAACCTTGTGTAGCAGCGAAACGGCAGTTGAATTCCCATTGGCCAAAAGCACGGTAGTTGAATTCCCATTGGCCGAAAGCAGAGCAACGCAGATGCTTCGTCACGGAAGCCGGCGGAACGCTCAAGGTCAAAGCAGACGCGCCTCAGAAACAAATAGAATAAAATACAAAGAAAAGCACAGCAACGCAGATGCACCGTCATGGAAGCCGTGAAGGCGGCGGGGTTCGCCGCGCCTGCGCACTGGTGGAGCGTGATGTGACCGTCGGATCGCATGTGGCTCCATAGTAACGGCGTCATGGTTGCTAAGGGGCCAGCCGAACTGCTGGCGGCGCAGAGGGAAGGGGGGGGGGGGGGGGGACGCCGGAGCGCCGTTTGCGAAAGGAAGACGTGGCGCGCTGCTTGTAGGAATGCGCTGCGTGTAGGAACGCTTTGGCATTCCTACACGCAAGCAGTCCTTTACGGAAAGTGGCCTGTATGATGTATAGCATAAAAATGTTTGTGCCCTCCGGTGTTAAAAAAATGAGCGTCCATGATCTTGTCTACAGCGTTCTGCGTTAGGGTGTAACGATTCACGCCCATTGCACAGCTTCGTGGGGGACTAAGGTAGATAATATTTTGAAAGGAATCTTACGTAGCGTCACATCTAACTCTGCGTTTTCATCTAGTGAATATTTTTTTAGTGATTTGTTTATGCCGTATTTGCATAATTTATTTACTGAAACTGTAGTGCATCGTCATTTTTGGAATGACAACTTTAAAAATGCCCATAGACCTACCCGCCTGCTTCTTGTAACTCCTCGGTTTGATGTTACGAAATATGTCACCAGATACGGAAAAGAATACGTCACTTTTAGGTCCCAAATGTATTCAATGCTCTGCCTGAGGAACTGTTTAGTGTCACAGCAAAGCTGAATTTCCAGAAATAATTGATTCGTGTGTATCTTTCAGAGAATTGACTTGTTTTAACTTAATACTTGTATTGTTCTTTTTTTAGTTGACTTTAAAGCAGATTACCCGAAGCTCTTTTTTTATTTGCTTTGTGTTTTGCTTTGCTGTTGAGTAAAAGTATTTAGTTAGGTTTTTCGCCTGTCCGACTCGCTGGGTTTAGTCGTACAAGCCTATATTGACTTAGACGAACCCGTTACTTCCTGTTTTGCAAATTGTTGTGATAATAAAATTATTATTATCATTATTATTATCATTATTATTATCATCATCATTATTATTATTATTATTATTATTATTATTATTATTATTATTATTATTATTATTATTATTTCGCACACCATTAAAAATGTAAGTTTGACTTTTCCACTGTTTCTGCTTAACTGCAGTTGCCCGTGTGATAATTGTAAGTCTATTGAATATGTTGGCTCAGTAAAGTGGAACGCTCAGATGACTTATATATACCAACGACTGGGAACTGTATCTTGTCTGCTTTACCTTATAAAAGGATTTCTACCAGTGTCACACAGAAAGAGCATTACGCACGCGTTAGCCTACAGTATATTCAGGTACGTTATCACTGCACTTTTTTAACGGTCCACAGTTATGGCATCCAAGGGTTGATCGTATTTAAAAAGGAATTTTTGAGAAGTGTCGCATATAACAAAGACTTTCTATCCAGTGACAACTTGTTTGCCTCGCTCGAGTAACCTTGTTTTTACTCACTATTTCTCCAAACTGTTATTTGGCGACACTTCTGGGGAAGTGAGTTCAAGATGTCGTCGAGTCCACTCCGTGATCTGAGATCTGCTCCGCGTTTCCAAACTACGAGGGTGAGAACTCATTACGGCGAAAGTATTCGTTCATTTTATGTCCCGAAAATCTTTCATGAAGTCCCAGATTCTTTTCTTGACCTTACCTCATACAAGAAGTTAAAGAAATCTCTGAAAAGCTTGTTTTCAGACGTGCATAGACAGTGGACTTTGCTCCTTTTTAACTCTTAGTTATTTATTCTTACATTTCGCCTATATCCTAAAGTCATTCCTTTTTTTTTTGTACTGAAGCACCTAAAGTTTTTTTTCTTTTTTTTTGTGGACGCACAAAGTGAGGGGTGAATTTATTGTGTGAAATCTGCTGATTTTATCCTATACATTTTGTTTCTCGTGTGAACACACCAAGAGTGAAGTTTCCTGACCCAGCAAGAAACATCGGTGTCTCCGTTCGGATTATCCTTTTTTTTTTTTTTCATCATGTGTGGGTCTGTGTGGGTTAGTGAATGTTCTTTTTTTATTACGACTCATCTTCAAGCTACATACACGGTCGGCTAAAGCATCAACTCTGACTTTCCGCCTGTACTCTGATATAACATTGAAATGTGTATGTGTTTTTGTTTTGTGTGTGCACGTGATGTGAGCCCGTGTGAATATCCGGTCTGCTACATCAAATGCTGGGTCTGGTCCCACAAGCCTCTTCTGCTTTGACAAGACCCGACACTTAAATGACTATATATTTGCAATTTTGATTAAAAATGTATATTCTTCTTCTTCTTCTTCTTCTTCTTCTTCTTATTATTATTATTATTATTATTATTATTATACGTCCACACGCAATATCCTAATAAAATTATTATTGAATCTTGATTCTTGATTATTATTATTATTTCTTCATTTCTGCAGTACGCTGATGATACAAAACTTTACAAAAAAATATCGACCTTAGAGGGAGATTTGATACTCACGTACCAGAGTGGTTCAATCGGCCTTGCGCACGTTAGGTGCCGCGTCTCGTATAACGAAGGAATTCAAAAGCCCGTCCGCTTTTTTCACGCTGTACTGTTACTTAGTTAGATCCCAGCTAGAGTACGCCTCGGTTGTTTGGAAAGGCAATCCCAAAACTAACAGCGTATGTGTCGAGCGAATCCGAAACAAATTTATTTCTATCTTTAAATATCGTTACCTTGAGAAAGGTGATCCCTGTTGAAACGTTGGGTGTAACTCGCAACTCACAACGAATACATTGACAAGACGTACACATATAGACATTTGTACACCGAGTAGAAAACACAGTCCGAAGTGCATGACATAAGTGTAAGGAAAAAAAATTATATGTTATATCTTGACACTAGTGAATTTAAGGCATTACAACATAATACAAAAGTCCAAGACATTGAGTAAAGGGCTTCAAGACAGAAAACAATAAAGTGTTAATTTCAGTGCCTTTCAGCACCATGACGTAAATGCCCTTCATATATTTCAAAGAGAAACAACTGCATAGGCGAACCATTTGAGGCTATCAGTTCGTTTAATTCCAGTTAGCTTCGTACCGACTCAAACAGCTGTTCAATCTATTTATCTAACTTCTGACGGCACGAGGTAAAAATATCGAGTTATTCAATGTAACGGTTATAACACTCTAATAGTCTAAATATTGGGTTAAACTGACTAAGCTTTCTAGAAGCCTATAATGTAGATTTGAGACATGTAGATACTCGCGGGACCCCACTACAAAACGCAGACAAGAGACCCCGAAAATCAATCAAACCATGCAGAGTTTTGAAAAAGAACGAGCCTGCTTTCTCCCCACGCTCATGCAAAGTAAGTTCGCGTATTTTAGCACAGCCTTAATGTTGAGGTGATGCTCATTCTAATTTATATAACTATACTTAAAAAGGAAGATTAGTATTTTTTTGCACAGGTTCTATTTTTAAGGAGTTAGTTTTGCAGATGTCATTCCACACAACTAACGCGTATTCTGACTCGGAACGACTCAATGAACAATAGTGTCAGGAAGGCACTCCCTTGTTAGCGTAAAGACGCTCCAACTATTTTGTTTGCGTGGTCATCAAATCGTAGGCTTGAATAAAATATAACGCCGAGATCGCTTATACCACTCACGCGAGACAGTACATCTCCACAAAGACGATAAGGAAAACAGATGTTCTGAGTTTTTTTAGAGAAAATTTCATCACTTTAGTTTTTGAGTGATTTAGATAAAGCTAGTTTGCTGTACATCAATCGCTGAATGAACTGATGCCATCCAGGAGCCTTATGCAGTCGTCGAGTTTTTGAATTTCGCAATATAGTTTAATATCATCAGCATACAGTAAGAAATATGAGTGCACGATTATTAACAAATATTGAAAAAGGGAATCTAAAACAGATCCTTGAGGCAGCCTGAGTTCTTTCTCTATGCCGTGGAATTTGTATGGTTAACTCGAACGAAACCTTCTCGGTCCAGTATTTCTTAACCCATTCGAGCACCAAACACTTTTTTTTTTCTTTCTAATTATCGAGCGAATTCTGTAAAATGGTAATGTGTAACATAAAGATTGATTTCCGCAACTCGTGCGTGCATGAAGAATGATCCATGTTTTATTGTGACGTGTGTTACAAATGTTGGTGTTTCTTGTTAATCTAGATAATTGTTCAATGTTGTTGTTATTTTGGTTTTTGCCAGCATAGTACCACTTAAGCAGTATATTATTATAAAACATTTAGAGATTTTATTAAGGGATCTCGTGCTCTCTGCGCTTTGTAAACTCGCAGCCCCCCCCCCCCCCCCCCCCCCAAGCTGCTGCAATTTTTAATAGAAAAAGAGAGGAAGCACGGTACGTTCCCGTTGCTCAATTTAACCGGGAATTATTCTAGCTCAACACGTCCCGAGAAAAAAATAGTTTCATCAGACAGTTTTTGCTTTACTAACGGTTTGTATAGCAGCAGTTTGGAGGAAAAAAGTTCGTATTTTAATGGTGATAATATGTGAAGACGAGATCTCGAACTCGTAGGTTTATCTATATTTCTCCCGCTGAGCGAGAGTTCGTGCTGCCGACGTCCGTCCTTGAGCTAAGAAAGCTCGGAAGCAAAGACTAAGACGAAACACAAGGCAAATGAAAACAAAAGAGTATAAACTATGTGCTATACGTTATACACCAACTCATGTTTACAAACAAACCGGAGCGCCCCTAGCGGACGCCACCGGCGCCGCGCATGCGCGGTGGACGGTGCGCAAGAAGCCGCCGTCACCCATAAACAAACCATTGAATTGCGTTGTTGTCGGCGTCGGTGGGAGCCCCTGTGCTCTTTTTCGCGTTGGAATTATTCATTCTACGTCCTCCTAACAATGTCTGACTACTTGAGCGGCTTCAGCGAAATTAACGAGGCAAAACTTTGCGTGAATAATGTGACGTGCGGCGATTCATTTCACGTGAACGCCGCAGAATGGGCGCTAAAGCCTGACTCCCACGATGAGATTCTGCTCGCTATCTTCAGTCGCGACGTCGCTCGGGCTGCAAGAGTTTGGACCGTAGCTGAGATGGTGGACATTGATACTGAAAACCGCAGAGTAGAATCGGGCATTACAAGTCGGTGACGGCCACTGGTAACAATGATCAACATCTTCTTGTATCTACTGTTTACACTTAGCCTACTTACCCCAACCAACCTTCAAAAGTGTTTTGAGGCCTGCACTTACTTCTTATCTCAATTACCGGGTCAATGTTTGGTTTACGGGCCACTGTCGTTTGAACGAGCTGACGACAAAAAGCAGACAAGTTTGAAAGAGCGGACGACAGTTTGAACGCATGCGCAATGGTGCGGGCAAGCACCGCGTCCCGCGTCAACAAACCATTGGAATGTCACGTTGTCGGCGTCTGTGTGAGTATGCGTACTCTTTTTCGCGTTGGAATTGTCGATTTTACATCCTCATAGCAATGTCTTACCACTTCAATTGCCTGAGCGAAATTATCAAGGCTCGTTACGCCGCTAAACTTTGCGTAAATAATTTGACGTGCGGCAATTCATTCGCATGAACGCCGCAGAATGGACGTCAAAACCATGCTATTTTCGGTGGCGACGTCGCTCGTGCTGCAAAAGTGTAGAAGGTAGCGGCGATGATCGACGTCGATACTGAAAATCGGAAGCGGGAACAGACCAAGCGTAACAAGTCGGTGATGGCCACTGGTACCAATGATCAACATCTTGTATCTACTGTTTACACCGAGCTTACTTAAGTCTTTTGAGGCCTGCAATTACTTCTTATTGCAATCACCGGGTCAAAGTTTGGCCTATGGGCCGCTTTTGTTTGAACGAGCAGACGACAAAAAGCAGACAAGTTTGAAAGAGCAGACGAAAGTTCGAACGATCAGGAGGCCGTGTCAACTTGGCGATTTTCTCTCGCTCATGTTGGAACAAAACAAATACATCTGGCGACCACGAAGTGTTGCCCGCACAAGCAATCGTAGTTCGAAAGCGTCTGCTTTGCCCTTTTCACGGCAACTATCCACGTTCTCGGACGAACGGAGGAGGCAGAAACACATGAAAACTGATCTTCAAACCTTTCCAGGCTCTCTTGGTACAGCCCCGTCGCAGTATTTTGACGAGAAGGCAGGTTTTTTGTCTGGTTTCTTCCGAGAGAACACAGGAATGCATGTCTCGCACGGCGACTTCTGCCCACCACCCCAGACCGGAAGTGCGATCGACGCGCCACCACCGCGGCGTGACGTCGGAGAGTTGAGTTCGTGTATAAGAGCAGAGCTACGTGTCCAGCAGAAATGATTCCGCGACATGATATATTTATAGCGCATGCCATTTCTAGCACTCGAGACATGGGAACGGGTGCTCACATCTGGTTGCCTGCGGCCCACATCCCGGCGAGTCGCGGGCCGCATGCGGCCCGCGGGCCGCGTGTTTGAGACCCCTGCTCTAGGCTAGCACTTCTTCCCAAGAAGAGGATCCAGGATGACCAAGTCCCGATTTTTTCTTTCCAATAGCAAAGTTAAGAGGGAGCTTCTGAAAATAAAGATGCCAGGAATGTTATGCGTTTTTGAGTCTTGTTTGGCGAGCGTGTTTGCGATAGAGCCTGCAGTCATGAGGGATTTGAAATAATTTCGACCGACTCCTCGGACTCCTCACTTCATCAGATCAACGACATATGTAAGAAAAGTGAGTTGCACTACACGTTAGATAATAAAGAATTCCTTTGATATACATACTGTCACGTTCGATTAGAGATAAAAATCTGTCGCGTGATCACGCTTCATGCACGTGTAAAACAGAGTACCGTCATACAGCGTCAAACGGTTTCCCATTGAGTACCGTGATTGAGCTACGGTGTGCTAAAGCACCTTTCTAGTTTTTCTTGGTACCACTATCGTGTAGCCGACCGGACATCGTACTGTGAAAACTGTAACGGTTTGCTAGAATTCTTTATTAACCTTATAATCGACCCAAAATTTCCAGGGAGCAGCTGGGTTGTTGCCGGTCATTGAGCGTCGCCGCAGTCCTGGCGGCACGCGATACTTTCCGCGAAATCGACAACACCAGGGCCTTAATCTCTTTGGCACTTATTGTAAATTTAATATTACGATTTTATTTTTTCAAGTATGAAAATGCGGACAAAGCAACAATAGGTGTCGACTCCAATCCTGCACGTTTCGAGAACATTCGATTTGAATGCCGCGGGGGGTGTATTTAATTTTTTTATTATTATTATTCGCATCGAACGAGTGGACGTGAACGGGGGGAGGGGGGGGGGGAGAGTTTATCGGTGCGACTTGCATGACGAGTTTCATAAACGAACGTTTCGTAAGGCTATGAAATTTCTAAATGCACAATACGCACGTGGGCCCCTCGAAAGAATTGGAACTTATGTCGATAAATGGGAAAAAAAAAATACAATAAAAGGTCCGACTACAATATTGCGAGCTTCTGCGAAGGGTATTAGGGCATTAGGAAGGTTACGAAGAATCACGAGGAATGTTTTGTCCATGGCATGTGCTAGGAAACTCTTCGGTGCAGGCTGCGATGATAAGTGACTGACAACAAGGCGCCTCGTGCACCGCCGGGCGCTGAATGGGATATGACGTGCGTGTACTATTTTGTGGAAAATACACATACGCGTATTTTCAACAAAATCCACCATTTATTTTCTTCTTTTAGATACCATTACTGTCAAGCTCCAATCATCCTATACTAAAGTGCGTCGTGACCACAGCTTAAAAGTAAATCCCCTATTTGCAAGAACCATATTCGCAAGATTGGTATTCGCTCCCTGAAACAATTGTATTAGAAACTAACCAGGATAAATTCAGTGATCTTTGCGAGGCACACCTCAAAATTGCTTTTCAGTATTCAAAATGTTTAATCGGTTACATTTACTCTTTACCCGTATTCTATATTTTGTGCGTAACGTGTATATTGTTCATAATTAACCAAACTCTTATTAGGCATCTCTCACTGTGTAACTATGCTTACTATACTTCGTCTCAGCTCGAGTCCAGACGCAGCCGAAGATACGAGCTAGTGTGACAAATTTGAAGCGTCAAAAGCGCAAGTCACTGGGCCTTTTTTGTTTATGATTGATTCAACGATGATAAAACATGTACATAAACATGATAGACACCGTGATAGTGCGCATTTAAAGCTGTCTGATTGGTTCCCATCAGCTCGTAGCGTCGGCTGAATCTGGACTTGAGGTGAAACGAAGCATATATCCCCGTCATGTAATGCACTTCACATGAAGTGTCTTTGCGTATTAATAAAATGAACTGAACTGAAACCCTTCGTAGGCTGCCTAGGCAACGCTGAAAAGGCTCGTAGTTTGTTACGGAGAAACGGTAAAAAACCTGTAGAGTTTGCACAAAACTTTCACAGATTAGGAAGAAACAACGGAAACGCAAAGTAGCCGACTGAAGTTTTAATATAAAATATTCCACCCGTACCCCGAAATAACATACGGCATGTATTTATCAAATGTATTTTCGTACGTAGAGATCCTTCTCTCCCACTCCTTCCCAGCTTAGTAAGGCAAAACGCCACCGATTCGCAATTATAACGTATATGATTACGTTATTGCGCCTGATACTTTCGACCAGCAACATTGGTTCTGAGGGACCGCGAAGGAATGGGTTGTCATTTTAGTCACTGTAAAAATCAAGATCAAGATGGCAGTTTGCAAGACGTCTGCTCCACCGGGACTTCAAAGTACAGAACCGCGGACGTCTTTTTCTTTTTTCACACCTAAATATACATAAAAATATAAAATATCTCGGACCATCTAATGTTAAACAAAAACGCAAGCAACATGCATAGTGTCACCACCTGCAGTTACAGCTTAACGATATATCAGTAAAGCACCTGCACTGTCTCATATGGAATTGAAATACATATTTCTATAGGCAAATAGCACAACTATCAAACTTTTAAATTACTTATATCGTACTAGGAACTGGCCGCATGGCATCAGTAGATGGGTCCATTCCCTGCTGTGCCATACTCTACTTCTGCCATCAACCCCTGACATTTGGATGTATGCCAAACAAAACAATAAATAAAATTGTTTTGTTTATTTGAAACGTATTTTAATATATACACCCTCACCATCTTGACCTCAGGTCATTTTTTATGTACGTAGGTGTGTGTGTGTGGGTGTGTGTGTGCGTGCGTGCGTGCTTGCGTGCGTGCGTGCGTGTGGGGGGGCATAGGATAGAATATAGGGGAAGTTGAAAGTCTTAAAAGTTGTTTCGAATGCTAGTTTCCCGAATAAATTTTAGGAGAAAGCCGAATACCATCTTCCTTTGCTGAGCTTCGCCCTCTGGCCTTATCCACTCTGATAGGGTCTTGGAGCAATGCCGAGCGGGAAGGTCACATGTTATGGTTAGTCGTGTTCGTGTAGTAGCGGGACATCTCCAAAGGAGATGCTCTGTGGTGGCTAAGTCCCCGGTACCGCATCGAGTGCAGTTACCGGTAATCACAGGTCCTGGTTTGTCTGGGTGTCGGATCCACCTTACACTGTCCAGCTTAGCTTGCAGGGCTGGGTTTAATACCGTGTTCTTGCGGATGCGGCGGACTATAATGCGGTCACCCCGGACTGTATTCGGCTGGTAGTTCAGCTTACGCGTCTTGAGGTATCAGGTCTGCCACAACCTTGCGCCGCCTCATCCGTCCCACGGACAGGAACTCGTCGGAATTGAAGGGGAGGACATCATTATCGCCTTCTTGACTTGGTTCCTGGCGATCCTGGTCTGGATGCGCGGGCTCGGTTTCCAATGCCGTTCTGGCTGCATGCCGGCCGCTTCGTCACCGTTGATGGCGGAGTGTTCCGGCACCCATCCGATTCGTAGGATACGCCCTTTATATGCAAGTTGCTGGCCTAGTTCTCTCAACTCCCAGACGATATATTAGTATGTTCCGACTCTCTCGCATCCTGCGTGAGCCTCCCTGCTGTCCGTGAAGACCCACACGTATATGTAGAGGGCTTGCGTCTTGCTGCGCTATGTTGCTGCGTGTTTGGCTCTTGCAAGTATAGCTTCAAGCTCCGCTTCCTTGAGGCTATAGGTTCCCCTTGGAGCGCGTTGTTGCGCGCAGTCTCGTCGTTGAGTGTGAACCATCCAATGGATCCTTGCCATTTCCGCTCAGTGCTGCATTTAAGTATACGTAGTTGGTGAACTCCCTGCTGTATCCCCGGACGAAGTCGTTGTGTTCCGTGGCTCTTTCAACTCATCGCATTTCGTGGTTCTTTCCCATGTTGCGATCAGTGGGGCAAATCTGGTAAGTTGAATTGTCGTCTCTTTGAGGCATCTGTGTGGGGCGTCGGGAAATAATTTGTTGTGTATCCAATGTGCCGTAGTATGGCTCTTCCTGGTTCTGTGGTCTTGAGCCGGTCTAGTTGTGCCTCCCTGAGTGCATCCTACGTTCCTTGAGAGTGTTGAGCCTGGAATCTATGTGTGGGTCTTCGATTTTTGCGAATCTTGGAAGTCCACTGATTGTTATCATGGCTTCTCTGTTGAGTCGTTCCAGTTTCAGTGTTTGTGTGTTGGGTGAGTCCATTATAGTTGCATCCTTTGATAACTTTCGAAGCTAGGAGTGCAAGAGCAAGTGTGCGTGTTACTTTTTCCGTGGCGCCCCATTTTGTAGTGGCTACTCTCCTGATTAAGTGCAGGGTGTTCTTCCACGTTAGCTACTCCCTGCATTTATGTATGGAGTGTTGCGTCTTGATCGAGAAATAGTCTGAGGATTCTCATACTTTCTATCCTCTGTATTTCTTGTCCCTTCATGGTAGGCGCATGTTCTCGTTTTCGCTCTTAGCTAGCATGTGTCGGTTCTCAAACACGATTTTGCGGTGCTACCGTCATGCCAATCTAGGAACTCGATGATGGTGTCCATTGCCTCGTGTAGGATCTCTTCTTGTCTTCCGATCGCTCCGCCTATGGTCCATATCATAATATCATCAGCATGGATGGCGAAGCCGTGACCTTGGATCCGGGCCAAGCGGGGCGGGAGGTCGGCCATGACTAGGTTGAATAATGTTGGTGCCAGAGGACTGCGCCTTGAGGCACTCCGACCTTGTTGGGTGTTTCTGGGCCCTCGGTGCTTCACACTTTGACTGTGTATTTCCGTCCCTCTAGAAATTATTTGATGAAGTTGAGGGGTGCTCCTTGGATGCCATGAACGATTGAACTGTCGATGATTGACATATATATGGCACGGGGTCAAACGTCTTTTTGACGTCTATTGCTACTACGATGCGTGGATCCATCTTGGAGGGTGTCTCCAGCATGTCTGTGTATATCATCAAAAGGCTATTCTGGGTCTCGAGGTGTCTTCTGAAGCCTGTTTGTATGTAGTTGAACGTGCTGTTGTTTTCTAGTCTAGGTTGCATTCTATATAGCACCATTCTCTCCATGAGTCTGCATACATTGGAAATCCGTGAATTTGGTCTCATGTTAGCGAGCGTCGTTTCAGGCTTGCCTGGTTTAAGGATGGGATGACCCAGGACGTTTTCTACTCTGCCGGAACCGCACCTGAACACCAGACTTGATTGATCCACGTCAGGAGCTCAGCTGAATGTCGATCTCTCAAGTTCCTAAGGAGGGCGTATGTAATGCCATCAGGGCCTGGTTTGTTGTCAAATCGCTCAAATAAAACGTGCTGTCATTGCATCGCTAAGGCTATACTAATCCCAGCATTTGCGTTCTCCATATGTATAATATTTATGTCGAAATACTTTTAAAAAAATGTGTAAACCTACACATGAGACCAATTAACTGACGAAGTTGTCGATTAAAGGTGAAAGGTTAAAAACTGGTAATCGGTGATCATCGATGCTTATTTCGTTCATTTATTTACAAAATATCTACAGAGCCTCGAGAGCATACTTTTCATGGAGGGGGCTTGGGGGGAAGGGGGGGGGGGGCAGAAAATAACACGGTTGAGTAACACATTAATATGCACAAATACACAAACGATAAAAAAAAATAATACACCGTTGTCTGCAATTCTCAGTTCCTGATGCAGCAGGTTCCAGTCTCCGATTGGTTTCAAGAAAAAGGAATTACAACAACTGTGTGTTTTATTAGGATATTCAAGAGCCTCTCTACCGTTGTCAAACCGTCTGAAACTTACGTTGGGTCCCAGAGATACCTGTTTATATAGACATCAGCCATATTACAAGAAATGTTATTAAATCTTAAATCGTAATTTATCTCGTTAAATGTTAAATATTTCGCTACACAGCATGACCTTTATCTGAAGAATACTAACATAGGTATCACAGTTGTTGCTAACCAATCGAGCCATTTGGTTTATAAGGTTTCCTAGTCTTTTATTGGTACAGCCTTAGTAAGGCTCCCAGATAGAGCACGCATAATCACACATCGACCTAACATGTTAAAAAAGTGTTGTGCCTTCACATGTCACGACGCATCGCCCAGGGCTCTCCTCAAAATGGCATACCGTGATGCATCTTTAAAACTTCTAAGAATAAGGGTACCAAATAAAGCTGTTAGATTCATCTTTAACACGTATGGGAGGACATCAGTTACAGATCTAGTCCAGAGAGCTGACCTTCCATTACTGGCGGAAAGAAATCGAGTATGCAGACTAAAATTACTACACCAAAAATGTATGGCCATTAGAAAAATTAATCGCGATAATTATATAACTTTTTCTGAGGGCTATTCCACGAGACAAAGGCATAGATTCTCCACAGTCAATTTAAGTATCGCAAAAATTGTTTTAAATTTTCATTTTTTTCCACGAATGGTGGTGCAGTGGAACTTTCCTCCTAGTGACAAGGTTGAACAGGAGGCTCTAGACATCTTTATTGCGCGTCTTATTTTAACTGTTTGTATTTCCCCCCAGTTTTCTACAAAGACTGTTCTTCTGTCCGGTATCATTCTTTGCGAATTGATACTATTTTTGATGTTGTATACCCACCTGCTAAAATCTCCTTGTGAGATTAGCAGTATCACTGAATAAATAAATAATAAAAGGTAAAGCATTTTTTAGCCTTACTATGTAATCAATATGTGTATTTAATTAAGTGAATTGGTGCAACGAACTGCTGTGTATTTCGACTCAAAGATACTGCTTTTCATTGGTTCATAATGACATTTTTCGTCCGAAAATTGTAACGTTAAGTACGTGTGACCCTAAAAAGTCGGCCATAGGACCTTTCCTCTCGTTCAGCAGCAGCTGCAAATGTAGTTTAGACCAAGAAGCAGGTTACGAGGAAATTATACAATCATGAATCACAGTGCTACATCATGCGATTGTAGTGATACTCAGGTCTAATAAAACACATAAATGAACTCCGCATAAAACCAATTAATTTTTTACATCTTTTTCTTTTTTTACAAGAGCGGCGAACAGCAGGCTAACCACATTCAGCAGCGCAAGCATAGGCTACTTGTGGGGAGTGCCCTAGCATATATACAGGAACGATCTACAGGTTCGGCCTTGTCGATGTATGCGAAGCGAAGTATTCCACAGGGATGCAAAACATCTCGGCAGGAATAAAAGTTTGTTGGTCGCGAGATTGGACCGCCACGTACACATCGATAAAAAGTGGAACTATACTATATGTTTTGCGTCGGCTTGGAACACAAAAAAGCGCACAAGGACCAGTTCTTCGAAGGCGCTTGTCTGCGTACGGAAAGCTCGTGCGGTAAGATCAGATTCAAAGACTAAGAGCTCGCCCTCCTAGCCTTTCCTCCATGTGAGGTCGACAACGTGGATAAGCCCGTTACTGAACTGCTTTCGTAGCACGAGGTAATCACCCATTACACGTAAAGAACGCGGAATCAAGAAAAACACGTGTTCACACCTGTGGCAATCGTGGTTAATAGCTAGTCAAAAGCTGAAGGAGGGCTTCGACTCTCCCGTATAAACGCAGATGCAATCATCGAACAGCCAGTGCCTTAAGCTGTTAGGTGGCGCCATTTCACCCGAGAATCTGAGTATTTTTTTTATTTATTCGACTTTTCTGGTGCTCCTAAACAGCCCGTGGGACTATGAAAGGGTGCAGCGATTGTCAGACACATATCGCATTGCTGCAGAACGTTTGTTGGAGAAGCAATAAAGCCATTCTAAATGAAGAAACGATTGGACACAACGTAGTCGAAAAAAGAAAAAAAGAAAGACATTTACAAATCTCTGTAATGCACAATTAGAGCGCAGCTCTTGAGGAGGAGGGGAGGGTACGGAGGGGAGGGTATGCCCCAAAGCGCTCTTTCCTCCTCCTCCTTAACCCGCTAAACTTGGCGGTGACAATTTCCCCGCTAAATAAGTTTCCGCCAACACCAAATAAGTTTCCCTACTAAATTTATCGGAGAAAATGACGTCACATGACTTCGGGTCACACCACCCATGAACAAATTCAGTTTCTCCGCTAGATTTAGCGGAGAAATTGACGTCACGTGATGTCAACACCAATTCAATTTCCCGCTAAATATAGCGGGGCGGTTACGTCGACGCCGACGCCGACGGCGACGCCGCGAAACCCGGAAACGCGTGCTTAAAGGCGGCGCTCAAAAAAGAAAAAAAAAAAAAAAAGAAAAAAAGAAAAAAAAAAGGTTATTACTGGCAGCGTTTGCGAAGTATGTTTAAAAAATATGTAGTCGTGTCCGATCGCGCCGCTTAATTAAATGTGCCATAACAAAAAAAAAAAAAAATAAAAAACTGCAAACTTGAGAAATTCTTTTAGACGACCGCATTAGAGCACATCCACGTGCGCTCTGATGGGCGCCACACTCCCTCCTCCTCGTCCTCTCGCCTCCGTCCTGGCCGCACAGAAGCACCCAGAGGCGACAAAAAGAGCTACAGAGCCGGCGGCCCAACCAACAACCCCCCACCACCAGTTTTAGAAGAAAACAAGTAGATAGGTATATCATCTTGCACGCGCGCTCGCACACACGACCACTGCACCTCAAAGTAAAAGGGATAAAAGGAACGGCATGCCGCAATGCTGAAAACAGCCTTCCCTTTCGCCCTCTACCCGAGAGAAGTGTGGCGCAAGAAGAAGCAAAGCGGGCAAACGCAGCGTCAAAGGAAAGGGCGAGAGAGCTGCTTATGGAAATGAGTGTCTGGGTCGATTCAGCATGCCCAAACCGAAGCTGGTAACACGAGGAGCGGCGCATGCAAATGCATCCGGCCAGGTAAGCAGCCGCCGCTCCTGCCAAGGGAAAGGGGGGGAGGGGGGGGGGGGGGGTCGCAGGGAGGGATCACGAGGCCCCAGATGCACGCGGGCCTCCCTATTTACCCGAGCGCGGCGGCCACAAATAAACAAGCAGCCCTCGGAGCACTCCACCCGCTGCGTGGCGGCTTGAGTTACCGGGGGCCCGGCCGGCGTAGGAGCGGGGGCTCCTTGCAAAGAACCGACGTGAGAGGAGGAGAGGCCGGGAGAATCCTAGCTTCTTCCAAACAAGGGCGCAAAAGAGCTTCGGGTCGATGATGGAAGTTTCGTATGCAAATTAAGCCTCCTCCGTGTCCATCCCATTCGTAGTTCTCGAGTTGCGTTTGATCGAGATCTTCGATCTAGATCTCCTTTCGGTTTGAAGGCTGCTCCGTACGCTTGGAGCGTGGCGGTGGCCCGGAGCCTGTCATCGCGCGGAACAGTGGAGCTATGTGTACCGGAATGGGGGAGTGTTGCGAGCATTGCCAGTATACGCAGAGGCGCTCGGTATAGACGGCCAGCGTACAAAACGATTGGGACGCCACTTTCTGCATCTCCTAGGCAGTAATGGCGCGTTTACACTTGCGGATTCGCGGGCTGGATCCGCGCAGGCGGACAAGTGGATTTTTGGAGCCGGTTGGCGAAATCGACTCGTCGCTGGCGGAAAATCTGGATGAGTCCGGGACCCGCGTCTAGATTTTCCGCCAGCGAAAAGTCGATTTTGCCACCGGGCTCAAAAATCAACAGTCTCGCCAGCGCGGACCCGCCCGCGAATCCGCAAGTGTAAACGCGCCATAAGAAGTCATCGGATCATATCGAATATCACCATCCGTGCCGTATAACGGCACGAAAGACGACTTTCACCGCTGCTATACTCCAAATTTTAACTTAGATTGTGTTATATGGCTGCTGGCACCTTAACCGTTTTCGTTTTCCCACTCTAGCGACGGAAGGAGAAAACGCCAGTGCCAGCCAAACGCTGAATAGAACAAGAGTGCCATCCGGGCGTCTTGCTCGAGTAGATCCAAGTTACTTCCGCAGGTCACATCACGTGATCAAAGATACAGCGAGGCCAGCGACACGTCCTACTCCATAGTACGCGCTAAATACGGAGCTCCGGCAATACCACAAGACTAAACCTCCCCCCCCCCCCCCCTACCCTCGCCTCAATAAGTCACCAGTAGTGTATCCAGGCAGCGACACATAGCCTGCGTCAGCGTCGCCGCCAGCGACGTCTGACGCAGGCTATGTCGACGCCAGCGTCGACGCCAGGACGGGCGCGTTTGCCGCTTTGCGGCGACTCTCGTCAAGTTTCGGCGTGTTTGCCGCTTGTGGGAACGGTCGGGGGGTCCACTAACGATTAGGTCATGCGAAGGCCTCGACTTGTAGGTCGTACTGGCTCCGGGCTTTCAACGTTCCCGCAAAGCGCTCGCGCTCTTTTTTTTTTTATTACTTTGGTGCGTTTTTTGGACAGGGCCGTCCACGAGGAAGCCGCACCGCTACGCGACTTTTTTCATCTTCTCCGTTTTGATATGCCTCGTTGCCCGGAGTTACAGTGCCGGAGTTGTCGATGTTGCAGAAACGGCGAGCGCTGGAATCGCATCTATAGCTGGACGCTGCATCACATTCTGTGTTACCACTGCCTTTGCCACAATAGTAGGGAAAAAGGGGCCATTTTTTTTCTCTTCACTTACGGATCCAGATTGTCAGCGTGCAAAGTCGTGTTTTTACATCGGTGTACCGAAAAGCCTTACGTTCGAAAACTCTCCGTCACAACAACGATATAACAAAGATTATGCTTCGTATCACCGTAAACCGGGGCATACCTATGGCATAACCTGGTTTACGCAGCGAAAACTGGCGCGGCCTGGCGGCCGAATTGTAAATCAGACGAAAGGGGATTAAACGCAAGCCGCTGAAGTTGCGAATACGGGAAAGTCTGGTCCTTCGCCTCGAAAATAAAACATTGTTCCTAACCGAAGAGAGAGAGAGAGAGAGAGAAGCAAACGGTAGACGCGAATCCTCGATACTGTACTTCACCTTACGACGAACCGCAGTGGACGCTAAGAGCCATCGGAGCCAAGCCAATGCTTTTCGAGTGCCACGTAACCTTCGGGAGGGGCGCAGCAAAGCACTCGGCGCGTAGTCACCTGATACCATTGCAAGTTGCAACCCTAGGATGGCTCGTACCGTCCGCGGCGGCCCATTGTAAAAAAAAAAAAAAAAAAAAATTGGCAACGACACCTAAGACTGCTGACGTGTAGGAACGCGATAGCATTCGTACACGCAGCGCATTCCTAGAAGCAGCGCGCCACGTCTTCCTTTTTTCACACGGCGCTCCGGCAGCGACATCACGCTCCCCCACTGCGCAGGCGCGGCGAACCCCGCCGGCTCCACGACGGCTTCCCTCCCTGACGAAGCATCCGCGTTGCCGTGCTTTTCTCTGTGTTTTATTTCTGAGGCGCGTCCGCATTGACCTTGAGCGCCCCCGCAGGCTTCCGTGACGAATCATCTGCGTTGCTGTGCTTTTCTTTGAGTTTTATTTCTGAGGCGCGCAATTGGTGACGTATTGGTGTGACCATCTTTCGGGCACAACGCCGCCGCTTTTTCGCGTAATAGGACAAGTAAGGCTTTCGCGTTAAAGGGACCATGAAATGACATTTTTGCTTTTACCAAAAACTTTTACATTAAACCTTCAATGTTCACTGAACGCCGAACAGGCATTCGTTTTCGTTTCGGTTTATTAACTTCTACACAAAAAATTAATGAAATATCGAGTTTTTCTTTCTCTCCAACTCACCGCAAAACAAGCCGCGGCGTAATTTTGACGGTCATGACGTACCCTGGCACTGGAACCGGAAGTTCTCTCGGCAGTAAGAGAATGGGAGCGTTAGCGGCGAGCTGGCGGTGTGCCGGAAGGTTTTACCACAAGGTTTTACTGCGCTGATGGCGCCGATGCCACCGACATATTTTCTGAAACGGCGTCTCTCATCACCGCGATAGCCATGGACACATCGCAGCTTAGCGAAATTCAACTAAATATGTTGCGCTACAGCGACAGCATGGGAGGTCCCATACGCCGGTACGCCTGTTCGAAAGTGCGTTGAGTCTTCCGACGAAGACTCCGGTTCCTCGTCGGAGTCGGACGACAAAAAGCGGCAACTCCAATGTACGGAATGTTGCGAGCTTGCACGGATGACCTTAGACCCGGGGTCCCTCAAACCGATGAGCCTGCACCAAGTGCTTCGACATGGTTCCTCGAGTGGCAAGCGGTGAAACTGCAGCCGTTTCTTTTTAAGCTCCGGACTGCACAACCTGTAATTCGGGAACTTGCAACGAGCGCGTTAGCTACGACTGCGTCCGTTCTGACCGGAGCGACCGGAACAACCGCTCTGCGCCGCGCGTACACACTCCTGCAACCACTGCAACAAGCGCAGCAGGTCGTCAGCACGACGGCCGCTTCTCCGCCGCCGCTAGCTGTTTCCGTGGTGCGTCTAAAAAGAAAAGGGCGCGCTGCATGCCACTCGCTGGCGTAGCAGAAAATGGACAGAGTATTCTATGGGCTCGAGCTTTATTCATTTTTATTTTGTCAGGATAGGCTCGCAGGGCAGAGTGAATGAAAAAAGAAAAGAAACAAATGGCAGTACGCCGTCTTGGACGATCACGACTTTAACACACGGCTTTACCGATAGTACAAATTTCGCCACACGCCTTTTCTACGATTGCGAAAGACGATGTAATCTTAGCAGCGATATAGCAACGTAGATATTGATTTCGAGATCACATAGACGTTGCGAGAGTTTAGAAATGCTAACAGTAATCACTTTTCTCGGGTAATGAAATCACGTCAAAATTCGCATCCTTCATAAAAGTCTTTAAATACACTACGCCCCAGTAATACCTTGAACTTGAGCACACGCATGGAATGTGCAGAATCAGCAATCCGGGCAATGTTCGAGGACACAAATACTAAGAAAGCACAACCGTAGTCGAAGTAAACAAAGACGACGGCACAAGCGTTTCTGCTGTCTTCGGGGTGCCGCCACAACATCGCCGCACGAGTAGATGGACCTTCCCTTCTAGAATGTGCTGCGTTATCATCGCGACACGCGACGACAATTCAGTTAAGGATAGCGCTCAACGCGGAACGATGAGCTTCCACCATGTCGACCACGTCGATCATCACCGCCGACGCCATGTTTTTCAGCAGACAGGCGCCTCTGCGCAGGCGCAGTCTGATATTTCTCTTGCTTCGTTCACCACACGATAGATGGCGCATGGCTCCGAGCATTATACAATTTGTCAATTTCCGTCACATCGCTAATTATGCTACAAAATGTGGATCAGAATATTCTTCAACAAAACTTCTAAGAAACATTCGCCGGCTATTTATTGCTTATGATCGCGGTGCTGGTGAGGTAGGCTCTTATCCAATAGGTGACGTGGATTTGGCTGACGTGCTTTGGCACCGCGGATGCACTCTAAAAAAAATCCCCTGCGTCTACTTGCCCGCACAACATTTGGAGAGCCAATCACCGCAACTTACGGAGGCAGCTCAGCGTATGACGATGCCGAAACATATGTTTAGACCAAAAAATGCAGCCTGAGTTGTGACATTAAGCAATGCAAAACGTCACTCTTGCATTGCTTAATGTCACAACCGAGACTGCGTTTTTTTTTTATCTGAACATATGTTTCGGCATTGTCATTCGCTGAGCTACCTCCGTAAGTTGCGGTGATTGGTTCTCCGAGTGTTGTGCGGGAAAGTAGACGCACAGGCTTTTTTAGAGTGTGAATCGCAGTGAAAAGGCAGAGAGCTTTTGAAACAAAGAAGATTAAACGAGTCCGCTTTTCTTTTAAAACTTCTATAGCCAAAACATTTTTTTTGGCTCTCTATGTTTGTGTTTTGGTTTTCTTTTCACCCCTTTACGATGTGCGGTGGATGAAATTCGATTTCAAAATAGTTTCATGGTTCATTTCATAAAATATTAAGGCTCCAATCCACGCTGTGATGGTGGTTGGACAGCGAAGCTGTGGTATTATCACCTCCAACGATTGCCCACTGCACTATAGACCTTTTTATGGCAAACGTCACCAGGTGGTAATCCAGTCTTTGACGTGACAGAGAACTTCCAGTTTATCAAAAGAATGAACGAGGCCACCTTAAAACCGCTTCTTGAAATGTAGAAGAAACGTTTAACTACCAATTCTCCAGGTGAACGCCAAAAGAACGAAGGAGTGTGAGATCTGTTAAAATGTTTCGAGTATTCTTGTACACCAACTTGCCTCCTCCAAAATGTAATATCATACAGCCGAAGGCTCTCGTTAAATCTCAAACTTTGTTGTCTGTGTAGCATTTATGCTTTCTAGCAATGGTGACATAAGCAAGCTCATCAGGCTTGCAAAGACGGTACGACCGGAAGTCGCTTGGGACGCAAGTGACAGTTCATGTTTGTAAACAGCAAAAGGGTCTATATCAGATGATTGACGAAAGAAACGTAAATGGACTGTACCAAAACCTTTTTATATATGAAAGTCTTCGTACGCTGCCGTTGCCGCGGTAGCTTATGCGACTCCAATTTTTACCGACAAACGCATGCGGGGAGCGCTACGTCATTCGCATTGTTATCGGGGCTAGTGACGTCACTCTACACTTCGTACGTTGCCGTTACCGCGGCAGCTTATGCAACAACAATCTTTACCGAGAAACGCATGCGGGGAGTGCTACGTGTTTATCATCGTTCGCGCGCGCTTTAAAAGACATCACGTGGTTTTGACACTTGTTTTGTGGTTTTCTTATTAAAACAAGTGTCAAATCCACATGATAAATGATAAGGCGTGCGCGAACGATGATAAGGCGCGCGTGTAAGTTTTTTGTCGACGGACACAAAAAAATCCCACCTGCGAGTCATATACAGCTTCGCTGTAAAACGGAGTACAGTGCCGGCAGTGGTCATTTTTGGACACACACCTCGCCGCGCCGCCAAATTTGTTTCGAAACACGGTTCGGAGTTTCTGCCGCTGCTGTGCGTGGCGCTAGTATCGAGGGGTGGGTCTTCTCGTACGCCATCGGCTTTTCCCCTCTCTTTTACGGCGGTGACCTCTCTTGCCAGCACGCACCTGCCGGGATTCCCCATTATGAGGACGCAATGACAAACAATCATCGCCAGGTCAACCATTCTTAAAACCCTACGTTAAACCCATCGCCTTCAGTCCCTACCCGAAAAGAGAGCAGCAAACGTACACGAGCCGATGGGGCCAATCAATAGGCGCCAAAAGCTTAAACGTTTCGGCGTTCGTCGTCTTTCTGCGCCTGTGTCACCGCCGGCTAATCCAACAAGAGCAGATAGGGCTCCGTGATCTTCCGCATTTAGTCTGTGCGAATCTGTTTGTATTATGTGTTCGAGCCCTCAATTGACTGCGCGCCCCCCTTTACCAACACCGTCTAGAATAATCAAAGCCCATGCACTATAACCTATAGACGTCATCAAAGTGAAATCGAGCGGAGACACAAATCGGACAGAGCGCTGTGTTAGTGTTCAGCTGGGCCACGTGTACAATCAACGCGTCGAAGAACTCTCAGCGTCGGGCTCGGGCCCAATTGCTCAGTTGGCACCATCCAAGTGTGATGACATTACGCGGAGGTAGGTGTTGTTCAGGGGCTTCGATTATTTCAGGTGGTGTTGGCTCTACGCGACTGCGAGTAAGGCATCTGATCGCCGCCATGTACCCGCTCCTCTGAGCAAGGACGTGCTATTGAAAGCCTGCCAAAGCTACCTTCACGCGAGCCCTGCAAGCTGTTGCACGCATGGGGCACTAGCCGGGCGCTTGCAACTGTGTATAGTACACGCAAATCAACAAAAGCGACGCCACTCCTTAACCCCTCATTCAACTTTCCAATGCTTGAAGTCCAGGCGAAATATGCAAAGCCACTGGTCTGTGCAAGCACGAGTGGCGCACGATATGTCCCAGAAGAAAGCCATTGGGCATAGTACCAGCACAATTCGCGGATCAATGTGAGAGAACGAGGAAGGCAATTATTGGCACTGTCGATGTGGAATCTCAGCTCGATCGATACATCCCCCATTCTAGTACACCGTTCAACGCAGCCGCAGCGTTTTCGAAAAAAAAGAAAAAAAGTTTGCGGTTACAAATTTTTTTACCTCACTGGTAGGTAATTTGCGACTCGCCTTTAAATACTTTTTTTTTTTTTCCACAGGGGTTGGTGTTTTTGGGCAAAACCTAATTTAAACTGACCGCGGATTGGATAAAATGCTTGTAAAAATGGATTCAACTACAAATACACAACGCGCAGGTATACAGAATCAGGAAGGACAATACATGTTCGGTACATAAATTCAGTCCAAGCTTATATGTAAATGTTCCATCAAACATCGACCAGCAAGCACTTAAGCGAGAAACGGTTTAAAGAATATGTCGTTAACGCGACGCCTGTCGTATAAACGACACACTAACGACAGTTTCGAAATTCGCAAAGAAAAATAAACGCAACCCCAAGCAAAACTTCAATAGGACTACCCTGCCCGCGGGCTCTCTGTTCCTCTCTTATTCCTTTTTTTTTTAATTTTATACTTATTGTGTACAAACCGTAGCATCGTATTGTAGTTATTATAGCAGAATTGTAGTTAATTACATACAACTGTATTTAAAATACAAATTTTCAGTATTTCAGTACAATCTACAAATATATTTCTTAGTATGTAATATACTACGAAATACTAGAAGTATTTTAAAATGCATGTCAAATACTATTCATCACTGCACCCGATATATGCATCCCGCATAACAATACCACATCCAACTCTATGGCTACTGTAATTCAGGTGCAGGTACGCGCAGACAATGAACCATGTCTAGAAAGCATTTCAAGCGTTTGTATCGTGAATTGTTATGCCCGGAAATAAAAAAAAAAAAAAAAAAAAAATGAGCTGGAATCAAACCCTTTTTTTTTCTCTCCCTCGCACGAACCAAAAGAAAATAAATTTTGTCCACCCTGGTTCAAGAAAACATCGAAGCCCGAAACCTCGCGACTCTAATACTACTACTACCTGTACTAAATCTCATACAGCGTTCCCAAATGAATCCGAGATTCCGTGGATTTTAATGGAATACGCCCCTTATCAACAAGGGTGAATCTGAAGCGCCTGAACCGGCTGAGTGTGAGTGTATGTGTGTGTGTGTGTGTGTGCGGGGGGGGGGGGGGGGGGTTACTGTTGCTGAATGTTTCAGCCCTAAATCTGCAGAAGTTGGCGAAAGCTGTGTTGTCGTCAATTTTTATGTGGACTTACCTGAAATTGACGACAAAACAGCTTTCGCCAACTTCTGCATATGAAGTGGTGACAGGCCGGTGGCAGATTCCACAAATTTTGGTGGAATGCACGTTAAGCATTGTAGCCCCCGTTTGCCCCCGTTTCTTCAGATTTCCCTTGTTGTACAATAAAAACACTGCAGAAAGGCCTCACAGATAAGGCAGCTGCGAAGGACCTGAAAGAAATGTGCAGGCAGCATTGCCAAACTTCGTCAATATTTGCACCCTAAAATATAAATGAGTTAGAATGCCCAATTTCTTCCCGTGTATGACGAGAAACAAAACCCGTGTTATGCCACAAAAAATATAAAAAAGAACCCGAGAACGTTTAACCGTATTTATTGACAATAAACGCCGATACTAAAAACAGAAAAGAAACATACCATAAATGTCCAAAATACGGTATACATGAATACAGGGATGCGAAGAACGCTTTGCTGTGATCCACGTGGAAAATGAACATGATCTGTCCAAACTGCGTTAAGGGTGACGAGAGTTCGTATACGTCTTTGAATTACTCAGAGTGTGCTAGCTGACATAAACGGTCACAGAATCTTCTACATAAAAACGTTAGACATTTGAATAAACACTGGGGCCATTAAATATTTACCTGCATAATCGAAGCCCCTGGCTGGATTTGATAATTTTAACAGAAAAAATACGATGATTGTTAGTTCTTTTCATTTGGTCGGATATCAATCGCTTTCTGTGTGCAGAAATAGAAGACGCGGTGCAGGTGTGCTAATGCCCATAAAAGGTAACTCAAAGTCCGATCAAGTAGAATCATCTTGGAAACACACAAAGGTTTTGGTGGTATATGTGTCTAATCAGGAGGCGTCATTTATCACCTGCGTAATGCATAGGCTGCCCATGGTGCAAACGTATTGTGTTTAGCGATGAATTGACTCAGATGCTAAACAAATTCAACAACAAATATATTTTGTCGTCTCTGGTCACTTGAACATTGATTGATTCAAGGAATGATAACAAGAATGGTGTTTCGCACTACCTGAATTTCTTGCAGGTTACAAATTCGAAAATGTAAAAAAGAAAAACACTAGAGAGAAATGTTTTGTCACCCAAATAACGAATTCTGAATCTACACTTGATTTCAGGGGTAATTAGGCAAAATGTAGTTTATCATATTTTTTCGTAGCTCTAATGGTATTCTGAAGAAACGGAGCATGTTGAATTTGGGTAAGCTAAAAAAATATTGGTAAACTGATAGAAGTATAAAATTGACAGTCTTTGCTGAATTATGATCACTTTACCGTGTACAAGATTGTGTTAACAAAATGATGTGTGTAGACGAACAATGCTGGCAGATAGTAAAACTAAGAAACAGAAAACCAGCAAAAGCACGGGTAAATGCAGTAATAACACTATCTCACAAAAATGCAGGTTATACATAGAATAAATGTAAAGCTAAAGCGCATGATGGTAGTCAGAGAAGAATTTCAAAAGCAGCGTGATAATTTGAGAAAATAAGACTGGTTAAGTGGTGTTATTACACCAATAGATTCGAGAAATTGCAGGGAACACTAAAACATGTGCAAATTAGTCAATCAGATGACGGAATCAAAAAGGAGGTAAAGTATATATGATAGGGTCAACAAAGCTTTTGACAAAACTGTCGTTATTTCCTTGTGCAATCTATTTAAGGATTATTTTGAGCAAAGAATCGTAGATCTGAGAGTGACTGCCGTATGTCAAGGGACAAGTCTAGACGATGTCGACCGTAGTATACATTCGGCATAACGACCCCAGATGACAGAAATGGACCTTAAAGGTATAATAAATAACATTAACAGTGTCAAAACATGTAGGGAACGATCAGATTTTTTTAAGGGAATTCAAAACTAAGTTTCAGGAACCAAAATACATTTTATTAAACATAATTGACGACTATTTCATAACAGAACCAGTTCCCGTAAAGTTAAAGAGGACTGTAGTAAGACCGCTGTATAAAAACAGAAATAACAAAAGGCGTTAGGAATTATAGACCCATTTAATACTACCGGTTATATCGCAAATCCTTGATAAATTCGTGTCCACTACAATGCCTTCCTATTGCGACATATTTGGTTTTTTACATGACTCCCAATACGCATTCCGTAAAAAGAGGGGTACTGAACGTTTGCTGGAAGATTTTTCAGACTACGTAGCGTACAAGCTCGATAGGAATAAATTTATTTTAGCACTGTTTCTAGATTTAGCAAAAGCATTTGAGACTCGATCACAATATATTCTTAACAAAACTAGGTCATATGAGTTTCAAGGGTTCCTTTAGCAAAATATCTAATATATATATATATATATATATATATATATATATATATATATATATAGTACATACCATTATTAAAGGGCTAAAATCGAAACCTTTAAAAGCAATACAGTACCCTTAAACTCTGGAGTACTCCAAGGATCAAAATTAGGACCCCTTGTTTAATATGTATATTTAAATCAAATTGGAGCCCTCCCTTTGCGTCCAACTGTGTCAATATACTAATGATACCGCCGCGGTATTGAGTCACAACAAAGAAACAAGCGCACTTACAGCTTTGCAGAAAAATATTGAAATTTTAAGTAGGGGGGGGGGGGGGACAGGTTTTCGGCCAATAAAGCTAAGTTAATGTGCTGTCACAGTGCGTATAAACGCCTGAACACGACTACTTCCCAATTTCATAATTCGCATAACGTTAAAATCTTTAATTGCGTACCATTTGATTATGTTGCACCAACTAAATATTTGAGGATGCATCTAGATACAAAATTATCTTAATTATTAAAATACGACAACCAACCAATCCCTAAATCAGGCTCCCAACGTTTCGAAACCTGTGCGGTTTCGAAACGTTGTTGATTTCATCAAAACAGTGCTCGCTGTTTATGGGAATTTGTACAGGATGCGTAGTGCAGCAAATGTCTCTCTCAAGAAAAAGGTGTATAATGCGCTGATTGAGCCCATTCTTCGAGATTGTATCTGGTTATATGGCATGTGCTCAAATTGTGAAAAGCTAAAAATAAGCAAAATACTCCACAAAATGGCAAGTAATATCGCCCACGGAAGGATGTGGGATGAGGTTTTAAAAAAATATGAGAACAGTGCGTATTTTGGGGATGCTCATTACACAAAAGTTTAACCGATATGCCATTTTAATAAAACATTACTATAATGAAGATTTATAACAGTGCTTGGAAAACCGCGAACACTTTGGCCTATGGAGACTTTTGTCATCGCAAATGCTTATATAAACTACGGGAGAAGAACTAGGTCATATTATGTTCTGCTTTATTTTATTAGGTTACTGGAAAGGCTTCACCCCCTGGATACGTTAAAGCAAGTGAAATATGAGCTAAGAGAATGGTGACTTCAGTTTGACTTGTAGTTACATGTATGTTGTCTTTTGGTTTCTTAAGTCTTTTTCTTTTAAAAACCTTAGGCGTTTTGATAGTTATCGTCCCTTTAATTTATTGAACAGTCAATCGTTCGCACTACAATATTGACAGCGTTTCGTTCCACGAAGCTTTGAAAAAGAAAAGGTTGATCAATTAGAATACAATTCCGATCCTGTCACCAAAAATATACTCGAACCATATTAACTCAGCAAAAAATAGGGGGGTAAGCAGAAAAAAAGAGAATTTCTAGGCGAAATATCACACTACATACTACAGTTAAGAAACAAACATAAAATAAAATATTTAAATAGGCCACCTAAGAGTAGCAGATATATAAATTATTTATTAATTTAGTGTACCTTGAGGGCCCTCGACAGGCCATTACACAAGAAATGGGCGACACAGGATCTAAAAAAATAAACAGTTAGTAAGGCAAAATACAAAGTGCATTTTCACAAAAAACAAATACATTTTATTAGAAAATACATATGTCAATACAAGTACAAATACAAATGCAAATACTCGGTAAAACACAAGGCAAGTAACAATATATTTAGTGCTCTTCAATAAAAAAATATAGATGTCAATTCATGTACTACCATACAAATACCAGAAAAACAAGATAAGTATATATAAATATCAGAAACTTTAGTCTGATGTTAGGTAGGCAGTTTTATGCTCTTTGAAATTATCGGCGTTTTGTGCAGTGAATATGAGTCTGGCAAGCCGTTTCATTCCGAAATCATTAGAGGGATGCTAGAAACATTATTTCCGATGCCAATTTGGAAATTACTGGCGGACTATATCTAGCCTCATCTCCTTCGGAAATCTTGCTGGCTTGATCGTGTCGTGCACAGTGCTACATTGAGTCAATACGAAACTGTACTACCTAAGCCCCTCCATATAACAGCCTGCGGCTTACAGATTGATCACGAGCACTGCCTCATCCCTCGACTTAGCTCGGGTAGTTATCGAGTCGGCGGATATTCTGGTTAATGTTTGTGACCTCTCGGTTTGTCGAGGAAACACCGAAGTAACCTTTTTGAAAAGCTTGTAGCCGCACGGGTTGTTGAATACTTGAATAAACAAACTAGCTAGGGTGTTCGATGTTCAGTTCGGCTAAAACTCAAGAATAATTTCATGCTAGAAAGCTAAGATTGATATGCTTCTGCATTTTTCATGCTCACATTCACAGTACTATGTGTAATTTTAGGGATTCACATTTCAAAGCTACCTTCAACCAGTAAAAAACGAAAAGAAAAGAGTAATCAGGATAATAGCTATTGCAAAGTTTGATGCGCATACCACAGTTATTTTTTTAAGACCAAGAGATGGTGTATTTTCGCTTTATACGTTTACATTAAAGTGCTGTTATAATGCACAGCATTTTACTAACTAATGTCTATTACCATTAACCAGTGCGGCTTCGCGAATGTCAAGCGAAACGCTTTTTTTCTTTCTTCCTGCTTTTACGCATTGCGGCGCCATCCTGAGTTTTATTTAGGGAAAAGAGGAGGGGGGGGGGGGGAGGGGCTGGCAGCTTGTGCCCCCGACCCCCACCCCCCCTTAAAAAAAAATCCTGTCTACGGGTCTACCATCAAGTATGTTTTCGCCATCGGGCAGAATCACTAGAAATGTCCTGTTAAACAATTCAAAAATTATATGATCTCGCAATGTGTACGGATAACGAAATGATACAGTGCATGGGAACAAAAATAGGGAACGCGTTGAGCAACAACATCAAAGAAAGCAGAAGATTCATTACAACTTTTAAGCAGTTTTATATAAATACTATCATTTGTACGACACAATCATGGGCGCCAGGGAACCCCCGTATTCGCATCCATAATCATGTTTGTTATTGAATGGATTCAAGACTACCAAGTAGGCTACGGATCCGTATTCCCTATGCAGTATTTTTACCATGGTCCAAAAGTGAATAAAATTATTTGATTTTAATTTACGATTAAACTCGCACCATTTACGTGTTGCCAACCCTGACACGTAATTATGATGAGCAACCCCGGCATGTCACAGTCGCCAGAACGTCGTGTTTCTTTTTTAACACGTCGAGCGTGGCGTGAAAAACTGGTACACGCCTTAAATAGTATGATCATAAAAATTAATTCTACAGAGTATTTATGAAAAGTCAGAGCGTACCTTTATAGTCCGTGTAAGGGAACCATGAAATTATTTTCGAGATTTCGGGGATTGGTTTAGGCGCAATCCCCGATGTTCGTAATGTGCAAGAGCTGTATTCATTTCTAGATCAACGAGCTACCTCTTACAGAAAATACCAGAGAACATCGAGCATCGTTAAGGCCCATTAACACAGAAGCGTTTAACCAAATTTCATTACGTTGCCGAGACTTAATCGGACATCCGCGCTTCGTACGCCGCGTGGCCACCAATTGAGTACCTCGGGACGTAGCATACGAAGCACGGATGTCCCTGTAACTAGCAGTCGTATCTCAATTGAACTCAGTCAAATGTAAACAAAAGCTACCGTATCAATGGGCCTTTAATGCTCTCAACCCATGGAAAGGATAAGGTGTCAGGTGTTCTGCCGCCGGCTAGTGCTGCCTTCAGTCACTCGATACCCTCTTAATCTGGTTCCACATAGGTTCCACTTAAATTAACGTTTCGCATATTTTTACTGCAACAAGTCAAATTTTTATGTGCATCGGGTAATATACGTGAAACGCCAGTTCAGTTCGCTTTATATTTTATTTTGTTACGTGGAACCCGTAGGCGTTGTGCGGATCAGACAGTCGTTCCAGTTACCCTGCTTCACTTTAGCGCCAATCTGTTCCAGTAAAGCCTCAAGATAGTGTATTTTCCTGTTCTTTGTATTTTTGTCGCGTTCAAGTTAGAAGTCTTTGGCGGCAAATTCGCGCATGCTGAGCAAAAACGAGAGAAAGAAATCAAGAACAAAGACACAAAATGAGGCGGCCAGCGTTCAGAGAGGCGCCGGCAAGAGCAGCAAAACACACACAAAAAAGGGAGCTTGATGACCATGTCCTTGCTACGACTAAGAAAATAGTTCCAGTGAAGGCCCTTTATGTTGATTGTAGGGACAGAAGAGCGAGAGTAAACAGGCCCTAAAAACACGTTATAATCTTGGTTTGCATCAGCTTTGATTAGGAGTTCCCGTGGCATGGGTCGAAAGCTATGAAAGCGGGCATCGCGCATTGTTACAGGCTGAAGAACCTCCTGCAGTATGCAGCGCGTCGGTGCGCCCGCGCGCCGACAGTTGTGGCGCTTGCGGCCGTTCCGTTTTCTTGATGCGGTGATTACCACGACAGGCGAAACCGTTGACTTTGTATTTGTGCCAGGCGACTGCAGTGCATGATGCGTTCGTGCTGTTCGACGTTGAGTTTTTCTAGCAACTTCACATGTGATCCGAGGTCGCTGAGATCATACAGCACATATGATCTCAGCGATCTTGGATTACATGTTCGGAGTTCCCTGTTCTCATGGTAAGTACCCGCTTTACCCGTCCGAACCCTTTGGCGACGGCTGTTCGGTCTCTTCCTGGCGGTGTCTGTTTACAATCTCCGTGGTGCTTAAACCGCCGTAGGCATGGTTGTGCGCCTTATGATTTCTTCGAGACGCGAAGAGTTCAATCGTACTTCGCAGTTTTATTTGCGTTCAACAAAGGAGTTTAATTTTGGCGTATTTCATTTCATTTCATTTATTCATTTATTTTTCCCTCAGGGCCCGAGGGCATTACAGAGGGGAGTGGGTTACATAATATAAAGTAAATCTAAGATATGCACATGAAACAGAACAAGAAAAATAACAATAGGTTAGTCAAATTCTGGAATATAAATATTGGCAATACAGTTTTTAAACGCCACACCATCGGAGATCGATACCGCAGAGGCTGGAAGGTGGTTCCAGTCAAGAGTGGTGCGAGGTATGAACGAACTATGAAAAGATGTAGTTTTACACGAGGGTACGTCCATTTTATGTTGATGATCGAGACGTGACGAGATGTAAGGTGCAGGCGTTAGTAACCTTTCACGTAGGAAAGGGTTATGATGGTATAGCTTGTGATACAGGCATAAGCGAAAAATTTTTCTGCGCAAAGCAAGCGTTGGCAGTTTTAGGCCCAATTTCATTGATGTTACGCTAGCGATGCGGTGATAATTAGTGAGGATGTAGCGAGCAGAACGGTTTTGGACCGCTTCAACTGCAAGGGTTAGTACGTCAGTACCGGGGTCCCAGATGGAAGAGGCATAATCCAGTTTTGAGCGAACGAGTGTTTTGTAGAGAAGTAATTTTAGCGACACAGGAACTGTTGAAAAATTCCGTTTTAGGAATCCGAGCATGCGGTTAGCATTATTTGTTATGTATTGGATATGAGAATCCCAAGAGAGGGTGGATGAGATATGAACGCCTAGATATTTATAACATGAAACGTGCTCTAAAGAAACATTGTTAAAAAACCGTAACTTGTGCATAACTTACCACAAATCACTTGTGTGCTCCTTTCTTTTTTTGCTGTTGTCATTCTACGCTTGATAGGGTCATTTTAGCAAGTTCCAAGGTTTGCAAACAAGAAAAAAAAAAAAAGCGTTGTCGATACCATTAAAAGACTTGTAGCAAGAAAAGTGTCGAGCATGTGTTTGATGAGCCCAAAACGTAGTGCCGACTTGTCTTTTGATTTTTGATTGCGACGTCAAAGCGGCCAGTGCATATCGGCATTGCGTATTAGGGGGTTTCCTATCGAATAATCTATATCGATTGCGACTTGGTGATACAGTCCGCAATCAACAAGGACAGAGGAGGCAGTACAGGAGGAGCTCAGCGTTCGATTTGTCTACGCCTTCTGCCCTTGTTTACTGCGCACTGTATTACCAAGTTCTAAGAATGTACCAAGTCACCTGCATCGCCACTTTGATTCGATTGCGACGATGAATTTATCGTAATCTATCACCGGAGCCCAAAGGCCAGGTTCGGTATCGAGCCCTGGACGCAGGTAAGTCCGCATTAAAATGCCGGATCAACACTAATTTCAAAACTAAAAATATAAAAATGTAGTCCATGAAGAAAAAAAAAAATTGCCCGATCAGATGAATGAAACATTTCTTCACGCCCAATTTCAGACCCGTACTAGATCTGACATTTTTCATTCCGATCTTGATCGGACATATTTTTACAAACTTGCTTAGAAGAATTGCTTATTTTTTGTATACACTCCCACTGCAATCCGAGCCCCGACCAATAAAATGGTGTTTAACGCGCTTTCTGATACCGCAAAACCACCGAGTAGTGACACAGAAGAAGGCGTCTCGATTGGATCGCTAAGTTTGGCACCGGAACCTCCGCGGTTTCATCTCAAACCTATGACAACTGTACATGAGCTTCGACCCGAGCTTTAGGGCATATGAGTAAAATGACTAATAATATGTCTGACATGCTTGCAGACATGAATTAGCGCTATGGTGTTTATTTTACACGTGCACTCATTCCCTTAGGGAAGTGGTCACGGACCAAAAAGGAAGCAACGTAATATTCTGGGTGTCTTTAAGCCGGGCTTGCAGACCATTAAGAATGTCCCTCTAGCCATCACGTAAAAACAAAACAAAAAAGCTGCAATGAAAACAGTTCTACACCAAAGTTTGTGCTGCTGCCACCTTCACTTTTTGTTGGTACAAGGAGAAAAAAATCTAGAGCTATCCTAATCCTTCATGCAAGTAGAGGAACTGTATTCATTATTACTACCGTTTTTGTTATGTCAAATCTAAAATGGCACTGTAAGAACCACACATATGCCGCAATGGCACCGTTTACAACCTGTCATTGCTGCAATAGTTTGCGATTGTGTCATTTTAGACTTGTCCTACAACACTAACCGGTAAACATTAGGGCTTTAGTCGCCCTAATTTTGTGATGTACAGTGAGCTCTTGATTTCTTCCGACCTGCTCTAAGAGAAAGCGAATACCAGAGCAGCACACCATTTGGTGCAGTCAAAAGTGTTTTCTTAGAGCCTTTTGTTTTTATATGGTGCCTATAATGAAATTTTATACGGGTCCACAAGAATGGCTTCAAATATCTGGAACAAAGGTACGGTAACTACACCAGACATGCTTTGTCTGAAACGCTCTTCCAGATGTCAACACATGAAACACCGTTTCACATAACATTCTTGTTACTGCATGTGGGACAGCTTTTCAGATGTCAACATGTGGAACGCTGTTTTATATACCACCTTCACAATTTATCTGAAACACTGTTCTACGCAAACTAAGAGGTATATGGCACACCGCTCCCCCTAGTTAAGCGGAACTTCTTTTGCAGAAAAAGTTCCAGTTACTAACTGGAACCTAAGTATAGAACGAGATTAAGTGTGTAGTACTGCCATTGTTCATCACAGCCACGAGCCTGGGTTGGCAATGCTCAAAGCACGTGCCGTGCACAGGATACACTCTAAGAAATGCCTGCGCGTCTACTTACCCGCAAAACACTTAAAGAGCCAATCTCTGGGATCTACGAAATCAGCTCAGTGAATGGTGAGGCGCAATATCCGTTCAGATCTAATAATGAAGTCTGCGCTGTGGCATTACGCAATGCAAAACGTCATGCTTGCATTGCGTGATGCCACAGCGCAGACTTAGTTTTGAGGTCTAAACAGTTGTTCCGCCTCATCATTCGCTGATATGATTTCGTAGATCGCAGAGATTGGCTCTTTGAGTGTTTTGGGGGTAAGTAGACGCGCAGGCATTTTTTAGAGTGTATTGTTAGAATTGTGCGATTTCTGTCACCATCCGAATGGCCACAAACGCGAAACGGAATATTCGCTGACGGATCGATCAGTACCGAGCTCAAGCCGACTGGTAACGCTCTGCTCGTGTCTAATCCGTGAGTCGCCTCTTACCGTGACGTGCCTGGAACAGTTGGGTGCCGGGTGGATCGCCATAAAATCAAAAAGCTTTCTAAAAAAAAAAAAAAAAAAAAAAAAAAAAAAAAACTATTTGACTTATATTCCCGGAAGTACGCCGTGGATACTACGCTAGTGGCTCATTAGAGGGCTGGGCACTTGATCGATTAACCTACCGATTAATGAATTACTACTTTAATCGTGATTAATCTTTTAACCGGTTAATCAGCTAAATTTGGACAACAAAAACGTAAAATTTAAACGCTTTCGCCACGCAGATGTGGACGAGTACACCTGTAAGAAGGCAAACTTTAGGTGAAATTTTGACCTAAAGTAAACTGTATGGGCGAGATTGGTAACTCCAAACAAGTGGAGAAGGTTGTACGTGTCCAAGCCAATTCAACGCCCTTCGAGTGTCCGTTTAGCGCAGCAGAGACTATCGTGAACAATCAAAGGAGTTCGCTATTGCCGGAGAATGCCAAGGAACCTCGTTGCTTCAGCGGCTGAAATAATTTGTGAGTGTGGGTGTCTTTTGACCGTTCTCAACTACACATCAAGAGTGATTTAAAATTCAAAAATGTATATTGGACCGTTTATAAAAAAGTAGCATAGGCAAAAAAAAATAAAAAAAACTAAAAAAAAAAAACAAATAATTAATGTGCATGGTAATGAACGATACCGATTAATCGCTTAATTTGTAGGTTAAAGGGTGGCGATTAATCGGATTAAAATGTTTGATCGACGCCCAGCCCTACAATCATTACCCTCAAGTGGTAGTCCTCTTATGTCCCACTATAAGAATCTCAGTTAGTACAATTCAAACCCAATATTCGTTTCATGGTCCTTTAGTGCTACGATAGATTTAGTGGTCTGAACGTTTACGGTACGTAAGCTGAAATTTTATACAACCAAGAAAAAGCCGCTTAAATTGTTTGCCTTGAAAGCTCAAAAGTTATAATCATATATGATTAAACAGATGAGCAATCACTGCAATGGCAGTGACAAAATATGCTTTTGTACTGAAATGATATTATACCCATTTAAGTTAACATTAAAAATTGCACAGGCACAAAGCGAGGGATAACCGCAATCAAGGCGGGTTTCTGATGACGAATAGATTAAAAATTCATACGCTGCGCACCGGTGTGCAATTCGATTTCAGTGAAATACGTCACCAACACGGAAACCTGTACAGCCTTCCTTAGCAAATTATGTTGTACACATACCTCTCCGGTACAATCATCCTAATCTAACGCGTATCGCGAGCACATACCTTGAATAATAATTAGACACGCTTTCAAACGCACTAGATGTACTAAAGCACGTGCCCCTTGTGCTCGCGACTGTCTCATACCGAATACCTTCAAAAAGAGGTAAAATGTAAACATAATTACCCTCACTTATACTAATTAGTTAATTTAAAAAAACGCTAATCACTCAAGTTATGGCGATGGGCCTCTTGAGACGTGACCCCCCGGCGCAGCTCTAGTGCAAGTGCGCGCAAAAACGAGCAACCTCGGCGTCGTGCCGGTCCGCCATTGCCTAAGCTGCTGTCTTAGCCAGACCATTCCGTCTCCCTCCTCCCCCGGCGTCGCCCTCCGCCGGTTCTTTTCTTGCGCTCAAAAAGCGAAATGTATCGATTGCCTTCCTTCGCCTGGACCGTCGCTGGCCACCATTGTTGCTAGCCGCCGACGCTTTTAAACTTTTGAGTAACAACGGCGCGCCCGGAACAACAACCAAAAAGCAGCCGAGAGGAGGCAAGGAGGAAATGAGAAGCCGGAGAGACGACGACGAAGCAGCTGCCCGCATCTCTCCGCTTCGCCCAGTTTTCCTCAGCCTCTCTCAATCCCGCATCCATTTATCCGCTCTCCATCCTCCCGTCCGCATGTCGCCCCCCCCCCCCCCCCCCCCCCTTTCTCGCGCTCTCCTTCGACCTCCTTACCAGATTTCTTTATTTATTTCCGAATAGTTCCTTCACATGGCGCTCGCTCTCCGTTCCACTATTCAAATTCCTTCTCGTTTACTTTTCTTTTTCTTTTTTATTTATTGCAGTGTCGGTGTGGCGCTGCGTGCGCCACACCCGTGCCTAGATACTCACGGAAAAATAATATAAAGAAGAAAAACAAAACACGCTTGATCCGGATGAGAATGAAGAAGTAGCAGAAGAAGAAGGAACAGAGAATGACGATGATGATTACAACAAAAACTAAGTAAAAAAAAACCGGCGAAAATGGAGGAAAGCTGGCTGGAAAAAGAGGGATCCCTTCCCTTCTTCGGCTGCACCTCACCTTCCTCCTTTCCCCACCCTTACCGGATTTCATAAAATTAAAGTCGGCGGCGAGCGCGCGCGAGCGCTCGCGTACGCTTCGTCGCTTGCGCCATCGAGGGAGAGGAGGGTGCTGCTCAAAAATTAAGGAGGAAGGAGGAGAAGGGGAAGGGGCGTGCTACATGCAAATTCCTCGTCACCTTTCGATGAGCCAATGGGAGACCGCCACCGATTTCAGTGCGCTATTTTTTTCGTTCCTTTTTATTCCTCGTCTCCATGCGTTTTTCGTTAGCACGCTCGTGTCCCCCCCCCCCCCCCCCCCTTTCCCCCCTCTGCCTCTCTCCTCTTCAGCCGCCACACTCGCTTTGTCTCCCTTTCTCCTGCGCTCTCTCCCCTGCCACCCCCCTCTCTCTCTCTTTCTCTCTCGTTTTCTCGTGGGCGTATACGTATATCTCCGTTTCTTCTCTGGAAACGTCTTCTACCGCCGATTTTGCGTGCGAGCCCGGGCATTTCTTTTTTACTTTTTTTTTCTCGTCTTCTCCATCGTTTCCTTTAATCTCGTAAAGAAGCTAAGAAAATAAAGTAAGGTGAGAGGGGAAAAAAAAGTAATTTCTATAGCCGCCACCGCTGTCGCCGTGAAAATCAAGAAAAAAAAAAACACACACTAAAGAGACGGAGGAAAGAGACAGGAGGGGGCGGAGTTATTCTGCCCTCGCCCTCTTCTCATTTCCCCCTTTCCCTATTATTTACAAATACACAAGTGTATGTAAGACCGGGGAGAAGGCGCGGGTCTAAGACTAGTTAGGGGAGGAAAAAAAGTGTTTAGTCGTAAAAATAAAAAAAAAAAATAAAAAAAAGCAAAAACAAAATCGTGCGCGAGTCCGAGGGACGTCGATCGATTTGAAGCGATGGCGCAAGAGGGAGGAAAGACAGTCGAAAAAGAAAGGGGATAGGGTGAAATGGAGGGGAGGGGAGAAAAATCTTGAAAAATTCCTCGCTTGTTTCTGCCATCGCTTTTATTTATCTGGTGGGAATGTCTCCTTTTTACCCTGCCTTTCCGTCAAGCCCGCCGCTTCCTCCTTGGGCTGTCTTCTTCGTTTAAAGGGGCTCCCCTCGGCCTCTCCAACAAACTAGAAAAATATCCCGGACCAGAAGAAAGATATGTACGTACGTATATCAGGGGAGCGGAGAAGAGAGAAGATGCGGATGCGGGGGAGGATGGGGAGCTGATAGAGGGAGAGGAAGGCGCAGCGGGAATGACCGGCCGCTGCTTCCAGCCATTGTCATTAGCAGGGGACAGGCAAAGGACAAAAGAAAGAAGGAACAACCAGCGTGCGCGCAGAAAAAAAAAAAAAACGAAAACGGCCGGAGATAAGAGAACGGGAACGATCAAAAAGGGGGGGAAAAGAGAAGAAAGGAAGAGGGATAGGCAGGAGAAATGCCATTCGTGCAAGAGGAGAATAATGATTTTTTCTCGTAGACAATCCGCCATTTTGAAAGCGCAGCGGGTTTTAGAGCGGACCTACAGCGAGCTAAGGTTCTCGCTGATTTCCTGGAAGAGGTCGGAATACGTGTGTGAGTCCCGCAATGGGTAAGATGGGGTCAAAAGGGAAGCAAGGCCACGCAAGCACAACATCTTTGCTCCTTTCTTCCGGAAATAAAAAAATAAATAAAAAAAAGGATCAAACTGTGTTTTGACGTTTTGACCAGGCACGCGTCATCCAAATGTTCTGGTTTGGGCTCCCTCCTCTGACCTAGCTACATCTTCGAGGCAAATAAAATTCTGAAATGACTGGGGCTAATTGTTCACACTTGCCTCAGAAATGTTGCCAGCGTCATGCCCGGGTATAGTTTCCGAATATTTAGACAACAGTGGACTCAAGGCACACCCTGGGGCAAAGAACAGAAGAAAGAGACTGGCATAAACACTCGAGGGCGGCGTTTCACCAAGAACACAGAGTGCACGGCAAACTGGTTCAGTAGTTAGTATTAGCCAAAAATATTGGCGACTTTCTCCTTTTTTATTATCAATATAAAACCAAGATGTCGAATAGAGGAACAAACTTGTGGGGCAGGCCATGGAGCGCAATGAAAGCGAGTATGCCGTTTTTTTTTTTTTTTTTTTTTTTTTTTTTGCGGACGATGTATACTTTTTTTTAAATGCGCCTTCCGGCCGTTTACCCTGCGACTTCGTGGCCGATGACCTTTAGCAGGCATATTACGTCCAGCCCCCGCCTCAGTCCACTGCTGCTTCGCGCTTGGGTCATGGAGTACCTAGTCATGAAATAATCCGACTGGTAACCGGCACAAAAGTGCGCTCGACAGGGAGCCGAACCCTGCGGACGTTTCCAAAATGCACTTTTCTTTGGGGACTCAGGAAAATGAAAAACATGTTTCAAAGCTTACTAGGTTCATTATATTTGCCTGAACTGGCAGAGCGATATTCCATCTCGAGAGCTCTGCGCAGCATTTTGGGAGGTCTGGGCGGGAACATGACGCTTTTGAAAGTGGTTTCCTTGCGCCAGTGTTCATGCACACAAGCATTTGACAGAGCTAGGCTCTTCCGTCTGTACCTTTCATAACGCTGCACACAACCTGTTCGATTGGGTAACGTTCACGCGGCACACAACCATGCACCGTCTTTACCCCGTTGCTGCGTTACTCCTCATTTCCTCTGAACTCAATCATGCAGAAGTGGTTCGAAACAATTTGGCTAAATCGAACAACGCCTATGTAAACCTCAGCTGTTTTAGACGGAGAAATGTTTCTAATTGACAAATGTCACTTTAGTCTGGATAACGAAGAACGAGTTATATAATTATAGTAACTTAAAAATATATAAATAAATAAAATTAATTATTAATAACACTTATGCCTGTCGGTATGGATGTTAATTTAGTGCGCAATTAGTGTCGCGTCGGAATGTTTGCAGCTAATTCTGGCAAGACCGCTTCGTTTTGGCATCAGGAGCTCAAAGTGGAAGGTTGGAACCCTGGGTGGGCCTTTCCCCCAAAGAGTCCATCGGGTATCCCTGAAAGCATCGGTGGATTTGCGACGTAAAACCTCGATATTCCTCGTATTTATGCTGAGAAAAACAAAAACAGGTAAGGAGCCCTTTTGTCCATTAAAATTCAACTTTGAGATTTCTCTGTTTGCGTCGTCCCTAGAAAACCCCAGTCTTAGGTAAACCTACCATGTTTCATTTTCACCAGCTCGCTTGCACTCTCGCCTTTTTTTTTTGTATTATGATTTTGTTATAGCATGTTTGTCCCTAGGTCTTCATTATCAGCTCGATAGCCCAATCCTGATCGGAGTGCAAGCGAGACCTCGGAGTATACAGGGTGCGTTTTTTTTTAATTGTTTAGGCTTTACAGGTTTAATTTATTAAAGCAAATCGTGAAAGCTACACTACTGCGTTCTGTGCAGGTGAGTTATACGTCCAGGGGGACATCGTTATAAAAGGAAGATCGTCGTGATAAGTGAAATAATTAACTAAAATCTGTTAATTAACTGTTTAATTGGTGAAAATAGACATATGGTTCCAATTAGAAATTCGCTGAGCGTAATCGAAAACCAGTAGATCGGTAATTCTTCGAAGAAGTTGCAGTGCGTGGGAGCGCGGTGGCGCGCTAAAGTAAGCACTCGTGTAACGGGGACGATGCTGGCGGAACGAACCCGCGGATGGTAACACCACTGTGCGCTTATCATCTGCGTTTCCGCACTGCCAGCCGCGAGTCTGTTGCACGTGTGGTAACTTTAGCGCATCACCACGCTTCCCATTCGCTCCAAATATTTTTAATTTTGATTTAGTGGTTTTCGACGAAGCTTAGCGGGTTTATAATCAGAATCATACGCTCATTTTCACAACTTAAAAAGTGAATGAGCAAATTTTAGTTAATTATTCCACCATTGTGACAGATATCACCCTATATTATGCCCTCTGACCGTATAACTCACTTGCACAAACTGCATTAATGTAACTTTCACACCTTAAAAAAAAGTCAGTAAGACCTACGACAAAAACACCCTGTATAGTGTTGTTATAACTGAGAGAGTGCAAACGGACAAAACAATACAGAGCTGTGGCCGTTTTTTGTTTTGAAGGCAGACGTTACTCTCTCTGCTTCCGCTCCTTTGGGTGACATTTCGATCATTTCTTGCCTCTTTGCCTTGTCGACAGTTAGATTTATTTTATTAATTACTTCAGTCTGATCTTCAGTTTTCCCTCCGCCGTTCAAAACGGTGTGAGATGTGCGAACCACGATGACAGAACGTGCACAGAGGCGTTGCTTATCCATCATTCCGTATTGATACTTGCCCCCCAGTCTAGCAATATTACAATAAACTACTAAAAAATCATGGTTGCTCTACTATGAGCTGAAGAAGACTACCGGAATCTACGTTTCTTGTGTAAATGCCTACAATAATTAAATGAATGTCCTAACGTCCTTTCAGTCATTTGCATTCACGCTCTGAGTTTATAATTGTCGCTCACAGTTTAAGAGCTCCGGGGAAGCTCCTCTCCCCTCTTTCCACCTTAGCAGAGCGAATGCTGGAGAGGAGGTCGCCCCCTCTCCAGTGTTCGCTCTGCAAAGGGGGAAAGGGGTTTGAGGAGTTTCCCCTCAACTCTAAAGCGCCGTTCACACTCTTGCGACCGTGTAAGACCGAGAGAGACCAGACCGGTTTTTAAGCCTTTCGCGACTTCTTAGGACCGGATGCACTGCAGCGGAGCTGGTCCTAAGAGATCGCAAGAGGCTTAAAAACCGGTCTCGTCTCTCTCGGTCTTACTCGGTCGCAAGAGTGTGAACGGGCCTTTAGCCTGCAGCATCAATAATAGTTGGGTCTCCTCCAACATTCTTTTTTCCGGGAAGAATGCGCACTAGCTTTATCACCCGCTTACAACATACATAAGACACGTTTAGGGCAGTGAATGTCGAATGCTTCATTTCACAATTTTCGGCTTTTAAGATATATCCTAGACTGATGTTTTGCAGTTACGCATCACAACGAAGGTATCAGCTTTTCATGAGTACATAAAATAAGTGAATGAAATTAATCACTTCATATACATATATACCAAGTGATGACCCACATCAAACCGTTACATCGTGAAGCCCTTTCTGTACAAACTTTTGTGTTCTATACATTTTTTTTTTGTCCGCGAGTGAACACGACACTACAAAGGCCAGCAACTTACCTCACGAGTAAACTCACATCATCATCTAAGGTAAAACAGAAGTTTACAAGTGCAACAATCGATATTTTAAGCTGAACCTCTTGAGCGAGCTTCCCATGCCTTTCTTTTACCTATATTGTGTCGTCTACGAAGCACGTAGACGCGTGAGCGTGAGATGTCGCCTCTTTGTACTCCGTTTCACATTAATTTGAACATTAGAGAGTTTTAGTGTTGCGTAAGGAGCAAACCCAAGCATTGTGCGTTAGCGTTGCGTGCTCCACACTGCGCATGTTCCATACGCATACTCAACGTCGCGAGCTTTGCGTACGTACGCTCGCTATCGATTTTTGCGAGCGCACGCAGCGGTCCTCTGCGCTCCCGTCTCGTTGCTCTCGTCGCGCGTGGGACAGCGCGAGGCGCTCAGGTTGGCTTGACCGAATACCGGCGATCGCTTGGAGCAGTTTGCATGGGCACACCTAGATGGCGCTGCAACTGCTTGCGTATGCGTTGGCGTTTCGCTGCACTCAAAGCGCTGATTTGACGCGCTCCGTAGCCTTCCGCAGGCAGCAGAGAGTTAATATAATAACCCAGAGGGAACGGTCCCAGGCATTGGGGCCGCTTCGGAACGGCGGGGTATAGAAACGGACATCGGCGGTCCGGGTTGGCGGTCCCGAGGGGCCAATATCGTTGACGACGTCTTGATATGTACAAAGAAGCAGAAACACATCACCTGTAAGGTCTGAACCTTGTTCTTTTCTAGCTTGCTTCGCAAGAAAACACCGGGATCGCGCACTGTATGAAGCTAAAGCTGAAAAGCGCTCGAGCAACTTCAGCTCGTCGCGGCAAAACAAACACGCCTAACCTTTCGTCTCCTTTCTTTCTTCGCTCTTCTGTCGTTGTTTCCCTCGTTCTTTGTCTCGGGACCGTCGATGTCAGCGACTAGGAATTGCCGCGTTCTGCTTGCCAAAGCTATGTTCATGCGCAAACTGCACGTGTTTGCACGCATGAGGCACCTCTTACGGCGCCATGCTCGCAATTGTCTATAGGGAGTATTCACTGGCGGCCATAGCTGTGTGCGCGAATGCTGAGCGCGTGCTGACGGCGAGCTTTCACAGTTCTTTTGGAACGTGCATTCCGCACTCTCAAGAGTGTCGGTCTTAGCAGCCTATTGATGTGAGCTCGTTCTGAGCATGCGCTCTAAACAGCACCCACAAATATGGCGTCCAGTGAATACTCCCTATAACAGGCCTGACGAAAGAGAGGAAATGGACGCACTGTGCTTGGTTCTAGTAAAAAAAGAAAAGAGAAACATTAAGACGAATGGGTCTGCTTGTCAATATGTCGCAAGCTGGGGATGAGGACGCCTAAACGTTTTGATATCTCATCATGTCGCCTGCGCTTTGTGCGAACTTCCGATCGTTTACTGGAATAGTGCGCTTCGTTTTTATTTGCTTTGTCTTTCGCCAGCCCACCAAATACGTGACCATGGCGACTGGAAATTGATAGCACACATACACCAAAACGACAACAGGAACATTCCCCTTAGGTCATGCCATTCAGAATTGTGGGGAAACCTGGAAGCACATCTAAGCCATCTTACATTGCCTGAGCACTTGCGCATATGAAATATAATGCTAAAAGAAGTATTTAGAAAGACATCGCTGTTTTCAGAGTATCGATAATGCACATGTATCACGTGCAATCGCTACAATATGGGTGTTCAGATGTTGTTTTTTTTTGGTACGTTTCTTTTTAACGGTGCGTGGAAAATTTTGTACGTCAATGTCTACTGAACTGAGCCTTCCTTCTGTTAGTTTAGTCTTTCAAAATTCTAACAACGACTGAATGCAACCTGTTGTCACTCGTTCGAAAATGCACGTTACATAAAGTGCCTCGCAACAAGGAAGAAAACTCTAGCTTTCTCTTCTTTTTTTTAATATGGGAACCCGTTTCAACTAAAGGCAAGAAATGGTATTTTTCTTTGAAAAGCATGTCGCCATACAATATTTTTACAAAAAAAAAAAAAAAAAATGCTACACCAAATGATGAAGCAGAAAATAAAACCATAAGTAAATTGACAGCTGCCCCTTCCATCGCTCCGGCCTTTCAAAGGAACCCTTAAAATGACTGTAGTTTCAAACGGAAGACAGAGGCAGGGTGTCCAGCTGCGAGTTACGAAAGAACAGACACACACAAAATGCGTAATTGAAAAGCACCACGCCACCGGCTTTCAAACTGACTCTATCCTCACAGCCCCCCCCCCCCCCCCCCCCCCCCCCCCCCCCCCCCCCCCCAAAAAAAAAAAAAAAAAGCGGAAAGGAGCAGACACACACAGGACGGACACGTATGCAGACTACCTTCTCTTCGCTGTAACGAGGGGGGGGGGGATATTTGTAAGCTCAAATTCTCCTAGAAAGTACGGTTCCATCGCATATTATTTTTTCTTCATTTCCAATCTAAGGGACAAACGAGAAAAGAATAAATAAGGTGAACTCAAAAATGGTCGGGGCAGCTTCCGTCGTTCAACTCCCACCGACGCTTCCATAACAAGCCACCGGGTGGAGGACCCCTCGGTGCGCCGGGCTATATTGACAAACATGTCGTCGGCGCACAAGGCCTCCAAGACGTATGAGCCTGGCAGCAGACCAAAGCGAAACAGGGGAGACCGATGGGGAGCAACGGGAGAGACATCGCTTCCAAATACGCCCAGGACGCTCCATTACAAAGCCGAAAAAAAGAGGAGCGAGAGGAGGCAGGCGCTCCGACCAAGGCAGCGGCGGAAAGCGATAAGGGCCGGCCTTTTAAAATGCGCCATCATTAGCAGACCACGTCGCTCCTCTCTCCCTCTCTCTCCCTTTCGTAGACGACGCTTCCCTTTCACCCCTCGCGTATCGGTAATGGCCGCCGGACGCACGGGACGGACTCCGAGACCGTTGATTGATTGATCGGGTACCGAGATCGATATGTGTACAGAGCGGCACAGCGTGGGACACAGCCCGAGGGGGGACAGGAAGCTTCCGTCCCTCCGGTCCCTTCCGTCCTCCTCCAGTTGTTTATTAGCATGCAAAAGAAATCCTGCCAGGACGGGAAGAGCCGGGAGGAAAAGAACAAGCGAGAGGGAAGGAAGCCGAAATCGCTTATTAAATTCCTACCCTCCCGCGCACTGTTCAGTCGTCCCCGGGCCGCAGCCCCCCCCCCCCCCCCCCCCCCCCCCTCCGGCGTCCTTCTCCGCGTCGCTTCATTCCCGTCTGTTCCGGCGGCGTCGTCTGCCCCTTCTTCCCTATTCTGCGTCGTGAGCATGTTCTCCGCCCGAGATGCAGAAATGCTTCGCCGGGGCCTAATGACCACCCACGGCCAGCAGCAGCGACGCAGCCGCATCCCGGCCGCACGCTTGGCTGGCTCGATCCCTCGGCAATTCCCCACTTCCAGCCTCTTCTTTCGCCGGGCTCCTTAATCGCGCCTCCTCGGCCACAATGCGTCAATAAAGGAAACCGCCACGCACGGTTTGGATTAGGATTCTTTCGTGTACGCACACCGTAGGGTAGTGTCAACTGTCCGTTTCCCTCTCAACGTATTCTCGTTCGTGGTCATTTTTAAATCACCGACTGTACGCCGAAAAACAAAAACAACTAGCCACATAGAACTGATCGGTATAACATTCTAACCTCTCGCCTATAACAAGAATGATGGCCTTGTATAACAATTTTGAGTCACCTGCAAAAGATGTCTTTATGAATTTTGGCGATTTTGAAAGCGTACTGGTAGGGAAAATGACATAGGGCATCTGCATTTCAATGTTGTATTTGTACTTATATTATTTCAGTGTTCGCACTACTTGTTTCGTTGTGAATGTATTATGGTGTACCACCGGTAAGGCGTTTAGCTGTTGGTGGGCATCCTCAACTCAGGAATAAATAAATAAATAAATAAATAACAGCTTAGCTAAACTACGCAGCTCTATTCATATCAACCCGAAGGTGGCACGGAAGGCAAGTACTGTTTGACGCTGCCGCCTTATTTAAAAGCTCGAAATACGGTTCGGTTTCGACAAAATTAAAGTATCGTCGTCTTTATCTCTGGATTCCCCTCTGTAACGCTCACTAGGTTCGCAAGTTTCAGGTAAGGTTTATGCGAAAAATCACTGTATAGGCAACCTCCAGTGACCATGCAGACGGCGCCAGCAAAGTGAGAGCCCACGTTTCTACCCTGTTTCAGCGTAACTTGGCAAAGGGCGAACGCTACGCCCTACATAGCGTTCCAAGACTTTTATATGCGCTACGCGTGATGCACCACGCGCTTGGTGAATCAGAATGACGCAGCGAAACGCCTGAGAGTTCTTCGCAGTAGAATGCAGTCCGGCTGTCACGTGCTTCACTCCGTTGCTCTAATTGGCAAGCAGGGCCGTAGCTTTCCCCATCCAAAGCTATGCGCAGGGATCCCCGCCCTATCCGAGTGTTTCTTCCTTCCGCCGCTAAGCCAAGCGGCGCCACCAAAGCGAGAGATCAAGTTCGCACAATGCAGCCACTACTTCGTTGCCCATCCACTGTTTCTTGTTCCGTCCGCTAGATAGCGCACCACAAAACACCATTGCTGTATCATTGCATGTTGCCATCTTTGAGCTAGGCCCAACTGCCGAGATAAACGAAGCTATCGATACTTATACCCTATTCGATGACGGGGCGTTATTATTTGTCACCCTTGACAGGACATGGCCAATGTCTAGCATCATACTCTCCTGTCAAAAAGTCAAATTTGGGGGTTTTACGTGCCAAACCAACGACGGGCATCTGGCACGCCCCAGCGGAGTACTGAGGATTAATTTGGACCACCTGGGGATCTTTTGACGTGCAACCGAAAGCTCGGTTACACGGCGCCTTCTCCGCAATAAGCCTCCGTCAGATTGCGGGCACCTCGGCCGGGATTCGAACCCGCCACATGGGGATCCGTAGGCCGTACTCTCCTGTTACGTCTCGTAGGTGTCAAGAGAACTATAGGAGTAGCCACCATGTGACAAAATGGTGACGTATACCGATATCAGCATAGAAATGGAGCTGCAAACGGAGCAACAAAAATGGCAATACCTCATGCGCAGTTTCCCTAATTTTAACGCGACAGCGTTAAGGAGCTCGTGAAGCAGAGAAGGCGGCGTCCGTGGCGTGACGAGAAAATCGCGGACGCGAAAATCCTGGTTGGTCGACAGGGTCATGACGTCACAGCCACATGACCACGCGCAGGAATTTCAAACAACCCACAACGCTCGCGACAAACGTGACGTCACGCGTGGAAGGAAAGTGATTAAAACATGACATGTTATGGGAATTAAAGGTTGCCGCATGTTTCAAATGATTTTACTCTATAAATTAAATCGTTTGCCATAAAGAAAAATTTGAAGAATATTAGGCGGGATGCGAACCCACGAACCTTCGGTTGCGAGCCAGCTACGCTACTGACTAGGCCGCCTTGTCCGCCACACTTCCAGCTCACTGGCAGGAAGAGCTTGATAAGCAAATATCAAGGCGATGCAAACGGGGCCCTATAACGCTATCGCGTTCCACTCCTGAAGGCGAAGCTTAAGCGTCCTCTAAGTTTTGACCTCAATAGGTCGATGAAGGTGGGTGCCAGTAGTGACTCCTATTTACTTCCAGTGCCCGACAAAAGGGCCTCTCGAGGCTGTCGCTCGTGGCGACCGCGTGAGGGCGCCAGGCTAACAGAATACATCATTATCATCATCACGCGTAGTGCGCTCAGAGATTAGAGTGTTTCCAATTGTTACACCAGGGTCACGTAGTCGCGTTTGCAGATGAGTTGCGAGGAGGGGAAGAAATCGTTGATCGTCTGCGAGCGTCTCCGCATTTCTGCCCGGTTTCCTTCTTGCCACGCGACATTGCAATGCATGCGCACTTGAAAACGTTCTCTATGATTTCAGTTGCTCCCCATCTTAAATTTAAGCTCTCTTAGTACGCACTGTGTCTACGCTGTCTGCTTCTTCTGCCTCTATCCGCATTGCTTTTGGTGCTCGGCGTCGTCTGTCTGCGCTTCGCCACCAATTTTCGTTAAAATGGCCCACTGTTGTGCGCCCCGATGCAGCTCTGGTGAAAAAAAAAAAAAAGTGTAGGGCTTTGTTCTGATGATGGCCCTGCTGACATTGATCTGAGAGAAAAGTGGCTTGCTGCGATCCGACGAGAAAACTGGACAATGAATGCGACGTCATGTACACTAACGTACGCAGCGAGCACCAAAACGCATGCCGTGTGCTTCTTTCGAAATAGCGGAATGTTTAAATATCAAATAGGCCAATCATAACATGTTAACGTTTAGTCATTAGCGAGTTTTCGATCAGCGAATGCTGCGGGTCGCGGATACTTCGGGCGCATGCTCAATCCTTACTTCAAGGTGACGGTAAGAGGCGCCGTTGGGAATGAAGGGGTGAACATTTAATATTTTTGCGTTATTCCTTCATTATTTTTTCTTTTCTTTATTAGTGCATAGAATGAAAAAGCCACAGAGAGGACAAACTCTGAACCAACCAACGCAATTGGAGACTTTGCATTCATGCCTTCCAGCGTATTTCACTGATTCATCGGACGGAATTAATTACCAAGTGAAAACAAGGCAACAGAAGGTTCCCAAAAGAATGAACATGCCAAAGCAGCTATGGAGTGTGAATGCTGATAACTTACAGCCTTCCATTAAGGGTTTGAAGTACCGGTACGCGAAATGATCTTGCACTAATCTGTAGAAAATTATCGTCTTTTCACCAGCGGCGTGCTGTTGGCTGTCTTGAGTCCTGGCGATTTGATGCCTTCAAATACGAAATAAGTTGAACTTGCAAGTGCGTGTTCGTTTTCTGGCGTTAAGTGCGATCATCAAGACATGATCAGAGCAGCGGAAGGCTTGTCAAATGACGCCACCGGCCGTTGCATTATGAAAGTTTTTGTGCGGCTGTATTCCCGCAGAGCACTTGGAGGAAGTAACACGAGGAAGTGACCATCATATCCAATTTTTGCTGTTTTACAAGGTGTAAAGTCGGGGTCAAACAATTGCGCTCCACCAATTGGGATTTCGTTGAGAAAAAGCAAACGTACAATAGCATTACGATAACATGCTCAACCACCTACAAGAGTATAAACCTGCAAATTATTCCAACAGTATCGTCCTCAACAAAGTGACAATATTACATTTTGCTCGTTATGTGAACAAAAAAACATTTGGACCAAAAATACCAAGGTCACGAGCACTGCAAAAGAGATAAAAAAAGGTACTTCGAACAAAAGAGTTTCGGGACGACCGAGCCTCTTGACGAACGCAAGTCCACGTCGGACTACTCGTACATATATAGGCATCTTGCGAAAGCCAGCGAAGAGACGCTGGAAGTGGATATAAAGGAAGTCATACATTCGGAAGCCATTCAGCCACACATGAAGAACCATCAAAGGACCAAGTAGGAACACCCAACAATAAGATCCATGTAAAGGGCTCGCGCTGAGCGAAAATCGAAGAGAAGCGGAAGTGGCTGATGCTTATTGCACTGTTCTGACTGGTTGCACCACAGACGGAAGTGATGCACCAGCCCCATTACGCACATCTGATATAGCAGAAATGAGATTCGACTGGCCTTTTTGCAGTGGATTAATTAAATACAGCTATTCGAAGTGCTAAGGCCTCAGCTCTCCGTAGTGTACAGCTCAGCTGCACATCTCTCACAGCACTCGGAACTTCGCCTTCTCGAACAGCATAACGGCACTTGAACTAAAGGAACCTCCTACCATAGTAGAGTATGGCGAAAACCCTACTAGGCCCTCTATACCTATGCCTCTAGTAAATTCTTTAAACCAAGGGCCTTTTGGAGCCAAGTAGAAAAGGCAATAAAAAAAAAGAACTTAAATCGAATACTGTATGTGATCCCTGGAAAGTAATAAAATCTACCTACTCAAAATAAATGAGCGGATTTTGACTAAGACGCTCATCTGTTGATTGATACAAGAGACAAAGAAGGCAGAGCAAAATGTCATACTACAACGGCGATATTTATTGATATTGCCGTTCACTTCGATCGACATGAAGTAATCGTTTCATCAGTTTCCAATTATCTAAAAGGTTTCACAGTCTGCTTTGCCACCTCAGAGGAATTTCAAATTATAATCAAAAAGGTAAAAAGAGCATGATAAGGATAAAGAAGATATATTAAGCCCGACACTGTTTAACATCACACTCCTAAATCTTATATGACCAGAGGCACGCGAATGGCTAGTTGCAACCCGCTCCAGGTGAACTGTAAAGCTTAAATTACAGAAGACTCTTCATGACGCGACAAGCTTATTTGCTTTGAAAGGACTTCTAATTTTAACTAATTAATCAGTAGCTCTTCCATTCACTTGAAATTTGATGCAAAAATATCGTATTCTTTTAAGCGGACATGTGCCAGTTAACAAATGTGTCGGAGTAATCATTGACGAAAATCTGTAAGGTGCCCACGAAATTAAATAACTACAAAAAAGTATCAGCTGCAGTAACTCTTATGCACTGCCCTGCGAGTACCAGTGGGAAAACAAGTGTTAACCCATCAGTTGACATGACGCAATTCTCACAAAGATCGGCACAACAAGCCAAACGAAAATACAGGAAGCACTAAACGACTGTCTTTGTGCATACCTAGTGCTCCCTAGAGGTACACCTAGGCCCAGGACAGTGGCAGAAGCTGAATGTTTCGTCTTCTAGCATTGCATTTGCAATACCATTCTCAAGACCCGGAAGCGACGTCTTTACCTATCAAACATACTGGGACGACGTCTGAAAGTGCTGTACGCAACGAAATTGCATTGCACGGTCAATGAAATACCTCAGCAGGCACATTTCGTCCTAACTTAAAAAGCGGCCACACGAACATCAAAGGCGATGAATGTGGAGTTTAATACTCCATATTCCGAAAACGCCAAAATCAAGCAAATTAATTCAATCATATTCCAGTTTGATAGTGATTATATCTACATTACGTATTACGCCTATACATCGATGGCTCAACAAAGACGCAAAGTTCTTCCTCAACTGTTTTTATTCCATCGAGTGGCGTCTCGACGAGGTCCCTCAACACCATCAACGCCAGCCAAACTTCATGGAACCAAGTTTGTAGTATTTTTTATACTTAAATGCCACAGAAATGAATGGTATTTACAGATGCCGAAATTGCGCACTTCAAGAGTCGGTTTCAAAAGGCAAAGAGTCTCTTTATTTCGCGAACACCATCGAGATTGCCGAGCTACACCCCTGTGTTGTTAAACGCTGTGCTCGCTCAAGATTTCGATAGATTCCGTGATTCTGTAGAGTGCGGGACACTGATTAAGTTGACAAAACAGCCAAAAATGAACACGAAGTTCCAAAAAAGCGACTGCACATCTTTGATTGGGGGTTTCGCTAAGAGTTCCAACAAGTCTCCCGTCTCAGCCGATTATCAGTACGAATTCATTCTTACACAACACTGACCCATGTCTAGAAACACAACTTCGCAGTGATTCCCCACAGTATTACAAACAGTGACAGAGTTCGCCTGAATTGTGCATAAACAAAATATTATAGTATACGCATATAAACACGTATACTCAGTATTCGAGAACGTAGGAAACCAAACTGCGAACATTTCGGCGAAAAAAAAAAAAAACAAATACACAAGTGTCGAACACTTTTTTTTGTGTGTGTTTAGCGTACACCAATGAACGTGCAGCCTATCAAGTTCTTCCGATCTTCCAAAGCTACTCGGCTTATGCGACGAGAAACTGAGGGAGCGCCGAGCTCTGGTTGGAAGGATTAGGGGCTAGACTCAAAGCTGGCTGCCTTTGTCTCTACTCACACTTCGCACGCGTTCGATTGCGAAACGCCGGCGTCCAGCAATCTGTGTTCGCGCTCGAACGCGTTCGAAGATTGAGTGGAGACAAATATAACTATACTTTGTCTCACCCTACGATGGACAGATTACTTATAATCCGTTACTTTTTCAAGTAATTCTATAATTGCCAGGTTGCTTTTTTGCGGTAGTAATTTGTAATGTAATTTCGTTGCAAAATATTTGTAACGGATTACTTTATTTACTAGTTACTTTCTACCGCAGGTGATTAAACCTGGCGGCCCGTGGCCAAAGCCATGGGCCGCCAGGTCCAATCACGTTCCACGCTATACTATGACATGGTTAACATTAATTAGGAGTGGACGAATAATGCTACAAATCCAAAAACGCCGCATCACTTCTATAGCTTCGACGCTGCAAAGAGTATGTCGTGGCTTTCTTTGCGATGTAAAATTGTTGAGTCACTCAGTGCTATTCAATTCGAGCCACTGTCCACCCATCCCCTGATAAGTGATCCGAAACAAGGGCACCAATGCGCGCATCGAAGCGAAATACCGCACAAAGTGGCTGGGGATTGGACCTGGCGTTCCGTAGCTTGTGCCTTTACTCCATCGTATAGGGCGAGACGAAGTATAGCTTCACGTCTCCACTAATCATCCGAGTCATAGCTCGGCGTTCTGACGTCTCCGCGCTCTCGTCTCCCCCTCTCCCTCCCTTTCCCGGCGCATAAACCGCCCGATAACGCTCAGCCCTTAAATATCAACGTTCATTAGCGTGGAAAAGGGACGGTAGGTAGTCCTTCGTAGCTAGCTTGCTAGCAGGTATCTCGCTTACGCCAAGACACTTCCGCAGGTTTTGAAGCTAGTGGATAAAACTCGCGGCAAACCATTTTGAAGCCTAATGCTTGCCTGTTCAAACCCGAGCGTTGTGCGTTGAGCGGGCACATGGCACATCACGACGTTTTTGTGGCCGCCATATTTGTTTAGAGTGGCAACCCCTCGAGGTCGCTGGAATCGCGGATAGTCTGTGACAATTAAATTGAAAATGCGAGAGCGTGTCAGCTCGCGCATTTTGAGCGCCGATTAATTGCTTCACAAGCGCACTCCTCTCTTCGGCAATGTCAGCGGAAGTTATTCCCGAGTTTAGTGCGCGACAATTCCACAGTGACATAGCCAATACCTTCATAACTGTTTCTCCGGCGTTTTAAAAATTGAATGCTTCCTCCTAAATTGTTTTTTGTTTAGATTCCGATGAGTTCGTGCCATGCATAGCCACCCAAAATGTGGTACATTATAATATTTGCAGGGCGACTGACAACATCCGCTTCAGTCTGTCTTCTGGAGAGGACGATAGCCCTTCCGAAGGTTCTATAAATATAAGGAAGCATCTCGTATATCTTGTGTTTTTTTTTTTTTACTACAAAGCCTCAGTTTTATCGTTCGACAAGGTTGGCCCTATGCTCAGTAGCAACACCCATTTGCAGAGCTGACTCATCGACTAATCTATCTAACTAGTAACCACCAATCACTATCAAAGCACATTGGAAACCCCTGAAACCCACCATATACGAGCACACTCGAGCTCATCAAGATGAATACAACTTTCTGATCACAACGATGGTTTTTAGAAAAATTCGCAAATACCAGTAGATTCAACGTCCGTGACTATTGACGAGATAATTAGAAAAGAGTGCCAATGGGTGACCTTACACCGCGAAGGGATCGAGAACCTGGAACCAAACCGTCCGTGCAATGACAACAGGAACGACGGTTGTAAGGGCATATTGTGCCACGGTAGCACGCTGCGCGTCATAGTTGGCACTTGTGCCCGTTACTTGAAAAAAGTGTAATGGATTACAATTACAAATTACCGAGCCTCAAATGGAACGGATTACCGTTACGAGTTACTTCCGCTGAAAGTGACGAACTACTTTACTCGCTACGTTACAAATTACTTTCGCTTTACTTTTCTCGTATACAGTTATCAAGAAAACAATGAAAATAATTTTGATGTTTTCAAAAATGTTCTGCGACACTATTCTCCATTTCTCATACGCCCGCATTACGGTAGCCCTTGCAAAAATAAAACATTTTATTTGAGAAAAATAATGTAGGTGCACCCCGTTCACCTGTAAACTGCCAAGACAGCGAAAGCTGCAACCACACCCGCCATCTTGTTAGCTTACGGCGACCGGAAATGATCCCTGGAATTCTGCAGACAAAGTTAGCGGGGCGCAGGCTCAGCAGCAGCGTCTACCTCCGCTAGGAGATCGTGAACGCGGATTCGGCGTTGTCTCTTGATCTTTGTTTTTCGCATATTCGCATATGCATTGCACGTTTTTCTAGTGGTTCTAGTAACCGGTCATAGAAAAAAAAATCGTGTTTTCTTTTCGGTTATTCTAAACTTCACGATGTGTCCTATTTTGTCGAACTTACTATCTTTATGCTGCTGAATTGCCTGCTCATGCATATTGCTCCAGTTTCCGTATTATGTTCATATTTTTTAAAAAAAAGTAACTAGTAAATAAAGTAATCAGTTACAATTATTTTGTAACGAAATTACATTACAAATTAGTGCCGCAAAAAAGCAACCTGGCAATTATAGAATTACTTGAAAAGGTAACGGATTCTAAGTAATCTGTTACATGTAACGGATTACTTCCCAAGTCTGGTCGGCGCCAACGAGATGTCAGCTCTTTTTCGCATTTGAGGCGTACAGTCAGTCTAGAGTCGAACATTGGATTTTACCACTTGAGTTGTGAGTCGTACATGATCATAATACGCTACAGTAGCATTTATGAAGAAAGTGTTTCAGTTCTAAGCGCGAACGCAAAAACGCAAAATAATAATACACACACACACCAGGATCGCGTGTTCGTATTGCGTCGCGCGCTGTACTGTGCAGCATTACGGAAGGCACAAGAGCGAGCGTTTGGCTGAAGAAAGTGCTTTTCTTGCGCCACCGCTCGCAAGCAATCGCAGAGCTATGTACGCCCGCACGCTTCATTTTTTTTTTTTCTTTCATAGCGCCCCACATAACCTGAGAGATGGAAAATAACAGAGAGGCGTCTTTTGTCGACTAACGACCTCCGGTTTTTTCGCGGGTAAGCGGCGGCGGAGAACGCCACCACGGTAACCGAACTGATGTTATGTTCACCGATTCCGTCAAGCTCTTTGATTCTGTTTCACATAGCCGCTTATTCCTGGAACTCTAGCTGTTCCACACACTGACCTACGTACTACCACGTGGGTCGCTTCCTTTCTCTCTAACAGAAAGCAGTCGGTCCATGATTACCTTCTCTCTTCCTGCCAATGTTCCGCAGCGTCTGATAATCCACGGGGAAACATCCCCGGGCCGATTAGCTTTAATTAGGGTTGCGAAATTAATCGATTAACCTACCGATTAATCGATGAATGCAATAACCGTCGACCAGTTTCTTAACCGATTACACGGTCAGACGTGGGCCCTCTCGCGGGGCTGTGAATGGCATCGCTTTCGTCACTGTTCAATTCATCAAATTGTCAGCAGAAATTAATGTCAGATATAAACTTGGTTTAAAGCTATAGACGCTTTTAAGCGTCTATAGCTTTTAAGAAAGGAGAAAGTCAGTTACGGCAGCACTAACCTGATGCGTGTTGAAAGTACGCTATACTATATTTGTTGCCTGCTGGGGAATATTACATCTGATCGGTGTTGTGATCCGTTTACAATGTTAACACTGCCTATACAGAAAGGGGGATGAAGGACCGGTAAAGCGCAGAACATTTTTTTTAAGTACATTGTTTCACGTTGGAACGGCATAAATGTTTCTGGGTAAATAACACGTGTCTGACACTTCTCAATGGATTAAACAGTACATAGGTAATAGTACATAGAAGCTGGCGACGTGACGTTATTAAAGACGTGTGCAGATTTCTTTCTATCTCCTCTCCTCTAGTTGTTTTTTTGTTTTTTTTTGTCAGCCCATGACACGGAATGTACTGTAATAGAGTTTGAAGTTGGGCTAGTCGGTGCATATTGGTAACGGGAGAAAACAGCGCAAAAAATACACAATGACAAAGAGACGAAATACACAGACACAAACACAGCGTTGTGTTTGTTTCTTTCGTCTACTTTTCTTTGTGATTTTTTTGCGCTGGTTTTCTCCTGTGACAGAACGTACGTCGAACAAAATCAGAAAATGAAGTAAAACGGCTTTATTAAAACGTGGTGTTCCATGCATGTGTAAAACTATACAAATCCAGTCGAGTGTGTTCCCGTAATGTGCGTTCTACTCGTATTTATAATTTCGCAATGCTTGAGAAATCCGACGAACCTCGACATTACATCGATTAACCGACGAATGAATCGAAGAAAGGTTAACGATTATAGGGTTAAATTTCGTTAATCGTTGATTGTAATGCCTCAGTTGTTTGCAAAAAAACGAGCGGGCAAAACGTATTCTCACAAAGCAAAAAAAAAAAAAAATCCTGCAATAAGTTTAGACTTTACTAGATTATATCTCTAGCGGCTGGGGAAACGAAACAAACCAACAAGTTTTAGGATGTAACGCTGTCTGCTTCACAAGTTAGAAGCGATGGTCGGATATTTTATAGTTGGAAAATAGTGGCCTCCGGAATCCACTAGAAGATCAACAGCGTATGTGCTGCCCAAACCGAGATACTTTTTTTTTTCTCCATCTTTGAAAGGTTTCGAAATTTCGTTTGTGCTCTAGTCGCTGTCAGCGTAAGAAAGAAACGCAAGGCGCGGCTTTGATACCTTGGTGCTTCTTACTTCGTTATTTGTTTTCCGGCGTCCTGATCGGATAATGCCCCGGCCGGTTTCATTTGCTGGGAAGCTAACTAATGGCGAATTCGGGTGGTCAATCACCGGCGAGCCCACGCCGGCGGCAGAGGCAACCAAAACCGCGCCAGCGGTGCACCACGTGACCCTCTCCACCCGAACACAAAGCGCCGGCAACTGGCGTTTTCGTTTGCCTGGGTCGCGCGTGAACTTTGTTAACTTCCTCGATTATTTTATGATACAATACGCACGCTGTAGGCATCAGCAACATATATTCGGACTCTGAGATGTGGGTAAAGAAATTTTAATATATTTTGTTTAGATTCCCGATGAACTGTTGCCATCTTACAAGAATCCCAGCAAGCTCACCAGCGTCGCTGTTTATAGTTAATTTTCTCGTTATTACCTTTTTTTCTGGAATCCTCAGCATTTTCATTTGGCCCAGTCTTTAAAATAGTAAGGCGCGTTCAAGTCTCGAGCTGCAGCACTATCAATACATTTTTTTTTTTTACAGCGGTATAATAACACGCTGTGCCCCATATAGCTAACTGATCTTACGCAAGCTCCCTTTAAAATATTTTATCTTTATCTCCGTTGTCATTGCTGTCTTTTCTCGGACCACAGAGGGGTGTCTGTCTCAATGGCTTCGTTTTCTACTCGAACCCGCTATCCGCGAGCATGTTTCGTTTGGTTCCCTTTCCCGATTCGGATATGACGACACCGGATACAGTCTGCCAGACAAGCTGCCCGACCTCTTGAAGCTCGGGCGAAAATTGTGCCGGTAAATTGCCGGCACCCGCCTGAGAAGCGCCACCCGAACGGCGCGCACTCGCCAGCCTTTGACCACGCGAACGCGCTTGCCGGAGATATGGCAAAATATTTTGCCGGGAAATGACCACCCGAATTCGCTATAAGATTCAAGAGAATCGCAACCCCCCCCCCCCCCCCCCCCCCCTCCTCCCGCGTTGTTTAAGCTGTCAGTGATTACATTACACGTTCTGAAAATATTGCGTCCATCCCAAAACCACTCTAATATTAAAAAAAAAAAAAGTCTGTACGTTTATTTCTTTCCACAATACGGGGAAAGTTAATCACGGCGAAAACTGGAACGATCCCAGCGAATGACGGTCGAAACTCAAAATACGATTAGATCGGAAAAAAAAAAAAGAAGCCATATGTAAAGAGACAATGAGCAAGTGAAAGGTGTCACGCTCATTGTCCCTAAACACATCGATTTTTTTTTTCTAATTGTGTGTTGAGTTTTGCCACTCGCTTGGACCTGGAATTGTTTGTCGTTATTCGTTGTTTCGTGTTCTGCAGGATGGTGAACGCAAATACCTTTTTTTTTAACATGTGTGACCTGGGGCGGAAGTAGGAGCTTTCCGCGTTTTGTTTGATTGTGTGTGTGTGTGTGTGTGTGTGCGTGTGTGTGTGTGTGTGTGTGTTTTTGCGCGTGTGTGTTTTTCCGCGTGTGTGCGTGCGTGTGTGTGTGCGTGCGTGTGTGTGTGTGTTTTTGCGCGTGTGTGTGAGTGTGTGTGTTTTTTTGCGTGTGTGTGTGTGTGTGTGTGTGTGTGTTTTTTGCGTGTGTGTGTGTGTGTGTGTGTTTTTGCGCGTGTGTGTGTGTGTGTGTGTTTTTGCGCGTGTGTGTGTGTGTGTGTTTTTGCGCGTGTGTGTATGCGTGTGTGTTTTTGCGCGTGTGTGTATGCGTGTGTGTGTGTTTCGCAGCACGCAAAATGTACAAGTTTTTGTTCACTGCCGACGTCATGTATGTCAACGACTTACGTTCCGGATTAACATCTACGATCGGGCTTTCTGCTAATTAATGAAGGATATAAAGAAGAAAGTGAGAGAACCGATCATTTCGAAGTGGCCCGAAGTGCTTGGCAGTAAGAAAATCTCGGCACTCAGACTGCTTTCTAAATTTGACTTTTCCTTAAAGCAAAGATACATGACGCCTTCGGCACGATCAAACACGTACGGAGTACCGAAAAGCACTCCATATACAAGGCACGAGCCCTCGCGTAAAGAATACACTTTTCGAGCATACATATATAATCGGCTGCTCGCACCTCGTTGTTCCTAATTTCGCGAAGTATCTGTCATATTTGGTGAAAGGATCGCTTCACCTGCGTGCATCCTGCCTAGAAATTTTATTGTGGTGTGCTCACAAAAAAAAAAAACAAAAAAAAAACACATGAAGTCCCGCTTTATAGGGTGTATTCACTGGCGGCCATATCTGTGTGCTCTAATGCTGAGCACGTGCTGATGGCGAGCTTCCACAGTTATTTTGCAACGTGCACCCCGCACCATCAAGATTGCCGGTCTTGGCAGCCTATTAATGCGAGCTCGTTTTGAGCATGTGCTCTAAACAGTGACCTCAAATATGGCGGCCAGTGAATACCCCCTATAGGCAACTGCAGACACTGCACAGTGAACAACACACTGCGAGTAATGAGTGTACCAGAGAAGACCGCATTGGATTATAACTGTCCAGAGTGTAGCAAAAAAAAAAAAAAAAAATGCCGGACTGAATACAAAAGTTTTTCACTCACCATGATTCAGTCAAGCTCGAGCTGGTGGCGAAGATGCCTCTTTATGCGAGTGGCATACGGCACACGTAGTAAGCGCGAACTGGCCATGTTTGCATATAAGAAACGGCTGGCGTTAAGGACCAGCCAGCACGAAAGATAACCAATTGGAAAAAAAAAACTCCAACGGAATGCTAACCGCCAAAGCACAACCGGGCGCAAAAAAAACAAACAAAAAAAAAACAACAAAACTCTCGAACAGGAAGGTGAAGGGTGATGGCGGCTAACCTGTCGACATGCCTAGCGTGGCTTACGCAACCGCCGACAGTGGCACGCGTTTGCTGTCGCTTCGAAACAGGCTCGGTTCGGGCTCCTTTTTTTTTTTTCCCCAGAACCCCGTATATATCGGGATAATAGGGAAGACCGAGGCCGACGGGCACGCGCCGCCAGCACCGGAAGCTACCGGCGGGGTTACGGTGATTCTTGTTTTGACTGGATTTCTTTTGTCGGGTACGCCGCGAACCCTCGACCTCTCGGTTCTTTTCATGTGTGTGTATATGTACAGAAAAAAAAAAAAAAAAACGAGGGGGGGGGGGGGGGTGCTGTTATATTCTGGTGGGGGTGAGTTGGGGTTGAAATATGCTCATAAACCAGGGGACGGTGACCCTAAGTGCAGATGCGCCGGCCGTCTCTTCGACAGATGCGCCTTTGCCCGGATTTCGGGGTGTTCGGAGAGAGCGCCTGGCTCCTGACAAAGGGGCCGCACTTGACCCGCCCGTTAGGTCCTCGACCCAAACGAGAGCCTCAATATAAGACGGGGCCTCGTCATTAAATGAAGGCACCAAACACCCGCCCTTTCACGAGTTGTCAGATGTGCTTGAAGGGTCCACAATACACGCTTTCCCACATGGACGTCACGTCGCAGTGGCGATGTTCCGCTTGGCGAGCAGTGAAACGGCGCCTTCTACCTAAAAGAGTACCGCATCCTAGTTTCCGTAGAGTAACGTTGAGAGAAGTTGTTCGGAAAGGTTGTCCCTGTCGCGTTCCTATGTAAGTGGACATCTATACCGAGATGTGCATCAGGGACTGAGTGAATGTTCGCAGTGCAACTTAATATCCAAGCTGAAATAATTTGAGTTCTAGTTTCATCCTTACCCGCTCAGAACTCATGCACATGAGGAGTGTAAATGCGACAAAAACCGCGACAGTGACCTTGCCACTGGCAGACCGATGGCCTCAACGGAAATCGGAGAAGTCCCCCCTCGCTCCCACTCTCCTCCAGGACCCCTCTAACCTCTGACGTCCACACCGCGTTGGCGGAAGCTCATAAAGAAGTCACGAGCCAAAGCCTCAAGTTGTGTCGCCGCGTTGACCAGCTGACCAACAAATCCTCCGGCAAGCCGGCGAGTTGACCACGTCCGTCCCCGCTGGCTCCCCTCTTTCCTTCGCCCCCCCCCCCCCCCTTATTCCCTCCTCACCGCCCTCCCCCTCCTTCCTAGTACGCGGGTAACCGACACAGGACGCGCAGCACACACACATAAAAAATATCTAAAAAAGCAACCGTATCCCTAGACAGAAAACCAACGAGAAAGCCAAAGGAAAAAGCAGCGAGCGCTTCGAACCACGTGACCCTCCTCTGCCAACGCAGACGGACAGTTTTTTTTTTTTGTTCTCTTTTTCCCCTTTTTACGCGTGTTTTTGCCGCTGTACGCTTCCCCATTTTCCCGTTTCTCGTGCATGTTTTTGTTTTGTTTTGTTTTTCTCTCTCAGGGGCACTCGGGTGCCCGCTTTTTTTTTTTTTTCTTCTTTTTGTCGGACCCACGCCAGAGATGGACGAGGATGCCGCGGGCATTCGGCGTCATCTACGACCAAGCGGGCCGACAACGTGGGTCCGCCGGGTGCGGAGCGGCGATTTGAGCGCGCAACGCGGCGGCGCGCCAGACGATTCCGGGACTATCGGCGACGGGAGAGCGACCGCGCCGCCGCCGCTCTGCTGCAGCCCGTCCCGAGACCGCGCTGGGCGCAGGTGAGTCGCAACAGCGCTCTTTCCCCTCGACGAGTAATCGCGGCGGCGGCGGAGGGAAGCGCGCATCACCGAGAAGAGGGACCGCATCCTCTTTCTCTTAGGGAGACGGAGAAGGCGCTCCCTTCTTTTCGCTCTTGGGCTTCCGAATGTGTCTTGGGGTAATTATTTATGCGGGCCATGGCGGGCGGGGGCGGCGCCTCGGTTGCGCGCGCACGAATCAATAATGAGCAGCTGCGGCGTGCGGCAAATGGCAGGCACCGCCCTAAACGCGTCGTTCCTCGCGGGCAGGCCCGGCGCTCCGAGGGGCTTCGACCCGTGCGCCCCCGCCGCTCCCGCCGTCTTCCCTAATGAGAGCGCGCTGCAGGCAACGCCGCGTCCCGCCAATGGGTCTCCGAGGCGGTTAACGAGAACGCCGGAGCCGTCTTCTCCGCCTTCGGCGTCCTAACCCCGAGTGGACGCCGACTACTCGTTACGGTGGAGTCGAAGTTCTCGGCAGAACCCGTTTTCTTTTTCTCGTGTTTCACCTCCAAAACCAGGACCTAAAAGCTCGATCCTCGTTATTTTTGTTTCTCGCCTCTGGAACCAGATTCCGTTACACGTTCCACTGCTTCGAAAGGAACTCGCTAGCGTAATGCCATAGTCCCACTACACGAAAGACAAACCTGAAATATGTGCAGCGTGCACGCGAAGGTATCTTGGCAGGCTTGCAATCCCTCGTGCTTACTTCACGAGCAGCGTAAGATTGAAGCGTTAAAGGCTGGTTCACACACTTGCAACGATTACGTTCGCATGCAACCGAAACGACCGTAACGACAAAAACACCGCAACAACCGTGGCTCATGGATTGCTTCGCGAAGCTACCCCTTGCATCACTTGCCATGCTGTGTTCGGCGAACGCTTGTCCCGGTGACTTTGTCGTTACGGTCGTTTCGGTTGCATGCGAACGCAACCAACGCAGATGTGTGAACCAGCCTAAGCTGGTTCACACATCTGCGTTGGTTGCGTTCGCATGCAACCGAAACGACCGTAACGACAAAGTCACCGGGACAAGCGTTCGCCGAACACAGCATGGCAAGTGATGCAAGGGGTAGCTTCGCGAAGCAATCCATGAGCCACGGTTGTTGCGGTGTTTTTGTCGTTACGGTCGTTTCGGTTGCATGCGAACGTAATCGTTGCAAGTGTGTGAACCGGCCTTTACTTTCCCGTGTATGCGATGCACGTGCTTGACGTTGGTCTGCGTCGGTTGTTTATGTCTGCCGCTCTATAGACCCATCCCGAAATTACGCCCTCTTCTGGCAGAGTTTGAAATACTGCACAGCTGCGTGTGCAAAAGACACCATAAAAATGGAAAACCGATCGCTTATATATAGTTCACTTAAGAACAGTAGTATACAAGTAATAGCCTTGCCACATTAATGGTGTCTTTTGCGCACGTCACTGTGCAGGGTTTTCAGATCTGCCTGAAGAGGGAGTAGTTTTGGGATGGGTCTATAGTGGAACTATAAGGCATTGAGGTTTCTAAACAGTCGCATCGGTTTCGTTAAACCCATAGACAATTGCAAGCATGCCGACCCGACAGGTGCTCCACGCGTGCAAGCACGTGCAGCGCGCGCGTGAAAATAAGTTTGACAAGCTCGAAATAGACCCTTTCCGAAATTCAGTGCCATCTGGTGGTTCGTAAAGCAGTTTAGGTTTTGCCATATCAATGGCGGAGATGAACTTGTATCGGCACCGTCACTTTCGCAAGTCAACGGCACGCGAGGAATCGTTCAGTGTGAGTTCTTTCTTGATCACTTTCAGTTCGATGGTGACCAAGAACCTGCATTCAGAACAAAGCTCCAACCCACTCAATGCCTCGAGAAAATTCTATACACCAAAGGGCTTTAAAGCCAATTGTGTGCCACCCACAGATTGACTGAATCTGAGTTATTAGAAGTAAACGCTTACGTAGCTCTTGTGTTCCATTCCTACGTCGCGTCGTACTGACCCCCCGAATATGTAGGCCTCACATCATCCGCTTAGGAGCATCTTCAACGTCTTCCTTTATCAGTCACTAGAAGGCCGCCATTCGTATGGCACAGATGCCGTTCTACAGATGATGATAGTGATCACAGTGGCCAGACTGAATTTCTGGAAGGGTCTATTGCATGGGCTTTGCGGCACGAGCAGAGACAATGGCGGCGACCATGGTTGCCTTGCCTGCAGTCGTCTGTCGGGGGTATTCACTGTACTCCATGTTTGAAGGCGCTGTTTAGAGCTCATGCACAGAACGAGTTCACATTAATGGTCTGCTAACACCGGCAGACTTGAAGGTGCGGTATGCACGATGCAAAAGAACTGTGGAAGCCCGCTGTCAGGACGCGTTCAGCAATAGAGAACACAGCTATGGTCGCCAGTGAATACTCCATATTAGCGGCGAGATGTTTTAGTGGCGCCCTCCTATGGTTACCTTTCGTGACGTCATTACCTTGCGAACAACAAGTTCGATGGTGTTTGTAAGGAGCATGGTGGAAGCTTGAAATCATTGCGCTCTTAAAGCAACACTACCAACACCGTCGAAATTGAAGCTCTTTCATTACTCTTATTTCCGTCGATGTGAAATCCTTTGCTGACGTCATAGTCAGCATTCGGCAACGTTACTAGATTACCTCAGTTGTGGAACTCCCGCGGAGGGGGGTATACCCCCCCCCTCACTCACCTCAATCCGCCTAGAGTCGTTCGAAGCGCCATCTATATTTTCGTTTCATAACTGTGCATTCTAAAGAGCACAGCTGAAGCGCCAAATGGCGATCACAACGCCGCCATTTCTCCCGCAGCGGTCACTTGAGGAACTGCACGTGACATCTATTTTTGACTTCAATCGGGCAGGGGGTTCCACCCCCGTCTCCCTTGCGGACGCGCCGCGAAATATTCCCACAATTAAAATGCGCCTAGGTCGGGACGCGCTACCTGAAATCCCCGCTGAGGCATGGTTGTATAAAAACAATATTAATTGTGCTGCAAAACCTTGAAAACTAAAAATTTTAGAAAACATCGCCCGCCCCCATTTTGTACTAATCTCCAATAAAAGTTACTCCAAAAAGAGTCTTTTTCGTTGGTTTTTACGTTTCTAGTGACGTTGAAACGAACGTATCCCGATTCAGTTACCAAAGCAGCCGTCCGGCGGCGCGTCGAGCGAATCTGGGCGAGTCGTGGTGAGTGAGGGGGGGTACTGTTCGTGCATGCAGCGTCTATGAACAGTTCCGTAACTGAGTTAATCTAATAACGTTGGCATTCGGTAAATCGCGGAAGGCCGACCACAGCGACGCTTTCGATCGCGCACGTCGCCAATAGGGGGTGTTCACTGGCGGCCACAGCTGTGTGCGCGACTGATGAAAGCGTACTGATGGCGAGCTTCCGCAGTTCTTTCGCAACGTGCATTCCACACCATCAAGATTGCCGGTCTCAGCAACCTATTAATGTGAGCTCGTTCTGAGCATGCGTTCTAAACAGCACCCACAAATATGGCGTCCAGTGAATAATACCCATAAAGTGCAATCCTGCATTTTTTTTTATTAAAATTATACTAGGATCGTCGATTCTACAGGTCGCGAAATTGTTTTCGAGTGAACCTACATTAAAAGAAGTTGAAGATTGTCGATGGAACGATACACGCAGGAAAGAAGCGAAGTTCAACAACTAGTTCATGTAGCGAATATATTTCTTGGCAACGGATCTGGCTCAGCTAGGTTAATGGCTTTGGTTGGATGACGATTCCAGACCTCTACGCGGACAAGGGGAGGAAAAGAGACCGATGAGACTAGATTTATCAGGGAGTGCGTTACAAAAAAACAACAACAAAAAAAAAAAAAAACATTGGATATCGGGAAGGCTATTAATATCCACGGATTTAGTCGTAACCGAGAAATGATAAACACAGGCAGCGTTCTCTTTAACTCCATCTTTGTTCACGCGTGCTTGTAATTTAAAAAAAAAGTAAACAAACAAGATCTTTGACAAAAACACGCGGTTAGGATGTTCATACATGCCTATTGGAAGCCTGCGTCAAGACATGTGGCATCACGGTGCGGCTCCTAGCAGAAGCATTTCGCATGGACATCGCGTGTAGCAGCCGAACTTAGTTTCTATTCAGTGTTAGCTTGCATGGGCACAGCGCTGTACAAGACGTTCAAAACCACGTCGGTGCTAACGTTTTTTCTTTCTATTTTTTTTTTTTTTTTTACACAAGATTTGGAAATGGAGAACACGTCTCCTTCATGTGCTGCAGTGATGAAAACGGCCGCGATCGTCTCAATCCCAGTATCTCGAATTCCGCGTCAGCGAGCGAGGAGGCATCTGACAATAAGAGGAGCGAAAAATACTTTTCATCTAGACTTTATCACTTAGTGGTACTGGTGAATGTCGTCCCGTCGAACACACAAACACTTCGTAGAGGCAAGCGCAGATAAACGAAGAAACACGGCGCTGTGTTACAGTCGTTGCCGCTTACATTGGCGGGGGACACGATTGAATTCGGGCTCCGAACAACTCCTGCGGGTCGAACGACGTGAGAACACATAGAGAACAACGTTGGACGTGGCTCTACGTTTTCGAATGTCAAGGCGCCAAACCTTCACTGCGGATGAATATCGAGAAACGCGGCCGCGGCAAGGCGCAGACGCGGCCGAGACACTGCGTGTCAAGACCTGAGCGGGCAGACGTAACGCGGACGACACGTCGTTTGTGTAGCTGCTATAAAGGCCCGTTCCCACACTTGCAACGGAGTAGGACCGAGAGAGACAAGACCGGCTTTTAAATGTCTTGCGACGGCGTAGAACCTGCTCCGCAGCAGCGCATCAGGTCCTACGCCGTCGCGAGAGGCTTAAAAACCGGTCTTGTCTCTCTCGGTCCTACTCGGTTGCAAGCGTGTGAACGGCGCTTAAGGCGGATCAGCGGGCCAACCTTTAGGTAGCGCACGCTCCCCATAAGTTTAAAACCAAATAAGAACGAGGGCCTTTCCGCGCAGCGATGGTTTTACCTCCGCTTTAGCGTTCCCGACAAGCCCCAAAAAGTGCAGTACATAGGTGCGCCATGATAACAACACGAAGGAAGCATCTCCATGATGCGATCATCCCATCGATCCCACCGTGAACAAAATTCATATGTCGTAACGCGTTATCGCATCACGAATAAGCCTACACTGTGGTCCGTGAAGAAACCGAGAAACTGGAATGAGGTCACCTTTTGACCGAAGAAACTACGGTCACTGCTGCAGCTTGAGAAACGAAGGGAGCGAATTATTGCTTCACGGTTCATTATTTCGTGTTCTTATTGGCTAATCCATAATTTTTATTGGCTGTACAGGGATAATGAGATGCTCAGGACCGGTCACGCCCCGCGTATCTTGAGCCGTCGGCGACTAACATGGTCGACGTCGTGGCTGTGTCTCGCCGTGGTACGTGGGTCGCTCGCTTTCCATAGCAACGAGCACGCGCATTCTGCGCGCTGTTGCTTTCCAAACTTATCATTTCTTTAGTGCCGTTCAGTATACTGTATGCGAGCTCAAGACCAAGGTCCATCTTTTGCACGAGAAGACGGTCCTTTAGAGTACCAGCAAGTGCGATTTCGCAACAGCGCCCCTTTACCACGGAGACAGAGAAACATTCATGCACGCGGCCAATTGACCTCGGGTGCCACAGTGAGCGTGTGTAAACGCGATATTTTGCTCACTATAATTTCGCGCCAAAATATGGTGACTGTCTGTACCCGTCACTTTTGTTTTAATATTATTAAGTCACCCGTGTTATATTTATAACCAGCTGTGGCTGTGAACGACAATTGCCACGCTTGCTCCAAAAAACATGTAAGTAACTCTTTGTAAAACTAATTTCTATGTCCAAGTTAACTTTAGAATTAATCGGCTGCTCGTCCATGACCATGGGGTTCATTATCCACCAATTTCTGAGATAAGAAACAAGGGGGTTGACATATCTGCGCAATATCTACGGCACATAACGATACTTATACGCTACTGTAGTTCTCCGGAGAACATCTGAAATGACACGGGAGTCACCCGTCACGTTTTCTACTCGGCACGACATCAATCCGCTTCGCCTCATAAGAGATAAGACTTTAATCTGCTCCATCATATGTAATCTACAACTTCCCTGGGGTAGACATCTGAACCGCTCATCATTTCACAAGCTACGTTTTCAGCTTACACGATCGTTGGACCAGTCAATCGTCGGTTTTGCACCACGTGATCCCGCTCTCTACGCACTCTCGTTGTTTTTTGCGCTGTTTTAACCTTTTAAATATGTCATACCAACTCGCCCAAGCTTCAACTTTAGCAGAGAACGGGGTCAGGCACTATAAAATTCAGGCGATTGAGTGAATGAACCAACACGTAGCTTCTACCGCAGTGCCAGCTTAGAGGTGAACCAAGTAGAGCCTCACATCATATGAATCTCCTAATTGTTAGCTTCACAATCGGCCTACTTGAAAAGTAATCCAATTATGGCAATCGAATCATTAACATTGAAGCACATTTTCAGTAACTTATAACTGTCATTCATTACAATGTGCAAAAGTAATTGTAATGAAAACTTGATTGCTTCTTAGCATCTTTGATTGTGAAATCAAAATTACACTTACATCTACTTATTTTTTTTTCCCGCATGCGCACGCTGTAGCTAAGTGACGGACAATCCAGGACGGGACAAAACGCTTCAGGTGTCTGCCCCTTTGTCCCTTCTGCCATCTCGTGCGGCTTTGGAAGCGTCAATACTGTCGGAGCGTCGACCGTGTACGAGCAACTGTCACAGCTAAAGCGCCTAGAAGATAACCCACGGTAAAAAGCGAATGCGATGGGTATCTTCCATTGTCAGGACTCAGGATGGAGAGAAAGTAAAACAACAACAACAACAACAGTGATCAGGATCTGATGAGTACATTCAATATCCTATCACAATTTAAGCCAGCCAAATCCAAAATAATTGTTATTTACTGTAAACGACCAAATTTTCGCGAGGACCTAATTTTCGCGAACTTCGCGAATCGACCTACAGTTCGCGAAAAATACGTCCCACGAAAATTCGGGAAATATGAGAACGCTACGGAAGCTACACTCGATTCGCAAAAATTAGAACCCGCGAATAATTTCAAATTTTCAGCTTTGGCCCGATTCGCGAAATTTTGAGCCCGCGAAAATTGAGTCGTTTACAGTATGTATTGTTTATTTGTTTGGAAGCGAAACTGGGCGAGTCAGATCCACTTATGGGAAGAACCTAGACTAGATCATACAGTGGGCTCAAAATGAACGTGACTCCAAGTCACGAAATCCTCCACGGACATCCGTGTCACAGCAAGAACGAGTAGAGAATAAGTGACCCCTTTCATATGGTTGACGAAAGGTGTTGTCGGTTGTTTGTTTTTGTACCTATTTATTTCTTACTGTTTGTTTACTTACAATATACCACAGGCTATCGCAGGTGCAAGCAAGGTTGGTCAATATTAAGGGACACTTATATATGCTTGGCGTGATTTTTATTGAAACAAGATCTACGAGAGACCAACTACACAGAAAAATAAATATTTACGGCTTAAAATCAGTTGTTTTTTTTTTCTGTACAATATTTGCCGGTCGAGTGCGCCAACCAGCGGGTGTTCGTGCAAGGCTGCTCTCACTTTCTTTTCCATGGTTATACGTGTGGAGACAACGTAGCGCACGAAATACTTTTCAAAGACCAATGCCATATGAGGCCCGTATTCACAATTAAAAGAAATAAAATTCGTAAAACGTAGCTATTATGAGCACTGAACAACCAAAATCGTGTTTTTTTTAAAGAAAACAAATAAAAACAATAATAAAAAAGAAGCAATAAATGCGTATTGTCACGAGAAGTGACTCTCCGCGTTGGGCCGGCTCTGGTTTCAGTTTGAGTTTGGTTGTTTTTCTCAGCAAATACGCTACTCTCCAGCAAAAATAACTTTGGATTGTCTCTTGACATCATATCAAAAAGCGAGTGGCGCAAAAGAAAACAACAATAAAAAAAAATTTCTTGCAATGTCAAAGTCTCTTTAATAAGAAAAATGCCTTGACGCGCCGCAGACAAAAATACAACAACAAAAACAAAATCACATAAACATGTCGTCTTCAAAATTGTTAACAACAGATTAGCGATGTGCAACAACAACGGCTACACTCAAAAATAGTGCATGCCACGACGAAACAACGAGGCAAAGTGAAAGTACAATGGCGAAAAACAGGAGCTGAAACAGTCCTCCGGGCTCCTTTAGCGTATGCCTGCCAGTTCTCGAGAAAGCGTAGTCCAACCCTATGAGGAGCGCAATTTCGTCTGCTTCTTTTGGAGGGATTGTGGTGACTGTCCGAACGCCGAACTCTGAATGGCTCTAATAGACCGATCTCACCAGCCATTCTGGCTACGTCACCACTGCCGCGATTCATGCCGGAAACTTCAGTCTTTTTGCACGCGTGAGGACCTCGCTGGAGCTCTGCGCATGCAGAGTACGAAACGGCACGAGCCGTTTCGTGCACTGCCGCCTGCCTCCTATACGAACTAAAGTTATGGCGGCGTCACGCATGCGCCGAACGCTTGGCGATAACGGCCTATTGAAGGATAGTGGATAGACCTCAAGGTAGCTTGCCTTGAGCGCTACGCACTATCCTTCAATCAGAGCCAATCAGAGCTCGGCGTTCTGACGTCACCACAACCCCCGCAAAAGAAGCAGACGAACTTGCGCTCCGCATATGCGAAGTCGAGGTCCCATACTTCGGACTTTTTGACAAATTGAAATACAGTAAACGACTTATTTTTCACGGGCTCAATATTTCGCGATTTAGGTCAAAGCTGAAGTTTTGGAATAATTCGCGGGTTCGAATTCTCGCGACGCGTTGGGATCTCAATATAGATTCCAATGTTTTTACACTTTCCCGGAATTGTTCGCGGGACCTATTTTTTGCGAATGGTAGGCGAATCGCGAAATTCGCGAAAATTAAGTCCTCGCGAAAATTAAGTCGTTTACGGCTGGATCGAATGCACGCCCCCCCCCCCCCCCCCCGCAAAAAAAAAAAAAAATAAAAAAAAAAACAATTACAGGATGATATTTTTACACTAAGGCAGTGGTTCTTAACCATCGACGTTTCGCGGACCCCTTGTGGATCGGCGGAGAGGATGGAGGACCCCATTCGTGGTGAAGGGAGGGGAAAGTATAGGTGAAATATAATAATGATTTAATAAATGAACATATCTAAGGGCTAGTGTGAAGTAGACCTCTGTTGTTGACATACACACAAAATAATTCGCCCGAAAACTGACACATTTCTTCTCGATCTAAAAAAAAAAAAAAAAACACACCTTTTATTGCGGGCTTGACTGATAAGGCAGGGCTTTGCGGACCCCTAGAATGCCTTTGCGGACCCCAAGGGGTCCGCGGACCCTAATTTGAGAACCACTGCCCTAAAGTAACCAACAATCGCCACACTCTGCAAACACTAATACCGTGAAACTACAGGATGGCATCATGACTTTATTTATTGAGTAAATATAATACGAGGAAGATTTGCAATAAAAGAAAACACTAACAATCTAGTAGAACCATTCCGCACGGTAACGACGTTTTGCGAGAAATGTCGTTTAGATTATTCTGGGATTTGTTTTTGGTACTGACACAGGGTATTTTAGTTACGTCAGCTTCTGTTACGGATGATGAAAACGCAACTAACGGAGTCTTCTTCTTTAGTCTCTCCGCAGTCTGAATTGCGTTGATTGCCGTAAATGGCTTCATCGTACTACCATTTCCCGTCAACAGCCTCGATCAACTAACAGTTAATGTACCCCTAGGCGAAAAGGTACACACGCATTTCTCGGAGGTACACACTTTATTTACCACATGCGTTATTTTACTGGAGCACGATGAAAGTTCAATGATGCGTTGGTTTTATTTGCAAACATATCAGTAAAATAACGTGCAAATTATTTAAGAATGATTGGCAATAGGACAGGACAAACTAAAGTAAAACAAAGAACAGAGTTACTGATTGGGAAATGATTTTATACATGAATCCAATTTTATTAAAGAGGAGAGATACTGTTTCAAGCAAAACCGCGGTAAGCCTTTATTTACCACGGTTCAGTGGAGTGTCTCAGAGATTAGGAATAACAAGAAGAAAACTCAGACGAGGGTACACGCTCAGCTGTATTTTGCTGCGCCCTCTATAGTCATCCTTTTGTTTTGTATTCGCGAATTCAAAAGCTGCGCAGAATACAACACATACATTCTACTACCCTCACTAGCCCTTAGTGTAGCCACAAGAACGTTCGGCAACAGCGAATTGCTGAAAAAGATTTCTGTTTATTAGCTCTTAATCTATGCTATACACTCATTTATGATACGGGACTCCAAGCATTCGGTGTATCCTGGGATGCAGTGCTTGTCCGACTATACTTATGGTTCTGCGACATAAAAAGCAATACCGTCAAGTCAACCTAACATGCAGAATGCGCAGCCTTTCAAGTTTTCGGTTCGTTTAGGTTTCTTTTAGGTTCACATTACCGTTACAACACGATCAGCGTTCCTACGTTGGAACAGGTGCCATACCCGAAACCACGATTCACGACCCGTCTTCTCGTGCAGTGGAAACACCATCGGCCTGAGTCACTTCTCCGTGCCTCATTTCTGGTGCAAGTGCACCTACACCCAGAAACATCCTTGTGCGTGAACTTCCCCGGAGAGCACACGGAGAACCAAAAATCGCGATCGATGGATGAAGCTCGACAAAAGATTAAAAAAGAAAAAAAAAAAAAACACAAAAAAACGGTCACACCGAAAAATTAATTTGGTGATGTGACGCTGAGCAGGGATGTTCACATGCCATGTCATACTTACTGTCAAATCGCCAAATTCGTCTTTCAAAGAATCCTTTTTTTTTTTGCATTTGTTTTACAGGGACGCCTACTTTTCCGCAGATCACCGAGTGGTGTGCGGGAAAAACAACCTAAGGGACATTTTTTAGAATGATAGCCTAGAGTCGCTGACAACTTAAGAACGATAGGATTTGAATAACCATGAGGACATTAAAATAGCTTCGCCATTGGTTCCTGATCCGTTTTATCGGGTGATAACGCGAATCTATCCTGGTCAGTGACAACAAAAATTTCGGGCGATTATAGTCCCCAATATTATCATGGCCAGCCAGGATCGGGGATGCCCACGCCCTGATGTTTATTTAGTCCGTCAGTACCGTTGTAAAACCCGCAGTCCACGTGGCAGTACGATAAATAAACGAATGCGCGTCGAAGCTGCCAAGAGTGCGGGTTGGCAAACAACATAGATGAAAAAGGGGCTGGCTGCTCACGTACAATTATCGCAAGTTGGTGAAACAACATCACACCCCCGGAGCCCATGCGATGAAACAGAAAGGCGCCTACAGACGGTTGTCATCCCAAAACACTTTGTGGACTGAAGTTGTCTGCGAAAAAAAAGAAAGGCGGCTATTTTTGTCAGTGTTTGTACCTTTCATCAAATATGAGAAGGCTTAAACAGAACCTTGCAGCTATTTCATTAAACTGCACTCTAACTGAATGTGCGGTACACAGCTGTGAACCAAGACTGCCGTACGTTTTCTCGTGAACCTGTGTCTGGGGTAGAGTTTCCAGCAATGTCTGTGACCGATCTACACTGCACGACACTGTTAGCGCGAACGGGACTTCGGCGCTTGTTTGCATTTCATTCTAAGAAATGCCTGCGCGTCTACTTACCCGCAAAGCGCTCAAAGAGCCAATCATTGCGATCTACGAAATCAGCTCAGCCAATGATGAGGCGGAACATCCGTTTAGACCTAAAACTGAAGTCTGCGCTGTGGCATTACGCAATGCAAAGCGTCATGCTTGCATTGCGTAATGCCACAGCGCAGACTTAATTTTGAGGTCTAAATAGATGTTCTGCCTCATCATTCGCTGAGCTGATTTCGTAGATCGCAATGATTGGCTCTTTGAGCGCTTTGCGAGTAAGTAGACGCGCAGGCATTTCTTAGAGTGTTTACTCAGATATGTTAATAGTGAACATCAAAGTTTACCACTTAATTTATTGTACCGAATGAGCACTTTCTACCGGCCTAGAAAGTTTGATGATGGCTCTTCAGTTGTGAGAGAAAGATAGAAGAATAAAACAAACAAACAGACAATCCCTTGTTTCTGCTAACGGTGTCACGCTGTGTACACGAAAGCCTAAAATTCATACAAATTTTTAAATCGCTCCTTCAACAACAGAGATGCGGTAGAGCCACCCTGATGCAACTACCATAATGCGAGGACTTGCAGGCGATCGATGGCACCAGCCGAATTTTAAGCGGCTTGCGTAAACGGTAAACATCCGCGGACCGGCGAAATGAGAAACCCTTGACCCCCCGTACAGTGCACGGGCGTGATCAAAGCACAACTTGAAGCGTTGAGGCGAGACGTTCCGTGGCGCAAGAAGCACCAGCGCCCGCTCTTGACAGGTTCTGCGCGTAAAAAGCATCCAGCATAAAATGTCCGTCAACAAGAGCCGCCACTGGCAGACGCTTCGCCCTCGGCCGCCGGGCGCTGTCTGGTCCGACTGAACGCTCTCCGTAAATTGTTCGAGTCCTTAACCAAATTACATACAACATTACCGCGCACGGATGCACACTCTCTGGCCATACGCGAATAAAAAAAAAAGAAAAAAAAAAAAAGAAAAGAGGATACGGTTCTACGATTGTGGCTTTCAATGCTTCAATTCCGAGAGATGAAGTGGAGTTTGCCACAGGACGTATCCCCATTTAAAAGAAACAGCAAATAACGAGGGACAATTGTGCCGCTGCAAAGAAAGATCACTATAAATTACGCAAGGTCAATTGTTCGGCAAGCCCAATCGCAAACTTGCCGTTAGATCTCGCAACGCTTCGTTTCTTTTCTTGGCCGTGCTTTTCTTCAAAGTCTCTCCCCCCACCCCGGGCCAGATTTATTGGAGCGACCCGTCCTTTGAATTCTACAATTATCCGAGGTCAGAAATGGGGACAGACAAAGGGGAACGATACAAAAGGCAGCCCATGTTACGTCCCCTGTCAACAGCAAAAATAATTGAAGTCGTTTAACTTTCGACAGCGAGATTATACGTCGGGCGCATCCACGGCTTCTCTTCGGACGACGACCAACAACAAACTTCACAGTGAAGCGAAGCGTGTGCCGCGAGAAAGAACTTTCCAAGGGAGGGAAACAGGATCCTCGGTCTCGAAAAATAAAAATTAGGCGGAAAATTGATAATGTGCCTTCCATGCTCTCCGCAAAGGAAACAGTAGAAAAGCGAGCGGAGCGTCACGCGAAATGCTCTTCGCGCGTTTTGTTGTAAAAAAAAAAAAAAAAAAAAATGGAGGAGTATAAGTAGAACGCTACAGTGACACAGCTGGGGCCCTATACTCCCTCTCACTAACACTGTGCACTACAGCCAAAGCTACAGCGGAGAGAGCATACATGTACGTAACGCGTTACAAGTAACGAGTTACTTGTACCTAGTTACTATTTTCGGTAACGAGTAACGTATTTAGTTACTTTTTTAGAAAAGGAACGAGTAACGGTATTTAGTTACTTTGAAGGCCAAGTAACGAGTAACGGTATCTCGTTACTTTTGAGGAGTAACGTGTACAACACCGCTTAAACGGCCTTGTTTTTATTCTAACCTGAGTATGCGTCTATTGTGACAAAGGCAGATGGGCAACCCGAAAAACAACTAACCAGTATGACAGTACAGCAACGTATATCGCTGAACACGTCAGTCGAACGGTTCGACTGACGTGTCCAGCGATAAACGTTGCTGTACTGAACTCTACAGCTGGGAATGTCCTTCACCCAGCGAGCACAATCAGGTTCGTTGGTTGAACCTTCTAGAAACGGGTACGGACCGAATGTAAACCCGGAGGTTGCAAACACGGGGAGGCACATAACCCATTACCCGCTGTCCTCAATGAAGGCGCAGTTCTCGAAGATTCACCAGCTCTTCCTGAAGCACAACACTGCCGTTCCTTTGAGCGCGTCGGTTGAACGACTCTTCAGCGTCATCGGAGATGTATTTTCAAGGAAGCGGGGAAACATAACTGATGAAAACTTCTACAGGCAGCTGCTGCTGAAGGGCAATGACTACTAAAAAGAAAACAATAAACAATGAAACAAAAACAGTTGTGTATTTGGTCGTCAAAGTAACGTGGAAAGTAACTCGTTACTTTTGAGGTAACTCACGCGTTCCTTTTGAGAATCGGTAACGAGTAACGTATTTAGTTACTTTTTGAGCGAGTAACGAGTAACGGTATTTAGTTACTTTTTTTGGGTAACGTGTACATGTCTGGGAGAGAGTGTATCATGACTTGTTCAAGAGGAGGGAAAGGAGGAACGGGGTGAATCCCAGCCCTTCTGTCACGTTCCTCCTTTCCTTCCTCTTGAACAAGTCATGATACACTCTCTCCGCTGTAGCTTTGGCTGTAGTGCACAGTTTTAGTGAGACGGAGTAGCATCTGAACACTTGGCGAAAAAGACGGCGAGAAATCTGGCGGCCGACCAATCATACCCGCCGGATTTGTCACCGACTTTTTCACCAAGTGTCCAGACTAGGGCCCCCGCAGTGAGACAACTACAGTGGAGGGCGCTATTAAATGCCCAACCGCATCGCCTCGCAAGGTGCTTGGAAGTGTTCTTTCATAATGTAGGACAATGAATGAGAAACGACAGCTCAGGAGACACCGGATGAAGGCCGCCCGCGCTGACGTCGTCCCGTGTTTCCCCCTCAGAGGATGCTTAATTAGCATCCTCCACTTAGGGTAAGCGAGACAGAATCCCAGTAACCGCGACCCCCGGCCCCGCTGTTGGTGAAACAGAGGGCCAGGTTTGATTTTCTTTAGCAGCGGAATCATGATTAGTCGAAGCCGTGCCTTCTCCCTTCGTGTTTCGCAGGAAACACATCGACAGAAAAATAAAGCGTAATTTTAGAGGTTCAAGGTGTACACGAAATGGCAGTGCAAAAATACAATGTATTAGGTAATCCGGAAAGTTTTGGTGGAACTCGAAAGTTCCGTAGCTATAGGCTAAGGCTGTATTTATTCGAAACAATCTCAATTACCGATACATTTCCACTTACGCAATGAAAGTTCAGTGAATTCCATTCGATAAGAGTCGAAAGTCCCAAGCTGATTCAATTACGGAAGGCATTTTTTTTTCTTAACTTGGTTCTTAAGCGTTTTCTACGACAAAAAAGGATCCACACGTTTACAAAAAAAAAAAAAAAAAAAAAAAAAAGTTCAACCAGGTTATTGATGAGGAGATCGAAACATGGGGGGCCGCTTTACCAAGCTCGTTTACCACAGAATACAGTGTTTACCCGACACAAGGCCTGTAGACTACTAGGTCATTTACGTCAGTTACCTCGACCGACCACGGGGCACAAATTGGACACGAGAGCCGGCTCAACGTTCGACTGGGACTTGTCAAATCGGTGCTTCACTGACTTAACACGAGACGAACGCTGAGGCCGCGGTCGGGTATACCTCAGCCGAGTGCACGTTTGAATTAGTGAACTGTCACCACTTTGGTATTGACTCCAATGGAGATTAATCCGAATAAATATTTTCATTTATAACCGAAGTATGATACTTAAAAGAGTGGATTGTATATGGCGAAAACGTTCCGATTGACCTGTCAAAGCCTAAGCGAACATCTCAATACACCAATGGAAGAAGGGGGGATATATTTAAATAGTCAACTATACTTCGTCTCACCCTACGATGGACTAAAGGCAAAAGCTACGGACCGCCAGATCCAATCACGAGCCACTTAGAAATCGCGTATTGCGCTTTGATGCGCGTATCAGTGCCAGCGTCTCGGATCACTGATGGGGATGGACGGACAGTGGTTCGAATCGAAATAGCACTGAGTGACTCAACAATTTTACATCGCAAAAAAGAGGCGGCTGTTTGCAGTGTTGAAGCTATAGAAATGATGCAGCGTTTTTGGGTTCGGAGCGTTATTCGTCCACCTCTAATCAATGCTAGGCTTGTCATAGTGTAGCGTGGAACGTGATTGGACCTGGCGGCCCATGACTTTGTCCCTTAGTCCATTGTAGGATGAGACAAAGTATAGAAGAATCACGTTGCCAAAGTGTCAATTTATAAAATCGATAAGAAAACTCAATCCTTCATGAATTGAGGTATTCGGAACTATATAATCAAGAAAACAATGTGAAGTAATAAAGTATGAGAGCTGGTATAGGATTATGATGAATGCTCACGGCTGAGGGACCTGAGAGAGGAGAAACACAAAACTTGATATTTGTTTGTATTTTCTGGATACATCGTATTTAACAGGGGAGGTTTATACAGACGCGGGCAAGTCGCATTCTATATGTGTTTCTTTAGGATAAGGGTTCGCAAGTCATAATAGCGCCCAGTGACTCACGCATTCCGCAACATCGAACCAATCTTATGCGCCGAGAAACTGAAGGAGAGAAGGAGAGGAGAGCATGCGGGGACATCAGAACGCCAAGCTCTGATTCGAATGATTAGTGGGTATAGATCTAAAGCTATCTTCCTTTGTCTCCACTGCACTCAACGAGCGAGTTCGAATGCGAGAGCCAAACGCCGGACGCCGGCGTTCCGGGTTCTAAAGCGTTCGACGAGTGCAGTGGAGACAAAGGCTGCTATAGTTTTAGGTTTACCCCCTAATCATTCCAATCAAAGCTCGGCGTTCTGACCTTCCCTCTCGTCTCCACCTCTCCCTAGCATCCTCGCCGCATACGAACATGCGGGGAGAAGAACACGCGTTTTTCCCTAACGGGAATATGCATGCAACGTTGATGTCACGCCTGTAAAATGAGTTAATTGTTAGGCCACAAATGCCTCATAAACCAGCCAGACAACTAAAAACAGGGTCACGGGGTCGTTTCATCTTGCGACGTGTTCTACTCGCTCAGTTTCTACTAATTACCCAAGAACATAAAAGAAAGCATAAAAGTGCTGGCGACTTGGAGAATAATTTCTAAAGTGACCCGAGAGACGAGGGAAAACACAATAGGGAGCTTTCGTAGATCACTCACTCTCGCCGTCCGATCAACGCTCTCCGCAACCCGCAACGATACCCGGAACTCTACAATCAAGGCCATTGGCGCGCAGGCGCAGTATAGGCTTCTTCGTTGCGGGGTGCTTAGCGGAGGGGGAAACGCGGTCTACGAAAACTCCCTATTAACGATTACACAGAGACGAAGCAATCACTCAATTTCGAAGCGGGGCACCGCAGTCGCGCTGACGTCAATAATTGCGTCGTAAACGATTCATAAAATAAAATGTTTAGTACTCAAAATTTGCGTCGTCGTATTCACAGTAAACAACCAAGAATAGTTTGTTCTGCAGTCAATTGTTTTTATGTTTGCGCCTCCAAGACGATTCCGAAACAAAAAAACAAGTTCTGGAGTTAAATCACCTGCTGTTTTACAGAGAAGAGCAAAAAAAAAAAAAAAAAAAGGTCTGACTCTAAAAAAAAGTTTACAGTTCACTAAACGTTCGTCCATGTATAAAATACTCACCATGTATAAAAACCTCCGAACTTCTACAATGACCTCTGTCGATTCAACAAACACACATATCTGCTCCAATGTGCTGCAAGATAGCCAGTCGAACTTAACATCAAAATCGCTAAAATGCAACTTTGGTCCCGTTAAATCCCCGACGCACCATTGGAAGCAAAATGATTATCACACTCCCGTTAGTCATTTCGAGAAACGACCAAGATCTCGCGTGCCGAGAGCGAGACACAATACACAACTACAAGAATCTTCGCGCTAAATTACGCGTTTAGCGATAATTCCCAAAGCAAAAAAAAAAAAAAAAAGAACATGCCACCCTGACGCACCGTCGCCGTGGCGTACACAACACATAAAAACACCCACACCCACACGAGGTCCAAACAGGCGCGGTTTACCGCAAGCCGCAGAAACACGTCCCCGATATATTAGAGGGAGGCACTAGTGGCATTCTCCGGCGAACACACTAGCTCATCACTGCAGGCGCATTTTGTGCGAGGCCTAAGTCAAGCGCGCGATCAGTCCCGACAAAGCCCCGGGATGCGATGCCGCGCCACGAAGCGGCGCAACGTGCGCACAGCGGAGCTTTTGTGGCGGCTGGCCCGGGGGCAGGTTTTGGGAGTGGAAGCACGCCGGGCCCACGTTCGCGGCGGTCCCTCCCCCCCCTCCCTACACTGCGATAACGGATTCCAAGAAGCACGCCGCTCGTCAGCATTAGACCCGCACTCCCGTCGCAGTGTCGCCAGCTTACAATCATGGCGCCCAAAATGAGAAAAAGACGCGCTCTTACGCGTTCGGCGACATATCGTTCTCACATTGTTTGTTTCTCCTTGTATACGCTCACGACAGCAGCATATCACATCTGACAAAGCTTGATGACCTTAAAGTTAATGCTGAAATTAAGACAAACGAACTTAAGAAAAGCGCACTCTAAAAAATTATGAAGCGTCTACTTTCCCGCAGAGCACCTGAAAGGGTTTTAATCGCTGAAATCTACGAAGGGACCTCGGCGAATGACGAGGCTAAAAATATGTGTAGACCGATATTTCGCTTCACCTCAAGTCAAGACCCAGCCGACAATGAGCTGATGCCAGACTTGTGCCCGTTACTCGGAAAACGTAATGGATTACAATTACAAATTACCGAACCTCTAATGTAATGGATACCGTTAGAAATTACTTCCAGCTGAAAAGTAACTGATTACTCCACTCGTTACGTTACAAATTACGTTCACTTTAATTTTCCCGTACACTTTGCGAGAAAACAATAGAAACAATTTAGAGATTTTCAAAAATGTTCTGCAACACCACTTCCCATTTCTCAAACACCCGCATTATGGCAGTCCTTATAAAAATAAAATCTGGTATTTAAGAGAAAGAATGTAAGTGCCCTCCGTTCACGTGTGAACTGACAAGGCAGCGAAAGCTGCAACCTCAACCGCCATCCCGCTATAGCTTACGGCCTCCGGAAATGATCCCTGGAATTCTGCAGACAAAACTAGCGGTGCGCATGCTCAGTAGCAGCGTCTACTTCCGCTAGGAGATTCGTAAGGAACCGATCTACGAAAGCTCCGATTTGAAATGGGTGTTTGAAGCTTGAGCGCAACGTCTCAAATCTGCGGTCTCCTGACTGTGGCGTTTTTTTCTTTTTTTTTTTTCTTTTTTTTTTTTCTCAAGCGGGTGGTCACACATTCATATTGCTCCAATTTCTGTATAATGTGGATATTTAAAAAAAAAGTAACGAAAAATTAAAGTAATCCGTTAGCAATATTTGTAACGAAAATACATTACAAATTACTGCCGCAAAAAGTAACGTGGCAATTACAAAATTACTTGAAAAAGTAACGGAATTACAAGTAATTCGTTACTTGTAACGGATTACTTCCAAGTCTGGATGAGACCAATCAAACAGCGCCCAAAAGCGTACCAACATGGAGTTCGTCATGTTTCTGTACGGGTTCTATAATCACTGAACAAATCATGTACAGGGAAGGCCCAGTGACTTGCGCTTTTGACGCTTTTTGATTGGTAACATCAGTTCGTAGCGTCGGCGGTGTTCGTACAAAACGAAGTTCCGTATATATTAAAAAAAAATGACCGCATCTCCAAGCGGTGAATGATATTGATTGGGGCGAAGCTCTCGTGGTGCTGATGATACTGATTTTATTGTTCATAGGTAGTGCTGATGGTGCTGATTTTTTTTTTATTGCTCATAGGTAGTGCTGAGTTCCGGGTTGCGCTTCAACTTCGTTATTACTGCTTTATGATCGGTGAAATGCAGAGCCATGCATGCAAAGTTTAACGCGATTATATACGCATTTGACCGCAGCGCCCTCTCCTGTATAGACGTTGAGCGGCTACATGCAACGTTTCATCCATGACATCCCCAGCTCTTGAGTTACTACCACATCTCAGAGCCCCCTATTCCTCCCGCAGTCGTGGCCGAGTGGTTAAGGCGATGGACTAGAACTCCATTGGGGTCTCCCCGCACAGATTCGAATCCTGTCGACTGCGCAAACATTTTTTTAGTTTTTTGTGGGCACGGACGCCGGACGGACGGACGGACAAGGCTAGACCCTAAGGAGCTTCGCCCCTAAAAAAAAAAAAGAACAGTGCGTCTTGACATTGAGCATGACGCTTCACCATGCCCTATATCGCAACGTAGTAGACTTTTTTTTTTTAATGGTTGCGCTTATATACCTTTTTTACGCGGGCGCCACCATCTTGAATCGCGGAGCTTCCCGTACGCGGGAAATCATCGTTTTGCTCTCGCCACACCACTGGGAGAAGCTCACGTTTTAATCGCGACTGTCTGTCATAGTTGGTTAGCCTTTTCTATATTCTTTTACTTGTTCCAAGTTGTAATACCTTGCTTTTTTTTTTTCATTCTGCAGACCGAATTTGTCAACTACGTGGCTGACGAGGGTAAACGAAAAAGGTACATAGACACGGAGAAGAGGGAAGAACAAAATAATACACAACGCTATTCAGTAGTTCAACTACTGAATAGCGTTGTGCAAGTAGTTCAACTACTTGTATTTCAAATACTGCCAAAATACGATTTTGTCCACTGTTGTTCGCAATCAAGTAAAATGTTGACACTCTTCGTTGCAACAATAAACACCGGAGAAATACAAGGAATAAAGGATCAAGGAATGAACCAGATGGGTAGAATTGTCGACTTTCTGGCTGGGTGCATTAGATTTTTCAAGACGTCACATTAACGGCAGGCTGGTTGAAAGGCTTTGTTGCCTCAATTAAACTTTGAAATTAGACTTACACTGAATGCATTGTTTTTTCCTGATGTTGTACGCGCTTATAATACGCCAAATAACGTTGATTTTTAAACCTTCAACTTCAATTTTGACGAACTTGATTCTTGGTTGATATAAACTGTTCTTTTTATATCTACTACGGGATCAAAAAGTATCGGTAAAAGTATTTGAAGATGATATAATATACTTCTCTGTATATGTATCTTGAAGGGATTGCTAAATACTCGCAAAAATGTATCGAAATACAAATACAAAATTCTTCGACAAAATGAATTTAATTAACTATCAATTACATTTTCAGAAAGTATTTAAATACAAGATACAGATACAACGAGGGGTACTTGATCATCTTCAAATACATTTCGTTCACATATAGTTTGGCATCTTAGGCTTGAATTAACTCCGGATGAAAAGACCGTTCCCAAATAAAGAGTGGAGTCCATATGTGCTATGAATGAAGTGCTTAAAAAGAAAGATGCAACATTAAAAATAAAAGTTGTTGGGCATATGATAGGCAGGGACAACATCGGGGAAAACGATGTACTCGGTGCGAGTTTAATTTCAAAGGCTTAATCAAAGCAGACAGCCTTTTGAAAAAGCATGCTCTTAATGGAACGTATTTAAAAAAACAAGCGCACAAAACCCAAAAAGTAATGCTCCAATCCACGCTGTGAAGGTGGTTGGACAGCGAAGCTGCGGTATCACCTGCAACGGTTGCGAAATAAAAGTAAATGCACTGTATACCAAAACTTTTTTGATATATGAAAGACTTCGTACGCTGCCGTTGCCGCGGCAGTATATGCAACCGCAATCTTTACCGTGAGACGCATGCGGGGAGCGCTACGTGCTTCGCATTGTTAGCGGGGCCAGTGACGTCACTACACACTTCGTACTCTGCCGTAGCCAAGGCAGCTTACGCAACCTCACTCTTTACCGCGAAACGCATGCGGGGAGCGCTACGTGCTTATCATCCATCACGTAGTTTTGACACTGGTTTTCTAGTTTTCTTTTTGAAACAAGTGTCAAAACCACATGATAAGAGAAAAGGCGCGCCCAAACGATGATAAGGCGCGCGGGATGGTTCTATGTCGACGGACACGAGAAAACCCGACCTACGAGTCATACTATACAGCTTCGCTGTAAAAGTACAAAATATTACCCATCCCGTTCAGCTCTTGTTCTCCTCTTCCTTCTATTTCATCGATGTTTATGGTGTGTAAATCGCAGCATGTTGTATGGTTTTTGCCAAAACTCTCATCGCAAAGAAGAGAGGGCAAAATCGCATTTGACTGCAAAGAACAGAGCACAAAATTGTATTTGGGAAGTATTCGAAATACAAGTATTTGATATACGAAATTTGTTTGCATTTAAGTACAATCCACAAATACATTCCCTGATATGTAATAAAATACGAGGTAAATACGACCAATTCTCAAAGTATTTTAAGTACTTGTATTTGAAATTATATTATTAAAATATTATCTCTTGTAATTAAACACTTTTTTGAAAAGTGTAATTGATCATGTAACTAAACACATTTTTGTCGAAGTATTTTGCATTCGTATTTGTATACATTTGTTCAAGCATTTTGCTCATCCCTGTATCTACAGGGTGTCAAAAAACATTTACACGGTCTTTTTATTGCAAAAATAAACTAGGCATCGCCGAACGCTCATTCTCCGCCCAAAGGTAGCGCTAGAGGTCACAACCAGATGCCAAAGTTTCAGCCCGATCCGATAACTTAATCAAAAGTTATAACTGATTTTCTGAAAATTTCAATGGGAAAATGGCGGCCGACGGAGTTTTCGAACACATGGGGCTCTATGGCACCAAAAACCGAAAACGGGCAAAAATGGGCTCCATTTCCCATTGAAATTTTCAGAAAATCACTTATAACTTTTGATTAAGTTATCGGATCGGGCTGAAACTTTGGCATCTGGTTGTGACCTCTAGCTCTACCTTTGGGCAGAGAATGAGCGCTCGGCGATGCCTAGTTTATTTTTGCGGTAAAAAAGACCATGTAAATTTTCTTTTGTGACACCCTGTACATAACAAAATAAACGCGGCAAAAGAGGTCAGTCATTTATGTTACCGAATGTATTACACACACACACACATATATATATATGAATGAAAAGAAAAGCAAACTCTTGGTGAAAACAGCAACAACGGACGGTTTATTCCTCGACGTTTCGGCTGGAGTACGGCTTTCGCCATATATATATACAGTATATATATATATATATATATTGTGTGTGTGTGTGTGTGTTTGTGTGTGTGCGTGTGCGCGTGTGTGTGCGTGTTTGCATATACAAACTTTCTTACATAATTTGAGCCTGCAAACTTGTACCTGTGTTTTGTTCTCGCAACACGAACAATATGGAGCCTTGCTATCGCTATGAATTGAGGGTCGCAAGGCTGGATTCCGACTGCCGTCTCCCGAACTTAACATATAGGTTCCATGCGCCTAATTCCTGTTTGTCTCTAAATGCACCAGCGGTTCAAATTTCAAGAAAAATCGGGCAAGTGAATCATTTTAACAACAAGAAACAACAACAACAAGAGCGTTAATCCAAGCCGCCCCGAGAAATTTCACAGTCGGCAGGCATTCGCAAATTGCAATATTCGCGAACCCCAACCCGGGGAAACGTACGAACGCACACACACAGAATAAACAGCATTAACAAATACAAACACCAACGCCGAGGAAAAGAGGGAAGACATTCACAGCCCTCATCCACCATTAACATAAGAGAAAGGTGCGGGCCAATGGCAACTCGCGTTGATTAAGGCAGCGACGTGCGATTGGCCCGAGGCCCGCATTCGCGAATTGTACCCGCCGAGCTTCTTCTCAAAAACCCGCAGATCCTACGGCGGCGGCGAAAACTAGAACAGGGAAACGAAGCGAGTGATGCTGCCTGTGTTGTTTTATTCTGCCCTTTTGGGGGAAAGCGGAGAGAGAGAGAGAGAGAGAGAGAGAAAAAATAAAAGCAAGCTACGGCGGTGGGCCAAAGCAGCAAGGAAGCAAATTCCGGGTCCGCAAATTGAACGCGAAATAACGCGTCGGGTCGATATTCCAGCTGCGAAAACACACTTTATTGCGTGTTGTTGCTGCGGCCCGAGCTCGGCTGTCCGCCTGCCTGCCTGCGTATTTACTCGCGAGGCAGTGGGTTTTTCTGTTGCCGCTGGAACGCTCTGTGCGCAGCGTACACTTCTTGAAAAATGGGAAGAGGGCGCCAAAGTTTCTGCACGAAGCACGCGAACGCGATTGCGCCCCGAAATTGCCTTTTTCTTTTCCTGCTTTTCCCTTTTTTTTTTTTTCCTCATTCGACGCGCCAAGCGAATGAAGCAGCGCCTACAACAGCCCTAGGTCTCTCCTACTGCCGAGAGGAAACAAATGAACAAACAGTGGTCCCGAAATGGGAACAAATGGAACTGCATGCGCCGAGGATCAGAGCGGGCGTTATTGCCTCGCCAAGGAAAACAACAACACACAATTAGAAGGAACGTGTGCATATCTGAAAAACATAATAACCTCAAACCACTACTATACAAAAGCAAAAAGCGCAAAAACGTGAAAACAAAAGAAACAGTTAAAGAAATAAGGCATGGTTCGCTCGCAACCTACAACAGATATTCGTTCAATCAACATGAGCTTCACATTTTGCTGGGAACTAAGCAGTCTGTTCGTCTCCCAGTGAGTGAAGAAAGGGAATCAATGAAATAACCTAAAATATAGACGGATAGGAATAAGTTTTTCTTCCCAGTATAAGTATACTCAAAATTTAATCACACGTTGAAGATTTCACTTTGAATTCAACGGAATAGCTAACGAACTACACTTTTCTGATGGTACAGCTTTGAGGCACTAAACGATATCTGATCAACTATTACCAGCGAACCGTTAAGGAAAAATATACAAGCGTGACTCTTAGGGAGAATATGTTTAACACACTCTAAGAAATCCCTGCGCATATACTTACCAGCAAAACACGCAAAGAGCCAATTTCTGCGATCTACGAAATCAGCGCAGCGAATGATGAGGCGGAATGGTTTGTTTAGACCTAAAAATGAAGCCTGCGTTGTGGCATTACGCAATGCAAAGCGTCATGCTTGCATTGCGTAACGCCACACTCTAAGAAATGCCTGCGCGTCTACTTACCCGCAAAACACTCAAAGAGCCAATCTCTGCGATCTACGAAATCAGCTCAGCGAATTATGAGGGGCAACATCCGTTTAGAACTAAAAATGAAGTCTGCGCTGTGGCATTACGCAATGCAAAGCGTCATGCTTGCATTGCGTAATGCCACAGCGCAGACTTCATTTTGAGGTCTAAAAAGATGTTGCGCCTCATCTTTCGCTGAGCTGATTTCGTAGATCGCAGAGACTGGCTTTTCGAGTGTTTTGCCGATAAGTGGACGCGCAGGCATTTTTTAGAGTGCGTGATGTGAATAACAGCGACAAAAAACGAAGACCACAGAGGGAACATTTACGACTGGGCAACATCTGTTGTCCTGCCGTAAGTGTTCCGTTCGTGGTCCTCGTTTTCTGTCGCTGTTACTCACACTATGTTAACCTATTACCAACTCGCCCAGTCCAACACTCTGACACAGCATATGTTTACTATTATGAACTCGCCAAGACACGACCTAAATCTGAGCATTATAGTTTATCAAAAGAATACTTCTACGTAACATTTTATTTAGAGAAATTCGGATTGGAAAAGTGACATGCATTTTTTCATAGAACGATGGGTTTTCGGAACCAGGGTCGGAGGCAATTTTACGCAAATTATCTCAGAACTCTTGTCGTCAAAGACTTCGCTATGTAGGTATTCGTACCCTGAGGAGTCCGTGTACGCTAGGCAATTAAAATTAAACTCTTCGTTTCTACGTCACATATGATAGGAATTATATGGCGAGTTACTCGACAATTTGACTGCATCAAGTAGGTACAACTCGACCTAATCCAACTCTACCACGAAGCGAACCATCTAGAGGTTGTCAAAACATGTCACCTAGTACTTACCAACTTTTATCAACTTGGGTAAAATATTTCTGTCTCTTTTAATCACGCGTACATTTAATACCTTACAATTTGGAAGCTTTTTTGATAGTGCCCTGTAAAATAAAAACAAAAAGGGACCTTGCTACGGGCTTAAGCTGAGCAAGTTGGCTAATGGATCGTGGAAGTGGCCAGCTGAACAGAACAGAGTATGCATCGGCTCTCAAGTAGCTCCATGGCTCAGCGAAGTGTTCCTTGCAGCAAGCATGTAGCCAGGATTTTGTTTCGGGGGGGGGGGGGGGGGGGGCGCGGGCGCCCGTGAAAAATATCTTTATGACGCGGAGGGGGGAGAGGAGGCCCCAGCAAATTGAAAGATTTCGGGCGGGGGGGCTGGGGGCTGGGTACGTGCCTACTCGTCGCAGTATGCGGAATTGCCAACCCGGGATCGAGGCCATCTTCCGCTATGTTGACGACTTTGGAACACCGTAGAATTGATCTAAGCAACCGATCTCATAACTATGTTATGAGATGCTTTGAACAGAGCTGTTCAGGTGTCAAGTTTACCTATGAACCATACCTGTTAATAAATCTATCAGGTTCCTAGATCTCGCCTTAGAATTTAAAAGGGGGCACACATGTTGGCGGTATAAAGCTCGGTCCTCCAAAGGGTTTCTACCTTATGACTCCGAATATTAAAAGAGCGTAAAACGCGGGGTTTCCATCGCAGCGCTAAAATCATCATTGAAAAATAATCATGCGAACATCAGATTGAAAAAAAAAAAAAAAAAAAACTTTGATACGCAAATCTTAGGTCACTTGATGCCGGATATCCTAACACATTACTGGTTGCGGTATCTGAAAATATCTGCAAGAATGTGAAGCGCAGACAAGTAGTAATCGACCGACCAACAAAGACCGAAAAATTTATCGCGGTAGTGCCATATTTTCATGGCGTTACTCACAGGTCAAAAAAGATCGTGGGTGGCCAAAGGATTCGAGTTGTATGTTCCGCGTCGAACAAGGCCTATCAGTGTGCTGCAAGGTAAACAAATACCAAAAAAACCAAGAGAGGAAAATGTGAAACAGACCAAAGGACCAACAGAGAAAAATGTGACACATCACACAAACAAAATATGCCCATCGCCAATAAAAAAATGTCTATAACATTCTTTCGACTTGTGAGAAGTGCTATATTTGCCAAACCGGTCGATGTATCAATGACCGCACACGAGAACATGCTGCATCTTTATGAAACCTCACAACCCCAGCACCTCTTGCTGTTTATTGTCGCAAATGCCAAAGCGAGGCAAGATTGTTGGACGTCGCCATCGCGGGCCAACATCGAAACCAACCTGACCCTGAATTGCCGGAAGCCTTTAGCCATTGATGAGAAGGGAGATGCATGAATGCGTCAGGGCCCCTTCAGTTGCACTGTACCCGAAGGAGAAAATGCTACTGCGGGGGGCCACGTGTTCGGAACTTGGATAAATGACAATAAAATATGACAAGCCTCTTCAGTCGGACAGCTTGGGTAAATGTTGAAAAATGTTGATAAGTGACGACGAAGATTGATAAATGAAATGGCAAATGGTGATAAAAGATTAAAAGGAAAAGTGACCAGAAACTTTTAAAAAAATTAAGAAAAAATAACACGTTAGCAAAAAAAAAGAAAAAAAAAACACTTTAGCAGAAAGGAAAAGAAGAAAGAAAGAAAAGGCGGCATTAAACGGTTCCTAGTCCAGTGGTGTGAACGTATGAATTATTTTGTGTGCTTTCTGTTCTATTTTGTTTAGCTGGCCACTTCCAGAAATAAAAAAGGGATCGGGAGGGCATACTCGACACACTTCACCATATAGTGTGAAATTCAGTAACATAGCGGCTCTACATGTCACTGACAGGCCATTGGTGGCAGTGGAATATTGAGACTGCAACCAGTTAAAGTAAGTAAGGAAAACGAGATGATTAGACGATTGAAAATCGGGTCCAGGCGCCAAAATCAACAATTTGTTGTTTCAATTAATTTACCACAAACCCCAACAATTGAAGTTATTTAATACTTTCTCGTTGAGCGATGGGGGAGTCTCCGGTTTGTTCTCTTAGCTTGTGCTTGAACGAATTATTGTTCAGTTTCGGGCTTTATACAGCCCACTCTGAATCACATAAAACGACAACCAATACAAAGAAATCAGAAATTGCAAGTAAATGCATCTTGATGCTTCACCTTTTTTACCTAACAATTAAAACCAATGATGTCCCTTGCTGTTTAATGCTGATACGGTCATCTTAAAACGAGTAAGAGAAAGATACCAGGAAAAGTCTGAAGACATACTCGAGAAACAACAAGGTTTGCAACGTCTCGAGGCTCCAAAGTAAACAAAATGGTTAACAGAAGCTCGAGAACAATTTTCTCAAGTGGTTCAGGTAGGAAGCATTTAGTGACAACAATCACGTAGCACATGTGTGGGACCAAGACCACATTTCACACCCCAGAGACACTACAAGGCACCCGGTGCCTCACCGTTTGACTGCCTTTAGGAATTCGGCAGGCTTTGAAATCAATGTTTTAAAAAATTCTAGTTCCTTAATTTTCTACGGTGGTGAAATGAGCACCACGCGATGGTCTACTGGTGGTGTCAATTGGAGGAAAGAACAATAAGAAATTACAAAGATAGATCAAAATAGAAACCTCACACGCGATAAAGTGAAATTAAAACGGGGAAAAAGACATTAAAAGTGCGAAACACTAACGAAAACGTAAAAATGAAAACAAAAAATGTAATTGCATCATTCGTAGCATTATTTGAACCGGGAAAGTTTTGCAGGGTTGTAACCCTGTGCACGACACACTTCTTCAGTGCCGCCTGATACCTGAGACAACATCCAGTACAAAATGGGTCGTACTCAGCATTGAAAACCAAGCTAGTAAAGGCTAACAACAAAACTATGTACACCAGAAAAAAAAAAGCAAAAAAAAAAAAACACGGTAGTTAACTTGGTAAATTCCAATTAGGTTAAAAAAAAAAAAAAAAGGCTGACTAAATTGACTGTTTTGGGTACCCGAGATTTGACGTTGTAGATGCTACTCGGTGAAGCATACGAGTGACTGCATTTCTCCTTCTGCTTTAGGTTTCATCTTTCGACAAGCTCTCGCAACGGAATAACGCCACCTGATTTGCTCAGGACTACGTCGAGCTCGTTCCAAAATAAACTACACCCCATAGAAAGTTGGGAACAAAAAAGCCTAAATCGCGGTCACTTGCGTTGGGAGGAAGCGTGTCACCCAACGGTCGAAGATGGCGTGCGCCCCCTTCCGAGCGGATCCCTCGACAAGGGAAGCTCGGCGCCCAGCAAAGCCGAGCGCAGCACATCCGGGATCACCCCGGCAGCCCGAGCTCAAGGCTCAGTTCATAAACAAGAACCCCCAGGAGCCCCATGTTTTCTACTCCGCACCTTGGGCACACAGACAACAACACCGAGTGAAATCGGGAAGCCCCCCCCCCCCCCCCCCCACACACACACACACACACACACACACACTCCGAACCCAGGACACTGGGGCGGAAGTGCTTGGAAAAAGCCTGCGCGGAAGTCGCCGTTGCGCCACGGGCCCAAGACGAATGGACTGGCTCCACCCGAGAAACGCTTTTTTTGTTTGTTTTCTTCTTCCTCTCGAGGGTCGTGGCCACGAGAGAAGGAGCGAGCGGCGGCCTAGCCGCCTGACCTCGGCCGTGACCTTGCTCAAGTTTGACGACCCCGGGCGGTCGATCTCGTGCGTGCGGCGCCCCATTTTTATATACTGTTCTTTCGACTCGCTGGGATAGCCGCCTCGGCGAGTGTTTACGGTCGAAGTTGCGTGGCCTCCCTGTTGGGCCGCTCGCCGCTCGATGCGTGCGACCTTTTCCGGTTCGTCCTCGAACCCCAAGTATTACGCGGTTCGCTTTTTTTTTTTTTTTTTCTGTCTAAATGTTATTTTGGGTTCGAGGCTTGAGAAGAGGGGGAAACGAGGTTTGATGCGGATCGCGATGATTTTGGGGCTTGGTCCGTGTCGATCCACACTCGTCTGGCACTCCCCGCTCAGACCTGTGCTCTCAGCAGTCATTTAGGACGGTCCATTTCAGACTTTCGTATCAGGATTAAAGCTGCATCGGAATTTTTATTTGAAGGGACAGCAAAGACAGCCTAAAGCTCCGCCGAATTAGAGCCCAATCTGTCAAAGAGAAAAGCTAAGCCGGGGATACGGTGAAATATATATGGCAAGGATCCAGCATGACGGCATGCAAAGTGACAGCGGAAACCCCTATACAATGATGAGATGGCACGATCACGCTTGATATCTGTGCTCTCAACAGTTCTATTTATCTGCTGAAAGCCACAGAGGTGGCCATGACAGTGACTGACTAACGGGGTTCGCCCCATGATTGTGCCACCTGGTTTATGGACGTAACTGTTAAAAATCTTCTGCATCTGCGCTCATGGTGCGCATGAGCTTCAGTTACACGACCGGAGCTCCTAGTGACGACTAGGCCATGTACGCCTGGGTCCGGCTAGATTAACAGTTAACCGAATAAAAAAGAAATATTGTTGGCAATTCTGTGACACTTCCACGTAGTAAACTGACGGTACACAGAAACGCGCTTGTCTAGAGAGTTCACTACGAAAGGGTGGCTGGGCCGCGGAACAAGGTCTATTTCTTACCACACATGCAAGCCAGGTGGTCAAACTGATTCAATAATTCGACTATTGGCTGATCTTGTCAGGGACTTATACCCCTGTCAGACGGGCACGTTAGAGACCTCCGGAACCAGCTCCCTTAAATGGAACCAGCGCACGCCGATAAGCACGAGATCGCGAACTAACTCGCCGATTCTTTAAGGGAGTTTGTTCTGAAGGCCTTTAATGTGCTCGTCTGACAAAGGTATAAAACATTTAAATTTCCATTGGATTCCAGTAAGGATAAACAAACGCGACCACCTGAACGCGCACACATCCGCCGTCTTATACAGGCAACCTCATTTCTCCTGCAAATAGTTTCCCGAAATATTTTCCGGATATAACAAAACAAAGATAACAAAGAGTTCGTTAAAGTGGTGTTAACGAACAAGAGCGCCTTAATGAGAATATACACTCTACAAAGCACTGCAAGAGTCGCGCAAGGTAGAAAGAAAAAGGAGGGGGAGAGAGAGAGAGAGAGAGAAGGGGGGAAGAAGATGGTTGAGATACAGATGTTAGCTTGAGCGCGTGGCTCCAGCAGACTACTCTACACTGGGAAAAAGGGGATAGGGAGGAAAAGATGAGCGAGATGAAATGAGACTAGGAAGGAAATACGAACGACAAAGGAGAGATCTGATTACGACATCGCTGCAGCCTTTATTAACTGAGGAAAATCAAATTAGAAAGAAGGCCCATGGCTACTTCTTCATAGCGATACAGGCTACTTTTTTGCATCAGAAAACAAGCACCACGGAAACTACACTGCAACATACTTCCTTAAATTATCAGGCTACATTTGTGTATCGGGATGCGATTAAGCGTTGCGATGCTTACAAAGAGTACCATGGGCACCTCGCAAGTGTCTATCCTGAATACACCACATTATAGATTCAAAACTTCACAACACGAGTTCAGGCGTCTGAAACTAAGCAGAACTCTGCAATCAGATTTTTTTTTTTTGCTCTTGTTTACCTGCCATCTTCGTTGCGGCACATTTACTACCGATAAAATAACGGCAATACATCTTTCATATCGTATAGTTGCATCGCACAACGAGAGGCAAGACGTTAATCATGACAACCGTTGTTTAAACCGTCTGAGTAGGTATAAGTTATAACTAGGGCGGGATACATTTTTGTTTTCGGATAAATCAGATAAAATACGAAAAACACTCGCCGGTAAAATTTTTGTCAAATCGAATTTATCCGAAAAACAACGAAGTTAGATGTCGCGATACGAAAAAGAAAAAAAAAAAAAAAAAAAAAACGGCTGCAAATAACTTTGGTCAGTGGTCCTGAGGAGAGCCCATCTCCAGTTTACTTACAAATCTCGGACTAGCGACAAAAGGCTTACCGTTTAGCTCGTCGAGTTTTTTTCAGGACAACGGGTCATTGTAGTTTTGGGTCAGGGCAAAAGACACTGTTCTAGTTTTTAGTTTGGACATCTTAGAGGAAGGCGGGGTTGTGCTTTTATAACAGTGAAATCTATGATCATAGGAGGCGGAGGTCAGCTAAAGGTTTTATCTCTCCACTCCACCCCAAGCAGCCGCGGGGTGGAGTCGTGCAATAGGATGGGGAAAAAACGAGCTTTCCAGAGACTACATGAAGGGTTTTAGTGATTTTTAAGTATGGCCGCTTATTAAATCATCGTTTCATAACAAGTTTTGTTCTGGGACAAATAGTATTACACATGGCAAGGGCGCAAATGGCCAATCCAGCTTAAGAAATATAATTCGACACAGATAAGTTCTCACGAATTTAGGGCAGCTTTATGTCCAGAAGATTTTTGATTCTATACTCGATTTTGAAAAAAAAAAAAAATGGGCACACAGTAAAACTAAATTTTGAATTTCGGAGAATAGGGAATCTATTACAAATAAACTCCGATAACCTCCGAATTTCGAGGGAAAAAATGAACTCCGGAAAGCAACCCTCCGAATTTTACGAGAAACAAACTCCGAAAACAGGGAATCCTACTTATTATCTACGAAGAAGAGAAGAACAATATCAGCAACCAACCCACAGAAAGAGGATACGCGTTGACGAGTTTGTTCGTTTTAACGGCACGGAGACTTCGACCCTTGGACTACTCTGGAACAAAGCCGAGACGCACTGACGTAATACGGTTGATTTCGACACAGTAGAGCAAGAAAACAACAAAGGCGAAAAGAAAAAAAAAAAGAAAGCAAGACCAGAGGAGATGCGGAAGAGAAACGCTGGACGGACTAAAGGATAGGGGCGAAACAGGAGAGAGATAATTTGGAGTTTGAAAAGAAAGTAAAATATCCCTTTAAAAAAAAAAAAAAAAGTGTCTGCGCAGAGCCAAAAGAAAGATACACACACAAAAGCCATTTGTCACTGTCGTTTCAATGTGACAGATAAAATACCGCCGTAAAATGATGTTAAAAACACACGTCCGCGTGCACGCAGAAACTAAAAAAAAAAAAAAGAAAGCTAGCGATTGTAGACGCTAAAAGTGCGATGCACAGCCAAAAATAATAATAAAGAAAGAGTAAATTAGAAGTGGCCACACGAACAGAACATAAGAGCAGAAGGAAATGAAAAAGAAAGCAGTGGAAGGAAAATGCCTCCTGCGTCTGACAGGAGGAGAATTGTGAAACCGTTGGCGCACGAATAATTGGGATCTTCTGTAATTGGTGGAGAGACGGGGCCTCGGACCGCCAATCAGGAGACAGCTTCTTTTTATACGTGCGTCTGTGCGCGCGTGAATCAGTTGTTTCTGGGTCCTCCGCCCCCGTATTTTATGTTCTCCTCACGCCAGTCGTTCCAAACATCATCCCCTTCCCCGGCCCTCCTTGCTCCTAATTGCTTCCACGGCAGGCCGTTAAATGCCAGCGAAAAAGAAAAAAAAAAAAAGAAAGAAAGACCTTATGCGGGTCTGGTACGGTACGGCACGGCCAAAGAGACGCGAATGTTGCGCCAGTCTGGAGATAGAAAGAGGAAATGGAGTTACAACCGATAAGGAAGTCGCAAGGTCGGTTAAGAACTCCAGCAATCTACTTCTAAATCCTCAGATGCATCTCACACCAGGGCAGTGCATCGCACGCACGCACGCAGTGTAGCAGTATATACAACACAATGGAAGGAAGCTTTCGGCACCTTCTGCAGCGCTTCGAGACATGGTATCTAACGAAAGTAAATAGCAGTAAGTGAGTTCAATTCACTGTCATTCGCTAGTTAGGTTACATTTTGATAGAAATTCCAGAAATGCGAGTCTTGCTCTAGCGTGGAATTAACAGGATCCGCTCTACGGGTATGTTAGGCTGGGGAATAAAGGGCGTCAGAGCGCTCATCACAATCAATTTAGGAGAACTTATGTTCGTCATCGCTGTCAGTTCTCATGTCAGTTGAAATACATTAAGTCCAAGGTTTTAGTTGCGCTTCCCAATAAAGCGGGCTTCAAACGCGATATGTTGGGCCTCATGAGAGGTTGAGTCTTGTTTCAAGTCCTTCTGAGTTCAAAAGCACCTTTCGACAGACAAAGAGAAGTTCTGCCGACATACGGCAAGTCGTTAAGTTTGCTAATTGTGTCACCCAAAACGGAATATGCTTAGCGCAACGAAAGGTCAGACATATCTGACACAACAGGTGCGTCTTGACAAATGCGCGATAATTGGTGATTTTTTTTTAACTTTTTCTATATCGTAAAAAATTTATACTTTGCATACAATAAGAAACAAACATATATTGCGCATTTTTTTAGTTACCGATTTCACCGGAATGAAGCTTTGGTAAGAAAGTAAAGGCGAACTCACACCGAAAATAAAACGAGGGCTGCCACTGTAAAATTCAAGTAACAGGAGACAAGAATCGGAGCGGAGAAGAGACGTTAACCTCAAGCCTGTTGCGCGTTGCCAAATGAAACAAACAAAAAAAAAAAGCGCTAACTGTTCATTCAGATTAGCAGCCCCTTCAGAAAGGTCCGGAGCGCCCAACGGGGCTGACGCCTTCAGGAGTGTGGAGCTGTGCCAGGCAAACCAGCGCCAACGCCAGCCGTGGCATACGGCTTATATCGAACCAAGATGGCGACACTTCAAAGCGCACCAAGCGGCGGCGGCGGCGGCGGTGGCGGCGGCGGCGCACCGTCATCTCTCTTCCCGTCGTCTGCCAGCAAGTTGCCACTGAGCGACGCGAGGCACCGCTGGACGGGGGACCCCCAGCCTCGGAAAAAAAAAAAAAAAATCGATATTGTTCCTCTTTTCCGGTCCGAGTGGGGAGGGGGAGACACGCAAGAACTCAACGGAAGGAAAAGGAAAAAAATTGCCGACTTTCTACGCTGCGGATCTACTAGGCATATAACGCATCCATTGCGACTCGCGAGGGTGCAGCGTCCAGACAGAAAATAACGCCGATAAAGAAAAAAAAGAAACAATAAAGGGGGCGAACAGGCTAGTATGGTAGCCAGAGCCTGGTCGTACCGCTCTTCCTTCTCTCCCTCGACAACGGTCGGTCGAGCAGTTGGACGTCAATCAAGTGCCGCATTTGTGCCATTGTAAGCAGCAACGATATTTTGAGAAAGCACGACGGTTGAGAGAAGAGGGGGAAAAAAGGAAAAGAGAGAAAAAGCGAGAGAGAAAAGAAAAAAGGCGAATAGGGTACCGAGATTCGATATAAGTGTGGACGCCGAGAAAGCCACGACGCTCGAAGCATCATCACACGCAGGTCGCACAGACGGCTCGGGAGACGGCCGAGAGGTTACCGTCACCGCGTGAGCAGAAACCATACGCAGTAAAAAGAAAGAAAGAAAGAAAAACACACATAAAACATGAAATGCAGCGCACATTTTCATATGTGCTCCAAGATAGCGTAAGCTTAATGACCATGACCACAAAAGACAAAAAAAAAAAAACCGATTTGTCTATTTGGCAAGTCTATATATCAAACAGTAAAATGGGCCTCCAATTAGCGCACAAAACGTTCAACTGAGGCTAAAAGTAAAAGGTATGTTCCGTTCAATTGACATTCTTAATACAACGAATGTTTTACGGTATCGCAGTAGAGAGCCCAAGTTGGTGCTTTACTTCAGTGGAGCAACAACTCAGGCTAAAGCACCACTGAAAGTGGAGTACGAGGTTTCACTTTCGGTGGAGCTTCGAAGCTATGTAAGCGATCAAAACTTACCCGTGCACTGATGAAGCACTATCCAAGACAGCGTCGTGCTCACGCTACGGGATGAATCAACCCAAGAGGCATCTCGTCAGTGAGCGACAAAGCGAAGAGCACGCGACCTAAGAAGCCCCAAGTTTCATGTACTGCGAAAATTAATGACTTCTATACTTACTTACGAACAGCCTGGAGATTTAGAATTTAAGCTGGTATATTTACCTCGCGCTTCGGAGAACTTAGATCATACGCAATCCCTATTAGAAACATGCAATGCTAAACTAACAAGATATCGTGATATTTCATTTCTTGTGCTACCCAACTGGGCAAATAAATGTTCAAAAATAAGTATAACGCATACGGTCAACTGTTTCGATGGCCTTGCAGACTAACGAAACGTTTGCTTATGGCGGCTGCATATATGACGTCGATGGTGGCTACAGGACCAAAAGCGTTGATACACTCGGCAGGCTTAGATATCCTGGCGAAACCGGTCTAGTGGTTCCACAATTTTCTCAACAAGATTATCGAAGGGGCACGGTGATGCCGGTTCGCTAATTTTTAGACTCTACACTTTCAAAAAACACAGCGCGTCCATCTTCCCGCAAACCATTGGGAGAGCCAATCGCGGCAATCTGCAGAGTTCGCTTCAGCTTAAGTCCAGACGCAGCCGGCGCTACGAGCTGATGGTACCAATCAGACAGGGTCAAAAGGGCGCCATCATGGTGTTCGCCATGTTTCTGTACGTGTTCCATCATCGCTGCACCAATCACACACAGAAAAGGCCTAGTGACTTGCGCCTTTGACGCTGCTTCATTGGTACCATCACCTCGTAGCGTCGGCTGCGTCTGGCAGTCTGAATTTAAAAAGACGCTGAAAAAGAAAAGAAGTTTTCTTTTGAAGGGCATAAAAGAGTCTTTTTTTTTAATATTTTTTCCATGGAAATTTTTTTTTCGCGCACTATTTACGCTGTTAGACACAATTTAGGTGGATGTCGGCCCGTTGTAAGCCCCGCCCAGAGATCAGTGGCCCCGCCCATTACTATTAGATTGGCTTGGCTGCTCGGCCGAACATGCGCGGAATCCAATTGTTTCCCTTTCGGTATGGTGTCTGGAACGCGTCTCCGACTGGTGTGTTTACCGCGTCCAAAAAAGTGGTCCCTCGATTTCCGCCTGGTGACGTCATACAAGTGTCATGCTGTCGCCGGTCGCCACCCTGGCGGTGTCCAAACAGCGGAGGTGTATGTGACAGACGCCTGTTCTGCTGCAGGTCGCTCTCCAGTGTGGCAATAGACCCTTTCCGGAATTCAGTGCCATCTGGTGACTCAAATGGCAGTTTATCTTTTACTATACTAATGGCGGCAATGAACCTGTGGTCTGCAGTATTTAATGGGGCACCGTCACTTAAAGGTCAACGGTAAACGAGAATGTGCACTTCACTACAATTATTTTTCAATCTCTTTTAGTGTCGATGACAAAACAAATGCAGCCAGTCGGAACGAAGCGCCAACCCACATAGACGCCTTGATAGAGTTCTATACATCAAGGGGCTTTGAAGCCGAGTGAGTGCTACTAACAGATTGACTGGGACCGAGTTAGAAATGAACGCTTACGCAGCTCTTGCGTCCAATTCCTGCTTCACGCCGCGCTAACATCTAGAATGTATAGGCCTCGAATTATCTGCTTAGGAGCATCTTCCACTTCTTCCTTCATCAGTAAACAGAAGGCCGCCATTAGTATAGCACATATGCCGTTTTCAGATGATGATGATAGTGATCAAAGTTGCCAGACTGAATTCCGGAAAGGGTCTATTCACGGAAGCTTCAGCAGCCAGAAGTTGGGATGCCATGGCGACAGCGACACTCGCGTTCGCCCGTGCTTTTCGCCAGCATTTACGACCAACCGCCAGGATCGCGACATCCGACCGCATGACCCTCCGGCTTCTATGACGTCATTTGTTGTCACTTCAGGACCACTTCTGATGTATGGGCAGGATAAGACGCTAAATACACCAATCGGAGACTCGTTTCAGGCATCATACCTTCGGGACATCCGGTGCGTCTATACTTCGTTTCAGCTTCCGTCCGAGCGCAGCCAAAGCTACGTGTGGCCGGAGCCAATCAAACGCATAGGTCACGCGATCTCGCCTGCACTTTTGTATCACTCCGCTGCGCCGCTGATCGTCCGCGCCCCCCGCGCTCGCCAAGTATTTCATCTGCTAGGGGTGTATCAACGGTATTGTCTGCTAGAGGTGTAAAAAGTGCCCTTCCGCGTTCTGAAATTTAGTCACAGGGGATGTCAGTACGTAGGCTGGCCGCTGGCGTCTGTGTCCGAGCTTTCCACCTGTTCGGCATTTCGGCATAGTTTCGAGATGTAAGTACACATTGCAAGGTGCCCGACGACCCGGCCGTTGATGTTTCATTGTATTGTCTGGATATACCACACCAGGGCTCGAGGCGCAGTCCTTTCCACGAGCTTCTCGGCGTTCAATGTGATCGGCAGGCAAAGGAGTGCCCTGATTTCGCTGCGTATCAGTGAATTACAATGGCTCTGACGCTTTTCTTGTTTACAACGCATTCGTGGTACGACGCGGCCGGAGTCTCCTGCCGAATTTGAAAGTAGACATTCATCATGACCGCTCGCGCCTCACGCCCAAACGTGCCTTTGTGAAAGGACGTTTTGAAGCGACTCGGCGAGGAAAGCAGCGAAGCACATGATTCGGCCATTACCGGAACGAAATCACACAGAAAAATCGAGCGCTGCAGCCGTGTTGCCAGCGGATGTACGTGTTTTCGCCAAACCACATGCATTTACATATATTAATAAAAACATAAACTTCAGATATTTAATTCCTTTAGTTGCAAACCATTCTCAGCAGTACAGATCTGGAATATTGTGCAATGTTTACGCACACAAGTTATTAAAAAAAATTACTTTTGTGCACTACTTTGTGGTGCGTAGGAATGCTCTTCTCGAAGTTGCGAACCGTCCCTCAGCCTTTGGCTGCGCTCGGACGGAAGCTGACACGAAGTATAGTCTGGAAGTCTTACACCGCCTGCGAGTCGTGCGAGCAGACGCGCGGCAGCCTCCGGCATCGTCTGCTATTCTACCACCGTCTATTGTCGTATGCAATGCCCAGACCCGGACATGAAAGCTGCGCGTCGTCGTCCGTTTTCGCCTTCGTCCGTCTGCTATTCCGTCTAAAAACTTATGCAACACTCGCAAGATGCGACCATGAAAGCGGCGTTCTAGCGTTCCATCTTGCATGAGCCACGCTCGAATACAAGCGTTTGTCAGCGCCTGTCGATGTGATGTAAAAATCGACCGACAGGACTAAAAAACAATCAACAAAATACATATGCAGTCCTTCCAGCTGTTCTGTTCTTGGTAATTTTTTCACAAATGTCATCCGCGAGCAAGGTGGCTGAGCGTCATGACGCACAATTAAAACGCGACCCAAAAATATTCGCATTGGCAGGCCAGGTGCACTGCAAAAGTTGGAAGCTAGGTACTTTCCTTTTGAAGCGAAATGACGGGAACAAACCTGGACAAACGTGATGCAAGCCGAACGCCCGATTGCCTCCAGCTAAATCGCTCGCAAATTTTTACCTGTGTAGGTACCTTTTTTTCTTGAAAAACCGGAGTTCCCATTGGCTGGGGCACCAACCTAAGCGGTAAAGTTCGCTACTCGTCAATACTTCCAATCAAAATGGAAAAAAAAAAAAAAAAGTGTCGATGTCGTGTTTGCGCAAACCGTGTCTTCGCAGTGTCGAGGGCGAGAGAAATTATGTCAAGGTGTAAACCATTTACCATGAGGGACTTCGCTAGCCGTACCTAAAGCTGTAACACACGAACGGTGGCCGAGCGAAAAGGCCGGGGTGGGCTGCCAATCTCGAAGAAGGCTTTTCGCGGGCGTCCGAAGCGTTTATACACCAAGACGGCGTTTCCAAAGGAGCCCTCTTTGCCCCCACCAGGTGTGGGCACTGCGCGTGCCCAGAAACCAAATTCGGGAGGAGTGATGCGTCTGCGCATGCGCGGTACCGACAGCAGTGCCACCGCAGTGGCGTGAGGTCAGCGAGTTAAGTTGGTCGACAAGGAGGATTATTATAGGCTGGAGGAGACCGGCGCGCACGCGTGTGCTGCTTCTAGACGCGATTTTAGGAGCTTCGGAGGGTGGCAACGGTAATTTTCGCACTGCTCATAAGACATCACGCGCACCTTGTGCATGTCTATAAACCTTACGGAGACGCGTAGAGTAGGAGTAGGCGAAATATAAAGAATTTTTTTGCCACACAGCAGAAAATTTACTCCGAATCGTCAACCGTCGCAGCAAAGCGTATCACTGTAATCTATGGGAGCTGCAGTTCTTAATTTGAGCGAACTAGTTTACCGATTTCTCTGAAGCGTACACTTAATTGATTACGCAGAGTATGCAACACTGCAGAACTCCCTGAGTAACGAGGTGATCGAAATAAGCCGTGCCAAAATATAAAATGAACTTTCTTTTTTTTTTTTTTTTTAGCCTGTGAAGAAGTTGTTAGTATTGTTTTGCTGGAACTCGCCACAAGCCGGGCCAGCTGCATTGACACTGTTTCCGCCCCTCTGTGTGTGCTGTCTAAATTATATACGGGGCACGGGTAAAAAGAAATTCGATGATTTTCTTTTGCGATGTTAGAATTACAACTTCTTTGTCCTCTGATATCAACAAAATACAATAGCCAAAACCCTAACGCGGGCAAAGTATCCGTTTCGAATCTTCAAACGAAACGACCGGGATTACCTAACAAGTGACCACCAAGTCGCCCAGGACATTTTTTTGTTTTCTTTTCTTTTTCCTACGACAATAAACTACCTTTTGCTAGCGACGCACCCGGAAAACTAACAAATGCACCGCTTGGTTTCGCCGCAGGCTGTCCCATGGGCCTCGGCACAGCGTCGGTTGAAGCAACAGCTAGCCACGTCGATACGTCAGGCCAACATCCGTAACGTCACGCAACAAGGCCGAGAGCTGAGGCCAGCAGATGCTAGCAGAGGAAAAGGACCGAGAAGAGGGCAGGCTGCGGCGGCAGCTCGACAACAGTTTGGACGCGCGGAGGACGGCCCTGTTGAAGCGAGACAAACGACAGCGCCGCGTGTATACATCCCGGGTCCGAGCTCCATGAATCATGGTCAGCCAGGAGGGACGACGACCCAGAAAGAAAAGTGTCGCCAAAGAACGCCGCCCCGCTCCGAGCAAACCAGAGGGGTCAGAAACAAGCCTGGCCATTTGCTCCTTTCTGCGCCGCCGGTGGGAACCACGCCGCACTTCTGCCCACAGCCTGTTTTTTCTTCCTTTCTTTTTTTGGGAAGGGCAGGCCCCTGAGGGGGGGGGGGGGGTGCTTTGTTTCCTGTTTTATCCTTCTTTATGGTAATGGTTCTGTGTAGTATAGCGCATGCGGTGTGTGCCGATTGTGGGGCACGGAAAAGGACTGCGGGAGGTTTCTGTCGTTGTGGATGATGCTGATCGAACGCTCTTCTTGGCTAGACGGTAGCCGGAATAATTTTTTATACTACCGCAAAAAAGTAGATTAAAAAAGTGGTTTGAATTTATGTATCCCAGGTACTCGGGTCAGTTAAATTTAAAATATTTTGTTGCTTCCATGAGAAAAGCTAACAAGTTTACTCATATCCGAACCTATGCGCGATGGGAAAAAGAAAGAGAGACCGAAAGTAAAAAGACAATCTTTCGAATATGCTTCTAAAGACACATATTCCTTTTTAAACGGAACGCTCAATACACAAACAACAGATATACGTAGTTTTGAAATCCGACTGAGCAAAGAAATGTTAGTTCGAAATAAATGCATAAAACCCTAACAACACTAAACAAGAAAATTGCGAAATATTTTGTTTGTGGTGCCTACTACGTGCTTCCACACCTCAAAAAACAAAAAAAAACACAAAAAAAACATAACTTTAAAACAATTGGTAAGGCTTCTGAATTACATCTCTTGTTCCCTCCAGCGCCTGGAAAACTGTTTTAATTTCTCTCTCTCTCTCTCTCTCTCTCTCTCTCTCTCTCTCTCAAAAGCCTCCTACGAAGCCGACGCTCAGCGTTAGCCAAGGCATGTAGAAATAACACGGGGAGCGATGTTCGCCAACCATCCATTCCTAAGGCACGATGTATCCTAACGAGCAAAAAGCAATAAATACGTTTGAGCACAAGGAAAGCGCCCTCAGCAACACACGAAGTGCGGAACTCCCGTCGCAGCGTGCAAGCCTCGAACTAACCTCACAAACCGAGAACATCCTAAAACCATTTATACCGATTTCGTAATATGATTGGATTCGATCACTGACACACTCCCAGAAAACGGCGCTCCTAATAACACACTGTCGACATTGTGAGCGCACATCGGCGGAAGGCGCCGAGCTGCCCTCGGCGTTGGCAGTTGTTCCGTCTCGGTGTGTCTTCCCCTCGTCAGCCGCCGCTCAAGACGGGGAAGAGGAACAAACGACAACCCGGCAACCACTCTGTCAAGCCAGCAACAGCGCCACCTGAGAAGGTGCAGTCTCCGTCAGACACACGTTGGGCTGGCATTGTTGGAAAAGAGAAATCCAGGGGAGCAGGTTCCGATCTTCTTTCTTTTTACCTTTTTTTTTTCGTCACCCCAGCGCTTGTTGTTTTGAGTTCTTACATATCTTCTTTTGAGTGCATGTGCGTGTGTGTGTATATATGTGTGTGCGTGTGCGAAAGTGTGCGTGCGTGCGTGTGTGTGAGTGAGTGTGTGAGTGAGTGTGTGTTATGATCGTTGCTGATGCCGGTGGTGGCACCCCGCTTTGGAACATTCCTTTCTTCCGCCTTTCAAAACGCTTCCGAACATGGAAAGGAGCCGCCGAGGCGGATGAGAGAGAAAAAAAGAAAACAAGAAACAAAAAACATCCGCACGAGACGAGTTCCAAACGCACATAAAATTGTAGGTTTAAAGGAAAGTAAGACTCCCCTTTGTGCCCCCCCCCCCCAAAAAAAAAAAGAAAAAAAAAAGAAGAAAAAACATCAAATCGATGAAAAAAAAAAAAAAAAGAATAGGAAAGGCAGCGTGCATTTCGAGGCCTTGAACTTGACAATGAAATTCGGCGCGGTGCAAGAGGTAGACAACCTGTGGCACCAGTCTCGATACGGCCCCACTTCCGCCATGAGACAATAAAAATATAAGATACATAAAAAAAAGATATAAAAGTCAAAACACATACACAAAAAAAAAAAAATATCTCGACACAGAAAGGCCCGCCAACAAATTACATTTTCTAAGTATGGCTGCTGTGAAATTCCCACGGAAACTTCGATAGTCTATAGTTGTACATTGAAACGTTCCTTTCAAATATGGGCATGCTCGGCACAGAAGTCATTTATTTGAATTTTTCAAAAGAGAAAAAGCAAAGGCGGGTGAGTTGACGGAGTATAGTAAGAAACATTGTAAAAAAAACAAAACAAAAAACAAACATTGTTCTTTTGTTGTTTTAACAACGAACAAGAGTAGAGGCGACGCCAGTGCGCAATTCAGTGTACATAAACACACACATAAAAAAATCATTCGGCGTTTGAATGAATATCTTACGTTTTGTGTTTTGGGATTCAGTAATGAATAAAGCATTATGTCATCAATGTTCAACTTTTCCAGGTGCGTTCCGCAATCGCAGACAACCCGGAGAGTTTTAAATAAATGTTTTAACACTTTTAGCCCCCTGGCTATTCTCGGGGGCATAGAATAAAAACTACTACAATTTAAAAAAAACAACAACAACAACAACAAAAACCGCGAAATAGAAAAAAAAAACACAAATAAAAGAAAGGAGCGACAAACCCCAAGTGGGCAAAAGAATACGCGAACCGACTTTCGTCACATTTGTTCGTTTGTAGTGTTTCCCGATACCAACATGTCCTAAATGACAAAGGATGACGGCTTCTGTATATCTTTGGTGTCCTCTCTAGAAAATCTGTAACGTTCCTTCGCGTTCCCCAGGTGAGTTTTTTTTTTTTTCAGCATGATCGAAGGCGAACATTCTTAACAACGCCGAACTTGTCTTTATTGTTTACCCTTTAATCGCGTCAGAAGCCTTCGCCTACACTTCCCAAGGAGCCTTCGGAGCTCCGGTCGTTGAGTTCTATGGGGTCATCTGAGCTAAGGCGCCGGCCCCAGATTACCCCGCTCTGGTGAACATCAAACAAGCCCCGATTCTTGGTAGGCCAAGCTCTAATGGGGACACGACAACTGAGGTCAACGAAGCTTGCGAGTAAAAAAAAACCTGAAGGATCGCATTCTCACTATGAAGCAATTTCCACGCCGGTTAGTGGCAAAGACAGAGGACGGTCTGTGATAGATAAAATTGCAGATTCAGGCCAGCCTGTGTGAGTGCAGAATAATTAAAACCTGAAGTTTATAAAAGGAAAATAGACAAACTGTTTGCCTGCATCCATTCGCTCTACTTCAGTTTCGAGTTCAAAACACTTGTTTAACCAAACTGGACATTGCATAGCAAATGTAGAATCCGGGGTGTTATAGCTTTTCTTGATATTTATCACTGATATAGCTGTTAACATCCATGTGAATGTGTCTTCCGACAATGGAATTTTGCATTATTAAGTCAAACGTCCCACTAATCACCTTATTAAAAAAAAATAGCCTTCAGAAAATATCCGTATACATAAGATCGGCCAATTTTACTTAGCCAAGATAAAATAGTATTTATGCTTATCACTCATAAATATAGCAACCGTCTCTCTGCACGCCACACGCAGCCACACCGCTTCGAGTTGCCGAATATACTTATTTAGGTCTAAATATGACAAAACATATAAAATAGGGTAAACGTATTAGTGACGTTATAGATAAATTCATTAAAAAACAATGACTGTTAAGAGAGAATGTACCACAGCAGTTCCTGGTACTAAACTGTTAGCTTAAGACACATTTTGTGCTTCCTGACGTCAAATGAGCAGTGTAATTTGAGACGCGTACACAAAAAACCAACACCAGTATACGCTGGAAATTGTATATAGAAAATAGCTAAGATTAATTTTTTGAGGAACATAACAGTCTAGCTTCAGCTGGAAACTTGCTTAAAAAAGCAGATTTACCAACTCTCAGTACCAGGATTACTGTTAACATACTGAAGCCACACTTCCAAATAATTCACAGCCTGATCGCATCTATCGTGTCAAGTATAGAGGTTTCTTTTTCTTTTTTTTAGGCTTCACAATTTTGTTTAACAAAAGTCGTGAAAGCTATACTTAATGCAATCTTTGCAGGTGAGTTATGCGGTCTGCGGAGCTGCGCAACGATTTTAACGTCGAAAGAATTTGCATCTTCTACTTTTGACACTGTTTATTTTGTCACAAAGAACAGAAAACACATCTCCTTCCTTCGAAATGTTGCGACTCCGCCGCGTAATCGCGAGGCAAAAATTAGAATATTTTCCGACCTGCAGCCGCGAGCGGCGGCCATGAGACCACGCGGCGTGACGTCAAAACAGGACTTGTAAAATTACTTTTTTTTTTTATTAAATTGCAAGTTGTGCAACCCTCTGCTCGATAAAAGGTAATTTTTCTATAAATCGTGTCGTCCCAACATAAATATAAATGCGTCAACAACCTGGTATCATCGATGAAACTTTAATTATATGGAGTTTCAGTGGCGCCATATCGATCCGAGGTCAACAAAACCGTCAGCTCTATCTGCTACCACGAGGAGCCGCCAGAAACCGGACGGGGACGGCCGGACCCGGACGAGCATAGACGAGCACGTTGGCACTTTCTTCCTTTCGCCATGTTGATAGCGAGGCGCGAGCACGTGGCCACGTGGTCGCGAGCGGGTAAGTTCTCGCTGCTCACTGATGGCGCTATCCGGAACCGCGCGCGTCCCCCTTTCACGTCACAGCGCACGTGACTCGGAAGATGGTGAAAGGGTTGAGAAGTGCCGAAAACATCAATATATCTATATCTCTCTATATATATTTTTTTAAGCTAGTACATGCAGGCAAAAGCGTTTTTTCTTCTTTACTTCAGAAGGGTCGAGACACCAACTCCCACAATTATTTAAACAAAGCACTGAAATTGTTGCACAGCTCCTTTAAAAAGCCCCTAAAAAGACAAACTAAATGCTTTTTTTTTAAGTTTGGTTGGGACACGCGTGTCAAGAAATAAATTTTACGCGAAGAATTTTTTTTTAGGGCAATATTGACGGTGAGAGATTTATTTTTAAAATTCTGCCCGCGAAGTCCATGACGTCACTGGTCATTCCGGAATGACCATCTCGGTCGTGAAGGCGAAGCCGCTCCACCCCTCCTCCACGTGCCCGCAACGCCGAGAGAGAAAAGTGGAAAGGAGGTGACTGCTTACTAAGTCACGTCTCGCGCCGCGCCGTCAATATTGCTCTAAATGTTTTTTTTTCGCGTAAAATTTATTTCTTGAAACCCAACCAAACTGTTTAAAAAAAAAAAAACACATTTTTTTTTTCTTTTTAGGGGCCTTTTAAGGGGGCCGACTGTCACGAAAAGTAATATATTTGATTAATGTTTGTGAATTAGCCTCTCATTTACTAAAAACAAACATGTTGTTTTAATTGGAAACTTGCTGAGCGTCATCGAAAACCACTAAATAAGCAAATATGAGCAAAGATTAGGAGCGCGTGGGAAGCGCGGTGATGCGCTCAAGTTACCCCTCTTGCAGCGGGCCCAAAGCCGGGAGAGCGAAAACGAGCCAGGGGGTGCCGTCTCATCATCCGCCGCGTTTCCGAACGTACGAGGCGGCGCGGTGCATTTTCCAATCTTGTGCAGCGGTCCATACAGTCTCCTAGTAATCATCAAGTACATGCGGAAATGTTCGGGCAAATGCTCACCACTTTTAACAAAGATTGTGTTCCTTGCCCAAATTGAAAAGAGGACTCTACTTCGTACACGGATCTTAGATGTGTCTTCGCGCGAAAGTAGACACGTGGTAACCCTTCAGAAGGTCGTTTACTGCATAGTTAGCCCGGAAAATTTAACTGAATACAAGCAAATTTATTCTATTGACTACTTAACGGATTGTGCACTACTCGTGCGGGATTTTGAATGAAAGGTCCGCCGCGTAACTCAGGTCCCATCTGATCTCCGCCAATGAGAGCCGGTGTACCGACGGAGCACACTGCCATGCATAAACTATAGAGGTGCCAGCAGCTTGAGTAGCGCGAATGTCAAGCGCAGCGATACACACATCCAGACTCGCCGGAGGTGAGCCCGATAGAAACGAACTAAATGGCATTGATCAGAAAAATATCGTTCTTAGGCGTCAGTCAGAGAACACAGTGCCGCGTGCTGCGCTCTATAGTTCGCTGCTTCTCCGGCTGCTATCGCGCTGAGCCAACCTCCTATGAGTGACATGACACTATTCGGGGCCACCATCGGTTCATAGCAAAAATAAAACAAAAAGAAGCTTCAAGATACTTTTACGAGTGATGCTAGAAAGGGGATAGGAAGAACGGCATAGCCTACTTACCCATTAAGCGAGGTCTTGGTGATGAACCAGCCGAGAAACAGTCTGACCACGGCGTGTAAAATTTGTGTGCCAAGCCAGCCAGATTTCTCGGTGCTCCTATCGAGGAAAGCTTGCGTGTCGTCGTCAAGCTGGCACTGCACGAACCGGGACCGCACATCCTCGCTCTCGATGCGGCTCAGGTCCACGTAGTACCACTGTGAAAAGAAATGAATGACAATCAATGTCGGTCGCATCTCAAGCTAACAGAAATGAGTAGCAACCTTCTGATGACTCTCCACTGACAAACCAACTGCGGCACCGAACAGCAGCTAGCTTGCTCAAATGGTCGGGACACTATACGATGTTCCATTCTCACTGAACAGCCCTTTCGCCTTCTCGAGCGTTACAGCTTCTGAAGCTTCTGTGCCTGAAAACACGGATTCATTCTTAAATTTCCAACATACTGCGTCAATGCAATCCTTAAATTAGTGATTTCATCCACCTGGCGTTTTTACATCAGAAATTAACATTTTCCTTTAGCACATCCGTCTTAACAAAAAAAAAAAAAAAAGTGATCCAAACTTTTTTTGCTACCACGGTAACAAAAAGTTTGTTAGAAATTTGACTCTTAATGCTGTGAGTACTACAGCGCTCGATATGATTAGCCCCAGCTTAGCCGAAAAAAAGCTTTGCGTGTGAACTATCAGTTTAGCTCGGACATATTCACATTCCTTCGTATCCTACATACTAATCACCCTGAAGGTTGCTTTTAGTATTATAAAAATATGCGAAACCGTGATTCGTGTGATTTGTAGAACACAAGGATTAACCCAATAAATTAGTGACCTGTTAATCATCTCAGCCTTAATTATAGTATAACACCATAAACATAAAACAAAGAAAAACAGGTGTCTCGTAGTATTGTAAATATCATTCTTGCAACTAATGGCTACGTCTCAATTGCCATCCCCTCCCCAACACGTGCGTAGCAGCGGCAAAAGGCGATACGGATCTTCCGAAAATTCACTGCCACGAAACCCTTGCGGGCTGGCGGCGTGCAGCACACCGCAGGCCTTCGATCCCCCAAAGAAAGCCACCCCGTTAAATCGAAGGCCCATAATAGTGTGCTCGCTCGCGTCGGGCGCCCTATCTTAGGGCAATCCAAAGACCCGTGTAGCACATTATAACCCCATCCACAATGGGCTCACCACGATCCTCGCTTGTACCTGCCGGTCGGGAGTTAGCCCTTTTTTGCCCTATTTGCGCTCACCCCCGTTTGGGGAGTACAATCCCTTCCTGGGGAGAAAGGGTTTGGAGTCTATTGTTGGAGCTTCGAGAGAGGTCCCCGTCGCCCCATGTTTCCCCTTTCGCGGCTATTAGTCAGGGTTTTCCGGCCTGCGATGGCCTTATTGTGGATCTAGCGCACTCGGCTACCAGAACCCTTTCTCTCCTCTTTGGGTGATTTGCAACGCAGGTTAGGGTGCCCGCAAGGTGCATCTCGATGAATGGCAGCTGAAATGTAAGCCGGCGTTCGAAAAATGTTTTTTTTTTTAAGCGCTATTTTTTCTATATTATTTATACTCGTTTTCACCTAAAAAAAAAAAAAAAAGAAAAAGGAAGTTTTGCGCATTGTTCGTACGCAGCGCGAAGTAGTTCTTACAAAAATTTGGTCGTCGGAAGAAGCAATGCTTTAGGCGTTCGAAACGTGTACGTCTTGATAAGATAACATATATCTAATCTAAAATTCACCTACATATATCTTAATTATCTACATAAAGTGGGAAACTAGTAATGCTCCGCGAGGAATCGGACTTTTTTTTACTACGGATCTTGAGGTGAAAACGAGTATAGGTGACTTGCTTTTAACGAACTGCATTGACAGTGTGTCACATTAAATGGGCTCGACGTTCAAATATCGATTTTTGTTTTGGTCCAAAACAACTGTAGGAATGATTACGCATAAGCATCTAAATGCGATGCATGGAAACAGTGCATTAGCAAAGCACAGTGATATTAAAAAAAAAAAAAAAAAAAAACTCAGTGATTTCTACCTAGCTGCTTACAAAGTCGGAAATAACTCCAAACAAGTGAACTGGAACAGCAGAACCAGAGGGCAGTGATGAGTGACCTGAGAGATGATATCAGTATGAAGTGATGCCTCACGCTGTCACGTCTGGAACCGAGGAGTCCCAAAATTTGCGACAAATGAGTACGACAGGAATAAAGAAAAGACACGTGGTTGATGGATCGGGTCATGTTTTGGTTTACGATATTACCAGCCCCTTGGTGTCGAAACACCATACATCTGAAGCGGGTGAAATGAGCGACGACTTTGCTATCTCTTCGGGTTCAGCGGTCTCTCGATCAGGCGCCTTGTTGGGCGTCAGGTCCAAGCTACTCGATACTTTCTTCCTAAAATTCTGAGAAATGGACTGGAGCACTCAGACTGAAACCGATGCCTCAGCGCAGACACGGTCTGACACCATGGCACGACCTACATTGAGATAATCAGCGAATCGTTTCTTGGTATTCTGATATCACCTACCCGTATTAGGTGCCTTGCGTTCGCGCTAGCAAACAGAAATCTAGAAGTGAAAGAATAAAAAAAAAAAAAAATGTAACTTATTAATTATAACAGATTTTAAGCATTTTCGTGTTGATTCTGAAGACAACGCTTTGATCTTTCTATGAACTCAAGCACATGCGAAACAATGCAGAATGTGCAATTAATGTTTTAAAGCGTGTTCTAAAAAACAAAGAGCTTAAAAAAGACATTTTTTTTGTTCTTAAATTTCTTTAAGACATACTTGAACGCCACAGCTAGAAAGAGTACTTCACCGGGGGGTGGGGTTTTGCACTTTTGCAAATGAGGCGCACACAATGTTTTTCGTTTTCTTCGAACTTTTTTGTTTTTATTATTAATTTCGTTTGCCCGCCAACCTACGCGCTCGCCTACTCTGAGTCCAAACTGCCGCTCTCCCATAAATCCCGAGTTGGTAGCGGTCGTTCGCTTTTATTAGCGTCGTTACTCAATGCGCCCTCGCTGTATCGCGGGCCCCTGGCAAGGCCCGAGCATTTAGCCCGGAAAGCGTCTCTCCAGGGGGGTTCTTGACATGCACAGTCGTAATCACGACCTGCTGCCGCCTTGCTCCCTCTTGTCTCCAAGAACGCGCCTTGTGCGTTGCTCCGTCTCGCACTCAACATGCAAATTTTACCGAGGAGGCTTCATGTAAGGTTAGGACCACGTGGTCGCCTATATCGATCCACAGCGATCGATGTATGAGTAGGCATATAATCTGAAAGGAGCTCCGAAGCGCTGCTGACAGAGTAATAAACGGAAAGGTCATGTACCTTCATCGACATCTTCTATGCACGGTGTTTCTTAAAACGCGAATGAAATCTTTCGTGCGAAAGATACACATCGCACAGGAAAAAAAAAAAAAAAAAAAAAAAAAGGTTAATGTTGTAGTGCATGGTCCCTGACAAAGGGCACATTTGGGAAAACGAATAACGCTCGATATAATTAGTTCATTAATTACCCTTTTAATTAGTGAACTTATAGGCATGATTTCAATTAGAAACTTGCTGAGGATCCTCAAAAACCACTAAATAAACTTATACTAGAAATATAGAAGGCACACACGTACAGCATCTTACCGTGTTCCTAAAAAACGCTCAATTTGGACGCGTTTCTAGGTTTCGGATTCTCTATCGGTGCGCATCTCTACGCCAGCGGTCCTGCCCCCTGTGGCAGAGGGGTGCAGCTACCGCTTCACCTCCATCGTAGAAGGAAAGGAAGTGTGGAGCACGTGCGTTGCGCGCCTCGGCCTCGGCCAGGGAGTGGGGGCAGGACCGCTGGCGCAAAGATGCGCTTCGATAGGAAAACTAGCCTTGAAAACGTGTGCAAATTGTGCGTTTTGTCGGAACGCAGAAAAGTGCTTTACTTGCCTTCCGTCTTCCTAATAATTGATTTAGTGTTTTCGATGATTTTCAACAAGTTTCTAATTGAAATCATACCTATAAATTCACGAAATAAAAAGTTAAATGTTCGAAAGTAATTAATAAACTAATTACATCGAGCGTTATTAATTTTCTCAAACGTGCCCTTTGGCAGAGACCAAAACATTAGCCTTTTGTTCCTGTGCGATGCGTACTTTTCGCAGGAAGGATTTGACTCACGTTTTGAGAAACCTATACCTTCTGCCTAGCAAAGTTTGGATTATAGTAATTTATTATCTTCTTGACAGCCCTCGCAGACATTGCGTAGTGTTATCGTTTATAGTTTTTGTTTTACTAGTTTTTTTTTTTTTTTTTAAGGCTGATCGGGAGAATTGATTGTAAGGTGGCCATTGGGGCCATGCTCGGCGACTTGAAGTGGAACGGACATGAAAACTGATAATTTGAAAGCTATAGGATGCTTATCAAACTCAATATGTGACTCTCAGGTATCCAGAAAAGTAAAACACACTGCGCCATAGTGTTTTGCCGAATTCTATCCTATTGTAAAATTTACTCCGTGTGGAAGTTTTTCGCGGCAAGCGCCCTGTCAGCACCATCATGCTTGTGTCGCAGCAACGGCATATGCGACACCGAATGCGCAATACACAAGATGGATAGCGGTCAGTAATATTGTATGAGAAGAAATTTCATATTTTGTCACGATGATGATGATAGCTGTGATTATGATAATAGTAATACTAATAATATTAATCGATCACTCAACCATTCAGTATCTATTATAGCGTCCAGGAAGAACCACACAGTCTTTGTGCTCACGTAGGTAATTAAAACTAATAGAAAAACAACAAATAGAAAGAAAGAACGGAGTCCACATGACTCTGACGCTGAACAGAATAAGATGCTCAGAACGCAATTCAGGCACACAAAACCAAACAGCAGCTCAAAACCGAGGCACGGCCGAAGGTCGTGAACACAGTAACAAGTTCAGATTGAAAGGAATGTATCAGCAGCTAAAGAAGTAACAAAAAAAAAAGAGAATAAAAAAAATTAAGCTGAGACATCACTAAGGTGCATATTCTAGAAATAATTAATTTGATCGCTTGTATGTGTTACTACTTCTCCGCCCTGTTGCAATGAACAAGTTTCGAATATAGATATCAAAATATCGGTCTAAGAGTTAAAATATCAAGCGGTTTATGGTGACGATTATAACATTCAGCCGCTTTAAGGATGGGACTGAACTGACGACAGAGACTTCCCCAAATATATTATTATAAAAAAAAAGATGATTGAGGTCGTGTCACTGGAACCCTACAACTTTCAGACAATATGCTGTTTGAATTCGAGATGTCGTACAGCGTTAAAAAAAAAAAGAAGATAACAATCGCGTTCTTTTAACGCTGGTGCAGGTTAAGCGAGTTCACAAGTCCTGATGCAGCTTCATAGTTCGTATAATGTAAGCATATTTAAAGCAGCGACGCTCAAAGGAGATAATTTTTCTTTGAACACGTTGTAGTCGCAATAAGTTCTTATCAGAAATTCCATTTCGTACAACAGAGGCATGTCAAAATTGGGACCTGGTTAATGAACCTTACAACCTCAGAAACGCAAATAAGTTTGTGAACTCTTTTGTTGCACAATATGTGACACAAGCGCGCGCAGAAACGGGTTGGCAACCTTGGTCACGTGACTCTAGAATCTCACGCTCAAATCGAAGCTAACTCCAAGACCTTGCAATTCACTTACACGGCACAACAGTTCACAATGAAAACTAGAGACAAAAAGTGTATTATATGTCTTTACCAGTTTTGAAATAATTTGAAATAACACGATGAGGAGAGATATCGTTTACACAAATAACGAACAGGAGGAAGCCTAAGACCCCGAGGAAAGCGACAGCTTGCTTTGTACAAACAAGAGGCCATGTCATTGACAAGAACGAAGGCTACTCCCTATGACAACTATCTTTTAACCAAATCTTATATCCAGCCACATTTTCCGCGGGCAGAAAGCTTGGATAGGAGGATGATGTGAATAACAACGTCGAAGGCCTTGTCAGGTCAAAGTGGAAAACGTCTAGCTGATGTGTGTTATAAGCTATCATGATGCAGCGAGCATAAAAGTTACGAAATTTGTGGTCATCGACCTGGCGGACATAAAGTCATCTTGATTTAGTACGGTTAGGTTTATAAACCTGGAAGACGCCTGACCATTGACGCCTTGCCATTTCAAAGAGTTTTAAAAATGAAGAGGGAAGAGGAATAGGTATATAGTTAAGAATATCACTACTATTTCGTGACTTTAGGGCCGAAGAAACCACGGCCATTTGCCACACATCGAGGAATATAAAAAAAAAAACCCAACAAACCAAAACCAATTAATTGAAGAAAAAAAAAGCAGGACGTCACGTGCAAGGTGATAAATTTCTTCAGGAACCATTGGGAGTCCAATGCGGCGAGCCATGGGTACACTGCCGGTATTTGAGAAATAGAAATCTAGATAATGAGTTTGGTTATCAAGAATATAATTGTGCTCAACAAGATCTAAAATAATAATAATAATAATAATAATAATAATAATAATAATAATAATATTTATTCCGCTTTCATGTTTGTTTTCGATAATTTTGGGCCCGTCAAAGCCAAAGTAGGCTTGTGGGACATGGCCCGGAAGAGGTAGTAAGTGATTAAATACATCTAGTTAGCAAACTAACACCGATAAACAGTCATAGTTGTCCGGGGTGGGGGAGGGGGGTAGGGGAGGCGGCGGGCAGTCAGTCACTTTGTACATGGCACGGATAGAGATAGTAAATTACAGTGGACCGGTAGAAACATTATAGACATATGTACAGGTAGATATAGAGATACACAAAAAGTATACATATAGATACATGCCACAGACAGAGATAGTGAATCACAGTGGACCGGCAGAAACACTATAGACATATATACAGGTAACATAAAAAATTCCGACAAGGTTGTCAAAAAAAAAAAAAAAAAGGTAAGGAAACATTAACGAGTACTTAAGGTAGAGTCCAATCAATTAGGAATTTTTTTAGTTGCTTTTTTGAGGTAAGCGTAAAAATGTCATCAGGAAGCGAGTTAAATATTTTCGGGACATAAATATCACGAGTAGCTTGTCCGTAGCGAGTATAAGAACGAGGTACAACATAGCGAGGACAATCTCTTAGAACTCGGGAGGACATGAATGTCTTTTTGAAATCATCCATCGAAAAGTAGCGCAAAATTACTGAATTCACGAACAACTTTTGGAAGGAAGGTAAACCAAGATATTGAAAGATACTTTCGCATTCTGTCAAATCACAGTTATACGCCACGCTCTTCAGTAAGTTCCGAAGAATATTATCGATGCGTACCTGCCATCTTATGGGGCAATTGGAAAGAATAGTAATTTCGTATCTTAATACGCCGTATGCAAGACTGCTGGCAATAGCTCTGCGCACACAGATCGGAGCAAGATGTCTAATGGTGTACAAAAGCCATTCAGTACTTCTGAGTTTGCTACAAATATAGGACAGGTGGGTATTCCAAGCAAGGTCGCTGTCAAAATAAACTCCCAGGTATTTAACTGAATTCACATAAGAAACCGCCGTACAGGCACAAGAAGTACAATCAGAGGTATGAATGAACAGAGGAATGTTTGTCACAGTTTGTTTCAAAGGATTTCTAAAGCATAGTAAACTAGTTTTTGAGGCGTTAACTTTGATACGGTTGTCACGAAACCAGTTCATAGCAGTGAAAACAGCTTGTTGTAGTATTCGTACGGCTGATGTGTAGTTGGTGTGACACGCGACTAAAACTGTATCATCCGCATATTGAAATATATGACAAGTTAAGATGTTTTTTTCAAGATCATTCGCATAAATATTAAACAATAAGGGGGAGATTATGGATCCTTGTGGAACGCCACACGTCAGAGACACCTGTGTGCTCATGTTTAGACCTCCCAGAGCAACAACCTGGGAACGATTAGAGAGATAATTTGTAAGAAGTGTGTGAAAGTTGCCACGAAATCCCAGCTTGTGCAATTTCTGAAGCAATATACTGTGGTCGACCGAGTCAAAAGCTTTAGAAATATCTAAAAATCGGGCGCAACTGTATAGATTATTGTCAAAAGCAGAGTGGAGGAGGTCGGAAAATTCTTCTAACAGTGAAACAGTTCCAAGACCCTGTACAAAACCGAATTGTCTCGGTAAAATTACTGAGAACTTGTTGAGGAATCCTGACATAGTTATTAGCAAGTGCTTTTCCAGAAGCTGACCTATGACAGGCAATATGGAAATTGGTCGATAGTTTTCATATTTGTCTTTTTGACCCTTTTTGAAAAAAGGTTTAACAAGTGCTGTTTTTAAGGTTCTAGGAATTACACCGGTCGTTATGAAACCGTTTAGCACGAATAAAAGAACATATAATAATAATAATAATATAGGAATAGCAGACGGCGCACCATTTAAGTGCAAAAAGCTTCTTATTCTTGGCAAGCTGAAACCAAGCAAGAATTTTCAGAGCGACCGACAAACTGAACAGCGCAAACGAAACCAACGTCCTTTCACCCACCTCCCAAACACGGCCAAACACGAGAAAACAAGAAACTGGAGATAAAGGAAGAGTATCTACGACGCCGCTATATCCCTCCGGCGGGAAAACATCACAGGTTCATTAAGGGACTGAAGTAAACGGCTTTTGCCAAAAAAAAAAAAAAAAACGTTTTCCGGCAGATTTTGTTTTTCCATGGCGATAACGCTGACTATATAGAAAGAGCAAAAGATTCTAAAAAAAAAATTCAATAAATTAAAAAAAGAGAAACTCATTTTATTTACTTAATAATGATGATCAAAGTGATTATGTTTGTTTGCGCAAAAGGTCTTGTACCACGATAAATATTCTCTCGATAAGGAATCGCAGGAAGCGACACGCTCGTAATATAGGGACGGTTTTGGATTCATTTATGAAGTAACTCTAGGCACGGATAACGCCGGCTATAAAAATAAAACCTTTTCAGTTTTTTTTTTTTTTTTTTTTTTTGCTCGAGCTCTTATACTTGAAGATTGAGTTCGTGGTGCAGTGTCTAGAAATAAATACAATTAATAATCGCTCCCAAGGAAACCTACATGTTCAGATCGAAATGTACACTCCGCGATACTGTTATCGCGAACACGACATCGGCGCTTTCTCGTCTTTTACTTGGAGAAGATAGGTGGGCACGAAACTTTACCGTGGAGGTTGGTGCCCCAAATAAACACTTTCCCTTCCTCTATTTGTTTTGATGACAGACTCTTGATTGAAAAAAAAACAAACACAAAAAACAGATAAGACCGGCGATCGCTTCGTCGAGCTGGTAGAGTGTACAAAAGTACCTAGACGCAAATGAATAAACTTGGTTTCAACGACATAGCTAACAAAAACAAACAAACAACGCATCAGCGTACACGGTCGGTGCAGGAACATTCGCTTACGCGTTATGCCTATAAATTGTTACACAAATGTGAGACGGAGCCAATGACTATACAGAACGCACCAATGAGAGCATGTCCTACGCCATCATTTCGGTTCACTCCTCGCACGCTGGCATAGGCGTGCGGACAAAGAGAGATGGAAGCCAGCACGTAGGCGCGATCGCTCGACGCGGTGCACGACGGACAAAACCCGGAGAAATCCGAGGATGCGAGTTTCGCGCGTGCCGTAAACGCGACAAAAGGCGACACACGCCACGGTCGACAATGCACATCCTACGCGACACGCTCACCCCTGCGCCGAACCGGGCAAAGCGTAACTCTAGCGGGCTGCCAAACAAAAACTTTTCACTTTCTCAAACTTCGTTCGGTTACAAAAACACGCCTTTTTATTTTTTTTTTTTTTTATCATTCGGTTAAAAATACGCGTGAGACGAAAATGAAATAATAAAATATAACGCGAAAACATTTACGCAGCCGTTGCTTCCGGGGTCACTGACATTCCCCCCTTGTCCTTGTCCTCGTCATTTTAGACGCCTTTTATTTGGGGGGTAGGGATACAAATACAAAAAAAAAGAAGAAAAAGGCCGGAGGAAAAAAATGGGGGGGGGGGGGGGTAACGATTAATAACACCAAAAAAAGGTAAAACGCAGCAAAAAAAAAGTTTCCAGCAACAATATTTTTTTTTTTTTTCACCGGCGATACTAACTAAAAATAAGTCAGTTCGTTAGGCCTGCCACAAACCCGGTGCAAATCACACCGCAGAAGCCCGTAAAAACGGGAGGCCGAACGGCGCACGAGCCGGACAGAAGTGGTCTACATACCGAAAACTAGTCAACCGAGTAAGCGAATAGACGGGGAAAAAAATACAGCCTAAAGTTACGATGACATGCCGAGTAGTAAAGCATAAAAGAGAGGTGGGTGGCGAGAAAACAAAAAAAAAAAAAAAAAAGAAGAGGCAGATGCGTTTTTCATTGTTAGCGCATCTAGCACTCGGAAATTAATGATATACCAGGCTATCGGCCAGACGTCGACTTTCTATAGAAATAACGTTCGGCGCGGTGTTAAAGAGCAAGGGGCGTTAAACCCGGAAACGGTTCTGGTATTATGCTCGCCTTGAAGGCGGCGTAAAGCGGCCATAAAGCTGTCAGTCGGCGGGACACGCCACGGACGGCTGCATAGCTTCAAGGAGCGTGCCGGGAGCGTTGGCACGTCAAGCCACGCTCGCGAAAGAATGCGGCGATAGACATGCAAGAAAGGATGGGGAGAGAGAGATACACGCTGACAGCAGCGAGGACAACCGCTCTCGGAAGCGGCGCAATGATCGCGTGATGGACAATCGCCGGCAAACGGAAGGCGTACAGGAGAATACGAGTTGCAATGGCGAGCAAGCGTTGCCAGTGAAATCAAATTAGGCCAGTACTTACAATGTAGACAGTGAGCTAAACTGAGCGTAGCTTCTAGTGGTCGCCCACACTGGTAATAAATGCTGTGCAGCGTTCTTTATATATACATTTCGATTTTGATATGTCTTGGAACACCCATATGTCATATATTTGTAGCAAATTACGAATCGTGTCTTGTATGCTTTATAATACTAAATTTTTTTATGCCAGTCGGTATCAGAATAATAATCGTCCATGCGCTTGCTTACAGTATCCTTCGATACGGTGTTACGGTGTTTGGCAACTGTTCCGGTCGATGGCAGTCCAAAGTTAATTCTTTATTGAAAGGAATCCTGACAAGCGTTGCATATAATTCTAATTTTTCCAGCAACAGTGATATTTTTCGAAGTCTTCAATTGCCTAATCTGCGTTCTCTTTTTATACAAACGGTAGTGCTCCGTAGCTTTTGGAAAAATGAGTTTAAAACACCATTTCAGTCTCCCCGAATACTTCGTCGCGTTCCTCGCTTTGTAGTGCCAATTTGTTCGACCAGATACGGTAAACACACTCGGGATTACTACGTTCCGTGTTTGTTCAACGCCCTTCCTGACACTTTTATTGACATTACATCATTGAAACAACTGAAGAAGGAACTCAAGTGCACCAACTCTGATTCCACTAGCATCTCTTTGCTGTGTCTGCATGCTTCGAGCTTGAACTGTAATTAGCTAAGTTAATTTTAACTTAGTTTCGCCTTTTTTTATTTTTTTCCCTTTTACTTTGTTTTCGCTTAACGCTTTTCGTGTTGCTTTTTTCCTACGTGTTTTTTTTTCTTTCGTGATTTGTTTTAACGCCACACGCGCTTTTTTCTTCTTTTTTTTTTGCTTTGTGCCTTTTGTGTTTTATAGTTCGACTTTCTGTCTTACATTGTGGAATCACGATGAGGTTTTTATTATTTTTGTTTCTTATAAAACCTTACGGTTGTTCTGGGGCACTGAAGAAATAAACAACTACTAGTACTACCACTACCATTATTATTATTGGTATTGTTATTATTATTATTATTATTATTATTATTATTATGACTTCTAGCTAATTGTATCACATTCGAGGAAACGTACAACGGTCGACTTAGAGGTACATTCAATATCTCATATAAATGCCTACATACAAAAATATCTTTATCACCTGGGCAGCAATACATGGCAGACACATTACGGTGAAGTGTGGGTTTAGTTCCGCAGCACCATCTAACCGCCTAAGAAAACAAAAAAAAAAAAGAACAGCTAAATGGTTGAGATTTCGATGGAATACGTTGTTCGACTTTAAAAAGCTTTTGCTTTCTAGAGGGGTACAGAAACGACATTTTAGGGCGCATTTTTTTGCTCAGGTATATACCACGTCGCATCAGCACCTGATGCGACGTGGTATCGTTTGTAAACAAAACAAAAGTAATTTTAAAACGAATAAAAACGATTTCCCACTTGCCCCTGGTAATTGGGAGGCCGAAGCTTTGTTGGGGGATCGTGACCTGTTGCTCCTTCCGCCGTGGCGCCACCCTCGGCAGTACACTGCACTTATATAGATACCCTAGCCTTGAACGGCACCGCGAAGAAAGGTTGGCGAGTTGGCCACGTTGGATTAGGTGGCGCGTGCGGCGTGCGATTGTTTGGTGCCGCCGAGTTTTTCCTGTGTTCATTCATCGCGTTTGCGTAGAGGGCTGCGGCAACAGCGTGCTGAACTGCGAGACGCCGACCCACGGGTTTCCCGAATGATGAGAAACTCCGAAGCGTGTGGATCCGTCTCGCGCGTCCGTCGTCTCTCGTGTGGACGCCGGTGAAAACCGATCGCTTGAACGGTGACAATTTTTGGGATAAGGAGAATGAAAGGCCACCCACTGTCCTCAGTCTGGGTCTTCCTACCAAGAATATTCGGTTGCTACCAGGAGTTGTGCCGAGTATTTTTTCCAAGAAAAAATAGAAGAGCTCAGCGCACAGCACGAAAAGCGAAGTAAACTGGTACGTGAGCACGCTATTAATATAACACGTAATAGCGCACTACCCCGAAGGTGGCCGATCATTATTAAATGCAAGACATTTCTCTGCCTGCTTGTCCCCGTCAGCTTCAGAAGACGACGAAGCGGACAGGGTCGAACACGTACGGTTCTTGCCCGAATCGCCGGTATGTCACCATGTCGAGATCGTCTACTCGTCCCTCGCTGACATCTTCCGAGTACCCTCGGCGGTCGAAATCCTCGTCACTCTCGAGTTCATAGATCATGGCAGAACATACCGCGGACTACAGGGTCCGAAATAAACACGTCACGACAGTCGTCCTTCAGCTGTGCAGTCCTCCGCCACTCCGAAACGCGAGATTGTAACACGCAAAAGCCAATACGTGGCGACGCTCATAATGACGCCAGCCTTTGACTGTGCTAAGGAGCCTGACGTCACGATCGCGACGGAGTTCCCATGACCCATCGCACGCCTCGATGGCCGATTTCGAAGCGCTCGCTAGGTTCGGACGCTTGAGACGAAGAATAAAGCCATCCGCTCAAAATACAAGCGTGTGATTGTCATTTACGGATATCCTAGGGCATATTTCACCGATTTCGGAAAGGCTTCCGTATATTTTTATTTTCGTTTCCGTTCTGTGTGTTCTGCTTGTGTTCTGTGTTCGCTAAGCAGGTTAAGAATTGGCTACCGAAATTATTTACCAAGTGTGATCAGGTAACATTGAGAGGCCAGCCTGCTTTCGAGAATACTGTCTTGGAGAGAACATTGATCACCAGCCCTCATCCGGTAGTAAAGAAATTATACAAAGACACAGCGAACCTAGGCTTCAAATGTGCTGACCCTCATTGGCACTCGGTGTAAAGATGAAGAGAGTGAGCCAAAGCTACTTTAGCGCTATATGTGGCGCAATGGTAGTGCCACAAAACAATGTAAAAAAAAGTATCCATCTAGCTTTGAAAGTCCAATGTGGTTGCGAACATGTATTTCATCCAAGGTGCCATGTCCGAGGCTAACTGGGCATACACTCGCCCAGTTAGCCTCGCGCACTCCATGTTACCAGAAGAAATTGAAGATTCTCCGATGTTTCTTTTTTTCAATCAGCTGTATGATGACGCCCATAACTACTCCGTGCAGTGTACGTTTCCATAAACTTGAAGGACCAACTGTCCCCAACTTTTTTTACTTTATCCCAGGTAATCTTTAATGAACGTTGTCTTACCCTGGGTTCTGTTAGTAAAAATGACGTAAGCCTCTAAAACTCACAGAGGGTACTCCTTTAAAACATTACAACTATACAACGTACATCTAAAAAAAAAAAAAAAAACAGTTTCAACGGAGAGTTGAATTTTCTGTTGTTTTATTTGCATTAATGAGATTTGTTTCTGTGCTGTTAGCTGTTTAAACAATAAACATTGTAGATACCTATGCGATTTCCTTCCAAAGCTAGGGGCCCCCCCCAAAAAAAGGATTTTGTGAAAAAAAAAAGAAAAAAAGCAGCGGCTGTGGATACCAAATGATGCGTGAGGCTGTCATCCCATGCGGTCAGTCAAGCTGATTGAGAAGTATCCAATGGTAAGTACCTCAGTTGATGGTGGGATAGTACAAATTTCGGCGCTGTTTTAGAGCGAGCAGCGGAATTTTGAAGTTTTAGGCGTCCCGTGTCCCACACTGATGTGTGGAACATCGAACAAAATGAACAAAGTGGCGTCCCGAGTGGCCAACCTACGCACATCAAAAAGCGGGGAAGGGCTAAGCATCGATCCCGACGCCATCCCTACATCTCCCCTCCCTCTTTGCATAGGCCGCGACGCCACGGTCTCGTTTTCGGGGCCTCCGGCAGATGGCAGACACTGTCCCGTCAAACGCCTTAGTCAAACCAGCTAACGCTTCACCAAACCTCCAGACCAGCCACAAATGTAGTTTCGTTAAAAAAGTGTAATTTGCCTCTAATTTTGGTACGAATAAAAGAATATGGTGTCAGAGATTTCTACATCAAAGAGGTGCGACACTCATAAGCTGTCCGTTTTTAAAACTGCAATCCTAAATGTCTAAAAAAAGAATTAATTATTCTTAAAAACAAAAAACCAAAAAACGAAGTAGAGTTTAACGCACAGCCGCATAAAGACGTTAAATCTAGATTTTTTTTTTTTTGTAGCTGAGTACTATAATATAAACGTTTGAACCTACCACGCATGAGGAGGCTAGTATAATAATAAAGTTAAACAAAACGTGCACTGTAGGACAGCTCAAATTTACCAATAGCGACTTTTATCTCACGCAGTCACGAAGTCACAAGGCTGTGAATTAGAAAGGAGACAAATCAGAGTATTTCGTTTTGCAATCTGATTTATTGGAAGTATGTACCTTGAACCAAAAAAACACTAGACAAAAATTTCAATGAACGAATACAAAACAAAAAGTGGTGCCAAGTGGGTTACTATTTGTAACGGCGCGCTGAATCACGCCGTTTCACTGGCCTCGAGATTCGAACGGCGAACGCGATACAGGCGAAGGGAAGCTACGCTCCACCCTATTTTAAGCTGGCAGACACCGATGGCTACAAGTATGGGGTAGAAGGTCAGGACTACGATTAGATTACATCAGACTGGCACCAGCGTCCCATGCTATGAGCTCGAGCGCTCCGACGTTCCCTGTGGGGGACGTTTGTAGGGAACGTCGCCCGATCGCCTTCTGAAACACGTGTACGAGCGTTTCGCAATGTCGCTCACACAAAACAGCGGAAAAACAAAATGGAGGGTCCTCATTACAGACCCGGACACAGCGCAACCTTTAGGCCGGTCTCGAGACACATAAGCCCACGAATCAAAGGGTCAAAAACACCCGCATGATTGATAAAAGAAGCAAAATATAAATGAAATCTGAAGGCAAGACAAAAACCACCCAAATATTGTAGCAAGAGCGAAAGGTGCCAAAAAACTCTCTTATTTCTTGTCTCGCGCCCTACTACGAGCTGTAATAATGCGGACAACGATAAAACGACATTCATTTGTTTTCAGCTTCCCCCCTTTGTTCTCTTTTTTTTTTTTGTATTCGAGCGCGTGTAGCCGGCCACAGGGTAGCCAGACCCTCCGAAGCTCCTAAAACTACGGCATCAGCATTCTTGCAGCCATCCCTTACCTCGGCCCTTGGAAGAAATCGATACTGAAAAGTATAGCTTAGAACCGGGGAAAAATAAAACGAACCCAAGAAAGGAAGGCGAGGGGAAAAAGAGAGTTGGGGGGGGGGGGGGGGGGGGGAAGAGGGGTCTATCCGTAATAAATATACAAGAAAAACACCAACAACAAAGACTCGCGGAGATGGCAAGGAATAAGGTGGTTGCGAACGAGACAGAGTGAAAGAGGGAGGCATTGCAGTGGAGAGGAGGTCAATCCGTTTGCATTCCAATAAACAGAGCACTGGAAAATGTCTGCACAGCGCCGAGAGGAGCGGGACGACAATAAAATATGGCGGACTACAGGATGGGCAGGCTGCAGAGAAAAGGGAGCACACCGGAACAGCCAGCAGATGAGAGCCAAAGGAAAGGGGGGGGGGGATCGAAAAAAGAAAAAGAAAAAAGCTCGAAGAGACATATGAAACGAAAAGACCGGGGACCGATAGGAATACGGGTATGATGCCTCGAAATTTCAGGATAGTTCCCCGATCGCAGCAGCGTTAGTCTGATTATGAGGAATTCTGCTTCTGAGGAACCGAGCAAGGTAGAGAGTTGTATACTCCGCGTCACTGTTAGCGCAAACAAGCAATTGCAGTTTTTTTTCCCCGTTTTGTTTTGGTATTGAAGGACTGTCATCAAAACTGCTATAGTGGTGGAACGTACTGCGTCGGGATGCTAAACTAAGCGGTAAATGATGATGCCCGCCAGTACCATTTCCAAGTAAAATGCAAAAAAGCGCGACAGTCGTGTTCGCGCTAAAAGTGTCGCGGAGTGTACTTCGTTAAAGTGAATCCTTGTAAACAAGAAGAGAGAAAAAATATTTTTCACTGTTTTATTTGTTAATCACCTCCATTTATAATCGCCATTCGGGATACATCATTGTGGACGCTTAACAAATGTTTAGAGCTCGCTGTATTGTGTCAGATGAAAGCAAGTTCTAGCCGGAGTGGCAGAACTATATTACCTGGAACACCTTGAATGAATGACCACACAGGGGAGCCTACGATTTTGAGAATAAAATTAGCTAGTGCAAATTGATACGTTGGATAAATAAAAGTAAAAAAAAAAATACAAGTGCTTGCATTACTCGTAAATCGATCTGACCTAGAGGATTGCTCCTGTTGATTCATTCAGCTGTCCATCGAGCTGTAAGGTCATAACCATATCTCTTATTGACATTGTATCCGTAATGTGATCTATGCGAAGAGCGCTACGAGCAGCGGCCACTGACCAATAAAACAATCGTTTCCAATTTCAACAATATGTAGATTTCAAAGGCTTATTCTGCAACCGCAAAATAGGGTTGGAGGCGAGCGAGAGAAGCAAGCATGTTAAAACGAAAATAAACTTTTCCAAAGCAGTGATCGGAGCGTTCCGACTATAAAAATTAAATAAGCAACGTTGCCTCGGAATGAATAGAAGGGGAAGGAGGGAGTAAGGTGGAATATACGCAAAGGCCCACTTGCTTCGTCAGCGCGCATCCGGATCTATTTGTGACGAACGTAGAGCGCATAACACGCACAGAATGCAAATACGCGCACGAAGGCGAATGGCGCAGCTGCCGGCTCCCGCACGTAACACCTTTGCAAAAACGAACCCCCTTTCGCCCCTTTCCTCAGGGCAACTCGTAACCCTCGGCACAGGCATCTCGTGCTCCTGGCACACCGCGCCAATCACGCCAATTTCTCCCCTTTTTATCTGCTCATGGCAGCTATATGCAAAAATATCAACGGCACGCCAGACTCCCACCTCCCACATTTCTCTGCGGCCCTCTCGGTTCCTGTTCTAAGTTTCTCACGCCTGGCACACAGGCGCCTCGCACTGTGGAGCTCACACTATTTCGCAGATTTCATCCCCAAAACAGTGCTGCATGCCGCACAGCCGCAACCCCCCGCCCCCCCCCCCCCCCCCTTTTCCCCCTCCTTTCCTTCCTGACACCTCCATCACTAGAACGCACCAACTTCTCCCCCGCACCGTCTCGACAAAGCGAATTTCGCTGTCGACCATCTTCAAACGCAAACAAACAAGCGGACACAAACAACGAAAAGGAAAACACAAACAAAAACATAAACAACACGTGCTGCCCATATTCAGAGCGACGAAACCGTCGCTTATACTTTCCTCGCAGGCGCGTGAAGATAAGTATATATATATATATATATATATATATATATATATATATATATATATATATATATACATCTGCTAAGGGAGCCGCATGCTGCGGAATGGTGTCAAAAAAATAATAATCGAACCAAAAGATATGTTTCTCCCGCACACTCTTCAGCGACAGGCGCTGAGCACGGGGGAGGGGACCCCTGACTGCGTCTTGTTCCGTCCTCCTTTCCCGCTTATTTAGCACTTCTCCCAGCAAAACATTCTCCTCTTCCCGCCAGTTTAGACCGTGCACAAGGCAGGCCAGCGTACCCAAGAAAGAAACATAAATGCGCTCGTTGAAAGGAAAACGGTAAAACGAAAGCTTTTATCTCAACGAACGTGAAGGAAAGCTGACGAGTAGAGTGTCGGCATCCTCCCATACCGCTTTCCCCCCGCTTTCCCCTATTGGAAACTTGCAATGTGTTCATCGCGCTGCGAGGGCGGCAGTGACAACAGGCAGCGCAACAACAACAACAACCGCCGCCGCGGCATCACCGTGGCAAAGTCAGACAAAGAAGAAGCAAAACAGGACGACGCCCGGGTTCGACAACGACGACGCGAACGACGCGAAATAAACGAGAAAATCAAGACGAAAAGTGTCGCGCCCCTGTTCTGTCCGCCGTGCTAGATTACATTGACAGCTGGCTCCGACGCCACACCGCAACTGCCACTGGAGGTCGGCTGCCGCAACGACATGCTCCGACCGGAATCAAGCGTCTCACCTGACTGAAGTCAAACGAAAGAGTAGCTCGGCCCACGCTGGGTTTCCAGCTGCTGTCATGGCGATCAAAAACAATTACAAGCAAACCCGCGCGCGCAAAAATAAAAAAAAAAGTGGAATTAAACGAGGTTTAGCATTAGCAGACGGTTAACGGTCAAGCTACTGCGATTTCTTCATAATCGGATCCTGCGATCACGAGTTTGCAACATTGGGAGATGTTTTTGTCCCGCAAACATACAGCCAAGGAGGAGTATAGGATCGCGAGCTATAGGGTCGTGCTGGGGAAACTGAGTATGCGTAGGTTAAAATATGCTGAACTAAAACTCGAGCTATATGCCCCCTTAGAAAACACCTCTCTCATATTTAGTAGTATTGAAAGAAGCAAACCGGGCAGTTTCCGAGTGTCCGTTATCAACAAGTGTGAAACAAAATAGTCTGATTTGCGAAATGTGAATGGACAAAAAGTGGGCAGCGGTATGAGACTAAACTTGCGAAGTTCAATCGGACTTTAAACTGTTTTACAAGAAATGCTTGAGTACAATCCTTGGCTTTCAGCTCAAAAGAACAAACACATAGAGCGACGTACCTGTTGTCACAAACAAGAGACGTTGACGCCATCCCCGAGGTTGTTAACCAAGAGCGATTCGTGAGTCGACTGTCACATCTTTCTCAGAATTAAAATGAACTGTTGGGCTAGTTGGCTATACATTGTTAAAATTCAAAAGCGCAAACACCAAGGAAAAGAAGACGGGACAGCACATTGACAGCGAAAAGAAAACTTGACTATCGGTAACTTTTCAAAAGTGTCGATAATTACTGTTTGAAAATAAAACATCCGTGTAACAAATAAAACACTCAATGAATATGGAAGATCTAGAGAAACACTATACCTGAAATCGAGACCTACTATACTCTGTTGCAACAGAAGAACTGCAAAAGAGATTCCACCCTAAAAAAAATAAAAAAATAAGAATAATGCAAGCTGGGTTTATTGCCCAACCCGCCGAGGCGCTTTGGGCATTAAGCGGATATTGTTTTTACTGGATGTTAATCTTGGACCAATAAATAAAAAATGAAAGCCGTTTACAACTCCCTGTAACGCCGAATTAGAGCGCAGCTCTTGAGGAGGAGGGGAAGGCACGGGGGGGGGGGGGGTCACGTGACCTCGGGGGGGGGGGGGGGGGTCACGTGACCTCGAGGGGTGGGGGCGGAGAAAATTTTCCGCTAAATTTAGCGGGGAAAATTTTCCGCTAGATTTAGCGGGAACCTTTTCCCGCTTCATTTAGCGGGGAAAATTTTCCGCTAGATTTAGCGGGGAAAATTTTCCGCTAAATTTAGCGGGGAAAATTTTCCGCTAGATTTAGCTGGGAAAATTTTCCGCTAGAATTAGCGGGAAGATTTTTCCGCTAAATTTAGCGGGGAAAATTTTCCGCTAGATTTAGCGCGAAAATGTTTCCGCTAAATTTAGCGGGGAAAATTTTCCGCTAAATTTAGCGTGGAAATTTACCCATCATGCACCGCGCGGTTACGCGACGGCGACGCCAACGGCGACGGCGACGCCGACGGCGACGCCGACGCCGCTCAAGCCGGAAACGGGCGCCTAAGAGCTGCGCTCTAAAACAAAGCTGGCGGATGCTCTCCCTTCGTGTGACGCCAGAAAAACAGTGCTTTTGTGCCGAGTGACGTAGTGACGCCATTTCCCTCTGGGAATACGGCCCGGGGGGGGGGGGGGGGGGGCAGCTTCTCCTGCAGTTTTTTATGTCTCAACAAAGTATACTGTACGCTTCGTTCCCCCATCTCTCCGACTGGAGGCCAAGCTTCTTAGGCGTCTGCACCAATCCCTGAGCATGTAATGCATTACATGACCACCTTCGCCAAGATGGCAAACCAGTCAAGTGACACACTGACATGTGCGGATGGCGTGTCGCTTTACCCTCCATTTGAAGATAAGGGTAATTAATTACTTCAATTTCATATTCAATTTCATACACGCCTCTGCCTACCGGCATTGTATTATAGCGTGCAGATATTGTTCAGACATAACTTAACTAGGCTAGGTAAATGAGAAGTCTAAGCCTGAAAAAAGATTTCTGACACTAAAGTTAATTCAGAAAACTTGCATATGAAATCGGGGAAAACGGGGGGGGAGAAGCAATGTCTGATTTTTGTACAACTTACAAGTTATAAACAGCGCGGCACGCAGAGAAAGTTGCCCAACAAGAAATCCCGGAGTTTCAAGCATTTTAGGTTGTTTTCACAGCGGGACAACGCGTTCTCTCAAACACCCCCACGACTGACGCCCACCGACTTGTTTTGGAAATAGCCAACCCCGAATCTCAAAATTTAATCCAGCTCGCTCGTTTGCGCAACCACTTTTTTCTTTTTTCCTATGCCATGAACTTTGTGTTTTTCGTACGTTTAAATACGTACAAGCACAAAAGCGAAGAAGGGCAGGAGGAAAGGATATGCAAAGTTTGCCCTAAGGCTACGCAATTATCGGCGTGGGACGAATTTCCGCTTTGGTAGGGACCCAGAACACCATGGGACGACGGCGTCGGTTCGACAAAGCGATCGGTCCCGCACATTTTTCACTTCAAACGACAGGGAAGGTGCAGCAATTTCACGAGCGCACGAAGCGCACATAGAAAAAAAAAAAAAAAAGATCAGAAAAGACGGGAAAACAATTTCCAGAAACGCTCTCTCTTTCACGCACACGAACTTGTACCCCCCCCCCCCCCCCCCCAACCCATTCGCATGTGCACGCACACAAACATAAGCAAGCAAGTGCACAAACACAGACAAACGAGCAGGTAAACAATGCAACACAAACCAGCAACTACACATAAACGCACTTCTGGCATTACCAAACGACAAAAAAAAATTAGTGGTGATCAAATGTTTAGAAACGCGTGGTTATTCAAGAAGCACCAGGATTCGGCTGGTGTTCAGTCGTCCGTATGGAACAATTAGGCGATAACGAATTTCCGTGCAACACCATGTTCTAGGCCAGTAAGTATAGACCTTTTCATACCAGTAGTTACGTGTCCGGTGGACAGAGGGCGCTGACACAAGCGGCGCAAGAAGGTATACCTCCAATTTGGTTTGCTTCGGTTTCAGCGGGCTCGCCGCTGTGTTGGTTTGTTATGTAGTTTTCGCTTAGTTTTGTGATATAAATGTATCCCTTGTGGTACAAAACCAATGATACAGTGGTAATGAGACACCTTGAGATCTTAAACATAGTTACGAGCCTAAATTGTGGACGTCTTAACGAACAGCTTCATCTGATCATGTTCCTCGTCGGCGAGGCTCGGCCGTCGAAACGACTGAAATGATGCAGGGGGAGAATTAGCGATGTCTACGGCCGTTCTGGACGCAACGGCTGATACTAGTTTCCATAAAAATAAACGAACGAAGAAACGAATGCATGGAGGCAGTGAAAAAGCAGGTCGACGGCCTGACTAAGGGCTCATTCACACTGGAAGCGGATCCGCGTTCGCAAAGCGGTTGCGAACGCGGTTGTATAAGGATTCAGTACAATTGCACGCGCATTTGATGACATCAAATGCGCGTGCAATTGCACTAGATCTTTATACAACCGCGTTTGCAACCGCTTCGCGAACGCGGATCCGCTTCCAGTGTGAATGGGGGGTAACAATGTGCTGAATTGCACAAAACAGATGCATTCGCAAGTTTAGTGCTCACTGTTCGGTTTTCGAGGAAACCAACGTTTTGTGAAAACTGCCGACCGGGAACCCCCCCCCAATAATGACGCGTAGAATTAAAAAAAGAATCGACATTGTCTCCATCTGTTTCTTTAAATAAATTAAGTACTTGAGAGATGTTTCGATGGTGCTTCCTAGGCCGTGTGGGACATTTTTTCAACTGTCAGCCCTGCTAAAGTGTTCATAAGCAGAATTTCACAATGTTTACCTTAGAAAACTATTTGTTATAAGGACATTCCATTAGAGCGTATTGAGAATGAGATAAAGGACAAACCCGTCAATTGAGGCCTGGCGTCTGTCTTCCGTATAATTTGCGAAATAAAATTAGACGGCGCAAGAGAATTGGCCTTCAGCAAGCTGGGCTCAAGTCAAATGCCAGGCACCACTTCATGGATTTGGGTAGACAGATATTTTTCTGTTTGAAGAGATGCGCTTTTTATTTTCAGCGGCGTCGAGAGTAAATCCGGCATCGACAACGTGGCACTCAAGTAAATCCCATGCAGACGGCTTCTTTTTGGAGTCACACATTGCGTGCCTCCGGCGGTTTTGTCAGGCACTCACAAGCTGTCGTTGACGCGTTTTTCACCCTGGAAGCCCAACGCTTCGTGTCTAAATAAGTTAATTGAATTGGATATATTAAGAAAATTGAATGACTGCAGACATGAGACCGAGCACAGTGTATAGTTTCTTTAAATTTATAAATAAAGAGATCAAACGAATGTTTAATCCGCAAAAATGATTCCCCCATATAATCAAAAGCAACTGTTTTGGATTTGTTACGAAGGCAGAGCACGATGCTGCCAAGAAACACACATAGTGATTACTTGCTTTGACTATATTTGCCTGCTTTAAGATCACAAATGCGTGATCATGAATATACTTTGCGCTTCGTATTGCGCCAGAGGCACTTAAACGAATTTGCGCTGTCATAAATATTTGCCATCTCAACCCTCGTCTGTCGTAGAGTCGTCTACATGCTCAATGTGCGCCAGTGCTAACTCTGATTCCTTTCCTCACACGTATACGGTACGCCGACGGTGCAAATAGTCAAAACGTGTTATAAAACCAAGTGCAGAAGTTGTGCACATAATAATGGCTTGCAGTTAGGTAAGAAAGATAAGTATCAGACGACACTTCAGAAAGCAAGGCAAAAAATCGCGGTAAAACGCGACGAAAACCGCGAATACAATGCCTTCGCCAAGGCGCAGAGGGGAGAGAGGAGCGACGAGTTGAAGCCACCTTATGTCGGCCGCGTCACGTGATTCCAAGTTGGCAGCGCCCATGTGACGGAGGGTGAAAGGATATAGTTTCTTCCTTTACCTATTGCGTCTTTTTTCTCGTAGGACACCACACCGCGAGGACAGAGTATGCTTTCATGAATCACTGCCTGGAGGAACCTCCTCTACCAATTCGTGCACATTAAAGGTTGTCAATTTTTAAACTACACAATGTGTCCAAACAAATCGAGAATGAAAACGAAGGAAGATGGAAGACTGAAGAACCCGCTTCCCTTATAAAAATTCAAGAGGTCTTAATCTTCTTTTTCTTAAATAGTCACTTCAGTCTTTTTACATGGACTAAGGAGTAGGAACAATTCAGTAGTTGAAAAGGAAAGGTCACTTAAGGCATAGCAAAGGAAGAGGCCTTGCGCCTTTCTTCGTACTGTGGCGCATGAAGGGGGACGCGTCCGATGCGCCCATGCTAAAGTGAACTAGAGGAGGGGTAGTGAGCTCAGCGAGCGCCCGCGGCAGCCTCACTTCGTGTCGACGGCACGAGAGGGCACCACTAAAGCGTAGGCTGTATTAGGCGATGGGGCAAACAAGTGATGTAAACAAAAAGTGGGATAGGTTCATTAAAAGTAGACGGGAGGCATACTGCTTGGTTAATGCAAAGATTCAGGGGGAGGGTCACAATGGCTATTTAAAGTAAATAAAAAAGACAGAAAGGCAGCCAGGAAGTTTTGGAACCACTAAAATTCACTAAGTCATAAAACAAAGCCAGAGCAGAAGTAAACTCTAAAAAAAGCCCGTACGTCTGCTTTCCCGCACAACACTCGGAGAGCCAATCACCGCAACTTACTGAGGCAGCTCAGCGAATGACGATGCCGAAACATATGTTTAGAACAAAGAACACAGTCTGAGTTGTGACATTAAGCAATGCAAAACGTCACGCTTGCATTGCTTAATGTCATAACTCAGACTGCGTTTTTTGGTCTAAAGATATGTTTCGGCATCGTCATTCGCTGACCTGCCTCCGTAAGTTGCGGTGATTGGCTCTCCGAGTGTTGTGCGGGAAAGCAGACGCACGGCCATTTTTTAGAGTGTATACTGTCATGCCTGAGGATAATCAACTTGAAGGGGTGAGGCAATGAAATATATGGGAACAGTAATGACAGATAAGTTCAAACAGCAAGGATACATAGGAAACTCCTCACCAGTGGAGGATAGCTCAAGTACTAATGTTGAGGCTATCGACAAAAAGAATGGGAAAGGGCAGAGCGAGACTTTCAACGGGTACATTAACAGGTGCAGATGGTATACCAATAAAGGTGATAAAACAGTCAGGACCCAAATCTAAGGAAGCGTCAAGGAAAGCAGTAAGTAGCATTATCATGAAGGGAGCTGCACCAGAACAATGGAGGCTAAGCAGAATGAATTTAACATACAAGGGAAAGGGGGAGAAAGCTGACATAAGTAACATTTGTCCCATGATAGTAACGTCAGTAGTCTAGAGGTTGGCAATGCAGATTTTCAAGGAGATTACAGGCATGGGTAGAAAATTAAAATGTACTAGGAGAGATACAACATGTGTTTCAAAAAGAAAGGAGGTTGGAGGACAATTTATTTTCATTAACACAGTGTATTGAGGTAGCAGAAAAGGAAAGTGGACCACTCTGGTTAGCATTCTTAGGTATAAAGGGGGCTTATGACAATGTAATTCAAGGCATTTTGTGGAACATAATGAGGTGCTTAGATGTCAACGAAAAAACTTTGAAATTTTTAAAGGACATTTACAAAGACAACATGGTATTAATAACATGAGAAGGGAAAAGAACAAAGCCAATAGAGATAAAACGAGGTCTTAGACAGGGACGCCCTTTGTCGCCATTGTTGCTCATGTTGCATCTCCGAGGATTAGAGGAAAAATTGGAAAAAGCAATCTTGGGTTTGACCTTTCATACGACAGGCAAGGTCAAAAGATCAAACAGTCATTATCGGATGTATGCTGATGACGTAGTGGTAATGGCCGATAGCAGCACAGACCACCTAAAAAAGCGCCAAAAAACACAAGGACGAGGAAGTAGACAGACAAGAGCGCACTCGCAACTGGTTTTTATTTGTGAAAACTAATCATATATATAGCTTTCAACTAACACATAATCTCTCCTAAGGTTTGTGTAACTCCCGCAACAAGAAGGAATACTTATTCACCGATAAGGAAAGTGGCGTATCGCCTATGCATTTTTCGCCCTTTGTCTGAATTTCGAAGGCCTCATGCAGCTCTCTAGAAACCCTATCTGGGTATCTAGCCAGAAACCTGGTGTCGCCAAATGGCGGGGCACATGGGCAACGACTGCAGTGAGTGTCAAGATGTCCCGATGGAGTGGCCTTCGTCGCCGCGGCGTGTTCACGTGCACGATCAGTGAAGCATCTTCCCGTTCTGGCCGATATAAGACGAACCGCATGATGTTGGAAGTTTGTAAACAACACCCGTAGTACACTCCGTGTACCAGGAACCGTACAAATTCCACGGAGTGCACTATGGGTGTTGTCTACGAAATTTCAACATCATGCGGCTCGTCTCATATCGGCCAGACGGGAAGATGCTTCAATGATCGTGCACGCGAACACGCCGCGGCGACGAAGGCCACTCCATCGGGACATCTTGCCACTCACTGCAGTCATTGCCCATGTGCGCCGTCATTTGGCAAAACCAGGTTTCTGGCTAGATACCCAGATAGTGTTTCTAGAGAGCTGCATGAGGCCTTCGAAATCCAGGCAAAGGGCGAAAAATGCATAAGCGATACGTCCCTTTCCTTATCGGTGAATGAGTATTCCTTCTTGTTGCAGGCGTTACACAAACCTTAGGAGAGATTATGTGTTAGTTGAAAGCTATATATATGATTAGTTTTCACAAATAAAAACCAGTTGCGAGTGCGCTCTTCTATGTCTACTTTCTCGTCCTTGTGTTTTAGAGCGCAGCTCTTAGGCTGCCCGTTTCCGGCTTGAGCGGCGTCGGCGTCGGCGTAACCACGCGGTGCATTATGGGACATTTCCCATAATGCACCGCGCGACCCTTCCCGGGGTCACGTGACCTCGGGGGGGGGGGGGGGGGGCTCGCGCGGTGCATTATGGGACATTTCCCATAATGCACCGCGCGACGTGACACCCCCCCCCGGAGGACATTGAAGAATGAGGGGAGGAGGAGGAGGGGTATACCCTTTCCCGAGTACCTTTCCCCCCTCCTCCTCAAGAGCTGCGCTCCAATTCGGCGTTACAGGGAGTTGTAAACGGCTTTCATTTTTTTAGCACTTTTTTAGGTGATAATGAACCAACTGGCCCAAATTGCTACCTTAAAGCAACATAGAGCTTCAGTCTTTGATGAATATATGTGGCGCAGAGGGCCACACCTTAGGCTTAGAATTCAGTAGAGACAAATCAGCGGTCATGGTTTTCAATGATGACGGAATTGCAGAACTAAAGATTCAAGGATTAGAGGTAGAGCGAGTCGATATATACAAATATCTGGGAGTATGAATTAACGAGGGTATAGAATATCTCAATGAACATGCAAAATGTGTAACTGGTAAGCGCAACAGAAATGGAGCTGTAATGAAAAATAGAGCACTGTGGAACTATAACAGGTATGAGGTGGTAAGGGAGATTTAGAAAGGAGTTATGGTTCCGAGTCTGACTTTTGTAAATGCAGTTTTGTGCATCAAACTGGACGTCCAGACAAGGCTAGAAATAAAGCAATGCGGAGAAGGTAGATTGGCTCTGGAAGCACATGGCAAAACACCGAACCGAGGTGTACAGAGCGATATGGGACGGTCCTCATTCGAGGGCAGGGAAGCTAGCAGTAAGATAGATCTTGAAGATAGGCTAAGAGAAATAGTTGTAGAACGATGGGCACGAAGAGTTCTTGGATATATTTATACACGAGAAGCGTCGATACAAAATGGAAAAAGCGAACTAGAAAACTTAGATCTAAATATACGGGCAATAGCAGGGCGCCGGATGGGAAGATAAAGATTAAGAAGAGAGTTAAAGGAACTGAGAGGGATATATGGGAAGCAGGCATGCAAACTAAAGCTGCCTTGGACAAGTACAGACTGTTTAAGAAGGGCATTACTAAGGAAACCATCTTCGTCAATTCTAGGCGGAGCTCCTTGTTCGAAGTGAGGACGGGAGTGTTGCGGACTAAGACAGATAGAGTTATATATCAGGATGTAGGTACTGGTGTATGGGGCTTGTGGAGAGGAGGAGGAGACGGCTGAGCACTTGATACTTTACTGAAAGGGGCTTTACTTTGTAGTAGCTGAGGAGGCTACTAATTTAACAAACCCACTGGGATTTTGGGATGATGAGGAGAAAATACACATGAAGAAGGTGGAGATAACCAAGAATATATTATCTGACTGGTAGCATAGATCGAGGGAAGGATGCGTATTTTTTTATTCCCTTTCGGGCGACTCGTAGGGCGGAAGGTGTGGGCACCCGGTTGCATAGAGGAGCCTCCGTCGTACTGATCGTATATAGCTTTAAAGAATAAATGTATAGATATATATCTATATCTTAAATAAATGTTAAGGATAAAAAAAAAAAACACTGGCTACGTGGTGCAAGTCGCCGCCCAATTCAAAGGGCTCAGCCGCGTCCATCCATCCATCCATCCATCCATGTAGCAGCGCATGCTTCGAATTGCATTTGCTGCGCTGCAGACGTGGTTGTCGTCGTCACCGTCGTTGTTGTCGTCGTAGTCGATTCGGCATTGCACTTCATTCGACATAAGCGACAGAAAATACGGGGGAAAGATCTGAACGGGAGCCAGTGCGCTCTGCAAACCCGTCAAACCAAACCTGCTTGCCGAAGGACCTCGGAACGCTCGGATCCTCCAGCCCACGCTCCCACAGCTCCGCCTCGTATATCAGGGACCTTACCACACTGGCCGCTTCACAGCAATGCATGGCGCGCGTCGGAGCCTGATCTCACGACCCCTCCTCTAGTTTACCCTAAATTCACCCCAGGATGACCCACGCTCTTCAGATCGTATGCAGTGTGCGTCATGTCAAATCACCATCGAAAAATGCTATTCCCAGCACCAATTTCCGGAGATACTTCGCGCATGCATCACGTAGCGGTTGAATATTTTATGGTTACTCTTAAAGTGCGCAATTCCCTTGCGAGTCTTCGGGCTAATTGTTTTCATTTTACAGTTTTATAGACAATTCTGAGTAGCAGTCACTTTCGCAGTGCGCAACACATTTCATAATGAATCCACATGACGTTTCTAGAACCGTGGGCCCGAAACACGACTGTTAGAAAATGTCAAATCTCTTAGTGAACTGCTGCCTGAATTGAAAGTCTCCCGCGAATAAAACAAAAACAGAGGGAAAGTTGTGACTCGATTTTAAATGAATTATGCAAAGGCAGTTTTGTTTGCAACACAGATCCTGTAGTAGCAATAGCAGTGACGAGGGCAAACGGCTGGTGCCCATACGGGTGACTGCTTAAATATATAATTTGCAAATATCTTCAGGCTGCATACTTTTCAATTACCGACTACACGGGGCCCAGGTGAATCCGCCGTTCACTTGTTAAATAAACTGTGGCTATAATAAATAGAGAACCCTCTCCTTTAGCAACACTGCCTGCCACCCATCTTTAGGAAGGCAGGCAGTCAGGTACAACTGTTAGCACAAATATGACTGGTAGAGGTAACTAAAGGTGTGTGGTGGAAACGAACTCAATGTACGCAAACAATATATTGCTATAATTCATGCGTGAGTGTAAATAAACACTCTAGACTCCACACAAAACATGAAGCGTTTACCAAAGAGTGCAGTTATACCTGCTCATTTGCAGAACGTAAATTACGACAGCACGTATAGAATTAGCAAGTAAAGCGTCGGCAGGACGTGTAACACAGACATACGGAAATAAATAGATGTATGCACCGAACATCAAATACTGAGGGAAATCAGTGTCGCCTTTTCCCACAGATAACACCATGACCTTTTGAGAAAAAAAGAATAATACCGCTTTTGATAAAAAATAAATGAATAAAAAAAGCGTACTAGAGAAGTGTTGTTTGTTCCGCATATGCGCCCTCACCTTCTGGTCCACCAGTCAAGTGGAAAGTCTGTGTTTGCGATGTAGAACTCCTGTTATAAAACAATCAGTCAATGACATATCTTATGCCGTTCTACTTTTGTAGATTCGCAAAACAGAAGTGGTAGGAAGTCCCAATTAAAGGCATTACAGTGCCCTTCAATGTGTGGCGCATTTTCACAGACGAGCCCCTGTGAAAACAGATGTTGTGAAAACAGGTATCGCCAGTCGAAAAAGTTAAACGTTTTATTATCTATTTATTTTAGGAATACTAACAGCTCCACCAAAGGAGCCATAGTAGGAGCGGTTACAATATGATGGAACAAAATGCGTGGTTGAAACAACTAGCAATTAAATTAAGAGATATATCGTTTGTTAGTTTGTTCCAGGAGTGAATTGCCCGAGGAAGGAAAGAATATCGAAAACAGTCGTTCCTGAAACTGTACACTGTCTAAATGTTTTGGGCCAGTTTAGTCGCAGAGACCCGGATGATAATGGTTTGCAATAATTAGAACTTTCGATCCAGAGGGTGCTGCTTATTATACTCTAGAAAATCTTTTGTTTACCAATACTCGCTCTCGTCTGCAACGTTTGTTGGCTGGACTCTTCCAACCTTATGGACACAAATTCCATGCTGAAGCTATTAACAAAACGTCAAGCAACTAACATTGAATACTCTTTAGTTCATTAATGTCATATTGGGTGAAAGGGCAGCACACTGAGCAAGAATATTTTAATACTTGTGTACCGAAACTCATGCAGGTGAGATGCTTATTTCCCGTACATATTAATTTTCTTCTCCGTGCAAACAAATGCCTCTGGCTTTATCGTTGATTGCTTCCAAATACTGGTTTGAGTTCAGTGTATTATTAAAAAGAGGCCTTAGACACTTGTATTCGTCTACTCGCATTATTGGTCGTCCGTCAAGTGTTTCATTAAATTGAATGATTTTTTTTTTGTTACACGAGATTGTCATGACGGCTGTTACCCCAACCCAATGACCAACTGTTAAATTGGCTACACGCATTTCTGACAAATAGGCTGCAATTTGTTTCTCTTGGCGGTTCTGCTTCGAATAGCTGCGGTGTTACATCCGGTATACCGCAGGGTTCTAGTCTCTCACCGCTATTATTTTTACTATTTATTAACGACTTATGTTCAGATATTAATGTAAATATCAGATTGCTTGCTCATGATTGCATCCTATATAGCATCATTGATTCCCCTGATGACCAGCTCGAACTAAACATGTGTCTCTCTAAGGTTGCCTCCTGGTGCAAATGGATTTGAACACCTCCAAGTGTGTAACTATGTCCATAACACTTAAGAAATACCCTTACCTTTTTAGCTACAGCGTAGACGGACATAAACTTAACAGCGTCTCAGAGTACAAGTATCTGGAAATTACCATTTCGAATAACTTGTCATGGAACTCCGACGTTGCTTTAGTTACCTCCAAAGCTACAAACAATCTTTGGCAACTAAAACGATCACTTAAATTTTCAACCCCTGAAGTTAAATTACTAGCATATAAAACGTTAATTAGGCCAACACTGGAATACGCACACATCGTCTGGGACCCCTACACAGTCGTCAATAGACAAAAATTGTAAATGTGCAGAGAAAGGTCCTGAGATTTATTTTTAATAAATATGGGCGGTACGATTCGCCGACATCATTAATGGAACAAACAAACCTAACTCCTCTCTCCCACCGCGCGATAACTGACAGACTGAAAATTCCCTTTCAGATCACCACGGACAGCTTTCACATCCACACAGACAACATGTTTAGCTTCTCCACTAGAACTAACACTAGAGCTTCACACCCAAGATACATAAACAACTTCCAGGTCCACATAAATTTCTTTAAATATTCGTTTTTTTTCCACGAACTATATCCGATTGGAATAGCCTGCACCTCAGCATCACTAATTCAGATTCACTTGAAAACTACCCGCACCGGATCGCCACCTTATGGTACGCGACTTGCTCATCATGTCGAAATGTATTCATTTATATATATATATTTTTTTTGTAACCCTCTCCTACCATGCCCCTATGTTTGGGGTAATAGTATTGTAAAATAAATGAGACTTATGGCAGAAATATAGGCGGTTTCGAGGATGAACCTTTGACTTAATGTGGTGTGAGGTATACTGTTAAGAGACACTCCAAATAGACCAGACTCTCGTAAAAAAATATAAAAATAAAAAAAAATCCACAAAGGGTTTTTAGAAGCTCTATTGGATATATTGTCACGACTCACGGTGCAACTGGGACGGGGATGCCTCGCTTCCATGGCACCGTTTCGCGTTTCGTCCTATGACAGTTTGGGTTTTTACGTGTCAGACCAACGTACAGTATCTGGTTCCAACCTGTGATGGACTGAAAATGAATTCAGACATTTGTAGGTACGTTAATTCAGATATATGTAGACCTCGAAGGGGATTTTAACTTCAAACCCACCAGTAGGAGATTTTTAGTCCTGAAGCTTGCCTCGGAGTCAACGAAACGCGGTTCTTTTCTACTTATGAAACAAATTGTTCTAATAGTGCGGAGGAGACTGACTATTTACAGGCAGACGGAGTTGAGGAGTACGACTTAGTCCTTAACTATGGTTCTTACTTACTCTAAAAATAATCTGGTTAAAAGAAAGCTCTTTTTCCCAGCAATCCACTTTCTCAGATAACGTCATATATAGGAACGTGCTCAGTATAATCGACTACTTAATATTGCAAGAAAACATTGGCAGGAATGGAACATTGAGCACAGATTAATTTATAAACAAATGTTCAGAAACAACAAACATGACGGCTTACATAAAATGAAATAGAGCATTTGCACATTATTACGTTTTAGCACACAAAACTGACAAGGTATCCGATTACACACTGACCATGTACTCAAGATCCAGTCACCATTATCACGCCCCGTCTCTTTTTATTCATTACCTGCTGTCTTGAGTATTAGCATGCGAAGCAACGTGTCATGCAAATTAGTATCAGAGACTAGCTGCATAGTATAAAAATAAAATGTGGAGCGAATACCTTCAAATAAGCATCTAATTCTTGAACTACTGACGGCTATACATAGTTTTATGAGCTTGGCTAGAAGTAGAGCCCCTCTTTAAATATGTCTAAACATATTAGAAGAAGCAATATTAAATCTTTATGTTATAACCTTAATTTACAATAAAACAATACCTACTTGTATTTTTAACGCAGCTTTCCCAAGGGTGTAATTTAGTTGCTGTAAGCATCGTTTTCCGCTTAGGACGTATATTATACTAAGCAAATATTTTCTAATTTTTGATACTTTGCTCCTGAATATTTACCTTCCACCCCTCCCATATGTAATAAACTTGAAAGACTAAAACACCGTAGTAATAAATTTAAGTGAGATCAACTTATAATTGTCGATCGTAGCACTAGAATAAGCGTACGTGTTTTTTTTTTTTTTTTTGTCTCTCTGGTCTGGTACAAGGATATAATGCGCCTATTTTAACCGAAGACAACGGTGTGGGTTGCATGGACTCGGAGGGCTAAGTGCCTGCATGCCACCGTTGGCAAAAGGAGAAGTGGGGGAGGGGGAGGGGGGTGCAAGATTCTTTCATCAACCAGAAAAAAAGTGCAGATACTCCGAATTCACGGTGCTGCACAGTTTATACCAAATGCACGCAAGAAAAAAAAGAAAAAGAAGAAAACAGGAGAAAGATGCAAACACCGCGAGCATTTTCGAAAATCCCAAACTCCGGGAGGTTTATGTTATCTATACACAAGACAACATAAAAGCTGCACCCACGAACTCAACCCGGAAAACCAAAGACCAGCACACGACGCAGACATGGGCCCCATACCGGGCCGCGCTGCGCTGCGCGAGCCCCAACGCGGCGCCGGGGGCGTCCTCCTAAAACCCCACGGACCTGGCAAAGGATCGAGCTCCAGCGTTGCAGCGACTTCCTTTCCCTCTGCACGCTCGCTCTACGGCTCACTTTTCCTCGCCACTTCCGACGTGGCACGGGCGCAGCCCCTCTGTCAGGCGCAGAAGGCGCACACCCCGCCAAGCACGCGGCGGGCAGCAACACGCGCTCCTGGCCAGGATCCCCCTGCTCCTCGCGATGCCCCTTTGATTGGCGACGACCCTTTCACCACTTGTGGCTTCCTTTGGGCCCCCCGTCAGCCCTCCCTTCCGTATTCTGCCAACGCCTCGCGCACGCTCCACGCACCCGGGCACAAAAGCGAGAGGATCTTAAACCCCTTCCCTCGGCATGACCGCGCTTTCTAAGCGCCCCTTTCCCCGGCTACCACCGCAACGTTTTTATATCCGATGACGCTCGTTTGATGTTGTATCTTTTTTGCTCCTTCTTCTTACGTTACCTTCCTTGCATGGGGGAGAGCTGAGCTGACGTCGGTGCGTACACTTGCGCAAGTTTGCCTACTACTTTTTTTTTTTTTTTTTCGCGTACCCCGCGGGACGTCTGTATGTGTGCTTGGGGTTCTCGGGAGAGCGTGCTTCGCGCACCTTGTGGAAGCTTTTAACCCTCTGGCGTCACTCCTAAATTGAGACGTTGTTCGCGGATACCAGACACGCGTGTTTTGGGGCCGCATGAGGGCAAGCGACGGGCTGTAGGCAGCTCCGAAGTCAGGTTCATCGTTAGCTTCTCTCTTAAACGTCTAATAAGCGGAAATTCCGTTTTTTTTTTCTTCACAAAATACAAAAAAAAAAGTACATGTTTGATTCTGCGTGGAATACGCGGAACGCCCGTATCTGTAAGCGTGACCCATGGCAGGAAGCTTTCGCCTTTCTGTTCTAGCCGAGCAAGCCACTCGGGGTCAAACTTCTCTGCAAACAAAGTTGATGATGATGATGATGATGATGATGATGATTATTATTATTATTATTATTATTATTATTATTATTATTATTATAAATATGTTTAAAACTAAGGAGTGTTTCCTGCCTTTATCATATTAAAACATTTATGCACCTTGGTGCACGCAAGCGTATTGCCTATTCTTTAGTTTAGAGCAACCTACGCTATGGTATAAATATTTTTGGCCAATGCTCGAGCTTATGGCAAACGAAGGTGAACAGCATCTTGAAGGGAATTCTAAGAAATGTATGCTCTAACCTTACGTCCTCCAATTTAATTTTTTTTTTTTAATGCTCTTAATGCCCGATTTTCGATCATTGCAGGCAGTGGTACTCGATCCCAACTAGAATGATGAATTTAAATATCTTCGCCCGGTCTCATGGCAATTGTGCAAGGTTTCGCGATACCTTGTTCCGAGTTGGTACACTCGGTATGATAAAAACATTCGTTCATTTTATGTTCCGCATATATTAAATTCTTTACCGCCCCATTTTTCAGACATCACATCCAAAAGAAGCTTAGATAAGCTCTACGCCATGTCTATTGGAATGACAAGGATACATAAATAATTTTTTGTCTATCGCGAAAAAAAAAAAAAAAGGGGGGGGGGGGGGGGGGCGTAGTTTCCGTTTAGGTTAATAACGCTTTTTTCTCTCTCAGCCATTTTATTATTACTTTCGACGCTAATTGAACTGTCGAAGCTGTTATGCATCTTAATGTTTTTTTTTTGTTTCTTTTTAATACGGCATGCGTGCTTGACAAAAAGATTCAGGCTTGCGTATGTGACTTTCCTGTGACTTTCATGCGACATTCGTGTGACTTTAGTGTAACTTCTAGTTTCGTGATTTTTTTTTTTTGTTCGTGACAACTGACGTCATTTTTGCTTAAGTCCTCGTCTGTTTTTTTTTTAGATTAATTTGTTAGCAGTGCTACTTTGGTTCAGTCACACAAGCCCTTTGTGGCTTTGACGAACCGGCCTTGCGTCATTATTGCATTCATAATGTACAAATAAATTTATTATTATTATTAAGACAAACAAGCAATGCCTCAACTCGGATAACTTCTCGATCCGAAAGTTTTATATAAGCTAGAACCTGTTCAGAGTGCCAACGTTAAAAGTATTTCACAATTAAAAAAAAAAAAAGGGGGAAAGTCGCCCGACGTGCCGTGGCTATAAGGGACACACCGTCGCATCCATTTTCTCGAAAACTGGAGAAGTGAACATCAGATTCTTAAATTCGAGATGTGAATGGTGGACTAAGGTCTACAAAAAGACATGGGCTCGAGGGGCATATATAGCTAAAGACGACCAAACCCGCCGGGATTCGGTAGCGAGAACAGTTTTGTTTCTGCGAAAACGTCTGATTCTCTTCAGGCACCACCAGGTTATGAACCCCATTCGCAAGAGCCGCTATGAATTCTTTTTCTCCATGTTTAGAAGCGACGTATTACGATACTATCAGCCTTCAAATACATTTCAGGTACCATCCGACTGCGGATTGTGGAGCGCATTGAATGTATAAGATGTGAGACCTCGGCACCAGCATGCCAACGAAAAGGAAACACGAGCAATGAGGCACTTTAATGACTTGATACTTGCGAGCGCGTTGCATTGACACAACATGACACGAAAAGAGGAACGTACCATCTAGGACAAAATGAGCTACAACAGCTCTACACGTTTTTTTGGCAGACTTGCCACTTTTTGATAAAAAGCTTAGGTTCAGATAAGGAATTGAACACCAAGTGTAGGTCTCATTCATGAAACCCTTTAACCAATAAATAAATAAAGGAGCGTGTGGGGACCAAATGCGCAGAAAAAGGTCGGATCGATTGATGATGCCACGACCTGGCTACTAAAAAGCATACTGCGGTAATACTGAAAAAAACAAGAAAAAAACACGTAATTGACTGCAAAAACAAAAGCGTACATGAGGCTTTTGCAGGTTTGTACATAGAGTGTTTCCGATTCTGCAGCTCGCGGTAAAATGCGCCGGAGAAATCTGCGCCTCCACGTAGCGAGCCGAAATTTCCATCAGAGGTGCATTCCGTTGGTTAAGTTTCCCCCGTGAAATTTCAAGGCTTAGCTCCTTTTCTGTAAAACATCAGAGCCCTTGAACACTTAAACGACGGACGCTGGAAGCATACCTCGGCAAAACTCACTCACCCACCTCACACATTCTCACCGATTAGGCGTGAAATTAGGGTAAGTGAGTTCGTAACCCTCAAAAACTCGTGAGTTTGGGGTTGAGTGAGGGAGTGAGTTCGGTGAGTTCATAAGTTCGATGAGCGGCGTGAGTTTGTGACGTCGGTGTGTTCATGAGTTTGGCGAGGCACGAGGTCCTTGAGGGGAGGGATTGCGGGGTGACGTCGAGAAGGGAGGGTCATGTGACTTCTCCGTACATTTCAGGGGAAGTTAAGTCGACTCTGGCTTTGCAATGGCGCTGTTAGCTCGTACGACTGGTTGTCTACAAGTGATGGGAAAGGAGGATAAGGCCCTGATAGATTTACCTACGCTCTTCGGCTCCGGCTAGCTTCGAGGCGGCTTGGCGTGGTCTTTTGCCGCTGGTCGCTGCTTCGTGGCGGGGTGACGAGATAGGGGGCAGAGCTCTCGCGCTTGCCTCGGCCGCTCTCGTGACTGCAAGTCACCGATACACGCGCGGCGATTTGTAGTTTCGTGAAGGAGGGAAACGGGCCGATCTCAGGGTTTCCAAGATGTCGATTAATTACCAGCTCGCCTGCACTCTATCACTGCTTACAATTCCGCTACGGCGGTACGTTTGAGGGCAGACGTTGTTATTTCGAGTGCGCTCGTCTTATGCACGGTCGCTAATCCTGAAGCCCACATTATAGTGAAAGCCGGCTGGGAAATGTGATGATTCGCCTGTATACTTGTTCGTTCAAGTTCTAGACTAGAGTTCTGTAAAAAAAAGTACGCACACACGTCTTCGCGCTCGAGTACGCCCGAAACTCCGGACTTGTTCGCAATTGGGTTTAAAGGGATACTGAACCAAAGAATTTAGTGTCCATAATAACTGGCGCACGTTCTTTCCACGAGCCAGCAGCCGCCGGTCTGCGCGAGCACACGCAACGAAAATGACGTCAAAGACCTCCATTCGCGCTTAAGAGGACAGTGAAATGCATGGGCTTCGGGCCAAAGGAGAATAAATACAGGCTTTTCATTTTTACAAGTGAAAGCTACGTGCTTGTTAGACCAATTAATCGCTTACCTTTTACACCAGACACCACTGTGTAGATGAAAAACTTGTCTTTATACTCCTTTGGCCCGAAGCCCATACATTTCACTGTCATCTTAACCGCGAATGGAGGTCCTCGACGTCATTTTTGTTGCGTGTGCTCGCGCACACCGGCGACTGCTGGCGCGTGGAAAGAACGTGCGCCACTTATTATGGACACTAAATTCCTTGGTTCAGTATCCCTTTAAAGGCTGCTACATTCATTTGGTAGCATGTAAAAGTTAGTTCGATTGTTGTCATAGAACGATTGCAGGCGATAGGTCTCTAGATTACATTAAAAGAGATATGAAACGATCATATTACTTGCAGCTTAATATTGGTGATAACAAAGTCTTGACGTTCCTAACCTGCTATCCGACACCCCGTTAGTCGTTCAATAGGGGACCACTGAGCAGAGTCAGAATACTGCCTGCACCCGAAAACGTTTCGCGTGCCGGAGAAAGGGTTTTCTTACTAGCTTCAATAGTAATTAGATATTATTATTTATCCACAGCTACAGCTCGCGCCGGTGCACGTCCCGGACGTTTACAACCAGCGCTATTTGTCTTTTTAGCAACATTATATTTATACGAGTAAATAACAGGGGAAAAGGGGTAAGATCGGAACCTAAGTAACTAAAAAACAAATATTTGGATATGCGTGCATGTGCATACGTGCACGGAAGCAACCTTCCCCACCCGGAGAGATTAAGCGCCCATATAATTTGTATCTAACAAAACAAATCTTGAAGAATTGTACACAATTTAATTAAGTTGCATGACCGCGCCGTTCCACCTCCTCAAATTTCACGTGTACATCGGAATTAGGCTATGCGTAGTTAGAAGTGAAGTAATTTAAATATAGAAGGTAAAAGAACTTGCGCTTGCACCACAAGGTCGTAGTTTATTCATTAAAATTAGTGAACACAAATTAAAAATTACCATCCATCAAAAACTAATAAATGATTTTAATTAAAAAAACACGACTTTGTACACGTGGTTTGTAAATACTTGTATTCAACGTATTGGCAAGTGTGAACACAAGCATACATTGTCTGAATAACAAGAGTACCGAAGGCATCTGACACCGATCACGACTTTAAGTCAGGATTCATAATGTATAACATTTTACGAGGCACAGAGTCGGTACATTTGAATGTTCCAAATTTAATTGGTATGTGCGGTGCAACAGAAAATGAGAGACGCGATAAAGAATATTAATATGAAATAATATGGTAGGCACGAAGTTCTTCAATCGATCAGGCCTCCAGAAAAAAAGTTGAGCGAACGACGATAAATATAAAGACAGTACGTTCCGAAACAGCTTTACTCGAAAACGAATTGCCCAGCAAACCGTCCTAGCATTACGGAGAAGTTCGCAATATTCTATGCAGGAACAAAATACATACCCACGGTATGTAATTAACACCTGAATAAGCAACGCTGCACACGCTTACTCCATACTTGCACGAAGTTGTCGCGAATGCTTGAAACGAACAGTGAACACCGTAAAGCATACTTCACGCGACTGGCGATGATGTGCCCTTGTATCCCAACAAAACGCGCCTTCCTCAAGCGCTAGGCCAACGCGCGGAAGGAGTCAAAGCGGGGGAAAAGAAAAGACAAAAGATTTCTTCACTTAGTGACGTGACAGATGGCGCCGCAGCAGCGGAAAACGTCAACCCGCGCGCAACATGAGCGCCAGCGCCGCGACTACGCTGTGGGCGAGAACTACTTCTGAGTGAGTGAGATCGGATTGTGAGTGAGTGAGTGAGTTCGATGAGGTGTGTGAGTTCATGATTTCAGTGAGTTCATGAGTTCAGCGAGTTCATGAGTTTTGAGTGAGGACTGGAACGTGAGTGCGGCCGTGAGGGTGAGTGAGTTTTCAACTTTATATTTTGAACTGGTTTTGAGTGAGTTCAACCGAAAATGCCGACCTCTGGCTGGAAGAGACGACCGAGTCAGGCCGGGAGGCAGGCTTGTTGCTCCCATAGAGAGGTCACGCTTCCGTTACACCAATCGGAATGTTTAGAAACTGTACTATTAGAATTATTAACTTTAGTTTTATGATATTAGCAGATCAAAATAAAAACACTGGCCAGGTGGCACAAGCCGCCGCCAATTCAAAGGAGTCAGCCGTATTCATCCATCCAGCCAATTATATAGAGAGCGCTATGACTCGGCGGTTGATAAGACTTAAAAGTCTTCGCGCAATCTAGCTTCCATCTGAAATTTATTATGCCCTGCGAGAATAATGCCACATTTAATAAAATAAATAAAGGCTAACTCGATTGTGCAAACCTGCAGTCGACGAATCGCTCAGTCATCTTTCAAATGCATGCGCCACCTCGCGATAGGAGTACCAAACCTGACAGGTCGTCCGTGTCAGTGTTCGCCATTCACATTTTCAAGGCTCTTGTTCTGGTTTTTCAAAGAAGCATCGATCTACGCCCTGAAAATTCACAAGGTAAAATCCACTCCTAACTACACATTTTATGGAACTTTGAGCTGGCTGCGTGCAGCAGGAGCGCATGTTTACGTTTCATGTTGCAGTCAGCGTCGGGACTGAAAAAACCCTATCCCTGAAACAAAAGTTCCCGGTTCCGGGAACTGAACCACTCGATCCAACCACGAGCAGAGAAGCCAAGCGGAAAAAGGCGTTCCGTGTACCACGTAAACCCAGCACGCTAAGACCGTCGGTCGGAACAGGAGCTCCGACTGATAGCCTCAAAGCGAGCCTGAAAAACGGACCGACCCCGCAGGCTCCCGAGGAGAAAAGGAGAACACGATGCGCCGGCCGGAGCGAGGACGAGACAGGACGAGCCGAAACACTCCCATATTGCAGCCGGGCCACGAGAACAGTCGCGGCGGCGGCAACAGCCGCGTAGGCAAAACAAAACAACAAGACGGGGGCAGGCAACATTTCGTTTAAAGCGGCCGTCGAGGCAGCACGGAATGCAGCACATCCCGTCTCCGATCCATCACCGGAGACAAATGGCGAGCAATAGCACCAATAAAACGCTCTAACCCCGGCGAGAGCGCTGGAGCGAGAGGGGTGGCCCCTGGTCGCTCGCCCCCAGCGCTGCAGCCCAAGCAGAGCCTGACGAACGAGTCGTCCGGCGTCGCTTTGCTTATTGCGATGCCTGCGACGGAGGCGGCAGCTCCGGCGACGACGGGCGACGGAGGAAAGCGAATCCGACGGGAAACAAATACACACCCGAGTCGAAAACAATGCCGCATTATGCACGAGCACGAGCTGATCCCGGGGGTGGGGGAGGGTACCAGGGAGCGGATGTTCTTGGAAAATGGGGAAATATTAAAAAAAAAAAAAACGGGACCGGAGAAAACAAAGCGATTCTCGAGAAAATTTCGGGAACAAAAGGGCAGCGCGCGGAAACATATTGCGGCTCGCAGGGTTTGTTGTAAGAGACGCGGGGGGAGGCACGAGGTGCGAGGTGGATCGTGATGCTTCGTAAAAAAAGCAAAAAAAAAAAAGCCGGGGATGACGCGGGAGAACCGGTGCGCCAAGATGATGCTCCGGGGCGACCAAGCGGGACGAGGCGGCGGAGATGGCCCTGGCTGCACATGCCGGCGAAGGGGCTCACGCGCCCCTCGGGAGTCTCCGCCGATGGTCTTTCTCTAATGGTCTGTGCAAAGTAGGACCTGGATCATGTGTCTCGTACACCAACCAAGTACCTTTTACGTCCCTTCATCGGTATCGCCCCCCCCCCACCCCCCCCCCCCAAAAAAAAAAAATAAATAAAAATAAATAAATAAATAAATAAAAAGGTGTCGAATTTCGGTTGGTAGATGATCGTGAAACCGTTGAGTAATTAAACTAACACAACTCAAGGAACATTTCATTCCTGTTGACCTTTAAATGATTCCGGTTCCGCAACAACTCGAACCTAAAATAAAAAAAAAAAAAAAATTCTTACGTTTGTGTCGGTTATATTTCTGGCTCATTATTGTCGATGAATTTAAGAGCAAACCTATTGCATTTCGTTGGCGTTCCTTCTTGAGCGATCTCCGATTGAAGTCGTCTCATTGGCAAGCCAAGGTGGAAGGCAGCCATTTTCGTACAGCTCGAGCATCATTCAGGGGCACGCCGTGAAAGCATTAATGCTACGAAGTGCAACGAGACGACTCAGAACTCGAAGCCCAGACCACAAAGAAGACCATCTAAAATATTAGAAGACATGAGGTAACTTAGTGAAATAGGGAAGAACCACGAATACCTAAAATATCAACATAATTAAAAGGTTAAAAAAAAAAGAAAAGAGGAACCGAATAGCGCATCATTTGATGCGTCAGGAGGAGGATGCCTTATGGCCCAAAAGGCAAAGCCGAAGACGACAGTACAATTCCAGATGGATGTTCGGCTCAAGTCTATACGGCTGCAATGCAAGTAATTACATCTTGGAATATATTAACACTCACTTGGGATTTGTCGAAGTGTTGCAGCTCCCGGTCGCGAAGCAGACGTTCATAAAGAGTGCGCGCCATCGGCGATCGTAGCACTGGACGAAGTTGTGCCATGATTGGCGGAAAACCTGTACAACGAAAAGTCTGAGAATCAAAAAAAGGTCAATGCCTGTCAAATTGCAGAAAGTGTTTAAAAAACAAACAAACAACGCCAGACTTTGAAACTTGGTTAGTGATGTCTCCTCACAATTTGCGCCTAAATAATTTTCCCCGCCAGTCCAGCAGCCCCTAAATGACGCATCATTACTGGCGATCAGCCGACACTGGACATCTCCGTACCCAAAGGCCTTTTAGTTTTACAGTATTGCTTTTCTCAAACCGTAGGCCCATCGACGGACTTTAAAGTTTAAAGACCGCGTAAATATCTATACGATTCAAGGTTCTCGTATAATAAGTGTGTGTTCCACCAACCGCGGAACAAGTCCAACTGGTCATACAAAGCGTAAACAAAAGACGCGGTGTTCGTTGCACATATGACGATAGAAGTACCTGCGAACACCCGTCAAGCATATGCAGAGCATGTTTTCTTCTTGCATTTATGTACGCTTTCAAGATGTCTGGAGACAGTGTTTGTATGACCAACCTGCCGGGACCACCAACACACGCCTCACACTGTGACTGCAGAGGGTCTTTTGTACGATGTATTTCTCAGAAGTGCTACTGCGGCTTGATGCGTCTAGACAACCCTATAGTATTTACCCACCAAGATCGCTGGGCATGCACACAGACTGCAGTGTGGAAATTGTAGTTGTTGGAAGTAGCATTCGCAGTGTACACACCCGTGCCCCATTTCGCACGCCTTCTGGAACGTGTATTTTGTACCTGGTTGTTTGCAGCTTTTTCCCACAACAGTGATGGAAGGGCAATTGGACCTTTATGTAGCAGTTTCTGTAGCAGGCAAACTACTGGTTTTCAAAAGCCGCTGACGCTTTTGGAGCCGATGCCACCATCTGTTAGCACATCACTCGAAGAGGAAAAAAAGTGATTGCGTCGCTAAATAAGTCCATCCATGATAATAACTGAGGTGTTCTTATTTTTTTTTACAGGATCATATTATTTATTACCTTTAGTAGTAAAAATAGATAGGGTTCGAAAGAAACACACCTTATCTTTAGAAATAAGGTTCTGGTCAGACTAAGTTCTATTTAAAATGGGTACTCAAAATATTGCTGAAAAAATAATCATAGCACAACACTTTCGTTGGGATAAAGCCTCTCTCCACTCCCAGTTTTTTCCAAGTTTCCAAGTCAAATCCAAGTTTGAAAAACCTACTCTAATATTATAAACTGCAAAAACAACCACCCGCAAATATCATGAAAACCTACACGGGTGCTTTAGAATTGAAAGTGCATCTTAGCGCGTTGGAACCAGAGTGAAGTCAAAGTTCGCTGCTTTTTCGATCGACAGCTGAGCGGAAACTTCCTTGACTACCGCATTTATTACAAAAAAAAACACCTTTTTTTTTTTTACTTTGTAGTAGTTTTTCGAAATTGGAGATCAACCTAAAATCAAGACCAAAAAAGGTAGACCTGGAACACTTCTGAGCATACTTTTCGAGCCTATCGCATTTTACCCAGGCGCTCAGCCATGCCAGCCGCTGCTCCTAGCACTCGGGTGCAAAGCGGTAAAGCTCAACGCGCGCGCTGGTGAGATACGGTGACAGGCGGCAGGAGCCGTGTGGCAGACATGATAATCAAGTAATCTCATCAGGAGTACAAGACCCTGGTTCTGTCTTATCAGAGTAGTGACAAGACGTAAAGGGATCTTCACATCTTGTCAGTCCCGCCGGTGGCGGGCATACCTCGAGTAAGCAAAAAGTTTCCGAAGTGTACAACAAGTGCAAGGAAAGGAGATCTCAGAATGTTTCCTCCGTCATTGACGATCAAAGACACGATTAAGCGAGAAAAGGAGCACAACTAAAGACAGCGAACAAACGGTTGGACCCACGGCCGAAGCATCGGCGCACACAGTGGATGCGCGATCAGACCCAAGTGTATACTGCTTACTACAGGCAGTCCTCGACAGCGTCTCGTAAGGCCCAAGTTGCGGCACGTAAAAGTCAGCTCCCATTACAGGCCGGAAACATGGGGCTCCCTTCGACGCCAAGAAGAGCCCTCCAGCAGCCGATCGACGGGCAACTGGCCCCTTCCGCCTTTGTTTCCAGAGAAAGAGCGGGCAGCTCTTTATGTTAACGACGAACGACTGCAATCTACTTTGCTTCCAGCGCCGCCGGAGCACAATCCCTCTCTGTCTTCTCCTTCGAACCTAAGCACATCTAAGCCGTGGCAGCAGCGGCGTCTTGGCCCGGGCGGGCCACGGAATGCCCAATTACAGGCGGCACTGAGGCCCCGCTCCCAGGGTAATTGCCTCGAGGATCGGCGGCCGGCGCCCCATCAAATATTCAGGGGCTAAGTCCCGCTTGACCGGCCCTAATTGGCCAGAGTGAGGCGCCATCCATTACCCACGGCCATCCTCCCACGCCGGCCATGCCACAACCGCGCCCGCTACGCAAATCAAGCCCAACCGACGTCGTTATCATATAAGCTCGGTGAAGACGTCTGGCTCGCAGCCTTGAGGCCAGGGAGGGTGGAGCGCCACACCGTCCCTGCGCCGGCTGCCGATGCGATGACGAGCCTCGCTTTCTCCTGTCCGTCCCGGTGATTCATGGGGTTGCGGGTAGAAAGCAGACGAGGCTTCGAAAACCGCAAGAACAGGTTGGTTTCAACTAGAGAAAGGTGTCAAAACGAGACTGCCTGAGCAGTATGGCTTCCGATCAGTTCGGTGGTTTCTCAGTGCAATGGGTATGAGGCCAATAAACTATGTAATGCTTGTGCCCAATAAGTATGATCAATAGGTGACGGAGGGAAATAGTCGATGATCAGAGTTCCAAATTCAGCACTATATAGTGCCCGGAGCTCCGAACATTCTACAGTGAGCAATTATGTTTGAAGACGATAGAGGAACGGTAGCGCCGACTGCTTGGAGAAGGAGGGTATAAGGGCGCAGGTACAATTCGTCAAAGACTCTAACTTGGTGTCATCACAAGACAGGGAGCAGTGAATAAGCAGTAAATTGCGCGAAGGACAGACCAGGAGACGAAAAAGAGACACGCGCTATTTATTCTTCAATATGCTCAAGCACCTAACCCAGTTTAATATTTAAGTAAGGAAGTTTACGAGAATTACTACGACCCCCCAAGTACAGCAGTCTACACCTATTAGCATTCAGTGCCTCTTCTGCACGTGAGAGAAGTGCGCATGTATTGTGTACGTTCCTGCAAACTGTTGCGTTTTCAGCCACACTCCTTCAAAGAAGTATGGGCTGCATTTTGCAAAGACGCGGCCATGGAAATATGACAGTGTCATGGTTCGGGCATTGCAAGGATATATACACTCTAAATACGTGCTCGTTAAACGATGCAGGCATGTATATTTTGGAATGTTGCAAAACTGACGCGGAGTCGTTCTGAGGCAAATATTGTATATATATGTTTAAGCTTTCGAAAAAAAGTAGGTATACACAAGAAGTAGCAAAACGTCTTTCTTTTATTAGACTGACAAGAAACAGGCTTTATTGTAGGGTGATTACCCCCTTCTCAGGAGCCCTTGGGATAAAATAAAATAAATAAATAAATAAATATTTATATTCTCGACATACTAGGGTCCAAATTTTACTAGATAATTAGGTTAAACCATATTCAGATCTATGAATTGATAGACGCGGCGGGTTCAATTGCACGCGCGAATGAAACGTCAATCCAAAATAGGAAGGGCTCAACAAGACCTAGAACATTCAGTGACTCTAGGCCTACCATAACGGGATACGTGAGCTGTCAACGATTCGATCATAATAAAAATCAACTCCGGCTTTTACCCAGCGTTCCTCCATTGTTCAATTATCGGACGTCAAGGAATAAGCGAAATAATAACTACTTAGGCAAAGTACGTCTCGAAAGGTTAAGCTTGATAAGCTGAACCGGTGCCCAGGTTTTGAAAGCAACCAATCGGAACTGATAATGCGGAAGTTTTCAACAGAGGTAGCATCCTATTGTCAGAAACTGCGTGTTCAGGGTTCAATATTCGGGTTGCAGGCTTCAGTATTAGGGTTATACAGTGATTGCCACCTACATCAGTGGCTAATATATTTTCTGCCGTCTGTTTACCAGAATTTGTTATCCAAAAAAATAGAACAATAAAGAAGGAGCTGCGTAACGACTTCTACATTGTTGAGTATTGTTTTGTTATTGTTGTTCGCGTCTAGCATGCGCGCTGTAAGGAATCTCCTGGCTTCTGGGAGGCTCGTCACGCGCCGAGACGCCGTCGCTGGATGTTTACGAGACGCTAGTCTAGAACACGCATGACCATTGCGACACACAATTAGTCAGCGCTGTTTAGACTTTAGGAGTTCCCGTTACCGACCTCCGCTTAGATAAAGTGCCGGAAAAGAAAAAAAAAAAAAAAAAAAACGAGCCAATAAAAAAGAAGAAAAAAAGAGCTACGCGTTTGGGTGTGGGAGCACGCAGCCTTGCAAAAGAAGCCTTCGTGAGCGTTCCTAGGCCATTGTTCAAAATTGCGGTGGTTGTAAAAAAACGCGAGTTCTGCGAATGCTGCATATTCAATCGCGGTGCGGACTACGATTGAAACAAAATGTGGCAAACAAAAACAAAAAAAAACTTTCACCGTTTTCGAATATTATACAGAAACGGGAACACAAAAAATAGGCGGCAACAGTGCAAAAAATATTAGGACAACAGAGGAGGCACGCATAGCCTTGTTTTTTTTTTTTTTGTGTGCGTGTTGGTGTCGCCTATAATGGATCACAAACAGACGAACGCCATATTTGAATTTCGACTCCGAGCATTGTGAACTGACCCCCCCCCCCCCCCCCCCCGTTTTTTTCTTTTGCGCTTACCAAAGCTTTTAATTATATCTAAGGTGACTTCCAAAAAGTTGATTTGCTATCTTCTAAGCTTGTAGGATGATGGTGATAATATCTGCAAAATTCGGTGATCTTCACACTTTCATTTATTTCCCTTCCATTTTGTTTTAAAGCAGATCACGTCAACGCCTTTAAAAAGAGTCAGTGGAAGCTCTTAATGTCTGTTTTGTTTTGTAGTGGTGTCACACACGGATCTTGAAAAAAATATTAATTGACCGTTGCTTCTTTTTTTTTTTGACAGTGCTACAATTATGACGAAAAGTTAGTGCGCAAGCTGTGCCACCCAAAATGCTCAACGTACTAATTTGATGTGTCTAGTCCTCAGTCCAAGCACTCGGATAGTGTTTTGTCGGAAATGACATTTTGAATATACTTCCAACTGATGTAAGCGATCCAGTGTGTGCGTTTGTGTGGGAAAAAAAATGGAGGACGTTTACAACTTCCTGTAGCGGCGATTTAGAGCGCAGCTCTTGAGCAGGAGGAGGGGAAGGTACTGAGGGGAGGGTATGCTTCTCCTTCTCATCCGTACCCTCTCCTCCTCCCCTCCTCCTTCTTTCACGCGCGAAACGCGCGTCGTCACGCGACGTTTCGGGGAGGGGGGGGGGGGGGGTGTCGAAACGTCACGTAATGTTTCGGCACGTGACTTCCACCGAAACGTCACTCGTAACGTTTCGGCGCCATGACGTTTCGGCGCGGTGCATTATGGGACGTTTCCCATAATGCACCGCACAATTACGCCGACGGCGACGGCGACGCCGACGCTGCTCAAGCCGGAAACGGGCGCCTAACAGCTGCGCTCTAAAAAAAAAAGGGGGGGGGGCGCTTATTTAACATCAGTGGTCGCGGACTCAAATGTTTTCTTACCTCTGAACTTGGTTCTAGTGACAAAGTACGGAGAGATTGATCCGTTGACCAGAGCTGAACTCCAACTACCGGGTGTGTCAAGTAGCGGCCAGGCTTTTTAAATCGTCCGCAAAATTCGGTTTCTTAACCTATCGCGCTACGATTTTCTGCAGCGTTGCCCACAGATGGAGCATTTTTTCTATAAAATTTGCAAAGAGCGAACTTACCTGAGGAAAGAGTAAAAATAAGAAGAAAAAGGCTTAACTCATATGGAAACGCAGTGAAGTCACCGGTCTTCATAAAATAGGGCGCCCTATTGATTGAAGACCGGTGGCTTCGCTGGATTTTCATAGGAGTTAAGCCTTTTTCTTTCTTTACTTTTTCCTCAGGTAAGTTTACTCTTTGCAAATTTTACAGAAAAAATGCACCACCTGTGGGCAACGCTGCACAAAATCGTAGCGCGATAGGTTAAGAAACCGTATTTTGCGGACGATTTAAAGAGCCTGGTCGCTATTTGAGCCACCCGATAGATGCATATTTGCTTTTTCTCTGCATCTCTGCTTTTTCTAACATGTCGCAAAATTTAGAAAACGAATGCGAATCTACATGTTCCTTTCAACGAAATTTAGGGGCCCGCTGAAATGAACTCCCGGCAAAATTACTTTGTAACCGAACAAAAACAAACAGAAGAAAAACAAACACTTTTCAGAAACAAACTGCCAGCCACGACGGACGTCAAAAAATGCAAAAAAAAAAAATCAACAACAAAAAACTGATTAGATACCTAATTAACAAAAAGTTACTCATCCACATTCTAATTGATGAAAATAAATATATGATTTGAATCGGAAACTTGCTAATCGTTATCGAAAACCCCTAAGGGAGCCACTATTAAGAAGACTTAAAGCACGTGTGAACCGCGAGAGCGCGCTGAAGTTACCACTCGTGCAGCAGACAGAAGGCTGGCGATGCGAAAACGAGAATGATCAGAATATCATCTGCATTTTCTTATCGCCAGCCCCGCACCTGCTTGACTGATTTAGGTGTTTTCGATGACGCTCAGCAAGTTTCCAAGGACAACCATATGTTTATTTCTCTAATTAGAAAGTTAATTAGTATATTGTAGTTAATTGTGTAGCAAGTGTGTGTGTGTGTGTGTGTGTGTTTTTTTGCAATACCTTACGATCACCGTGTCTGGCAATTTGTTCCCGAAAACTGTTTTTTTTTTTTTTCCCCTCAATCACCCTACTGGTAGGAATGTTCGCAAGTCTTCGCTGAAACACCCGGTATATTCAAATAAGGCCAAAACAATCACATTAATTGAAGCGTCACGAAAAACACAGAGCCTCGCTTCATACCAGCGCTGGTTACTGTTTTGTGTTTAAGTATTGTTCAAGTAAACCACGTACATCGCACGGCAGGGTCAGCCTCAACACGACGTCGGTGCTTTGTAACTATTTACTGTTACTAGAGTTAACCGCCAGGGCCGGCTTGTTAGAACAGCGTCTCAGCTGAGACTGGGTGAAAGAAAGCGCTGGAACGACTGGGGCACGCGAGCGTTTCGAGACGCGGCTTGAGTACCGCTCAGCCCGTGCGCTGGCTTTGGCAGTGCTTTGTTTTCCCCAGTCTCACCTGAGACGTTGTTTCTAGCCAGTCGGCCCAGGCTTCCCAGAGAAGATGGTACCACATGGGGGTGAATTTCATCACACTGATATCGTGACTGTACATTTATCCGTGTAAGACAAAACAACAACAAGGGAATTGCGAATTCTTGCAAAGTGTGTTCCGCTCTGTCCTTCATTCGAAGTTCCGCCTGACCGAAGCGAATAGAACATTTGAGCGCTAGCTCACATATGCGAGAGGACACACTCATCTGTTTAGCACCTGAAGCTGCCACAGCTGTTCACAGATGCTACATATTTCGAAAAAAGTTAATGGTCCTTTTTGCGTCAACCAAGAACCACGAATCTGGTAAACAGTACCACTTGACAATGTTCTGGATCGTGCAAGCGCATTACCATAAAAGCAAAAAAAAAAAAAAAAAAAATATATATATATATATATATATATATATATATATATATATATATATATATATATATATATATATACATATTTTATTACTTTTTTTACTAATAGAGAGGGTTTTACTAAAATAACGCATCAAAGACATGATATGTAGGGGCCTGTGGATAAGAAATGGCGCTGCGATACAGTCAAGTTGTGAACACAAAGGGAGATTCAGCAAGCCCTTGCGAATAAAACATCGATAAAAGAAAAAGAGTTAAATATAGACGTTAATACCTGATCTATAAACCTTGATTACCGTGAAAAAGTATTAACAGTGTTATAAGGTAAGATTTCAAAATGTTAACCTAGATATTCATTTATTCACCCTTGTATACATTCCTAAAACGAAGAACTGAAAAGTGCGTAACTGCGTAAACAGACGCAAAAAACGTCAGGCACACAGAAGAGCAATTCACGATCTGGTTTCGGTTTCGGTTTCAGAAGAGCGAGCGCCTTCATTCGGCTTCCTGGCGCATCGATCGGACCGCTATCATCGTCATCAACTGCAAGCGCGTTCGCCGCGCGATGCGCCCAACTCCGTGGAAAATTGAGATCACTTGAAAAGCCCTTCCTATCTTTCCGCGGATATATCGGCTTTCAAATAGCGATCACGGTCAGTCACAGTCATGGCCCTACCTATGGTGGGGAGGAACACTAAGGCAACCTCAAAACCAAACCATGAAACGTGTGCGGTCACCGCAACATATGTAAACAAACCGACGTTCTGACACTTTGAATGGCGCCCTTAAACAATTCAAAGGAATACAACTCGATCAGGTGTTACAAACATCGTGCGGATGATCTTTAGAAGCCTGTTGTACAGTAAGGAAGCCCCCAAAATTGAAAATTTCGACAGTCTACCTTGAAATGCTACGTTTCGGCCAGCCGCTCACCGACATGCTCTCCCGGCGCGTTCAATGAGTGCAGCTCGCGGCGCCACGGCGGCCGCCAAGGGAAACGCTCAGACGCGTAAATTGGAGAGCGGGCTTCAAAAAGGCCGAGTCGTTGGCTTTAAACGCCTACGCTATGGATACTGCTGAAATCAATAGGCGCGTGGTGACAATCATAAGCCTGAGTGCATTGTTTGCTTTTAGAGGCTAATCATTGATTCCTTTCTTTAGTTTTATAATTATTGGTGGTGATCCTGAAGCCGTAGCAGTCAAGTAGACAGAATCGTGCCGCGACCTTATTCGGTCACGGACTTTTTAAAATCGACCACAACACTTGGTTTAACAAGTAATCAAATTACTTTACTTAGAATTATTTTGCCATTTTCCCCGAAGGATGTGTTTCACGTTCCTAGGAATCTTGTTAGTGTTCGTTGTTCCCGGAAAAGTACTTCAATGGCACTCATCCGGGCCGGCTTGCTAGAAACAGCGTCTTTGCTGGGACTGGGGGAAAGAAAGCACTGCCAAAGCCAGAGCACGAGCTGAGCGGAACTCAAACCGCGTCTCAAGACGCTCGCGCGCCCCAGCCTTTACAGTGGTTTCTTTCGCCCAGTCTCAGCTGAGACGCTATTCTAGCAAGACGGCCCTGGAGTCACTGTAACACTAAACAGGAGTTTTCTGATATTTTTCTGTCTGTACTCGATAATTACAAGAAATTAGAATCCAGATGGATGCCTAGAATTTCGTTTTTTTTTTTTAGTTACTTCATTTAAAAACGCCGAAACATTGTTTTTGCAGTAATGCATAGACCTTCCAATAATGACTTATCTGCTTTCATTGATTTCGTTTTTTAGAGTTTTTCAGAGTGTTGATGATAACGACTTCCGCTTAATTCTAGGTGGCGGTTTTGATATAGATATGTATTGCGCTTCCGCTTGTCAAGTTGAGTTTACTGCTTTGTTTCAATCCCTTTTTTTATGATATTTGTTTTTATTCGAGTCATACCACTCAGAAAAACGTTACTGAACTTAATTATCACAAATATAACTCGAGCCCTGATCTATCCGGGTGTACTGCGTTCCCATATCAACGACAATCTTCTAATTAATTGTTGTTTGCTGATATAGAATTTTTTTTTTTTTGTGCAGTCTGAAAACTGGGACGTGATACTCTCAAAGGACCCGGCCGATGAAGTGTACGAATGTTTTATTTATTAATTCATTCATTCATCTATGAGTTTTGTTTTACATATGTAGAGTCCTCTAAACCTCGGATGGTAACTACATCCAAAAAGACTAAAGTCTAGAAAACCGTGAGCTACCAAAGATATACTAAATATGATAACTTGGAAAAACAATCTCTATGTGCGCTTTTTGCGTACAAAAGACTTAGATGTGCTTAAGTTTTTTAACGTGTCGAAACGAGATAGCCATTATGTAAAGAAAAGCGAAAGGTTCATATTACTACAAAATGTTTCATAATCAACATTCAAATGACGCTATCTAAAAAAAAAAAAAAAAAAAAAAAAGTTTAGACGAAAATGATTTGGAAAAATTTTGCTAGAAATTAAAATAGAAGGGAATAGATTGACCGAGTTCCTACTGACGAGAGTAAAGTACGTTTGACGCTTTTAAACCTCAAACACAGCAAATGTAACGACTCTAACGGAATGTAGCTGCAGCCGACAAAATACGTTATTGACACAATTATGACCTGTCTCATGCATATTTTTAATGTGTCGCTGTCGACCGGCATTTTTCCTAATAATATGTAGATTGCAAAGGCGTCTGTTTTGTATAAAACCGGAGGTAAAAATAACCTGTCCAACTGCAGATTATTTTCAATCTTGCACATTTTTTCTAAGGACCTGGAAAAAGTGGTTCATGTTAGCCATAACAATTTTTGTGAAAATAATCTGATTCTTACTGATTCTCACTATAGCTTTTGAAAAGATCGCTTCATTGAACTGGCCTTTCTGCAAAAAGAAGAAATTATCTTACATAATATAAAAAACAAACATCTCCCGTTGGTATTTTTTATTGATTTCCCTTAAAGTTTCGACCAGCTAAATCATAAAAGTCTACTAAAAAACATTTAAATTCTTATAAAAATTGAGGGTCATTCCTTAGCTCTAGTTGAAAGCTACTTGAGCTGTTGGCTGCAAACTGTTAAAATAAACAGGTATTATTCAGTGTTAAAACACGTTCGGACAGGGATACCTCAAGGTAGTGTTTTAAGGCCATTGCTTTTTAACACGTTTATTAAGTGTATAGTCACTTTTTGAAGTAATACCTTATTTGTAATTTATGTTGATAATGCTAGTTTCTTTTTAGTGAATAATATTGATAAGCTAGTTTTTGATGCAAACATTTGCCTTGAAAAGCCAAGTAAGTGGACTGCCTTAAATTCTTTAAAAATATATGAAAATGAAACAAAATCAGTTATTTTCAAACTAAAAGGCACCGTGTGAAATGACCACCGTAAAATGATTGAACACCTCTGAGGTTGAATTTGTCAATACTGGAAAACATTTTAGACGTGATTTTCCACGAACATGTGCTATGGAGTCTTATATTCAAAACCTTACTCCTATAAACTCGCGAATCCGATAGGTCTTCTATACAAGCATCGCCATATCCGGCCAACTAGGGTAAAATTTCCGATTTATAGCGCATTATTCAATTCTCGTTTATCCTACTGTCACTTAGTTTCGGGAACTACGGCAAGTACCAACCTGAATAAATTGTTTGTGTTGCAGAATTAAGCAATTAGGGTCGTAGTATAATGCGTCATAGTACGCACATACTGAAGGGCTCTTTTTTAGGCATGAAGTGATAAAAATCAAAACAATATTTCACAGGGTGTTTACTAACGGTTTTCAATCGGCGGCTTCAGCTGTTGTGTGCCAGGGTGCTACAATAACAGCATAGGGTGACCACCTTCCTACGAGCGAAATGCGGGACACGCGGGGGGGGGGGGGGGGGGGGGGACAGAGGCTCTGTTAACACATTTAATATCATGTGCTGTTTATACACCTGCTAATTGTATTTCAGCAATTAAGCTCAAATGATTTTCAGTACAAATTATATATTTTAGGCCAATTATGTTATTAAATGTGTCGAAGTTGAAAACACAAAAATCGACTGTAGCACTACTGAATGCATCAGATGGAAATAAGGAACAGTAAATCTTTTTGAAGTTATTGTTTCCTATGAACGCTTACTTTTATCAACATGGTCCTACACAAATTTCTAACATTATGTTCTTTTTCGACCATTGTGAGTTGCAGGCTTTTCGATTTGTGAAGCTGTCTTCACAGAAAAAAAAAGATCACAGCAAACCTTTTGCATTGACACAGCGATTTGAAAATAATTACAATATTTTATATTTAAACTTTGGGCGAGCAATTTTTTAACAATATTTTGCCACCAAGGGGAGACGCATGACAGCGCATGCGCGTCATTTCTCCTGCTAGAACGACGGTCGCTTCCCGCAATGTTCTGATAGAAAATGGCGCACGCGCAGTGTAAACAATCCCAGGGTCAGCTTAACCAAAATGACTTGTTAATGACCAGTGTCGTTTGTTGCAATCTGCAACTCGGCCTTGGGAGTCAAGCCTGAGACCATTGCGATTCCCTCGATTACCAGCGACCTCCGTGCTTCCCCGTGCCCCGTTGTTCGGCAGCACCATGGGTTGCAGAGTGAATTTTACGCCACTGTGAAATGCGGGACATTTTGAAGCTATGGGAATTTCCCGCGGGACACGGGACACCAGCCCTCAACGCGGGACAGTCCCGCGAGTCGCGGGACGGGTGGTCACCCTATAACAGCACCAGGTAAAAAAATGCAGTGCATTTTATGTCTTCCCGAAGGAAAGCAGCCTCCGACAAGAGTCGCTAAGAAATGTTAACAGAACCGGACAGAGCGTCAGGAAAAATATCATTTTTTTTCCATTTGTTTCATGATTTGCTTCATACTTGATATCCAGCTCATTGCACGCTAGCTATAGAGGGCAAGATTACGGAGCACGAGACATAGCAGGGAGTGCCGAAGTGTTCCGTACGTTGAAATCTCCCTGAGCACTTGCTCCGTAGGGGCCTTTCTCAATCGGTATCTTCCGCGCTGCGTTGCGGCGATCGTTTTTAATACACCTTTTGCTCGATCTATCTTGGTGGTTACAACTCTTATTGCGACATGTTTCAATCACAGCTGTGCTTAAAAAGATCAGGACAATCACTAAAAAAAAATTGAGAGCCATTCCACCGCGGGAAGAGGAAAGTCTAGCGAAGCTGGCGCTCTGGTAGAGACAATGGGGTCATTCCATGCCAAACGTTCCAGACGTGACGCTCGATCATCGCCGATTCTTTCCGAATCACAAGGGTTTCTTACATGTTGAATAGTCACTCTCCCAAATATTTTTGTACAGAAAATTTTTCTTTTTTGGCCGCGCTAGCGCTTTTCAAATTTCCGAAGAGGCGCGAAACTAGACACAGGTAAAAAAAATTGCCAAAAGTACAGATCTTTAGTTATCAACGCATAATGTTTTCTGTCCTATTCTACTTGCATTATTGTTTCATATGAGGCCGATTTTAAATAATATAGTTTTTTATTGTTTTTAATAGAAGACAAATTGCTGAATTCGTGCCGTTTTCGAGATTTCTTGTGTAAATTTTGGAGTCTGTATACCCATGCTATAGGAGTGTTTTCCGCATCTATTGTAGATATACTTTTTGTATGAAATAGCTTGCTACCGTTAAAAAAAAAAGGTTTGTTATATTAAAGCTTAAAGTTGCGTAAAACGGCATTTTGGATTACATTAAACTGCAAATTTCGCAATGAGGTGGTTCAAGTAAAAATATTCCAGACCACTCAAACGATAGAGCGCCGTATGAACTTGTGATTTATAAAATTTAAACGAAGTAATATTTTTTTTAAGCGAGAAAATATATTTTTTTTTTTTTTTTTAAGTTGAGCTCCCGCGAAACCGCGCGGAGTGGTTCCATGCGGCAGCTTCTCCACACAGGACGACGGCAATGGACCTTATCTGAGCCCAGGCACATGTTCTGGTGCTCTAAATGCGGCATGCAGCTTAGTTTGCGCAGAAATAAGTTGTCACAAAGTATGGAGCAAGAAAACATAGTTCTTTATTCCTATTTTTCCAGGCAGTGGCTTGTGCCTGGTGAGTGTTACGTTATAAAGCTGGGAGCTCGCGGTGCCATCTGTAAAATGTTTTTAACCAGAGTCTGCAGGTTGCTGTTTTAGCCGTTTTCAAACTGGACTGGAACGTAACTACAGCGTTACTAAATACACAAGCTCTATTTGCAGAAAAATACATCTCGTAACCTAAAATGGAGGGCGTGAGCTAAACAAGACGAATAGTTTATTTACAAGCACATAGATGGCCCTAAGCGATAGCTAGCAACAGAGCATGCGCCACGGCTCAGATAATCTCCATCGCCGCAGTGCTGTGCCGGGAAGCTGCCGCATGGAACCACTCCGCGGGGTGTCGCGGGAGCTCAACTTCAAAAAATATTTTCTCGCTTAAAATTAATATTACTTCGTTTAACTTTTATAAATCACAAGTTCATATGGCGCTCTATCGCTTGAGTGCTCTGGCATATTTTTACTTGGACCACCTCACTGCGAAATGTGCAGTTTAATTTAAACTAAAATGCCGTTTTACGGAAATTTATGCTTTAATATAACAAAAACCTTCTCTTTTAACGGTAGCAAACTATTTCATACAAAACGTATATCTACAATAGATGCGGAAAACACTCCTAGCCCGGGTATACAGACTCCCAAATTTAAAAAAAAAAAAAACTCTCGAAGACGGCACAAATTCAGCATTTGGTCCTCAATAAAAAAGAAAGAACTATATTATTTAAAATTGGCCTCATATGAAGCAATAATGCAAGTAGAATTGGACCGAAAAAATTGTGCCTTGATAACTAAAGATCTTTACTTTTGGTATTTTTTTTTACTTGTGCCTAGTTTCGCGCCTGTTCGGGAATTTCAAACAGCGCTAGAGCGGCCAAAATATTTTTGTGGACGAACATATTTAGGCAAGTGACTATTCAACACATAAAGAACCCCTCTGATTTTTTTCGAAAGAATCGGCGATGGTCGAGCTTTACGCCTGGGACGTTTGGCATGGAATGACCCAATGACGTTTTAATATGGCGCGGCTACGCAAATCACGGCGCAGGCTCTATAGTGCGCCGCAAAGATGGCCGCCGAAGAGCGCGCGGCATTGCGCAATGTCAGGGGGGAGAGACACGTTTTATTATAGCGCGGCTATGCCAATCACGGCGCAGGCTCTAGTGCGCCGCAAAGATGGCCGCCGAAGAGCGCGTGGCATTGCGCAATATCAGAGGGGAGAGAGACGCCGCACGTGGCGAGGAGTATACTATCCATGACTCGTGAAAGAGGCGGCGGCGGTGGAGAGGAGTATAAAGCGCGGCATACATCGTTGCGTTTGAAAATTGTTGGTCTATCCACGATCTGTCACCGGAGACGATCCGCCAGAGCCTAGCCATAGACAGCTTCGCTGTAAAAGCAGTGATTCCCAATGTGCATCACTTCAAACGAAACCAACGTTATCGAAAGCAGTCTTTTTTTTTTTTCCTCATACAAAACGTGAAAACAACGCACAATGCAAGTTAGAGGTGCAACACTTACCGCCAAAAAGACAAACAAAAAAAAAAAAAGAAAACCTCACCAACCTTGTGGTGGCCTAATATGCCACAACTTGATTTTGCCTGGCGTTACTGATCCGTTTTGCATTAACACCAATCAAAACCGCAGAAAAAAAAAGGGGAAAATTAATTGTTGGACGACTGTTAGCTTGCATTCGGAGCTTGAGCAATCAAAATAAAATTGAATAACAATTTTACACGAAACCTCATCTCCATCCAACGTTTCTAGGTATATGGCATGGTTGCTGCTTTTTACAGATGCGAGTTACGGCGCGTCAGGCATAGTCTTTCTGTAGATCGCTTCTTGTTTGTTTGCAGGCTTTTCCCCGCAGTTCATCTGCACCGTGACGCAGAAGTTGTCAGCCAGAATAAAACGAATATTAGAATTCCTATCGCTGCCCGAGGACGTCTATTTCACTCTTCTTACTTTATTGTCGATTAAAGGTTATGCACAAGCCTGAGCACTACCAAGCTCCGTTTCCCACCGACACTCTTGATGCTGTTCCACGGTGCTACACCGAGCCGAGGGTCCCTCGAATATTCGTATTTTTTGCCATGGAACTAGATGTTCACTTCTTTCCAAGTTCATTGAGGCGAACGAGTAGCCGGAGTGCCCGAGAAGGACGTCGTTGTTTTTCCTGCGGTCGTAGTGGGACCACTGCGTGAACGACTCGAGCGTGGCTACAGACGACAAAGCGATTCTAAAGCGATAAGACAAGTGCAACTGTTTTTCTGCGCTTGTAGACAAGCTAAGGCATCACAAACAACGCAATCTTGTGAGATACACACATGACAGAATAATCCAATTCAATACCGGGCCGTCCCAAACGATGGTGTACGATGATGCACGAGCACCGGAGCCCTATGCAGCCGGGAAGCCGGAAAGCGGTGATTGCAAGTAGCATGTCGGCGGAACTACTTTCGGAATGCGTATGCCTGCGCAGTTCGCTTGGTGAGATCGGTCTATTCATCAGTGCCTCGAATACCGTGTGGCTTTATTACGGTCAACAACCAGGCAACATGTCCATCAATTAAAGCTACGCATCAAAACGTCATGTATCCTTTTCGTTTTTATTCTGCACCATGCGTCAGAACTGACTATAGCTCATTCACATCTACTTAATCGTAACCAAAACATGGAAATATCTTCCGCAAACACTAACTGCCATGTCATCCTTCTATTCGTTCCGAACAGCGATATGTGTATACATACAGTCTGTATGACTCATCAACATGTTCTGTGTCTATCCATCCTGTTCTCTTTTATATGCACACCTTCATCCCTCACAAACATATACCCAATACGCATGCGTAAGCAGCAACTCTCTTATTTGTCTATTTTATTTTAATTGTAACTGTATGAAATTTTTATATCGATCGTTTTCTTTCGGTTTCTTTTTTTTTTATAAGAATTGTATCATGCTTTTTTTCTGCTTTTCATTTGATTTTATATTTTTGTTTGTTTTTATCAGGTATGTACCACAATTGCTCCATTACTTTGTAGAACTTTCTTCTCAGTTATTTACAATGTCATTCCTTCGATTGATGCTAAATATTGTGCTTACTTTTGATCTCTAACTAACCCTTTATTACCACGGAGCAACTACAACAGTTTTCTTTGAAAACTTTGAGATCCTTGCCTGAATAAATATTTTAATAATTAAGAACTTGTTTGAAAATAAAAACACATTTTGACTTGACTTGACACTCAATCTGACGGAGCATGTTTGCACTTAAGTAAGCGGCCAATTCGTATGGTTACGGAACTTGCAGAACTCTTACAATGTCCGGAGCAAAGCACCCGCACTGCTCATAATCAACGTAGCCGCGAGACTGTGATAAACACTGCAGCAAGCGAAAGAACACAATGGGAGCCCGTTCGGGTCCAGAATTGTGAAGGGTAACTCTGCTTCATTTTTTTCCGGTGTCTTCTGTAACAGTTAGCGATTCGCGAGTGTAGGTAAAAATGAACGTATGGCATCCAAATTAACGACACGAGGGCAAAAGAGTATATATTTATTTTGATTTTCCGTTCTCATTTTCTTCCCAGAAGACATTATTTTTTATAGTGTTCAGTTCTTTATTTCGCAATCTTATTTACTTGCAATAGGACGTTGCGCAAGTGACGAACGAAGTGGACGCTAGAAGGAAGCGCTACGTTCCAATTTGCTCAGGGGGACCACTGCTTCGTGCTCGTGTTCAGCGGGATATAAATTTTTCTTGCTCGATGATTCCTTGATTTAAATTCAAAACAAATGCACATAGAAAGCATCAAACGAGAGGCGAACGATAAATAAAAAAACATGTTTTGGGGGCTATTTTTGCGCGAAATGTTTGTTTTAAATTACGATTTAAATTACGATTCAAATCACGATGGAAGTCGTCTTGCTTTTTATTCTTTACCCTGGTTTAAGTTGATAGACTGAAACATTTTTTATTAATTAAAATATGACGAAGTAAGTTTCTTCAACACACAAATACATCCTCAGGCACTTATATATTATTTAAAAATATTTTAGGTCAAGCTACTGGACTCAAACATTAAATTACCAATTTCATGATCTACTAAACGAACACTCATAGACGGAATAACTTAGCTGAGTAGCACGCTTCACGCGTGCAAGGATAATTGAAAACATTTTCTTCTAACAGTGAATACATGTGCCATGTATGAAAAAGCCACTCTTTGTGTGCATGCCAATAATATTATGCTCATATATGGCGATTCTGATGTCTGATTGCTTAATAGTAAGGAGTTAAGGCTTTCTCTTTTTTATTTTTTTTTTGCGCTTTAAGTTTCGTTGTTGTCGATGTTTTGTATATTGTTTGTGCTAAATACTATAGAGAGGCAAGTTGGTTCATGTTGTGGGCACCCTGGCTGCTCCCCAGCCCAGTTGTCCGACTGCGGGGCACAGGTGGCGAAATTTCCCGCGTGGCGGCGGAGTCAAGCCGGCCACGCGCACATCGCCCGCGCCGCTTTGATAAGGCGGATCGGAGGCGGCGCACAGGCAGTCGCTGCCCGAACTCAAGCGTCGCCGGTAACGATGTTAGAGTATTGATCGTCTTGTCCATGTCCAATTAAATGTAGTTTCTTGTTCTTGATGATACCAAGACTATATTCCAAACTCCATTCGGACGCACTAAGAAACTTAAATGTGCCATGAAATGATTTTTCAACTTATTCCTCCTTACCTTTCCTCCCCGACTCCAAAGGGAAATGAGAAATGACGAGGTCATGACGCAGTATTTAACCAGATGCGATGACTCCAAGCTTCCATCGTGTTTTTTTAAGCACACCATGAAACTTGTCGTTCGCAAGGGATGATAAGTGCCGTCACAGCACTCATTGACCGCGAACACGAATCCAAATATTTGTCGACGGAAAGATTGTCGACGAGCGCATACGCCCGAGTGAGACTGTTCTCGTGAACATTGCGTGAGCTGGGGTGGACTGACGTGCTTTGGGTACCGCGGACGTATCACAGTGAAAAGGTGGAGACCTTTCGAAGGAAGGGAGGTAAGAAATAGTCCGCTATATTATCAAATTTTCGTTGTGAAAAGTAGGCAAATAGACTTTCAAGTTTCTACTCTTTTTTTTTTTTTTTTTGGGGGGGGGGGAGCACTAAACGATATGCGATTAGTAAAATCCCTATCTGAAATCCTCTATCCCAGCCCAAAATTAATTTCATTTGCTTCGATATTATCAATATTATAAATTCAATGTAGACTGACGAACGTGTTGGTCGAGTTGAGGAACACCGAAAGAATAAGAGACAGGTGGGACGAGGGATGCCGTGCACTTTCTTTTGACTAGCAACTGTACAATAAAGCCACAGCAACCTTTTTAGGGATCCCACCACGAGAAAGATCCCTTTGACTTTACTGTACTGCTGCTAGTTGAAAGAAAGTGTATGTCGGGTCCCTCGTTCCACCTGTGTCTTATTCTTTCAGTGTTCCTTATAAATTCAGGGGGCGGCTGCCACTGAAGGGTGGTTGGCATATCTCTGAAGAGCGTAGGGAGTGATGTTCTATCTACGGCAGACGTTAGGGCGAATAATAAATATTCGTGTTTCTTGCTGTCATCGAAGCGAACGAAATACTCTGAAGCCGTACTTCTTGGTTTTGGGCCACTTCACGACTGCCGGAGTGTAATAGCATAATATTACAACACAGTGAAAAATGTAACTTTGGAAAGAGCTAAGGCTGGGCAGTTGATCGATTGACCTACCGATTAATCGATTAATTCTCGGGATTAATTTTTAACCAGTTAATCGGTAAATGTTTGATGAAACAAAAGAAAGTAAAAATCAAATGCTGTCACCACGCAGACATGGACGAGTACAGCTATATGAAGGGCAAAATTCGGGTGAAAGTTTAACCTAAAGTAAACTGTAGTGGTTGGGTTCGTAACTCTAGACAAGTGCGGAAGGTTACAGGTGTCCCGGCCACTCGAACGCCGTTCGAGTGTCCGTTTAGCGCAGCAGAGACTATTGGGAACGATCAAAGGAGGCCGCTCTTGCCGGAGAATATCGACGAACCTCTTCGCCTCCTGCAGCTGAAGTAAGAATCTGTGAGTGTGAGTGTCTTTGAACTGTTCTCAGGTACGTATCGAAGTTGATTTATAATCGAAATTTTATTTTGCGCCGTTTATCACATATTCAGCAAAGCTAAAAAAAAGTATGTACTAATTTTGACTTAAAATACTTTGCATGGCAATGAACAAGACCGATTAATAGATAAATTATTCGATTTAAGGGTGGCGATTAATCTGGTTCAAAAATTTTAATCGATGCCCAGAGTCCTGCTCAAATTCAGATTTTTTTAAACAATTTGCGATTCCCAGCATTACATCAGTATTTAAGGGCAGGGCAACACACTCGATATGTTAGATGTGAATTTATAATTGGTATTAAAAATGTATTTACCCGCAACTTATTAGAACTTGGCGCTCATCAGATAAAAGCGACATTCTACACTCATCTTTTTATCCTTTTTCACGCCCCCCCCCCCCCCCCCCCCGCCCCTCGGGGCCGACTTTCTCCGCACCTTCCTTAGCACCACCACCCCCCCCCCCCCCCCCCACCCCCACCGGCCTCTTTTCCGTTGGTCTATTACTTTGTGATCGATTTCTTGTTGTTCGGCATCCTGTGATGGACCACCTGCGGCGAGGCCACCTGTTGAGCGACCACGTCTTGGTCGATCATTCCACAAACATGTCCGAACATGTCATCCGTTCCAACATTCCCCTTACGCACAAACCTGGTCTGATTTATTCTAGACAAATCAGCTGACCAGCCAGTCAGGGTTGGTAAATATATAAACTGCGCGCGCCTTTATTTGATTACTTTTTTTTTAAACAGAGATATGTACCAGTGACACATAAGGGGAAGTGCCGAACATCAACGGACGAAGGTAAGCAGCACTATCTTCAGATATTTCTGTTCATTTTCTTCCTGCGTCTCAGTTTTAGGGTAATTGTCACTGTTTAGTTTTAAGGAACCTATTTTTACTTCAGTTTTTAGCGCCCTGCTTACAGACTCTAGCATGCTGCTTCGGCGTGTTGTCTTTAACTTGTTTTTTAATGTGAACCAATATTTTCAGGTAACTGCATCATCAGTTTAACTATTCGCTATTAAACCATCCTGAAGTGTCACTACCATTGAAAGCATTTTTTCTAACGTCTGTCTGTTCAAGAATTGAGCCATGGTGTGTTGAGTCGAGCATCATAAACGTATGATTATCACAATGTTACCTCACGGAGTTGAACACTAACTGCTGTTCTTTAAATTGACGAGAGAAATTACCTTTTACATTAGATGTACTAGAAAAAAAAGCTTAATGTAAGAGTGGCACTTAGCAAACGCGCATTTATAGCGGAAAAAAAGAATAATTCATTTCAATTTTGTTGCTAACAGCAGCTAGGGTATTCTAGCACCTGTGCCGGTACCTCATCCTCCTCTTATGCGCGACTGAAGTAATCCGCCACACAGAGAAAACACACCCCACGTTCACACTCCGGGCTTCGCATCTTCCAAGCTCGCTTCTCCTCTCTTCCATCTTTAGTAGCCCTTAGCTTTTGAAAAAATTTGTTTCTTCTCCGCAGAATTTTCCGGGAACGAAACTGCCCCTTTCGCACTGCCCGGGCTGACCCTCCAGATGCGCGCTGTTGTCGGTGCTGGCGTCCATTTGGAAACTTGTTTGTTTCAGCGGGAATGCAGCCCGCACAAATTCTCTAAAAGCGCCCCGCGTCGCCTCACCTCTTCGGCCATGGGCGCCGCGGGAGAGGGAAGCGGGGTCTTTCTCCCCTGAGCTCCCACAACAGCATTTTTGCCGAGTCGTTCAATCGATAAATATCGATTCCTTTGCTGCCCTTTCTCGCTTTACGCTCTCCTCTTTATTTGCTTCTAGGATAGGGTAGGAAACACGGATGCGCTTTTACACATATGCGCCGGCCCGATAGGACGTGCATCTGCGAGCGATACAAAACAGCAACAAATAAACAAAACAAAAAATATAAGTACAGCACAAAAATAAAAACAAAAACACCCCAAAACACGATACGCCCATACTTCTTAAACTCCGTGGACAGAGGCATGTAAATTTTCACCTCCTCGCACTCTACGCCCCTTCCTTTTCGTTCTGCCGTCTCTTCTCCTCCCAACTCACGTACGGCTCCTTACATCCCGAAAATGGGGAAGAGCAGCCATCTTGGTCGCCTCTCACTCTCCCTCACTTCTTACCCCCCTCCTCCGCTGCACATTTCCTTTCCCCCTCTGAAAGGTGCGCGTCTGTCGAATCAGGCAGGCACACAAGTAGCAAGCAGGCGGCGACGAGCCGTTAGGCCTAACGGGCGCGTGGGAGACCCTTCTAATGAAGGCACGTTTCCATATTTTATGCCAAACACGTGGCGCGTTCCGGACTTCCCATTGGTCCGTTCGCTTCATTTCCCTCGCTCTCGACTCCGTGGCCTGCGGCAGAGACACGTCGGAGATAAAGACAGAAAGTGGAGAAAAGAGGAAGAGGAGGGGGGGGGGGGATGAAAGGCGAGACAGGAAAATTTTCCTGTCCTTCTAGCTGCCCTCTCGTATCTGACGCCTGGCTGGCCTAATTGGCTCGACGTGTCGTAAGTGGTGTGGAGATTCTCGCTAACGATGCGTCGTGGTGGTTCGGCGGCACCTAGCTATCCCCGAGCGCTGAAAAGCAGGCGCTGGAAAAGCGAACAATGCGTCGTTTTTCGGTCTAACCAGAGGCGAAAAGATAAACGAAATGGTATCAGTAGGGCTTTTCGAATGTTGAAGATTTCGCGTACTACTCCGAAGTCATGGACAGCTTAAGAAAGGTAAAACGTGGCGAGTTACTGGAGTTTTATGATCGATTCGTAGCCAATGAGACTACGGTCCATAAGAACGCAGAAGAACGAATCCTCACAAGCGACGCCCAGCGACCCTTGAGCTGTCGGTGCCTAGAATTGAACAGACTTAGCCTGAGACTGGAATGCTTTCGGTACAGCGAGTTAAATGGTCCCTTTCAATCTAAAAGGTTGGCTCGGAGATTGTAATTTGATTTGAAAATTGTCTCCTGTGGTACTTCGTTTTTAATACACGGGCCGCGCTTCGAGCTTCTGACAAATTAAGATTAATGAACTGGCGGATAGGCCGAGCGCCGTGACACCCGAGGGGTTCTATTTAGTTTTAAGTCCAGTTGTTCGAGTCAAACAGTTGCAACCCAACGTTCTTTTTAGATTTGTTTTGTAGAACAGACTACTTCCGAAACTCCGTGCCAGCAACACTGCGCGAGTTGCATCATGGGAACAGGTTGACCACGGAGAGAAGAGTGGCATGGTTTCTGTTTCGATCGCCCCGTTGACTAAGTAGTGCATCTCAGCACTGCATGAAAATAAAGTCAGCGCTCGTTTTACATTGCACCCATTCGTCTTCGTGAGAGCCCTCGTTGAAACGCAGACCTCCAGCGGCCGTGAGCCTACTAAGCTTAGCGAGGAGTAGGAATACGGCCTGGTCGAGTTTCATACCTTACTGGCGGCCTGGCTCTCACTTCAGAGTGCAACATGACCCCTCCCGGCTCACGGATCCTTTAAGAAGCTTAGGACATTGAGGAGCCGATGGAACAGGATGGCCGGCCTAGTAGACTTCTCTTCCATGTGCCATCGTTGTCCTGTGTTTATCTGCTCACAAACTCAGGCACGTAGGGAGCCCGGAAAAACCTTCCGCCGCATCTTATCCGTCTCAATACGCAACACCTACACCATTATATATATATTTAAGGAAAAGAGCCCATATAAAAGTGCAAGCACGGTACTGTGTCGTTACGTTATGTCGTGAAGTGAGGTTGGCCAATCGAAACCGAAACTTCGTGGCAACTCAGTATCCAAGATGCTTCGCGTGTCATCTAGCCGCCAGGATCGCTTCGATTGTGGAAGATGTCTATATAACGACGAACGTCGCAGTGTTGTAAGTTGAACCTTGCAGGAGACTCAAAAATGCATTATTTAGAGACCGTTCGAGGTTGCTTGTTTGGCGGCTACTCGAGTTTGCCAGACAGAAAGACGTAACCGATTTGATTCTCAACCTCGTATTTAGAATTTTTCACACATATCATGCTTCAGTGTAAAAAAAAAAAAAAAAAGAAAGAAAAAAAAAATATATGTTGGTGGATCAGAACTCAAAACTGGCGAAGATCGTTTTTTTTTTTTTAAATATACACTGAATTAGAAGCAAGAATCACTGAAAGAATGTAGCCTTCATTAAGGCGAAATTCAAACCGTGTTTTCTAGGCAACCGTGTTTCCAAGCGCTCTAAAGCGACTAAGCGCGGTGCACAAACTCCTCAAGACACAACCGCTTAAATTTGCGAACAAGACGGAAACTTTCAGAGCGGAGAGGTGCTCTACTTAAAGCAATCCGAAACGGGAGCATGTATATGTATTTGTTTCTTAAAAGTTCACAAAAAGCCGTCCCCTGAGACAGGCGGCGCAACTGGAACGCGCACTCATAGAGCGCATTGAAAGCATCTCCGAACGCCTCGCGGCCGCAATGGGATACCGTCATCGAGCTGCACTTTAAAGTGCTCTCCCCTGTAGCTCCTGAACTGGATGCGTTGGAGCTGTAAACAAAATAGCCCCGATTCGCCTCAATTTTGAGTTTTACGTCTTTTTTTTTTTTGTTTCCGCGGGGAAAAAAAAGAAGTACAAAAAATGTCAAGAGTAGAAAATCTTCTAATGCATCGTCCGCGCTCGGACCGTTAAATATGGGTGGCATAAAAGAGCGGGCGTTTTGCCAGGCAGCAGCTAGCCGCGTAGGAGTGGCCTTGCATCGTGGTGTGCGGGAGATGGGCGGAAAATCCGGAAACTGCTTTCCACGCAGAAAGAAAAGACCCGCCACTCAGCTGCTACATTTTGGAAACCCACACCAAAAAAGAGGGTCGGAGAATCTTTTTTTTTTTTGTGTTGAGAAAATATAGAACTACTTTAACAGCAGTAGAATATATCGGCCAATAGTGGCAAGAGATTTGGCTTCTTTGAAAGACATTCCGCCTCTCAAAACACTCGGCTGTCTCCTATTGCCGGGTTTTGAACATTTAGCAATCCTGGCTGAGGCAACCCAATATGAACAACGGTAATACTTTAGTTACCACAGCAGAAACGGAAGCATCGAATGAAAATTGTTTTAAAAGATTTTTACAGGCCATATACGCATAGGCTACAAAAAGCTTACGCTCTATTTACAACGGTAATACTTTAGTTGCCACAGCAGAAACGGAAGCATCGAATGAAAATTGTTTTAAAAGATGTTAACAGGCCTTATACGCATAGGCTACAAAAAGCTTACGCTCTATTTTTTAGCCTTCAAGCTTCAAAAAATGATTTGTAAAAATAGATTTGGCAGAGCCACTTAAGACTGCTTACGTGTAAGAATGCGAAAGCATTCCTACACGCAGCGCATTCCTACAAGCAGCGCGCCACGTCTTCCTTTCGAACACGGCGCTCCGGCGGTGACATCACGCTCCCCCACTGCGCAGGCTCGGCGAACCTCGACGGCTTCACGATGGCTTCCGTCACGAAGCATTGCGTGGCTGTGCTTTTCTTTGTTTTATTGCTGAAGTGCGTGCGCTTTGACCTTGAGCGCATTAGCCGGCTTCCGTCACTAGGCATCTGCGTTGCTGTGCTCTTCTTCGTGTTTTATTGGGAATGGGAATTTAGGCGAATTTTTCTGCTACAGATGATTACAGACAACGCCGGCTTCGAATCCTTGGGAGAGTTATTGCCTCCGCATTAATACTAAAGCGACGGCTGCCAACAGTACCAACTGGTAGCGCCACCCCCTGTAAAGCGTGCTTTGGCTGCCCAACTAGGAAGCATAGCAAAGAAGCCCACCTCAAGTTCGACCAATTCAAAACGTTCAGAGTTCGGACTTCTGGGTGGGCGTGCTTTGTGGTTATTGTCACTGGTTGGGTTTTGTACTATTCCTGACACCAGTAATGCTATGTTCCCAATACGTACGCGACGCGACAATTTTTCACAGCACACGCAAACTTAAAGGCCAACTCCGCTCAATTCCGAAGATTTCGGGATAATGAGTGATTTCGAGTTAAAAAGCCCTAGTAAAAGACACCACGTCGTTTGCTTCGCGAAAAATGGGATATATATTTTTAAATCTAATTTTAAACACGAGCGGAAATCGAAACCGAAACTTCGGCTCCGTCCGGCAACATTGGCCTCGGGCCGCCAAGAACATGGCCATCACGTGGTACGAGATGTCTCGTGACCTTCGGCCCAACGACGGGCGGGATTGGGGCGGGCGTGTGCCAGGCGCAAGTGTCGTCTGCACTGCACTCTTCGCCGCGTTTTGAAGTCTACAACATTCGACGACGTCTGCACAACTGCGGCGTAAGTCTGCGCACGTGGTGTCCGTAGTGTGGACGAAACTCCGAGAGGCAATAGTCACAAACGGTGAGACCACAACGGCGATTGTGACGCGGAAGACGGCGGTAGCGGCGGGACCACGGCGGGAGGCCAGACGGCTCCCAAGAACCGCGCTGCACAAGCGCGTTACGCCAATCACGTGGACACAGCTGAGCGCCGAGAGGTAACGTTGCTGACGTCTTGCGCTACGCTCGCCCGGAGAAGTAAAAAGAAACAAAATAGGGCAATGGTGATGACGTTTAGCTCAATGTTGGCTACGCCCACGCCGTAGCCTTGACTGCGCTATTGGTTGCGCCTGAATTCGCCGCTCGAGTCAGCCGATTTCGGCAACTTGGCGAGTTGCAAAGTTTGCCGGACCGATTAAGAAACATCTAGACAGAACTGCATTGTAATATTTGACGTGTGGTCTTCCTAGGCGTTACTGAAGAGGACTGCATTGTTTTTTCAAAACAAAAAATGAAGCGGAGTTGCCCTTTAAGCGCAACAAGCGTAACGAGTTCATTCAGACCACGATTGCTTGTAGTCTGAACGAAATCGTTCCGCTTCTTGTGCTTATGTTTGTGTGTGTTATGAAAGATCGGCGCGTTGCGTCCGTAGTGGGAACATAGCATAACGAGCAATTAAGTGGTTGTCCAACTGCAGGCTCTAATTGTTACCGAGAGCAGTGGCGTAGGGCGGGGGGGGGGGGGGGGGGGGTCGAACCCCCCTCTCCCCCCTCCCCCCGAAATGCCAAAGCTACCCCCCACCCCCCCTTCCCGGTGCCCGCATTGGGCCCGCTCGCTACCCATCTCACGGAGCCGTTCTTGCACGGGGCACGGAGCAAAGGGGGAGCGCGGACTATTTCCAACTTATATACTCTCGGGAGGAATGTTTGTGGGGTAGAAAATGCTAAAATAAATAAAATAGTCAATATTTCTTCATTCATGCTTATTTGAAGCGGATGCGGAACTTGATCTCAGATATACAGAGAAAGGATATTTCAAAACAACTGTTGGGTGAGGGATGGCAATTTCAAGGCACTAAATAACAAACTATACTCACTGAAATACATAGTTAAATCAAACTAAAGTGGACATAATAAAACGCACACATGATGATAAAATAAAACAATGTCAGTCAGGCAAGGAATATTAAATGAATTGTAAAAACAACTGCACTGTAAGCAACGGGTGGCGCTGCGCTCACGCACACCTTGTGTACTGATCAGAATTTCGTGCTTTCAACTAGAAATTACAGCGAATAAAAAAGTAACTGTGACGAGTTATTTCGGAAAGCAATTTACAGGCTCTACTGATCATTTCGTTTGTGCCAAGCGCCTACATATTAAGATACAGCCGCCTGCATTCACGGCAAAGAATATCCAGGATGTCCACCGCTTGAGCTTCAATATTGCGGTGAACATTTAAAAGCACTAGACCGAGCAGTCGCTTATTCGAAGTGGACGCTCTCAGGTATGTTTTTCAACTGTCGTAGTGAAGAGAACGAGCGCTCAGCTTCCGCCGTTGTTACGCGTAGAGTCGCTAGGATCTTGAGGAGACGATAGACGTTTGGGAATAGGGCCTCCGGACAGAGGGCGACCGCCTGTAGCGCAGACGTTACGGGCGTTTAATTTTTCTCTCTCTTTCATTTGACGCCTAAAATTTCCCTATTTTTGGGCGAAGTTCCCCCCATTTCGTGAAATTTCCCTCTACCGAGACGCCCGTCTCGATGATCGCTCACGGATGCGATGAAGCAGGCACGTAGCCAGGGTTTTGCTGTTTCGGGGGGGGGGGGGGGGGGGGGGGCGCTCATGAAAAATGCTGTATAAGGGGGAGGGGGGAGAGGAGGTCCCAGCAAAATTGAAGATTTCGGGGGGGGGGGGGGGGAGAGGTCCGGGCCCCATGCCCCCCCCCCCCCCCCCCCCTGGCTACGTGCCTGCGATGAAGTCCGTCTTCCTTTCTGGTTGGCATGTCAAGGTGGCATCAGATGCCATTCTTTATTAGATTAATATTTTCCTTGCACGGAACATCAGAAACTCCGAAGAGCATTCATATTCTCACTACGCATAGGCGCAAGCGTATTCAAGTTCTTTTCCACGTTCGGCGTGCGGTTTGCGTGTTTGTGTGTGGTGTGTGATGTCATTTCTCCGAGTGACGGAACGACTAGTTCGGACTTACGACTTCTCATCGCCCCGAGGATATGCCGTGCTGCCTTTGGACCACACTGCAAGATAAAGCGGCATAGAAAAAATAAGACTATTTCCTTCGGCATCTTGTTCTGTAGCACGAATTTGTTAAACTTTTGTGATTTGTGTTTTGTGATTGTTCATAATTATCCTCGCCCTATATATGGGCCCCTAGTGTTTGTGCGAGGACGGCTGCTCTAATGTTTGAGCTTCGAGATTTTTTTTTTTTTTGCTGCATAGTTTTTTGTGACAGTATAGCCTTGCGGTAACAGCCGGGCGGCGCCAGTAGACTGAGAGCCCAAGGTCTTACCCTGCCTCGGTGTAACATGGCAAAGGGTCAACGATAAGCCCGCCCCCGCCCCCCCCCCCCCCCCCCCCCCCGCAATTGTGCGTGCCGACGGCTTCGATTACTGCTACATTACGAGCGCAACGCACACATTTGGAGAATGACGCAGCCAAAAGCCTGATACTTCTTCGCAGTAAAAGCGCACTCCAGTGATACGCAGTCACGTTCCGATTGGCCCGCCAGGCCGCAGCGTCCGCCGTACTTGCATGTCATGCGATCACGGCTTTCTGGCCTACCCAGTATTTCTTGCTTCAGACACCAAGTTATAGCGACGACAGACAGAGCAATAGCTCACGTTTGAACAATGCAGCTGCCACTCCTAGGCATACCCAATGTTTCTTGCTTCAGTTACTAGACAGCGCCGAACCAAACAGAATTGCAGGTTGCCTAGACCAGAGTCCGAAATCCTAGCCCCCAGCGATAAAAATGTGAAGTAATAATCTCAAGCGCAGGCTCTTGTGGAGAGAGGGGCTGCGAATAAAACAGGGTTTTTGCTCTTTACAGCCCTCTTGGCATTGGTGTTGGTCTTGGAGCTTCGTGACAATGCCTTTCCGACGTTCTGGCACTATAATATTTTGGAAGGTTTCTAAAAAGAACGAAAAAAAAAACAACAAAAAAATGGAGTTTGGGGTTTCGCAAAAAGCGCAGCCCCCCCCCCCCCCCCCCCCTCCCTTTTACCGTGTCATTGCGTCAGCATAAACAAACATGGCGACGCCCGTAGAACGGAGCAGACACTGGTCTATAGCTATCCTTGTGTTTTGTCTGGCCTTCACGCGTTGGTAATGGAGTGCTACCTCAAAAAGCGGGGGGAGTTGTGTGCTGTGGGGAAGCTTTTAAATTTGGTGGGCCGCAACTACGACGACAGTAGAACAGTGAGCCACCACGCCCGTATTCCTGCAAATGAAGCCTGCTCCGTCTTCAAAAATGTCAATGCAGCTTTACCCGTTTTATCTTAACAGCGCCTCGCTAATCTTTGTGTGAGTATCCGTACTGCCGAGCTCACCCTGCTTCGTCATTGGGGGGGGGGGGGGGAGGAATTCATGCCATTGGACCCCCTCCGAAATAAAATCCTGTCTACGCCACTGACCCAGAGGATCATTCGCAAGTGTGCGTATCCAAAGCCGTGCACACACAAGTCTGCTGAGCATCTACTGTGCACTCGTGCCGGCTAGAGGCGTTTGTCGCTGGATGGATGAATGGATAAATACATACGGCTTAGCGCTTTAAATCGGGTGCCGGCTTGCGTCACCAAGTCAGTTTTTAAAATTTTTTTTATAAGAACAGTTTGTTTTTACCGCATCGCATTCTCACAGCGACATCCAGCGCCGAGCGTGGTTTTAACTGAGTAAAGGGTTTTAGAAACCCTCTACCCACCGAGACATATTGTAGGGGAAAATTGGTCGCGATGCAGTTATGACACCTGACAAGAGTTAGTGCTGGGCGTTATGCGTTTTACAGCAATAAATGTCAGGATGTCCAGTTTCGGAATCGGACGACATAAACGAGAAAACTGATCGATGAATATCTCTAAGCCTGTTGAATTTCGAAAACGATTTCAACTAAATTCGCTTCTGATCGCAACTGCCATCGATACTGCAGTTGCCACATGACCCTTAAAACCCATAATTCAAAAGTAAATGAACAAATTTAATTAATCATTAAACTTACTGTGACGTCTATTTCCTCACCTAATGCCCGCTGAGTATGACAAATGCACGATAAAGACAGCAGCTGCGTAACTCTCGCCTTTTTTTGCTGTTTTCTTAAAAATTAAAAAAAAGAATAATGAACAAATTATAGACCAGTATATTTGCTATGTACCTTTGCAAAGGTCTATTAAGTTGTTTTGTTTGAACATCCGTCAATTCTTTTTATATATAAGATTAGCCCTATACAACATGGCTTAATGAGTGGAAGATTAGTGAAGACAAATTTAGTATAATTTTTAAATTTTGTTTCCCATAATTATCAGTTTGGACAGTTCGATACTGCATATTCCGTTCTTTCAGCGGCCTTTCGACTTGGTGATCGTCAGTTACTTATACATAAATTGGAGTCTTACTTTATGAGTTCCAGCTTTGCACATTATTTCTGGATTAGTTGTCAAAAAAGAAAAAAAAAACAAAGTTTTTTTTGTTTGTTTGTTTTACGGCGTTTTTGGTTTTATGTTTTATTTTTGGGTGCGTCGCAGGGATCCACACTTGAAACAATTCTTTTCAATGTGATCTAAGTACATGTTTTCGAAAAACTGTTTCGGCAGACGTAATCTATAAGCGACTGTAACATGCTGATAAACGATGATAAATCTGTGCATGACTGGTGTTGTCGTAACATAATGACTCTTAATACCTCTGACACTGTCTTTACATGTTTGCCTAGGAAGGTTGGGCCTATAAATGTTTTTGTTTATCAGCTTGGAAACGTTTCGTTACGAAGCGTCGAGTGCACGCAGATTCTCGGTGCGTTTCTAGACTTTCAATTGCCTTTCAAGGTATACATCAATTATATAATTGACTCCTATCTTCATCTCTAGGTTGGAATTTCCAAACTTTCGCGCGATTTTTCTACGTCAGCCTGCGTGTTACGGATATACTTTCGTTAATTCGGTCCAAGCAGGAGTATTCCTCCGCTGTCTAGAACTGTACTGGGCGTTAGAGCCAAGCGTTGGCAGAAATTGTTCAGAAGCGTTTTTTTTTTCGATTATTTTATGACCGTTATTTATTGTCGCAATGTTTACTATGAATATACGCGACCTTTTGAACGAGGTAAATACTCCGCTTTAAATTCAAGACGACGTGAGCCAGATTAAGTATTTGTGAAGAAATACTTTTATTAATTAATTTATTGGCTTGATCTCACGTCAATTATTCATGTTCGTCTTCCGAGATATATTTCGAGATTTAATAATATGTTTTTGTTAATGAAGTCATTTAAATTAGCCCCATAATCTACTGACAACCATTTATAATACTGTAGGGGCTCGTAATCTACATTGTTTATTTACAATATTTACAGAAGACTAAATTGGTCGTCGTGGTGCAGCATGACGAAATATACCACTCGCAAAATTGAAACGATCCTAGCAGCATAGTGCGACGCAAAGTATCTTGGGAACCCAAAGGTCACGGTTTCGGTTTTGACTTGCCAACCTCAATTCACGACATCCCGTTACGAGCAAACACAGTGCATGCATATTTGAGTGTGTGACTTTCTCTAAATTTATAATAATGTAGACGTTGTCTACCAATACGAATATAATACTGGGGCATAGTTCGGGAGGCTCCCGACGTACTAGAGTTTTTGCACAGGTACACAACACAAAAAAAAGTGTACTGGACCGATCGGCATGCTCTATCGCAGTGGTCTCAAACTTATTTGAGTGTGGGGGCCAAATATCCCACACCGGAAAGGCCGAGGGCCATTGCATGATTGGGGGGGGGGGGGGGGGGGGGTCGTTCAAACGATTTTAAAGAGAACAGACCTTTGTGCTATATGCTTTTTGGAAAATCGCAGTTGTTTGGCAGTGACGTCTTTAGATTTGATTTGTTCATATGACTACTTTGGGCCCTGACCAGATGGGATAACATGAATTAAGATGACACACACCACCAACGTGCTGGCATTATTAATAGAGCAAGGGAGCAAGTTCGCTGTCGTTCCTGTTGCTCTATTCACTCAGGAATTAACCAAGGTCAACACGTCTCTAAAAAACAATAAGTTAATTTGACATTTCCTACTTTCCTGACGATCTTTATTAGAACATTCTGAACAAATACTGGACTTTTAATTGGGACATTTTTTTTTTCGGAGGGCGAGAATACCGAGCTTGTAGCTTTATCTTTAGCAGTTGCTCCTGCTAATCGAGAGTTCGCACAGTCGATATGCATCCTTCAACGAATAGCTCGTGCTTGCGGCCTAGTAGCGGAACTGTTGTGCATTAGAAGGAGCTGGGAAGCAAAAAATAACGCAAAACAAAAGGCAAAATATCCCAGATAAGTATAAACAATCTGAATACGTTAAAAGAGCAGAGTTACTTTTCGAGTGAATATGAAGTGATGAGATGAGGTCACTGTGGCGCATGCCATTTCTAGCGCTCGGGACAAGGGAGCTGGAACTCGTAGCCGGTTGCCTGCGGGCCGCGTCCCAGCGAGTCGCGGGCCGCATGCGGCCCGCGGGCCGCGTGTTTGAGACCACTGCTCTATCGTCTCAATTTCTTAGGTTTCTTAAATAATCCGTGACGCGGGAGGATCATGCTACACTCTGGAGTTGTAGCCAGGCTGCCACAAAAACATGGAACGCGGCCAGCAGTACTCCTACTCCTCGCTAAGTCTAGGCAGGTCTTTACGGCCGCTGGACGTCCGTGTTTCAAAGTTGGCTCTCACGAAGATGAATGGGTACAATGCAAGCGAGCGCTGATGTTATTTGCATGCAGTGCTGAGATGCTCTGCTTTAACAACGGAGTAATTGAAATCAAAACCATGACACTCTTCCCCGTGTCCAAAGAGGTACCATTATGCAACGTGCACAGTGTTGCATGCAACCATGCGGGGACCTCCTATTGCGAGACTTCTGTTAGGTCTTCTTCATGTAACTGGACGCTACAGATACTACAACCCCCCCCCCCCCCCCCCCCTTTGTTTTTTTAGTGAGAATGTGAAGGTGACGAGCGTTCTCGAAATGGTGAAGACTAACCTTGAAAAATCTGGTTGATTTTATTGCCGGTAGGCAATGTGGCTTCATGACGATAGAGACGTCGGGCTTAACCATATTCAAATACACAACTTGTTCGCGGTCGTTGGTCTGCAGGGTGATATTTTTGTTGACGCTACGTAGTATTTGAAATGTTTCGTCGTATGAATGCTGGAAGGGTTTCGATGCCACCATGTCAAAGGAACACGTGCGTGCATTTTTCAGTGTCACGGCTGGTGAAAGTGTTACGTGCGGAGGGTACCCTTGTGTGAACAGGTCGAAGATACTGCAACAGCCAGTGCCTCCCGTCTCGTGGCTTCTTTCTCCTCTTCTTCATGTAGCTGGTCCCAAGAATGCCCTCGGTGCAGCGGATATTGATGTTTTAACTAAACGTTTGTAGCATTTAGGTTGTTTCTGAGTAATTCTTAATCTGACTGTTGTGCATCATTGATTACCAAGCTAGTAGCTTTTCATTAGTATGTAAAATAAGCAAAATATTGCATGAATGAAATAATTAGTAATCAAAATCAAACACCTTGTCCCGTATAGGTTGATTTAAAATCAAGACATAACAGCTCCATGTATATTAAAATATATCTAGACAAATTTATTAATTGCTCTTTTTACTCTTTAGCGCTTTTTGTCTGCCTTTTCCTGTTTTGTAATAAAAAAAAATAAACGATAAAATTAACCGGTGCATCAAACGTGTAAAGTGTCAGAGCGCGCTCATTAGCAGATGAATATTTTTGAGCTCCTAAAACATTCATGTGCCAATGCGCGCGCTCTGACAGCGTTTCCCACTTTACGCTCATATGAGGTTTCTGAGCAATCGATCCTTTTAGTAATTATGCGGAAATTGTAAACGGCTACTCTCACGAAGATAATAGAAAAGAACGACCTTCAGTTATATAATTTTGAGTGTTTTCTAATAACTCTTGCAAAATGCACTCCAAAGTGCGTCACAATAACTGACACACTTATGTGATGAAGAGAATGTCTTTCCGCTGTTAATCCGAGGCAGTTTGTTTAATCACTTTAAGTGAATTTTGTGACCCAGATTAATTTGTTTCTTTTTGTTTTTATCCATCGATCTGCTGTTTGAGCTGTATGACATTTGTACATACGTAAGCATATTATTACCTTATATTTCAATTAAGTAGCATGAATCCTCAAATTGGGAGAATTTCTTTATAGCGAATAAAGCCACACTAGAGATGGTAACACCCATGCGCGCGCGCACACACACACACATACACACACACACACACGCACGCGCGCATACACACACACACACACACACACACACACACACACACGCACACGCACGCGCGCGCGCACACACGCACGCACGCACACAAACACACGCGCACACGCACACGCACGCACACACACACACACCAGAGACCTGCTGGTATTATCATACATATTTTCGTTTCTTTCTTTTTTTTGCAGACGTGGAGACCTCAGCTTATCCGAATACCAGAGGAAGAATGCTTAAGGCTCAACGATTTCATATTAGGGAAGAAACTTTACAAAAAAAAAAGATGTAGAGTCACTGAACAACGCGATTTGTAAATTAATGCTTTTGCGGTTGTCAGCATCAACAACAACAACAATAAAAAACACGGAATGCATACATTTAAAGAAATATAAACACGGGGGCACGTTTGCTTTAGGGACTTTTAATGTCCTCGGTGCCCAAGCGCCAAAAGAGGTTTGCGGAGACACATCACTGCTCTGCGTGCTGCATAATATGCGGTCGTCTGCCTGATTTATGAACAGTGCATGCAGTCAAGACGCATGTGCATAAAGGAAGATTATTATAAAACGGCTTTGCAATTCAACACGTCGTCGGCCCTAAATCAGTATGATGTACGATCGTGACGAAGAACATTTTATGCATTAGTATACGAAGAATGACGTGTACACAAATGCAAGCACACAAACGCATAAATAAAAACTAGTTTTATTTATTTATTTTTATTATTAGGCAATGGGCTATTAATACTCAAGCAGCAAGCATACTGCAAAAAAACACAAAAAAAAACAATGCTGGACTAGTGATGAAAAAGAGATTAAGGAAAATATAACCCGTATACAAGAAATCTAAGTAGTAAGATACGTTTTCCGAATACATTTTTATTGGCTTCTTTTTTATGCACTGTTGGTAATTAAATGAGGAAAGGGGAGTTTCAGCTTTTTATATAAATTATTTGACCGATGACACACTATTGTCCTCAAAGGGAAGCTGAAGAGTGTCTTGAAAAAACGAGTTAGAGGGGAATTCGAGAGTATTTTTATTCTATGAATTTTAATATGACGTGCGTTTTCCCCCAAGATGAAACTAAACGCGTGAAAACACGAAAAACCTCCGACCAGTCTTTACGTCATAAAAGTATCTTTCGGCCTCCAAGTGGTGTCGCTCGTGTGGGCAGCGCGTGCAATTGCAAGCTTGCCAGGTATATTCCCCCGCACTGACACCAGTCGTGACGTCTTTTTCTGACCTTTTTGAAAATAGCAAGGGTGCGCGTGCATAGCTTTGATAGGCGCTGAGGATGCGCGAAACCGGAGATTCCGAAAACTTCTTTTATTTCAGTTCAGTTCAGTTTGTTTATTTCTCTCCAAACAAGGAGAGGAAGGGAGGTAGAGAAAAAAGCTGCGACTGCAGCTTGACAAGGCCTCTACCCCCCTTTACAGTACAGCGCAAAGCGGGACATCTGCCGATGCAAATGCAGAACCAAACAAACTCATAATAAACACTTGTACCAGATTTAACACGATTGAAAAAAGAATACTAGTTTCATCAAAAAAGGACATTTTCACACTATGTTCCTCATTCATAAACGATATCACTCTCCACCAGGAGTTCTTTAACATTTCTCTTGAAAATCGGAAAGGAACACTGAAAGTTCACCTTTTTTTCAAATTTGTTTAGCAAGGAAAAAACTTGATAATCCAATTGTTGCTTGCCATAATTGGTTCTTACTTTGGGTTTTTTTCCAGATATTTGTTCTCGATCAGTGCATGACCTGAGCTAACATTCTTCGGGATTAGGTATAGCTTCTCTTTTTGGATAAGCTGGAGTAATTTAAAGTAATATATTTTATTAGCCTTTAGCATAGTGAATTTTTTAAACAGTGGATCCGTACGCAAGTCTCGCCAGTTACCCTGAAAATTGTCGAGCATGCGAAGTATTCGTTTTTGAAGGACTATTATTTTATTATAGTTCGTCATAGTTGTGGTACCCCATACCAATGCACCGTATGAGATTTTTGAGTAACATAAAGAATAATATAATTCCTTTTTTAACCATGGAGGTAGTAGTTTATGCATTCTATATATACATCCTATTGATTTAGATAGTTCAGAACAAAGTTTTTGTATATGCGTTGACCAGTTGAAATCTTCATTGAACCATATGCCTGGGAATGTTTTATCTTTGACTTGTTCTAAAGGTATTCCATCAAAATTAATAAATATAGAAGTTTTGCCTTGCTTGTTAATTGGACGAAATATTATGTATTTAGTTTTTTTTTTTAGCATTAAGTTGTAATTTGTTAGGCTTAAGCCAGTTAGCCAGCTTCTCCAAATATTCGTTTGCCAATATTTGTAATGTATCTTTAGACCGTTCTTTAAAGAACGCGTTCGTGTCATCTGCGTACATAATTAGTTCTGAGGAATTCTGCATGTTTGCCATATCATTTACATAGATAAGAAATAACAGAGGGCCTAAAATAGATGCCTGCGGCACTCCCTGTCGTTCTTCTAACTTATCAGAGTCTGATTTATCTAAATGCACATATTGATATCGATTCTTTAAATAACTTTCAATTAGTTTTAATGCCACGCCACGTATCCCATAATACTGAAGCTTAATCAGTAAGATAATGTGCTGTATTGTGTTGAAAGCCTTTGTAAAGTCTAAAAACAAACCTTATGTATAAAATATATATTCAATATTCCTTATATTTTTGTCTTATATGTGAAGTAGGGCTTGTTCTGTAGATTTTTGCTTTTGAAATCTATATTGTGCCTCATTTATTACATTAAATTTACAAAAAAAATGCCTCTAATGTAGTATAAATTACATTTTCAAATATTTTGGAAAAAATTGGCAGTGTGGAAATCAGTCGATACTTGTACAAACTATTTTCCCCCGCCTTTAAATATTGGGCTAATTCTAGCAGTTTTTGACGCGTTCGGAAATATTCCTGTTAGTAGCATCCTATTGGTTATGTATGACAGAATGTGACTAAGTGATTGTGAAACACGTTTCACTGGAACCGATTTAAAACCGTCAATACCGGCGGCAACGTTATTTTTAATGTTTTAATCAGTATTTCAATTTTGATCGGCGTAATTGGCTTAAGCATTATAGAATTCAGCAAAGACTTCGTTCCGTCAACGACGAAATCGCCCACGTCATTTTCTTCACTTTCACCCCCACTGACAAAATGTGCATTAATAATATTTGCAAGATCTTTTCCTTCAAACTTCTTATTATCGATAATAATTTCATCTATACACGAAAGAAGATTTCCTATTTGTGATATCATTCACTGCGCTCCATATCTTTCTCGGCTCGTTTCTTATATTATTGAACATATTGTGATGGTACTCACGTTTTGCTTTTTTTTATATCGGCTGTTAATTTATTTATTTCTTTTTTTAAACCGAATCAGAAGTTGCTGGTCACGTGTTTTGACGAAGTCATGGTACATATTTTTTTTCATTTATTCTTGTATAAAGACATTCCGTTATCCATGGCTTCCTCACTTTCTGCTTTTTATTTTTGGATTGTATAAGGGGGAATGCATTGTCATAGCATATTTTAAAGATTCTTTGAGAAGTGATTATATGCCACATCAGGATTCGCTTCTTCATAAACGCTGATCCAGTCGGCACTGTCAATCAAGGCAGAAAAGTTGGAGAGAGTTTGTTCATTTATTTTGCGGTAGGAAAAGGTATTTTGTTTGTTCACTTTTTTTTTTTTGACAAGGAAGTTAAAATGAATATAGGAAGGTGGTCTCTTATATCACTGGAAAAAACCCAGAACTGAAGTCAGTGTCGTGTATATTTGTTATACATAAGTCGAGTAAAGATGCACACCCTGAAGAAATCCTGGTGGGGAGTGCTATCGTATTTGTACATCCGAAGGACGTTATAATATCAGACAGTTCTGCGGCGGCAGTATTTTTTAAGTTTATGTCAATGTTTACGTCACCCATGATAATAAACGGTAGTTGGTATAGTTAGCAAGAAAAATAAGCAAGTTTTCCAAAAAATTAAAAAATCACCTTTATCTCCTGTTGGTGGCCTATACATAACAGCAATCACTGCCTTTCCTATACACAGAGCCAAACATTCAACATAAGAATTAATAACTGAAAATTCTTTAACAACGGGGTACGAGATGTTTTCCTTAACATAAATCGCAACTCCATCTCCTCGCTTTTGCGTTCTTACAAGGGTTTCTCATTTGTAGCCTTCAAAATATCGCGCGTGATTACTTTCCGTGAGCCATGTTTCTGTAAACATTATTACATCAAGACGTAAACATAGCGAATAAAAAAAAATGTCAATGTCATCATTCTTGTTTCTTATACTTCTTATGTTCAAATGAATCGCAGAAAACTGCCATTTCTTTTTATGAAAGCACCTATTAAAAAGAAAACTGTTGTAAAGACCGTGCTCATTTAGACCCACTGGCGTGGGACATGTAAAAGTTGCCATGAGTTCAACAAACAAAGTAAAAAAACACGGCTTTCAGTTTAGGCAATTTTTATCTAATTTTTGCAAGATCATCTTCATGCTCGATTCGAATAGTTGCTTCGCCTTCTTGTTTTCTTACGTACGAAATTCCTTCTCTGTGCCGCACAAACTTGTAACCAAGGTACTTGGCCTTCATCCTGACATCATAAAAGAGTTTCCTGTTTGACGCAGTCATGTTCTCTTGCAGGTAATCATTATCTGCACTTGCTTCGCGCCTTAACTTCTGCTTGTTCTGAAGCCACAAATTTCGCTCATTTCGGTTAACAAACCGCATGATAACCATGGGCACTTTTTCTTTGCTTCATTTGGGACGCGGTGAACAGCCTCTACGTTTTCTTTTGTCAACCTTGGCGCTTGGCTTTTATCAGCGATCGTGTTCAGTTTATCTAGCAGATTCTCATTTGGTGTTTCAGCGAGTTCGTGTACTTCGAGATTATTCATTCGTCCATACTGCTCCAGCCTGTTTAGTTCTTTTTTGATATGGGCAGTTTCATCAGTCTTTCGCTTTTTTAAATACTTTTTTTAATTCTTTGATGTCCTTCATTTTTTAATTTTTTAATGTCCATTTTTTCAGTACTTCATCATAGCTATCCGACATGAACTTTACCAATTTTTCAATGTGCATCACAGTTTCTTTTATTTCTACCAACTCGTCAACCTGCTGCTTTAGTGGTGCAAGTACTGTCAACATCCCCATTATTCGAGTTAGCTGTTGTTGCACGTCTGACGGCTCTTCGAACGACTGCATATGGTCCTGAGTGCTCCTGGTTCTTGCTTTTGATCCCCGGCACGTCTGACATTTCCACGTTTCTTCGAACCCCGGTTTTCGACCTCTGAGAGCAATTTCAGTCACACCAGAACAATTGCCAACATGATAGCTGAACTGGCATTCGTTACAAGTCAAGACAAGGTCATGATCCTCAATTTCCGTCTTACAGTGCAGACACAAATCGTTTTTGGGCATGGCAGTGGACACTCACAGGCAGCAGTCAACGACAGGGATTTTTGACTTAACAGTAATAAAAAATGGTACTTCTCCTACCTGCAGAGTCAGCCGCTTAGCGTACCGCAGATAGCCCTGTCGCCGACTGCTCTCGTCGAAACGCTGCACTGCTTCTTTTATAGCCACTGGCAAGCTTGGTGTCGCCTCAGCCGATGTCGTCGCTGATGCCGTTGTCGCCACTGCTACCGCTGTAGCTTCCGTGGCTTGTCTTCGTTGCTGGTCAAGATGAACGTCGGCAGCCCCGTGCCGTTGATACGCAGCTTTCAGAGGCGGATGGCGGAAATCTGCAGAGTCAGCCGATTAGCGTACCGCAGATAGCCCTGTCGCCGACTGCTGTATGACTGTATGACGCAACGCTCCGGAAAGGAGGGGCTTCGGCGGTACTTTGAAACTGATTTTCTGCAGCCTCCGAACCCCAAACTAACTAACTAACTAACTAACTAACTAACTATATATATATATATATATATATATATATATATATATATACGATATTTGTGATTCTGGAGGCCAAATAAAGACGATTTAAGTGTTTTTACTCAAATACAGAACCGCTTCAGCTTCCTTTTCGACCTAACTCGTGTCCTTGCCTGAAAGATATTTAAATTGATCCTTGGGGGGGTAATCGTAACAGAAACCTAACAAATATAACAACCCAAAAAAAAGATTAGAAGACGAACATTAAACATTGTAAAACCTTCGGACCAAGACCAGGGTCAATTTTGTAAAATTAATTGGCCTTGGACTTTCACAATGTTTACCTAAACGAACTATGGCAAAATTAATTTAGAGTCGATACTTTTTTTGGGGAACCAGTGCTTTAGTATTATTTCATTAGGAGACCGATGAGGCAACAAGGGCCACCGGGATGCCGAGAATATATATTCGACCTAACAAGTTGATTTCAGTGGTACTGGCGCGCAAAATTAGCACTGAAACAGATTAAGTTTGCTCAAAACCTTGAGGAAAAAAAAATCCGCGCATTCCAATGCCATGTCCTCTTAGCCTTTTCCTCTACAACGCTGTACGCAGCCCGTTAGATAGAATATTATTCCATGCTTTTCTTTTTACTGCAAACGAAAAAATGAAAGACGTTTACAATTTTCTGCAATGCCGAATTAGAGCGCAGCTCTTGAGGAGGAGGAGGAGGGGAGGGTGCGGAGGGGAGGGGATGCCCCTCCTCCCCTTCCATACCTTCCCCTCTTCCTCCTCTCCCATTTAGTGGGAAATTTCCGCTAAATGTCCCGCTAAATGAAGCGAAAATGTCCCCTCTAAATTTAGCGGGGAAATATTCCCGCTGAATTTAGCGGGAAATTTAGCCAACATTTCCCCGCTAAATTTGGCGGAAAAATTTTTCCGCTAAATTTAGCGCAAAAATGAATTCGTGATGAGGTCACGTGACGTCAATTTCCCCGTTACATTTAGCGGGGAACGTTTCCCGCTAAATTTAGCGGGGAAATATTTTCAGCTGAATTTGGTGGGGAAAGTTTTCCGCTAAATTTAGCGGATATATTTTTCCGCTAAATTTAGCGGACGAATTTTCCAACTAAATTTACCTAAAACATTTCCCGCCAAATTGAGCGAAACATTTTCTCGTCAAATTTAGCGGGAAAAGTTTACCCTCATGACGTCATTACTGGAAACGTCCCATAACGCAACGCGCGGTTACGCCGACGCCGACGGCGCTCAACCCGAAGATGGGAGCCTAAGAGCTGCGCTCTAATATATGTTGCTCCCGCTGGGGTATATTTCCTTGATATACAGGGTGTTTTTGCGAAGATTTCGAAAATCCTAAACATTAAGGCGTTTGAAAAAAAAAAGAAACTGTCTTCGGGAACAAACTACCAGCCACGGCGGACGTCAGGAATTGCTAAAAACGTACCAGCTAATTAATTAAAATTTGTTAAATAACTTTTTAATTAGTAGAAATTGACATATGGTTCAAAATAGAAAGTTGTTGAGCGTTATCGAAAACCACTAAATCAGTCATTTTCAGAAAGACTTTGAGCGCGTGAGAAGAGTATTAGCGCACTAAATTTACCACTCGTGGAGCAGGTACAAGGCTAGCGGTTGCGGGAAGGCGCCCGCGCGATTTTTCCGCCTCTTATCTAGCCCCAGCCTTGTACCTGCTTCTTCTTCTGCTTTGTACTTTCTAATTGGAACCATATGTCGATATCCACTAATTAAAAGGTTAATTAACACATTTTAATTAATTAGCTGGCTAAGTAGTATGTTTTTGGCAATTCCTGACGTCCGCCGTGGCTGATAGTTTGTTCCCGAAGACAGTTTCTTCTTTTTTCAAACGTCCTAATTTTTAGGATTTTTGAAAGTCTTCGCAAAAACACCCGTATGTTAGTTGTTTAGAAAGGAGGGTTTTAGTTACTGTACGCGAAGGAAAGTGCTTCATCCTCCTCTCTAGGACTTCATACGTTCGTACGTATTTGTGTTTATTTGCAATAGGTCACATTTGTCGTGTCTTTCTCTCAGACTCCAGATACTTTCAACTCGTACCAAAATTAGAACCGCCATAACTTACTTGCTCTTCTCTTGCCGATATGTCAAGCCGTTAAAGCGGCTGTTGATGAGCCGCCAGAAAAGTTCGCGTCAGAAGCAAAGGCAGTGGGCTTCTAAAAAGGAAATAATTTAGCCTGTTTTGAAAACGATGAAGCGACGTGAATGGAAAAAGAAGAAACATCACTTAAAGGCCGGTTCTTGGTGCACCCATGCACCACTCGTCTATAGTCTAAAATATTGGCTACCGCGTTTACAACGCTTACTACACTATAACCTTAAAACAACAAAATACGAGCTTAACGTCTACAAATATTTACTGTAAATACGTCTCAACGCAAATTACACACGCCCATGACGCGCAGAACCCAGAGGTCAGGTTACGAAGCCGTCGCCAGGTGGAGACACTCTGCGCATGTGTCCTACTGCTATGCGAGGAAAGTGACTCTTCCAGAGCCCACAACAGTCTCCATTCGCCGGAAAACTGCCGCCAGGTCCAACGACGCAAATCAGGAGGACCTTATTAGGGCAAGACAAATCTCGTCCAAAGTACGTCTGTAACCGACAAACCGACGAAAAAACAGACTACAGGGACCGAGGCAGGGTGGATGGAAAAGACGCAGGAAGACCGAAAGATGGGTCACCCGTATCATTAGGCGGAAAACCAGACAAACACAGGAAACACTTTCTAATGGCCATAGCAACCGGACTTACTCCTGACTTGCTCGCAAAAACAAAAACGCAACAAAACAAAAGAAGTAAACGAGACATCGTCACCACCCCCACCGCCATCAAGAAAGCTGCCTATTTGAAGGGAAAGAGTAAAAGAAAGATAGAGAAAGAGAGAGAGAGTGAAAACAAGCAGAAGCAGCAGCATCAATGCTTGGAAAGCAGGCCGGAACTCTATCCCGTACTCCCCCATATACAAAGGCGCCGTAACGATGCCCTTGGGTATCGCCGGCTGGAAGGTGGCGAAAAAAATAAGTCGAGGTGGACGTCCGGCCGCTGGCGAACGTCGAAAGAAACAGGAGCACCGACAAATAGCAAAAAGAAAAAAAAAAGAGAAAAGTGTGAGAGGCCAGACATCCTTCGCGCTTTTTCTTGTTTTTTGTTTTGTTTTTGTTTTTAGGGGAAAAAAGTGTGGGGGGGGGGGGTGCTGTGCCTCTCTTCGCCTTTCGTGAAAGTGGGAGTATGAAGAGGGGATTGATACGCAACTTGGGCTGCGGAAACAGTGGCTCGACAAATGGTCGACGCCGCTGATTGTTTTACGATGGAGCAGCCTTGTCGGTGAGAACCAGACACTAAATCAGAGGTGTGCCGCAAGGGCCCGTAGCACAAGAGTGTCTGTGGGGAGAGCTCGCCGAGAGCAGCCGAGTTGCTTTGCTGCTGCTGCTGCTCTGCTGACCGCTCGCGTGACGCCGTGAGCGCCCGGCGGTGCAACTATGCCACGCGACCCGAACACGGGGAGGGGGGCGGGGAGGGGGGGGGGAGATGAGGGAACGAGAGAAATATCTGTTTTATATACGTTTTCATTAGTTCCTAGTTAAGAGGCACATATCTATGCGTCTCCAAGTTCGTGTTTTCTTATGACCACTCGAAGTTCTTCAGGCTTTAGCCTCGAGGCGCCGCAGCGGTTGGTTGAACAGTGGTCAAATTAGCGCGACATTTCGGTCGTTCGATGCGGTTGAGGTGCGAACCTATTCGGAATGACCATAAAATGTTACACGAGGGATATTACAACAATGAGGGTAAGGCGTTGGTCGCTGAATAGTTTTTATTTTCTTGCAAAATTAGCGGACAAAGGGCGAATTAACTAATATGGCGTTGGTCACTCATTCGATTGATCATCCCCTATGGATTCATTTGCTTGAGACGGCACTCTGGTGTCTCTCCGTCTTTCTATCTCCCTAAGGTTTCTCTTAGCTACACCTGTCGACCCTATAGTACATCGCGTGACCACAAGCGGACCATGATCAAGTTGTTATATTCACGAAATTGATAAAATCCGCGGAGTCCGAATTCAGCTTGGCCGTATAACGTATACGTCTTTATGGAATCAGATATAAAAAAGTGCACACCAGAATATACGCATTAATAAATTAGAATAAAGTTTTTTTTTTTTTTTCTCGCAGGCATTCCCCAATTACATACATAAAGTGTGAATTGTTTACCTGTCTCTATAGGATATAAGAGAGGCTTGAGGCTCCAGAAGAAAAGCTGTTCATGCAAGTGTACAAACAATATCTCAAAGATGATGATGAAGGTTTAACGGCACAAGGGGTATCAAGGTTATAGTGAAATATATCCCTGATAGAGGAAAATGTTCATCCCGAAAGGACATATCAGAGAACTCTGAGCACTCCATGAAAAAGCAATAGGTTTTTTTAGGAAGCGTAAATACAGAACTGGAAAGCGTGACCCATGGAAACCATAGTATATTTGTATGCAAGAGTATCAACGCTTGTTAACGGGACATGACATTCACATAAAACAGTGAGATTGTTTGATAGAACAAGGATTTTTCACGTAATTGACAGCAAAATACAAAAATATTACATTATGAAAAAAAAAGTAACTAGAAACGGGGATTGTGCTTGGAAACACTCAAAAGCCTGAAGACTCTCGCTTTTCCTCCCCCGTGTACTAGAGTGGTAACAAAATATGTACACAAGGCACCGGCACCGACATAAGTTAATAGCCTATCAAAAAATAAAATCAACGCAAAAAAAAAAAGAGAAAGACAAAATGGTAGCCGCTGCCCGAGAAGGCAAGCAGCGCCAAACACAGAACGCAGCCCCTTCGTCCTCACTATAAGTAAGCACTAGCAAAGTAAAACAAATGAAGCTTCGATGGCATAAGCGTAGGAAAAGATAGTAGAAACGAGGAAGAGAAAGGAAAAAGAGGCGAAGAAGCGTCTATCTCCCTCCGTCCACCAGCGCACTGGACCATGGCGTACAGGGGAGATTCGGAGATGTGTTAGCTGACTGAGCGGATATAGAAATGCTCTTCCCACCTTCTTGCGCCTCGCTTTTCTGCTTAGATCCATCCTTCAGGAGTTTAACTCGGCCGCTCCTTCTATCGGGACCATCGCCTGCCCCTCCACCCTTCGCCCGTGCGCCTGTCCGTCTCCCAGCGGCAGGGCGCCCAAAACTATACGAATCTACAGGAGGTAATAAACGCTTCCCGGCAAGAAAACAGAAGCAGACCTAAAAGTAACACCCCACAAAAAAAAAAAAAAAAATGAGGAGGAGAGAGAGCGGGGAATTGCGTTTACGGATAGTCGGAGCATTTTAAAGGCGGATTATGAGCCCGCAGTAAGCTTCGTTTCAATTTCTTTGTAACTTGAATCCCTAGGTTTCGTTACTGCTCGCTTCTTTCTTCCTGCAACCTTTCTCTTTCAGCCGCGCAGCACAGTCACTACGAAATTTTCGAGATAATAGACAAAGGGAAGAGGGGAAGAGAGTCGAGCAGTGAATGAAGAAAACGTTAGTACGGTTTTGTCGGACGGACTGCAGGGGAAGTTGATGTTCCTTTATCTGTGCGCTCGACTGCCGATATCGATTTGTTTCCTGGAATGGACCGTCGGAGCGTCGTCGTGTCGTTAGAAAGCTAAAGCCGACTTGAAATGGGAAGGACAAAAATGAGAGGCAATTGGGTATCGCCCGCTTTTCCGACGTCTTGCCTCGCGCATGCGTGGCTCCTTACAAATGACGCTGATACGGCCCATTCTGCGCCGTCGCCAGCTCGGAAGAGAAAGGCGAGCGAACGACGGCGAGGGAACAGAAGTGCCGGAGGAAAGGGAGGGCGGTTCGCCAATCTCTTGCCACCCTGAAAGCCGAAACAAAAAGACAAAAAAAAAAAAAAACAGCTCAAAATTTTGGGCACACACACCTAGGGCGGAGTACTGCGCGAGTAATGAAATGCATATTACATTAAGAAACTTTCGTTCCTCATATGCGCAGCGCGCGCAGCAGCGGTGTACGCTAAGAAACAACTCCTGGGGGCAAGAATATTACTTCCTTCCTTTATTCTTTTTTCCTCGTAAAAAAAGATTAAAAAAAAAAAAACGACGACTCCGCATCCACAGCTGCCTTCATCTCGCGCGAAATGAAAATTTTCCTTCTCCGCTTTGTCAACGTCCGGGCCCGTGACGTCAAAATCGATATTAAAATTCTTGAACCGGAGCGCGGCGTTCCGATACAAGAAAAGCTCAAAGACGGCGGAAAAGGGAGGTGCCGGAGCGCGCCTGCGCACTGCCCTATTAACTAATGTATTCACGGGGGGGGGGGGGGGGTGTAAATTTGCATATGTTGATGAAGACCAAGACGCTGCCTTGCGCAATTACAGAGGAGAGAAGGCGCCGGCGGGTGGGACGGCTGCGTGGGCGAAGGCGCTAGCCGTTACGCAATGCGGGACGCCAAAGCGTGTCGGCGCGAAACACACTTAGAAACACGTTCAATATGACCGTCGCCATGGCAACGTTGAAATTGCACGGGATGAACGGAACCAATAGGAGGTACAGTTTCCATAATTTGGAAAGAACTCTCCGGGAGGCCTCCAAGGCGCGGCGAGCTGCGCCGGCGCACGGCCGCTGCACCTTGGGAGGCTTTGGAGGATCGCGCGGAGGGACGCCTGGCATCCGTCCTCATAACTGCGTCGCATCGGCCCCGGAATGATTGCGCCTGGCGCATTGCTCGACGGGCTCTCTTCATTTCGAGGGGCCTCCGGTCTTATTGGCCCCTGCCTCTCGATCCATCGGCTGCGAGGCGCCAGGGCCGAGGCAGCGCGCTGCGCGTGCATGAGCTGTCCTGGCGTTCCTCCTTACCCTCACGACGTCTGCCGACGGTGTCAAAGCGAAAGATACACCAGTTGGCACTTCTGGGACCGAAAGAAAGTGCTCACAGGCGTCTGTTCCCAAAGTCACTTGTCTCTGGGCAAGGGCGTCGCGTTCGCAGTCTGATCATGATGAATTGGATGGGTGGCGTCGCTCTAAGCAGAACTACAAATTACAGCTGCGTGCTTTGAAGAGACGATATAACAACTTAATGGAAATCAGCCTCACGCCCAGTTGAATCGAACTACATTAAGCTCAAGTCATCGGGGATCTCACGCGAATGTGTCGACGTTGTGTCATCAATTTTGAATTCCCACTCCGTCATCAAATTTTACTTGACCACAATTGTTTATAAGTCCCTATAATCCAACCGCATTGCATATTACAAACAGAAAGGACGACACGTACACGAATATCCAGGCGTATACGAAACCTGCATTAATTGTAATGCAGATACGTGATGCACCAGGGGAAGGATATCACGCAAGAACTTTTGGCACGAGTGTACCTAGACTTATAGGAGTGTTCAGCGCCTACGTATCCCTAATTAGTGTTTTAATCGTAAGCTTATTTTTATCAATATGAGCCCGAGAGCTTGGAAAAAGAAGCCTTCACAGACAGTCAAGAAGAACATGGGAGCATATTGGTTTAAATACACGAATTCAAATATTATACATTTAGGGAAGTATGACACAGATGGTAAACATTGAGGGATCGTTAATAAAAGTCAAGTAGCCAATACGATTTTCAGTAGCTTAAGATACCAATCCGATAAAGTAAATATCTGACTGTTTAAATCGCGTAGAATTCTAAGGCGGTGTGCAACATGTTTTAGGCAAGACCAGTACAACGCTCAATCTTGTAAAACGAAGAAACTATAATAATGCTTTTCTTACTGAGGAATATTCAGAGATTTGCTCCTGAAACACCTATGATTTGGAGCAAAAATAATGCTTCCAACTTAAACAATATACGACCAATGAAACTATAGGTCAGAAAAAAAGTTATTGTAGTCTATAGAAACACAAAATACTAAGAAAGCATGGAGTGCGATTCTTTTCTAATAAACTCTCAGTTTTCGTGGTTCGGTACAACGGGAAGGTTATGTGAACATTCGTGACAGCATATAGAGAATCGTACAGAATTGTACAGAATCGCTTCACATTTATGACGATGATAATCAAAATTCCAATCAAATTAGTAAAAACAAACATGAGAAACAAAAAAAGTTTATAAGTTTTCTCAGGTTTTCCGGTTCCATAATATCTGCTGTGACAATCAACCAACACTGGCTGCTTTTAATTGCGATTTTTTTAGGCGATGCCTAAAATGTTTGCAGCAGACCCCGACGCCACCAACGGAGTTGTGGCTTCACCTACACCGACCTTGGAGTACCTCTAGAGTCTACACCTTCACGCATGAGAGTAGGACCACGGCCGCTAGATCACTGCCGCTGTGCTACGACCTACCGATTCATCAGGAGATGCCTAAAACAATGCTCCAGCTATGTTTTCCGAGTTCATCGCTGGGGGCGCAACTGAGCTGTGCCAGGTTGTCACGTGGTAGGCGCTAACGCCGCCGAGCGTTGCCGGTGGTTCTGGCACCCCTCCGTGACAGTGTAGAGCAGATTTGGCTCGAATTCATTCTGGCTAAACTAGTCGTTTCTAAATCGCGGTTATACATCATAGTTTCCTCGTAACATTGATCGCATAGGGCGTTTATTTTACTTCGCAATATATGCTATGTTTGTGAGCCGATATGTTTGTTACGATACCTATATCGAGAGATGCGAGATTAATATCTTCAGTTCGTTCCCCCGCCTCCCGCCGTTCGACACGCCACTGTTTTGGGCACGGCTGCTATGGTATCTCCTGCGTATTCCAAGAAATACATAAGTTTTGAAGCACAGCGCCTAGATGGCGTTTCCTCGTATTTTATGGAATGCATAGTGTTTGAAACACAGCGTCTAGTTGGCGTTTCACAGTTTTCTATGGAACACACAGTTTTGAAATGACGAAAGTCTAGATGGCGCTTCAAACGGCGGGAGGCTGACGAAAGGAAGTAAGGGGGGTACCCCCCTCCGCGGGAGTTCCACAACTGTGCTAATCTAGTAACGTTGAGGATGTTTTATGAAAGTGACATCCTTGCCGCAATTTCGCGATCGAAAAGGCTCGTTTGTGTTGCGAGTGGCTCGCGTCGCTGCCGCTCAATCGCCGCCAGCTATCGTCACCGCTGGTCAACGCCACCAGGTTCAGACCACTCACTGCGGCCGCTCTGAGAGCTCTCGTTTCCACCGACAAAAATGCGTAGCAAATTGCTGGGCAATTGTGATGCAGGTGAAATGTGTGGCGTCTACGGTCTCGGCGCCCTCCATCGGTTAGTTTAGCGACTGGGTTAACGCGTGGCATGTACACTCGACAGCAATTCCTGAAATGGAGATACCTGCGCTAACCCGTCTTTTGAAAACGTGTGACAGGGTGTCAAGTTGCTCTCTGCCGGCCGCAGAGCGGATGCCCCGCAGCGCTTTCTCTCAAAATAGCACATTAACTCACGGCGACGTGTCGCGAGATGTTAATAAATAAAAAACAAGTGTAGTGGCATGCTGGAAAGACACTCGGCTAATCATCGGAATGGTCTGGGCTCGTTTCACACCTGGCGCAAACGCTTTTTACTGCGATGGCCTCTTTAACCTCACTCAAAACCAATGAGTGTCGAGCCTCGGGGCCACGCTTTTATCTAGGCTTCACATTGAGGCTTCACGAAACGCCAAACACCTAGCCAATAGAACGTTTCACGTTTAACGAGCCACTCGGCAGGCCGAGTGGGCGTTGGCGGCGAACAGGCCATCGGCTGTATAACGGCGCGTTGGGTGAGTTTGCTCCTTTCGCAAGTGGAATGTATGGTGGACTGCAAACAATAAGATTCCTTCTCTGCGTAACTGTAACAGCTCTGGACTGTTTTACTCGCAAGAGCGCTTTTCGCCATTTAGCGTCGTGAAAAAAACAAAACAAAAAAACGTGACACTGCTCTCATTCTGGTGTAGTACCGCCAACCTGTCACTTTCTGCTCAGGGTCACGTTTAGTCGTTCCTAGCATCTCACACCGATGTCCGTATCTACAAATGTTGCTGCGACGATACGAACAGAACAAGAATAACCACAAAAAAAAAAAAAAGAAAAAACTCTGCAGATTCTTAACTCTTTGACTGAAATGTGAAAAAATTGCGTAATGTAATTACAATTACGCTGCATTGTTCAAAAAGTAATGAATTACGATTCAAATAACTATTGCACAAAAAGGCCTTTACTTTTAATTATGCATTACATTTTGAAAGCAATAGAATTAGTTCCCAATTACTGTAAATAACGTATTTTTCGCGGGCTCATTATTTCGTGATTTAGGTCATAGCTGAAGTTATGGAATAATTCGCGGGTTGTAATTTTCGCGACGCGGTGGGGTCTCAATATAGATTCCAATGTGTTTACATTTTATTGGAATTTTTCACGGGGCCTATTTCTCGCGAAGTGTAGGCGATTCGCGAAATTCACAAAAATTAGATCTTCGCCAAAATTAAGTCGTTTACAGTACCTACTTTCCTTTGAAAACTTACCAGACTTTGAGGCGTCATTATTTTCACAAAATGTCTCGCAATCAAATATAGTGGGTCTTTCGACCAAGCTGAACCTTCGAGAACTACACATCGCACATAAAAACAACTTTGGCGTATCAATCACAGCCGAGGGTTATTTTAGTGAGGTGCATAAATTTTCAGATAATTCAGTCTGTCATTGGTTGTATTCAACGAACCTGTTAAACTAATTTTTGAAATCACAAACACATATCATTGCAATTTGATTTGATTCAATCAGAATTGTATGACACAGTTTGCAATATGCATTCACCACATCTCGTAAATTTTGTTTCACCAGATTTATTATCGGTGTGAGAGGGCGGTTCGTTCGCACTAGTTAATTAAGCCTACTAATTTATTACTTCGTTCAATCGCTATGATTGACGTTCTTTTGAACATGTCAATTCAAAGTAAAAGTGACGTAGTAAGTGTACAAAGCACCGGAAAATGCGGATGGAGACGCGTATTCTTGCAACTTCTCATGTGTACAGTCGACGTTTACGCATGCTGCAGTGAGCAAGACGTGCATGTCAGACATCATGCCGAGTGCGACAGCCCAGTCCTAATCTTTTGAGGCCAGACAACTATTCCGGCTCGTCGCTCGCCGAGCTCCCTCTGCGTTTCACAGCGATTGTTCCTTCGCGTACCCAGGAGACAGCGGACATCTGGGAAGATTTACGCACCAAGCAACTCTACGTCAATTAGAATGTTTAAATTTACCGATTATATTAAGATACATTCCCTACGCGTGACTGCCTAAATTAACTTTATTTTCTCATTTTCACCCTTACAATCGAAGAAAGTGGATAACCGTGGTATGTGCGAGTTTTTAAAATTGGTCAGTTGTCTGTACTACATGCTTGACATTCAACTGTAGTCTTTGGACTGATGAAGCCAGTTCTCAACGGCTAGCAGAGAAAAGCAAATTGAACAAAAGTCTAGTGTTTTTTTTATTCTTTTAATGCCACCCAACGTTCAAATTAGTTTTAGCGTAATAAAATAATCGGAAAAGTAGCAGTTATGGTAACTAAAACTTTTCAATTAAACTAAAAGCAGCAAACTTCAATTACAATTATTTTTGACAAAATATGTATTTACAATCACAAATTACGCAGAAATTAATTTAATTAACGTAACTAAATCACTACCCGAGCGCGGTGCACCAGCTCTTTTACAGAGCTTAATAATCATGGAGGTAGGAAGCGTCTGGAGGTGACATGCCGCCACCAAAGATGAAGCCAGAAGTGTGGAAGGCCACACCCGCCAACGATGAGCCAAACACACCTGCTTTGATCATCCTCGGGTGCCACCCGATGGTGACAAAAACAGCTGTGGTTTTGGTCATCGTTGAGGGGCGTGTCCCTCCACACTTCTGGCTTCACCGTAATTGCCGTAATGCCTCGAGATCACTGTAGGGGCCGCTGTGTATTTACGGATTGATTTATTAGACATATCTTCCTAGAAAGAACATTAATAAAAGAAAAAGTAACAAAAGAAAATAAGTAAAAGATGACAACAAAATAAAAAAATAAAATAAATCATTATCTCGGACAGCTGAGGCCTCACGTAAGCAGTTTTTAAAAATTGGGAAACAGAAGTGAAGCCGCCGAAAAATTTTGCTGACGTCTTTATTTAGTAGGATTCTAAAACGTATCAAACATGCATGCTTGTTTACCTCCTTAGGACTTCGGTTTCCTAAAATCTATATGCAAATACTTAGCCTGAACGGCATGTGCAATTATACAATTTCGGGAATCTGGATGAACAAAAAACGTCTAGGAACTGTTGCCTGATGCGACGCAAATATAAGGAACCATATTGTTTCACTTATGTGTTAAACGCCACGCGTGCTAAACGAGTTGAGCAGGTTCTTCTTTTGTACCAGGGAACATGCTGATTATAATCCCTTATCGAACACACACGAATGGGACCCTTGCTGATCACCCACAGTTGTTTCTGTCTCATACGATAACAAAAACTAGATCTATGTTGAACAATGCTGCGATGATCTTCGAGCGGTAGGTGTTGTTGTTAGCATATTAAATACACGCCTAACGCGTCTCCTTATTTTCGGAAGGTCTAGGTAGATTATGCAAAAACGTCTGTGAAGTGTAGCTTTTTGGATAATAGGGCTAGCCGGTTTTAATATGTCAATTATTCTGATTGCGACGTGCCGCTAGGTGGAGACAGAAATCCGCACGAGATGATGCCAGCAAAGACCGAACAATTCATTGCCTGATCATACTGAAGGAGAGAACTTGAGGAGGGCAGCACTGACGTTTTGGACCTTTGCTGAAAGACCCATCATACCCCGATTGGGTCAAGCTGAAGACAACTATCTTGATACGGCAGTCCTTCATGGGAAGGACCTTCTATTCTAAAATTAAGAACAGACGAGCAAATAGTGAAGGACTCTACAATAAAATTTGATGCGACAGAGGTTGGATAGATAATAAGGTAATCATCTACAAACCGAGAAACTGCACATTCAAAAAAAAGGAAGTTTAAAGTCTAGATTTGATGACTCGGACGATGCACATGAAGGAATATTTTATTTAGCAAAGGAGCAAGCCAGGGACGTATATTGTATTTTGTATGCTTACTCGCTTTCGCAATCAACCAGGCTTGATTTGAGATAAACAACTAAAGGTGAAAAACCCCATTGCAGAAATTCCGGGGGGATTTTGAAATTCGCAGGAACGTTGTTTTGAATATAGCATTTGAAATGAACTAAAAACAAAAGAGAAGGGTCCAGGTTAAGAACAGTACGAGCCTTCCATGTATATAGTGAAAGCCTAGCGTGTCATTTTGAAGTAGAATAACGAGAACGTATGTTGGTTATTAGACTTGAAGAGTTCAAAGTCCCGAAGGGCTGAGTAAGGTTGGCGGAGGAGAGATGCTGTTGCAGAAAGTCGGGGAGCGCCTTTCGCCACCGTTCCCTTTCTGGGGTGACACTCCATCTATGTGAGCCTTCGCAATGAAGAACATCAGGAGTACTCGGGTATTTTGCAGGAGAGCCGATGCTGTACACGATATGAAAAATTCAAAGACATACAGAGTTATTTGGTTTTTATCGAAGATATCTTGAATACTTTGTCATCAGCAGACTAAAGTTTATTTGAAAACCATGTGAACTTTCTGTCCTTAGGAACCTACTCATGGAGACATTCGACAAATATTCGAGGTTTCATAAAAACAGTGTTGAACGATTCGGGTGCTAGACCTCTTCTCGAGTTTGATTAAAGTCGACAAAACAAACTGCAGCATCCAGATACTCGGGAAGGTCCTAGTTAAAACGGACTGTAGGCGACGTGGTGAATTGATGTCAGTTTATCGACTCTGGTAGTTAGGAGGTCAGGAGGCAATTTTGAATCCTTGAAGAGTAGGTCTAAGGTAGCACTAGAAAGTTGCCAACAAACAAGTATGACGGGAGGATAAAATTTAACCTTGTTGTTGTAGCAGTCCTTGTAATAACGTTTTCCAGGTGGACTCCGGGAATTTGGATTCGTTAATAGAAGAAATTATTGTAAAACTGGGTAGGTCTGTGAAACTGTAGTGGCCGTTCCCATAAACACGTTATTCCAAACTGAAAGATCTTTGTGTGTTCGTATTCTATTCCTCTGAGTGCTTTGTTTTTTTGTGTTTTTTTTTTATATTACCTTTTTCAACACGCTCCCTCTCTCTCTTCCAATCTGACCGGTGTAGCACAACTGCTATTGCAAGGTGCATTGTAATATCATGACCAGGAGGGCCGGAAATTCAACGAGGAGTAGACATGGAGGTACTTTTTCATTGAGAACGCATCGAAGTGCTTATGTCTTGTGTGTCGAGAATCTCTCGCGGCTCCTAAAGAATACAACGTTTGACGCCACTACGGGACCAAACATGCCCGCGTCTTCAGCGTTCTTTCGGATTCGGAGAGAAAAACGAAGTCCGAGGACTTAAAACGGAATTTGCTTGCTGAGAAAAGTATTTTTACGAAAACAAAGAACACATCTGAAGCAGCCACGCGGGCGTCTTTTCAGATATCTCGACAGATCGCTCGTTCAGGTCGTCCGTTTAATGATGGCGACTTCATCAAGGAATGTCTTATGATTGCTTCTGAAGAGATCTGCCCGGACAAAAAGTTGGTTTTCCAAAACCTGAGCCTTTCAAGAATGACAGTACAACGACGTGTGCATGACATTGCCGACGACCTATCAAAACAGCTGGAGAGGAGTTGCAGTCATTTTGTCTACTACTCTCTTGATTTGGATGAGAGCACAGACATCAAAGACACAGCACAGCTGCTTGTTTTCATCCGTGGTGTGAACGAAAACTTCGAAGTGACTCAGGAACTGCCAGAGCTTTGCTCAATGCACGGACGGACTACGGGAGAAGAGATCAGCAAGGAGGTCAAAGACGTCATCGAGAAGCTCAAGCTATCATGGGAAAAACTCGCAGGTATCTGCACCGATGGAGCCCCAGCCATGATGGGAAAGAGAAACGGAGCCGTTGCCTTACTTCAAGCGTTCAGTGGTGTAGAACTGAAGCAATATCACTGTGTGCTTCACCAGGAAGCACTCTGTGCCAAAGTGATGAAGTTTGACCATGTGATGAAGGTCGTGACTTCGGTTGTCAACTTTATACGTGCTCGGTAATTGAAGCACAGGAAATTTCAAGAGTACCTGAAAGAAATGGAGAGTGAGCACATGGACATCCCGTATCACGCTGAAGTTCGCTGGCTAAGCCGTGGGAATGTTCTGAGTCGCTTCGTCGCGCTGAAGGCCAACATCATCGCTTTCTTGCAGGAGGAAGGGAAACACATACCAGAGCTGGAGGAAGAACAATGGTCGTGGGATCTGGCATTCCTCACCGATATTTCAAGCCATCTGAACACGCTTAACATAGCTCTCCAAGGAAAAGACCATCTCATTTCGGACATGGTGAGCGCGATCTTCGCGTTCCAAGGAAAGCTGTGCCTCTTCAAATTGCAGCTTGGGGGTGGAAGCATATTTCACTTTCCAACCTGCCAGAAGCTCTTTCCCACCGGCGAAAATCGGAAGACGGTAGCTGCGACGTACGCTCCACAGGTTGAGTACCTGCTCTCCGAGTTCCAGCAAACATTCAAGGCATTCGAAAATGAGAATATTAACTACGATTTGTTCCGCGATCCGTTTTCTGTCGCACCGGAAGACACAGGTTCGACGCTGCAACTAGAACTCATCGACCTCCAGTGCTCGCCAGAACTGAAGAGTATGCACGACCTTATCCGGTTCAGTGCCCGTCCATATTCAAACTGTTAGTAGCAAGGAGTGAGCTCAGGATCTATGGCTTCTACAGCAGGAATCTATTTCCCAGCTGCGGTGCGTTTTTACCCTTGGCTCCTGATATAACCTCCCCCTCAGTGATCCTCTAAAGTAAACGGGTTTGGTCAGGACCTAGCCATGCTTCACACACTGATTACATCTAACTATACCAACCGAACATTTTGCAATCAAAAAGCTGTAGGGAGGGCACATATATGTTCCAATGAACGGAACATGATTACGTTTTACAATAGTTGGGAACGAATGATGTTGTTTTGAAGGCGGAAAATTCCTGCGCATTATCTTATGGCATCGGCTGCGCTGGTTCTATTCGCACCTAAATCAATCTCGTGGTAATAATAGCGGGCCTACTCATTCCATGCGTTTCTTCAAAAAAATTGGAATGGTGTGTGTTTTTGTGCCTTGGCATTTATGAAATACTGCACCGAACACGAAGGTCGAGCTGGGCCCAGTCACATTTCGCATTTCACCAGATCATTATAAAAAGACTGAAAACGTATCTGGCCTTCATGCTTCGACTCCCTTTATGAATCGCTACGACTCGTTGATAAGTCCGTTTACAAGCCGTATTCGTCAAAGTGGCATAGAGAATTAGTGACAATTTTTTTTTCTCCTTAGTAGGTGGGGTGGTCAGATGCAGACAGCTAGAATGTGAAAAAAATTTAAAATCTGGCAGAGGCCGGCACAAATAAATTCACAGAGAATGACGTGGACAGGCCTACCGGGCTGAATCGATAGGCTCGCTGAGATGGCTGATTTAGATCGATACGTATGCACAAATAGCGCAGCCGTCATGAACGGCTGGCGACTCCTGACGAATGTGTCGTCTTGAGCCGTGGGGGGGTGGGAGCGTGAAGTCTTTATTCTAGTTTTTTTACATTTGGTATTTACTTTCTTCCTCCGACTGCAGGAATGCAATGAAAAATTCAGCTGTAACAGCGCCGATGCTCGATTCTAAATATATTTAGTGACGGCTGACTACATACGACTAGACCGATTAACCGAACCGCCTTTTTCTGTTAACTCGGATTAATAGCAATAACTAAAGAAAACAGTTTTTTCTTTATATGGAAAGTGACCGTTAATGGAGGTTAAATTAGCGTAGTCTAAAATAAACATAGCATCAGTAAGTAGAGTAAATGTACAGTGGGCGGAGAAGTTTAGCCGTGAGTCGAAGACTGCCTTGTGGGGCTGCGGCCTGTCCCTTAAGACGCCTTTTCCGACGAGCAAGACTATCAATGATCCCAGAAAGATGGACAGCTTATTATTGCGCGGGATATGGGCATTCACGCTCTTTGTACCTCGCCAAAAATATTGTTTTCCAGCAAATGTTCCGGTCATTGCTGAAAACCAACCAGCGCAAAATTTGGCACGTGGTTAACAAAAACGAAAAATAATGAATTTAATAACCGACGATTAGTAAACTTGCTGTTTCAAGAGAAAATAGTTTGTCGATTTGAACGATGTATTTTAATTGCGTCCCTTATGATTGCGCTGCCTGAGCATCCATATATAGCTGTTCATAATTTTTTTGTTCAATAGATTTTATAGTTCGTGGCTATGCTGGAATGTGTATATTCATTCACAATGTGAAGCTTTTTTTCTTATTCATGTTAACACGACATACACAATATTTAAAAGAAAGTATTGAAGGTAATTTTTTTATAATATTATAAAAGAATTTCTTTGCAGTCTTTGGAATCTAGTATCACCCAGACGATTGGGAGGTAGGGGAGGTGGTTTCCTTCTGCAAGACAGGGAAGGCTCATTACTAGGGGTGTGCGAATATTCGCCATTTTCGAATAACGAATCGAATATTACCCTATTCGATTCGTTAATCGAATCGAATAATAATTTTCAAAAGTTTCGAATATTTTTCGAATAATTTCCGAATAGTGGTTACGGTGTCGCGCCGCGAGATTCCCTTAACAGGCGTCCCACAACGCGCCGGTACGCCTGCCATAGGCGCCCGCAAGATGGCAATACGTACCCTCTTCTCCTAGACAATGACTATCATCATCGGCAGCTACAGTTTTTCTGTATACGTACGTTGCTGTTGCCTCCATTAGGAACCACTGTATTAAGTATAACCCACATGTAAGCGATTTGCCGAGAGACAAAACAGGTGACGTCGACCCGCTTCGCTGTCGCTCGGTCAGTCGCGCGATGAGGCAAGCCGCATGAAAGTGGCGTGAGCAAGCGACCAAGGCGATGAGGACGTTTTCTAGAAACCCAAACACCGAGCGACGCGACGAGCGACAGTGAGAAATCTCCGTGGCTCGCAGCTGACTCTCGTCGCTGTCGCTCGTCTCGTTGCTCGCTAAATCGCTTGCATGCGGTTCAGCCTTTAGGGACCGCTTTCGCACGAGACTGCTCGTGCACGCTTTCGGAAAGCGTGTCGTGGAGACGTTTCAGAACTGGTTGCAACGGTACCGCCGCTCTGTATGAGCGAAGTAGAAGTGGTAGAAGCGGGAAGTTGTTCGAAGAAAAAGTGCAGCAGAGTGTGGAAGTTTTTCGGCCACTCCCAAGCAACCAATTGAATAAGCCACAACAGCTGCTTGTGTCGAGTCTTTCCCAACACTTTCCATGGTTGTTACAATCTCTGAGTGTATGAAAATGTTGCTTTTTGATGGTCGCAAGTGCAACAAAACAACGCGTTTTCCCAGAATCTTCTCAGATCAGTGAAAACAAGTTTCCTGGACGTAAGCACACAGGCACATCACGCCCTTGCCCTCTGCCTTGGTCCTCGATTCAAGGACATCTGGTACAACAAGTAATAAAGATAGAACGTAGAGTTCCTACTAAGTACAATGCTTCAGGATGTACCGGGCTCAAGCGAACTGTGATGTTATGTTCAGCATCCGCGAGAACCGTGATATTATGTTTGGTATTCTAATAGTTTAGTAGCTTTTGTCTGTATTTAATTATATATCGTTGAACTCCAGTCATTATCGTCTAGTCTCGTTTTTACAATAATTTTCAGAAACATTTTGGAACAATAAAAATAATTTTATAATCTCTTTGCTCTTCTTCAGTAGCTGTCTACTAGTATCTTGCGAAGCGACTTCGCGCAGTATCTGCATTTTTATATCGTTTGCGAGGTGCAACCAACCTGACTTTGAGAAAGAGGGTTTTTCAAGCACTGGGAGAGTCGGTGCTTCGGTATGGGGTCACGCTTTATGGCTCTTGTGCGAACTCTAGAAAAAGTAAATTAGATAATATTTTGCATAACATTTGTAGAAATTTAGCATATGGAACCAAATTGGAGGAGTTAAGAACAGAATCAAAAATGCGTTCGCTACAACTTTTGTCAACTGAAAGATTATATATCTATGAAATACTAGTTAAGAATTATTATAATGGTACATTTAAGAAACCTGTAAAAAAACAAAAGGTTTTCAGAAAAACAGAGCGGTTCGCCCTCCCTAGGGTATACACAAATTACGGAAAACGGGTGCGGTCTTTTTACGTTCCTCATTACTTTAATTTGTTGCCTAATGAGCTTTTCCATCTACAGTCGTTGAAAGTGGTAAAAAAAGAGCTTAGAAATTGGTGTTGTGCCTACGATTTTTAAATTGTTGTACGGGTTAAGGGTACGGCGTTTTTCTGTTTATTTTTTGCTTTGCGTTATTTTGAGTTAGTAGTTTCTCTGCTGGTTGCCAGGTCACGCCTACAAGCACAAACGTGCTTTTGCGGACCTGTTTTGTAATGTTGTATATCTCTTCGTGCAATAAAGATATTATTATTATTATTATTATTACTTACTATTCGGAAACTATTCGAAAATTATTCGATTCGTATTCATATTCGATTCGGTGCCACAATTGTTCGATTCGTATTCGATTCGGTTTCAAAAATCACTATTCGCACACCCCTACTCATTACCCCAAAATTTGCAGCCTAGAAAATACCAGAACATAATAATTACTGTTATATGGTATATTCTCTTAAAATAACTATCGTTCGTTTTATCAATACGACTTCAGAAAATAGTATTTATTCGGAGTACGTTTTGTTTCTCTTTAGTAACGACATATTTGATGCTCTACATTGTTCATCCAGTAGCGGCTACATACTGACTTAGTTTCATTATTGCGTTTCATACTTTCTGCCCTATATCCCATATTACTACTCCTGAAACAAAGTAAACTTAACCTGCACTACCTGCACGGTAATATCTGGCGTCCAATAGATATAGATCAGTGCTGGGAGTTTTTACTAATTTATATTAACGAAGTTTTAACATAATTTCTTCTTTAATACAACTGTTTCCTGACTATTATAGTATTTATATCATAACACTCTGATTTCTACTAATTATTCTACGATCTAATATGAGCTAAATAGAATTTATCATTCATATGATACTTGGCTAATGAAACGAAAATTTACTAAGTTCAAGTCAATTGGAATATCTGGTTACGCGAGTCTAACCTTCCTTGTGATTGCTTACTTAATAATGCTCCTTTAGCCAAAGTCATCCCTTTCAAGCATCTCAGCCTTTACATCTCTGTTATCCTTTCTTGGCAAACTCAAGTTGACTGCATAACAAGAAACGCTAATCGTATATTCGGTTGTTTGCGAAAAAATGTTTATCTAGCCGCCACTAATTTGAAACTTCTAATCTAAGAGCGAGAGAGAGAGAGAGAGGGAGAAAGAAAGAGAAAGACAAAAAAAAACAAAAAAAACTAGAGGGTTTATTTAAACTTTAGTATGCATGATCAATCTAGGACCCTCATATTTAGTCATTTATACTTCACATTGAATTCGTACAAAATGTAATCTCACACTTTATTTTTTCCAACTATTTCCGTGTTGCCAGTGACAGAACAGCACATCTAACCTTAACTACCCTGAACGTTTGTTACGTCATAAGTCACTCGTTTTTGTTAAAAAAAAAAAGAAACCTAAAAAGCTTGCGGATTATTTGACTCAAAAACATTGTCTATGTTTTCGCTCTTACCTGCCTCGATCAGTCGACTTTTGCACCAATCGGACGTCTCTTATTAGCAGACGGCCGCCGTACGTAGCCACGTCAGGTTTCTAATTATGTACTTTTTACTCAGGCAAGTTTATTTCTCGAAATTCGGATGCGCATAATGTCTCACCTTCGGCCACTTGTGTACAATATCTTAGAGTACTACGTTAGGAAGCCGATTCATACGGTTATTTCAAAAGACCAAAGATCTATTTGACTCGCGCGGTAGAATAACGAATATGGAAACGGCGTCTTCACTCGAACTGACTCTAAACGACGACCATCTCGAGTCCCTGCCTTGGCGATCGGTGCCTCGATTTCGCCTGATGGGACCCAGACACGCGTGGCCCCTTTTAAGAAGTAATCCTTGTAATCACCGCAGTCTTTATGCAAAGCAGCCGCGGAGCTTGGCGGAGGGCGGAGGTAGGACCGCGATCTCGGCTACAGACACCATACTAAACTCCCCTGACGATGTCGTGATAGCGTGTAAGAAGGCAATCAATCGATGTAATCAAAACTGTGGGTACTTGTCGACGGTACGTTTGAACCACCTTTAGCAGTACGTCTGGGGGGAGGGGGGGGGGGGGGAGGAATGACGCCCCTGTTACGATTCTTCTGATTGTAGCGCTTTTAACGTAGGCGTTTGGACGAAATGCCCGGAGACGACCCTGCTGCGATGTGCGGTGAAGGGCGTGGAATGGAGGCCGCTATAATCTCAGTATTCATTGCTCGTGGTAAGGAAACTGACGGTAGTATACTTGCTGACAGAGTGAGAACGGCAGGGTCTGTCTTTCGAACGCCCGACCTCCAGCACGCGGTCCATGCCTTCGGCTGTGCTTTGGCTGCGCACGCGTACTCGAAGTGTACGAGACGTCGAAGCGTTGTCGAAGGTATACGAACCTCACGCTAGAGGCGGGACAACTGGAGCACCTCCCTGCTGTTCTCACCTTGTCAGTGGCTATAGTGTAATGCACGTAATCTAAGGTATGGTTGTAAGATATAACAAACAGGTAAGAAGAAATGATGAGTGTCGACACCAAAGTTGCTTTACCAGGCTATTCATACAAGGAGGTGACACTTTCTCGGCTGTCAGTGCGAGGCACGACAAAGAGGTTCATGACTCTAAACAAAAGGCGCTAACTGATTGTTGAAGCACCCTAGTGTAAGCGTTTTATTGGCAGGAACGTCTTGTCGTTCCAGACTTTTGAGCGGTCAGTAGACTGGAGCAAAAACCACAAGCCTCCGTAGGCGACTAGCGGTCCGCACTCGTGGCAAGAATTTATTGTTACTTATCGACTGCTGTAATTATTATAAATATCGCAACATACTACTATATATATAAGACCCTAACGAGTCTGTATGATGCTCACTGAAGATGGCACCACAAGTTCAACGTGAAAACCTCGCAAGAAAAGTGTCGCAGCAGTGGGCTCTAAGCCCTCTCAACGCGATGTCAAGCATATTACTTCCAATAAAACTTTGGTTGGGGCTAGTTGGATCATATCGATTAAAAGGTTAAAAGGCGCGAACAAACAGGACGAAAAAGACACACGTACGACACGGACAGGCGCCAACTTCCAACTCTTGGAAGTTGGAAGTTTGCGCCTGTCCGTGTCGTACGTGTGTCTTTTTCGTCCTGTTTGTTCGCGCCTTTTAACCTTTTAATCGATATTACTTCCCTCGTGACCAAGTGCAAGTTCACATTTCTTTAAATTATGATCCGAATAAACTTTCCTTAGTTGGCCTTACAATTTAGAACCTCGAAATATCAGTTATATAAATTTTTTTAATCACATTGCACATTGAAATATACCGGGTATTTTTTTTTTTATTCTTGCAGATTTGCTTAAAAAAATGCCATGAAAGCTACACTTATGCGGTTTGTGCGAGTGACTTATACGCCCAGGGGGACATTACGTGGGTGGCTAATCTTTGCAATAAGTTGGCTAATTAATTAAAATGCACTAATTAACTTTTTAATTAGTGAAAACAGACATATGGTTCCAATTAGAAACTTGCTGACCCTTATTGAAAACCACTGAATCAGTCATTTTCAGAAAGACTTTCAGCGCGGGAGAAGCGTAGTAGTGCACTAAAGTTACCACTCGTGGAGCAGGTACAAGGCTAGCGTTTTCGGTAAGTCGCCCGCGCAATGTTTCTGTCTCTTATCTAGCCCCAGCATTGTACCTGCTCCACGAGTGGTAACTTTAGTGCACTACTACGCTTCTGACGCGCTCAAAGTCTTTCTAAACATTACTGATTTGGGGGTTTTGGACGACGCTCAGCAAATCTCTAATTGGAACCTTATGTATTTTCACTAATTAAAAAGTTAATTAACGAATTCTATTTAATTAGCCAACTTATCGCACAGATTAGCCACCCCCATAATGACCCCCTGGGCGCATAACTCACTCGCACAAACCGCATAAGTGTAACTTTCATAGCGTTTTTAAACAAATCTGCAAGAATAAAAAAAAAAAAAAACACCCGGTATATTGGAAGCACTTAAACAATAATTATAACTCGACACGCCGTATGGGAAGCAAGCTCCAAAGCTTGCCGGAGCTGCATAACCAAGGGAAGCCTCCTCTTCGTCCAAAGCCGGTCATATTATAGTGCGTCGCAATTTTACCTGGACTTGCTATTTTTTAGTGCACAGAAGCCAGAGGAAGCCCGGTAGTCCGCCGAGCATGGTGGTCTAGCGAACCATATAAGTCTGCTGAACTTGACTGCGAATGTTTTTCTCCGCGACGTTTCGTTGGGAATCAAACTCAAAATCAAAGAGTTGCGAGGCCGCAGCCCTTTTCCCTGAAACTCTCCCAACACACATTGACGGTACCGCGCTCGCGTCAGAGCACAGGATCGTTACGCCGCGACGTATGCAACCCATTTAACCTCGACATTCGGCGGGAGGCGAAATGTTCGAGAACGACAGGGCGTCAGCACTGCTGGTGGCAGGGTGCACAAACGAGCCAAGCGAGCTGTGAAGGCGAGGAAACGAGAGAACGAAAACAGCCAAAAAGCGAGGGGATGAGGCGCCAGCATCAACAGAGGCAGCGTCAGCAGCTACGCATCCAAAAGCAATGAAAGCGAGCGATTTGTTTTAGAGGCGCACTTTTTGGCCTCCGCGCCCGAGTTACACATGGCAAGGATGGATGCTGCCAAAGCACCCGTGCGCGCAGGGCTCCTGCACGCCCGGCTAATGCGTTTCGCCCTCGCTGACGCCTTCTCTCTCGAACGGCTCACAGCGTTTCGCACTAGGGCTGCGTGAAACACGAAAGCGAGGCAGTTGAAAACAACGCAGCTCGCGCAGGACAAATGCGCTGAAGAAGCACTCGGAGGAAAGAAATTTGGAGGCCCCGGGAAATTAATCAGTTGAGAAGTAGGCCTAGACAGCGCCGCGAGTAAGAGAGGGGTTGCATTCGCACGGGTCTTTCGTGCCACTATGTTGCTCGATTCCGGTATTTTAGCTCGCAAATAAAAACGCGGGCATCGTTTTTTACTGTTGGAGGGCGACGGAAAGCGCGACGGGCAGAGCAGGGTTGAACCGCTCTACGGGGAAAGGGCGAAGGCGTAAAAACAGGCACCCAACGGGGATAAATCAAAGAGGGGCTGGGATCCTTCCCTGGAAATAGAAGAGGGGGGGGGGGAAGGGGGAAAGCAAAAAAGGAAAGAATGACGTCACTCTCACCTCGTGCCGTCTCCGACATTTTATTTGTCCGCCGTAAATCATGAGGCAACCTTTTGGGGTTCAATCGGTGCTCCCTCGAGGGGCGTATAATGGCGAACGATGGAACTGCCACGACAAAAATGTTTCAAAGACAGCTACAGATACTTGGTATTCACTAAAGTACAGCATGATGAAACGCATAGGTACAACAAATTTGCGTCTTGCAACGGATCCCGGGATGCCCGGATTATATGCTGATGGGCAGAAAGATCTTTCTCCTTCGCAATAAGGTGTTTAAATTTATGATTGCGTCGAAATGTTGTAAATTTCGCAACACAGTTCGAGGGCTTCCATATTCTTTTTTTAATCGCGCGAATAGAAAAAAAAAAATAAGGTTAAAGAATCTATATTAAGCATGCCTGATAGGTGAGTGCTTCGAATTGCCGTAATAGAGATCACAAGGAGGTTCCATCAGATTTAGGATTAGAGTGAGCCCAGCCTCGACGAGTACTTCACAAGTTCTACCATACTTCATGATACTTGTCTTAGCTTCATGGAATTCACCAACCATGCCATGCTGGCTGTTGGACTGGCCAGCATACCTCTGTATTTAGTGTGCTTATGGTAGAGAATTTTTCCTTTCATTACAGAGTCGCCCGAATTCATCCTCAACCTCCTACCCGCAAACGTATAGAAACAAAAAAAAAACACATTCGTGTTTTTGTTGTTGTTGTTTTGGCGGGGCAAACAAATACGCCGGAGGTGTTAAAGTTTCGTCCGTTTAAACAAAACTCTATGGTGGAAACGCCAGCGCTATTATAGTACAAAAGATGCCTGATGTAGATCGGAACAGCTCTAGATGACGTAGGTAGGTTATTTTTTTTCGACTAAGAACTTCTACAGCTACCCATTCCATGCGAGCAAATTAGTCTCGGCCACATGCGCAAACAAAATTTGATGAATGAAAAAAAAAAAAAAAACGTTCGACAATTTCAACTGCAAAGAAAAAAGCGAGGTGCGTTTTTTTTTTTTTTTGCGCTTAGGCTTGATCGATGTTGTATTTGTTCTAAATGATCCCGCATTTTTCTTTTGCCGGGAGCCAGGTGATTACTTGATTGCTCCGCCCGACACTCTACTTAACCTGACCTCCAATTTAGCTCCCCGCTTAAAATAAGGCACCAGGGTAGATTCCTGCGGTCGCTCAAATGCGTGCGACGTGTATCTCTTGAAGTAACTCGGACTGGAAGAACAAATTCTCTTTGACGAGTCAAACAGCTCGACCTCTTTGTTACTAAAATGATATGGAAAAGACAAATAAGGTTATAGAGTTTCAGTGAGACCTTTCATCTCTTGAAAATGCCATGGATGGCTACAAACAGTATATGTACATCATGTGACAAAAATCCATTCCCACCAGATATTTACCCGCTATATAAACGATACCAAAATTAACGGGAAAATTACAGAAGTTCCCGAGAACATCAGAATTAAATTCGCGCTTCCGGTTCTCTAGGATACTAAAATCGCGATGCGGAAGCATATTAAAATATTAGTTAGGTTACTGTTCATGTCTTACACCAGTGTTTCTCAACCATCGATGTTTCGCGGACCCCTTATGGATCGGCGGAGGTGATGGAGGACCCCGTTCGTGGTGAAGGGAAGGGAAAGTACAGGTTAATTATGTTAGTGACTTAATAAATGAATATAACTAAGGGCTAGTGTGAAGTGGACTTCTCTTATTGACATATACACGAGAAAACTAACCCAAAACTTTCAACGTTTCTTTTCATTCGGAGAAAAGACAACTTTTATTTGCGTGCTTGACTGATGAGGCTGGGCTTCGCGGACCCCTAGAGTGCCTTCGCGGACCCCAAAGGGTCCGCGGACCCTCATTTGAGAACCACTGTCTTACACGAATGGCTGTGTTTGATGACTCCGAAATATAATTTTTTTTTTTAAAGCAAGAAAAATAGGAATTTATTATAAAAAGACACTTAAGACTGCTTACGTGTAGGAATACAAAAGCATTCCTACAAGCAGCGCATTCCTACGAGTAGGGCGCCACGGCTTCCTTTTTCACACGCCGCGCCGGCGGTGACATTACACTCCCCCACTGCGCGGGCGCGGCGCACCTGCCGGCTTCACGGCTTCCTTGACAATGCATCTGCGTTGCTGTAATTTCTTTGTGTTTTATTTTTGAGGCGCGTCCGCTTTGACCTTGAGAGACCCCACTGGCTTCCGTGACGATGCATCTGATATGACGCGTCGCAACCAATGGGAATCTAGGTGCCATTTTCGCTGGACAGACAACGCTGGCTTTGCTCCATGGGACAGTTAATGCTTTCGCATCAAAAAGACTGAAGAGGACACTTAAGATTGCTTATGTGTAGAAATGAAAAAAAAAACATTCCTACACGCAGCGCATTCCTACAAGCAGTGCACCACGTCTTCCTTTTTCACACGGCGCTCTGGTGGTGACATTACGCTCCTGCACTGCGCAGGCGCGGCGAACCCCGCGGGTTCCACGGCTTCCGTGACCAGTCATCTGCGTTGCTATGCTTTTCTTTGTGTTTTATTTCTGATGCGCGTCCGCTTGATCTCAAGCGGCCTCGCCGGCTTCCTTGACGAAGCATCTGCGTTGCCAATGTGAATTTAACTGCCGTTTCGCTAGCCAATGGGAATTCAACTGCCGTTTCGCTGCTACCGACGGTTACAGACAACGCCGGCTTCGCTCCGTGGGACAGTTAATGCTTTCGCATGAAAAAAAACAAAACTATTATCAGGTTGGACGCTAAAACGTCAGCGGACTTCTAACAGTCAAAACAATAGGGTCGAAAAGAGATAGAATAAGAGATGACGGGGACTGCTACGGCCAGCCAAGCAGAGAGAAGTCTCTAGCGTCTATACAGTCATCGGACCCCTCTCAACGTGGGCAAACCATCCCACTAGTTTTTCTTTTTTTATCTCTTGTCTTTTCTTTATGATTTTTGTTTCTTTGCCAGTGTTGCGCCATCTCCATCGCTTTGCTGCCGCGCTTATAACTTGGATTACAGGGAAAGACGAGGGAGTAAAGAGGAACCAGGGACTCCGGCGCGCTGGGCGGAGGGACGACCGGGGCTGAAACTTGGTAACCCGCGAAGGGGAGTCTCCATCCTATACAAGCCCGCACGCACACTCGCGCACACACACACACACATGCTCACACACGGAGACTGCGCTCCAGGCACGTAAAAAAATATCAATCAATCCGGGCGTAGCGCAAGAAAGAACGAAGCAAGGCGTCGGGGATCACGCTTGGGTGAAGCGACGTTTTCATCAAAGAAGGGACAGATACCCCTGTTACTCACTGCATACATGTGCTTGCCAAGACATCTCACCTGGGAGTCTGCAACTGGGGGTCGGAAGCGGCAAATGGAGGTGCACCGAAAGAAAAGAAGACAAATAAAAAAAGGGGGTGGGGGGGGGGGGGTAGACCGGGCGCAACAATGTGCTAGGTCACATAGGGAGATGACAAACAAACAAAATTGAGGAGTAAGGAAGAAAACGAAGAAAGGAAGCAAAATGCGAGCGAAGGAGAAGGTGGCAGGTAACGAATTCATCATCCAACTTGGTAGCCGAGGCGAATTATTGTGATGGGTTCGTGTAGCCAAGTTTACCTGCAAGCAACGTGATACCTGCTGAGAAGAGGGGTACCGGGAAAAAAAAAAACAAAAAAAAAAAACACATGGTAATATAAGGTTATGTTGGTGCGGTGAGCGCGCGGATCGTGATAGTTATTGTCATCTCCCCTATTTATGTCAGATGGAGGCGACAAGTCGCGTGTCCAACGCGCCCGTTATGTTGTGTGCGTGTGTGTGTGCGCGCGCCCGTACGCGCGTTTTGAGGTGCGCGTGGAAGTGAAAAAGTTAACAACCAAAATTAAAAAAAGAGGCGAAAGAAAAACGAAAAAAAAAAAGAACAAGGAGACAAAAGCATGTTATACGTACAATGATGGTGGAAGCGGGGAGTTTGCAGGAGAGGTATGGGGGTTGAGCCTGTCAGAAAGGGGTGAGGTTAGTGCCCTGACACTGGTTTTTGATATGTAAGCCTGAAATAAAAAAAAAAAAAAAACTATATATAGTTGGTTGGGATTTGTTTTTATCCTTTCATATGGTCAGTTCTCTGAGGAAGTGTGCTGCTAGTAAACATATATGACGGCTTTTCAATTTCGAAGTTGCGTTCATCCCATATTTCTTCAGCTTTCAGTTCTGTGTAAACTTTATTTGATACGCGGTTTAAAAGATAACTAAAATTAAGTATAAAGGGTAGATTAATGGGAGTGTGCCTGCTTTCTTGTGCAGGTTACATTAGATGATTTGCATTCACTTTGTTGTCGGGTTAACGTTTTTTTTTTTTTTTGGTTCTTGTTAATTATCACCAAATTCAAGCAAATTGTTGTGTGTATGTTTATACAGCCGGAAGTTAGTCTGCCTCAGCGGGCGTCTGGTTTTTCAGCTGTAGATGAGCAATTTAGCCAGTGCGGTAGAACCGCACTGGCTAAAAACAGAAAGTTGGCCATGATTCTCACTCCTATTTTTTACATCGAATGCTGTGACACATGTTGTTGCGCCTTTAGAAAGTAAGTACCGTTGCGGGTAAGTTCCTCGGGAATATGTACTTTCGATTTTAGAATGCGTAGATGGGTTCCCTAATGAATTAGTCACACTCCGATAATATATCAGAAGACTGTGATTATTTTTTGCGATTCGAACTTTGCAATAATTCTGTTTAATAGAATGGCCCGCCCAATCTACGGACAAGATATGCTGAAAAACAAACTGCCAAGATTATTAAATGAATTAAAGGCCAAAATCAACGATCTGATAAATATCCTGTTCAAAACATTGCATAGTTATTTCAGCCCTCAACCTACCTTTCCTGTGTAAAAAAAAAAAAAAAAAAAAAAAAAAACTGCGTAGTTTTAGCAAGATTTTGAGCGTTGCTGTGAATGTAGAGTCTCTTGTCTTCATTTACTTGACTATGCCTTAATATATATCTTTCATTTGCGCGGTTGTCTATGTCCGTTGTTGGGTCCTATTCTTTTTTTCTTTTTATGTTTTTTTTTTGTTAATGCTGCAACTTGTATTGTATGTTGAATTGTGTAGTGCTGCAGAAATGCCAATTTAAGGGCCTGTGGCTTTGTCGAGCTGTCCTTGTGACAGCTTTTCCCACAAGCCTCCAGTATCCTGTACGTTGTACTTGATGCAAAATAAACATGAAACAAAGAAACAAACTACAAAATATGGTTAGTGATATGATTTTTGAATACCTTCAAACTCGAACCGTGCAGAACGTTAAAGATGCATATTCACATATGTAAAATTAGTATACTAAATTAAATGGACATAGGAATGATGCTAAAATCGGTTCGAATGAATAATAAAGTTCGACAGGGCGTTCGTGATACAATGCGAAGCAGCGGTTCCTGTCTCTTAATGCACAATATCGTGGGAGAAGTTAGCAAACAAATAGGCTGAACCAACACTTTACCATTTCTGGCCTTCCGAAACGTGTCCCTGAAGTTTCAAAATCATTACTTCGTAATATTAGTCGAAAATACTTCAGTTGCACAACATGTTTTTACGATGGATGTCGAAGATTCTGGTTGAAGACTCAGGCGCAAACGTTCATGGGGAGAATATACAAACAATTGTGCCACAATGAAGAAAAGAAAGAAACAAAAACGCCCTAACGTCGAAGGGTATGGCATGCAAAATTAATTTAAAAGAAAACATCTCTAGAGTGCCTTATTATGAAACTCTCATTTTAGAACAGCAAAGGTTGTACGAGAGGGCCGTTTGTGTATCACTCTAAAGTGCGTGAGCGTGGGTGCCAACGTTCGCTTCGATTTGGGCATTGGCGAATGTGACTGCGCACACTATTGGCTTTGTGGCTAACCGATCATATTCCGCAATCATAAACATCATGACGGAGTATAATAAATTGTCACTGTGCTTAGAGCCTTGCCACTGCGAAATACTTGTCGAAAACTGGTGTTTCAAGTGGTAGAGTGTGAGCACAGAAGGTGCCCCGTCCTCGACGGCAGTCAGGGAAGTCACGACACCATTCTGGCGGCTTTTACCAAGATTCGAAAGGTTACCCTCGAAATGTACGCACCTACGATAGTTACGGCTACCCCAGCTAAGATGTACCTAAGGCAGCACATCTAGATACTCACTTAAAAATTTCCGTAGATAGAAATAAAGTAAATTTAATGGCACTTTCATCACTCCATGAAGCTTTTTGATAGAAATACTGAATGAGAAACAATCTTGTAACAATTCATGTGCGGCTCGTCTTGACAACAATCTAGCGGGAAGGATACAACGAAAATTGAAACACCTTCCTTAGTTTGCTAATTTGAGAGACACTACATCAGTGCGTGTTCAGCGTGTGGCTGGAACCGTTGCTCGTAATGGCTGAACACAATTCCCAGCCGTACTCTGACGCAGCACTAGATCTGTGCTCGACGTTGACTTCCGGTGGGTGGCGCAGAAAATCAAGCACTACGACATTGCTATCTCGGAGGTGTTGCCAAAACACGTCTCTCTTTTCGTGGGAGAGGTGGCACTCAAAACGCGAGAGGGATTGATCACGAGTGCGACCTTTCGACCACCATGACTCGTGTTGATTGCGGTTTTTAGTTGGTGGTTGGTAGTCGACAAAAACTACATACTGGTGAAGGCTTTTCCTCTTCTTTCTTCTCGGATGCCTTTGTCCTCGTTCATAAAGAACCGCCGCGTTTTCGACAGACGCGGAATACGTAAGAGCCCTTAATACGGCACAAGGACGTCGCTGCTTTCCTTTCCCCGCCGCAGCCCTGCAGCACCCCAGTACTCGGCCGGGAGAAATCAACCAATCAAATCTTCGCGCCGGAACGTCACTGTAACGCTCTGTGCAAAGAGCAGATGGACGCTCGACGTAAAAGCAACATCTGCACCGTTCTGAAATCTCGTAATTTCATCCCGAAACCTTTAACCTTTGGAAATAATGCTTCTCCATCCATTGGTGACTCACAAAATTGAATCTGGGAGACGAGTTTTCTAAATCATCATCTTGGGCGGTAGCGCCCAGTCACTCTACTGTGTCAGCTCACCTTATCCTCATATGTTACATACAAGGAAACTTCGTCCCAGATAGGTCATACTAACGACATTTTGATTCTTACTCCCCAACTTCCTTGGGATGAAACCTTTATGCTAGAACATACCTAAACCTCAGTGTCCTGGAATAATTCTATTATTTGGAGCCTTCGTCCAAATACGAGCCCTTTCTCATTTTGCTGGATATCTCGGAGAAGCACCTGCAGAAAAATAGTTTGTCCTAATTACACTTGAATAAAACTGCACCTAAGGTACAGTTACATTTACCGAGAGATGAAAGTACCAAGATTTGTACCCAAGATATACAAACAATGACCTAGTTACAAATTTGCAGTTAATTGTACTACATAGATATTTAATAACCATGAGTACCATCACATATCTGTATCACATATAATGAGCAATAAAAAAAAATCAGCACCATCAGCACTACTTATGAACAATAAAATCAGTATCATCAGCACCACCAGAGCTTCGCCCCAATCAACATCATTCACCACGTGGAGATGTTGTGATTTTTTTACTATGGATAACTTACATTATGGACAATTTTTGTTTGTGTAAGTGTGTGTGTGTGGGGGGGACGGAGGTGTCCATATTTACGAGACATCAGTGTATTGGATAATAAAAGGCTTCATGCTCGAGTCCGACCGAAGACTCGAGTGATATAAATCACTAACATATAAACGTGTCTATACGGCGTGAAATTTCGTCTGCTCTCTCGCGCACCTCGTGCATTTGTTTCTCCCCGACCTCAAGTCATGATGACGCAAGCTTGGCTGCCTCATAATCGCGCATTCTTTACGCGTTCTCTATGCTGCCCTTTGATTGGCTTTCCCCTCTTTTCGTTCCGGTGCTCAAAAGACGTTTTTAGAACACTTGCTCACCGTACAGTCGCTAATAGTTTAAGAAACGCGGTGCGTGCTTATTTTCTGCACGCTTCTCGTTTCGTGGTTTGTTCTTCGCCGTTCTTATCAGTGAATCAGTTGATGCTGCGATTTCGTTGGCTGCGGATCGATGATAAGAGGCTCGGGACGCACCCCGCCCAGCGCATCTCGAGTTGGCGGCGATTCTCGACCTTCGCAATAATCGCCTTCTGCGCTCTGCCAGCCTTGTCTCCTGGACTGTGGAAGGCGCTCCGAGCGCGCGCAGAAGCTCGCTTCCACGAAAATATGAGGCTCGCGCGCATGCGTTTCCAACCCAGTGACTCGGCATTTTTTTTAGCCCTGGTCATTTAAGCGCTAGAAATGTCTATATGGTGTGCAAGTTGGCCTGCTCCTTGAGCACCTTGGGCGTTTGTTAACAACCGACACTGTTCTCGCACTTAAGAACTCTTACCGCTATAGTTCTGGTCGAGACGCGAGATTTTCTCGGATCGTTACGTATCGCGCTCAAGACGTGGCTGTCAATGAAACGAGTCGTACATTTTCTCATTCTAAGAAGAAAAATTCGATACAAGTACAAAAAAAAAAAAAAAACTGCAAAAACGTATGATTGGCACAACAGCCAAGTAGAGACAGTGACGACTCGTTGATGCGGACACTCCCGTTTCCCTCAAGAATCATCCATAATGTCAGTTATTCATAATCACGAGGCAGAAATGCACGTGTTTACCCTGTCGTTCCCGAAAATGTTGTCGATATACCGGAGTATCCATATTACCTTGCTCCGTAGTAACGAGACATCACTGCATAGGCACTAAGGATGCGCGGGCAATCTGTTTAATTATTTATTGACACCCCATAATATTCATTCCAACAGCAATCATGACGGTGCACTTTGAAGAGTTCCACGGGGCACAAACCCGGCCGTCTCGTGCCTGAGTAGCACCAAGTCAGACCGCTTATTTCAGCTACGAATCGTGCTCGCAGCGCCGGTCTCTTCGACAGCTTACCGCACGAAGGGAAGAGAAAAACATCATCTGTAGCACGCGAGTAGTGTGCCGTTTGGCGCATTCCCAGTTGGGGAGGGCGCACAGCACTAACAACAAAGATAAATGCACCCTCATTGCACCTCACGCGGTCGGAAGAGAGTCTTAAGGGATTGCCCGCGCCTCAAACAGAAATATATTCAGATCCTCGTGATAAATGTTACGAGATTGATGCTTGCCTCTGGGTGTGCGGCAGCCATGGGACTCAAGCGGATGAGGGAACTCAGACTCCGCTGTTTTTTATTCCTCAGTTTTTTTGTTTTTTTTTAGAATATATGAAAAAGGAGAGTTTGTGCGGGTTTTTACGTTTTGAGGAGGGAGGAGGGGCGTTAAGGTTCAGCGATTTTGAACTTTTACTGCGGCACAAACTGAAATCACATAGTCGGCTCGCGACTTTGTTTATACGAGAACGCGCAAAGATAAAGGTGCGCTTATTCTAATGACCGTGCACGATGTATTCGTTCGTATCCTAAGAGAAAGGGAGAGGGAAAAAAATCCTCGTGCGTGAAAATACGGGCAGATGAAGACAAAACGCGTCAGAAAAAGGCTGTTAAGGAGCGAGGGGAGGTGGGAGGTGGATGAAAACCCGTCCAGTTTGAGGACTTGGCCGCGTATTTGTTTTGATTTCAGGGTTCACGGATGCGCAAATGCGGAAGAAAAATGATGCGACGCTCACTCGCGTCGTCCCTGGGAGATCTTGGAGAAAAACCAGGGAAGGTGGGGAAGCAAGGGAGAAAATACCCGCAGAGCGCGTGGCAGAGGGGGTTCAAATGTCACGTGGTGCTGCTGCTCCTCGGGTGCTGAGTCGTCGGATTGGGACGCGGTCTTATCCAGAGACGTTTTTATGGCTGCCGTCGAGCTTCCAGCGAAACGGAGCCCGAAGCCGATAGAAAATCCTGGTTTCGTCAAGTACTTCTTGGTCAATCTTTTCCTTATCCTTTTTTTTTTTTTACGAACGTTTGTACCGTGATATTTTGTTTCGTTGTATCACGAAGAGAAGTTAGAAAACGTCTCCCTCTCCCTCTATGCTTTAGAGGGTTTTATGCCATGCCTACACGAGGATGCGCAAAAAGGAATTTGTGGTTTGGGGTGCATATGACTGTTTTTTTCTTTTTTTTTTCGCACGTGTGTTTACTTTTATGTGCAACCGAGCACGGGGAACATCGAGACTAAAAAGATGCCCGTTTCCGGAAGCATAATATTTCTCATACACTTCATATCTACCAACATATCGCAATATGCGGGAATAAAATTTAAAAAAAAAGGAAAACGGGCTAAGATGCTCGCCTGACTTTAGGAAGGTTGATTATTAGTAATCTAATTTACTTTATGTTCCAAGACGTTATAATATTATTTTACATTTTGATGGTAAATATAGAACGTAATGCGGTAGAATTTAGATCTAAAAAGAAAAGTGTAGCATGAATGTGTGATGACGTATCCCACATTAAAAATGTAACCTAAAATTAGTGGCTTGAGAGATCTTTTTCCTTCTCAGCCTTTTTTTTTTTTCGGTATCTAAGACGTCTTCACACGCTCTAAGTGGTTACGCGTAGCCTCCTAGTCCTTTACAACTTTCACTGACTACGTTTGTAATTCGTCACCTAAGATAATGTTACCACGTATAAGTGGATACAAGGGACCGCCGGCCGGACAGACAGACCCTCGTCCAACATTTTAAGCAGGCCTCTATCGAGGACAGGGTCTTAAGTGGGAAACAGTTGGACGCAACATCGAGGTGAGCTTCTGGGATGTGCGGCAAGATAGTGATATATTTTTTTAAATGTTTGTTGAAGCTCGGTTATTTCGTTTGTATAGGATGTTCCACGAAAATGTTTTAGAAAACTAGCCAAAACCGAGGTCTGGGGAGTAACAATTCGATGATTTTGTAAAAAATATAAGGTTTAAGGATTGCTGGGAACCGAAATCAACATACACGGGGACACATTCCATTTGCTCGCGGCAGCTCTTTGACCGGGACGGTGTTCTTGAGTGCTGGTACCGACATTTTCACTGCTAATATAGGGAGCTTTGAAAAGAATGTAAGCATAAGAGGATTTACCTACATGCTCCAGACGTTATATAAAGGTTCCAAAAAAAAACTATTAGATCTTGGCTTGTCTCGATGCTGCAAGAATACAAACGTTTTGCAATTGTACAATTACAGCCGTCACGAGAAGCCAATGCCCATTGATGTTTTCGAAACATTGCAGGTGACAACCAGAATACAAAATTTCCAGTGACTATTCACTAGCCAGGTCCCTGGTTACATCCCTTATGCCCTAGTCTCACGTGAGCAACGAATGCGGAGCACAAGTTTGTCTGCTCTTGCACAGGGGTTGCGATGATGTCAGAACGCCGAGCTCTTATGGGCTAATTGAAAAAAATAGTCGGTAAACTTCAAGGTATCTAGTATTGAGGTCTACCCACGATCCTTTCAATCAAAGCCAGCCAGAGCACGGAATAGTTCTGACGTCCGCACAACTCATCCGCAAGAAGGAGACGACTTGTTCTCCGCATAGCAACGACCGACAACGACCAACCCCAAGCACGTGTAGCATGCACGCGAATGCATCTTCGGCAGGCTTGCAATCTCTCGGTACTCGTGAAGTAAGCACAAGTGATTGCGAAGGCCTCACGCGCATGCTTGAGGTTGGTCGGTGTCGGTTTTAGGTGTTTGTCACTGAAGTGGGACTAGAGCTTCAGGAGCTTACTCTGAATGCTTCTGGGGATGCCGGATTGTTCTATACTTTGTTTGTTTCATACTTGTTGAAAAACTCTGAATGGCTTCATTTTGTGTTTCATATGCGCGAGAGCACGTGCAAATAAACCGCAAGACCAGATCTTAGGGCTCGCGTCAGCAGCTTTCACAGCGTTTCACGCTAGGTAAAAAACGGTGTATATTTAAATTGTGTTTGAAAATACAGAACGTTATTTCCATTGCATCTATCGCTTTTCATTGCATTAGCAATATCAAATAAAATTGCTTCGTTAAAAATTATGAGCAAATGTCTTATTAATCTTGCAGGGGGTTTCACTTTGACTGTTGCGTCGCCTCTCACAGGGGGTATCTACTTCCTGAAATTCTTCCACATGCTTTTTCTGCCCCGTTTCCAGAGTAATGGGCAGATAGATGATAAGGACGTTCAGACTGACTTAGTTGAGTTGGGGTACCCGATGTTTCGCCTTGTCAAACTCTGTTTGCTTCTCAAACCGCCGCTGTGACAACCCTGACAACACGATTGTAGAAATAATCGCAGGTCCTTTGAGAGCAGCACTACAGTACACCTTGGACAAATAATCGACTTTGTGAAACAAGTGGTTAGTAGCGTTATCTATAGTGGTATGAAACTTTAAATTACGAATTCAAACAGCACGTAGAGGTATCATTTTACTGCCTCTGTTTCGAGCATGTCAGACTGTAAAGACGAATTCCACGTTTTGAGTGGTTATTTCCGCGCCCATAATTTCAAGGGCCACGAAAATGTGCTGCGTTTTATTATGGTTACCTTACTTCTGTACAGCTACATTACTTTATAAGTAAATATTGAAGCAAGATTTGAACACACGATTACTAAAGAAAGACCTGAAATTTGGTTGTTGGTAGTGGTAGTTCAATACATAGTTTTTATATCAGTGATGTTGGTTATCTAAGGAAAAGTTAAAATACGGACTTGACGAGTTTATACTTCCAAAATAAAATAAAATATAAAACAAATGTTGTGGCCAAAGATGTGGTCTAATACTGCATGGTTATGTTAAGATCAGATTAGATTATGATTTACAGATAATTTTGTTTTTGCAATTTATAGTAGTTACGCTCAGTTTTACATGTGACTTGGCGTTTCTAGACGGAATATACACGAAGTGCCAACCGTGGTGAAGTATGAAACGTCCTTATAACGTGCTTATTCAGCATCATGGTTTCGCGATCACTTTGGTCCAACATGCGAACTTCATATTGACAGTGCTCAAAAAGTCCCAGATACTATTTAAGAAAAACAGTGCGGAACATATCCCCCTTTCTCTTTTTGTTTAGAAGATGTGATTTGAAATATTTTATCTCAGTGTTTCCTTCACCTGCAGTCCTGTCTATAGTCGGTGACAGGTTAAGACTTGAGGGGAAACTCCCACCTCTTTCCAGTTTAGCAGAGTAAACGCTAGTGAGGAGACGACCTCCGCTGCAGCGTTCGCTCTGTTAAACTGGAAAGAGGTGGGGGAGCTTCCCCTGAGCTACTAACGTGCTATTAACTCTAGTTCTATTATGTCTCGATTTGTCAAGGACTGCATAGAATAGAATTTACACTTCATGTTCCAGCCTTAGTTCAGACGAGAGTTTCTTGAGAGAATGTCAGGTACTCCAGAAAAGCACGGACGGCTGCTGTTCACCCACCTATTGTTTCCAATAGTATAATCTGATTAAAATGCTTTCATCCCCCGTACACGCGCTCGCGCAAAAAAACAAAAACTGCGTCTTTTTTATTTGCGTTTTGATACCTGTGCTTTTGATAACCCGGCACATAACTTTGTTCTCGCAGGCCCATCGAATTTCCTTGCGACAGTGAAAGAGATCGAAGTATCATCACTTCTGGGTTTCGACGGAAATCCAGCTGACGGGGACTCCAAATCTGTGAGCTGCGATTGCCAATGAACTCTGCTGGAAATGAATACGGCAAGTAAATTTGAATTCTCAACCGCCATTGCACATGCTGCAGCATCAGCAATAAGTACACAGACAACAAAGAGCAAGTTGACATTCATTCATTCATTCATTCATTCATTCATTCATTCATTCATTCATTCATTCATTCATTTGTGTTTTTTTATTTAGCTTGAGAGGCTCGTTTTTGGAGACATTTCATAAGGGTGACGATCCAACATCTCAATAATAATATAAAAGAAACAATAAGAAAATAATTATTTGACAAGCAACTCACACTTACACCTTGTTGAGTAAGCTAGAAAAGTAAAAATTGAGGCACAGGTCACTATACAAAAAGTGAAAAATAAATAAAAGCGGAATGACTCCGGGCACAAAAGGGAAACCCTGCTCTCTGGAAGTACATTCCCTTTAGGAATTGCAACTGAAAAAAAAAAAGTTATTAAATACGTTAGTAGATGCACAGCGTGAGAGTTTGTTAATCTATGAGAGGATTGAAGGAGCGTTGAAAGAGCATTCTTTTATAATGTCGGGACATTATAAAAGTAGTAGAGACGTGAACATGAAGTTCCCCACTTTGTCTCTTTAAACGTTCAAGTTTCTAATGCTAAAACACGTATGTTTATTAGCAAAACATCAATCGTTTTTTGGTTCTTGCATTCTTCCTTGGTTGCTGACTGGGTACCAGACGAGAGCGGTCGAATATTTGGCACAAACTGATGAGACTGACAAACGCTTTGCTCATGCTGTTCGTTTTTGTTCATGTGGTGAAGAGTAAAGTGGCGATACTTCTGGTGTCCTCAACTGTGGTGCTATACCCTATTCCTCGACATGCCAGGACATTGCTTTACTCTTAATGGAACCTGGTTCTAAAAGTCACATTTAATTTACGAATATTTGCACGTTGAAAGGTCAGCCCGCCCTAAAATATCGTCGTACTTTTGCCTAGAGGTTTGTTTTGGTATGTCTGATGCGACCATGGAAATTGGACGTTTAATGTGCACCATGCAGGAATGACTCAAGATATCTTTGCCGGAAAAACAGGCTTCCTAGTTCTAAAACTGGAGAAAGGGAGAATTGAACTGATGATGTCTGAGTTTTTAGGATGATTTCACTGCATGTTGTGTTGAGTGGCGCACCTCAGCTTGACACGACATGGTCGGTAAAATACCCTTCGTTGTCGCAGTAGCAGCACTATACGTTTTGTCGTCGTTAACGTCACCTTCATGCACGATTCTATATCGGCAACGAGATGCTACGTATATCCTCAGCAAACCTAACTCTGGCAGGTGTGGTGTCACCCTCAAAGTACTCCACAGCCAGCAGGACATCTTGCTTCGGGAACACATATAGACAGTTGACTTGGTCGCAAGAGGCCTCTTACTTTCGCATGCGCAGGGTGTGTTAGCGACGAAAGCAATATAAATACTTTTTTTATTGCTTATCTCAACACAGCTGAGATGGAAATGTCGCAAATCAGCCAAAGCACGTTGATACTGGTGTTGTTATAGGCTGGCTCCCACAGCCCCGATCCCTTACGTTACGTTACATAAGCCTACGTACAAGCCACCGGGATGTCAGTTCTTCATATCAAGCGTGGCTACCAATTCGAGGAGGTATGCCTGGCACCCAACATTCGAGACGCGAATGTTTCGGTGACTTAGATGTAACGTAAGAAAACGGTGCTGTGTGAAAAGTCCAACCGAGCTCAACTCCTTACGTTACGTTACGACGAGCCTCGTGTCCTTGGTTGCCACGGTAACTCACCGTCCTAACTCGCCGTCACCGAAACATTCGTGTTTAGAATGTCGCGTGCCAGGCTATCTCCTTGAATTGGTAGCCACGCTTAATACAAAGCACAAATTTCCCGGTGACTTGGACATAAGCTTTCGTATTGTAACGTAACGTGACGTAACGTAACGTGACGTAAGAAAATGGGTCTGTGTAAACCAGCATTATATCTGAACGCGACAGTGACAATGCACGTGCTGCTTTCCAAAAACGAGCTTGTGGCCGGTGCCATTTTGAGTGTTCGTGCGTATGGCGCGTGCTTTGCTCGCTTTCCGAAGCGACGAACACGCACGTGCTGGGCTGTGAAGATCGCACGCTGGACTGTGATTTTGTAAACATTGGAAAGGTCTATACCTGTAGTAGGCTTGATACGTGTTTTGTGCTTGATTTCACAAGGGAGTATTGGGCAGGAGATCGAACTACAGGGGGGCGCTTTATCGAGCTTGTTGTCCCCACAGCCCGGTGTTTACCAACACAGCATAACAAAGAAATTGAACCTCGCCGAGCACGGTCTGGGCACGAGCGCTTCGCTCTGACCAGTGCTTTGGTCGCACGAGGAGCGGCCTTCGAATCGTCATCTTCGATTTCTCGGATCGAAAACAAACAAGAAAATACGGTTTGTTGTGCCCACAGCTGAAGCGCACCGCTAGAGGCGTGACTGTTCGATCTCCTCCCCAATAAAGTTCGCGTATTCTCTCTCTCGGGCTTCAAGAAACATGCACGAGACGGCTACTGTTAGCTGTCGATCATAACACGGAAGTGGTCCAAGCTGGTACGAAGGACTGGAAAGGCCTCCCGCGCTCCTCAAGGTGGTTTCTTCTTAGCTATGAACCGTACCTTCTTAGCTACAAAGCTTAGCAAAAACGTCGACTGCAGCTCTAACGCACCGAGGAGTTGTCTTTTTAGAACGGTGCCTTAAAACGATCAAATGAAAATCCCTATACAGTTTACTACTCATTTTGAGGCTGCTGAGTTCGTGCTGGAAGGAAGCTCCGAGGGTATACACTCGTCTTCAAAAACCCAAAAGTGTCTGCAAAAACAAGATGTGATAGAGCAGATTGGCCTCTTAACTATGCATACTTCCTGTGAATTTACGTTTACACCACCATTGGAACTAACTAATGTGCAATCCAAATTGTACGACGTTGCCGGTTCGCAGAATTGCCGCGATAACCCTGAGCGTGTGCTAGATAGGTTACGCTGCTATGATGTCCCGAAGACGCATACTTATAGAGTTAAGCCATCACAAATATAGATGAATATAGGTATGCACGATGCGGAATCCCAATTTAAAAACGGCGCTAGCCAAGCGTAACGCTGCAGTATTATAGCAGGGAACTCGAGAGCGGATGAACGAGCCAGGAACAGGAAAGCCACGTCACAATGCGTTCTGTGATACAACAAACGAAATAAAAAAAACAAAAAAAAAACAAAAAAAAAACGACGAATAACTTCAAGGAGTGGGTGTTCGGTTCTGAAACAGCACAGTCAAGCTGGGCGACGGAAACGCACTGAGCGAATCTAGTTTCGTCAAACGAAAGGCAAGCAAGCCCCCGAACAAAACGTTAAAAAAAAGAAGAGGGAAAACGACAGAGACCGGCTTTATTATAAATATTCACGCACGCGCAAATATCCATCGACGACGGAACTAGAGACCTAGCCGGCGTCTCCGCCAGTGCCCCCCCCCCCCCCCCCCCCCCCTCCCTCTACCCCATCTCGTCGAACCTGACGCGAACGCGCGCTCCCTGGAGCGAGGGGGAGGCTAAAGAGAAGAAGCGCGAGGTAAGAACGGGCCCGGCCCAATCATAGTAACCCGTGATAACAGTAATAATAGGAATGCAGGAATGTTCACTCTTGCGCAACAATAAGATGCGGCACGCATCTCTGCATCCCAAGACCCCCCTTTCCCCCTCCTGCAGCCGCCCCCACCGGATCCTCTCCTTTCTGTTCCCCCATTTGCTTGCTGTTTTTTTTCTTCCCGGCATTTCTTCCATCTTCTTTCCCATTCTCCATCCATCCCATTTAAGATTTCGGCCGGAATATCAAGTTTCCCTCGCGCTCGGCGTCTTCCCCCCGTTTCTCCGTCTTCGCTGCGGCGTCCCGGAGGCGTGTTTTCATTTTACTTGCGAAAGCTTTTTCTCGGCTGCTATCGCTACTGTTGTTCTCCCAAGACGTTCCTCCTCGGCCCTCCGTCCTCCTCCTTGGCTGGGGCGTCCGCTGTCTGTTGCAGTTCCGCCATTCCCCCATTCTTTATAATGAGAAAAGCGGGAGGCAGCGATATAAAAGCCGAGGGAAAGAAAGAGCGGACAAAACCCAAAAGGAAACAGGGCGGGTGGAGGACGGAGATGAGGAGAAGGCCCGCTTATTTCTTCTTTTCCAGGCGTCGTCGCTATCTTTCGTCTTACGCTGGCCCCGTCTTATGCCTCCTTCGGCTCCTCCTCATTCTCGGCTTCTCCTCGTTTTCCCTGCGCGATACTGCAGGTGCATCGTTGATGCGCCCCATTCGTCGGCACTTGGGGGTCACGTGGTCTCGCTGCGGCGGCAATGCAGAACAGGCTCCCCTTTCCTCGCGCGCCTTTCCCGAATCGCCCTCTCCTCTTCCTTTTTTTCCTCGCTCTTGCCGACGAATGCGTCCTAACAAGGTGTCGGAAGAGAGACCAGAGAGACTCCCCTCCTCTCCTTCGCCGGACAAAGAAATGAGGAGGGCGAAGACGAGAGGTAGCTGGAAAAATAAACGGGGCTGCCACCTTAAAAACACGCGCAGAAGGGAGGTGGGGAGGGCGAACGGGGGAAAAGCGCGCGCTTCTGCTTGAGCACGCTCTTCGACCTGTTGGAGAGCGAGGAGGGCCGTGAGGGAAGCCGAAGGCCCGAATATGGCGGCGATTCGCGTCTGCGCGTTTTCTTAACGAAGAAAAATCTTTAAAGAAGAAGAGGGCGAGAGGGTACGACCAGAGAGCCCGGGAGAAAGGGGCCGTGCGCGAACTCCACTTTGCTTTTAAGGATTTTCTCCGCGCTGCGACCGGGAGCGAGCGCGCATCTTAGGGCTGCTCTGCGTTCCTCCGCGCCTTCTCTTCGTCCGTCTCTTACTCTCTGCGTGCGCTCTTGGCATCCGCCATTATTCTTAGGTTCGCCTTCTTTCGTTTCACTATCCCTGCCGCAACGGAGGCGGAGTTAAAGGCTTCCCTGCCACCCCCTTTTCAAACTCCCTTCATCTTTTTCACCGCCACAGCGGCGGCCTCTGCCCCCCCCCCCCCCCCCTCCGCGCTTTCCATTGTTATTATGATTGATTAAATTATACTCAGTCCCCCGAATCTTGGGACCCGGCGTCTGCGGCGTTGTTGCTGCTGCTGCGCTCGTGGGGCCCTCGTTAGCGCGAGCGGCCGGGCCGACGCGCGTCATTGGTCGCCCGCGGTTCCTGGCGCGAGGGAGGACTCAAGGAGGTGAAGGGGTGGAGTCGCAGCTGCCTCTGCCGCCGATGCTCATTATCCAAATGCCTCCCCGTGGCCCAGATGAGGAGACTCGCGGGAAGAAGAGGAGCAGCGACGCGTCGCAAGATGGGCGTGTCTCGGGGATACGAGCGAGCCACGGGACGAAGGCACGCACGCACGGGCCTCCTCGCCTCCTTACGCGACGGTGTCGCAATCGCCGAGTCTGCTGCTTCGTTAATCTGCTCTTCTGGTTCGCGGGTGACAGTAGCTCGGTAACGATGCTCCTCCTTCGTTGCCTTCGCGGCGGCCGCGGTGCGCCCAAAGTTAGCACCAACAGGCTCGTGACGAGCCTCCGAAAATCTATGGACGCATACTCGATGTAGAACCATGCAGGAAAGAATTGTTCCAAGAGAGAGAGAGAGAGAAAGAGAGAGAGAGAGAGAGAGAGAGAGAGAAGAGAGAGAAAGAGAGTGGCGTCAGCTGACCACAGGTTCCGTGGTGACCATTTTGGACAGGTGGCGTGTTCGGTGTTCTTGTGAAAGAACCGATCAAAATTACGGGAATGGGCGAATCGTGTTCGCAACAATCTTGGTATAAACGGAGTTTAACATACAGGTTTACGTCCAATAATGAAATTTTAATTAGTTCCCGTGTTGACACATGAGGAAATAAATCACCGGCTGGAGACATTGTTAAATACGGACATGGGATCAATGAAACAGAACTACAATGTGCATTATCCGCGAATTCGATCACTCGTTATATCAGACGTCAGATACCGAATTTGCGCGGAATAACTGAAATAATGTCTGCGCAACTCAGCCGCGACGTTGTTGTGTGGCAAAGCTAGGTTAGTTGAGGTAAGAGACAAGTCAAAACCGTAATAGTGATCTGAAATTAGTCAAACGTTTAGCGCAGAAGAAGACAAGACGTCGGTCATTTTTGAGTTGAATAAAATTCAGAGGTTTCTGATACAGTATATTTCTATTCGGATATGGTTGACACAACTTGCACTAACATATTTTGTCAATACATTATGTCGTACAATCTGTTAATCTTCTTGAATCAGGCTCGCAATTTAGTTTGAATCAACGATGGTTCAACCAAGTGTATGTGCACTCTTTGAGAAATAGTAACCTCAGTTTCGAGTTGTAGTAACGAACCATAGACAATCAGAAGCTTCTCGTCTAGCCAATGGCATACGAGGGAGCCGGCCATTGTTGACTGACGAGACTCGTGATCAGATCACTCTCCCACAGGAGTGCTTGCAACGTTCAAGGAAAGAGATGGAATCTGAGGGGTAGTTCGGCTGAGCTCTCCGCTTATTATATGCCTGTTGTAGCATAACTGTAATACCACAATATATTGCGCAATGTGCAAATGAGGACGCAGGGACGAGCTTCCAATGCGTAATAAGCTAATTATACGTCCTCTTTACTTTTCGCCTAGACTTGACCATCAACACAAAGTTGGCATCCCATATGCTGGCACCAACGTCTTTCACCATTCCTTCATACCGTCTACCTCCTTTGACTGGAACCACCTGGCTGCACCCGTAGGCTCGATCATAGATCACGACCTTTTTAAAAAAAGCCTTGGAACGTATTTTTTTTTCTAATCTACACTGATTGTATTTCCTGTGTATCTGTGTCTGTGTTTTTTCAATATCTCATGCAACCACTTCCCCCTCTGTAATGCTCACGCCCTGTGGGTAAAATAAATAAATAAATAAATAAAAAAACAGTAATACTGAGAGAAAAATAAAGTAGCGATACAACCTCAGGTGCTACGCATTACAGAGGAGGTTTACTTGAGTCGCCACGTCACCGAGAGGTGGTAGTTTCTCATGAGGTAAGCGATGCTTCCAGAGTCTATTCATATCACGAGTAGTGCGTATGCTATTCCAATAAAACATATCCTATATATAAATGTACGACATGAAAGTCTTAGAGTTAAATGTAACGTATGTAACTGCGTGCAGACAAGTCAGAAATGGTAGATACTTATCTAAATGTTGGCCACCGTGTTATGCATCAATGTTTCTCTAATTAGAATGTTCAGTTTTTGAAAATATAGTACTATAATATTAGTTACAGAAGAGCACTGTAAATACACCGGCCGTAAACACGGAACTCTCAATCGGGATGATATTTTTTAGGTCCACACATGGTACGCATTTTCCATAATCGGTGGCAACATGTAGCTTTCTATTTACTTAGTTTTTGGTTAGGAACGGAGTAGTAAATAGGCCTTTTAGTTTTAGAGAGAACAATTGGATAGTATCCGCGCTCCGGCAGGATCTGATCTCAATCAGCGAGTCATAATATTATCTTTGCTTTTGTCCCGTAAACTTAATTAACGCAAGTCATACCTTTGCCTTCTACCTTAAGTCTACAAGGATACAACTAACAAATACGTGTGCCCAGTGGTCATTAAAGTTCTGTATGAGATGGTGTCATACTCAGTTTATGTACGACCCAACAAGGATGGCAGTTATAACGAATGACGTCAGAATGTGTCAGGTGCTGCTCCTTTGCTACTGTCGAAACAAATTTTTAGAGTCCCAGCGAAAAAGGCTTACAACGGCTGTCAAATCAATCGGTTAACTTACCGAATAATTTATGAATGCGTTAATTTCCAATTGATTTCTTAAACGATTTAGCGGTAAAAAGTGGGCCTTCCTATGTGATTATTACGGGAATATGTCTTAATCAAAATCAATATTAAGAATTTAATCACTGACGAACCTTGTGCTCCATTATGTCGCCATATTTTCGAAGTACGCAACCGCGAACTTCGTTCGTTTCAATTGTGAACAATCTGTTATGTATAATTTATTTTGAGCTGACGTCATTCTTGTCTGAAACTTCGTTTCGCACGTCACAATTTTAATTACTTAAAGAGGGCGTAGTAACTGGAAACTTGAGGTCAGTAAAAATGTGTATATTTTTGATGCAGTATTCTCTTCTACTCTACCATGAAGTCATGGTATTTAAGGAATGCCACACCAATCAATAAAAAATAGGATTGCTTTATTAATATGTACGGCTCTTGCATCCCTGAGGCGCTATGGATAGCGCCTGAGGGATGCGCTATCCATAGCGCCTCAGGGATGCTATGAATTAGATATGTAGTATAACACATTTGTGGCGCCCAGCTTATAAAGCTGGGCGCCACAAATGTGTTATACTACATATCGAATTTTTAAATACTTTAACAATTCTATCAGCCTCCACAATAGACTGATTAACATATTGATTTATCAGTAAATGCCACCCATTAATCGCGTATAAATTTTGAATATGCGTCCCTAACACTGACTCTTATTTTACACGCGGGAAACGCATTTCGCGCACGTGGTTTACCAGGTGAACGTATTTAACTGTCCCTAAGGTAATTTCAAAACCTTTTCAGTTTTCCTTTGATACTGAGTTGATTAATAATTTTTTTTTTTTAACGGACAGTGTTTCTAAAAACCCAAGTTAGCGCATTACTTTTTTTTTTTTGGGGGGGGGGGGGGGGGCGGTCGCCATTTTGAGACTCGGTGTCATACTGTTTCAACGACATGAATGCGGTGAGTAGAGCGTTACCAAATGAAACGTGTCTAGTAATGTCTTTATATTTCGTAAGTAGATTCATCTAATGCTTCCGGTTTGAAAATTATGGGCCACGCGTACCTCGATAATAGTTAACAGTCACCATAATTTGGCCATCGCAATTACCCTTAACAAAAGATACAGCTTAACAGGCTCTTTTTGATAACTGGTGATGTCACTGTAGATAACTTAGACTATTTAGATTAACTGTGGTCTAGGCGATACCCGCCAAGCCCACCGTGAAAAATAAACGCAGTTAGGAATAGGCCTATTTAAAATAATGCAAAATAAATTAGATAAGATAAGTAACAATAAATTATTGAGCCCAATAACGCAATGGGTCTAGTGAGGCTCAATGAACGTAGTAACCCTAAACCACAAAAACATAAAAATGAAAATAAACATAATCATCTATGCTCACTCGTTCCAGGTTTATTATGTCTATTGCCACAAAAGGACAACGTGCGTGCATTAGAGTGAGCGACAATAATTGAATCAACATGTTCTCAGACTAAAAGGCATTATCAAAATCAACATTTGCTTATGTATACCGAACATTGCGAGCCTTTGTGACTCGCTCAACAACGTAATTCCGCTGATGCAGAAACGTCTCTTTTTTTAAAAAAATCTCGGCAAAGAGTAAATAAGAAACCAGAGATGACCGGGACGCATTTTATTTCCATAAATATAAATAGCAGCGGTACGGGCGCCGTGGAACTCGATAACTTTCATGGTAATTGGAAACTCCACGCTAAAAGTTTCGCTCTGCCTCCCCAAAACAACCAGGGAGACAAATGGAAAGAGGAGAATCCCCTCTATAAAAAGGCTAACCTTTAAGAAAACAAACATAATATCCGCATATTTCCGATGGTGTTCCGCTTTCCTCTTTTCTCGTCTTCACTTATTCTTTCCTCTCGTCCTTTCTTCGCACATCCTTACACCCTATGCACATTTTTTCTGACGGACTCTTTCTAGTTCGGTGCGTTCTTTGTCGAATACGCGGAGGGTTGTCCGACACCTCCTGCGAAGGGTGCTTTGCCTTCATAATACACTTACTGCGGGGCAGCCCCTACACACGATCCCAGGGGGACGATGTGCTTTGCGGAGAAGCGATTGTCGACTACAGGGCTTGTGCTATGGTAAGCTTGGATAAAGGTTGTGAAAGCTATGAGAATTAGGTGAACCCCGGACCAGAAATGTATAAATACCAAGGTGTTTTGGTTAGGTAATCAAAGCAAAGGTTATGTCTTCATCTGTCTGGTTATGTCTTCATCTGTCTGTTTCGGTCGGTCTGTCTCGATCCACTTATACGGATGGAGACGGACCGACCGTTACTGTTGTGTACCCCAGAATTTAGACGCGAAGCGGACGCAGTGCTCGGGCCTTCTCCTCGTGAACGGCTACTGGCTGGTTCATAACAGACTATATTAATCACTTCACCTCATGTGTACATAACAGAGTAAATCCACCTATCACAAAACATTGTGTCACAAGTTGTCAAACTCATCAGCTATCGTCGCAATCGTATGCAGTCGCAAGTAAGTGATTTACTCCCCTAATTCAGCCAGTGCAACAACGTTAACCGAAACACGTGATCGCCGGATGTTTCATTATTTTTTTTCCAAACTGACATGGTGTTATGGAAACTTCTAGTGCAAAATAATGTTCTCATTACGGGGCACCGACATTGGTGGAAAGAGTTGAAGGTCGACACTACTAGTCATATGGGAAAAAGCGCCAACATCGCGGTCACATTCGCGGCGTCACGCTGCGTTCTGCGGGAAAGTGATCTCATGCACCTCTTTTAGAGTGTACAAAAGGTGTAAAAAGTCAAAACACCCTGGGAATACGTGATACTAATTTTAGAAATATGGACGAAAAGTACAAATAATGTTAATAGTAAGCACGATTATTCATACCAAATACTGTACCCGGGCTATTTTACCAACTGTTGAGATTAATTAAAAAAAGAAGGACACTTGAAATAAAGCCATGATTTCTTCGGGAAGCGTTGTCGATGGCGGCGGACGTCAGTGCTCAGATGAAAAGTGATAATTAGTAATTTAATACCCAAGATTTTAATATTTACCTATTCAAATGTTCGCCTAGCTGGCACATCGTAACTTAAAATTTGTTATCCGTCGTCTAAAGATCCTATAGCAGTTCTTAGTAAATTCCAAGTAAATTCTTCTCCGCACTACTTAATGGCAATGTTAGGCCGTCTATACTTTGAGTCAGAGTGCCGCCTACGCTACGAGCCCATGGGGCAAAGAGCGCAGCGCCGAAACCAAACCGTGAAGGCAGGGGCTGTTTTAAGCGGGAAGGGGCGGGGGGTGTCGACCGTCCTTTCCAGAACGCCCCAAGGGCAAACTCGTATTATGGAATAAAACGTCACAGACCAACTTTTTCAGGCAAACGAAGGTTTAGTTTTTGTTGAGATGGCAAATATTAGGTTAAAAAATTAGATCTGGCAACGCTTCGCTGGTGACGTCACATCCGTCCGTGACGTCAGACTTCTATGCAACCCCCCCCCCCCCCCCCTTCCCCCGCAAGCCAGTCCAATAAATCCACCCCTACCTCACGCTGTTCGTCATCTTTCTGTGCGTGCGCTATCGTCAGCAAGGTGAAGCAAGCCTGGTGAATCTCGCTGTGTATGTACGTCTACTAGACTGTGGCGTCGCTACGACTTATGGTGAAACGAAGTATGGCGTTCCCCATTCCGAAAGTAAGGGGAAAAACAAAAAGCACCGAAACTGCACGCCTGAGGAGACATCCGACATCAGAGTGTCATACGCCTTTTATGCGACGATCGGCTCGTGATAACTCGCTACCCACACCCGCTTTGGAGGCTGACGTCGCTTCCGGGAGGAACCTCTGTCGCACTTTTGCCTGTTGGTTTCGGATTCTCTGCCTCCTCATGGCACGAATTTACCAAAGAATAACGCTGACCAGAACCTATTTGCTTGAATTCTACCAACAGCTACGGCACACCTTGACAATGTGAAATAAAATTGTAATTAGGATGTGCCAGCTTAGGCAAATATTTCAAAAGTTAATTAGTGTGGTGATGTAATTAATTAGCTAATTATTTCTTTACACTTGTAACCTGACATTCGTCGCGGTCGATAACGTTATTTCGAAGGAAGGATTTTTTTTTAATTTCAAGTGCACTTTAAAAAAATTATTCGCAGTCGTTGGCGAAACAAAATACCACAAAATGCAAAAATACCTCAGACGAAATAGGAACGTTTTATTTTATAAAATAACAACACATCTCTGCAGCGATCTTGAAAAACAATTTTTGCCCTTTTTGTTTAAACTTCTTAGTTGTAATATCAAACATAGAAATATTTAACGCTCTTGAACAATTGCGGTGGTCAGGTTGTATGCAATTTTATAGTTTTGTGGCAGAGGGCTCTTAATATACAAGGTGTTTCACGAAAGGTGGACAGATTCGATATTGCGAAAACTACGCATCGCAAAAAAAAGGCTTGTGTCATTTTGTTCCTAGGTCAGGGCCTATTTAGGAAAATTATTAAAGCTCGGGATAATTAAGTTGTTAATTATTTCGCGTAATTATTTTTTTTTTTGAATATTGAGTTCAAGGGCATGGTTTCAATTAGAATATTGATGAGCATCATCAAAAAAACTAAATCAACAAATTGCAGAACGATAGAAGGCACCCGAGGTATTTTACGGCTTTCTGAAAAATCGCACAACTTCAAGGGGTTTTTAAGCTTTGGTTTGCAATCGGAGCGCTTCTCGGCACCGACGGCACCGCACCTCGTGGAGAAAAAGTGCAACCAACCTCTTCTGCGCTGTCCTCGCGTAACGCAGCAGAGGCTGGTTGCACTATGTCTCCACGGGGTGCGGTGCCGTCGGTGCCGAGAAGCGCTCCTATTGCAAACCGAAGCTTAAAAACCCGTTGACGTTAAGCGGTTTTTCAGAAAACCGTAAAATACCGCGGGTGCTTTCTATCGTTCTGCAATTTGTTGATTTAGTGTTTTTCAATGATGCTCAGCAAGATTCTAATTGAAACCATGCCCTTGAACTCAATATTAAAAAAAAAACTAATTACGCGAAAATAATTAACAACCTAATGATCCCGAACTTTAATAATTTTCCTAAATAGGTCTTTGGCCTAGGACCAAAACGAATAAAGTCTTTTTTTGTTGCGATGCGTAGTTTTTGCAATATGGAATTTGTTGACCTTTCGTGAAACACCTGTATATAAAGAAAGAGGTTTACCGCTTTACTATGTTGTTGCTCTTTTACTTCCAGTTAACGACAGTATGGCTTCAACGTAAAATTTTTCACGGAAAACAAATTGAGGAAACGTCTAATAACGCGTGACACCGCGAAAATTCAGGAATAGGTATGCCGTCTTTCAGAAGTAAAAGACAAGAAATATATAAACAAAATGTGCAATGCAAACATTAGCTGTAAATAGGTCTAAAGATGTCCGCATGCATACTTTTGAATTTGTTTTATATATATCAATATATACATATCGGAATGGTGCCGTGTTTCGATCAGCGCTATATCACTTAATTTTGTTTTGTTTATTGCTTGCTTTGAGACGAGTGTGCGCGTTGAGTGGGTTTTGAACAGCTGAAAAAGAAAGTGTACTGAGGCGGGTAAATAACAATAAAATGTAAATTTTGGGCCTTTACGGCGCAAAAAAACTACAGCTGTCAGTGACACCCAAACAACTACGGCGATGAGAGATGTGCAAGAAATTCTCTGTTAACCAGCTACCCAAGGTTCGAGCCTTCCACTTCGCATTCCTGAGGCTGAAACGAATACTCAGTGCCGCGGACATGGTAGGTAGTTAAAGCAATGGCGCTACGACTCGTGATAAGGTGACCTGCATGACTCGCACTAAGAGGCAAAAATACCAAATATATATTTTTAAAAGAGTAGCCTTTTTAGGATTCACGGCAGCCGGCACGACAGGTGGTAACTCTGTTCATTGTTCATAAAACGTGATTGATAATAATCTGAATTGTGAAACCATCCAGCAATTTTTCTTAAGAGAAACCACAAATTGAAGGAATGCAATTTATAATTATTTGCAATAATACATAGTTTACGTCGGATTCGTCTTTTGATTTGAAGCAGCGGAATAAACTCACACCCTAAAAAAAGTCTTTGTTTATATACACTTCTTCTTTAAAATCACAGCGCATAGATGCTTTTCCTCTTTTGTACAATTAGCCATTCTATGCCTCGATAACTCAATTTGTTCAAACGACGGAGCGATATCTGATACAGGCGTCGTCGATTGCAGTTGAGCTCTTTATTTCAGAACAAACCAAACAAAAAGAAGACAGTCGAGGAGCAACCAAAGCGTGCACCGAAAAATCGGTACAACCGTTCGGAAGGCAAGCATAAACCGCGATAAGACCTAAAACGGCTTTATTAAGGAATGAGTCCATTATGTTTCAAAACAAGTCACGGATGTGGGCGTGCCGCGGGCTGTCGTTGTTCAAAACTTTGTCGCTCAATACGCCTCGCGATTAATCAGAACTGCGTCGGGATCATTAGGGGCTGTGCTGAATTATCTCAACATGAATCTTACCTCCCTCCACGCGTAGCCACGACAGCGGCTAAACTCGAACACGCACACGATAATACGTAGAGGTATAAAACACCACCCGGACAGTTGGGTAGATTCCCAAATAGCAAAACAAGGCAATCATGTCCAGACTTTGAGTATTGAACTATCGAAAAAGCGTGCGGGTAATTGAGGTTCTAAACTTGAAAAAAAAAGAATAAAAAAGGCAAGAAAAACAACATAACGAATGATGAAGAAGAAGCCAACATTTGTTTTTGCCCCTGTGTTTTACCTGTTTTAGTTTTCCCCGCAGCACTGCGGCGAAATGGCCGATACGAAAATACGCATTCTAATTTGAAATCGACGCTGCTCAGGCGCTCATCGGGCTGCGGAGTTTCGAAGAGGAAACGCAAACCGGTGATTAGGAGATTACGAGGTAGGGAGACGCTTGCTGGATCTATAAGGCTTCCCGTTTCATGCTTGCTTTTGGTTGTTTTTCGTTGTAGGTGGACAACCGACCATGTTGCACTTGTCGCGTTTGGCCTGGGTTCGCTCCCCTAGGGGAGGTACAAACACGAAGAGCAAAATAATACGTTTGAAGCAGTAGTACAGAGGTATTGTTTTTGTCGCAAGCTAAAACGACAAAAGAGTGGGGCATCATATAAGGGAACTCACGAAATGTATGCGGTACACGGAAATTAGTTTCTCACTGCTCCCAGAAAAATGTCGACATTGTTTCTAATCAAATTTCATTTATATTTCATACTGTACTCAATTGAATTTTACTTTATTTATTTAAGAGTTTTTCGATGAGTTGTTGTATTTAACATAGAACAATTGTCATCTGGATGTCTAGATGGATTTTGATATATGCATTTCTTCTGACTGTCTTATGTGCACCTTTGCAGTTTCAAAGGTCCAGCTTGCAGTCGACCAGAAGTATACATATGCATTATGATGTGTTCGTTTGCAAGCAATATCTGGTTATGAGAACAATAGTTTTTTTTTACATGGATGCAGGTAGCATTTATGTACCTGTATTTTAATGACGTCACATCAACATATGAGGTACATTTTCGCGCGCTCTGCTTGCATATACACGCATATACTATACACTATTCTCGGGCACCAACACAAGCACTCTGAACTCTGCGCAAAAGATGCATCTCCTTCAGGTTCATATGAAAAAAAAAAAACCAAGACATTTAAGACTGCGTCCTACAAGCAACACGCCTCGTCTTTCTTTTTCACACGGCGCTCCGGCGGTGACATCACGCTCCCCCACTGCGCAGGCGCGGTGCCCCCTACGGCTCCACGTCTTCCGTGGCGATGCATCAGCGTTGCTGTGCTTTTCTTTGTGTTTTATTTCTGAGGCGCGTCCGCTTGGACCTTGAGCGCCCCGCCGACTTCCGAGTCGAAGTATCCGCGTTGTTCGGCCAATGAAAATTCAGGTACCATTTTCGCTGCCACAGACAACGGCCACACAGAACGGCTACAGGCAACGACGGCTTCGCTCCAGTGGAACAGTTAATACTTTCGCATTAAGAAAACAACGTCAAACACGAACGACATGAAGCCCGCGCGCTATAATGGAATCCTGACACAGTTACTGCGCCTTCGCCACACATATACACATACACCGACAGTTTGGAAGGATATCATTTCGCCGGTTACCGCCTAATCAATTATCCATATTGGATACAAGCAATTCGCCTTGTAAAATTACCCACAATATCTCGCATAAAATAGTGTCTTCCTGGCTTCATAAATTCTATATTTAAGCAAAAAAAAAAAACACACACACACACAAAAAACGGGGCTGTGTTTTTGCGGCGTTTTGCTGCGGGCCATGTCGAAATGAGATAGCACCGCTTGTCTTCTATGACGACGTGGTGAAACAGCGTCGCTCCCACCTCGGCTTCATGAGGGTTCGTTCTGCTACGACGTAGCAGAGCGAGCCCGCTTTGCACCTTCATCCCCAACCAAACGTCGCTCTCCCTCTCTCCTCCGGCGTCTCCCTGGCACATCGAGCAAGGTTATACTCCGCACTTCGGTGCTCCAGTCCATCGCTTCTCCTCGCGAGGCATTATGAAGGCTCTCGCACATCCAGCGAGCGTCTCGTTCCAACACCAGAGCATGCGCGCGATAACAAGAGCAGAACGGCACGCGTACCTCACTTTCCCGCAACCCGTGCTTGCGTGCGATACGAAGAACAGGACGTGCGTGCACGTCACACTCCCGCGCGTTGACGAAAAAAAAACCCATTAAAGTCGAAGTAACTATTCTTTAAAGCGGATTCGACGTGGTCACTTAAACGATGAAAAAGCTGCGAAAACACATCTGATGATGAGCTAGTTGCGGATTTCGGATTATTTTCTTATGATTATTACTATTATTCGCCAGAACATCCAGATTAAACCAGAAACTGTACATTTGTTTTCGAAAGCATGATGCAGCCACCGTTACTTCTATACCTGGGATTCGTTTTTGTGTTTGTTTGCAAGGTCACGCCGTGAATTTTATATGGTAGTTGTTTTAAAACTGATGACCGATTTCTAGCCTAGGATTCGTTATGGGTAAATACTTCTTCCCATTTGTTGGCGGACGACAAGCTATTCGAACACGACTATCAGACGTGATTGCGTTATAAGTATCACAACAAATACGAGTCTTGATAATAATAATAAAAAAACTTCACCTGTAATGACCCTTTCCAATTTGCGGACGCATGAATCTTGTGTAATTTCTTGATTGTGATGGAACATGTGTAAGATTGAAAGAAAACATTGTGTAGCTTCAATATTAAGTTTGATCGTCCTTACTTTTTTTTTTAATCTTACACTTACCTCACTCGTGTTCAGCGTCTTTACAATATTGCGAGGCTAAAGAAGCAAGAAAACAAAAATACAACTTATCCCGAACGAACATTTGCGCAGTAGGCATGCGCAATTTCGTTCTTTGTGCCTGCAGCCACGTCTCTCCCCCCCCCCCCCCCCCCCCGCCCCCCCTCTTTCAACTCTACCTCTTTCGATAGGTAGTGATCTCTGGCACGAGGGATTTATAAAAAGCAAAATTAAAAAAAGAAGTGAAACTCTACAAATGTGGACGAAAGCAACTGCATCCAAAGCTACAAGATTCGGAAAAAGCAACACAATAAAAGACGGAATTTAATTCTAAACTTCCTTTCCGACGTCTCAATATATTCCTTTCCTTATAGGCCACTTCGATAGGTGCAGCGCCAAGAAGTAACGAGAAAAAGAGACAACAGTTGGCAATTTCATCTTCGGAAGACGCCGCTGCCGCCGAAGACACACAAGCATGCCGGGGAAAAAGCGAGCGAGCGCGCCGCGAGTCCCAAAAAAGAGGCGAATGCACGACCTCGGCCGGCACCCCCAAGTTGCAGCGGGCGGCCTCCCACCTCGTGCGCCCCTCTCCCCGGCGCCTCAGCCACCTACGCGGGGGAACGAGCGCGCTGGCGCAAAATCGAACCTAGGAGCGAACAACAAACTGCCTCGCTTAATGCGTTCATTTTTCATATAGTACAGGCCTTCTTTGGAACGGATCTGTAGCGCCGGGCCGGAAAGAAATATACCGAATGGAAAATCCGCGAGCCCACTAACAACATACCAAATGCACGCCGGGAGGGAAATCTACGCACACATACTCCCAAAACAGACTAAACTCGGGCTCAACTCCGCCAGCAGCGCGCAGAGAGGGAAAACTTTAAAGAAAATAAAGGGCTAGAGAAAACACCCGAAGCGGAAGGGTCGACCTTTTAGTTCGCTCTTATATGCCGCACTTCTCCTAGCGCAGTTCACCGTTGCCCCCCTCCCACCCCGCTACTGCTTTCCTTTCTTTCGCTTTCTTTTTTCTTCTACTTCATCTCGGACGAAGACTGAGGCCTGCGAGTAAATTTCTTATACTGTTGCGACGCCATGTTTAAGTCGGCCTCCATCTCCCTCGAAGAGAGCGTGCGTTTCTCGTCGAATATTTTAGAGGCGCATCTTCGCGGCTCCTCTCTCTCTCTCTCTATCTTTCCCTCGCTCCCAAACGAGTGGGCACCTTTGTTAGAAACCGAAGGAGCGAAGGAAAAAAAAAAAAAGAGTCGCTCTAGTGCCATCCTTGTCGCATGTCGATGAGGCCCAAGATGCGAGGAGATGATGATGATGATGATGATGATGACGACGACGGCGATCTGGGTCCAACGACGGTGAGGAGGAGAAGGACACGAAGAGGTGACGCCGCGGGATCTCATTGGTTCCGCCATTAGCAGGTACATCCCTAGCTGTCCCAGACACCCCCTCTCCGGCTGCGGTATCAGGTCCCTCTCCGTCCGCTGCGGCAAAAATTGCTAATGCATCACATTAGCATATTCGGGGAGAACCGAGGGCTCAGGGAGCTGTCGTCTTGGGCCGAGCGACCGCTTTCGCCCCGCGTCTTCCTCCGCTTTGGCCCTCCCGTTCGCTCCGGCGGCTGTCTCTTCGTTTCTTATGAATTCTGCTGGCAAGATGATCTGAGCGATGAAGAACAGGTGACAGGGATGCCCCAGCCATGTAGCCTTCTGTCTTTTATATGCACGCCGTTTAATGTTTTGCGAGAGGATCGCAAGCGCAGCAACTTGGATTGATTCGCCACACATTGACCACACAAGCGGATATTGACTGACGTATAAAACCAGATATTTAAAAAAAAGAGAAAGCGTTTTTGAATCTGCAGCTTGTTTAGAAGTCATGGTTTGCATGGTTTGTAAAGCCTCAGTAAGGAAACGTAATCATGCAATGGATTCTAATGTTTGAATAATCGGTTGTAAGAGCTCAGCTAGACGTGAAGTGCATATTTTGAACTCATATACTATATGTATTCATATTTCTCTGACAGTCTGAATCGCGATAATAATTTAAAAAAAAAGTTTTTAACGCCTCTAATTACATTAAATCTAAGTGTTGAGACAGTATATTCGTAGGAAGATAATCACAATTTCCATCTGTGCACCAAGAGAAGGGGGGGGGGGGGGGGCAAAGGCTCCCTCCTGCATTTGCGTCTTTTGCCTTTGCTGTACTGTACCGCAAAAACAAAAATACAAAAAAAAGAAGAAATATTACAACAAAACTACGCCTGAAAACAGCATTTAGTTTACGTAAGCACGCTGGAGCTACAAAATTAATACAATTAGCGCCAAAGAAAAGCACAAGACGAATATACGAAGAGGACAAGCGCTTGTCCTGTTCATATCTTCGTCTTGTCCTTGTCTTTTGCGCTAACTGTTTTCACGATGTTTATCCAGCTAGCCCAACGGTTAATTTTGTTTTGAGAGGTTCAACTCTGCGCCATATTGGTTAGCTCGAAGCCTGCCTGCACTTTCCATTATTCTCTCTCTAAGAAAGGAAATTTTTATATGCAAGGTAATGAAATTTTAGAGTCGACACAAAACCTCTTCGGTCATCTCAATTTTCTTATAATGGGCTCTTGGTCACTTTGGACTAACTCATTGGCTGAACGTGGCTGTAGTGCACGTAGCTTCTGGACTCCAGCTATAAACATTTGCAAGTACGGCCTTTAGGCGCTGCCATCTGGCCACCGGTGTGTCCAGATCGCCTGACAGTGAAGGCCTGCTATGGCGTGTGCAGGGTTGCCAGACAGGTTCCACAAAAACGCCTTCCCCACGGTGGCCAGACTAGTTTTTGAGTCGTGGCTGCTTGCACATCGGGGGTTTTATTTATTCGATAAAGATGTGTTTAAAAAAAAAAAAAAAAGGCGGTGACTGGGTAAACCGACGTTTCGTTGATTAGAGAGTTAACCTGCTAACGTCTCCTGGATAACGAGATTCGTCACCGACAGAAGGCCAGCGCGAAACATAGAGTAGATACGAGTGCTGAGTCAGCGTTCGGCTCGAAGTCGTGTCCTCACTGACTGAGCACGAGTCCCGGTCGAACGACGACACAGCCTTCGGGTCGAATAATTTTAATTGTTGGTTGCATGGGTCATGTGGCAATTTCACTTTTGAAGATGGCCGTCATCAGAGGCCAAAACAATTCATACAATTTGCAAGAAAGGCACCGGACATTAAACTGCGGCGCACCTTCGGGGTTCATTTTCGGAATCGGGCGACAAAAAACGCGAAAAACGTTCGACGAATAGCTGAAAGCACGTTGCCTTTGTGTGAGTTGTATCAAACCTCAAGTAACGACTGCCTTTAACAGTAGAATTGCAGCATTACCAATAAAACCAATAATTAAAATGTAATTGACAATTTTAGCTCATTAGCCCGCTCATCGTGACAGTTATTCCCATCTAAGGGTTATTGAGCCTGATAAACACACAGTAAAGACGAGGTCCACGTAACGGTCACCCCTTTTTATGTTTTAAGAAATCTGCATCGATTAGAAACAGTCACCCTGTATACATATATCGACCGGGCAAGGAAGTTTGGTTCGAACGTAACGCCATCTTATTCGACATTTTCGCAACTCTCGCACGGTGCTTGGCCGCAATGACTCGATTTCGATATCAAAAGTCTGAGCGCCCTACCAAACTGTGACGCGGCGCTTGTTCCAAATCGTCCGGTGGCATGACCTGCCTAGATGTGCCCTTTTTTGCAACCAGCATGACGACTAGCAGCCGACCGTGTTGCCTCCTGCTTACTGCCCTGGGGCATGGTGGCATTTCCAGATATTCCATTCAAAGTTCTACGGTGAATACAAGCCTCGACTTGATTAAAGATTAACTGAAATATGAAGGTGTTACGATAATACAATGATGCTACAGGCGAGCCGGTGTAAGTTTACCATGTTTTGAAGAAACCAGAAGCGGGGGAAAGATACGTGAAGCAAGCAAAGTTGAAAGAACAGGTGAAGAACAACAGAAGAGAACGTCTAGACGTTCTCTTCTGGTTTTTTTTTTTTTTTTGCACTGCTTCTTCACTTTAGTTACTTCACGTATCCGGGCTAAGGTGTTTTCACAAAATGAAGGTGTTTGAAGATTGTAGGAAGAACTTGAAAGGAAGCCTCTTGGAAGTCTGAAAGTGGCAGCCAGCGTTTCTCTAAAAGCTTTTGCACTCACCGTCTTCAGAGCGCCCTCAAGACACTAAGGCCTTGAGCAAAACGCCGGCTGCCCCTCTGACTGAGGCGCTCAGAAGGCTCCTTTGCAAGTTGTAATAATCGAGCAATCTTTCAAAGACAAGATAAGTTCAGGGTAAACAGGGTGATCAGCGTTCATCCACTTGTTCCCTTGATTTATTCGACGTTTGAGTCATAGGGCAGAGCATTCAAGGTGTTAGTTTTTTTATGCGATTTTTGTTTGTTTTTTAACGGGAAATGTTTTTCGGCTAATTGCTCCGCATTTCTGAAAGCCGGATTAAGTGAAGCCAATTGCGTGAAGCCGTGGCTTGAGACGTCACAGAACTAGTTTCCCTGCTAGATTTAGCGGTAAAATTGACGTCACGTAGCCTCAACACCAATTCAGTTTCCCCGCTAAATTTGACGTGAAAAATGACGTCACGTCACTTCGCGTCAAGTGACCTATGCACACATTTAGTTTCTGCCACTAGATTTACCAGGAAAATTGACGTCACGTGACCCGAACGACAATTCAGTCTCCCCGCTAAATTTAGAGGCGGCAATGATGTCACATTACTTTGTGTCACGTGACCTATAAACAAATTCAGTTTCCCCGGTAGATTTAGAGAGAAATTTGTCGTCACGTGACCTCAACGCCAGTCCAGTTTCCTCGTTAAATTTAGCGGGGACAATGATGTCACGTGACCTATACACAAATTCAGTTTCCTTACTAAATTTAGCAGAAAGATTGACGTCACGTGACATGATGTCAAGTAACCTCTATACAAATTCAGTTTCCCCGCTAAATTTAGCAGGGAAAATGATGTCACATTACTTTGTGTCACGTGACCAATACGCAAATTCAGTTTCGGCGCTAAATTTAGCGAGAAAATTAACGTCATTTGACCTCAACGCCAGTTCAGTTTCCCCGCTAAATTTAGCGGGGAAAATGGTGTCACGTTACCTATACACAAATTCACTTTCCTCACTAAATTTAGCAGAAAGATTGACGTCACGTGACATGATGTCAAGTAACCTATACACAAATTAAGTTTCCCCGCTAAATTTAGCGAGAAAATTAACGCCATTTGACCTCAACGCCAGTTCAGTTTCCCCGCTAAATTTACCGGGGAAAATGATGTCACGTTACCGATACACAACTTCTGTTTCCTCACTAAGTTTAGCAGAAAGATTGACGTCACGTGACATGATGTCAAGAAACCTATACACAAATTCAGTTTCCCCGCTAAATTTAGCGAGAAAATTAACGCCATTTGACCTCAACGCCAGTTCAGTTTCCCCGCTAAATTTAGCGGGGAAAATGATGTCACGTTACCGATACACAAATTCTGTTTCCTCACTAAATTTAGCAGAAAGATTGACGTCACGTGACATGATGTCAAGTAACCTATAAACAAATTCAGTTTACCCGCTAAATTTAGCGAGATAATTAACGTCATTTGACCTCAACGCCAGTTCAGTTTCGCAGCTGAAATTAGCGGGAAAAATGATGTCGCGTGACCTATACACAAATTCAGTTTCCTCACTACATTTAGCAGAAAGATTGACGTCACGTGACATGATGTCAAGTAACCTACACACAAATTCAGTTTCCCCGTTAAATTTAGCGAGAAAAATTGCATCATGTGACCTCAACGCCAGTTCAGTTTCCCCGCTAAATTTAGCGGGGAAAATGATGTCACGTTACCGATACACAAATTCTGTTTCCTCACTAAATTTAGCAGAAAGATTGACGTCACGTGACATGATGTCAAGTAACCTATAAACAAATTCAGTTTACCCGCTAAATTTAGCGAGATAATTAACGTCATTTGACCTCAACGCCAGTTCAGTTTCGCAGCTGAAATTAGCGGGAAAAATGATGTCGCGTGACCTATACACAAATTCAGTTTCCTCACTACATTTAGCAGAAAGATTGACGTCACGTCACATGATGTCAAGAAACCTATACACAAATTCAGTTTCCGCGCTAAATTTAGCGAGAAAATTAACGTCACTTGACCTCAACGCCAGTTCAGTTTCCTCGCTAAATTTAGCGTGACATGACCTACATAAATTCAGTTTCCCTACAAAGTTTAGCGGAACGATTGACGTCACGTGACCTAAACACAAATTTAGTTTACCGGTAAAATTTACGTCACGTGTCCTGGAACGACAATTGAGTTTAGCCGGGAAAATGATGTCACATTACTTTGTGTAACCTGACCAATACGCAAATTTAGTTTCCGTGCTAAATTTGGCGAGAAATTTGTCGTCACGTGACCTCAACGCCAGTCCAGTTTCCCCGTTAAATTTAGCGGGGACAATGATGTCACGTGACCTATACACAAATTCAGTTTCCTCACTAAATTTAGCAGAAAGATTGACGTCACGTGACATGATGTCAAGAAACCTATACACGAATTTAGTTTCCCCGCTAAATTTAGCGAGAAAATTAACGTCACTTGACCTCAACGCCAGTTCAGTTTCCCCGCTAAATTTAGCGTGACATGACCTACATAAATTCAGTTTCCCTACAAAATTTAGCGGAAAGATTGACGTCACGTGACCTAAACACAAATTCAGTTTTTGTTGCAAGATTTACCGGGAAAATGTACGTCACGTGTCCTGGAACGACAATTGAGTTTAGCAGGGAAAATGATGTCACATTACTTTGTGTAACCTGACCAATACGCAAATTCAGTTTCCGCGCTAAATTTAGCGAGACATTTGTCATCACGTGACCACAACGCCAGTCCAGTTTCCCCGTTAAATTTAGCGGGGACAATGATGTCACGTGACCTATACACAAATTCAGTTTCCTCACTAAATTTAGCAGAAAAATTGACGTCACGTCACATGATGTCAAGAAACCTATACACAAATTCAGTTTCCCCGCTAAATTTAGCGAGAAAATTAACGTCACTTGACCTCAACGCCAGTTCAGTTTCCTCGCTAAATTTAGCGTGACATGACCTAATAAATTCAGTTTCCCTACAAAATTTAGCGGAAAGATTGACGTCACATGACCTAAACACAAATTCAGTTAAAATGATGTCACATTACTTTGTGTCACGTGACCAATACGCAAATTCAGTTTCCGCGCCAAATTTAGCGAGACATTTGTCGTCACGTGACCACAACGCCAGTCCAGTTTCCCCGTTAAATTTAGCGGGGACAATGATGTCACGTGACCTATACACAAATTCAGTTTCCTCACTAAATTTAGCAGAAAGATTGACGTCACGTCACATGATGTCAAGAAACCTATACACAAATTCAGTTTCCCCGCTAAATTTAGCGAGAAAATTAACGTCACTTGACCTCAACGCCAGTTCAGTTTCCTCGCTAAATTTAGCGTGACATGACCTAATAAATTCAGTTTCCCTACAAAATTTAGCGGAAAGATTGACGTCACATGACCTAAACACAAATTCAGTTAAAATGATGTCACATTACTTTGTGTCACGTGACCAATACGCAAATTCAGTTTCCGCGCCAAATTTAGCGAGACATTTGTCGTGACGTGACCTCAACGCCTGTCTAGTTTCCCCGTTAAATTTAGCGGGGACAATGATATCACGTGACCTATACACAAATTTAGTTTCTTCACTAAATTTAGCAGAAAGATTGACGTCACGTGACATTATGCCAAGTAACCTATACACAAATTCAGTTTCCCCGCTAAATTTAGCAAGAAAAATTGTCGTCACGTGACCTAAACGAAAGTTCAGTTTCCCCGCTAAATTTAGCGGGGAAAATGATGTCACGTTACCTATACACAAATTCCGTTTCCTCACTAAATTTAGCAGAAAGATTGACGACACGTGACTTAAACACAAATTCAGTTTCCGCGCTAAATTTAGCGAGAAAAATGTTGTCACGTGACCTCAACAGTAGTTCAGTGCGGGGACAAAGATGTCACGTGACCTATGCACCAATTCAGTTTCCCCGCTAAAATTAGCGAGAAAATTGTCGTCACGTGACCTCAACGCTAGTTCAGTTTCCCCTCTGATTTTAGCGGAGACAACGATGTCACGTGACCTATACACGAATTCAGTTTCCCTGCTAAAATTAGCGAGAAAATTGTCACGTGACCTGAACGCTAGTTCAGTTTCCCCTCTGATTTTAGCGGAGACAATGATGTCACGTGACCTATACACAAATTCAGTTTCCCTGCTAAAATTAGCGAGAAAATTGTCGTCACGTGATCTCAACGCCAGTTTAGTTTCTCCACTAAATTTAGCGGGGAAAATTATGTCACATGGCTTCGTGCCACGTGACCTATGCGCAAATCCAGTTTCCCCTTAAACTTAGCGGAAAAATTAACGTCAAGTGACATGTTGTCACGTGACCTCTACGCAAAGTCAGTCTCCCCACTAGATTTAGCAGGAAAATTGACGACACGCGACCTATACACCAATTCGGCTTCCCCGCCAAATTTAGCGGGAAATTTACATTGTATGGCCCCGATCGCATATCGGTTCAGTCACAAGGTGCAGCTGTTCCCAGTAGACCAATTCGGATAGCAAATTTTCACGCATAGGGTAAACTCAAAGAGCAACCATCAAATGTGCACATAATACGCGTTAAACTATCAGATGAAGTGCGCCGTGTGAGTATCGCCAAACGTTTGTGATGCTAGAACGTTTCACGCATGCAACGCAATCGCCCAGCAATTTGCCTTACAATTGTTTTAAATGTATTGTAATGTATTTTACCCTCTGTATTTATTGGGCTCAGCTGACATTAGATCAGGGATAACAGTCACTAGTTGACTAATTAACTACATTTTGTTAACCAAGTTTTGAATTAAAGTTTTATGAGTAATGCTGCAACTGAAGTTTTGAAGGCAGTCATTATTAGAGGGTAAAATAAATTAAAGCGTGGGTAGGGCTTCAAGAAAGATTTCTTGAAGCCCTACCCACAATAAACCGCCTGCGCTGAAGCTTTGAGCGTATCGTGGCGCCCTCCGCTGGCGGGCGATAGAGTGTCTGAGTACAAGTCCCGCGGCCCGGCACATTTAACAAACCTGTTCGGGCGGCTGTTTTACCTCTGCACGCTGCTGTTATTTGTGCGTTCGCGTGGGCACGACTCCAAATATGCCACCTGTAGCCGTCACCGCACAACGTTACCCTGGGTACCCGAGCTCGCCGCAAGCTAGTAATTTTTCCTTCATCCAAGCATGTCGAAACCGGGAGCCAGCAGCGCGGCCTCGATGCGTTCGAAACGTCGCCGTCGACTGTACTGTTGCGTCGTCAGCTTCGTCACCTTCTGTGTCGTCAACATCGTCAACTTAGAGACCCCCATCGAAACCGTGCGAAGTCGAGCGGAGGTAACGATACTAGCCGCCCAGCACACTGAGTAGGCGAGACTTGCTTTCCCCTTCTCCAGATAGTTCTCTTAGGCACAGCCACTCGATCAAGCGGTCGTGGCAGGCATCGAAACGTGCGTCATGCGAATTTTACGAATGACCAGTGGAGCGATCGGACTGAACTACATCGAGCATACGCGCGTACCAACGCATCACAGAGAACAACAAGCATGTGCTGAAGGCGGAGCTCCTACTGCTGCTCTTATGTTGCGTGAAGCTTATATCGCAGAGGTGCAAGAAAAGCTGCAAGAGCTCGAGTGGCAGCGTGCAGGCAGTCCTTTGTTTTTCTCCTTCCGCGTGTGGTTTCCTAGCAGTCACACAAGCGTACGCTTTTTCGCCTTTCTATTCCAGCCGAGCAAGCCACTCGGTGTAAGACGTCTCTGCAAATAAAGATTATTATTATTATTATTATTATTACTAATTGGGTGGTTTCATTTGAAATCGAACACGCTTGTCGGGGTGGGTCTTTCGATTTTTTTTTTTAAATATATGCAATTGCCCCATTTCTGGAAAGAACAAAACCGCTTTTCAAAATTTTGTTAAAAAATATCTCGCTTCACAAAAAAATATTGAGTGGAGCAGGGTGAAAATCTGTTTTTTACTCCGTGATTTTTCTACCCAGTTCTGTACGCTGGTGTGAATACGGAAAGCATACAAAACTCACAGTACTTTTTTTTGCTCTTGTATGTTGTTTCAACTATTTTTTAGTTCAAAAGAAAATACTTTTGTATTTTTGTTTATTGAGATAAAAAATGCCAACCATCGTCTTTTTGACAATCCGGTGACATGTTCAGAGCCTTGTAACTCATGAGTTATTATATTTGTCGCTTACCAAATACTATGCGCGTGTAGCCCTATACATGGGCTATCGACGGGCATAAGTTTAGTTTATTTTATTTTCACGGAATTGTTTATATAAAATTTGAAATATCGTCGAAAATGAAATTAACCGATATTTTGAACCCACTTTATCAAAAAAGGCCATTTTTCATTTCGTTCAATTTTTTTTTATTATTATTGCTGCCGATCATATTAACTTTCAATTGGCTTGATGCGATTTCCCCCTTTTTTGTTGTATCTTCTCTAGAAGTGATCGAAATCGCTCCCACGTTCTCAGAACGGCCAAACGCAGTTTCCGCAGGTCGGCTTCGCTGCAAAGACTATACTGCTTATTTGTGTGCTCAAATGCAGCGGGTAAATACATTTTGATTGAGAACACTCGTGCTTGGCTACATATTGCATTTTATTAATTTTTTAATGATGGAAACTGACATTCCTTAGTCTGATAGCGGTGCAGCGGATGTTCCATTATCCAATGTCTAGAGCCAGGGCACAAAGGGCGAAGAAAGCGGAACGAGCTCTTCATGTAGCCAGTCCGGGGTCATATATCTGTTTGTGCTATACACAGCTTGTAAGGCACGTACAGCACGCCCGGCCCTTCTCCGTTACACCCAGGAAGCATCCGGCACGGGCGCCAAATCCATGACGTGTCTTGTCGCGTGCGATCAAATAACCATGTAATTGCCTGTTCTTTATTGTCAGCGTGTAATCAAAAATATGTAATATCACATGCCTCTCTTTAAGAAGGAAAAGCAGTTTGCAGAAAAAAAGTGAGGAAAACGGACTGAGTTTACATGAAGCGAAGACAATTTTTTACAGAACACAAACACCAATTGGCAATAAATAGTCGCTTTTATTAATTAACGCTAATATATTTAGGATGCACTTGTAAAACAATATGTTGTGCTTTAAATAGTCCTGTTCACGAGCAACGCAATATTGGAACTTTTTGACAACGGCATCGGCTTGCCTCTGCGGAGACGATCGAGCGCGGGGGCGGGCTGAACTTTGTACCGCAGCGGTCGGATGCAGCCGAGAAGTTCAACAGCGTGGTAAGTCGAGACGGACAAAACGAAAACTGGAGCCAAAGCGAGCAAGCGGTGAACCCGAGACGGTGGCACTTCTGTTTGAACGAGTGTGTGCAGTTAAAAATAAAAGTGTCGGGTTTTGTTCAAGACTGATTGATATCCCTGATGCCAAGAAGCAACGATCCCCACATGCACAGAAGGCAGCGAAACCAGTCACTCAATGTCTCCGTAGACGTTTAGTTTCTCCACTTTGTCGCACCGAGCTTAATGCAAAGATTGTACAGCCTTCGGGAATATGAAAAAGCGATTTGACGATTTTATTTTAGGTGGCTACGGTAGATTTTCTTTGGCTAGGGACACATTGCTTTGGTTTGGGAATAAATAAAGGTTTGTTCTATTTTCTCCTTCAAAATAAAGCGCGTCCGGCCAAGGCGGACTTGGCACCGCTGCATAAACAGCATCGGCGAATATGTCTTTCATATTGCCGGAGACTGTACATCTCGTGCTAATGTCACACAAGGTTCCTGGCCCGGCTCGCGAACTGTGCACCACACATGTGAGGAGCGTAAGGCTCATTCTTCTTTTTTGTGCTTCCTGAATATATCGATTTCTTTCTCCGGTAAGTCGAAAAGCTGAACGCTTCTTGTCATTGTTTTAATTTTTTTTTTTAACGAAGTCCTTTGACGTCCGCATTAAGGAGCCGACCTGCGAACGAAAATTGTGTACTGTGGCGAGGTGCTTCAAGCCTTACAACCTGTGTATAAGACAAACAGATATATGACCCCGGTCTTGCTACATGAAGAGCTCGTTCAGTTTTCTCCGCCCTTTGTACCCTGACTTTAGACATCAGATAACGGTACATCCGCTGCACCGCTAACGATCGGACTAAGGAATGTCCGTTGCCATCGTTACAAAATTAAGAAAATACAATATGTAGCCAAGCACGAGTGTTCTCAATCGAAATGAATTTACCCGCTGCCTTTGAACACACAAATAAGCAGTATAGTCTTTGCAGCGAAGCCGACCTGCGGAAACTGCGTTTGGCCGTTCTGAGAACGTGGGAGCGATTTCGATCACTTCTAGAGAATATACAACAAAAAAGGGGGAAATCGCATCAAGCCAATTGAAAGTTCATATGATCGGCAGCAATAATAATAAAAATTGAACGAAATAAAAAATGGCATTTTTCGATAAAGTGGGTTCAAAATATCAGTTAATTTCATTTTCGACGATAATTCAAATTTTATATAAAAAATTCCGTAAGAATAAAATACACTAAACTTATGCCCGTCGATAGCCCATGTGTAGGGCTACACCCGCATAGTGTTTGGTAAGCGACAAATATAATAACTCATGAGTTACAAGGCTCTGAAAATGTCACCGGATTGCCACGTGGGAGCGATTTCGATCACTTCTAGAGAAGATACAACAAAAAAAGGGGGAAATCACATCAAGCCAATTGAAAGTTCATATAATCGGAAGCAATAATAAAAAAATTGAACGAAATAAAAATGTACTTTTTTGACAAAGTGGGTTCAAAATATCGGTTAATTTTATTTTCGACGATATTTCAAATTTTATATAAAAAATTCAGTGAAAATAAAATAAACTAAAATTATACCCTTCGATAGCCCATGTATAGGGCTACGCCCGAATAGTATTTGGTAAGGCGACAAATATAATAACTCATGAGTTACAAGGCTCTGAAGATGTCACCGGATTGTCAAAGAGACGATGTTTGTCATTTTTTACCTCAATAAACAAAAATACAAAAATATTTTCCTTTGAACTAAAAAATAGTCGAACTAACATACAAGATCACATAAAATTACTGTGAGTTTTGTTTGCTTTCCGTATTCATACCAGCGCACAGAACTGGGTAGAAAACTTGACGAGTAAAAAACAGATTTTCACCCTGCTCCACTCAATATTTTTTTGTGAAGCGAAATATTTTTTTAAAAAGTTTTAAAAAGCGGTTTAGTTCTTTCCAGAAATGGGGCAATTACATATATGTTTTCAGAAAAAATCGAAAGACCCACCCCGACAAGCCTGTTCGATTTCAAATGAAACCACCCTATTAGTAGTGGTAGTAGTAAGAACAATATGCTCGGCCGGCAGACGGCCGGTCGACGCTCGATCACTTGCGTCTGCTTTTGCACATTTTCGAGGTTGGTCATCAGCTGATAGCTTTGTCTGTACGGAGGGACTGCAGTTTGGAAGATTTTGCTTACAAGGCACGTTAACGTATCTCGTAATGCTCACCACCTCAAGCTCGACATCATAAAAAGCTCGCTGTTTTTGCGAGTGACAGCACGCCGACACCAAACTTTCGGCTTCTTGTACAGCATAGACGTAGCTTGCATCGCCGTGTTCATTCTCTTTGCGAAGTGTGGGGGAACGAAAGAATCCTTCCACGTTATAAATCGGCTCGATTCCGTGCCGTAAGAAAATCGCACCGGGGGAATGCATACCGCTGGCTAACGTTTTTACGCGTCTTCGCTGTCCGTCCCCCCTTTCGATGTATCTTCCTCATGTTTAATTACAAATTCAAATGTGCAAGTTTGTACTACCCAATACCGATAAATAAATCGTGGCGGGCGCTGGCAGCCGGTTTTTCCGCAGTGCCTTCTGGGCAAAACAGGAGGCCTATGATGTGTAGAAGAGCGCCACAGTAGATTTCCACACCTCGTCATTAACTCGCCAGTGTGTCCTAGCGGATGTACAGACAAGACGCGTCGCTGTAAGGATGCGGCACCCAAAAAGAGTACGTGCCTCTTCTACACATCACAATAGGTAGGGCATCTGGAGCGCTGTCTGTGTCCAGTTTGGGAACAAGGCGACAAAAACGCGAAAATTGATCATTGAATACCTCAAAACCTGCTGAAGTTCCGCAGTTAAGAGAAATGGTCTAGAATATAATAATGTCTCTATTGAAACTGAAATTGTAAAATAGACCATAAAGTCAGTCATTAACTTATAATTAAAAAGTTTCAGTTAATTAAGCAACTTATCGTGACGAGTATTCCTCGATGCCGAGCCCCATAAACACGTAGTGAAAATGGCATTTATGTAAGTGTCACCTCCTTAAAGAAAAAAAAAAGTTATTACACTTTAATCGTGGTCGCTGTTACTATTATTCATCGCTGTTTACTTAGTTGACAAGAGTAAGAATTTTAAACTTTATGTTCTCATTCCTCTCGGAAGCACTGTCATTGATAGCAAGCAGTCTCAGTAACATACCCCCAAACTGCGAGAAACGCGAAGTTCATAAATAAACAAAAAAAAAAGGTTACTTTTTTCTTCTTCTTTTTTTTTTTTGTTACTTATGCCAGCTGCGGAGGAGAGTGAGAGAGTTGTCTACGAACCTCGAAGCAAGACTGCGTCCACCGCTGTCGCGGGAAAGAATCAGTCAGAACCAGCTGCGTTTTATACTTTATCTCGTCGTCGCTGGGAGTTGGATCCCTATATTGGTTCAAAAAACATCGATGGAGGTAGACTCTTATGAAAAAGGTAAGTACACTGCAGTGTTGCGTTCATAGGCGAATTACCCGTTATGACTTCGACATGTTCTTTAAAGGGACACTGACAGGGTATTTATGCTCGCCGAGGTTTTTAGTTGTACGTGGCATATGAGAGCCCAACTACCCAGAACAAAATTTGCGGCTCGAAATTCGGTTTCTTTCCGCCCGAAAACCGCCGATCAAGAACTGGCCGGTTCGAGTCTCGCTCACTCTCTTTTCCGTGGTCACGGGCCGTTTTCAAAGGTATCGACGCGACCACCAAATTTAATCGAAGTCGTGGGTCATTGAAGGTACACAGTCAATATTAAAAATAGAAAAAAATATGAAACCCATTTTTTGTGGCTTCAAAGAAGCTGCAAATACGTTGATTGAAAAAAAAAAAAGTAGCACAGACAACCGGAAGCTTTCTGTGCGTTCACTCAACATGGCGTCGTTTCGCATATCGTGGGACTAGCACTAGCTGATGGCAGCGGACGACGGGCGTTGGACCTCTACTTCAGAACTGTCGTTCACGGTACTGGCGAATTCTGTCTTTCTTCGAGAGAGAAATTTCGGACCAATCAAAAGAACTGATACTCATCCCGTACGACATGCCCGACCAGCAAGCCGACTGCACGAAGACGTCGTCGAGCCGTCGTCCCTTCTCCTGGCTGAAGACATCGCTCGCTCAAACGTCAAGCACAAAGTGCGTACTTCGAGTTGAATACGCACGCGTACGGTTACTTTACGAGGTGCGAATGTGCCCTATGCGTGGTGCTGCCCGACTTCAAGCCGGGAGTGTATCTATTGAAGGGAAATCGGCAGCAAACTTCCGTAATACAGTCTACCAGCTGCATAATTAAGCATGAGAGTGTTCCTTTAATGGCTCATGGAAAGACGTCCGATTCACACGCAGAGGGCACGGGTTCGATTCCTGGTGTGGGTGTACCTTTCATTTTTTATTTTATTTTTTTTGTCAAGCATTCTGCGATGTTTACATTTCTTTTTTTACAATTATCACAGGGAAAAAAAAATTGTTGTGGACGATACGTCGCTGAACTAAATGGTATGGATTCCATTTTTGACACCTGCGAACTCCGTGTATATCACTTTCCACAAAATGCAAGGAGCATATGAATCGGGTAGCGTCCGCTTTCCGAGCTTCGCGTAATGGTTCTACAGGAATTGCAGCCAGCCATTGATTCCGACGCGTTGATCTTTCGGAAACTTGTGCACTCTGGCCACTTTCAGATGCAGGACATGTGAGGCAACTCTTCACGCAGCACCTTGGAGTTGGGAGTATTCTTTTCGGAGCTGATCACGGGAATTCACCACGGCACTCGGGCACTCACTACTAATTGCCAACACTTAAATGTACAAAACAACTCATCTTGAAGTACAAAACAGCGAGCGGAACAAACATAACTGCAAAGGAATACCACGGCGAACGGACGCATTTCGTCTGCTACGTGCGGAAAGAGGAGAAAAAAAAAAAAAAAACGCACGGTCGGGTGTAGCCACGTGACTTCCGCCACTCCCGCTATCCTTTCCACTTCTCCGTTTCGGTTTCGGTTTCACGCAGTTGCGTTTTTTGGCTTTATTAAAAAAATACGTGACTCTCTAGCAAAATATTAATTGGGTAGTCTTCCGACACCATAATGAATCGCCTGACGAAAAAGGAAAAAAAACAATTTGGGGGGTGTCAGTGTCCCTTTAACTATGCAGGCATTTCTAGTTAAGCGAGGCCGAAAAGATATCGGTCCGACAAGTCCTAACGGACTCCGATTTCCGAGGCTTTATTCGTAGGTCCTGAAAATAGTCTTAGCCTGGTTTGTATGGCGCTTTCCTTAGACATGGAGGCGTATTAGAATCATGGTAAAAAATATCTCGACTTTAAAAAACGTTTTGAATCAATTTTTTTGTTATTTATGTGTTATTTTATATAAACCTTACTTATTTGCTTTAAATCAGGTACTTTTATTTTAATCACTGTAGCTGGACAATAGTGATTATTTACAACTACTAGATGTATTCTCAACATGGCAGATTGATTATTCAATCCGTCCAATCACTGATAACAATGCTAAAGAAAGAATTACTGTAACATATTATTGATGTAATCCCCGCCCTTCCAGAACAAAAACACCATGATTTTTTTAGTTAGTTAAAAAGCTCCGCTTTCTTTTTCGGGTTCTTACGGCAACGCAATAGGACGTTATATAGCTGGCGAACTAAGTGAAAGGTAGGAAGAAAGCGCAACGTTCCGATTCGCTCAGGAAAACACTGTCTTTTTGCTCGTGTTTAGACGTGTATAAATTATTGTTGCTTTATGATTCTTTAATTTCAATACAAAAAAACTTCACACAGAAAGCATTAAATGTTAGGCAAATGGTATATAAAAATTTATTTCGGGATTATTTTGCGGGAAAGGTTCGATTGAATCCATCGTGGTAAACTGGTATGGTTTAAATAATTATTTAAACAGTTATTTACAACACGATTTAAGTCCCCTCGATTCACCCTGATTGGGTGCTCCGACTTCCCGGAAGGGTGATGCTTCGTCCGCGGAAACCCTTCAGCATAGCATTGTACTCTGGATGAGCGAGCTCGAGAAAACGGGTACCGCCGGCTAGTGAAGCGGCCAGGGTGGACGTCTCTTGCGCCGTCAGAATGTTTTGCCCCTTTTCCTTTCCTCATTCCTTACCCTACGGTGTAAATAGTTTCGCTACACTTTCGAAATAAGTTTTTTTGGGCTGACCGCCTTATTTATATACACAATGAAATTCAAATAATCGTGAGTTACTTTGGCAAGAACAGATCTGGTTGGAGTGAAGCAAACAATGTTTGACTATGTTACTTGCAAGAGTTCCTTTTTTTTTTATTCAGTCTAGTATATCGCATTATTCGATTATGATTATATATTATTTACATTCCTTTGGAAATGTACATTAAAAACTGTAATCGTAGTGCCACTTTGGAAATGACATTATCAAAACACCCTTTTATTGTTAGTTTTTTTTATAAATGTGTCTCTTTAAACTGATGCATAGGCATTGATTAATAGACAGTTCAAAAGTTATGTGGAGGGGAAATTCCAAGCTTTCACAAATAACAATATTACTAAGTAATCTTAGATATTTGACATGCCGGAGCCTTGTAAAATTTGCTAATACATTATGACAGTTTCTTAGGCATATTATAAAGTGTAAAAAACACCTTAAATGTCGTAGACATTGTCATTTATTTTTGCGACAGCTGAAGTGTCGAACAAATTATATTCTGGTAAAATAAGGAGTGAGCTCGATAGTGAAAGTGGAACCACACCGTAAGAAACGCATGTTTTTGCTATGGTCGCTTGAATGACCAATAACTTGAAAACAGAACATCTGCCTAACTTGCAATTATCACTTGAGAAACTTAAAAAAAATGAGAACAATTAAACAATATTAATTTTTTATTCGACTTTAAACCTGTGTCCCGGTGAAATTAAATCACTCATTAATATTTCGTGCAGAACTTACAAGGTCGTCCCTGTACTTTCACACTGTGAAGAAGTGATGATAAATAGTGGTATCTGCTTTAAAGGTTGTTGCACTTTATTAAAAAGAAAAAAAAAAAAAACAACGTCCGAAGGCCCTGGAGCGAAATGGTGCGCGGGGCTTTACAGGGGAGGTATTTATTTCCCCCGAAGTAGCCCCTTGTAAGGCCCTCAGTTGATTAAAATCCTAGTGAAAAACAACTGTCTTCCAAAACCTTGTCTTTTCTGCTGACTCGAATAATTCGACAACTTAACCACGTATGTTCGTATGGGCAGCTTTTCAGATGTTCGCACACATTCATTGTGAATTCGATAAGTAAGATCGATAAGGAAGTTTGATAAGGGTTCGCAGTCCACTGCCACTGCCACCTCATTAAAGATCGGAAACAATATGTGAAGAAGCTGCTATAGCCTACAAAAGACTATGGGTAACTCCTTTTCTAATCAGGGCAGTGAAGGATTTTTTTAAAGTATATATATAGGGTATTCCACGTAACTCGAGCCAAGGTTTAAATTTTTTTTTTTGTATTTTGGTGCATTTTAGGAAGACGAAACCAAAAGAATAAGTGTGTTCATTGTTTGGAGCAAGTCAGGCTATTTTTTTTATTTTGCCTAATTAACTAATTAATTCAGATTAATTAATGAACTTTTGAAATATTTCATTTTGAGCGAAAGTTCCAATCACAAAGTTGTAGAGCGTCGTCAGAAACACCCAATTAAGTGTTTTTTATCAAGAAACCTCCAACACGGTTCGTTTTTCCGGGCTTCAAAAAAAAAAAAAAAAAGTGCCGAATTATGAAAAGAAAAAAACAAAAAAACGCAAATTTGTCAACAGCGCACAGTCAACAGTGCTCTTTCAGCATGCAGGCCTAGTTTATTCAAGCCACGGCTGAGAGCGCTGCAATACAAGGTGCACATGCGCAAAGTCACATGTTTTTTTCATGATTCGGGAACATTTTCTAAAGCCCGAAAAAACGAGCCATGTTAGAGGTTTCTTTATAAAAACCATTGAATTGGATGTTTCTGAGGACGCTCTACAACTTTGTTATTGAAACTTTTGATTCAAATTGAATATTTTACAAGGTAATTAATTAATCTTAATTAATGCGTTAATTGGACTGTCTCAAAGCCTGTTGCGTTTCAGCAAATTATTTAGGTTGATTTAGCCTCTGATAATATAGAGTTTTAGTATTGCGTACAAAAGCAAACGCAAGCGCTGTTCGTTTGGGTTAGAGTTGCAGCGTTCGCCAATCGAAGACGGCAATTTGGGGTCCGCGCAAGCGCAGGGTGGAATAATCAATGCTAACGCAAACGCAGAGTGCTTGCGTTCGCTCTTATATGCATTACTAAAACTCACTAATTATTACCTTGAAAATTGCAATTGCGACATCAGAGATGTAACCGTTATTTGAGCGGTTAAGGAACAAAATTTAGCTAAATATTGCATCTACTGTGACAATCATCCCTTTAATACCTCCACAGTAATGCCGCCCTTGACCCCTTTTTTTCTGTAAAACAAAATCTGTAGGAATTCAAACTGCCTGAGTCACGTCCAGCTAAGAAACCATTTTCATACTAATTACTTTTTTTTTTTTTTTTGGCATCGCCTATGGTTCTTTTGTGTACTGAGTTAAATTGGTTAACAAAATAACAGACGCAGCCTTCTGAGATAATTTCCTTATTGTTACATTCAATGAAAACAAACATTTCTGTATTTACATGTTGCGTTTAAAAGGAACAGATTCACGCTGCGTTTGCCGAGTCTCAATGCCCTTGGTTTTAACATCATGTGTACTGCAGTCACGCTCAAGCCTCTCTGTTTCCTTGAGGATGTATTGTGCATAAAGACGTGCTTACCTCACACGCACGAATTCTAAAAGCAATGCCGAAATTGCTCGCGGCAATTTTGGAGAAATCACCCCCCCCCCCCCCCCCCCCGCCTCCCCCCAAGAACAAGTCACAATAAACAATGCAAATAAAAACCGGAAACAAAGGCTTCCCATACGATACAAAGTATTTCTATGCTATTATATCTATAAAAAAAATTGCAGTTGCTTTGGTTTGCGTCTGCGTGGACGAAATTAAAGTGGCCCGACCTCTCAACCCCGATTTGGCGTGCCGACCTCTATCCAAACCGTCCACGCAAAACAAGCCCGAAAAGAAATCCCAGGATGGGCGAAAATCCAGCGTCGAACGCAGATGAAAAAGTGGTCAGTCTGCCATCGACGTAAAAGGAATTGTTTTTGCCTCTCTTTTCCCAAACCTGGGTTTTCCTACTCTCGCGTCCGCGGTCTCCTCCTCTATTTCCGCTCGCGATAGCGCACTGAAGGCACGGGGCTCGCTACGAGATTAAAGCGCGCACAGACGCACGCACCCGGCCACGAAGAGCAGTACTCGCCTCGGATTTGTCTTATTCCGCATTGTCTTGGAAACGGAGATGGAACTCCGCGGCCAGTCCAAAAAAAAAAAAAAAAAAAAGATGCGGAGCGAACGAGCCGGTCCCCCCCTTTCTGAGCGACCTACGCGCGGCCGCCACCGGCCCGCTGCAGCGTGCGGTGTCCCAAGCAAAACTTTAAAAGCGCATCGGGTCCTAGAATCAAGGAAAAAAAAAAGGGCGGTGGGGGCAAACAAGAAACAATGTGAGAGCGGGTCGCCGGCGAACACGAGGCGTGCACGTCCGCCGATGCCGACTTGGCATTCATTTTAGTTTCTCGCATTCGTATCTCAGCCGCGGGGCCTCCTCCGTTCACTCCTCGCTCCCCATCTCTTCCCCCCGCTTCATAAACCAACCCTCGGGGTAAACACACACAAGCACGGGCGAACCCGGTGCGCTTTCATTTACTGCTACGCCTCCTTCCCTTTTGCATCTTTGCCCGTCTCCGCGCATCCCGGCACGCCCGCGAACCAGCGCACCCTCGCAAACACACAAAAATGTGTGCGGGGACCCTCCACAAAAACAAAAATAAAAAAAAAAGAGAGGAATAGGAAAAGCTTTGTCCATCTCGTTCTAATCTCATTCCTGAAGTCCGCATGTACGCAGGCATATAGAAAGGCGTCCCCCCACAGCGCATCGTCTTTCGCCGTTACCCCCCTCGGACATACTCGACCCGGGCGGGTCCCCCTCTCCGCATCCCACTCACGCCATCTATCTTTAATTTATTCATTTTTGCTTCCTTTTCCATCCGAGCAGAGCTCCTCGTCCGACTTTTATTCTAATACAGTTTCTCGTCCCGGGGTCCCTCTTCTTCCCCCTCGGTCTTCCTCGCGGGCCTTGCATTTGTGCTCCTCGGAGGTGCCTCATTCCGGGGCCTGCGCATCGAACCCAGGTCCGTTCGGTCCGGAAAGAGCCAAGCTGCCCGAGCTCCATCATCAGGAAGAGACGTGTCTCCTTTTGATGTCCTCGACAAAGCTGCCGGCTCTTGCTGGCTGCGGCTGCTGCATTCTCCGTGCGGCGTTAACGAAATAAGCTCGCCGAGAGGGAGGACGAGACAGAAGGCAAGTGAGATTGGGACGAAACACACACACACGCACACACACACACACACAAAATAGTGGCGAAGAGAATGAGAAGGTGGACGTGCTGCAGACAAAAAGTGAGATAGAGCGTAAGAGAGGAAAAGAAAAATCGAGCTAACACAAGTCGCGCAATCAATGCCACGGACGGAATAATAAGCGAGAAGCGGCCAACGAAGAAGAAGTGGATCCGTTGTCTGAGTCGGCCGATGCGGCAGGCGGCGCAGCGAAGCTGGATGCAAATAGGGCCGCGAATGCGCGAGACGGTTCTCTGTCGTCACCGCGCAATTTGTCCGGCCCCGAGTCGGGATTCGAGGGAGGAGGAATCGCGGCCCGGTGAAGAAGTGCCGCCCGGACACTTGTCCGGACACTTGAGAGGACTCGGAGGTCCATCGAGGTCACCGACAAGTGTGCGGACGTTGCGGCTAAAAGCCGCATCGTCCGCATTGTGTTTGGTTGATGGATGTTGTCCAGAGAAATAGGCTGCGAGGGCCTTGCGCCAGAAAAGGTGCCGACTACCTTGTACGCCTACGAAAGCCGAGGTGTGCAAGCTTGGAATGGGGTGTGGTCCCACCTTTGTTACACAAATTCAATCTACCGTAAAATACTTTGGCGGTGCGATTACAGTCGCAAAAAAGGTAGCAAATTTCCTCTTCAGTAACATGTCTATGTCGTTCATTTCGAGTCTTTGACGGAACACTGTGGTCATAAATGAGTGCAAAAAAGGAAACTTGCTCTTAGCAGGGGCGTGTGTCTTCACTTCAACCCGAAATGTAGCCGATCTGAAAAAGAACATAGTGCCAACTGTAAATCGCGGTATCTTAGTAGTTATATGCTTATTTTTTATAGCGTGCTAAGAGCAACATGATTATTACGACATGTTCACATCAAGAATAAAATAACTGATGTATAAATAGACGGCCAACTTTGACGAATGACTGACAATACTGCATGACAAAGCACCCCGAGTAGGAGTCCCAGTGGCGGAACCCCGAGGTCCTCAACAACATGCTGGTCCTCAAGGGCGACTCGGGGGTCGTGGCGACGGAGGCCGCAAACCCCGGCTTGGACCCCGGCCCCGCCGTGAAGCGCCTCCGACGTGCGTTCATGGTCACCTTAGATGAGCATTATTTTCAACTTTGTAATCCACTGTATATTCCCGAAAAAAGTTCAATTTTCGCAGATGATGACCCCTATTTTCCGTAAATGACAATGCAATCCGGTACCCAAATTTGAAAGATAAGGTTACATGAACAAGTCTGTTCACATTTGACGACTCAACGAAATGTAGACAAACGTGCGCCGTGAAAATTTTACAGCGACAAGCAGAATGTAATAAACGTGAATTTCAAACATTGTTTTCATAATAACTTAAAATTTTGCGTGAATTAGAAGTCAATTGAAGCACCGCGTTTCAAACCAGTATTTTGAACGAGCGAATGTTGCAACGAGACATAGTAATACGCTCGTGCGCAGCGATGCCACATTGCCACAACGACGGGTGAAATCAGAGTGGTTGAGTGGGTGTGCCAGTGTCGCCACGTTAGCTACTACTTTTTGTTTTATAAACGCAGGTGCTTTCGAAGTACTTTAGCTACAAACCTTTAGCCTTAACTAGCACTGCTCATACTGCTACTTTCTATTTTCTCAGCTACACATTTAGCTGGTAGTTTCTCATTTCTATGGATCAACACTGGACTCTGACGTCACGTTGCTGTGGTGGCGTTGCTGTCGGCAGTGCGCATGCGCAGACGCGTCACCTCACGCGAATCGGGTTTCTGCGCAAGCGCAGTGGCTCCCACCTGGTGTGGGCAAACGCAGGCTTGTTTGTAAAGAGTGAGGTGGCCTATAGTAAAATCTAGTTTCATTTACGCTAGTGTCGCCATAGTTCACGGTACATTGGAAATGCAATTGATACACTGAATGTTTTCCTCTTCGTTTTGTAGTTTACATAGTTTTACATACTTTCTTGAGGAATGACTAGTCCATTCGACCGCTCAGCCATATCTACAGAGCAGATATTGCTGATGTATCTACAGTGTTTTCAAGCACCGAAGAAACGAAGTATGACAGCCAAACGTCGGCCACTTCAATGAGGCTTTCAAGCAAAGCATATTTTTTCGATTTCTTTCCGTCAGGTTCTATGAACAGCAAGCGTGCACTCTATATTTATATTACGTATACCTTTCGCACATTGTAAATCAAGTTGAGCATATTTAGTAATATGAATGTTGGCAACGTTGCCTCGAGTTTGAGTCGCGTGCTCTGTGTAGGCAAAAACGACGCCGAAAAAAAAAAAAGTTAGGCGATGCTGTGAATTATTTTAAATGAAGCTGGAAAGTACATCCTCCCCCCCATGTATTGTAGTACCAAAGAAAGCACCACATTGTACACATATAAAGTTGTCGTGTGGAACAAGGTACAGCTTGCTGAAGGCATGCCCGGTAAGTTACTTCATGTTCCACCTCAACACCTTTCCACCCAGTCCTTTCCGCCCGGTTAGCTCCACATCGGTAGAGAGGAGAGAAGCTTGACAGCTTCAGCATGGATCTGAAATAATTACCGTATTTGGCATGACTGGGGCAGTCGGCATGGCAAACAAATATGTACACTGGAAAATTGTCATTCCGGCCAGGGTGGATTCCCAACAGTATCTAAAGGGACAAAAGCCCCTTTGTTGCAAACTTTGATGTCTCTTTTCGTGATATCATTTACTAGGCTACTTTCCCATCTTTTTTTTTTTCTCTCTCTTTACGTAGCAAGGCAGGTTTAAGCACTTCTCTTGTTGCTCTTTATTTTGTGCTGGAGCCTCAAGAAGCTGAGAGTTGTCTCATATATGATTTTACGACCTGCCAGACACTCTGAATTGTAGATACACAAAGAGAACCAACATTAGTTTTTAAGTTAACAATGCTGTAAACATATGGTTCAAGTTCAAGGGTGTATCCCCTTACTTGTAAAGTTTCCTGATGTTCAAATAATGCTGCGTGACCTTAATTACCTGACTTGTTTTCTTTACTCGTGTATTTTCCTGAAAATTCAAAACTAAACTTTCTTTTTTTTTTTTTTGTATGCAACGTTTTGGCAGACACTACTCAGGCGGCCCTTCAACACACATGTTTTCCTTCGAACACCTAGTTTTTTTTAATCTATTCCCAGTCTTGGATTTCTCATTATGAAACGCAGATATGGTCAGCGTGCCGAATGGTGACTCTCTGTACTAAAGTTGAGGCTTGCGCGAGTTGGTACATACTTCGGAATTAAAAACAGCGCGAAAAGACGAGGACCAGACAAAGAGGTGACAGCGCTGCGTCCGTGTCACTTCTTTGTCTGGTCCTCGTCTTTTCGCGCTGTTTTTAATTCCGGACTCTCTGTACTCGAGGAATCGGATCCACTGGGAAATGGGCCCGACAGCAAATGCCTGTTTTCGTCGCAGTCCCGTTTGTGGAAGCACCCTTAGCTTCCTCGCCATTCATGCCGATTTTGGGAGTGGCGGTGTGTTATTAATTTATGCGTCACCTCGGCAGGCGACAGTGAGTGCGGGCGCCCTTAACATAACGGGGCCGTGCTCTTTAGCATAAGGACGCCTAAAAGCCAGGGCCGCGCGGTGTCAGCCTCCGCCTTGGCGGGCACTAACGATCCTACCCCTTTCCTGCCGTTCGAGGTTCGGCGCTAGACCCCGTGTGCTCCAATCATTACGCCCAGAAACACGCGCTCGGTGTGGGCGGGGCCGCACTCTTTAAGCCCACCAGTTACCTCATATAGAACAACGCGCAGGCGCACTGCGTGCCGATGCGTTCGCCCTCCTTTTTTTCTCGCAACAACCCCTTTTCCCCAGTTTTCTTGCTGAGCCTTTTAATTCTCGCCCATCTTCTCCCCGGACTCCTCTCCATCCTCTCGCATAGTCGAGCGCCGCGCCTTCGAAAATAACGAGGCCTCCCTTGACTTTGTTTCTCTTGCCGGGAGAGAAGGCGCCTCGCGCGCCAGAGGCGACGGCAATGCCGCCGCCTATCGGCCGTAACGCCAACTCGCACGCGCGACCGAGCGGGCGAGCGAGCAAAGCGGCCGGGAGGGCGAGCGCCGGGGCGCCTTGGGATTTTAGAGGCAGCGCCGAGCGGCCCTCGTGCCGCATACGACGCCATTAAAGGAACGAGTGGCGAACCCGGGGATGAGGGAGAGCGCAACAAAATTCAAAATGGCGCGCCGGGCTCGAGCGAGGAGGCCACGCGTGCGAGAAGAAAACGCAGGGAGGCGGCAGCGCTCAATCTAATGTTGCTCCCAGGCTCATTTGTGATTTGAGCCAGCAGCAGGCAGTTCCAGTGATTGCGACGCAGAGAAGAAAAAAAGAAAAAAAGAGCAGCGCAGCAAAAATAATTCCCCAACTCTGCATTCGAAGCGAGCGGGGCCGTTCCATCCCAAGATTCGGCATTCTGCATTTCCGCCTCCCCTCTTTCCCCTTCGTGCTCTCGTGCCTCTCCTTCTCGTTCCGAACAGCGCTCCTCCAGCGGAGGATACCTGAGGATGAGGATGCGGCGTTCTCGGGACGGAAGAGGCAAGAAGAGAAGGGGTTGCCGGCTCGTTTTCTGCTCTCGCCTGATTGGAGAATGAAGTACGTGCAGAGGGCGGTGCCAGTAACGACCGCTGGAGCCGCGACCCTCCCCCCCCCCCCCCCCCCCCATTTGCCTCCCCTTTTCCAAATGCGTCGCCGTCTCCATCTGCATCTCATTAAAGCGGCAAAATGAAAAGAATGAATCAATAGGACAACGCGTCCTTCTTTGGAACCGTCCGAACCATCGAGGAAAAGAGAAGGGCCGGGGGGGGGGGGGGGGGGGGGGGGGGGGAAGAGAAGGGCGAAAAATATAAACAAAAAACGAAGACGAGACAAAAGGTCATCCAATGAAACTGGGGAAGGAGCCGCGAGGGAAGGAGGCCCGTCCCGTTACAGCCCCTCAATAATTTCCAAAGTGCTATCAAATCAACCTAGGTCGCCATTTTTCTTCAAGCGAGCCGTAATTCGCTAACCGAGCAGGCCGATAAGAACTAAATGTGAAGGTGTTCGACCCTAAAATTGCTGAATCATCTAACGTAGCGATAAAAGCGCGTCTAGTCACGAATGATCGTCTGATTTCCTTCTCACTTGGGGCGACTACAATAGGCATGGGCGAGCCACGCGCGTGTCGTACAATCGACGGACGAGAGGCGACAAGAAATGAATAGTTGAACTCTCTAACGTATCGAGTGACTCTACGTCCAGTAAGACAAAAGCGGAACGCGTGCTGGAAGGCAGCAGTAAGACTACAGGGGAAAAGGAGACAAAAACTCGATTTATACGTTCATCCTTTCCCATGGATCTTTTCCGCTTCGGTCGCGTCATTCGTTGCCAGGGGCTCGGACGCGCTCGCAGAAATCTTGGCAAACCGAGCGGAGATGAGGAGATGGGATGAGGGGACGGCGAGTGGGGAGGTCGGGGAAGCCAGTCAAGGAGCGTAGGAAAAAAAAAAAAAAAAGAAAAAAGAAATCAAAATGGAGGCTTCAAATATGGACGCTGCGTTTTCTTCGGAGAATTTCTTTTCAGAGTCCACGCCAAATGACGCAGGAGGAGGGAGAAAGGTGCAATGGGAACCGAGAGAAGGGAGGCTCCGCGGCGCAGAATCCCCGCGCGCATTCTGATGGGGCATTCGGAGCACGTTTGCTCCTTATAATTATACATCTTCCCGTCGTTAGGAGAGGCCGGGGCTCTTCCGACTTGACTTCTTGGTTTTCATTTTTTTTTTGTTTTGTTCTCGCTCTCTTTCTATTTTTGTACGCAGTTTGAGACGGTAGAAGAGCTCAGGGTCGCTGTGTTTTTGGAACTCTGATTCAAAGACCTGGAGAGGCAAAACTGACCTGTGTGGGCGAGCAGTTCAACTGCAGTTGTTTGGTTCGTACTAGAGTGTATAGCGTGCACCCTCGATACAGTCTGAATGCGCGTTCGTGAAGAAGTGCGCTGGGAATGTGGCAGAGTCCCGTGACAAAAACGATACAAAACCAAACAACTTGGTGTTTACCATTGTTAATTGTGAGACTTCCAGCTATGTCAAAATTATCAGCTCTAGAAATATATTTTTTTTTACGTCAACGCAAAATGGTCTTCATTTTGGTTCGCTTAATTTGAGTTATTTTTGAAAACCGTCGCGACTCTATCGAACAGGCCCTGATCTCTGCGCGGCAGCTCAAAAAACACACGCCGTGTTTTAGTTGGGTGTCACGTGTTTATGTTAGTTAATATATTATGTCCTCGTTCGATGTCGTCAAGTTGCCTTAAGGCCCATTGAAATATATTTAAAAAAAAGTAGAGGGCAAGCCTCGGGACGAGAACCGTAGAGCTTATCCACTTAGTTGTTTTCCCCTAGTCTCTCGTAACCGTGGCTCGACTCTCCTTAACTTGTAAAATAACTTCAAACGAATGCTGTGTGTAGTGTGCCTAACAAGAACATTAGGCATTCATTTATTTATTCCTCAATCATCGACGACGCAGCTCCACTTCTGCCGTCGACACTTTCTTTCCACGAATTTACTGATTCACATTGGACGAGTCGAATTGCACGATAGAGCGAGCGAGTACATATCAGCCAGTGTTGAACACGTTCCTCAAAAGAAGGAACGAAAGCTCGTTCCTCGTTCCTTCTGATTTTTTGGAACGCGTTCTCATTACAAGTTTCATCTGTGGGAAAGGAACTAGCTCCCGCTCCGGTTTAAAAACTGGAACGTATCGTTACATATACGGTATTTTTTGTTTTTTTTGCTAATTCCTATACTTTGATCAAACTAAGTTTTTTTTTTTAAATGTATATTCATCAAATGGTCACAAACTAATTTGATTGCCGTGATGGAAGGACTGCAGGAGAAGAGAACAACCGGTAGCAAGGTTCCATTTGTTGATATATTCACCTTTAAAAATCTTAGCGTTTCACCATATTCCTGTCCGTGGTGGGCCATTCAGACGAGCCAAATGTACTGTGATCCAAGAAGGACGAGCGGGGTTAATTATATTATTCTTTATTAAAGGGTTATTCCACATTTCACGAGCGTTTTACAACAACCTTTCACGTTTTAATTTAACAAAGTTTCTCGTTTAAACTCAATAACTGTTGCTTCTCGATGTTGCTGTCCGCAAGACGAGAGGGTGGAGAAGAGGGTAGGGCTTTTGAAAGGTCAGTCTTAGAAACTACAAGTCCTTCTTCGTGAAGGTCGGATTCGTTGTTCACTTTGAAGGCGGGGAAAAGGGGAGAGGGAAGGAAGGTTAATTTTTGTGTATCATTTAAGTGTCCAATGTTCTACATACAAGGGTGTGTTCGATGTCTGGTAACCTGGCATTTTGTTGTAACTGTAGTTCTCTTTGTGGAAGTTCAGTGATGCCTACAGTAAGCCTTGAATTTCTAGGTGTATGAGAATTTGTGGAAGCAAAGAAAGTAGCTAAGATTGAGACGTCCCTCTTTCTGAGTCCTTTCCTTCGTCTAAAAGTTTTGTTTTTTGTGCCTCAGTCTGGTGTACTGAAAAAAGAATCAATGTCCTCCAGCTCGCATGCACCCGACAGTTACCATACGAGGACCCCACAAAATAAACCCTAAAGAAATTACTAAGATCTTGCACTTCGTAAAAAAAAATGTTCTTATATCTTTTAGAGTTTCTCCCTTAGAAATAAAATAAAATAACCTCACTGGACGGAAAAAAAAGGAATGCCGTTCCTTTTTCCGTTCCCGTGAAAACGTAACGAGTTCCAGTTCCAGTTCCACCGATGCAAGATGGAACGGCGGCGTTCCTTCGTTCCTCCTAAAAGGAACGCGTACCAGGAACGCCGTTCTTTGGAACGCCGTTACGTACAACACTGCACATCACCAAGAATCCAAGAACCGTTAGAAGAAACGTTACTTCAATACTACAACCGAGGTAGTAAACCAACCAAATCGAAATCCGACCTGCATCATCGCTTAGCTTGTCAATCACGCCATAATCTATACGGTGTGACGTACGCTGAACAGAAACAGCAGCGGCCGACTCCAGCTAGCCTCGGTGCAATAATAGCCAGCTGCGTTGTGTTTTACCCGGGTGTTGCCAGCTAGCGCGGCTCTGACGAGTTCCTTCTCCCGTCTCCTCACCTCCTCCCTTTGCTCTTCTTTGTGTTTTTCTTAAACGTCGTTTTCTTCTCTTTTTTTTTTCGTTTTTTACAACTCCAGACCGAAGAAAAAAAAAAAAAGAAAACAACGGCCGTGCTAAAAATAAACGATGATACGTATCAAAGAGCGCAAGAACCAGTAAGAGACAAACCGGTGGCTCGTTGATGAAAGCGACGGTACATTTCTCTTCGGCAGCTCCGCCACCCCATCCCCTGGTCCTAAAAACGCATAAAACAAAGCGAATAAGGGGCGGACGTTCCGAGCGGGAGTGGGAAAGGGAAAGAGGAGACGACGTCCAAGGGAGCCCCCCCCCCCCCCCCCCCCCCTCCAAAAAGACGTTGGACTCCAATCCCAACCCAGGCCCTAGCCCGGGCCTGGTTCATGCGCCTGCCGGCCTGCCCGCCTTACCGAACGCCAAGGACGTATAAATTCTCGGGGAAAATTAAAATCATATTTCATTTTAGTTCGGGCTCTCGCTCCTTTGCGTTTCTTCGTCTTTGCTTGGCCCCTGACTATCTGTCGTCGTTTCAGTGGGGAAGAGAAAAAACAGAGGAGAGCAGGAGCAGGGTGAAGGGGGTTCGGGAAGGGGAGGGAGAATGTTGCCGTGGCGAGTCTAATATATAGATGTAGAGAAGCAGCGCCATGAGGAATGCCGGGATGAAAACATATACGGCCGTATTATAAAGGAAATAACTCATCGACGTTGTTGCTACGTTTGGTACGAAAGGAAAGAGAGGAAGGAGACGGGTGGACATCTATCCTCTCCCTCTTCGGGAGATGCCAGGGATCCATGTGGCCCGTTTCATTTGTGATTTTAGCCTTTTATGCCGTACGGCTTCCTCTCGCGCTCGAAATAGACCCACAGAAAGAAAATGGACGTAGGGAGGAAGGAACACGGGGAGGAGGGAAGGCAAAGACTCGTTATTACAACTGTCATTGGAGTATAGTGATGTGTGTGTAGAAGCTTGTAGAGGTGGAACGACCCGTTCGCTTGTGTCCGCTCATGGCGTCAGAGATCGAAAGGTCAATTAAACGTTCGGCTGGTTCGATGGCTCCTTCTTTAAATTTTCGGCGGAAGTGTTAACGCGCTAGGCCAGGGGAACGTAGGTATATATCAAAGGTGAAACTCGTATAGCTTCTGCACACCAAACAAAACATGCATGATTAATTCAACAGAACTCGAATGTTGGTAGGGAAAGCAGTATTGAATCCTCTGGCTGATTTCGATAGTGCGAGAAATCTGTTAAAATGTTCTACCACCACAGAATTGTTGCCACAGCTCATACATTTACGACGAAAACAGAATCTCAAATCCAATGAACACTGCGACATGGTTTAACTTTCGAAGGTTGAAAACCTACACGTTTGAGGCGTACAGTATTGTTGTACTGAAGTGGCAAAAATAAAGTCTTAAAATAGAATTTATACACTTTTACAGCGCACAGTATTTATCATTGCCAGTATTGTGCGAAACCTAGAGGTAAACGAAAAAGCGATCGAATATTTAAATTGACCCTATTTCAGAAACCGGCGTCCAAAGTAACGTATTAAATGATGACGGAAACCCATAAAATAGTAGAACTTAAAGTATAGCTTTTTTTTTGTACATTGGCTTTGCGAATCGATCAAAGAGAGAGCGGTAATATAAACCAGTGGGAAATATTTGCCCATCACTTTTCTCATTAGTCGAGCTAGATATCGGCACCTCTCCTGCATGGTTTCTCTTCCCCTCATCAAGTGAACAACTTGCAGGAACGTACAAGCCACTTTCTCAAAACACAAGAAAGAATTTGAGTGTTCATTTCAAAGGTGGGTTTTGAATGTTCGATTTGCGCAATTTTGAAATACCTTTCAAGATACACCGGTGGTCATCATTGTTTTGTGCTCGCATATTTGCGTAGGCATTTTTAGTGGTGCACAGCTGTAGGTTTTGCCCGTTGTTCAATGTAGCATTCAAGCTCTTTAGCATCTCCGCTAGAATTAACACAGAAGTTTCACACTCAACAATCGATATTTTTCAGCATCACGTAAAATGCTGTATAGCTATTTGTTACTGGAATAACCTAATTTCTCGAACATCTCTCTGGCCAACTAATTTTACAGTTTCATGCACACATGGCCTCCACATTTTAAACCCAAGAGATTCCCCTGTTTTTATATGTATTCATCTCTTACCAAGGGCGTTGGCCTATTTTCCCGTTCTCCTTCTTTAGCCCTGTCTTGGGGTAGCGGCACTGCTAAACATATAAAAAATAACCACGTGATTTTAGTCTCTCCAAGTAATAAATGGTACTGAAAAATAATGACTATACATTATTAGTTAATAAAAGATTAACTCATTATTGCGCGGTCACCGCCCTCTTAAAAAGGAAATCAACTGCGTCTACTATAAGAAGTAAACTAAGTTTAATAAGTAGCTTCCGTACACCATTTCGTGTTTGCAATGCACAGGCCAGCGTGAAATTTCCACAGCCTAGCAAGGGCGTATTCGTCGCTTTAAAAACCGTACAAATCGCGCGCTATACATCCCAATGACAAAAGTGGCAATGGACAATAACTGAACGTACCCCGCTGTACCGTAGTACCCGTAAAGTTCTGCCATTTTGGAGTTTTAGGAAAGTAACTATAGAGGACTACATTTATCCTGCAGTTGCGAAATACTTGTGCCGCTTTCTTGGTCGATAAGTCTGCCATCCCCTAAAAACATTTTTGCCTCCTAAAAAAATGACCAAATACACGGGAAACAATAAAGCTCACTACTCCGATTTTCTCCTGCTCTCCCTTACATACCTAATCTTCAACTTAGGAAAGGGTTGTTCGGGAGGATTGCGCATTTGCAAAACCGAAACTGCCGATGTCACTCAGTCCGACGAAGCTAAACTAAATAAAGGTGCTATTCGTGACGTGCGTTGACCTAGATCGAAACATGTAATTCCGGGAAAAAACTACAATAACCCTATCTTTTTTAAATAAAAAACGCAAGATTAGTTCGCGTCACGCGATCCATCCAAATCCAAAGTCAGGTGCACGGTGCAGGAAGCCCGTCAGGTTGATAGGAGATTGTCGGGCCATTACAATGGTTCGCCGGGCGTGGTCTGGACAGCGGACGGCCACGGCACATCCACTTCCGCTGTGGTCAGCGAGGGCTTCCGACCTGTACGTCCATTTGACTCGCGGATGCCATGGCGTGTAAACTTTAGAAGCTGAACCGTTAAACGTAATGGATTGCAGGATATTCGCCAAATCGAAAATGTGGCCTTGGCGACGGGATTTTAGAGAGAGGAAGTAGACGAGGCGGGAACAGATATGCGGTATTTACGTGGCGTCACTGCCCTAAAGTTTTCTCGCCGTTATTGGTTAGAGCTTCATTCGAATGTGTTTGCACCCGCTTTGCTTAGCCATCCACGTGTTACACGCGAGGAGGGACAAGAGGATGAAAACAAATGTGCACGACAAATGGTCATGGTACGCGTCCGGAACAAACACTTTGCAAAGACATTCAAATATCGTTGATGTTGGCCGAATAATTCTCCAAATGTTATTATCCTACATTGCATGCCGTCTATATTAACCCAAGTAATACACTGTAACTGTTAATAATCTAGTGCTTTGGCAAGAAGTATTACCCGATAACGCATAGTAGGGTAATGTTAGATAAGGTCAAACAAAAGATTGCTGATCAACATGTTGAACTAACTTTATCTTTTTATATGTTGTAAAATAACCTAGCGTATACTGAAAAACCAGTCAATAACAATTTTGAGAATAAAAAAAAATCTGCACACAAAACGTCGTAGGTATGCACTGGACGTTTGGCGCACCGCCGGTGTGGTCATGATCCGTAGTAATTAACCTACGACCAATGTGATAATATAAAACAAATAATGACAAAAGAAAAACACGGTACAAGTAAGCTGGTGAAGGTTAAACAGAGTGAGCTTACCCGAGACTGGAGTTTTACTAACGGACGACACAAACATATAGAAGTCTCAAGAGACTTCTGTGCGTTTGTATGAGACCATGACACTTCTACGTGTTTGTGTCGTCCTATAGTAAAAGCCCAGTCGCGGGTAAAGTCACTATGTTTAAGTCGAATAGCTTGTGAAAACAAACACCAGGGTGTAACCAAGTCGTCAAAAAATATTAATGGTTAAATACGTGTATATAACTTAAAAACAAAATAATGTCGAGCGATTGTCTGCGAAATTTGCAGGCCTCTATCTTATAAGATATTTAAATCACGTAAAATTTAAATACACAATTCTCCTCACATACAGATGTAAAATTACGTGAGTATCAAGTATTTGTACACCACCGTTGTCTAAATAGTGGCATGGACGCACGTAAATAACACCGAGGAATAAAACTGTCTAATGCAAACTAAAAAAAAAAAAAAATTACAGTTGTATTACTGGTTCACTTTTTTATTGGTGTTCATTTCTAGTGAGGGCACGTTGCACTATGTGTTTAACTAAGAAGGAACATCCCGACTCTACCACACTTCTCCCACCTCACGTCATCTCAGGACAGCTTATCCCGGACGGTTCAGACCAAGGACCTATCGTTGACAATGCTTTATCACAAAACGCTCTCTTCCAGGGACATTTTACACAACAGCATTGTGTGCCAGTACAGCGTATGCAGTATCTAGAGGCGTTTCAGGATTTCAGGGCATACGCACTTTATCCCAGGTCAATTCATGCTGGACTGCCCCTTTTCTGGCTATGCACAGGGCAGTGTTCTACACGGGAGGAGATTACGAGTCAGTTTTTTCTCAAATTAAAACATGTTTTCCATTTAAATATTGGACTAATTAGGTTCGACATAGGTAATACATTAAGAGTGTCAAAAAAAGCAGGAACTAATTTAAGTATCTATATACCTTAAGTGGCTTGCGGCTAAAAAACGGTGAATTAAAATAAGATGGTGAAGTCGTTTTGCCAGTATGAATATTTACTAGTTCAGTTTGGTATGTTCTTTAGACATGCGCCAGAAAAATACACAAAATAAATGGTTGCACTTAGGCACGTAGCCAAGGGGGAGGGCCCATGGGGCCCGGGCCACCCCCACCCCCCCCCCCGAAATCTTCCATTTTGCTGGGTCATCCTCTCCCCCTTCCCCTCATAAAGGTATTTTGTCATGGGCGGCCCCCCCCCCCCCCTCCCCCCGAAATAAAATCCTGGCTACGTGCCTGGTTGCACTACTACATAAACAAAGAAGGTTAAACATCCCCAAGAATCCGAGACATCGACTATTTGCTCCAATTCTTGGCAGATGCGCGACAGTCACATAGCAATAAAATCTACCCGATAATTATCAAGTAATAAAAAGTTCTCCCGTACATAATAAGACAAGTTAGATTATTAGTCCAATAAATTTTTCATTACCCTATGACGGCTTTTGTAGGTTCCTGGAGACAAAATGCGATTTTCTTCATTGACTTCCATAAAAATCTCCTTTCTCTTTTTAGTTTTATCAAATTTATGAAACACCCATTAGGTATTTCACAAAGTTCCCGGAGGGATATATAGTAGGGACCGTACGTTATCGAATTTCGTATGCATCTGGCCCAGGGGTGGCCAAGCTGCGGCTCTTTACGTGCGGCTCGCCGGCTCCCTAGTAAAGCTAATACCCCCCCCCCCCCCCCCCCGGCCTTCGCAGCCTCTCTCCCGGTTAGATCACCTCCCCAAGAAGTGAAAAGAAACGCGACTTAAATTGCAATGCAGGTTGCGGTTTGGTAGTCTTGTGCTTCCTTACGGACAAATGGACAGCGTTTAACTGCTTTTGACTGAGATAGAGCTAAAGCAGTTAGCCCCCCCCCCCCCCCTTTTCTGCCTTTCCTCTTCCAAGCGGCTCTTGAAAGTTTAGTGGTTTTGTTTCCGGCTCTCAGGCTGGGTGAGCCAGGACACCCCTAATCTAGCCTATAACAGAATTCTCCTAGGATTCTTGAGAGATGATTCATGAAATCTTCGTCTCTTGCCCTGCATGTGTATATTTCCTAGAGCATGACGAATACTACAAGAAAGGGAAATTTACATTTTCGCAATTACATTTAGGTAAACGACAATTTCAAGTGCTCATTATTTTTCCACTCCGGTAGAATCTTAAGTTTTTAAATATATTGCTCCTAAAATATCTTCATTTTGTACTTTAAACAAGTGGTACAAAATGCCACTTGTTTAAATACGTCAAGAACTGAGTTATATATAGGATTCCAAGACCGTAAGGGACAGCAGGCATGTTTCGCGTCAGCTGGTGAAAGTGTGATTCCAGTTGTTACCAACAACGACGTTGCCAAAGCGTCCAGAGGGAATACACCCTGGAAACATTTATAGAGTACTTGTCAGTTTAATTGACTGTAACTGGTCTGGTAGGTGTGGGATCGGAATCACATACATTATTTCAGATATACTTATTTGCCCATTTGCGCAGGCAGTTAATTGAATTTGTGTTTTTTATATTCAAACATTTGTATGCTTGCTTGAGTACCAGGGAAGAAATAAGAAAGAAGCACGAGGGAAATTAGGGCTTTACGAGATTTGCCCTGGTTGTTGAGATAAGAGGCGCTGAATGTTGCTGCTTCGAAAAAATCACGTTCCGAAGGCGGAAACTTACGAGTTTTTTCGGGGAAGTGCGCCTTCGCAAGGAGCCTGTTTTTTTGCCATTTTGTTAAAACTATTTTGTTAAAAGGGCTCGAAAAAAGTTATGTCGTGTCGTTTAGATAGCTTTTTTGTGGGACACTTCGTACTTCCTGAGTCTCCGTTTGCTGTTAGCAAGGGAAGATCTTCGAAATCGGCACTCCCCTTACAAAATGAGATTGTTTTAGATAACATTGAAAGCAAACTTTTAACATTAGGCATTTTTATAGATTTCAGTAACGCTTTTGATTGCATTATTCACAAAATACTTATTGGCAAATTATACCAATGCAGCATTCGTAGTTCATCGCTTTCGCTTTTGTGTCCATACTTAGAAGGACGTAGCCAGTGTGTATATATCGATGGTCATTTATCATCTCTTATGCCTATCAGGTATGGTGTCCCCCAGGGTAGCATATAAGGGCCCCTACTCTAATATTTATAGAAATAACGTTACCAATATTGATGATATAATTAATTTTATTGTGTATGCGGATGACACCAGACTGTTCCTCTCTGACGCGGATGTGGATAACTTAACAACCAAAGAAAATATCATCCTCTTCAAATTTACAACGCGTTCGAAATTGAATAAAATTGAGATTAATAAAAAAACGCAATTTTATTTTCATTAAACAAGAAACAAATCGCCCTGAGAAAAAGCACTCGAATTTAATTTCGGCCAACTTAACTAGTGAAAAACCATAAACATTAGCCGTTATATTTTCAGAAAACAAAATTCGGGGATCATCCTATCAATCATATCATCAATAAGTTATGTAAAACCGACGATGTTATTGTTAGATTTTGTGCTCATTCTACCTGAAAATATTGAATTACAAATTCAGCATGCATTATTTAAATCTCAAAGAAATTATTACTACCTTATTGTCTTTGGTATGACGACGAAATCAAAACTTCATGAAATGATATTACTTAAAGAATAAAGTTTAAAGCTTTATAGCGAACGTTCATTACTCATTCCACACAAAATCATTATTTTCTAAATAACAAAGTAGCAACATATATTGATTGTATGAATACCTCTTGACTCGATCATCATGTTGTTAATTTTCAGGAGTGATTAGCTTTCTGAAGACTACATAATATATAACCCAAAATACAACCACCATCCGCAGCCGCTGCTCAGAGGAATGGAAGGTGTCCCATTATTGTATAAATTACAGTTTATATCCTGTCCATTATAATCTACCCGCGTTACTCAATAACTAGTGCATATGTAGCATTGACATTTAAAGCTTAGATCGTAAATCACTGTATCTACTTTTTGTATAATGTGTATTATTTCATGTAAACAGTTTAGCTGATGTATTATCAGTATATATGTTACTTTGATTGTCTTCTGCATCGCCATTGCCCCCTGCCAAGCACACGGGGCCCGGACCTCGTCAAGCCAACAATGATTGACTTTTTGTCCGTGGCTCCGGCCTCTGCATTTTCATATGCAATACAATGATTTGATTTGATTTGATTCAACCTATATGGCTTAAAGGGGCCCATATGAGGTTTCTGAGATCACCTAAATATGGCGATAACTTACTCTGCTGGCTCTAAGCATCCTAGAAATTCCTAAATCATGACGATACGCGGCCGATTTTCTTGTTAAAAAAACAATCAAAGAATGCAACACATCGAGGAGGTCATCTCCGGCGATGGTAGGAGCACGTTCGGAAACCTGGAACATTGTCAGCCAATATCAAGCGAAGGATCCTCAAGCCTCCAACCGGTGGAACCGCGGAGTGACATCTCAAATACTCGCGGCTCGTTGCCCATACAACCCGGACTACGATTCAACCCAGTAAGCGCGCGCTCGAGAGATGACAACCAGACACATCACTCCCGCGCAAAAAAAAAAAAAAAATAAAAAATAAAATAAATAAATATATATTTATATATATATATATATATTCTTGTTTTCGTGACGATTATTCCAGCATTATGTTCCCTCTCCGTAAAATAATAACATTTTTCGACTACTCGTATTTGCTTTTATAATCTACAAAAAAAAAATACATATTTTGTAATAACAGCGTTTGCGATTTCAACGAAATGCCCCTGTTTTTATTGGTTACATGTCGTCCTTTCTGCCGGAACAATGCTCCTTCCATCGCCGGAAATGACCTTGGTGTGTTAGATCATTGATCGCTTTTTTAATACGGAAATCTGCCGCGCATCGTTATGATTTATGAATTTCTAGGATGCTTAGAGCCCGCAGAGTGAGTTATCGCCATATTTAGGCGAGCTCAAAAACCTCCTCGGGGAACCTTTAAGATTATTTACACATGTACTCAAAGAGGCATATACTACTTGGTTCACAGGGACCTCTGCGAGATTCGTCCTGGTTGTTGAGATAAGAGGCGCTGAAGGGAACTACTACGAAAGAATCACGTTACGAAAGAGCGAACCTTCGAGTTTTATTGGGCAGTGCGCCTCCACCAGGAACATGCAGCGTTCAACCCATATGGCTTAAGATTATTTAGACATCTATTCAAAACACTGCACTATTTGATTCCCTGAAAACGTTTCGAGATTCACTCTGTTTGTTGAGATAAGAGGCGCTAAAGTGAGCTACTTCGAAAGAATCACGTTCCGAAAGAGTGAACCTACTAGTTTTTTGGGGAAGTGCTCCTCCGCCAGTAACCGGCAAGATTCGACTTATGCGGCCTACAACAATTGAAGTATCTACGAAAATAGGTGTACTACATGCTTGCCTAGGAACTTCGCAAAATCGGCCCTGGTTGTTGGGATAAGAGGCGTTGACGGTTGGCCACTTCGACGGAATCCCTCTCTGAGGAAGCGAATAACCGGCGAGAATTTTGAGAAAATACGCTTTCTCTGGAACTTGTTGTGAATCAATGTTCACGGCTTGTAACATTCTAAATACGTAGCCAAATTTTTGAACAGCTTGATTTTCAGTGAACTTTTCTATATTTGACGTGTCCGTTGAGAAAAGAGCCGCTAAATTGGGCTTCTTTGACAAATCGTTACCAGAAAGAGCAAATCACAAGTTTTCTTAACCATGCACGGCGAGCAGCTTAAAGCCATATGTGATTGTATTGTGTTTACTTCAAACGAAAATTGTAACGTTCCACAATAGCTACACAGAAACTCTTACGATATATGTGACTTTACAGGAACATTCATCTCATTCTATTACATCGTTCCTATCTTCCTCTCTGTTCCGCCGCCCCCTTCGTCTTCTTCAGAGAAGTTTGTTGTCACATTATTCCAGCCTTTTTAAACTCATCCCTCCTGGGATGTATGGAAATACATTTCCGATGATGTCACATTCCGTGATGCTTCTGTCTGTGGCAGGCACGTAGCCAGGATTTTGTTTCGGGGGGGGGGGGGGGGGGCCCGCCCATGACCAAATGCTGTATGAGGGGGAGGGGGGAGAGGAGGTCCCAGCAAAATGGAACATTTCGGGGGGGGGGGGGGCGGGCCCCGTGGCCCCCCCTGGATACGTGCCTGGTCTGTGGTATCGTCCGTCCTCGGATGATATGGAAACAAATTTGTGATGGTGGCGCATTGAGTGACGTTCTTTGCTGTAGTATACCAAATTATTTCTCTGGATACCTTGCGTGGGAGCTGTTTTCGTCACTTGGTAAGGCCCGGAAAACTAGGTGTGTGTTTTCCATGAATGCCCTTCCGAACAATGACAAAATCGCCCACTTTAATCTTCGGAGTTGAAGGAAATTTTATGTCAAATTTTTCTTCATTCCTTTTTACTTCCGTCAACACTAGATTGTATTTGATGCCAAGTTGTACACCCACCAGTAAGTAAGGTGCTTGTGCGAAGGCCGTGAATTCGAGACTACAGCCTAGGGCTGTCCTATGTGAGCAGTTACGTTGGGCAACCGGTGCTCATAGGGCACACTTCCAGCCGCCGCTCAAGTTAGGATATATAGATAAGTACCGTTTCACATCTCGTGTCAGTCTTTCTGCTAGGCCGTTTGCTTCCAGGTGAGAGGGTGCGGCGAAGAGAAGCTATATTCGTCTTGATCTTGCCCATTTTTGAAAACTTTTGCTCCGGAACGCAGGACCATTGTAGGACACAATAACCTTGGTGTTTTTAAACATCTGCCATTCTAGCATGGCGATGACGCTCTTTGCATCTTCTTTTCCTGCTCTTGAGGTGGCGATGCGCGTGCACTCGTCGATGGCTATCAAAAACGCTTGGACTCTAGCCACTCCCTCACCTTTCTTTTTTAGTACGGCGAAATCCAGATGAAGTACTTCAAAGGGTATATTAGAGTGTACTAGCAGAGCCATCTTATTGAATCACAGCGTCTGCTTGGCCTTGATCCTTTGAAATTCGTAGCATGAACGATCAGACTGGTAGATGTCTTTCTTCATTCCATGCCAGAAGAATCGGTGGTAATTTTCTATATGTCTACCAAAAACCCATCATGGCCACATGAGTACGGGCTATCATGGTAAAGGCTGAGAAGTGAACTAACAGCTGTTACTATGGGGCTTTAAACTTTCCATTGCTGATGGTTAAATCTTCGATGCCTTCCCCAGACACGTGTAGAAAACATCTTGCGTCTCTTACCCCATCTCCGAAATAGATAGACGCGACAATGCGTCTGCTTCTTTAAGGTGTACCCCTTCAAGGTACACCTTAACGCCAATGAAATACCTCAAACTCTAATTGCTGGAGGTCGCTAATATATCTTGCTGTTTTCCCTTTCGGTTAAATCATGCTGAGGAGGTGTGTTAATGCTTGGTGATCCATGAAAAGTTTGAACTTGTGGCCCTCAAGGTACGAACGGAAGTATCGCACGGCCTTGAGTAGAGCGAGGGCTTCCTTTTCCGTCGTTGTATAACTCACCTCAGACTTCGAAAAGGTATACGCGTGATACCCAATGACAGAGAGTTGCTGAGACGTTGGCTTGGTCAAATTACATTGGTAAAGAACAGCACCTGTGCCGTAGTTGAAGGCATTCGTGTGCAGTTCAAACGGAAGATCAAAGTCAGGCAAAATTAACACCGGATCAGAAGAAATCGCGTGCACTAGGTACAGGTAGGATTCTTCAGATTCGTTGGACCACTCAAAGGGCATATCGTGTTGGGGGAGCTGCGTAAAGCACTTTTTTTTTTTTTTTGCAAAATCTTGAATGAATGCTTTAAAATGTATGGCTAGCCCAAGAAACACCCTGAGCGAAATGACGTCAAACGGTTTTTGAAGACGGGGAAATCCGAGCGACGGATTCTTACTTTGTTGTTTTTTAGATTGTGCATCAAAGTTTAGTCCAAGGAATACCAGCTTTCTTTGAAAGAATTAACTCTTTTGTACGTTGATCTTGAGATAGGCCTTCTTTCAAATCTTCCAACACGAATGTCATATGGTGGCTGTGATCTTCGGGAGTCTTTAAATATACAATTATATCGTCGATATAGACGGTACAAAACTTCCCGAAAACCGACTTAGTACTCCGTTCATCATCTTTTGGAACCGTGCTGGTGGATTTTTCTAGCCGAAGGTAAGTCTGTTGTACTCATATACATCAAATGGTGTTACGAATGTAGTAAATTTTTTATAATCCTGCCCCAAAAAAGAACTTGTATGTTTCCTTTACACAGACTCAGTTAACTCCTCCCCAAAAATAGGTACATCCACCTGTCTCATCGATGATTTTGTCGATTCTTGACATCGGGAATGAAAAAAAAAGTTCGGTTTGACAATTGATCATGCGATAACCTGTACATAGTCGTTTTGATCCGTCTTCCTTCGGCACTATGGTTATTGGCGAAGCAAAAGAGGAGACTGGGGGTCGAATGATGCCGGCATTCAAGATGTCTTGCAACTCTTTCTTCAGCCACCGTTTCTTTTCTAGTGACACGTTGTAGCGTTTCCGCCGCACAGTGGTGGCCTCCGCCAACTCGAATGGTGCAAGTGGTTGCGGGTGGGCATTTGCCAACAGGTATTATCTCTAGGTAGTTTATGAGTATATCATCTACCGATCCCAGATATTCTACCTTCTTCGCACCGGTATTGTTCGCATAAAATACCTTGGCGGTATCATCCCAGTATATGTTGATGTGTATTCGCTTAATATCTGGCCGAGAAATTAGTAAATCATTGTTCAGTTTATTAATCGCTGGCGCTTTGGTTTGTATTGTTGGCATTCATATTAGATTGTCAAATGAAATAATTTTTTTGTATAATGTCGTTTTACCATAGTAGCCTTGCACTTCGATAGTACGACCCTCAAAAGCCTTCCCACACTCGACGACCTCTTGGTTGACTGTCGTCACAGACGCTTCGCTGTCAACAAGGGCTTTTAAAACTCGTCCCTTTGCATTTACATTTATGAACAAAAGTGATGAATGTGATAAACAAACAGTCTCTTTTGTTATCAGGGGGCGAGACCGTACACCCCCGTATATGCCTGTTTTTTCCCCTGGGTACATGGGCATCAGGCGGTCCAGTCTCTTCAAACGTTACTAAGTTCGTCGCAGACTGCTTGTGTGGCACTACATGTATATGCCCGTGTAAAGAAACCTTTTACCCGAAGCTGACATATCTTTGGGATTGGCCGATTCCTTCCATGTGCCTCTCTACTGCAAGGTGCAATACATCTAAGCACAGATGTTAAAACCAATCCAGAAGGCCTTCAATAGTCTTGGACGCTTTCACCTGGACCTGTTTTTGTAGCTCTTTGGGAGGTCCGTGAATAAATAGAGCTGCTACTGATAAGTCTGCTAGAAAGTATTCTGCTAGTTGAAGCAATCTTCGTTTTTCGTAGCAATGCTCCATGACGTTTTCTGTCGGGTATCTTTAAAATACCGCCTTACTCCACGGGATTGTCTTGAAACGCAGACTATAAATTCTTTTTTCTACAGCTTCCAGGAGTCATTGAGTGGTCAGCTAGGTAAAGTTCACACCTTTTCTTCGCCATCCCAGTGAGGAAGAGTGCCAGTCGTTTTTCTGGCTGGCATACTCATAAAATGACAGCCACGCTTCAGAGTTTGTTGACCGTCCCTCAAATATGTCTCTTTTCACCATTCGAAAGCATAGAGATTCCTGGTTCCTTGAAAGCCCCACAATGTCCTGAAGCAGTTGTTGATTTTCTGTTATTTGTTGTTGTTGCGGATGTAGGATCTAGTAGACCAAGTAGTTAGGGTCTCCGGGATTAGCTGCACATGCGCTGTGAATGCTTTCAAATGTGCAATTGCAATTGTGCAAACTGGTGTAGTGGAAAGCTAAACTAGTTTGCACAATTAAAAAAAAAAAAAACTAATCGGTTTTGAAGATATTGGTCGACAATTTCTCGCCTCGCTCTCTTCCGTCTCCGAAACTGGACGCTCAAAGAGCGCCCAAGGGCTGTCCACGTGACGCTTGTAGGAGTGATGTTGCGCCAAACTCGACAAACACCTTGCCAAGACAGAATTCAGCTAGCAGTTTGTATTTTTTGTTAATATGTTTACCCTATAAAATATTATCTTGTATATCAAACACGACCAACGTAAATGAAATACACCCCGGAAGGGGGTAAAAAACTAGGTAATTCACACTTTTCGAATTTCAAATGTAGTTAGACGTAAGCATCGTAAGAACAAGCCTCAAAGACCGTCCGAGAATTGTTCGCGATTAACACCGAGAAAATCCGTAAATTCAATACGACGAGTATAAAAGGCGGAAACGCAGAGCTCTAAAGTAGTAATCCGGTTAGTGTGCTGTTTTATTTTTGTTTGTATGTGCCATGTATATGTATGCGCTCAATTTATATGTTCAACTGATGCTTGTAGTACGCGTAATGTATCTAGATCTGTGCAGAATAAAGGTGCCCTTCGGGGACATAATTGCTCACGCCACCATGATGGCGTGAGCAAATAAATATATTTTTTGTAGAACATAAATTGGGCGGTACCTAGCGCCACCTAGCCTGTGTACTTGCAATTACTCCACTTGACCCTGCAATCTGGTGGCATCGATTTAATCATTTAACCTTCTTTCACGCTTCGCGATAATTTCTGGTTACCGCGCAAGAAAGCCAAGGAGGATGCTTCGGGCTTGCTCTTTTGAGAGTGGCTTTTTGTTTTGCGTACGGTTTGCCACTCCTCCGTTATGTGCGGTTAACGAAGGAATTGAGGCTCGGGGGATAGCAAAGGTCAGACGTAAAGTACGCGAAGTAACTGGGTATCGGTTGTTTCCGCAGTGCTGACGACGAGAAGATTGAGTAACTGCTTTCGAAACACAAGTTTCTTTACCCGCGGGGGGAAGCTGGCTTCGGAAATAAATACAGTTCGCGGAAAATTCGTGTTACGCTTTTATTTGCTGCTCCTCTTGCCCCGTAAAATAGACGCAGCGTCTTCGTTAAGCCTTATTGAGCTCAATTTGCTCGATTCGGGGCCGCCATAATGAGATGCAGGCGACGGAGAAAATTCGCTACCCTGCCTTCAGGACAAATGTTTCTCCCTTTCTAAAGGAGCATAGGTTACAAGAGCGTTCCTCCATTTAGGAAGGACTAAAGGGACCCTTTTTTCTAAGAGTGTAGAACGCTGCTTTTATGGTCGCGTCTTGTGAAAGTCGGAGACATTTTTAGACGGGGGCGGATTGGCAAACGAACGAAGGCAAAAACAAACGCCGACTTCAGTTTTTAAGTTCCGCGTCTGGGCATTGCAGACGACGAGACACGGTGGTGGGATAGTAGACGATGCCGGAGGCTGCCGCGCGTCTGCTCGCACGACAAGCCGGCGGTGTCGGATGCCAGACTAGAGGCAACTGATGCCGTTAAAGGAAGACACTTGGCTTGCGAGCATGTTCGGCCGAGCAGCCAAGCCAGTCCAGTAGTAATGGGCGAGGTCACTGATTTGTGGGCCGGGTTTAAAACATGCCGTGACCTCACATAAATTTCGTCTAACGACGTAAATATTGCACGAAACAATTTTTTTTTGTTGAAAAAGTATTAAAAAATTAAAATGTTCCCTTTTTCATCAGAGTGTTTTTTTTTTTCGTTTTTTTTTAGGTTGATACTTCAAGTGGCGTGAAAACGTGGAACTGGGCCGCAAAGTCCCGGAAAGCTGGCTATGCATTAGAACACAAAGATCATACGCCAGGAAAGGTTCGGCCTGAGCTTTTTGTGCGCACCACTACTTCGGCCAACCTTGATGACATGCTAAAAACGTCTTTATGGGAGAGCGTTAGCCATAATTCTTGAGCAAATTATGGGCTATGTTTTGTGTAGTCTGACATTTCTATAAAAAAATATCTATCTCTTTGCCAACGTGTTATGTTTGGGAATGAGGGATTTGCTCAATTTAGAATACCTATTCTATAATATAAGTAAGAAATCAACTTTCTAACTTTTCTTATTATTACCAGGAAATGTTTCCGTTTGTTTTAGTGTTCATTTAAAGCTGAATTACTGCATTTTTTTGTACAAAATTGTCGACATTTCTAATTCTGCATTTAATCTGCATCAAACAGTACAGAAAAACGTCTGATATGAACGCGCTTTCAATCAACTATCAATCATGAGTTTATTGTTCTCAAAAACAGCTGGTAGGCCTTAGGAGGCGTGCACGTAGTATATGAGGCAAATTAAGAATATAACTAGCAAGGAAACAAGAAGAGTACACTCATCTTTAACTTTTAAAATGAGTGTGAGTTAGAGTATATTTACCATGTCGTATATAAGCTGCAGGAGTGTCAATGAAGGTCTAGATTCAAAGTCAAAGGCGTAGAAAAGGTCGTCATCATATTTGTCGATGAGGAACATGAAATTAGCTTCTACTAAGAAGCAGGGGAAAATCAATAACACAGCTGGGCTTCTTATAAACGAAATACCATGTCGCGAACAAGCTGTCTATCTGAAAGAAGCGAAAAACCAAGGGTGTCTACAAGTCGCACATAATCATAAAACAAAACCCCCTCTGATGTTTTGGATCATACACAACTCTTAGACAGCGTCGTTGCACAGACTCTACCCTAAGCGTTTGACTAACACCCAGGAAATTGCATGCCGTAGAAAAAAATTCTAACTTTGCTAACACTAGCGAGCGAAATAGGAGGAGTAGGAACGAGTAACTGTGGAAGGTTACGACTCATGCGTGAAATAACGCCTAGCAAGCGTACAAAATTATGAATAATTTTAGAGACATGACAACTGAAATTTAGGCGTGGATCAACCTAAACACCAAGGTGACGTACACAGAAACAATTGTAATGTCAGAGCCATCTAATCTGTAAGGGTGGACAATGGTAGTAGCCTTACACGAGAAACAACGATAGATGCATGATTCAAAGAAAGCAAGTTTATGTGACACCTAAGATGAATAGCATCAACATCATTTTGCAATAATTTACAGTCGACAGATGTACAGATACCCCGATAAATTTTCACGTCATCAGCGAACTGGAGCACCTCCGAATCGCTTACACTAGATGCAAGGTCGTTAACATAAATATTAAAAAGCAAAAATCCGATGTTCGACCCTTGTGGTACTCCGGAATTTAAGACATAGTGACATGACTTGCATCCTAGGTAGGGCTTAGTATTGGAGCGATCACTGATGGAGCTGGACAACCATTCGCCAAAACCCCAAGAATGACTAAGATTAAACAGCTTCGTCAATAGTAGATTGTGATGTGCAAGGTCAAGCACATTTGAACAGTCAACATATATAACACCACTCTGGTCACGAGACCCAACTATTAGCCTCGAGAACATGACGTGGCGCCACCTGACGGGCCTATCGTCGTGACGTAGGATGGGGGATCACGTGATCGTTTCCTGCACTCTGCGTCAAGGGTGGAGTGTCTCAGTCTTCACTTTTTTTTAATAATACGGGTGTAAAAGGCTTCGTTTAAATCAATGTTTCGTTTCACTACTCGACCCAGTCAAGTTCCTAAATCGGCTACCGTACGAATGCTTCCGGGGAGCCGATGCGCCGGGTGCAGGCGAGCAGGGAAACGGTCGCTTCACGGAAGCGCGGCGGCGTGGACCGTAGAGGATACGGGTCAAATAGTTGTCGTTTTCGGTGGCTGTCTCGCGCACCTTAGTGGATGCTTACGAATTACGACCTACTGTTGAAGGTAGGCGAATTTTGTTTTAAACTTCTATTTGACCGGGCACCCCTTTACAACTGTGTACCCCTTTTCAGTTGTGCTGTCTGGAAGCAGTATCAATGCGTTCGTGGACAAGGCCCACGAAACATCCCCGCTGTTGCTTGAGGGCGAAAGGGTTCTTGAAGAGGAACACGTGTTCTCCTGTAGTATCAAGAAGCTGGATAAAGATTGCTACACGTTTATTGGATTCGTTCTCGAAACGTCGGCACTCACTTCGGACCCGCACGAGCTGGAGAGAACACTGAATGGAAGAGACGTCGGTGACACATCGTGCTCCTGCAAAGCAGGGTAAAGGAACACGCCGTGTATCATTACTTCGTTGGGTTGTATGTACCCACCGGCCGGCGTGTTGTGAAATCGGTCGAGGAGCTCGCGGCCAGAGCCGGGAGCGAAACAACTGGAGCACTCTTAGAGATTGCGATTTGCAATGAACGGTGAAGTAGGGCGCCTTTTTTCAAATATAATCAGTCGTCTCCCGTTGTTCTCGTGGCTCAGGAATAAAGAAAGCGAATTCTCGTAGCTCAGTGGTAACGTGCTCGCTTCCCAAGTCACGAGTCGCAAAATCGATACGGTGCTTTTTTTTTTTTACGTTTTTGAAGCGGAGGTTTTGTAACTTTTCTGCGATGTCGGAATTTTCGGGGGACCAATATTAAAGCTTGCTGATAATTTGGGGATGTGTGGATATTTATACAGAGTGCAGTTAGTCAGCTATTTCAAAGATGCGACGAGTCACTCTCTGTAGATAAACAATTTAGCCAGTGCAGTACAAACGCTAGCTTCGGGTCTTTCGAGGTGCACCACGCAGTAGTGATACACGACCGTACGCCGGTACGGTGCTCATAAAGACCGAAACCTTGTTGATAACATTTAATTTCATAAGCTAATATCAGATCATCCAAAGGCCAAAAACAATTGTTCGTGTACAGCATTTCTTTTTTTTCTTTCTTCTCTAAAAAAAGACAAAAAAAAACGATTAGGAAAATATTTCTGTAGCTAGGTGCATTAGAGTAGTAGAACTGTTTGGTTTGGGCTCCTACAAGATAAGCAGATGGGTCACAAAAGGAAAAAATATTACTTGCTAATACGAGTGCAGCTACTTGTATCAGTAACCTTTAAAGTACAATAAATGGAGCCACATAACATTCTCATATTTATATAGCTGCTGGTTGCTTAAATACCACTAAGCTGTGAGTGATGATGGCATTAAAATAGTCAGTGAAATTTTATATCCCGTTACCCTCTGTAAATTACTCTTTCAAATCTATTAGCACTCAGCTCTACTTGCATTGCATGCCGCCAACTTGTACATACACTTTTAACCCCATCATTCAAATGATATTAAAAACTGTATGAGAAAGGTACTGCTATTGTTCGAGGCGGGGCTTAGGCCGCACGTCCGGAGGCTTCCTGGCTCGTGACGACGACCATTCCCCGAAGTGAAGAACCCAGGGGTCCAGTGGAGGTGGGAGAATTGGTAACGTAACGAACGGTTTAACTACATGGTAGCGATACAGTCGTCAAATCCGAGAGAACAACTGAGCAGCCTCACGCCCCGCCTTATATAGGGGTCCGTTTTCTCCCTCACTCTCCGCCAGGGCAGCAGGTGCGACCGCCAAGTGCGTTGCAGCAAAGCCCGCCGCGTCGTAGCCAGAAGTGCGTCGTAGCCATGGTTCTCCGCAGTTAGGCCAGGCCTCTCTCCCCTTCCGGAGCGCGCGAACCCACACGCACACACACACACGTCCCGTTGACGAACCGGACGCGTTGAGACTCGTTTTGGGCAGGCATCGACAGGTGGGCGACAGTCCAGAACACGTCGGGACTCGTTTCAGGACTCGTTTCCGCAGCGTTGAAACTCGGAAAAGGTTGCCGAAGGTTCCATTCTTAACAGCCCCTCCGGGGCCAGGGAAACCTCGAATGGCCGGTGGTACAATCGCTGGCCTGAAGAGGTGGGCTTGGAGTAGGCCTTGAGAAGACGCTGCAAGCACCAAACAAACTCCCAAACCTCTCACAACGGAGGCATCAGCGGAAACGTCCCCCACAACACCACGCCACACCGCAGTCAAACGCTCGGAATTCGCCAAAGACCCGCCAGACTGGATTACGGATTACCAAAATTTGGTACAATTCCGGGTATCGAGACCCCCTGTCGCCAAAAAAACTCATTTTTCCAACGAGGTCACAATGAACAAAATACAAAAGACAAAAACTCTTCGCAATTTGTGAGGTCATTTTGGGGTTTTAACGAAGTGCCCCCCTTAGATCCTCATTCCCGTGGATGACGAAGACCTCTGAGATCATCCCTACTGTTTTTCGTGATGTCAGAAAAATCTGCTCAACCCATCGGCATTGCCGTTAAATTTGCCTTTCCTTTTTCTTACGCTGAAGTCATAGTGATCGATTTTCACGTGATTTCTAGACGTGAAAATGCGGTCCTTATAGCGCCGATAAAACAATCCGCCTTTTTCATGCCCCGTCACATTGGTCCTAGCAATCTCCTGAGCTGTACCGCGAAACCCTGACACACTAGGGTCGCTCTTCTGTTCGACTGTCAAAGACACTCTGTCTACTCGTAGCAGAGGACCAAAGTTACGTGACGCCGGAGCTACGAGAGATCTTTCACTGATACCCTCTTCCTCCGCCTTTTCCGCCGGCGCGTTGGGACGGCGCGCTTTCTAGTGCTACGAGGTCAGGCTGTTCTACAACCTGGTCCCTCTCATCCCGGTTTTCTGCCTCCAACTCTGGGAGTGCTTGCTCCCCGTCAGCTGCCTCTGGCTCTGGATCACTCGTCAACAAAGGGGTGACCTGACGCGATTTGGACCTCGTACACGACTGAACTAGCCCTTCTCCCAGTTGTTGACCCCTTTCGCGCAGCAGGAAATCTGACCGGTTAGAAAACAAATAAGGATACTCCAATGGGACTGTTTGCGAGACACCCGCCTCTGTCACTAGCTCTCCGAACGGGCAAGTTACCCTCACTGTCGCCATAGGCAGACAGACACTGTGCTTTTCAAGCAGCTGCTTGATCCAAACTACCTTTCCCGTAAAATCGGATGGCGTTACATATGACGGATGAACAACGTCCATCGTCGCTGCACTGTCCCGAAGCACCCTGCACGGCTTTCCGTTTACCTGGAGCTCGTGAAGATAGGGACGAAGAAGCTTCAGGTCCTTGTCACTACCGTTCACGTACAAGAACACAACCCGCGGTTTCTTACATCTGGCCGCTGTGTGTCCCGGCTCCTGACAGTTGTAGCACAGGAACGGCTTCCTTGCCTCGAACTGCCCTGTTGGGCTTTTCCGCGCCTCGTCTCCGTTCGAGTGTTCTGCGCTCTTTTCTGGGACCTTTTGTCCTGCTTCGGGCTTCTCGGGCCCGTTTTCTCGCGAGCCGTTACCCTGTCGGAAGGTCTTGCGCTGATCGCTTCGGCCGGATTCGCTTTCCTCTCCGCTCAGCTTTCTACGCGTTGCGTACTCTTCGGCTAGCTCAGCGGCCCTTTCGACAGAGTCGACTCCCACCCTGTCCTGCACCCAGAGCTTGACTGACTGCGGAATGCTACGAAAGAACTGTTCGAGGCACACACACTCGACTACCTTGTCTCGGCTTTCGTACACTTCCTCGCTCTTCAACCATTCTATCAGGTTGGTTTTAAGCCCGTACGCGAATTCCGAGTAGCCCTCGCTGCTCTTTTTGGATGCGTTTCTAAACTTTTGACGGAACGCCTCGGCAGAAAGGCGGTACCGCTTCAAAAGGCTGGACTTCACCTTGTCGTAGTCGTCCGCGTCTCCAGCACTGAGGCGCGCGACAACCTCTGCAGCCTCACAGGGCAACAGATTCAAAAGCCGTTGCGGCCACGTTTCTGGGGCGAAGCTCAACTTCTCACATGTCCTCTCAAAGTTAACTAAGAATAGGCCCACGTCTTCCCCAACTTTAAACGGCTGCATGAGCTTCTTCATTTCATACGACTCGGTCTCACTTGCTCGTACCGGAGCCCCAACTCTACTGTTCTGCGAGTTTAATCGCTGTTGTTCAATTTCGAGCTCTAGCCTTTTCAGCGCTCGCTCCTCTGTCGCCGCAGCCTGCGCTCGTTCCTCTCTCGCTGCAGCCTGTTCCTCTTTCGCTGCAGCCTGTTCCTCTCTTGCTGCAGCTTCACTCTTAGCGTTCTGAAGCAGTTCCCACGCAATTTGAATTTCCTCTGCTTCCGCGCTCTCTGAAATCGCTTTACTGATCTCAGATTTCTTCATCTTTTGCTCCACCTCCACACCCAATTCTTCAAATAAACAGAGTAAATCTGTTCTCAGTAACCTCATCAGATCCATGATCGCTGCTCTTTAGCTTTGGCTTTGCAATAAAACTTGTCGCGAGGTTGTACACAAACCTAGCGCACGAGTCAAACACTAAGGATTCCCAGCAGTTCAAAATTAAGTACCCATAATCTGAAGCCTGGCGAATCTCAAAGCAAAGTCCAAACGCTCACCCACAGATGTAGCACGATGTCGCATGGTCCGATCCCAACCGCTGCCAACCAGTTGTTCGAGGCGGGGCTTAGGCCGCACGTCCGGAGGCTTCCTGGCTCGTGACGACGACCATTGCCCGAAGTGAAGAACCCAGGGGTCCAGTGGAGGTGGGAGAATTGGTAACGTAACGAACGGTTTAATTACATGGTAGCGATACAGTCGTCAAATCCGAGAGAACAACTGAGCAGCCTCACGCCCCGCCTTATATAGGGGTCCGTTTTCTCCCTCACTCTCCGCCAGGGCAGCAGGTGCGACCGCCAAGTGCGTTGCAGCAAAGCCCGCCGCGTCGTTGCCAGAAGTGCGTCGTAGCCATGGTTCTCCGCAGTTAGGCCAGGCCTCTCTCCCCTTCCGGAGCGCACGAACCCACACGCACAAACACACACGTCCCGTTGACGAACCGGACGCGTTGAGACTCGTTTTGGGCAGGCATCGACAGGTGGGCGACAGTCCAGAACACGTCGGGACTCGTTTCGGGACTCGTTTCCGCAGCGTGGAAACTCGGAAAGGTTGCCGAAGGTTCCATTCTTAACACTATGCAGGGTGAGACTGTTCACATTTTATGAATCATATTTGAATGTTTCGTCTTGGGGTAGATGTGGAAGCTGATGTTTGGGTTGGTCGCGTAACTGCGGCATTGCGGCACCGAACAGTACTTTACCAATGCTCCCTGAGCTCGAAAGTTTCCGAGGCCGATCCACGCGTGTACTGATCAGGCTTCAAACACACACACAGAAAAAGCGAAAGTACCGAGCGAACGGTTTCCGAAGACCACGACCAAAGCAAGGCGGAATAGCTGGCCTTATCACGTAATCCCCCATCCTACGCCACTTTCGAGCGATCGCAGCGCTCCAATCGGTCCCGCTCGGGGCCAATAGACTTTGCAAACTTTAAAAAGGTTACAAGGTTTGTTTCAACAGATCTTCCTTGACAAAAACCATGTTAATTTGGATTGAGCATAGGCTTAGAATAAAAATTTAGGTGCTTAAAAATCACCTTTGCAAAAACCTTGGAAAATGCAGCGAGCAGTGCAATTGGTCTGTAATTGTCGACAGCAATAGTGCTTCCAGATTTGTGAACTGGCGCAACCACAGCCTTTTCCCACGCGGAAGGAAATGTTCTAGTTTTTAAGGACAAGATAAATATATGCTGCAACACAGGAGCCAAGATATCACAGAACCTTTCAACAATAAAATGCGGGAGTCCCATACTCTCCACACAACTTTTTCGGGGTAAGTTTTTTTATTTCCAAGATTATGTCATCAGATTTCAATTTGCGAACCGAAATAAGATTGAAAGTATCAAAACCTGTTGTGGAACCATTTGCAAAGTGTGCATTAGGCTTCACTATAAAAGAGAATTATTTAGCAAACAAAGTACATACACCCAAAGAGTCAGAAACGTAACCTATAAGTCTTCAAAGTGATGACCTCGGATATATTCGATGGCCTACTCCATCTAGCATATTCCCTAAGTCATTTGGGAGGGCGCTTTAGATCGGACTTAATGAAATTATGCAGTTGACATTTGACCCTTTTAGTGCCACTTCTTTAAACCACATGATTTATATCTTTTGTTAAAACGCGATTTCAAGATAAGTGCCCGACGGAGATCGCGTGAAAACTACCAAGGAAAGGCACCTCGGTTACTAAGTTTAACCGGTATAAAGCGTTTCATAGCATACATTAAAATATCCGTTATTTTTATATTTTAGATATAATTTAGGCCCGTGTACTACATACGTATAAAATAGTAACCCAGACATTCTCCCTCCCTAACGAATGTATGATCTTACTTCAAACCACTGCATGTTCTGCAACACAGCTGTTTTGTGCGCTATTTAAATAAGTGTATACGTGCTTTCTACCGCTCCTAATATATAAACTATTTTAGACATAAATGGCCTCATTGAAACAGTAATTAAATTAAAACGCTTGTTAGTTCGATAAAACCGAAAATCTTAATCCCTTCCCATGCAGGCACTTCCCCGTGCAGACTCGCAAAAGGGCCTCCGTAAAAGGGCTGTCTTGTTGTTCAATCATCTTATGCGTGTTTTTATTCGGGATGAACACCTATACAAAGTAGAATAAGTAATAGAAATGTTTTAAAATTTGGAATGTTTTTTTTATCATAATGTAGAAACAGCAAAAAAAAAAAAAAAAAACACGTACGGAGCAGAAGAAATACGCAAACTGGGCGGGCAAGCAGGACGTCCTGACGTTCGTCCTGTTTGCGTAATTCTTCTGCTTCGTCCGTGTTTTTTTTTTTTTGTGTGTGTTTTTGATCGTACCGAAATCGATTGGGGTGACGCCCCGAGAGCTGTGGGAGAAGCCAGGAGAAGCGGAGCTCACGTGACCGATGCGGGGCCAAGAACCGCGACGTCACAAGAGACGCGTCAGCGATTGGTTGAAACGAGAGACGTGCCGTCGGTCACATTTTGGTTCGCGATTTTTGAGAATACCGTTCTAATTTCCGCTTGAATAACCATGAAAAGTAAAAATCAGACCGGAAATGATTACTAAACAGTAAATAAAGCAGCATAATTGTTTTTTTCTTTGCTGCGCTGGACGTGAAACGGGCAACGAACTATGGGCAAGCAAAAAAAAAAAAAAAAAAAAGAACACGCGGGAGACGTTTGGTTTTGGTTTCAGATGTCGGTGTCGTGTGTACTTTGGAAACGCGGTACTCGAAGGATTCTGCAAAATGGTTGTCATGCCAAATTTGTGTGCTGTAGATGACTGCTAACGGTCGACTGAAGATCAGGATTCGTTCGGGCGACGCTAGTTTTCACGTGTGGGTTGCTGTTCGTCTTCTTTGACGACGAAAAGAGGACGTCCGACTTTGGTGAAAACCAAAAATGGTGCTGTTTATTTTCTTCTTCTTAGCGAGCGTCCCCCGCGGAGGAGCCGGTTCCCGGAACGTCCGGATCGCTGCCGCTTTCCCCTCGGCATCTCCCCCGCTTCCCTGTCCTTTGCAACGCGCCGCTCTCGTCTCGCCCGCGCGAATGTTGCTCACTGCTTCCCCGCTCGGAGCCTGCGGGCCGGTCGTTGCCGGCTGGACGGTCTCCGTCGGGTGATGGCGGAGGCCGCCACATACGTACTCCCGTTCCGTTGGTGTTAGGTCACTGAATGGAAGCCCAAACTGCTCGAACTCGCTCGCGAGAGTGGCATTGTCGTCCATGTTGACAGACTCGACGAAACGACCGCGCCACCGCGCTGCTATAACCCACAGCGGTAACCAGAGTCTCGATCTTCTTAATACTACCGATACCGACTATTCACACTTGACGTCACTCCCTACGTCACGTCCGTTTTCGGAGGCCCAGAAATGAGAATGGAGATTGTTCAGTTTCGGTTTCTTGTTTCGGTTTCTTTACTTCTTTCGTGGGCACAGAAATACGCGTCACAAATGTCTATAAAAAAACTGGGCAGCATGCTAGGTTCCCAAGGAGCCTAAAAACACGATTTAAAAAAAATTAAATAAAATCGTCTTCATTGTCCTTTTAAGCGTAGACCACATTTAAAAAGCATGCTCGTCCAGCGTTTAAAGAAATCAGTATCAAGGAACAGTTAATTTTATTATTCTAATGTAATACTAAGCGTAACCAGTGAGCACTGAATACTGCACGCCGAGGTGCGGGCAGGTAAAACGACAAGAAACTATCATAATTTTGTGTGCAAATTAAGATATCAAAACGTTTATACTGCTGGCCCCAATATTGTCTTAAAAATACTATATTAGTTATTAAAAAGGTAGGGGATCTATCAAGGGGTAGCCTCTGGGGCAATTGAAAAAACAAGCGGTAAGAAATAAAATATACGACTGCTAGGGACAAACTGAAGGAATCGCAAGATCTCGGATGATATGCAGGAAGAGAGCGATTGAATTATAAGGGTGTTTTTTGTTGTTCGGTTAATAGTTTTTTTTTTTTTTTTTAACACAGTGAGAACTACAAAAAGCGGTCTGTGCAAAGGAGTTATACGACCAGGCGGACATGAAATAAGGTGATAATCGTTACGATAAGTTGTATAATTAACGGAAAATTGTTCGTTAATTTTTTATGTTGCAATTGCACTATTGACAGCAATTACTATCAGAGGCTGTACCGATTTAAAGGTTTGGGAAAGGGCAACAAATTTAGAAGTACTTAAATATTTTGTTCGCTTTTTTAACGCCAGATTGTGAAACTCAGTTTGGAGAAAGCGCTGTTAGTCATGTCCACAGTCATTCATAGAAAAATGAAGTACCCGTTTTTGCCACCTCGTCACTATTTCGACGGATTGCCATTGGCGCATCCACGAAGGACACACTGTTTTGTTAGAGACAACGTGACTGAGACGACTACTGCGCTCTTCTAAGCCTAAGCCGATGGCATAAAAACAAATACAGTCAACTTGAACAGGACAATTTAGTTTGCTCCTTTCTGGAGCCATTGTTGTGTGCCCTCAACTTTCAGAGTGAGCATCGAACATACGTTGCAAGCAATCAAGTTAGCGAGGCAACCAAGAACGAAAAATGGAATGTGAGGGAAACTTCTAAAAAAGTTAGTATTAGAGGGCACTAGGAACAAAGATATACATAAGAAAAGAACAAGTATCCCTAAAATCAGAGTAATCCGTTGCAAAGTCTGTGCCTCGCCGGTTCCATCTCCTAACAGTGTACGCTTTGTTTTAAAACAAGACAAGTAGAACTAAAACACACTCTCATAACTCGCGAGCTCGGAGTAGTAAAGGAAGAGCAACGACGGCCCAACAAGCGAAAACCGCGGGAATGAGAGAAAGAAGGAAAGTTCTGAGCCAGGGAGGTAAAAGAACGAGGTCCTCGCCGATTGCACCCGCCTGAATTATTCAAACTTTTCTCGTTTGTTGGTGTGGGCGTCCCTGCTTTATGGTTCTCGGGGTGGCCAACGGCACCCCCGTCTTGCGTAGGGGAGCCCAGACCCCGGGCAGGAGGACGCACGTTCGGCCGGCGGCCGGACCGGTTCTATTGCCACTTCTTTTTTTTCGGCTTCTATCGCTAGCCGGCTACCGACGCTTTCTCGCTGAATACGCCCCGCTTCGCGCTAGATGCAGCACCTCCAGATCACCCCCCCCCCCCCAACTCCTTTTTTACGGCATTCTCTTTTCCCTATTCGGGCTCCCCCACTCCAATTGCTGATGAAGCAGTTTCTATTGGACTCACCAGCACTCTCCGATTCACTCGAAGACGGCTGCAACCTGACCGCCTTTATTATTATTATTATATTTTTGCCCCGCTGCCTTAATAGATATATATATATATATATATATATATATATATATATATATATATATATATATATATATATATATATATATATATATATACAAACACCGATTTTCCGTTCAGGATACTACAATCTTCATATATAAGGTCGGGATTCTATTCCTATTTTAGGTCTGCCCACCCCGACATATTGAACAAGTTTCAAGAAAGGAACGGCGTCGCTGATGAAGCTTGGCAGATTTTTTTTCTTTAACGCCGTAAACTTTCTTCCATTTATTTCTATATATTTTAGTTTACGCAAGCAAGAACGCTATGTGGCGCAAAGAGCAGCATTGCTTCCTCCCTCGTTTATTAACATTTGCAAGCACCGAAGTGTTGATTGCACGGTTAATAAAGCAATTTAAAAAGCAATATATTTCGCGTGTTCATACGTGTCTAGTGCAGACGTTTTAGAATGCAAACATTTTCTTAGACCCCTCTAGCCATCACTCATAGATGGAAGAAGTATACTTGGCGATTTTATTTAGCTTCGTCCCATTGTACATTTTTCTAATCCCTGTACCTGCCCGTCTCTTCTCTACCTCGTACAAGAGCGTGTCTCAAGTACTAGGCCGTACCCTAAGCTTATCAAAGCCAGTGTTAATTAACCAAGCATAAATCGAAGCATAACTGCACCTTAAAGCGCCCCTTCTCCTCCCCTCCCCCCCCCCCTTTCCCTTTCTCGTCTATATTTCAAAAGGGAACGCCCCATAAGCCCCCTCCCCCAACCCTCCCCTGGCTCAGCCCCTGCCTTGCCAAGTTCAAGCTATGGCTGGTGAGAAGACAATAACTGAGAGGCGCTGCTCCTTATTCTGTCCAACGCTTGAAAACGTCTAATAACGCAAGACTACCTCTGAAGGTTAAACATTTTTTGGATAATAAGGTGTTCATAAATCGAGGCACTGTACCCAGTGATCCAAAATGAAAGCAACGTTACAAATGGCTTTGGTTTCGTTTCTCTGCCCATGTCAACGCTTTTATCCTGTTCTGGCGTTTTCCAGATCGAAGGGGGCTTGTTAACTTCGAAAATCGTGTTAACGTTCGTCTGACGCTACTTCCTTTTCTCTACAGCGCTGCTTGGCAAAATCCATATTAATATAGGTCATTTGCACAAGCAGACAGTCTTGCAGAAAGTCAGTTTTGGGAAGCACGGTCTTTTATTCGGTTAATTACGCCCCCCTCCGACCCCCGGCACCCTTTTCCAAAAACAAAAAAAACAAAAACACGCAAGGGTACGACGTTTGCATACGTTCTACACTCCATCCGTAATCAAGGTATCGCAGTCAAGGCAGCCAACACGAAGCTTTCGCACGGACCGACGTGATGTCGTTCCTTGATACAAACAACTTTACGCCTTTCCCGCAATGCACCTCAGCCCACAAAAGATAACAGGTCCGTTGTAATCAATACGGGCAAAATATTAAAAAATATAGTTAAAATGAATATGTCCCGGTACACCCTTCACTCGTCGAATCCCTGAACTTACCACAGTTTGCGGGTGGGAACACCGAGACATCGTGAAGCTCGTGTTTTACATTTTGCTCTCTTCCCGTCATTTCATGGCACCAAACACTTAAACCTGGTGTTCGAGAAAGTGTTTCAGAACGTTTCCTTTCACTGCTCCGGCTGCGTGCTACAGATCATCCCGGCTGTAATTAGGAGAGGCAGTATACAGGGGTGCTTCAGCTAACTTGTGCCAAGACCAAAGAAAAAAAAATAGTAATAAAGCTGGCGCAGGAGCTGAATCAACGCTGTATTGTTCACAATCCTACTTAGCAAGTAAAAAACAAATTGCTATGTGTTGGGTTGGTTAGTTAAAAAAAATTAATTTGCCAACTTTTCAAAACATTACTTTTTGCGCAAGAGATCCAATGCAGAAGTTGTAAAGCGAATGCGCCGAGAACTGAGAAGAAGAGGAGACAAAAAACGCACGGGGACGTCAGGACTTCGAGCTCTGATTGGAACGATTAGTGGGTAGACCTACAGCTATAACTGCCTTTGTCTCCACTGCACTCGTCGAACGCGCTCCAATGCGAGAGTGAAACACCTAACGCCGGCGTTCCGGCGTTCTAACGCGTTCGTCGAGTGCAGTAGAGGCAGAGGCTGCTAGCTTGAGGTCTACCCACTAATCATTCCAACTAGAGCTCGGCGTTCTGACGTACCCTCGCGCTCTCGTTTCCTCCTCTCCCTCAGTTTCTGGGCGCATTGAGAAACATCCCCTCGTGTCGTTTTCATCGAGGATGCTTTCGGGTGTCCCATTTTTTTTTTCGATGCTTATAGAAAGCACGCGAGGATTTAAAACAAAAACTCGCACGCGATTAAAGGCATTAGCATCGTAGCTAGCGGGGAAGTTTTTTTTTCCATCTCGCGCGCACTGAAAACAAAAAGCTTGCTCCACAACCGTCCGATAACCGCGGAGGGATAAAGATAGGCACGTAGCCAGGGGGGGGGGGGGGGGGGGGCCTGGGGCCCAGGCCCCTCCCCCCCCCTGAGATCTTCCATTTTGCTGAAACCTCCTCTCCCCCCTCCCCCTCATACAGCATTTTGTCATGGGGGCGTCCCCCCCCCCCCCCCCAAACAAAATCCTGGCTACGTGCCTGGATAAGGGCATTACTTATCCTGCAGTCGGTTCGATATTAGGCATCAGGAAATTTGTCTTACTAGTTTGTGCAGCCAATTAGTGCATATATCCTATTTAAATGACAGATGAGCTACTCGAATCAACACTATTTCCAGAAAGACGAAACTAGATTTGAAGTAGACAAAAAAAAAAAAAGACAAGAATGCAAAACAATAGTATGCGTTCGTCATTTCAGTTTCCAGTTGAAATACCTGGACGAGAGAAAGTGCGAAGAGACAATATAAAAAGCAAATTAATTTCCCGCTCTCTCATTCACTGCTCATTTCAAAATGGCGACCGGGATTCGCTGGCCAGGATCCCCCCGAGACCATTCGAGCGTCCAGACACGTTCAGAAACAAATCAGGCGAAGCAAGAAAAAAAACAGATAGACTAATCCAGGAAACCAACAGCAAAAAGAGTGTGTTTGAAGCAGACAAGCTTGTACTGACTGATGACTTGGCCATCCCATGCATGAGCGATTCCCCTGCCCGGCCCGCTCTGACCAAATAGAGGATGGATTTTTGCTCCTCGTTCTCCCTGAGCGGCCTCTTCCTGTCGTTCCATTTCCTCTTCTTTCTCTTCTTTCCCTGTTTCTTGGCTTCCAGCTGTGCCATTATGTTATGACGTTTCTGTAACTATTCTTACTTTTTTTTGTAGGCATTATAGTTTTGAATCCTACATTACGTTTGCCATATATTCTGCGGGGAATAAGATCGTCCTGTGGGCCCCTAACGGCAGAACTTCTTTTGTTTTTCGTTTGTTGGTCACGTTGTGGATGGTAGATAATGTGGAGACGCGTAAAATCGCAAATACTACGCGTTAATGTACACACGAAACGCTACGTAAGATGACCTTAGATGCTTACGTATAATGTCTTGTGTATTTCTTGTGTGCTCTGGTAATGCGGCTCTTAGGGCTCTTTTGAAAACCTTCTAATAATGCAATCTCAAATATATTTGAATGTTTACGCTATGGAGGTAAATTTAAAATAAAAGTATCTTTCTTCGGCAGCGTTCACCCTTTTAGTGACAAACCGTTTGTTTTCAAATTGAGGGACCATGATGTATCTGTAGAGAGACAGAACTCTCTATTGAACCTTCCCTGCGTAAAACCTGCTGCTGAATGGCACGTATGAGAACAATTTGAGATTGTGGCGTCCAGGCACACCATTTGTTTATGACGAGTTTGCGGTGTATTAACTATTTCAGATATAGTGCACGTGCCTTCCATTTTTCTAGCTTGCGTATATTCGCACAGCACCAATACCTTGTGTTACTGCTGCTTAATTTCCGTGGGTGCTTTTACGCGAAATGGCAGGTGGTGGGAAGTCACCTTTAGAGGTACCGCGCAATTGCTTATTGGCGTCGCTAACCGTTGACATTAGGGCGATGTGGCGTGGCGTGTAAGGTGGCGTATTCACGTGTACCATTAGATTCACCATTTTGTTTGCCTAACTGCTGAGCTCGTATTAACAATAAATTTCTATGGTATGCATTTATTTGCCGCATTTGGAACTTTATTAAGTTCTGCTGATTTATGAGTGCAATAAACAACTCGTGTGTAAATACGTCGTACCAATGTTCCATAAATACCCTCAAAATACACAAAAAATTTTCAATATATTTATAAAGCAAGCGACAACGCAACATTCATCAAACAAAAACGTGGCTGGCAATCGCGCGGTCTTTAAAGTTAAATAATAAAATAAAAAACAGCAAATCTAAAAAAAAAAAGCGTGGAGCCGCCCAAGCACAGAGCGCGCGCAAATTTAGCCGCTTCGAGCGCAGTTGCGAATCTCGATTTCTGCTGCGGCTCTTGCCGGATAGATGGCGCCGCCGCACCGTGCGCTCGCCACGGAATTTCCCTAAAGGGACCAACGACGGCGCGTCGGCTTCACCGCTGTGCGCCGGGCCTGGGGACTTTTCGGAGTTGGCGTCGAGTCAATACCCCGTTCTGAAAGGTTCATGAGGGCACCTTTCCACCCTCAAAGAAGAAAGTAGAGCTCAAAACACAGCGCTGCGATGTTGGCTAGACGAACGTCCAACGAAACAAATTTCTTCTTAGAAAGTTAACGCAACGGGACGTCCGTCTGGCTTGAGTTGGCGTCTTTGTGTCTGTTGTAAAGGGCCAATTTATCCAGTGAAGTGCACGAACTAGATATCCGCGAGAGCGTGCAGATGACAGCGGGCAGTGAATGCATTCTGACAAAAAAAGGAAGATGTGCACCGCCTTTAACATGGTTAAGCCACACCCACAATCAGAGACATGCCTAAAAGGTTGCCATGAACAGTTCCACTGTAGTCGAATGTGCCCATGCAAGGCCCGAGCTTGGCTGGTAAAGGTTTGGTACTTGCCACTAACCTTTTTTTTGGTTAATTCCGACAAATCAACACTGTCCTATTGGTGGGAACTCTTCCACGGTGTATACGACGTGGAGGGTGGCAAGGTTTGATGATGCCATACTTATTTTGCCACCAATCTTGCAAACGTGTTTGAGTTCCGGGGACTTAGATGGGGTTTCTGTGTCTCGCCTTTATACAGATGTTTGGAGCTTCTTATATTTCTCCTCAATTTAGCGACTAAATGATATAATCAAGTATTTCTGACCACTTGGTGCCACTGCATTGCGTTCTTAATCATATTCAATCACTTGCATGAACTGTCTTCTTTGAGAACCATACTTTTATCTCCTCCATTGCTTGTTATATCATTCAGTCGCCCCAATCACACATCTGTTTTCATCAGATGCAATTTACCAGCTCATGTTGCCTGTGGGTCTCAATTACTAGTATAACCGTAATTAAATATCTTACAATTTGCTGTTCGGGGTGGATGTGTGCCGCAAACATGAGAATTCGGCCGAAGCGTCATATTAAGATTGTTTGGAGTATTGTATTTTTTTAGTGCTATGTATTTATAAAAGTAAAAAATAATTCTACTTATTTCTTAAATTTTATTTCAAAGCCGGTATAAGAGAAGCCATATACAAATGATGCAATAAAGGTTGTGCAACCGGGCTTGTTCTTATTTTTATATAAATATTTCATTATTTGAATTTTCGGGGGGTACTATAAGTGAGATGCTGAAAAAAATAAAACATGACAAGGAGTTTTTTTTTAATAGGCCACAAAGAGAATGGGTAAATAAAAATACAACTTATCCCATAGACGTCCTGTGCAAGGTTACGTTTTAATTTATCCGTTACACGCTTCAGGTGTCATATTTTAGTAGCGCAATAATTTCCAAGATGTGTGGAGAATCTTCTATGTAACACAAACAAAATGGTACTGAAACGTTTAAATTTATATTCGTCTGGTTGTCTTTTGTCTATTTGTTTTTGATGGCGCGCGAGGAAAAATAACGCAGCAACGCTGGCACCAGATCTTGACATTACGGCGGCATGAAAAAAAAACCAAAAACTATTGGTTGTTTTTGTTTAAAACTGAGCTGTGTAGAAACGTAACGCTGCAAGAGAAACTTTTAACATCACCGATAATGATGATACTTAAAAATTAATTCAACTGGAACAGAATACCTAAGTTGTAATCGGTGCTAGTTAGAAGAAGACGCCTTTCCAGACGCAGAAACACACACATAACAATATGAGCATGCACAGCAACAACAATTGAGGACTTTACTTTCTTAAGCCTTCAATATAGTGAGTCAAACCTCAACACGGCATGGACGATCCGGCATCCTGTAGCGAGAGGCGAGTTCATTGCTCCCTGAAAGCCTCGCGTCCCATTTTTTCTTTCTTTCCTTTCGTAACGCAACGCTCGACCCATTGAGGGCTCTGTTCGGCCCAGAAGTTTCCTGCTCCCTTTTCCCCAAAATAGAAGCATCTTTACAAGAAACCTCTCCCGCGCTGCCAAGGTCCAACCCGGACGGCCTTGACCTCAACCCATTTCCAGGAAGCCATTGGTCACTCCACCGTTTGTTTGTTTCCTTCTTTGCCGGGAGCCTACTTTCGTCTACTGTATACCAACCGCGAACGCACGCACAGGCACGCAGCACACAGAGAGGACTGAGCGAAGAAAAAGAAAAAAAGAAAGACAAAAAAAAGAAAAAAAAAAGAGCGTAGGAGAAAGCCTGCTTTTCTTGCGCTTGTTTGTGTGTTGCTCGGCCGGGGTTGAAAACCGGGTTTTCCCCGAGAACTTTTTTTGCCAGACATCTCTATTTTTGTGCCGTCGTGGCTTGGCTCTCTTTTTCCTTCCGAAGGCAGCACTCGGCCCTTTTTCTTGATCATGTTGGATGGAACTGGTATTGCCGCCACCGCCGCGGCTGCTACTGCTGCTGCTGCTGCTTGTGCCGAGCCGTCTTTCAGACAAAGTTGCACACGTATATCTTGTCTATAGAAGAGGGCAGGCGAGGGCAGGAAAGCCCCCAGCGCACACTACAGTCGCCAGACACTGTCCCTCCAGTTGCTCTCTTGCGGTGGTGGCTGTTTTTCTTGGGCGTATTTGTGTGTACTTCTTTGATCTGTTGTGAGACTTCTGGGGCATTCCCCGGCCAGTGACGTCTGTGTGACGTAGAATTGACGTCGCTGCTGGTCATCTGGGTGCAACACGCGCTGTAGAGGGAACGCAAGGTGTCGCATTGAAGAAATACGTTCTGAAAGGGTCCGGAGAAGTGCGAACCGAACTATTCATAATGTTCGCACCAAAGTAGAACAAATCTCAACAATAAAGCGGCACTTAAATCGTCTTCGAAATGCAGCAGCCAAAACTCGCGGGGTTCTCCTCTCTCAAAATTTCTGATTTATTTTACGGGAACGCAAAGAAACACAAAAAACGGGTATTGTAAAGTAACATAAAATTCAAATACGATGCAAATTTAATCAAGTTGCTACATCTGCTGACGACAATACTGCACGTAGGTGTACCATGTCGTTTGCATCTGGTATCCGCTTCTACAGAACAAAAAAATGTGCTTAATGATGTCGCGAATATTGACACAGACGAGTAATAAGTGACCTGAAACTATATTTTCGCCTAAAACTGTTTTCGTTCCTGCGAACTGATTGATCCTAATGTATTGGCGGAACTTGTCATTGTAATACTAAATATTGTTTTGCCTAGTTTAAACAATATAAGCGTCTGTGAAGAATAATGGTATCTCCTCTGGTTCCTTATTACTTCAATTCAATAGATGTAGGCTCCTGTGAATTTTCCAGAAGTCACGAACCTTCTTTAAGACGCAAATGAGGGTGCATAGAGTTGATGTAATTGAAATACTACTGGTGTAAGTTTACGAGTCCAACAATATTTCTCGCAGACCTGCTTTCACAGCACCCAGATTTAACCACCAGTGCTGCGGAAGGTAGCTACGCTCAATAATAAACAGTTATGCATGTTTTCAAGTTTAGTTCCTCTTCCGCAGTGCGGTGGCAGCATTAAGTAACGAAAGCATAAAGATGTCAAGAGAAATACAACGGTTTACCCATGAGAACCTAGCATATTCGCAGCCCCTAGAGCGGCCAAAACATGAAGCCAGAAGCAAGGGTGTTTAGAAGTTTCGCTGAACTTCTGCGTTCGAAGCTTCGCTAAGTTTCGCAATCTTAACCTGAGCTATAGTAGAGCGTAGTAGCGTGTATGAGCATGTAGTGTTTGAAAGGTTTACGCTGCATCAGTGTCCATGCCTACGAGGGCCGTTCTAAAATACCAAAGAGCTCGAATAACTGGGTACGCCGACTGCACACACTGGAGTTGGAAAATAGGACTCACAGCGCTGTTCACTCTTATCATCAATAACGCGTAGCACGACGTTCTTTGTTAGCTGTATGAGGCGAGCGGCGGTGGCTTCGTTTTGCAAGAGTTACATAGCGGGCGGCTCCCTGAAGGACTGGGCATGCCCGGCGGAAAGGACTCTTCCGTGCTGAAGTTTATCTCGCCATCCACGCTTGCTGCCTCAAGTGCGTCTCTAACTCGTGTATTTACCGCGTCCTGAAATGTGGTCTGTCAATTCCCACCTGATGACGTCATAGAAGTTCCATTCTGTTGCCCGCTGCGGTTCTGGTGGAGGCACATCTGCGGAGGTCAATACGGCAGACTCCTTTTCTGCTGTAGGTCGCTTTGCGGCCAAACAGTCAACGGAAACCAAAGCAGACACGAGGTAGAACGTCACGACGGCAGCGACTCCTGCGTCCGGTCGCATTTTTCGTCGGCATTTTTACGACAAACAGTCAGGATCGCGACTCCCGACAGCATGATATACCAAATCCTGTGACGCAATTTTTTACCACTTCGGGATCAATTTAGACGCACGGTCGGGACAGCACGATTAACAGACCATTCAAAGACGCACTCCGGGCCCAGTAATTCGCGCGGTGTTTCCGGGAATGCCTCCTATACTTCGAAGGCAATCGGCCACCGTCCTCTAGTTACAGCCAAAAAGTCCGCCAGATAGTGCATGGGATTCGTCAACTTCATTCGGAATTCAGCTAGGCCATGCACTGTTGTCGAGCAGTCCTTCAGCATCACGCACATACATTAAATGACACAAAGAGTTCTCGGGCAATGAGGCAAAAACAATTAAATTATTGTTATTTTTTAAGCACTACTTAGTTTAATTTTGTTAATAATATATTGAGTCACTCTGTGGTTTCTGTGCAGACCAGGAAGTAAGCATTCGCTTTTTTCTCGAAATTGCAAACACCGGCTTCAACTCCTTGCTGGCGATATAAAAAGTTAAGTTATTGTTATAAGCAGATCGTAGATTTCAAATTTTCATTCTCGAAATAATAAAAAAAAAAAAAAAAAACGAGAAAACCTGTCGATAGTTGTGTGTCTTCTAAACGCTCACTGTTGACCGGTATGCGAAGAAATTTCTTCTTATAAAGACATGGCACGAGAAGAACGAATGTCAGTGCTATTTTAATTAGATGGCGATTGAAATGGCCGTCACTTGGGCCGAAATTATTAACACTTGATTCCAGTTGAAACTAGAACGAAAAAGTAAAATGATTTTAATTACCAATAGTTTTACTTCATGCCACTCAGGGTTTCCTTCGTTGATGGCCGAATGTCAATTGGCTACGACAGTAGGCCTGGGTACCTAGTTATAGCCGGTACATTTATATAATACGTGTCCACTACAGCACCGCCACTTCAACATATCCATAAAAGCACACTACAAGTGTTTTTTTTTATTCATTTATTTATTTCAGATACCTGAAACGCCAGCGGCGTTATAGCAGGGGGAGAAAAAAACAAGAACCTTGTGTTAGTACGATATCACTAGTTGAATTGTGGGGATGTCAAAACTACTCACGCACAGAGCACGTCTAGAGCAGCAACAATTTGATGAGGGTTCGGCTTTTCCTACATAAGGGTGTTCCTGTGGCAAAGCCACCTTTCTTTGCGAGTAGGAGGTCATGGATATTTCGCGAGTAAACGGTTTTAAATTCGAGAATAAAATGAGTGACACCGGGCATTAAAACAAGAAAACCTTCCTGAGGCCTGACGAGAGAAAAAACATATTTTCTCGTATATCGGTAATTTTGTCATTCAAGATGACGAGGATCCCCTAACGATGACATCATCTACAGGACTTGTCTTCTAGGGCACCTCCTTCGCGTAATAGCACTTGCGATTGAGACAGAAAATGAAACCACACACTGTCGTGGCAGCGCAGGGCGTTGTGGAAACCACACTATCCTCGAGAATGGTGCAAAATGTAAAGCTGAGTTTAGTCAATGTTATAACCGCTACAACCGCAACAATAAAACTTGCGAAAGGGTGTGGATACTTTTGTATATCTTAGCTGCATTACTTTTTTTTTTTTCAAATGTAATTTGTGTTGTAGAGACGATAGAAAAATAAAATCAGCAACACAGGTCCCGAAACTCTAATAAACATATATTCCCAGTCTGCATCCCATACTTGCACACTTATCGGAGTTGACATGTACATTCCCGTAAACCAAAATATTTATTAAAATGAGTTTTTTTTTTATAAAATTTATAGAAGCTCGTTTAAGGACAGACATCATTACCTCTAGAGAAAAGGCAAGGTCAAACGTACGCGAAAATAAGTGAGAACGAAAAAAATATAACTTAAAATTATTTATGTTTAAACATATTTGTGTAAACAAATATAAACTTCGCCTAAATTAGCAGCTTCCGTAAAGCTACGGAGAGATTCACAAAGTTGCAGGATTATTTGTGTCCACACTATTAAGCTATGTAACCTTCTCTAGACCATTTTGTGTAAGCTTGAGAGAAACGCGGGGCGCGGCCTATTATGATGATATGCTTCTTCGCTTCGGGATTGGTCCTTTGGCGCTCTTACTGGCTAATCCCGCAATCTGATTGGCTGTTGTGGAGTGATAATCAGATGCTTCGCCGCGCCCTGCGTTTCTTATGCTCTCAGTGATCATAATAGGGGCACCAATAGTGTTCACATTTTAATATAAATCGCCCTCAAACGTTATCCCAATTTGTGCAGATCAGTTGATAGAACGGCCATAATTGCGGTTCCACACTCTAAAAAAAAAAAAAGAAAAAACTCTAAGCGTCTACTTTCCCGCACAACACTCGGAGAGCCAATCACCGCAACTTGCGCAGGCAGCTCAGCGAATGAAGACGCCGAAACGTACGTTTAGACCAAAAAACGCAGTCTGATTTGTGAGATTAAGCAATGCAAGCGCGACGTTTTGCATTGCAAAATGTCACAACTCAGACTGCGTTTTTGGGGGTCTACACATATGTTTCGGTACCGTCATCCGCTGAGCCGCCTCCGTAAGTTGCGCTGATTGGCTCTCCGAGTGTTGCGCGGGAAAGTAGACGCACGGGCTTTTTTGTGTGTGTGTGTGGTGTAGGAATGTTGCACGTGACTGGCAAGGGCCTGAAACGCTGGACAGTCGCTGAAAATGAGGAGAACGAAATTATCCGGCTCGTGCGCGCGCCGTGGCGCATGCGCAAGTTCCTCCTTTCTTTCCTGCGACCGCTCTACCCCCCCCCCCCTCCTCCCCCCCCCCCCCGATATAGTTCGCAAGCGGAGCATCGAGGGCGCTCCTGCGGCAGATTTCGCGCATACAAATCCATGCGCGCGCCTCCAGTTGGCGCATGAGCATTAGCGCTTCCCTCCTAAGTTCGTTCGATCAATAACTTCCAACTAACCAAAGGGGAAGGGAGAAAATTTTAAAGAAAGAGAAGCACGACGGGCCCACCGTCTCCGACTTGTGCTGCCATCTTTCCCACCGGCGCGCTATTCGCAAACAATGGCGAGTTTTAAAAGCGCGTACGAGAGGCCTTCGCGAAGATGTCCAACTTTGCCCTCATTAAAACGGTTGAATTGCCAAGATATTGACGTGTGACGCATAACGCTCATTATGTACCACCAAGCAGCATAAACTGCGTAATATGTCTGGTGCATATGTAGTTCTTTTTTTTTTTTTTTGTACATACGCCGGGGCGTTTTATTCACCCAATTTTATGTGTACTGTGAATTTACGTATATATAAAAAAGGAAAGCTGTGTATGCAGCGAGATTTCGGTACTGAGTGCCTGGGAAAATAGAGAATTCTGTTTTTCACACCGCAAAAATAGACCACGTAGCGCCCAACGCTGAGTCTTTGCCCAAATGTAGGGCTAATTCTCCGGACGAAACGCAAAAGTTTTGGAACCAGTCCTCTGATTCACACGGCATCAGCGATTTATTTTTTAATTTTTATTTGATAAAATGGGGCGCGTTTTCGCTAGCGTTCGAGACTTCTATCCATATTTTCGCGGAGTTGTTGGTCGCCATTTTCTTACAAGTTGGTAATGCAGCGCGCAATAAACAAGGACATTGACGGGCGTGATCATAACACCATAATCGCGTGAGCATGTGCTGACGAGATTGTGATGCGATCGTGGTGCGATTATTTTTTTTTTTTTTTCGTTGGACGTGGTTCCGATAAATGTTTAGTTGAAGTTCAGCACTCTTCTTGTCTACTGCCTATCTTTGCCCCTGTTCATTGCGCATTGCATCACCTATTTGTAGTAATAAACCAACCCGCCTGCATCACCACTTGGATTCGTCATTTCCTCATCCGGAATTTGCGAAAATCGCGTGTAACGTTTGAAATAAATAACTTTTAAGTTTTGAAAATTTGGTGTCTGCTCCGTTTTGCCTGTGCTACGTTTTGGTGGAGATTGAACGTATTGCGATGTGTAGTTTATTTTTAGGTGAGATAAATGCTGTTTCTTTTCTCAGAAAACACCCCGTACTTTTATATTTTCTCTTTTGTTTAAGGTTCAGGTTCACACATTTTGCCCATTGATTATTTTGCCTTATAGTTCAAGCGGCTTCAGTGGCCACACGATCCACTTCCAGATAAGAAGTTGAAATCGTTTGAACAAACCAACTGATAAAATTTTTTTTATTTATCGTTATAATATTGACGCAAGTAATCTGAAGTCATCTTTTATATCATAAAATTGAAAACCGAAAAATATTTGTAGGTACAATAATTAAAAAAAAAAACAAAAAAAAACATTCAAGTCAACAGATTGAAGTGCAATTGTCCAAGACACAATGCTGCCGTACATTTGTTACTTAGTTATATTGTTGTTGTTTTCATTTCAGATTCTTCCCAAATCTCAGCAGAAACACGCCCTTCCAAGTTTCAGCAGAAACACACCTTTCAAGTCAACACCTGGCGCCATCTACGAGTCGGCTTCGACAAATAATGGTCTTGCTACTTCACCCAAATTTTAACTAGGATCTTCTTCAGAGTTGCCAGTAAATGACTATCTAAATAAAATGCATATGCCGACATTCTACTTTTACTCGGTTATCAGTCACATAGCTATAATCATTCAGGCAGACACGTAAATGTGGCTGCTAAACAACATGTGCGCTTAAAGCACATGGAGATCATTGAAGTGACACGCATTCTTGGTGTATGATATCTATCATAATTGGACTTTGCTAAATTGCTACCACCTCACCTGAATTTGAACCTGCTCATGGGGATGTTTCAAGTCCAACACTAAAGCAGGCTGACGTAACCTGGCACGTCAACGTGAAGCCGCAGAGTCGAGATGCAATCTTGATAATGTTTTTTAATGTTTATGTATTTTTATTGATATTAAATATCACTAAAACAGACGGCACATAAGGCTCTCGGGTTTCAAGCTTTTTGCGTAGGTTGTTTTTCACAGAAATACAAAAGCAAACATTCGAGGCAACGAAGGTTGGCTGGAGCGGACGCACCTTCGACTTGCGTAGCTACTGCGTCAGCTTTTTCGGTGCTAAATTTTCTTTTGGTTACATCACACTTGTATAAGGCGTGAGATTGTTGTGGCTTTGGTCATGTTTCTTGGATCTGCCTACACGCTCAGCGGCGGAGGCAGATAACGGCACACGACTGTTTAGCCGTAGCTTGCCAGCCAACTTCGCAGCTAACCAAAACAAAATATAGCAAATAAAAAAAAAATATTTGAAAAAAGACACTTGCGGCGTTGGAAACAGTTTGGTTTGGAAATCTTATGCGTCATAGTTTTTTTTAATATTCTTCACGCCATTCACTTTTGTCTTGGTTCTTTCCACAACGTATTAGCGACCAAATTATTTCCCCTTTATGCCACGTTTTCGTAGCCTTTAATATTATCACTACCAGCTGTCTACCAGTCTTATAGCGCGTCAACGGAGCAGATGCGCCGGTCATTTCGGTAGATCTACATGGCAAATTCACGCTCCAAAAAGCCCTTAAAGAGGTTTTTCCGCAAGATCTTCATAACTACAAAACGTAGAAGAAATTAAAAAAAAAAAATCTCCGAGAGTAAAGTTGTTAACAAAACTATTTCAGCTATTCATTCCAGTCTCCTCTCTTCTTCGCGAAGCATAGTTACTTTCTCCAACGTCACAGGATTAAACTTTGTTCGCGCTTCTAAACTATGTTGCTCGGTTTGTTCGTGTAAACATTGTTCACCACTTTCTCGTTACTATAGATCAAGGATACGGAAAAAAAAGTTCAATCGCCGTGCACGACTCAAAGTTTCTTTTCACTTCTGTAAGTTGGGGGTGGCGCCAGTGGGCCTTTTTGAAGTTTTTCCTCCTCCCTGTTTAGGAGAGGAGACAACGTGACGGATCACAGACACTCTCCGCAGAAGCCAACCGATGACTCCTTGTGCCTTCATTGGCGCCGGGGCCCAGACGCGAGAATGGGTCCGGCCGAAAGCGGGGGCCCGGTAATGCAGCGTATTAGTGCAGGCATTTAAAGCTCATCAGCCGTTTTTATCGCCATTGCCGTTTCTTTTGTTGTTGAGAGCTGGACCCCCGGAATCGGCGTGCCCAAGGCGCCAACAACGGAGACGCCCAAACAGAAAGGACAAGAACGTTGAGGGATGCGCCAGGGAAGGCGTCGGGGAGAGGGTCGGCTGTGTGCTGCGCCTAGATAAGAGACGGTCCATCCGGACTGGGTCCCGTGAAAATAAAGACCCCTCTCGAAATGTGAGGAGAGGCCGCCCCACTGAACAGCGAGAGCTGCGTACAGCACATCGAGAAAGCAGTCAGTATGCTTCTCCGGCGTCTGTGCGAGGGATAGATAGAAAAAAAAAGAGGGGGGGGGGGGGGGGCAGGCGAGAGACGCACATCCGCGTACACGCACCACAGCAGCGCTTCGTCGTAATTGACAAACAGTCGTCCCATTCCGAGCTAACTCTTGTCGGCTTCTCTCGTCCTTTTTCTCTAGGGGAAAGAGGAACGGCAGGAGAGGTCCTATTTCCTTTCTTCGACTTTCTTTATCCCTATCGCGATATAAATAATATATAAGCGCAGCGACAGGATTGATGAAGGTGGAGGAATTTGTCCAATTTGTTATAGACGAAGCGGAAGAGCAGCACCGACGGAGGCCGCCGAAGAAACGCATCTAATTGATGTGTCCTCCGTCCCCTGGGGGCCAGAGGAAAGTTCAGGCAAACCAGCGTGTCACGGAGAAATTTGGAAACAAAGCAAAAAGAGCAACCGCGGCGGTGTTCGTTAGGACGAGAGAGACTCGAGCTTCGAGATCCGAGCACCGGCTGCTGCTGCTGCTGCCACTGCTGCTGCTACTACGGCCTCATTTTACTTTATATTTTTGGCTTTCCCGGTCGAATTCCACCTAATTGTCTCCTGCGCTTGGTCCTACTGGGGCCCCGTGAGATTAGTGTTCCGCAAGTAAGACAAGCTTAGAAATCTGGTTCGTTTCGGGATATATTCACTCGACGTCCACCAAGAATCCACAAAACAGAGAACTCCATGCGCGCGTACCAACTGTGACTGCTTGTGGAAGGTTTACTTCAACTTCTGAAGACACCAAGACGGATTTCTGAGTTAGGATCAAGCGGGACTTAAGCAAGAACTAGGATGTTTCATGTCAAGCCTTTCTTTTAACAAGGAAGGTAGAGGTAGACTCGAATTTTTTACCTTTTCGATGGCCCTGTTCTATAAACAGCACACATAGTAAGTAAGCAGTGCGCAAAAACTGAAGACATTGTAGTAAAAGGTATGTTTATTTAAATTTAGTTAACACGTTTTCCCTTAGTAAAGTAGGCTTATGTGGAAACTATGTGTTTCAAAAATAGCCTGTGTCCGGCAGTTATATTTAGATTTTCCTAACACAGTAAAATCTCTCTCGGCAGGTAACGGGGTGCAGAAATCTCGCTTTAATCTTCCGCGTGAAGTTCAGACAGATGTTTCTTGAGCATTGACCTTCTTCATAAGTTAAAATTTTAAAAACATGTAGTATTAGGCTTCACCTTACGAACTCATATTGCTTAGTCGGGTACAGTAGAACTAGAAAATTAAAGTCGAAAGCCAACAACGTGATTTAACTTATGAAATACCAAAAATAAAAGCATCATGTCGTTTTTTTTTTCCCTCTCTTTCTGAACGTTTTTTGACATTTGATCGTAATCCACCTGGTTCTATATAATTCCGGGCAACTCCCACCCGTTTGCAGCACCGCGTCCCAGTCGATTTGTTGTCGGTACCATTCAGGATTCCGGGCAACTCACGCCCGGTCGGGCACCGCGTCCCCAGTCGGTTTGTTCTCTGTAGCATTCAATCACTCCGTCGGCGAACATTTGGATTCGCTTTCATGGCCAATTTGTGCATCTGACAGAAATCACTGATCTCTAAAAGTCCTGTAGTGCAGCACGTGCTCCGAGTATTGCCAATCCAGTCGAGTAGCTTTGATCAACATTGGCGGCAAGCGCCGGTGGAAGAACTTGATATCTTGTTCTGGCTATGAGGTGAGAAAGCTAGACCTTCTCAATTGTTGTGTGCGTGTTTTCTGCAACACCTTGCTAGCGTGTGGAGCTAGAGCGAAAGCAGGTCTTATACAAGGCGTTTCACAAAACGCTGGCAAAATCGCTCCGGAGAGAACTACTAATCGCACAGAAACAAAGTTGATGTCATATACGTATGTGGCAAGGGCATACTTAGGAAAATAGAGAACGCTCGGTATATTTATGTTTCTAACTATTTATGAGCAATTAACTAGTTAATTATAAAATATATGATATGGTTTCAATTAGACATCTTCTGGTCATCGTCGAAAACTGTTGAAGATAGCTACACCGAGCAGCAGAGGGGTTCGGGCTGTCTCGCTCGTCCGCATGAACAATGGCCTCGCGCCCCGCGCCCAGAATGCATTCCGGCTCTGAGCCGATCGCCATTCGCAACCTTCGGCGACGGTGGTACCGCGGTGTGAGAATCGCGCTCCCTAGCTCCTGGATGATCGACTTCATAATGAAGATGCTTGCTTAGAGCCTCATTAGGTGGAGGTGTGAAGTAAGGCTCTCATGCCGCCTCGTGTTTCAAAAAAATTAAAATTACGCGTTGCGTACCCAACCTCTTGCTGCTGTTCTACAACGATCCTCCAGATGACAGCCATTTTGATAGAAACTAACCCGTCCCCTACAGGTCGTGAATTTGAAAATATTGAACCGTTTTTCGTACCGATTCACCGCGTCGCCGTTTCCTGGCGCAATACACAACATGATGTATGAAGTGGGATGCCGCCAATGATGAGTCGACTTCAAGTATCTTCAGCAGGCCAAGCCACGCCGAACAAGGAACAACACGAAGGTACGCGAGTTTGCTTTAGGGGACCTTCGGCTTCGACTAAGAGACGAAGTATGGCAAGCTTCGTCATGAAACCGTCAGAAGCTTTACAAAGTGAAAAAAACGTTTTGAACGTTTCGCACATCCGAGCCTGAGCCACACCAAATATATGCCTTGCTCTACATCATGGGGGACCAGACCGAAGATACCTATGGCACGTTCCGGCTCTTTGAAAGGGACGCCAAGAAGTTCGAAATAGTTATGGAGCACTTCGACAGGCACTTTATCCCGCGGCGAAACGTCATCTTAGAACGGGCTAGTTTTAACACATAACACAAGAGTCCAGCAAGTACGCGAGTCTGCTGAGAATTTTGTCACTGTGCTCCACGCACGTTCGAAGCACTTGGAATACGGCAGCCTCCGGGAAGAGCTGGTGAAATATCGCCAAGAGGTCGGAATCAAAGACCCAAAGCTCTCTGCAAGACTGCAACTTAACGCGAACCTTACCCTTCAAAAGGCGCTTCAAAACGTCAGACAAGTAGAAAGCGTTCATCAGCACCAAGATGAGCTCAATCCTTGCAAGTTGTCTCAAAGCGCCAAACAAAAAAGGGGTTGGATCAAGCCTTCTTCGAAATCTACCCACTCGAACGATGAGATAGAAAAAAAAGATAGAGAGAATTAACTTTATTACTACGCGCCAGGTCCGGCGCTTGTGAGGGAAGTTCTGGGGTGTCTACGATTCCTGTTCTAGGAGGGTGGTAATGATGTGTTGAAGGAGAAGAGTAACCTCAATCTGAAGCGAAAGCGAGATCACTTCAAGTTCGTCCAAAAACGGCGCTCAAAGACCGTGTCGCTGGTGCGGAAAAGAGCAACACGCACGCGCCCAATGACCAGCGATGTCAGACGTGTGCCGTACATGCCACAAGAAAAACATTATTCGGCTTTCTGCAGGTCTTGACGCGTCGATTTTGTTGGAGCGGCCGAAACATACACCGAAACTGGATTTTTAGGAGCTATCAAGTCCTGCGAAACTCCAGCATGGGAGACTACAATTCTGGTCTAAGGTCAACCGGTAAAATTCAAAATCGACACAGGCCCCGACGCAACTTTCCTATCACAGGCAGCATTCAAGATGCTCAAGCATCAACCTCGACTTTCCGAAGTTCCTCGTCAACTTTACGGGTCTAACGCAAAGCTCTTCGCGACAAGAGGCATTGCATGACTCCAACTCGTGTACTGTGACCGGGAAACGATCCAGGACGTGTACGTGCTAGACAAGCCCACACATTCTCCCTCGGCAAGCAGGCCATGAAGGAGTTACAGATTCTAACATTCGTCAACACCATCGCTCAGTAGGTAAACCCTAAGCAAGAATTGTCTTCACTTTTTCAAGGTCTCGGCAAGCTGCAGAAGGAGCACAGCATTCGACTACGCAAAGAAGGGGAACCAGTTTTTATCAACTCTCCACGCCACATCCCCATTCCCCTGAACAAAAAAAACAAGGATGGAGCTCGAACGAACGGAAAGCATTGGTGTAATATCATCTGTCGACGAACCAACCGAATGGTGTGCACCTATGGTAGTCGTCCTGAAACCAACCGGAGAAGTCAGAGACTACGTGGACTTCACTGTCCTCAACCATCACGTCCTGAGAGAATGCCACCCAATTCCTTCCGTTGAGCACACAGTCGGACTGCTCCACGGCGCGAAGATAATCTCGAAGCTAGAGGCAAATTCAGGATTTTTGCAGATTCCACTGGACGAAGGCAGCAAAAAACTCACCCCTTCATTACGCCGTTTGGAAGGTTTTCTTTTAAACGACTATACCTTTCGGCAGAGCGTCTGCTCTAAAGCACTTCCAAAAGTAGATGTAAAACATTCTACAAGGCATTGATAGAGCGGTATGTCACATGGACCATCTGGGGCTCTACTGAGGAAGAATACAACGAGACGCTTCGCACCGTTTTGTAACGACTAACGAAGGCTGGGTTGACGCTCAACAAAAGCAAGTGCCTATTTAACATCCAACACCTCACATTCTTGGGTCACCAGCTAGACCACAATGGCATGCAACCCGATGAAAGGAAAGTTCAAGCCATTCGAAAAATAAGAAAATGCGACAAACAAGCGCGAGCTACAGAGAGTACTAGGAATGGCGACATACTGTACCCGCTTTGTACCAAGTGTTTTAGCCGCTAACGTCTTTGTTGTCGAAAAAGCAAACTTTTTGGGTACTATCCACAGCAACAATCATTTGACAAGTGTAAAAAAAAAATACTATCGTCTCGTCCTGAGCTGGGCGCAGACCCCGAAAAGAATACAGTCGTCAGCGCAGACGCTTCCTCCTTCGGACTTGGGGCAGCTTTTCGGCAACGACAAACTGAAGGGAAGTTTGCTGTCATTGCATATGCTTCACGATTGCTCTCGGACACAAAAAGGTGCTATGCGCAAAATGAGAAAGAAGCTCTTGCCTTAGTCTGGGCAAGTGAAAAGTTCAAGAACTATCTGGTTGGAAAAACGTTCAAGCTGGAGACCGATCACAAACCGCTGATTTTCATCCGTATGTCAAAAAGCCTTGACGACTTAACTCTTAGGCTCCAGAGACAAAAGATGGGGATGATGCGCTATCAGTAAAACGTAGAATACGTCCCAGGGGAAGATCTACTAGCCGCCGATACACTTTCCCGTGCATCACTTCAGCATACAGGAGTTGCAGACCTCAAAAAAGGAGTTGAAGCTTTTGTCTGCTCCGTGAAGAATGCTATCCGGATCAAGGAATATTGCCTTCCATGGTTAAAAAAAGCCGAAATTCAGGCCCAGTCTGTACACAAACTAAGCAAAAAAGAGTGGCCGTCCAGCCGAGACTTGTCTGAAGACATTAAACGTTTCTTTAAACACCGTCAGCAGCTCACCGTAGAGGAGGACGTGCTCCTCTATACAGCCCGGGTTGTTGTTCCTCTCCCATTCAGAAAGGAAATTATGCGTCTCTTACACGAAGGCCACCTCTGAATCACAAAAAGACAAGCAAGAGCAATAAATGAGTTTGGTGACCAACACAATTGCGGTTGAAACAACTGACACAGTGAACCAGCGTAACGAATGCATCAAAACCAGAAGCAACCGCAAGATGCCGCTTCAAAGCACGGAATTTCCTGCTCGACCATGGCAACGCGTTACCATGGATCTTTTCCACTTCAATAGGCACTGGTGGTTGATTGTGACTGACTAGTTTTTCCGATACCCTGAGATTGAACGACTTGAGAAACTCACATTCCCCCACAGTCATCAACCACTGCAAATCAATCTTCTCCGCCACGGCATTCCTGAAGAGGTTGTATACGACAATTAACCCCAGCCTCGTCATCTGACTTCGCCACATTTGCTCGAGAATACAGCTTCAAACACACCACCCCAAGCCCACATTACCCTCAAAGTAATGGACTGGCGGAAACAGCAATAAAATTCATCCAAGACGTCAATGAAGAAAACGAAAGACGTGTACTTGATCCTCCTCTCCTACAGGTCAACTCCGTTGAAGTACGGATACAGCCCCGCTGAACTACTTATAGGTCGATGTTTAAAAACCCACTGAAGACACTTAAGACTGCTTACGTGTCGGAATGCGAAAGTATTCCTACACGCAGCGACTTCTTACAAGCAGCGCGTCACATCTTCATTTCGCACACGCGCTCCGGCGGTGACATCACGCACCCCCACTGTACAGGCGCGGCGAACCCCGCCGGCCTCACGACGGCTTCAGTGACGAAGCATCTGCGTTGCTGTGTTTTTCTTTGTGTTCTATTTCTGAGGCGCGTCCACTCTGACCTTCAGCGCCCCGCCGGGTACCATGGCGAAGCATCTGCGTCGCTGTGCTTTTCTTTGTGTTTCATTTCTAAGGCGCGCTTGTTTGATGACGTTGTTCTAGGACCAACTTTCGGCGACAACGCCGACGACTTTTCGCGTGATGTAACAAGTATGGTTTCGCCTTAAATAACCGAGCTCTCCATTGTTTCCGAGATGCTCAGACCCCATATGCCCGACATGAAGAAACTTCGCAACTTTGAAGAACAATATCGGAAACAACAGAAGAAATACTATAATCAACAGAATAGTACACGCGCTGTGCCAGAAATTCTAAGTAAAGATGATGTTTGGATCACCGACCTAAAGCGGAAAGGAACAGTACAGAGACCAGCAGAAGAACCCAGGCCTTACCTTGTGGACACCGGCAACGGCGTTGTGCGTCGTAACCGAACCCATCTATTTTCCTTTCCTGAAAATGCCTGCGATGCGAAAGTTATAGACAACGAAGGTGCAGACGTGCCACCTACAAAGTGCGATGGCACTTCTCATTCAGACACGAAAAGTGGCTGATGCGTCAAGGCACCTCAGAGACTTGGAGTTTTCTCATTCATGGGAGATGATGAAGATAGCTACATCGAACAGCAGAGCTGTTGTGGGTTTCTCGCTCGTGCGCATGAATACTGGCCTCGCACCCCGCGCCCAGAACGCATTCTGGTTCTGAGCTGATCGCCATATTAAACCCATTCTCGTACCGATCCACCGTGTCGCTGTTCCAGGGTGCATTATACAACAAAAACGACTGAATCAGAGCACTTTACAATAGTATAAGGTACCCGAAGCGCTTTATGGTGCTCTGAAAAGTTCCTACATTTGACCGTGATTTCAAATATCAGTTTCTTATCAAAACGCCTCTTCGCGACAGCGGTCGCTCACCCCCGTGGCCAAAGCGCTCAAATGACATGAGCCGCCACGCATTCTTCACATGACAGAGGTGCTCTCAAGAATCGAAGCCTCTTCTCACAGTGTCATTCGAGCAGTACGGCGTTTCATTTCGCCGCCTTGCACCACACTCCATTTTCTTCTACAATGGACGAGAGGTGGCAGTTGCGCTCTTCGGCCACGAGGAGCGGCACCACTGGCGCGGAGATGTGCTTTGATAGGAAACCGAAACTTTAAAACCCGTCAAAATGAAGCGTTTTTTTGGGGGGACGCTGTAACACTGCGCGTTACTTATATTTTTGTAAAGCCCGCTGATTTAGTGGTTTTTGATGATTCACAGAAAGTTTCTAATTGAAACCATACGCTTTAGTTACAAATTAATAAGTTAATTACCTGAAAGTACTTAAGAACCTAAATATACAGCACAGTATTAGTTATAAATTGCTCTTTGGCAGAAATCAATATGATATCACCATTTTTTTTCTGTGCGATGCGAATAATTTTCGCAGGGACGATTTGGCCAGAGTTCCGTGAAACAGCCTGCCAATCTCTCCACAACTTTCATTTATTCTTTCTCTCCCTTTCTGTAACCCTGTAAACAAAAAAAGCATATCACGCAAAGAATATGGAACATACCACGCCTGGTCTTCACGAAAATTATAGGAGCTTTCTGGCCAATAAGAGATGGTTGACACTGTGGTGCTCCCGCGCTCATCTAACATTGATTTGTTGGATGTACAGCTCTCTTGAACATCTGTGTCAACAGGGTACTACTGAGTACAAGTGCCCATTTAGTAATAGTTCATGTTCGTTTCCTCTCTCGCTAATATGATTTTTTAAGACTCGGATGAAATACTGTGTAGCGGATCCCTACAGCATAGAAGAGAATGCTGAAGAACGCGCGGTCACGGACCCAGGCTCGGCTTTACCTAAACTAGTCATTCTAAATGTCGGTCTCGGTATAAAAGCGGCTATTTTAACTTCAACTCTGACGACTCTGACATTGCCCTATTGAAAATAACACTTCAGCCCTGATGTGTTATGGGACCCACTCAGCCCTTCAAACCCCTTCAGCTCATCAAACCCCTTCAGCCCTTAAACCCCTTCAGCCCGTCAGACCCCCTCAGCCCTTAGCCCTTTAGACCCCCAAATGATTGTAAACCACAGATCAAGAATGCAGTTTAAAACGTTTTTGGAAGTTTATTTCTGACATTGAGTTTCACATTCATCTGGTAACTCGAACAGACGATAAGAACCAACGTGAACTCTAACCAGGGTGCAAGTAGCTATAGACAAAGCGATCAGACAAAATAGGGGAAAACGTGCTCTTTGTCGCAAAAGAAATAAATATTTGAGGTACTCGCAATGCCGCTGGGTAAATTCCTGAGATGTAGAGTCATTTAACTAATAAAACTGAGCAGGTGCACCACAGGCACACATACACACTGTCAGTAGCACGTTTAGCAAAAAAACACAAACGCGAAACCGATTTCCGCCCCTGTTGAAAAATCCTGAGGACGGTAACGTTGTTGTCCTTGGTGCCGTCGCGGTGGCGTCTCCGGCGTCTTTTTCCCTCGCTGGATGAGCTTCTGAAACCGGACGAACAAAGAGGCGCATGAAACAGGGCACTGAGATACCTAATTCTTGATCCACACACTGAGCTGTTCTAGAAGATAAATCCCACGCATGGGACGGGAAGCCGACACTGAGCGTCCGCTCGTTGCGGCCGCCCGATACAAAAAGGCCAAGTGGCTTCCCCGACGCATATATCCTGAAGGGTCATGTGATCTCTCCTACATACCCGTTAAAACGATTTTGATAGGTGCCGCGCCTTCACACAAAAAGTTGGACAGACCCCACAGGCCTCTGAAGAACCTATGACGGCCTTTTACACCCTTTAGAAATTCTTCTAGGATGCGTCAGACCACTTAGCAAATTTAAACGGACAACTCAAGCCCTTCCAAAAATTTTGAACGGCACGACAAAACATTTAAGAAAATGTAGTGGGCCCATAGACGGTTTTTCGACGGGGTGGTCGTGAACCAGCCCACTCACATAGAGTCGTAGAGCAACATGCAAGCTAACGGTGAGCCAACTGGAAGCTTGGGGCCGCCTCCCTCAAGCTTCCACCCTTTTGGCCAGCCGTTCCTACCTTGTGGTGTGCACATGTCTGGTCCCTTTTCGCTACACGAGGCACATCATCACAAGCAGCGAAGTATCATTATGATGTCAGGGCCCTCAGCGCCACTGAAGCTGCCGACGTTAGACATAATCATGACCCCCCCCCCCCCCCTCGAATGTGCCGTATGACAAACTTAACCACGAGCTTATGAAGCGTATGACTGCAGAAGAGAAGCGTCGTCTTCGACAACTCCTCGTTAAGGAAGAACCTGTAGACCGCAAGCCGTCTCAGCTACTTTGACGCATGAGACAAGACAGTTGATTGGGAGTGCAAACAATGATGACTCGATTCATTGAGTGTTGTTTCTCCAGCGCCTTAAGCGCCGTTCACACACTTGCAACCGAGTACGACCGAGAAAGACCAGACCGGTTTTTAAGCCTCTTGCGACGGCGTACAACCTGCTCCGCAGCAGCGTATCCGGTCCTCCGCCGCCGCAAGAGGCTTAAAAAACGGTCCTGTCTCTCTCGGTCGTACTCGGCTATAAGTGTGTGAACCATAGATGGCAGTAATGACATTACTGTAATGGAATTACAGTAATTAAATTACTTTTTGGAGTAATTAGTAATGTAAATAATTACTTCTTTAGGCTAGTAATTTAGTAATGTAACGAATTACTTCAGGCACTAATTTCGAGAACATTTCTCATTACGTTTTAAATTACTTCTGTCCTAAATTAGAAAGTTCGTTTGCAAGCTTTATAAAAGTAGAAAAAATTATTTTGCATGGTGAAATGTTGTGAAAAAGCATTAAAGGAAATAATCGACGGCCACCTGAGCGCAAAGCCTTGTACTAAGAGCTGAACAGGCGCACAAAGGAGGGCAGGAAAGGTGAAGAAGGAAAGCTTACGTGTAGACATCACTGGAAGGCAACGGCTTACGAACTCAAGCTGACAGTGCGGTGGGAGCTGCAAGCTAACCAGAACCAATCAAACGCCTTCCTTTAATCGCCTGCCCCGTCCTCTGCGCGGGGGTATGAACGGGAGCGTGGTTACGTGGCGAACGATAGACGTGTGGCTGCTCTAACAAACCCGCTGCTTCCACCGTTCATCCCTAAGCTGACAGTGCGCCAGCTTAGAGATGAACGGCTCATAAGCTACCAGGCGGCGGACACATCACCAGTGAGTTACACATAATTTAAAACCTGAGAGGACAGGAGAAACAGATCCCGAGCCTTGTACTTTCGTCAAGCAAGGTCATACCATAAGCTTCGACCATTGTGAACAACAAACGATTGGAATAAATATGTAATTCTAAATACCTTGTCAAAGCCCCAGAACGTTTCGTGTGTCCTCGAGGAATGCAGATGCCGCTCGCGGTACGCCTCGCTTCCTTTCTCTTGGAAAGTTTATTCAGGAATAAGCCTTCAAGCAGATATCGCCCCCCGTTTGTTGGGGAAGTACACAATTTAGGAAGGTCACGCCATTCATCAACTGGCGACGCTTCTGCTTAGCAATTATCCAGGCCCTTAATCTGAAAATGCGCAAAAACTTGGGCTCTTCGGGTGTTTGGAAAAAATGCTCATTGAAAGGAATGACCGAGCATAGGTCAATTATACTTGGCGACAACGTTTCTTGGCGATGCAGTCGAGGGTACAGGCACGCGTTCCCTCTGCCATTTTGAGCGCTGAATAAAGCTGTGCGCAGGCTTTCCTCTTCTCCATTGCATTTTCAAGAAAAGTTATTGCAGAGTGTAGTGCTCTCGGGAGAATATTATTAGATTGCGTCCGAGGCGGAAGGGAAACGTTTCACGTGACGACTCCTTGTAAGAACTAGCTACCATTGCCCGACTTAACAAACTGACACGGACTACAACTTCTAAACCAGGAAGACGGAAACAAAACCCCCTTTTAGTAAGAACCTTCACCGTTGAATGAACAGCGAAACCAGTGAGTCGACTGTCCTTCTGAGGCACATCTAAAGAAGCTATTCATCATTTTTAACTTATGTCGTGTGCGGAAGCAAAACCACTGTTCAGTATGGTTCACTTTGAGGCAGATAAGGTTGTTGCGGTATAAACACGAAGTTCTGAGTTTTGGTACATATAGACCAACTCAGCTCTTTGACGTCACATCACTGCGGTGGCGCTGCTGTCGGCACTGCGCATCCGCAGCGCCTCACTTCTCCCGGATCTGGTTCCTGCACAGCGCTGTGTGGGCAAACAAGGGCTTGTTTTGTAAACACTGTGTTGGTATATAAGGTGACTAAAATGAGCACGAATTACTGCCTCAAGGTATTCAGAAGTAATTTCGAAGTAATTTCATTACTTCTGGAAAGTAATTGTAGTGTAATGTCATTACCTTTAGTCTGCGGTTATTTGTAATGTAAATTAATTACATTTTTGCAGTTTTCAAAAAAGTAATTAGTAATGTTATTTAATTACTTTTTTAAAGTAATTTTGCTACCTCTGGTGTGAACCAGCTTTTAGATCCAACACCCATATGATTTTGATCACCTCAGTCGGTGTCCCTCTGGACATGATTCCTCAACTTTGCAGGATTTCCCCTGCTGCTACCCGTCTCGGAGAATGACACAACGCACTGGTTCAACAACACATAGTAATTTATTCACTTTTATCGCCCGCTGAACGACTCAAAAAGCCCTCGCCAATTGCACTAACTGGCCCCCTCGCGCTGTGAATGACCGCGGACGATTTAGCATGCGGGCAACCTGTTCCAACGTTTCGGATCCCCAGATTGCCCACCCCTTGCAGACAAGGTTATTGAGAATGCATCATCGACACTTAAAAGGCCGACTGTGGCGACTACGGTGCTGACAGCTCAAGATGCCCAGCTGCGTTGGCTCCAATCGGAAGTAGACAGGCTAACTGATATATTTACGGAGAATATACTGCCGTCGAGCTCGCATCGCCAAATTCACAGGTCTCCATCGCGACAAGGTCACAGGTCTCCATACAGACAAACAGCACTCCCGAGAACACGACGACACAATGTGCTGGTACCACGCTCAATTCCGTCCACGAGCTCGCAACTGCTGTCACCCTTCTTCTTGCGCGAGAAACTTCCTATCCAACAACTGAAGGCGGCCAGTGCTGTTGGTACAAGTCCAGACCATCTACGTTATATTATTTTGTTTTTTGTTGTGGACCGTCAAACTGGATTAAAATTCTTAATTGACACAGAAGCCGAGGTTAATGTAGTACCTGCAAACAGTAGAAACTTAAAACAAAACTTTAACACTAATACTCCCAAAACAGAAAAAGAAACTTCCATTCTCACATTCGGCGAACGTTCAGGAATGTTAGATCTAAGAATACGTCGTACTTTTCGTTGGGTGTTTATATTCGCGTCGCCGGCTCGTTGGTCGCCCTTCCGCGGCGGAAACGGGAAGCGCCATAGTGAGGGTCCTCCGGTTCTCCTGCTCAGCGGGCACCGCAGAACTGCCCGCACTCCTGGCTCGCGAAATGTCATTTCCGAATGCAAACAACACTCTTCACTGTCCCAATGTAGTGCTTCAGCCGGAATGGGATCGTACTTATTAGAGAGTGTTAATATTGCGTACGACCCCTTTCAAAAAGTATGACAACAGTGAAAAATAGTTAGATCTGGCTGTGTATACTGGGCAGCGGACGCCATCTTGAAGGATGCTTCCGGTGTGTTTACGTCACCCCAGAACGAGTTTCGTGGTATGGTGAGGAGGTCGTGGGTGAAATACAACGTGCAACAGGTACCGCCAAGAAGGTAGCAAACCAACCTCACCGACCATGTGGTTGTCTCTTAGTCCACAACTTGATTTTGGCTGGCGTCACTGATCCATTCTGCACTAATACCCATCAAGACCGTAGAAAAAATATTCCCCCGTTGGGCGACTGTTAGCGTTCGGAGCTTGCGAAAACAAAATAAAAGTGAATAGAAACTGTACACGAAAGCAGATCTCTACCCAAAGTTTTTAAGTATCTGGCAGGGTTGCTTCTTTTTGACAGATGACATGTGTTACGGCGCGTCGGGCATGGTCTTTCTGTATATCGTTTCTTCTTTGTGTGTAAGCTTCTCCCCGCAGTTTATTTGTACCCTGTCGCACGGGTTGTCAACCAGAATGAAACGACTTTTAGAAAACTCTCGTTCACCGAGAAAGTATATTCAGCTCTTCTTTACTGTCGATTAAACGTTATCCACAAGTGTGAGCACTACAAAGCTCAGTTTTCCACCGACACATTTTATGCTTTTCCGCGGTGCTCCCATTCGTGTTCTTCGATATTTTCGTGTTCTTTGACATTGAACCAGCTGTTCACTTGTTTCTAAGTTCATTGAGACCTCCAAGCAGCCAGAGTGCTCGAGTAGTGGCGTCGTTCTCTTTCCCGCGGCCGCAGTGGGACCACCGCGTGAACGCAGTGGGCTCACGCGCGTTCACGAACACGAGAAAGCAGACGACGACGAAGCAGATGACAAAGCGATTCTAAAGCGATAAGACAACTGGAACTTCTTTTCTGGGCTTGCTGACAAACTAAGGCATTACAAGAAACACAATCTTATGAAGTACAGACATACAGAAAAATATAAGCTGATACCGGGGCGTCCGAAACGATGATGTACGATTATGTACGCGCACCACATGCCTATACAGCCGGAAAGCCGGAAAGCAATGACTACAAGTAGCATGGTGGTGGCACCACTTCCGGAATACTGCCGCCTGTGCAGTGCGCTTGGTTACATCGGTCTATTTGGTACTCCTAGAAACATTTCAAGCATTTCCTCGAAGGACGTCACTTTTTTATCCTTACTGACCATATCCTTATCCTTACTGACTTACTGACTCTGGCTACTAGTAGTAATAGATACACCCAAAGAATTTCGTCATTTAGCCTTCATTTTTTAATTTACATCTAATATCAGACATGTTTAAGGTTAAGCCAACGTTGTGTAGACACTTTGTGCCGAGCAGAAATTGCTAGCCTAGAGACACCACCAAGTCATCAGATTGACTCTGCTGGCATGGCCACTGCACAAAAAGGGACTGAACTGACGAAACTTGGACTGTCCTCGTCTTTAGGATTCAAAGTGATACCCTACCATCTTCGTCTCGGACTTTGATTTATGACCCGTTAATCGGTATTTCTCACCCATATGTGCCTTTTGACTTCCCCAGGCTAATTTTGAAGCTCGTCGTCGGCTTTCTGACCCCAGAATCTGGGCTATACGCAAAATCGTGTCGCATCACGCTTCATCTGGCCAAGAATGAATGCGGATGTGTGTTCCTGGGCACGTTCTTGTCACGATTTCCAAAGAGAAAAAAATTCAGCGACACACAAAAACCTTTTTGTCAACATTTACCTTACCTGATCAGCGTTTCGAGCATATCCACATTGAACTGGTTGGACCACTTCCACCATCTAACGATGACATGGATTTACTTGCCTCTCTAGACCGCTTCATGCGCTGGCCGGAGGCTATCCCCATACCGTACACTACCGCATCGATTGTGGCTCAAGCTCTTATGACCGGATGGGTCGCGTGGTTTGGCGTCCCGTCCATCATCACCACAGATCGTGGCAGAGAATTTGAGTCGAAGCTTTTTGTCGACCTCACACGTCTACTTGGAAGCGCTCGAATACGCATCACATCATACCACCCTCAAGCTAATGTGATGGTAGAACGTTTTCATCGCCACCTGAAGACCGCAGTCCGAGCCCTTCATACACCTCTGTGGACTGGAGTACTTCCCGTTGTATTCCTTGGTATTCGGTCCACCTTCAAAGGAGATCTGGGATGCAGATCACAGGAGCCGGCGAGGACGTCTTCATAGGCGATTTTTGCAAGCAACATCTACATCCTCAATAACGGACATCACGGGTTATGCAACTCGCCTACGCAACACAATGAAACTCTTACAACCAGTTGAACCATGAGCCCCGTCACATCCGATTTCAATTAATCAATAAAGACCTACGAAACCTCCATACACGTTTTTGTCAGAAGAGACCAAGCCAGAAGATTACTCAATCCACAATATGACGGTCCCTAGAAAGTAATTTGTCGAGGCACGAATACGTTTTCCTTGGACATTTATAGATTACAGGAGGTTGTGAGCCTTGATCGCCTGAAAGCTGCACACACCGACAAGACTTCGATTCAATGTCCTGCCAGGCATGCGAAGCATGTGTACTGGGCAGACAGTGTCTACGCGAGTTCTCCCCATATCGCTCCCCCAGCTTCTTTTCTAGTAGAGGGCACCTCTAGGAGAGGGGCACCTGTACCAACAGTTCTAAATGTTGGTCTCTGTAAAAAAGAAGTTATTTCAACTTCGTGTTAAAATGACTCCCACAACTGAATATTTTAATAATAATAATAATAATAATAAATCCTTTATTGCACAGTGTTTTGTACAGTGATTTGTTAATGATTAGAAAATTTAGTGACAATATGTTCCCTTAGGAGTCTTGTTATGTATGGTAAATGATGTTTAGCTGTGCCAAATGGAGCCGACTGTATTCGTATTCCCCTCAAGTACCAAGTAAAAAGAGTACTCCTCCTCGTGGAACGCTACTACTTTCCCCCCTCGTGTGTTGAATTAAGGTATATGTAGGTGTTATTTCATCAAAACGTACACGTTAAAAGCGCCAAAAAACATCGTTACTTCCTTCCACAACCAAATATTGCAAGAACTACTTCGCGCAGGACATGAACAAGGAGCAATTTTTTTTTTATTTTCTTTATGCGACGAGTATACAAACAAGACAAACCTAAGTCAACACATATTTAAGTTACCAAACACGATATCTCTCCTAGTGAGACTAAAGAAAAATGTCTGTGTCGGAGTATCCTTTTAGGTCCTGAAAATTCTGAAAATTTTGTATTTTATCTGGAAAATAGAAAAGGCGGAAGCTCCCTTAGTTTCTTTGTGAGAGGAGTAATTGGGGCGTTTTATGTGGTTACGTATACTAATATGTAGTATTGTACCCAAGGAAAAGTCTATATACCCTACGTCTTTTCCTTCCTCTGCCCTTTCGCCCCTCATTTTCTTCCGTTCTATATCGGCCATTTCTGCGCGAAAAAGTTACCCGCTACTTCTGTTAATCTGTTAATGCGTCAGCATGTCCCATTGGAAGTACAATTTCAGTCTCGTATGATGGACAGGAAATGTTCGGCACCTTCGGCCCTTGCAGAGTTTCGTTAGATCTAGAAGCTTGTAGGTAACAAAACTTCGACGCCGCATGACACTGTGCGGTCCTCGGTAACGTGGTGGAAACTTCTCAGATCTGCCTTTGATTCGCATCGAACGACATATCTGAACCAAATCACTTTCCGTGAACCGATGTCGTTGCGTCATACGGGGACCTATTTATCACGGAGAGCATGGTTGTGGACTCGTGCTCGTTCATGTTCCACGTTCATGCCGTCGCCATGACTGCGCCACATTCTTAGACGGTAATGAAGTAAAGAGACAAAAGGAGTAAGGAGACAAAGCATCCTTGTTGAATGAATATGCGCGGACATTTGATGCCTAGTTACCCGCTGTAGGGTTCCTCGCAATTTAATTAACGGAATATGGCATTATTGAAGAAACGAAATGCTACCACACTTATATGTATTCTGCAGGAAAACATTGCGGATACAACCATTTTATTTACTTGCTTATTAATGTAACGCCTTTTCGCCATGGAGACTCAGCTGTGGTGTTGATGAATGGGAGGATGACCACCAGTTTAAATTCAATGACGTACTAGTGAGTACTAGCAGAAAGTGTTAGGCAACTACGGTATTGTAATAAGATTGTGTGGATAGTTTGTTGGTGATCATAGTACGTCTTTGGTCGAAAGTTACAAGCCACATCGGTAGTGTAGTCCCATGCAGTCATTAAAAAAATAACTATATCCTCAGAGCTAAAACATGTTTTTCGTGTAAGGCTTGTCAAAATAAGGCGCTGGAAAAAATGAGCCATTCTGCGATAAATTTCTATTTCTAACCTTTTTTTTTTTACGTTCCGATGCATTGACAGGCACGTCGAAAACCCCACGCACCCACCTGATTTCCCCACACCGCCGTGTCGCTCCACACGATAAAGTCCGTCTGGTATTGTCCCTTTCGAAATCACGAAGTGTGGGCCTGGCGAATCCTTGGCGGTTCCAACGATGCTCGCCAAATGCCCTCTATACTGAGATTATTATTAATCTTTTCCGAGCCGAGCGCGCGGACCGCACGAACCACGGGCTGTTTGGAAGCCTAGCTTGTTTTCGCTTCAGAGCCTGTCTTCGCGTGTGCATTCTTTCAGCATATGCTTCATTGCCATGGCGAAGGTACCCACAGCAGACGTACTTTATCGTGCAGATGGACACGGCGGGGTGGCGAGACCACATGTGTCCATAGACTCATACGCCACGCTTTTCGAATGGGTAGGCAAAAAGAGTTCAAAAAAGGACCTAACGCAGATAGCTGAATTTACCCAGCGCCAAATATTTTGACAACCCTTACAAAAACTTTTATTGGTGTGTGTGTGTGGAGGGGGCGGTTTTTTTCCTTAGGATAACGGTCTAAAGTGTCAAACTGCCAGTTAAAAACCTACCAGTCAGCATCGTTAGCCCCAGTTGCGCTTTAGTGAGACGGCTCAGAGTCAACAGGCGTAACTACGGTTTCAGTCGGTTGAGCAGAGATTCGCACAATCTGATGATGACAAGTAAGATTTATTTCTTTTATGATCATATTTAGCACTCATGCCGATATGTGATGTCCACTAGAAGCCAACAAACTTTTAATGTCACATATTTCTGATAAGGTGGTCGACCTTCAAATACGCATTTATTCATTGATCGTATGAATTTCAACAAACATTTTGCTGAATGAAGAGAATTTTTTGTTTTCTTCGGAACCGGTACTCCATGAGCATCGCCTAAACATAAAACCGGCATGTGGTTGGTAGATAAGCCCTTTTGATTCTTATAACTCGAGTACGCCGACTTGGAAAGGACGGTCAGAAAGCTGCGTTTCAGCATAAACAAAAACATCTGCTTTCACCAAGCGCCAGTGAATTCAAAACAATAAATGTGAATGTCGTTCCTGATGTTGCATCTGAATTCCATTCTTCCTTTCCCAAGTGAGCACACGTATCCATTCTGGTTACGATTCTGCCACGTCTCTCAGTTTGAGTGTCCTCATCATAAAATGTTCATAATACTTTTTGCTCCAGAAAGCATCTTGCAGGGTGGGAATTATTGTTCCATCATATCGTGTTTGTTTTGAGTTGTCAAGTTAAATTTAACTTGCTGGAATTTGTCGGAACCTAAAATAAAAGTTGAACAGGCCGTTGTACCACTAACGCCTCAAGTGGAGTGTTGGTGTCCAATGTATTCACTTTAAACGAGCTGTGTCCACCTGACTTATGGGTGTGCTGTAAGCTGATAAAAGCGTAAAGTTGATTTTAGGCAGAGTTGACCCCAGGTGTGAAAATTTGACGAAGCTTGGAGGGGATCCCATGTTTATCAAAGCGTCCGATGTAGCGGCGAGGTCATCTATATTTATTAAGAGTAAGATTCATAGTCACGGCCATGTAAATCTTGAATCGATAGTGTTCAACGGGGGGACTGTGGGGACTATAAGATTTTCCACCGTCTGTATAACCTTGCGCATCGGTTGTTTTGTTTTCCGTATGTCCACTTGAGCATTTGCGTGCTAGATGACCTAGTCTGTTCTAGTTGTAGAAGCGACGGCTTTTTGAATACTGTCGGGCTGGTGGATGGTGATCACTGGAACTGTTGAGAATTTGCGACGCACAAAGACGTTGAATGTGGCCACTTCCAAATCTTGCTTTCCCGCCAGTGCCGAACACTTCTGTCTCGAATTCAAAGCTAAGCCGAAAAATATTTCAAGAGCTTTCCCTCGTAGCTGCGAGGCTACATGCAGGGTTTTCTGGGCTTAGGGGGTTCGTCCCAACCGTTGGTCCTGCCATCACCTCAAACTACGGGAGGAAGCCGTCGATTGCGACTGTTTTGTCGATAGGCTGAGTTTTAAGCTTCAGTGGTTGAAATGGAGATGTCGGGAACACATGGTGGTTCGCAGTATTTTCTTGTTCATCCCCCGGGGGGTGATATACTACGTGTTCGTTACTTTTATGCCACGACCGTGCACCCTCTTCGACATGCATGCATTCTGTAGATTTTGGTGAGCGCATCTAGGCGTCCTTGCTGCATTATTCTAAAGGATTCCACATCGGAACGGAGAGTCTGTACGTGTGGTTGACATAGTTCTTGCATTGTTTGCGTAAGCTTCGTTTGAATTTTTCGTTCTTGTTCATGAAACAAGAGCTGCATCTTCGCCAACATGACTACCGGTAGTGGAGCTATTAGCGGCTCACCCGTGGAGTGCCTTCATACACACACGCGCTTTTGCTTGAGTGGTAATGTCTGAGCCATTTTTTTCCGCCCAATCGTTCCTTTATGTATTTTGAAATGAGGGCAGCTCAGTGACACTCAGCGTGTGCGCATAGTCTTGGCTAATATATAAACGTCATGTTACCGTACAAGCCACGCACTGAGTGCTGCTAGCGCATCACGCGCTGGTTCATTCAATGCAACAAAGGGTGTCTTCACCCTGAGACAGACAGACATATAGGCACCCTACCCATCTGTTGAGCCGGCGGAATGGTCCGCCTCGGCATGCTAGGCTAGTTGCCTTGTTAAGGGCATTATAACTTCTAATTCCACTCCTGGCGCCAAAAGATACTACACCTATTGAAATCCGATCTTCTACCCCAAAACCACACACATATATAGTTCGTCTTCTACCTCTTCACTATCGCCCCATCATTGCCCGTTTTAAGGTAGTCGATTGTATCTTATCTTGCATGTTGTTTACATTATCATTATTAGGTAATCCCTTTATTGTGACTCTAAGTGTATTTTTGGCACAGTCCTTTTGAACTCTTTTTTTTTTCTTCAGCGGCAATTGTTACTGGCCCGTCCTCCGGTTTCGTGACGGCGTGAGCGTAAACGAAACCGTTTCCCCGCTAAATTTAGCGGAAAAATTTACGTCATGTAGCCTGTGCACCAATTCAGGTTTCCCGCTAAATTTAGTGGAAAACTTTTCGTCACGTGAGCTATGCACCAATTCAGTGTCCCCGCTGAATTAAGCGAAAAAATTTATGTTACGTGGCCTATGCACCAATTTAGTTTCCCCGCTAAATTTGGCGAGAAAATGAATGTCACGTGACGTGACATCACGAGACCTACGGACAAATTCAGATTCCCCGCTAAATTTAGCGGAGAAATTTACGTTACGTGACCTATGCAGAAATTCCGTTTCCCAGCTAGATTTGGCAGGAAAGCACATCACGAACTTGCTGCCACTGTGTAAACGCACCACGTCGTGTGATTGTCGCGCAATTTTTTTTTACTTTGTTGTTTTGAGATATTTTAATTCACGCTATGAAAATATTTTTGTAAACGTACTCGTATTGTTCTTATCTGTTAAGCGTGATTATTATATAAGTATATGCTTTAAGTGTGCAGTGAAAGTCTTTTTTTTCTTTTACCGGCTTTAATTATCAGTCACGAGTCACCGAAAATAATAATATTAGAACTATTGATCAATTGTAAAAAGAGTACGGTTTAGATATTCCAGTTTTGTCCGTCCACCGCGAATGCAGAGGCTAACCGATGAACATATTGAAATATGGCTATTTAATGCAGGGCACTGCTGTTTCAAAGTGTCATATATTATAGCATTGTATTCGGGACTCCAGCCAAACGGACGGCGCCTAGCTGGAAAACACTAAACTGGCCGGAACAGGTCCATTCGCGATTTCTGCTCGACTCCTGCGGTTTCCGCGAGTGCGTGTTGTCGGCGATAAGCGCGATGGCCACAGAAGGCGAGGGAAAGTTGCGTTGGTCATGTCCACGGCAACGAAAACGGCAGCAACGACAGAACCGGAGGGAAAACCGTGACTCATATGGCCTAGCAAATTAGGTGCGCCTTCCATCGCTTCTCATGTTGTGTAGGATGAACAGTTGTCCCGGCTACTCCGTCTTTACTGCCATATCAGCCTGTTACCCAGGTCGCTCTGAACGCAACCTACGCACCCGCGTGAACCAGACATTGTGCGTTTATCAGCGCTCATTCTCTCCGTAGAAGGACAATCCTTCTGTCATTACCCCGAAGAAAGTTACGCCTCTGGATGATCGCTTGCGCCAACCCACCACCATACATTTTGCCAGAGTTGGCGGTAACGCGGTAACAAGTAACGTCGTTACCGGTAACGCGTTACTTTTTTTGTTCAGTAGCGTAGTAACGTACTCCTTACTTTTCAAAACAGTAACGGGTAACGTACTTACGTTGCTTATTTCGAGTAACGGGTAACATAGTAACGTTACCCGTTACATCTTCTTCCCAAAACCTGAAAAAAAGTATACTTACATTTTTTTTCGTGTTTCTATACTTCGTTCCGCCCGAGTCCAGACGCAGCCGACGCTACGAGCTGGTGGAACCAATCAGACAGGGTCAAAAGGGCGCCATCATGGTGTTCCTCAGTGTTGTACGGAACGGCGTTTCAAGAAACGGCGTTCCTGGAGCGCATTCTTTAAGGAGGAACGAAGGAACGCCGCCGTTCCATTTTGCATCGTTGGAACTGGAACGGAAACTCGTTATATTTTTACTGGAACGGAAAAAGAAACGGCGTTCTTTTTTTTTTTCGTCCAGTTGGATAATTTTTATTTTATTTCTAAGAGGGAAATTCTTAAAGTATAAAAACAATATATTTACGAAGAGCAGGATCTCGTTAACCTTTTTGGTCACTTAGGGTTTATTTTGTGTGATCCTCGTTTGGTAACAGACGGGTGCAGGAGAGCTAGTGGACATTGATTCTTTTTTGAGTGCCCGAAGCTGCGGTACAAAAAGCAAAACTTTTAGCCGAAGGAAAAGACACAGAAAGAGGGACGCTTCAAGCTCAGCTACTTTCTTTACTTCCACGAATCCTCATACACCCAGAAATCTAAGGCTGACTACAGCCTAAACCAACAGACACCTAAAGTTACAACAAAATAACAGGTTAACCAGACATCGAACGCACCCTTGTATCCCAAAGGTTAATCACTTAAAACATAAAAAAACACCTTTATTACTTCTCCTCTTGTCCACCACCTTCAAAATGAACAACGAATCCAACCTTCACGAAGAAGGACTTGTAGTTTTCAAGACTGTACTTTCAAAAGCCCTACCCTTTTCTTCGCTTGCTCGTCTTGCCGACAGCAACATCAAGAAGCAACTGTGTTAAGTTCGAACAAGGGACTTTTTTTGTTTGAAACGTGTGAGGTTGGTGTAAAACGCTCGTGCAATGTGGGGTAGCAGACTAGTTCATTTGGTTCGTCTGAATTGTCCACCACAAACATAAATATGGTTAAAAGCTGAGATATTTAAACTTGAATATATCAACAAATGAAACCTTGCTTCCACTTGTTTTGTTCTCCTGGTTCCCTTCCATTACGGCATTCAAATTCGTATGTTCCCATTTGATGGAATAGAGGAAAGTAAAAAGAGAAAACTTTGCTTGATCTAATTAAATATGGTAATCAGCAAAATACTAATGTAACGTATATGTAACGATACGTTCTATTTTTTTACTGTAACGGGAACGAGTTCCTTTCTCACAGATGGAACTTGTAATGGAAACGCGTTCCAAAAATCAGAAGGAACGAGGAACGAGCTTTCGTTCCTTTTTTTGAGGAACGTGCACGACACTGGTGTTCCTCATGCTTCTGTATGTGTTCTATCATCGCTGAACGAATCATAAAACAAAAAGGTCCCAATGACTTGTGCTTTTGACGCTGCCTGACTGGTTTTATCAGCTCATTGCATCGGCCGAGTCTGTACTTAAGCTGAAACGAAGTATATAGGCATTCATTATGGCACTCATTCCACATACCTCCAAATTTTGCCTGACTTTTCCCCGCGCAAAAAGTCCCACTTTAGAAATTAACGCAAAGGTAACGTGAGTTACTTTTTATCGGTAACGGTAACGGTAACGCGTTCCTTTTATTTCGAGGTAACGTAGGTCGGTAACCCGTTCCTTCATTTTGCAAGTAACGAGTAACGTATTTTGTAACTTTTTTCGGTAACGCCTACAACACTGCATTTTGCACGCAGTGGATATAAATCCGGGCAAACCATTTTACAGCCATTACTTGCCTGCTTAAACCAGAGCGTTGTGTGTTGAGCTGGCACATGGAACGGACGTGTTTTCGGCCGCCATATATGTCGAGAAGTGGCGACACCTATAGATTGCTGGAGTCGCAAACAGAATGCTGAGATTCTGTCAGGCTATCCCACCCTTAGTTTCGGTACCCTTCTCCGACTTTTGGAGATAACAACGAATAAAGGACAATTTAACTTTTTTTTCAAAAGTTGAACGTCGTTCAATGTTTCAGTAATATGTCAGTAATAGCCGATTCACACGACGGACCGATTCGCAACTTGCGTTCGCGGACCGTGTACCACGTGACCGTCATGTCAACCATTCTTGCGATCCGCGCCTCGGCTGCGGACGCGCGGACTGATAAAGTCGAGCGCTTTTTCACTTGCCGATTTTTGGCGGGAAATTCACTTGAAAAGCGTTTATTCTAGTAACGGTACAATGTTTTCTTCGTTTGTTTTTTTTTTTTTTTTTTGGGGGGGGGGGGGACAAATAAAACGAAAATGGCACATCGTTTTGTGTGTTCGCTGGTTCATTTTGTCACGCGATTATTGGTTCCACGCGTAAACGAAACTGCAGAAAGCTTGTCCGGCTGACGCGACGCAGGTTCCGGTACTCCTCCGGGTTCGTATCAAGAAGCTTCCGTCAAAACTCGTCTAGCCCTTCCGCGATAATTCTTGCACGTCCAAGCAGCCCAGCCTTTCACCGAGCAAGACCTTTCTTGTGGCTGTGGTGTACTTGAGTGTTGTGCACGAGCGTAGAGTGTGTGAAGGCATCTCCAAACGCTCCTCCGCGAGCCCAGAACTTCGTCGCTCCTACGCCGAAGCCTTCTCGAGCAGGACCATGCCTGTGTCACTGTCATGCCTTGGGTTAGTAAGGAGTGTCAATTTGCGCGAAGCCTATCGCGGTGTTCTGTCTCGATCTGTACTGAACAGTGGCGCGCGATTCTTTATCGTGGTAGTAAATGTCGATTTCCATCTTAGACAACGGTGCCATGGTGTCATGTTGGAGTTTCGCGGCAGTGGCGAACAGGCTCGGTCCGTCCTCGCTGGCGTCTGCTCGTCGTCTCCCTCGTGTGGATGCACTTGGGAGATGAATGAACCGCGGACATCGCGTCACGTGATCAGTCCGTCCGCGGATCAGTCCGTCGTGTGAATCGGCCATAAAGAAAGATTGATTCGGGATTCCATTTTGGCACTACTGGGTACTGAAACAGTTCTTCAAACAGTTCAAGAAATTGTTCTCCACAATCTTTCCTAAACAATCTCTAGCAATCACTTGCCCTTCTCCTTTGCACTTTCCTCTTGGCGGACTCCATGGCTCGGTGCTTGTTGTCATTAAACTTCACCGGTTGAAAGTGTGTTGTCCCGTCTACTGTTCATATAGCTAATTCTTCTTTTTAATTTGCACTAACACCAAAGCGCTCGCCTCAGTGTAAAATGAAACTACCAAGATGCAGCTCTAAAAATATATTCCAGAATGAATTCCATCAACAAAGAACCACAACAACAACAAGAGCAAACCAATATGAAAGGTGCGCAATGTTATCCCGAAAAACAAAGATTCCTTTGATGCCAACGAAAAAGACTGAAACGGCATAAACGTCACTTTTCGTCTGCTTCTCTCAATATTCAGATACGCTCCTGCAGAGCGGGCTGCTCATCAGCCGTAGAACGCTTGATTAACAACAAAGAAAACACACATTCCAGGTAAAAATGCTAGAGAACAAGACTGACGTGCAGAGTTTCGTTCTGTCAAGCCAAACAATCCCGCTTCCATAGTCACTAGAAATTGCCATGCATATGCAATTTATAAGAAAAATCAACATTCACGCGTACTCATGGTAAACACGCGCGAGGGCTGAGCCGTGCATATTTGCATAAAGTGCAGCGAACAAAAGTGAAGAACGCCACAACCGCCAGACGGGCGCGCGCGGTAAATTGGAAAAAGTATAAGGCTTCTTTATATGCCCTGACTCACCTTTCAGAGTTAATGCGATTTGTTAAGCAAAACAAACGGGGACGCATGCAGAACAAGGCTCGCCCGTACCGAATTCAGCTGACCTAGGCAAGCGCACATTACGACGACTCTCCTCTCCAAATTATGCTCGCCAGACTCGAAATGAAAAGGCGCGGCGTGGAGGCGCGCGGCGTGTTTCGCGGGGGCTCGAGCCTTCCTTTTTCGCTCGGCTTTGATGCGCCGGCTAAGTGGCAGTCTCTTCGACAGTCGGCGCTGCCTGTACGACGAGAGGGGCACGCATAGAGTACTGGAGTAAAACGTCAAGAGAGTACACTAAAGCCGATTCGCGACTGAGATATGTGCGTCAACTACCCTCCGCTCAGCGGCACTTCTCTGTAAAATATTTTAAAGTTATGATACGTTTTTTTTTTTGTGTGTGTGTGTGTGTGTGCTTTTTTAATAAATACTTCAGTTGCAAATTGCGATGTTTTAAAAATGTTTAATGTTTTTTAGCATTTTTAATTAGCTTTCATATTTTACGTCACGTACACCACGTGATTTATGCAACGGATTTATGCCGAGCGTCCATGGGTCTCGCCGGTACCGCGTGGTCGCACGCAGTCGCTTTCTACCGCAACGGACCTCTTCGTGAGCAGCGGAATGACTCATGAACGCTGGCATGCTGGTCGCTTGCTCCTCGTGAGTTTCCGAGCGAACTTTCTCCGCAGTACCTTTGGTCTGGTTATCTTCCCTCGATCAGAGGTCTTTCTCCTGTCTATGATGCTGCTGGAAAACGTGCGTGTGACGTAGTTGTGGGACATGGTAGGGCTGGACCAACGTTATTAGACTAGTTCAGCTACGGAACTGCTCATACACGCTGCTTGCACGAGCAGTATCCCCCCCCCCCCCCCCCCTCACTCACCCCGACTCGCCTCCCGTCGTTTTACGCGCCGGACGGCTGTTTTGGTAACTGCAGTGTATTCTATGGGATACATATGTTTCGAAGCGCAGCGTCTAGATGGCGTTCCACCGTACTCCATGGAACACACAGCCTGTAAGCAAAATTCTAGATGGCGCTTTGAACGAAAGAAGGAGGACTGAAGTGAGTGAAAGGAGGGTACTCCCTTCCGCGGGAGTTACAAAACTGAGGTAATCTAGACACGTTGGGCTGGACCAGCTAGCGACATTGTCGTATTTCGCTTCAGCGTATTATTTTGTTCGCCACTCTTTTGGGGCGCTTTCGCAATGTGCTGCAGGGACGTGTTGTTGATGATCCAGTTGATGCTACTCATTTTTCTCTCGCGTGCCCAGGTGCTGTCCTACACAAGCCACTTCTGCATGCTCTGGTGCGCCAACGATGGGAAGTCTAATAAGAAGCAAGAAAACGCTCAGTGCAACTAAGAGAAGAATATATGTGAAGACATTGTTCTTTAAAAATTAACTCCGCAGCTTCAATTGCTGCTGTAGATTACGTATCACAGGCCTCTAAGGACCTCCAGTTTTTCCCCAGTCAGAGGGTGCAGCTTCAGTTATACGTAATGTAAGGCAATGTGAGACGTGAAGTGGAACAGGACACCATGGTATGAAGACCTTTATGGAACGCTTGTTGATTATTATTTGTGAACTTGACCTTTACTTCTTATTGTGGACAACTCACATCATGAACATTTTTTTTTTTTCTGTGGGCCGGAGGTGTCCATGACGTTATATTAAATCAAGGTCTTGATTAACACAAATGTAACTTATGCACAAATGCCTTGCATTTGTGCATAAGTTACATTTGTGTTAAACCTTTATTTTTCTTTCAAATTAGGGGTTTGGCGAATATTCGAGTTTAAAGTTCGAATTGAATAATTACCAGAATATTTCTATTCGACATTCGGATTTCTAGTATTAGCTTTTTTGAATAATTCGATACGTTCAATATCCGTACTGCTGGCAAAAATTCTTGTTTTTCCAGGAACCCTGTTGATACGGTAAAATAGTCCTCCCAGACCTGTGTTGGATCTACACTATGCCTGCATTCAGAGGCCCTAAATAACGAATCATTTTGACAAAAATAGTTTGCTTTCTGTGTTCCTCGAACGATATAGTCATGCCCCCAGCTTCTTGGATATGCTCGACGAAAAGCCGTAAGTCACGCGTGTCGCAATTTTGAATTCAAATATCTTACATCACCCACCTGCTGTACAATACAGTACTGTATATTGTACAGTTCTGTACAATATAAACATATTCTTGATTGTTACGTTCATAATATGACAAATCATTTCAAGATACAAATAACAGCGATAACTGAACAGACCTTTTTGGATAACCCGTCGCTCCCCGCTGCGTCGAGCGAGTTGCTTTAATGCTAGGTGATGCTAGACGTCAGCGGATACAAGCGGTTCAGTCATATTCTTCCATTCATCCAGAACGCTTCGTATCCACACGTGGATAGGCGGGCGCATCTGTTAATAGTGTCCTACGTTGGTCGCGTAAGTGTGGTCATTAACACTTTTTTTGTCCCGTCCTAGGTGGCCACAATCTAACGGAGGCTTATTTAAGGGAAGGCGAAGTGTAATCGAAATGTCATTGCACGACAAAAGATCCCCATATGATCGAAATTGATTCCCAGTCCTCCGCTTGGTCCTGCCAGATGCCTGTTGAGTTTTGCATTTGAAACCCCCAAATGTGACTTCTAACATATGTTTTATTCCTGCTAGGCTCTCTTCGTTCCGCGTGCCATGCAGAGAATAAGCATGTTAGGCTTTTTTTTTCTAATCTATGTTGTTATCTATCTTTTTTTTTTGTCTTGTGAACATTGCGAACACATTTTTTGGTATTCGTATTCAATTTGATATTGAACTTTTTGGCTCCTATTGTACACTATGCGAATCGAACTCAATTTGAGTTGAACTTTCACTATTCGCCCACCTCTAATTTGCACTCTACTCCCTCCTGTTTAAAACGCAGCGTATAGTTTTTGTCTGTCAGTATTGCTGCAATACCTGTTTTACATTATTATGAACTAATGTATTGTGTTATGTGACCTTACCTTGGGCATCTGTCTCTGTTGTCGCTGTCCATAGATGCTGCATTAGTCACTTCTTTCCCGAACAAATTTATTTCTGGGAATGGATAGAAATGTTAAATCTTTTCACATTCCTAATAAAGTTCTCATTGTTTGGTCATGGCTTACCCGCAGCGAGTTTCAGTCTATGCCAATTCGTGTATTTTAATTAGCCGGGAATTGGTTTTTTTGCTTGGTTTATATGGTGTGTGCTTTGCACTCTTATGACTGGTAATGATAGTGATGTCTTATTTATTTCTACACTTTATTTTCATGCCTGAGCCGGCATTACAGCAAATGGACTATTCAGCATGTTCCCTCTGAAAAGTTCTTTTTTATTATTTGGTTCGGTTAACATTTTTTTACTAATTGTTCGATATACCGAACTCCTTTGTATTACTTTCTTTCTGTATCCTTTTTTTTTGTATAAAACATATTGAACTTCTCAATTGAATCATTTGTGTAGGATTGTGGTCAAATAAAATGTTCCTGAACCACTTGTTCTTCATCTGAACATTCTCAATCATCCAGGAGACAATATTGCCGCCCGCAGGGCTGAGAAAGCAACGCTCGGTCACCGGCATCTGGAAGATTCGCATTCATTCTCGCTCCAGACGTAACTTTCCACCTGCTTTGTTGTTCTCGAAAGTGCCAGTTCATCCACGCTCCAAGCGCGCGACACTCGAGCCTTCTTTGCCGAACTTTCGAGATAGTGACGCACGGTAGATAAGCAGCTACCCGCGACCTTGTCTAGTCAGTCTCGCTCGCGCTCTCTGATTCGCCGCCGAATCGCCGCCTGCCTTTCTGCTGCCTCGACGCTCTTTCGTTACTTATTTTTGGTTGGCACAAGTTCGCCCATTAAACCTTTATTTTTCAGTTCACTGCTCGTCTTCGTGTCACCTCCGTTCGTGACAATATGGCTATTGTATATCTTTCTTTTTTTACAATGAAAACCAAAAACATTTTTTGTAAGGTAAGCTGAAACTTTTTTCGACACATTTTGCATGATTTTTAGAAATAAAAACAGTACAAAACGGCGTCCACGTAAAAAAAAATGCGGAAGCCGAGGATCTTTACCGTACCAATTATCCGAGAGCCCAGCGAGGCGAGGAGAAATTAAGAAAGAGGAGAAAAGGGACGAGGAGAATGGTACCGGGGCAGAAATGCCACAACCAAAACCGAAACTACACTGACCGGAACCGGAACAAAATTATGTTTCATAGCGTCTGCTGGGAGCGCTGGCTTTCAACTGGGTCTAATTGAGCCGCTGGTGCCTATGAAACTGCATGTTCGCTCTTTACGCCAACTATATAATGATTACTGCATGGTGCACGCTCTTAAAGCGCGGCAACTCAAGCCTCTGCTGCCGGCCAAATTAACCGATAAGCTCCTATACTTGTTTATTTATTGCGAATATCAGCTTCGTTGTTATCGATGGCATTGCTGCGGGAATCTTGCTTGCTTGTACACAGTTCGCCTTGCATGTTCGCTTCACTTCTCGGCTTAGATTGAAGGTGGGCCTGTAAGGTTTGGTCACATGCTGCGCAGTCCACTCGGATGAACTTGCTCTTCACTTGCCACGACCAGACGATGCTGAGAGCCAGAAAGAGAGAGCGCAGCAGTCTGCTGTAGTTCTTTCTAAGCGATAGCTTTAGGGGCGACACTTTGCGGAGATTTCGCCCTCGCCCTTATCGGGGCACGCCCGAAGGTTGGAGAACTCTTTTTCTCTCCCCTCTTGCCGCGAGGAGAGGGAAGTCGGGACTTCCCGTCCGTCGTGCCGCGCGAAGAGAGCGAAGAGGGTAGCCCTGGCGTCCCGCCAAGAATTGTGCGACGAAGGGAGAACCATCGTGTCGTGTGCTTGGAAGACTTGTTTTCAAACGTTACTAACGTTATGCGAAATCACACTTTGGCAATATCCGGTTGCTACGCGTAATGTTGGTTGGTTTTAGAAACTTCCACCGCGCTTACCCACTTACTTCGCGGATCACTGGTGGCAGTAGTCAGTGGCATCCACGACGCCAACCACGACGGCTATGAGAATTAACCGCGTCGCACCTCCGTCCTCAGGTACGGGACGGCACCATTCCACCCGCGTTGCGCGACAGTCTTACAGCTATCGCTTTCGTTTCTTCTGACATAGTGGGCGGAGAATATGACTTGTCCCTCTCATTTACGCCTGTGTGCTAAATAGCTACAAACCTTACGGAATTATTCATTTTGAAAGGTGAGGTCAAGAAGACATTTCGGATCATTTTGTTACGTAGTTTTAACTGCCTAGGCTCTATGAAGTCAGCGAAAATCGGCGTATGGTCTCCAGCAGCCATCCTTCAAATAATATTCGATTCACTACAGCTATATATGCCTGATGTCTATCCGTATTTTATATCGTTTCCCATGGTTTTGTTAATAGGGTTCAATCAGGGCGTGGCTTCAGAAGCTCCCAAAAAGCGAACTGCAGAAAGAAAGAAAAAAGAAGTTGCTTGTTACAAACAGGAAACAACGTAAAAGGAAACTTTTGTCAAGCAAGATGACAGCGAACATTTTAAGCTCATCTGAAATGTAATTATGTAAACTTGAAATATCCGTGACGAAACTGTATTTACCACCACTTTCATAGACTATTGAACCAGAGTCAGAAAAGAGAAACCAGCTGATCTTTCATGTGGCACAACCAATAGTCTCTGTAGTGGAATAAATTAATTCAGAAATAAAGGCCTAATGGAAGCTATCGTGTCATTGAGAACTAGACTACGACTACTACCTACAGTGACCTCCTCCGATAGGATTACAATCTGTTTGCCTCAATGGTGACTGGCAGCCAAAAGCACACGCGACAATTTCTCATCACCCGAGCACCTTATTTGCCTCCCGTCGGTTGGACGACGCGAATGTCTTACGTCATGAAACGATCGTTGGACGGGCACCCGATAGGTTCGCACCCAACTGTCAAAGGCCGGTGATCACGTGGAGTCTTTGAATTCCAAAATGTTTGCACGAAAACTACACAAATATTCCGATATCAACTTATATCTTTTTATTTACAAGTTTTCAGCCTACTACTTCATAAATAAAAGGCGTAATGAAAGCTATCGTGTATGAGAGAACTAGACTGCTATCTACAGTGACCTTCTCCGATAGGATTACTTTCCGTTAGCCTCAACGGTGGCTGGCAGCCACAAGAACACGCGACAGTTTCTCTTTCGCAAAACATGCGATCCAAATGGCACCTAAATGAAAATATGTTAAACAACTCTTAGCTGTAAAATTCCTCTTCGTCAAAAAAAAAAAAAACTCCAAATTTTCACAAATGCAAAACGATTGAGTTGTGCAAACACAACCACACAATTTCTCGTCCGCACAAGGAAATGAAAGTGTTCATTTTCCCACGCGTTCTGATTGCAGAGCGCAGTAGATTCGAACAGCACATAGTGCAAGCGAAGAGGGCACCAGCAACCCAAAACAACAACATGCTTTCACGCTGCCTAGAATAATTCGAATTCGCAACCTTGCTTTCTTTTTCGAGGAACGCCTCATTTCAAATGCCACAGACCTTCCGCCCTCTATCCATCATAATTTCAGTAAAGCGTGTGAATGCACAGTCCCACCTGGGCTTTCCTTTTTTGCAGCGAAGTCCAAACAAAACGGCCCGGGGCACGATATGAAAGCGCGACGCAAAGAAGATCAAAAACAAAATCCAGCGAGGAAGTTACATCGGCGGATGGTCATAACTCAACAGCGTCTATCGCGTGATCAACCGCAAAATTCCCCAGATATATACTTTGCGTTCTCGCTGAAACGCAGATTTCTGTGTTGGAAAACAAAAGATAAACTGAGAGAATGAAATGGGAAAGATTGCATCCGAATATATCACTGGAAACGACTAGCATTTTGTCTCTGACCAGCTGACGGGTCATGAATCCAACTCCCGTGATGCGGGTCGACCCAGCCTAAGCGTGCTCTTCTTCCGCTGCAGCGAGGTTCACTCCCCACGGCGAACAAATGATCGAAACAACGACCAACATCACCGAGAGGAGATGGGCACGCGAGCACACCTCTTCTGACCAGTGATCCCTAATGGTGCTCTTTATCCCGCAGAAAGTTTTGAAAAATAAAAAAAATAAAGCCCTGGAACAACCAGAATTTTGGGGAGCATGCAAGCAAGCACATAAGAGACGCAAATAAAATATTAAAAGGGAACCACGGCTAACAAAAAAAAACTGAAATAAAAAGATGTCGGTTATACTGGGTGGCACAGACGATTTACGCTGCATTTACTGTTAGGGATTCAAGTTAAGATTGTTATTATCGGAAGTTGCATACTTCTTCGAATCCTAAAATGTACCTTCCACAGAACAAGGGTGGCCACTACAATCAAAGGTGTATACGGGCATGTTTGATTATCTGCTCGGCGGCTGAAGGTGCGCATGGTGAAGTCCGACGTTTTTGGGCTGAACTGATATTTTGTTATGCACTGAATTGTGGAATTGTATATGACGTGTATCTCGCAAGGTCCAGTAATCGTGTCTTGTGAAAATAAAAACAACTACACACACTGTACGTTACTACCAAAGAGTCTGTTTAAGGAGGCATCTGGCGTTCTTCCAATTAGGTAGATATTTAAATCTAAGCAATGTGAACACTAATTATTAAAAAACATCTACGGCTTGACACCCGCTTGTAATTACCAATAGTTGCGAAATTAATTAGAATACGGAAAAACTGATTTTCAGAAAAACCGGAAATGATTAATATGAAACATGGCGGGGATTTTTACTTTCAGACACTCGAATTTTTACGTTGCTGGTTCTTCATTGCCGCTACAAAATGTAAAATATTAGAGGGGGGGAGGGAGTGCAGGCGTGCTTTAACATTAATTTGTTATTGAAACGCATGGAAAGAAATCGCGAAGTGCAAAGCCTTCCAATGCTGAATATTTAAGTGACCAAATATATTTAATGGCCAAACATGTGATGGCCACTGTGAACACCCATAACGGTCATTCCTTGCCAAAGGAGACGCGGCAATTTTTTTTTCTGTCGGGGGTATGTACGAAAAATTTAATTTGGATAAAAACCTCTGAACTCCAAGGAAACTTTTTTTAAATAAATTTTATTCTTGCTGATATCATGCTCTAAATCTCTGAAATTCGCATAAAACATTTGTATTAAAAAAACAGTAAAAGACGGTTACGTATTACACAAAGTTAGGTGGGAACCTAGTTACTTAAAAGTATTTCCTATCTTACATTAAAATACAAATATTGAAAGACGCCATTTTGAGTCCAAATAGGAGCTCCCAAAAGAAGATACTTTATGAGATTTCTTTTTTTTATTTTTTTAGTCAACTTGAATTTGGGTGTTTTCTTTTTATCTCTTAAGACTAATAATTGAATTTCTTGTATTAAATTTTTAATGCTTTGTTTTGTTGCGTTTTAGTTAAATGTCAAAATCTCCAGTTTATGCAGAAGCGGCCAAATTAAGAGCCATAAAAAGCAATGTGGGCAGCGGTGCCCGGAAATTCCGAAATAGCCAAAAAAGCAATCGCCTAATCTGTTCTGCATATCAAGAAAATTAGAAAAGTACTTTCGGTTGTTGCTAATTTTTTTTAAGGTGAGTTTTTTCTATTATGCTTTTAGGCGCCCGCCTCTTAGGCAACGCACGCCGGCGTTCGCCAGCGAGTCGTCCATAGTGTGAGACGCCGCCGCAAGGTCTCCAACGCTGTCCTGAAAACACGTTTTTATTCAGTTGACGTGGATGTTATCCTGACTTCCATGCATCCGTATCCTCTTTACGTTACAGCGTCTTAATTTTACTCTACTTCTGCCCAGGTAACTCCAAACGAACGCAGGCCTGCATCGTCTGCTCCCCGAGTTTGGGAATGCGTACTGCGCGTCGGCATCGGCTGTCGTATATCCAGAAAAAACAAAAACAATTCAGACCAGGTAGCTTTTCACCGATGAAAAATTATAACAGTGACGTCGAACTTAAATGCCTTTTGATAGAACTAAAATGTACTGAAGTTCGTTCTCGCATGTACCAAGGACGCGCTGCCGAGATAGTGACGACGTCATGGAAACGACTACGTCACTCTTTTAAGCGTCATTTTTGGGCAGGGCATGTGGCAATTTTTTGCGCGAAATATCGAAATTGAGAGTAAAACTGTGAAAACTTGTCGATAAATGCTATCTAAGGAACTATTACCCTTTCGCAAATTCTGTAAATTGGTCAAGCCTCTGATAGTAGTTGGCGTCAGTACTGCAATTGCAGCATGAGCCATGAAACTATTCATTAAAAATTTGAGCAACGATTTCGTAGAAAAACTGGCTTACCATGACGGTCATTACCTCACCTAATATCCCCCGAGCCTGACACTGAGATGGCGAAGACGGCACCCGTGTAACTCCCACCTCTTATCAAACAGAAACACACTTCCTCTAAAAATACTAGTGAGTTCAGAATTCGAGACATGTTCTGCTGGCCTCCAGTGTATCCGGAGTCTAAAATATATTGCACATGAACGGAACCTCAGGGGTGTAAGCCGTCTGCCACAAAAAGGGAAATTCTTTATTCATCATTGCACTGCTTTTGGTAGCACTACATATTCTATCAAAATACATTTAAGTGCAATAGAGTAGCGAAATCACCGTTATCATTTCGCATCGGTGAAGAGTTATCCGGTCTTAATTGCTTTTATATATGGACATACGACAGACGAGGCCAACGCGCAGTACGCATCCCCAAACTCGGGAAGCAGACGATGCTGTCTTGCGTCCGTCGACAGTTACCTGGGCAGAAGTAGAGTAAAATTATGACGCCAGTATAGTTACATAAGGCAAAGAGGATACGGATGCATGGTAGTCTGGGTAACGTCCATTTCACTGAATAAAATTCCGAGGTCACCTAAGCACTTCTTCTGAGTTGTGAATGCGAAAACATCCCTGGCTCGCTCGTGACTGCTGCGCCGCTGGGTGAGGCAGCGCGGGAGTGCGAAGCTCGGAGCGGTGCGTGCTGAAATCACGTGTCCTCTTATATTCATTATCGCCCTAGCTGCGGGTACCGGTTGACGATGCTGGACCTCAAAGCGTAACGTTAGGCCTAACGTCAGTCCTAACGTCAGGCTAGCGCATACTCCCCCCCCCCCCCCCCCCCCCCCCCGCTCTTCCGCTGCGCTGCCAGCAGTTTCGGCTGGCTCCTTAGCAACGATGACTCCGTTGCTATGTAGCCACATGACGCGTCGCAGTCAATTGGAATTTAGGTCCCGTTTCGCTCAGGGGAATTTAGGTGTCCTTTAATTCAGGTACCGTTTCGCTCAGCCAATGGGAATTTATGTGCCCCTTATCGCTGCTACAGACAATGTGACACCGGCCACACTCAGATAACTCCGGTTCGTTCCATGGGACAGTTAATGCTTTCGCATTAAAAACGTGTCTTCTGGAGATCGTTGAAAACCTTGCGGCGGCGTCTCAGACCGTTGGCACCTCGTTGAGAACGCCGGCGTGCGTCGCCTACGAGACGGGCGCCTGGAAACATGGCCGAAGAGGCTAATCTTTAAAAAAAATAATTCCTCAGCAACAACAAAAATACTCTTCTAATTTTTTTATATGCTGAACAGATGAGGTGACTTTAACTGTTGGCTATTTCGAAAGTTCCTGACACTGCTGCCCACATTGCTTTTTAAGGCTCTCAATATGGCCATTTCTGCATAAACTGGAGATTTTGAAATTTAATTAAAACGCAAAAAGACGAGACTTTGAGAACATAATGCAAGCATTTCAAATATTAGTCTTAAGAGAATAAACGAAAAGAGTATTGTAGCTAACAGGCAAATCCAAGTTGACTAAAAAAAATCTAAACAAATTTCGTAAAGTCTCTTTTTAGGAGCTCCATTTTTGACTCAAAATGGCGTATTCCAATATTTCTATTTAATGTAAGATGGGGTACATTATGAAGTAACTAGGTTCCTACCTAAATTTGTGCTATAAGTAGGGCTCCATGTTTTCGGAGTTTATTTTCCGTGAAATTCGGAGGGTGTTTTTCGGAGTTTATTTTTAGCGAAAATTCGGTGTTTATTGGAGTTTATTTTTCGTAAATACCCAATTCTTCGAAATTCGGAGATTAATTTCGTAGTGTTTCTTATTAAAATAATAAATATTAACCGGACGCAAACCTATGCCAGGTAAAAAATAAAACGCGCTTGTATCAATTAAGATTTCTTCAGTTGAATTTGGCGTTGTTGTCATTGGCAATACTAATTTGTCCCACGACAAAAGTCGCACACAAGTGTGGCTTCGATAAACGTCGATACCTTAAAATCAATAAACTGCCGGAGGTAGCCGCAAGGAAGCTCGTAGTCATCTTACCAATCTATCCCGCGGCCGCGCGAGGTGGAGTTGTTAAGTATGTAATAGAGAAGTTTCAACTGCCCCTCTTCCCTATTTTATACAATCTCTCTGGTCCATAGCTTTCACTGTTACCCCCAGAAACATAACCTCTCCTTTCTCTAAATTCCAAATCCCATGGCCCAAACTGGAAACCAAAAGACTGGCTTTTGCCGTGACACGAATGGTACGATGACCTGTTTCCCTGAACCAACCTTGACGAGACAAGCCGTAAGACCCCCTTTTGACAACGGTCCGAGGCTTTAAAGATAATTATGGTGTCATTTTCCCAGGACCAATGATCCTGCGCTGCTCAAATTGTAAAAACAAAAAGTACTTTTTTTTTTTTTTTTGCTGTTTCGAAGGGGCGGGGGGGGGGGGGGGGGGGGGGTGGCATGGGCACATAACAATTCGGAGTTTATCGGATAAATCCGAATCAACAAGAATTCTACCGCCGGGTCTTTTTCGGAGTTTTTCGGATTTATCCGAAAACACGGAGCCTTAGTTAAAAGCAACAGTTTTTTTTTTCTATCTTTTTCTTAAGTACATAGGTTTTTTAAAAATTTCAGAAATTTAGAGCGTGAGATAAGAAAATATAGAGTTTATTTTATCACAAAGATATTTTTTTTGTAGTGTTCAAAGCCTTCCCTATCCAAATTAATTTTTTTCGAACATATCCCAAACATTAAAAAATTGACGCGTCTCCTTTGGCATGGAATGACTCATAGGTGATATCCATCGAGGCTATGGTACCCTAAATGACATTTGGAAATGTGAGAAACAAAAAGCGTCCTTTGTGAGCGTCTACACCTGCGATACCGCCGATATCACTAACGCGTAGAATCCTATCAATATTCACCATGATTGGCACCTCCGAATCGCCACAGCGGAGCGCTTTCGCGTGGAAGAGTTAACTCCACCCCACACACCCGTTCTCGTGAATCTGGTATAAAACATCGTAGCATAGCACGCCCACAAACAATGGTGTTATGATCCAAAACCAGATCTGACAGCGACCTAAACAAAAAAAAGAAACGAAAAAAGAGGTGCCAGGATTTCTGACACGGACACAGCCTCCAGACACCGGAACCACTGGAAAAGCGAAACCGAGGCGAAGAGCGTGGCCAAACTCGTCCATCACGTTCGCGTTCCTTGGAGCACCGTCGACCCCAACCACGACGCAGCCAAAGGGGCCACGACGCCACCGGGGTAGAAGGAAAGCTCTCAGACTGCACCAGCGCCGCCGCTACTGCCAGCTATCAATCAAAGCGCACAATCGGGCACTCCAGCAAAATAAGGGGAGCACGGGGTGGCTCCTTTGTAGCTTCTCCCGTTATGATTGTGCAACAATCACCTCCTGTGCCCTCCGAGCTTCCCGTCAAAGGGTGCTCAAAGGGGTTTCGGGTGCTAATAAATGGAACCCTCCTCTCCCGACTTTCCTTGGCGGAACCCCGTTATTTTAAAATGTAAACGCTACGGCTCTCTTACCCGGGGGCGCAAAAGCCGCGGGAAGGCTCGCACGACGACAAGTCGGGGCGGGAGGAAAAAGCTGTCGCTCAACGCCGTCTGGGGCGAACAACTCGCGCCTCCCTTCTTCAGCAGCCCCCCCCCCCCCCCCCCCCCCCCCCTACCCCAAGATCACCGAGCGCGCGACCGTCGACCAGAAATTAAAAGCAAATCATGGTCGACTGAGCGGGAAATCGGGGGAACGCCAAAGGGAACTTGAGCGTGTCAGGCGCGGGTGCCAAAAGGAGAGCTCCACGTGGCCTGCGGGGACTTGGAAACTCGGGCCGTAAGGAGTCGCGGTTCGACGACGGAACTGCGGTGGACGAGTGTTTCCTCCGGGTTTCCTCGGATGCATGAGATTGGAGGAGAAAAAGCTCTGTCGAAACAAAAATAAAACAAAAACAAAACAAAATTGCGCTGTCTTGACGGCGTTTCTTTGTTTCGACGTCGCCCAAGGGTTTCAATTTGCCGGTGTTTAAGCACGTGCAGGTCTGTTGCTGAACGTACTAACTGTTCTTGAATCACGCACTCAGAGTTTGCTAAGCGAGTGATGGTGAAAAAAATGAAATCGATCAAAAGTGGAATACGTTACGGTAACCACGAAAGAAAGAGCAAACGGAAGTGGAATAAGAGATTCACTGGAATTACTGAGACGGCCACTATGTTACGAGTGTGAATGCTTGGACCCCTGAATTTAAGTTGCGGCTCGCGCGATCATACAACCAGGCAGAGCTAACAAAGTGTGCCATCAGCTACGTAGATATTGCCATGGCCAAATAATAATACCATTCAAACCTATAACAATGGCAGTTTTAAAACAAATTTGAAATGATACAGCAGGTTTTGCGCGCTCCTGGTCAGAAAGCTGCTGGGGCAGCTGATATTGCCGCACCCTGTAAGCTCATACGCTGCGAGTGCAGACACAATGCAACTAAAACTCCGTAAGGTTCCGTTCAGTGCTAAAGCATAATCGCTGGACTTAAAATGGCGATTTAGACTGTAACGATTCGAATTAGTGTTATTTAGACATTGCCCGAGAACAAAATTGAAGGTCAAGGCAAATTTATAGAAACCACAGCGGGGATTATTTATGAATGCGATAGCATTTATCGTTGCACACCGCCAAATTTAGCAGGGAAACTAAATTGTTGCATAGGTCGTGACGTCAATTTTCCGGCAAATTTAGCGGGTGAACTCCCCGCTAATTTAGCGTCGTCCTCACGACGCTAAATCTTTGTCGTCCTTGAGATCCCCCTAGAGGTCGTCCTTGAGCCCGTTCTAGACGTCGTTCTTAGCGTCGTCCTCTAGGACGTTGTCCTCGACGTCGTCCAAGACGCCGTCCTTGACGTCGAAGATGAGGTCCTAAAGGACGACGTGAAGGACGACATCTAGAACGACCCCTAAGACGACCTCTAGGGCGACCTCAAGCACGACCTCTAGGAAGACCTCGAGGACGACGTCGAGGACGACGTCCTAGGGGACGACGTAAATGACGACGTCTAGGAGAACCTCTAGGACGACCTCTAAGGTGATCTCAAGAACGACCTCTAGGACGACCTCAAGGACGACCTCCAGGACGACCTTTAAGACGATGTCGAGGACGACGTCAAGGTCGTCAGGTCCATCGAAGAGGGTACGAATGAGAAAGAGTGCGTACTGCCGCTCCGTATACGCGCGGCGCAATGGGTGCAAGCACAGTGAGCTGAAATGGTCTACTGCGCACACTGAGTGCGCATTGGGAGGCCAGAATATACATAGCTAAAAATCTCAGTAGTAGCTTTATAATGCTATTGCATGAAAATGCTGTCACATTAAAATTAACTTGTGAAAATGTTCTGGCCTAAAAGTGTGTTTCAACTACCGGAATGAAAAAGTACTTGTAATGACTAACTGGCTAACAACTTAAAATATTTGAGCAACCGCTATAATAAGACCCGAATTTTGGCAAACCACAATATAGAGTTCTCGTAGATCGTTTTCGCCGTCCCGCAATGCTCTCCGCTAGGGATGCCGCGAACTTTTTTCGAATCGAAGTTTCGATGATTGAATAAAGCGATTCGGAAGGTTCGAAAGATTTCGCATTTTTGAATTTTCTATATCGTAAAATTCGACGGAAGTCGAATTTTCGAACTTGTTAAGCTTAGAAGTTCGACGCTTTTCGAACCGTCGAACTTATTACGCTAAAGAATTCAATCCTTTTCGACCTTTCGAACTTATCACACTGCAAAATTCGATGCTTGTCGAACTTTCGAACTTGACTGACCAAAAAATCGATGATTTTCGAACTTTCGAATTTCTTGCACTAAAAAGTTCGAAGCTGTTCGGCCTTTCGGATTTCCTATGCTAAGTAAATCGATAATTTTCGAACTTTCGAACTTATTTATCATAGAATTCAAAAAGTTTCGAACTTTCGAATCCTGAAAAGTCAGAAGTTCGACGAACTTCGAACTTGTAGGGTAAACGTTCGACGTTCGTCGAACTTCGAAAGACCGGCGGACGGTTTCATTTGAATTCAAGTAGTGAGGTACATTCGTAATTTTTTTTTCTCGAACTTTTACATGCGGTGTTCCGTTCTTTACGAAAGACAATGCCGTTTATTTCAATGTTCTGGCATGCTTAGTTTTAAAGAAATAAATTCCCGGAGGAGCGAGGAAGGACGACGGGTTTTTGACGATTATCGTTTGTGCCAGATTTGAAGCGCGATGTAGCCGAAGCTATTTATGGTAGAGATGTTAAACGTTTTAAGAATGATCTATGTATAGCCTAGATAAGTGTCGTCTTAAGATATGACTATTGTTATTCAAGGTGAGTTTCGAAGAAATGTCCAAACATGTATCTACATGCAATTATGCTCTAAACTTGGTATTTATTTTCGTCTAAGTTGTTTAAGGTATCGCATTTAAATTAACACCAAAGACAGTACATATCATTGCCATCTGCAGAATACAAAATAATGTATTTATTGTTTTTTCTCGTTAAGGAATAAATTAACTCATGGGAGAAGATTTCTAATATTGTTCAAGTTCAGCACGTCATTAAAAGAAAACATTTTTTTTTTTCGTTTCACGTTCCTGGGACGTCTTTCTTTTAGCCTGTACACATTTTGGTAGGAGAAAGTTGTTTCGAAGTTCTGAACCTCTGAATATGCAAGAATACAACACATCCGGCGAGTTCTTGATAGTTTTTTTTTCTTTCTCCAGCTTTTTAACCCCGCATTTATTAACTATTTTTTTTTTTTTTACCATTGGCACAGTTATTTAGGTCGTAAAGACATAGCTTTGAACTTCCGAACCACTAAGCATGTGACGAGTAGTGCCTTCTGACAACGAGTTTCTAACAATGACCATCTACGCGATATTTTATGCAGTGAAGAGCGACACCGACACGCTGTTTACAAACAAGCCCGCGTTTGCCCACACCAGGTGTGGGCACTGCGCGTGCGCAGAAACCGAATTCGCGTGAAGTGAAGCGTCTGCGCCTGCGCAGTGCTGTCGACAGCGCCACCGCAGCTGCGTGACGTCAGGGCCGCGTGCCGGTCTATACATAGGCATAAATAATTTCAGATTAAAATAAGCTCGACCACGCCCTCTTTCCCCGTATTGTTTTCTTTAACAGCCCGAAATATCTGGAAGGGGGGAAGGGGGGCTGAGGCCCCCCCCCCCCCCCCTCCCCTCTTCCCTCCCCCGTTTTTCCTCTTCTGACGCCACTCGAATGGTAGAACGCACCTCGACCTCGAGTTGTGTCGGCTTCTGTGCTTTTTGCGAGGTGATTCCTCCGTCCCAGAAAATAAACCTCCAGGACAATTACAAACTTAACTTACTATATGCCAGCGTCACTCGGGCGGCGTTCGATCGGATTACTACCAGCGTGAAAGGGGTGGGGAGGTAGTTTGCCAGGTCGCTTCAAGGTTTTTCCGAGCCTTAACCTCCTGCCCGCCCCTGGCCATTTCGAACTGGATGAGTATCGTAAAACAGTGTGTTCGTGTGATCACTACTGCGTGATGCACGTCAAAGAACCCCCCCCCCCCCCCCCCCCCCCGGGCTGGCGGTCACAATTACTGATTTATGGTCACACGTCACTCTGCACTGGCAAATATTCCAGCACATCCGGGACACTTGTCGTCTCATTTAATTGCGTGACCAACTTCGCAGAGTCTAGATATCACACCCTAATTTTTCTAAACTTGATTTCGTGAAAACCAGTGAGTCGTGAAAACGTTATTTGAAACTGAAACTGCGGAGGAACTTGAAAACTGAACTTCGAACTTTGAAAACTTGGACTTGAAAAAAATTCAAAATCTTGGAAGTTTTCTTGTTTTTTTTCGAATTCAGCGTTAAAAGAGAATCGAAACTTTCGAACTTTTCAAACTTTATGCAGAAAGAAATTCGAAATCTTCGAATTGTTCGAACTTCATGTCTATAAAAATTCGAAGCGTTCGAAGTTTTCGAATTTTATTTCCAAAGAATTTTGAAATCTTCGAACTTTTCGAACTTCAGATCTTAAGAAATTCAAATTTTTCGAATATCTCGAATTTCAAGTTAGGAAAGTTCGAAATCTTCGAATTGATCGAACCTGAAGTAAAAAAATATTCGAAATATTCGAACCCGAAATTTTAGAAACCGTGAAAGCTTCGAACTTTTAGAATTCGAAACTCTACTGTGATCGAAAGTTGCGAATTTTTCGAATTCGAACCTCGGTCGGTACGAAAATATCGAAATTTTTCGAAATCGAACCTCAGTTCGCTTTGCGAATATCGAAACCTTTCGAAATCGAACCTCGGGTGGTTCGCGACATCCCTACCTCCACAACCCACTACGGTAACCGGAACTCTACAGTTAAGGCCATCGGCGCGCAGGCGCACAGCGGCTTCCTCGCTGCGGAAGGCTCAGCGGAGGGGAAAACGCGGTCCACGAAAACTCCCTTATAACGCATCTTCAACGCTACTATCTGGAAAATGTAGCGTGAAAATAAAACTCCCCTTTTCCGGTTTTATCCCCGTCTCCTTCAAGCCCATAATGCCATATCTCGTTGTGGATTGGGTTCCCAATCTCGATGCGTAAAGAAACATTCGGAGCTACGTAGAAGATACCACAGCTTTCCTTCATTCTCTATAGGTAAAAGATATTTTCCTTTGTGCTCGCCTAATAAGAATGCAAACGAAACCAAAACACAACCACGAAATGCCTTATAAAATGTTCATCGTAAAAAATATCAACAAAACGCACCAAAATTTAAAGTTGTGTTTACAAAGTTTACAAAACACATGTTCTGAATTGACGTCGAGGACTGTGATACATAAAATCCTCGCAGTATTTTCTCACAAAACGATCAATAATACGATGAGCAATGTCTCAATAAACGAGCTCGGGAAGCACAGATTCACAGACTAAGAGAAAGTAACAAGTAACGATAGCACACTCACTTGAATCCTGGCGGACCTAATTTCAAAACCTCGAGATAACTGTCGATGTTGCCTTAAGTATCTAGGTGATCGTTCATATCGTACAATTAGTTTCTTTTGCTACAGCTCATACCTCATTACAAAGGGAGGCTAGGATGTCCTTCAATGAGCACCTACATATGCACCATACCTGAATATAAATTATCGATATTCTTGGCCAAACGCAGATGCACAAAGCCGCCTTTTGCCTGTGCGTGAAAGCATTCTCAAGTTTATGCAAACGTTGATTTTCTCGGCATTTATTTCGTGGTATAGTATTGGTTCATACAAGTCAGGAACTCGATGATGTAGTGGAGAGGACTCTTATCATCAGTTATCAACCGCAATTCTTTATATAAAAAAAAAGTCCCATCGCAAATGCGGCACCATCACTTCATGGGTAATGACACGCAGGTAAATGATCACACGGGACCTATACACGCAATGAAGTAGGAGTGGAAGCCTCTGCAGCAGCATAATTCTCCGTTTTCTTTATTTTATTCGCCAAATATAGCATTCCGCTTACTCTAAGAGACTTGGCAACACGCATTTTCATCAATCATTAAGTTGAATCGATATATCGATAACCTTCCTTCGTTTCTACCGTGGCCTTTATCGGCACCGTTGCATGACATGAAGCTCCTGGCATGGTATAATAAGGTTGTTTTGATTTCATTTCAATGAAGGTAATTTGCGAGTGCCTCAACCAATCCGCGCTTCTTTTGTGTTTGTTTTCGCTGTACTGTTTCGTCTACACGGTACTTGGAGCTGTTCTTACTATTCACTCGAGAGTATTTTATCGGCTGCTTCCTTCATGCAGTTTTTACATTCCTGTCACACGCGCATTTCAAATTGAATTTAGCCAAATGACATTTGAGCGAGTTGCGAATCAGCTCGCGATCCCGAATCTGTGAGTTCTCGGCATGCGCTGGTTCATCAATTCTTTAACACCCTTGGGTCTGAAGGCCTTTCAAATGCCCGAATAGCAGGGATCTGACCTTGTTTGCGCTATGGTTCGGAAAGGTCTCCAATTAGAGATTAAAAACAATAGAATACTTTTTTTTAACGATTTTGAATAGGAAAGTACGAAATGCAGAGAGGCACAAAAAAATGAAAGCATTTTTTGTTAAACCATGCCTTCTTTGCCCAAGAGAATCGGAAGGCGTGCACAAGCATTCAACTGGGATGGCGCTCTTGGCGTCAGCTGACTTATTTGCCAACGGCTTGAACGTGCTTGGGCAAGACGAAAATAAATGAAGCCGGTCCCAATGGCTAAGAAACAACTAACCCGTGCCGCAAAATATGACATCCAAACTGGATCGTCTTTGAAATTCTGGAACTCGGCTTGAGCACGCTCCATAGGGTCTTACATTTTGCATGGTATGTGTATGTACTAAATAAGATTTTAAAAAAGTGTGTATTTTTTTAAAGGTTTTGAGGAATCGTAGTTTTACTGTTTGTGGCCAGAGTAATGTTTAACCCTATTAACAAGAAACACTTTTGAGGTGTCGGATATTGGATGACATAGTAATTAATCAGAGAGAGAGAGAATAATTTTCAAAATAACAGGGCTGTTTCTGCGGTACTTTGCTGTAGACTACGTCGAAATATAATAGCCTTGCTAGTCTGCACTGGAGGCTATGTTTCACGAAAGCTATATGAAGCGATTACACACTCCGCACACGACACCGAACGAATCCTTGACGAAGTGCTGCTCGAAGCACTTGCTAGCCAGCACAAACCCCTGCAAATCGATGCCCTGCATCTTGTAGGGCGCACTTTTGTCGAGATCTGGTTTCTTGAGACGACCATCCGTCGGGGTAGAAGAAGCCCGCCTTGTCTCCCACTCCTCAGGGTTCTTTTCGGCACGTCGAGCACGGCCATGCTCAGCACGTCGCCGCTTCTGTTAGGGATCTCCTCTTCAGTCTGCTGAATCCTCTTGCGAGCCATTTTTAGGACTGCGGCGCATTCAGCGAGAGCATCGTGCCGCGACCTAAGCATGCGCGCGATAAAGAGCGGAGAGCGGCACGTGTTCTTCTCTCCCGAGTCCCGTACATGCGCTTGATAAGGTAGGAGAGGAGGACGGCACATGTACCTCACTTTCTCACGCATGCGCACGAGTTTCAATGTAACGACCGGAATTTTCTTAGGGGGAGGAGGTGACTTTAAGAAGTGCCACCGCATTTAATATGCAGCAGGAATCAAGCGGCCCCGTCGACTGTGCTCCCTCGGCAGACTCTCTTGATTATTATCGACAGCGCAGCTCCCAGATCTTCCCCGCCTTGTCTTACATGGGCCCCTTCGACTCGAAAAACCTGAGCGCAAATGGAGTTGAGAATTTTCCTTTGGCGCGGCGTTTCGTAATAGCGCGCGTGGGACCATCGCCTACACGGCGAGGGATCGATCGTCATCAGCCAAAGCGAGTGCCCCGGACTTTTAATCAACCCGCAGGTGCGTGAACAGGCCTACGGCTTACGGGGCAAAGTGCGTGCGCAGGCTCGTTGCACTTCCGTATGCTAACGAATCTTCGCGCCTCGATTCGCATCAATTCAAACGGGCAAAACGGCAGGAGCTTTGTCGTTAGGGGCAACCCAGACGGCGGGGGATTCGCTGTCGGCCTCTCTTCCAATTGAGCTCGGTAGGGTAGGTGACTTGCGAGGCACACTTTTTTTTTCCGCGAGTTTACGTAGGATTTATTACTACAATTTCAATTGCTACTGACATCTTTCAATAGCTACATGCTATTCGCAACTCTGCTTGGTGGCAAAGACGAAACAGGAAGTTTGCGCGTAAAGCGAAAATGGGGACGGCGTGATGTCACGTTTGGCCGTCATGGGCCGAAATAGGGACGCTCCGTTGTGACTGGTCACTTTTTTCTTCATGCCCTGACCCAGAATGCGCGCCCATGCCCGCTGCTGGCCTTTTGTTATCGGCGACTGCTATCAGGGTATGTGCCCGGCTGGGCGTCTCGCGAGCTGCCAAGAAAAAATGCGTTTCGCTGGTGGCGAGACTTCCAAGCAGAAGAACGAAGACCACAAGCTCGTGACTGGAGCTCAGCGTGAAACACACGTGAGCAAAAACCGCGTCGGGTCGGCCGCCAAGCGGTTTAACCATAGCAACCGGCACTGCAACTATGACGTCGCCGAATGCCGCTCCGCCACTTCACAGCGTCAGCGGCAGTTGCTATGGTTACGCCACTAGGCGCCACTAGACGGCGCAACGTGAAACGGTTTTTGCTCACATGTGTTTCATCACGCTTTAGGAATACGTGGAATTCACTCTACTCCATAACTTTTGAAAACCACTCATATTAATCACGCGCACCATAAGGGTATACGCACGATCAGCTGGGGTAATTGTATTTGGGTCCTTTCCTCCATACTTAATTTCGCGTAGTACATTTTGTAGGGCGTATATTAATTTACTTAAAACGTCATTTTCTAGCGAAATTGCCCATAAAGCCCAAACCGCCCTTTGGCCTACATTCCTTCACGCCTTTACGCCCCTATCTTTGATAGCACTGTAGAGGGGACAAGCGCGATAGAGGGCTGCGAGTGTTTAATAGGAACAAAAGTTTCCCCAAACTTAATTAAGGCCGCCACGCGAACGCTCATTGTGAAAGCTTTCTTGCAATTGTAGTAGCGCCCAAACCAACTACCCGGTCGCTTTCCAGCTTCTTAGTCACTGCTCAGCCGGGGGAAGCAAATTCAGTTGGTCCGGAAAGTGACGGACTGCCGAATTGCCGGTAATGAATCGCTCATTACCTTAGTGGTCTTGTGGTGGAATTCAGGTTGGGGGCTTCCAGTCTAATATTCCGTTCAAATAAAGGATTTCCGAGAGAAGCCATTTTCAGTGGTTGTGCGTACGTCGCGTACATTGCTCGCTTACTAACTGACGCGTGCTGTGGTGTGGAATTCACACGCTGGGTTCTGCATTTTTCCACATGCAAAGGATTATACTGGCGCAAGGATTATAGTTATTACTATATTGTGCTATTTTTTTCTGAAAGAGCTAATGACATTATTATATGCATTCCCGCAAAAAGATGCACAGGATCCTTTCATTTCCAAGGCTTTCGCGCGAAAACATATTAATATTAAGAAATCCACACATACATGTTGTAGGGTCGTCGCACACATAAGTTTGTTTTTATTGTATGTTACGTCTCTTGCCTCTCCTCTGATTTATTCTTCGGTATGATCTGCCTTCTTCTCAACCCCGTTTTCTCTTCTTTTTTTTTTTTTTTTTTTTTCGATGACATTTCGATGAGCAAACGAGCCCTTATGCCTGTTTCAATCTGGATGAGCATCGCACCACCGTGCGATCATATATTGCTACTGTGTGATGCACGTCAAAGACCCCAGGTTAGCACACGTACTGCACAGGCTAGATTTCTCAACTACAGCGTAAACCAGTGTACCCACACCTCAAAACTCGGTCGACCTTGCGCCGTCTAAACACGAACGTCTAATTATTTCGTGTGTGTGTGTGTATGTGTGTTTGCAAATAAAAACCTGTTCTTTTTTGTACAACGCAACGAGAAGCATCGTTACTTAAACTTCGTCCGGTTTCTATCTGATTAACACCGGTGTTTTCGTACGCCGCTAATGCCGCGGACCCAAAGCGTAGCCAATATCACTCACCTCCGAAAGATCACTCACCCCAGGAAGCAAAAGCGCAAACTCGCCCACGCACTCTAACGCCACAACCAATAAATAAAAAAAAAAAAAACATAAAAAAACAGCCCCAGCTTCGCATCAGCGCAGCTGAGGACGCGCCCGTGGTGATCCCGCGGGCGACACCAGGACCGCTGCCCTGCTCGTGGTGAGGACGGACGCTTCACACTAATTGCGCCATCAGCGTGTCTGTTCCTCGCAATGTGCGCTGTATACCAATGAGGCTAACGACACTGTCTGACCGCGATACCAGCGGAATAAATGAAGCGGAGGGCGTCGTTACATGAAAGCGCGTGTATCGAATTGACAGGAACCCGAGAGGGGGCATCGCATTACCGATGCCATCGCGACCACGTCATGAATTATTCCGCCGTCCATTGATTGGGGGCTATTGTTAGCTGGTCTCAGCAATTACAAACGGAAACAGCCGGCCCCGATGACCGTCGTTAAGGTACGCACGGGTGGTGGTGCGCCTATGGGAAACCCGGTGTGGTATGTTTCCAAATTACCAGGGCGTTAACAGATAAATTGGCAGAAAGGTGAGACAACACTCGTCGTGATTAAGGATTCAGATGTTAGGGCTACGGATCGCTGCTTCCAGCGGCCAGTTAGAAAGAAAGGCCCCCACTGAAAAAAAAAACAAATGATATCGTGTATTTGTGCGGTTTCTGGTACGCATCCGTAATTGGTGGCAGCAATTTTTTAGCGATTGGTTCAAAATGTTCTCCAGATTGCACGTGGTGCACCCGTGTGCGAACTAACTTCACTCTGCACATTTAATATTTGGTTGCTGTGGTATATTCATATTCAAGCTCAAAATAAAGGGGAGGAAGGGGGGGGGGGCGCAAATGTGTATTTTAAAGGAATTTGAAGTGGTTTTTAGATTATTAAAAGCCGTGAAAGTTTACGATAAGGAAAGTGGGACATTTACGAAAAACAGACAAGACGACACTGTCTTGAAAGTTTAAAAGTAGACATCTTAAAAATAATGTGTGCACGGCTTGTGTTTTAGATGCTGATCGCAAATTAGCGCAAGCGCAGGTGAACAAGCGCAGGTGAAGAAGGGCGGAAGAAGGAAAAAAAGCAAAAGTGACGTCATCGGCTGTGTCAGGTGACCCTTGCTCGCATTTCAGCTGGCTTCTGTGTGCCGACAATAGTGTCACGACGCCTTTATTTATTTATTTATAAATACTGTTAACCCTTGCCAGGGTCATTACAGAGAGGGAAAAACAACAAAACACATTACCAAACATCTTTCACAACAATAGTACACGTCAAGTAGGCTCTCAAATTCACGAACATTTTCCCTGTCAACAATATAACTAGGCAATGTATTCCAGGACTCAATCACATCAGGAAAAAATGAGTATCGAAAAACATCAACACGGGCATTGAACGGCTCAATGGCTAGGTTGTGATTTAATCGGTCACTTCATTTACATGGTAATTTTACATAGCTGTCCTTATTAATCTTAATTTGTCCATGGATGAGTTGAAAAAACAATATCAGTCGATGTTTTTGTCTCCTTGTCTCCAGTAGCTTTGACAGATAACAAGCGGTAGAAATGCTTGCTTCATGCCCTGAGGCAATTAGTGCCCTTTCTCCCGAAATAAACGCAGTTTACGCTAAGGCCTAGCGAATTGTAGTGCGATAACCGAACTCAGAAAACAAGAAGTATGTTTTTTAACGTTCTACAGTCGCCCTTAGTACTGTTTCAATTTTTTGTTCTTCTGATCCTTTAGTTATACCGGAATGTTCTTTGATGGTTAACTCCATCGTATATTCAGAAAAATGACAAACAGTTTTACCAGATCTAGTTTTATTAAAACATTATATAAACGAGCAGCTCGTGCTGCCACTTGGAAAACACGTCTTGATGCCCGCATATGTTCAAGCAAGTTTATGGAGTAAACGTGTACATAAACGAATTCAAATATAAGAACATAATATAGTATTGCATATTCATGCATATACGAGGTACTTCATTTCAATCGATTCAAAATTCTAAAAAAACTAAAGGGCGGTGCATGAGGTCTTCGCAGCGAACTTATCGGACTCTTGTGTACATTCAATAGAAATGTAACCGTCATGATCAGTTTGATAAGGGACTAAACATTGTTGCGAAGCTTCGGCTATTTTGCAGCTCACAGCAGTCGTCGTCCTTATCTGTGTGGATCACGCTAACATTACCTAGATTACAAAAAGGCCGCTTGTGCCTGACAATCAACTTCCGACTTCAGTGCTTCCGCCAACAGTGAGGGCTCCGAGTAGTACTTTGTGCTTAATGTTGAAGCACTAATTGGGCACAAAGGCTGCGTAATCTCTAAGAAGCGCTGTCATCCAATAAGTGTATCGCTTTAAATATGACGTCAAACAAAGTGTTTTGACGTTTTGCTGAGGTTACACAAAAGCAACACCACCCAGCTACTAGGGGCCGGGGACTCCCTTTCCGGAGGTGCAATGGGGGCAGTGGGACTTGGGCCGCCGGCAGGGCGCCGCGAAGTGGCGTGCACGGCTGGGCCAGGTGGGTTAATATTTTTTAATGAGCCATCCGGAGACTGTCTCCGCGAAGTGGCGTAACGGGGGGAGGGTGGGTCAAGAGGCGCCCCAGTGATACACGTGTCGTCCCCCACTGCGCCTCCGAAAAGGGTGACCCGCTACAAGGTCCTTGCAGCAACAGCGCCTAGCTAAAAGGCCATCTCTACGTCACTTATGCTCTAAAAATGCCTGCGCGTCTACCTGCCCGCAAAACACTCAAGGAGCCAACCTCTGCAATCTACAAGATCAGCTCAGCAAATGATGAGGTGAAACATTTGTTCGGACCTCAAAATTAAATCTGCACTGTGGCATTACGCAATGAAAGCATGACGCTTTGCATTGCGCAATGCCACCGCGCAGACTTCATAATTAGGTCTAAACAGATGTTCCGGCTCATCATTCGCAGAGCTGCTGTAGATCGCAGAGATTGGCTCTTTGAGTGTTTTGCGGGCAAGTAGACGCGCAGGCATCTTTTAGAGTGTAGCGTAACGCTATACTTCATCTCCGCTTAAGTGCAGACGCAGCTGACGCTACGAAGGAATGGGACCAATCAAGCAGCGCCTAAAGCCAAGCCACTAAGCCTTTTCTGTTCATGATTGGTTTAGCGATGATAGAACAAGTACAGAAACACACTATGATGCTGCACTTTTGACGATGTCTGATTGGTTACATCAGCTCGTAGCGTCGGCTGTGTCAGGACTTAAGGCAAAACGAAGTATAGATGTCCATACACCGCTGGGTAATGACCGTGCCAACTAGGTCACGCGAATATAAAAATTCAAGGAGAGCGGGCGAATTAAGAGCCGCGCTGGCCGCTGTCGGACTCTTGGTGTGACGTAATGAGGAAGAGTAAGACGGCCTTATCAGTATCTACAGCATCTAGCGCACTAACGCTTCGATTCCACTTTGGACAGTCAGCAAAAATCGGTTTCTCAACGTTTTGCGCTAAGGTTTACTACTGACGTGCGGCTAGTTGGTGGACGCGTGGAGTTAAAATATCAAACGGATAAGCTTACCTCGTTCAAGAAGGAAAAGAGAACCTGTTTCGGGTAATCTACGGCGCCATTTCCCGAGCGACGCAGGCGGTGTTCGTTGACTTGGAGACGCTGCCGACAGACGGCATATGCATCGATAAACTTTCGCTAGATCGTCTGCTTTGGACACCCGGAACGGCGCGCCCAGCGCGCCTTCGATGCAACGCGCTATCTGTCGGCAGCGTCTCCAAGTCAACGAACAACGTCTGCGTCGCCCGAGAAATGACGCTGTACAATGCCCAAACCAGGTTCTTATTCTTTTCTCTTTTTTTTTTTAACGAGGTAAGCTTATCTGTTGATATTTTAATTCAAGGCGTGCACCACCTAGTCGTACCTCTATTGTAAATCTTAGCGCGATACGTTGGGAAACAGATTTTTGCGGACCGCCTAAAGTGGGATCGAAGCATTAGTGTATACATGCTGTATATTTCGTTTCACCTTAAGTCCAGACGCGGCCGATGCTACGAGCTGATGGGACTAAAGTTACTGGCATCTTATAAGAAGCTCGTGGTTTATCCTGTTAACGCTTATCGCTTTATGGATGGGTTTATGTGGACGCGATCGTAACGCATCGCATCGAGCAGGGTCCAATCACACGCAACCTTGTCTCCCTACTTCTTCCTCCGCTACCCATCCACTACTTCCAATCAAAATAGTCAAATCTCGATTCGATGCACTGCGGTCGCATCCATGTGAACTCAGCCTATGATCTGTTCTTGGGCGATCGGCTGGTACCGCAATATCATGGGCTGGGGTGCGAAAATAGGATGCTCGGAACCCGCCAAGCTCTGCGTTTCTTCGAGGGCAACTCCGGTCAAAGATCGAACCAAATCAAACGACTGGTATCGCTTTAGTGGCCCGACATATGGTCACAACCGAGACATTACGTCCAAGCCGCGTACTCCGTTAAAACCGATATTAAAGACGCGACCGGGGGCTCTTTAGCAGGCGAACAGCGGATTAGCTGTTAGTCAAGCAACACTGTAGTATGACGTAATGTTGCTGCTTTGGTACTTCTCCGATGCCCTTACCTTCGTTGTGTAAAGTAGTAATTAGAGCTGGTTAACCCGTTCTAATTTTTTTTTTTTGTTTTAGCCTTTTTTGTGAGCCTCGAGTGTATCTTTTTCTTTATATTAGTGCTCCTGTACGCAAACTATGCACTCAAGTTGTAGTGTTCTGCGCTGCGCCGTTGCATGAACGCGCCAGATGCTATGCTATGCCCTCAGAACGCTCTATATACCACGCGGTCAAGCATCTTCTGAGCGGAGAATGAACGCTGCTCACCATGTGACATGCGAGAGCGTCCGCCGAAGGCTTTCCGCGTTTAAATCAACGCAGCAATATAGCTAACTATTCCACCCAAAAAACTGTTGTGCATGGTATGCGAGTCCGCGAGCACCCCCCTGCAAACAGCCGTACAGCGCGTGAAACTCACGCCGCTTATGTTGTATGATGCTGCGGCATTAACTTCCTCCTCGTGTGTATAGACCCTTTCTTCAAGGGCGCCGCCATCTTGACTTGTCGTCACTTCCAGTATGGGCGAAAACATTGTTTTGCCGTCGCCACGTCAATAGAATGCATTTAGGAAAAAAAGCGTAACCGTCACTCATTCTCGTTTTCTCTCCCCTCTATTTTTTTACTATTTGCAGGTTGAAACGTTTTAATATTTTTTGTCGCCCTTACCGGATATGCCTACTTGGCGGTCGGGGGCGAGAGTAAGCGGAAAAGGTCTATACCATCGATTTTCATTTCCGCCACCAAAAAAAACCCAGTGGCCGGCACCGAGTGCGCGCTTCAAGTAAAACTCGCTTTTTAACTCGTGAAACTCGCTTTTTAATCACTAGCTTTAGGAACACAAGCTGATCTTTCCTACATACGCTCTATATATACGACGCAAAGGCCTAAAAGAAAAGCAGCTTCCTCTTACTTTTTTTAACAATGATAGCTTTGGCTAGGTCAGCTCCATGTCGTACCGCGTACCGCAGCACCAAATGGACGTCGTCGTCGCCTTAAAGAGCTGATGCTCAGTGTTGCGTCCCCTTCTGGCAGATAGGATCGCTTCGGTCGTAAACGTCCGAAACCAAACCCCAAAAGCACGATATGCACAACATTACCCACGATATCGAGAAAATAAATATACCTTGTAATTCAGGGACACTGACTGAGTTGAAAACAATCGGAATCCCCAGAAAACACGCGATTTTTATCGCGTGTTTTTATAATTTAGTTTCAGGGCTTCGTCTTCAGACCGCCAGGAGCTGTGTGACTATCTGATTCGCTCAAGAAGGCCGGCGAAGGAAACTGCCGCCACAGCTTTCTGTTCTAGCCGCTAGGTGCCGGCGATTTCGCTGGAGTCGCCAAGAGAGGACGTGTTTGTTGTCTGAGACAAAAACGACTCTTTTCCACATGAAACATGTATACGATTTAATACAATAAAAAAATAACTGATATTAGACGCATACATTTTAGTATTTTAGTTCGCAGCACAAAGCAGGAAATTAGTCAAGCTCTACGAGAAACCGAAATGTTTTACTACGGGTTTTGAGGTAAACGCGAGTATTATAGCACACGCCATGATTACGTCGTCGTCTACTTTAAGGGCTCTTTCTGCGTCTAGCTCTGGAACCAGGGGGCAAGAAGTTCCAAAAAAATCGGTTAGCACTTCAGCCTCAGACATTTTTTGCGACTTCTAAAACTTTGTTTAACTACTAATTATAAATATCATAATGCTTCCGATTGCAACATGCCCCATATAAGAACAGTAAGAAGAGTTGATTAAATAATGTTAATTAATTATCGAACTAGCAGTGACGGGCTAATCATCCCATCAAATATGCATCCACTCCAAGGAGTTTCCTATGAAGAAAAAAAAAAATCACGCAACGGTCACTTCTTAAAAAATATAAAAAGAATAATCTGAATCAATGAAACACAAGTTCCGTACAAAGGTCTATTGACATAAATTTCGAAGGAACACTAGAAATTTACAAAATAAGTCAAGTATGAAAGCAATTACTTAACCTCTCAGTGACGTACTGGCCCCAGCTGTCTGTTAGAGGGCTTCATGGTTGTTTGTTGTTCCTTTTTTTTAGTTTCTAAAAAAAGAAAAACGGTGATTACAAGGAAGGAATTTTGTAAGGGACGAAATACAAGACGTCCGTTTTGCATGAAATACGCAAACGGTAGCGAAATCTCATCTTCCGCGTGACGTCAAAATATCCATCGAAAATTTGTTTGTTAACGAGAGAATGGGAAAGTAGTCTACAGGCTGCATCTACGTTTTATAATAGTAAAAAGAAGAGTTCAGCGTAAACTAAACGCCATACTTATGAGAGAGGACTGACGCAGTGACAATAAAAACTAGGCTCTGTCGAGAAAAAAAAGAGTAAAATTTGGCACAGACTGCCATTCAACATAACTCACACTTATCCCATTTAAGTCTACGCATTTAGCATCTCAATATGGGCACCCAATTTTAACACTAAAAAAAGATCAGTTAAGGAACATACACTTCTAACCCAATTGCGAGAAGCAGCGAAACTAATTGACTAAATTATTTACGTATATATCCCTAGCCGGTCCAAAAAATGCCCCCCCCCCCCCTTTTTCCCCCAAATAAAAAAAAAAAAAGCAATACAGCAACAATCGTCTCCGAGTCTATGCAGAAAACAACAGAGGAGCATTCACCAAAAAGCAACGAATGCACAAAAACCGTTTGGCAATAACGAACGGTGGAAAACAACGCGGGAGTATAGTCGGGACCGGCATCCGGCGAAAAATCACGATGCTTACCATTTCCCAGCTTATATCGCCGCCTCTCCAAGCATCTGGGTGCGTTGTGTGTATGTGCGTGTGTGCATTTTTTTTTTTTTATGTGCGTCGATGCTTGTTTGTATTTCTTTTCGTGCCTCCCTCCATCGCTTGCCCCCCTTTCTCGCTGGAGCAAGCGATCGCACACAGCGTCGCCCATAATGAATCAGTTAAGCGTGGAGACCGAACATTATGACATAAAAGCAGCGACCAGAAACGCCAGCATAAACTGGCCAGTTGATTGCAAAGAGGGAGCGACGGCGGCCGAGAGGAAGAAGGGAAGCGTGCCGGGGCCACAAGTTCTGGAGGCTATAAACGTGCTGAAACTGTTTTCATGTACGATAACGAGTTCGTGTGCGTTTGATTTGTGCTCCGCGCTGATGTTCTTTTTGGGCCTCGGGAAAAGGGACGACGCCATTTTCCGAGCGTCTGTCCGCGGCGGCGGCACGTTGGCGAGGCCTTTGCGACTCTCGCGCCGGAGAACCTCGTTTGGTGGGAGCGCCAGTCGGGGGATGGGACAGAAATCGCCACAGCCCCGAAATGCACAGCCGGCCGCGCCGTCGCCTTGCAGAAGACGATTTAGCGAGGAAAGCGTCCGGCCCTCCGTTAGATACCGACAACGACTGGCAGAAATGCAAGAGCCCTCAGTGCGCCGACGGGACAGTATACGGGGTCTCGTTGGCGGCGCACTTTTCGTAGAAAGGCGGGCATCTCCCCTGTAAGGGTTGCTAGGTAGCGTCGTAATCCTTTATTACTTTTGTGCTTAGATGATGTTTTATTTGTTTTGATTTGTGGCAGGTATAAGGAATTCGGTCTCGTTCTATTTAATAAAAAAAAATCTGTTGTTGCTTTTTATTTCGGCGCTTTAGTAGCTTCTTGATTTCTCTATGGAACGTCGATAGAACGAGTGGGGTTGTATAGAGACGAATTATACAGGTAATGTGGCACGACGAAAACGTTCAGTGGCCATCCACATGCACGCCTCACTGTTGTTAATTTTTTTCTAGTGAATTTACGGGAAACAACAAACGTAGAAGTCTACTTGGAGGTTCTCGCCATTTCAGTGAACCACCTCTCTCATTTTCTTAAGACCCGACAATTGAGGACAGTGTAAGCTGATTCGATAAAGTAGGTATCTGGAAGAATGCAAGCGCCTGACTGAGCGCGCTGCGCTCGCTTAGTCAACGTAGTGAATCAAATTTAAGGTACACTCCTCAGCTGGGTATCGATATCATTTGACTTGCTACATGGTGATGAGGGCAGAAGCACAGTGCGTCCGCTGAGAATAGTTTGCTCATCAAATAAAGGCGTGATCTGAGTGATTGTGGCACTTCTGTTGAAATTTACTAGTGAAGCGGTATGAAGCTTCGTTTTTTTTCCCCTCATAGTTTCATAAATGTTAAGGCCATAAACTGCTCCCTAAAAAAAACTTATATCGAGAAAAAAATAATGTTTTTTTTTAATGTTCACTTGCAAAATATGCAATTAAATGTTACTTAATCTTAGCATTCAAGAACGCGTTTAAAATATTACAGTAGCAACGTATACCAACCTAGCGTTTATTAAGAAGCGAACACCGTATTTTTAGGATGTTTTCACAGTTTTATGAACAACGGTTTTTTTTTTTTGGTGGGATGTTGGAGATGTACAGGTGCACCAGCGCTGAAAAAGCATGTTTGTATACAACATACATTTTAAAATTTTTGATATCTTCAGGAGTGAGCGGAAGATATTTTATATTTTTGACGTATACCAGGAGATAACTTTTTGCTAATCTCCCGACTTCAGGTCTCCACAAAAAAAAAAAAAAAATAGAGGCTGGATCTGACTATCATCCTGGAGTTGATGGTTTAATCAATCACTCAGCCTCTCTCGGCACTGTCCTTTATATGGAGTGCACTTAGCATCATACCAAATCTCTGCCGATGGCACCGACGGCGATCTCAGACCTCTCTGAGTCATTGAGCTCTACGCCATATTATTTGTCTTACAAACTTTGTAGAAAGATCCTAGTTATTGAAACCTCGTGATAAATCATAATTGTTCGAACCGCATTTTGCCGGAATTTAGAATTTCTTAATGGCAGTCACACTCTTCACACTTATAATAGCAAACTTTCCGAACGAAGTTTCCTTGGAAACAAAAATACTAACCCATCGTGCTGCTCATTCGATAAAAAATTAAAAAAAACGCGCAATAATTGAATCGGACCGATGAAAAAAAAAAAAAAACTACATTTCTCCAAATTTTTTTGCGCTTAAAAATAAGTGTGGTGCTTTATAACAGTAGTTACCGTAATTTTAGCGCGTGAAAAATGACATTTCTAAGGCGAAGGTGGAAGAACGTTTTTTTTTTCTTCTCGGTTCAATGTGAAACGTACGAAATTGAAAATAGCCCAGCAATTTGCTGCCATCGCCTAACGACAGTAAAGGCAGTCGAGAGCGCAGGGGAACCAACCCACCATAGAAAAGGACAAAAAATTTCAAAATAATATTTTTTTTTTTTTTTTCCGAAACTAGCGTTCACCAAGACGACGACGACGTCGATAAATGCCGAAGTAAATTTCGACGGAGAACAAGCGAACATATAAAACGTCAGATACGATTTGCATAACTCGAGCGTTTTGTGATAGAAGGGACGGAACGCTTAGATGACTGAAAGCGAAGAAACGTTTCTGGATTGTAATAATCGGAACTTTCGACGGAGGGTGGGGAAGGGCGGGGGAGGACGGGGTCGAAGGCGAGGGAGGTGGAAATTGATCACAAAGCAAACGCATCGCGTACAGGGCTGGCAGACGCGAAAAGAACGAGCATTAAAAACAAAGGTTTGACGGGTTTTTTATTGAACACTGCCCCAAAATTAGCAGCGAACATTCTGCCTGAAAATTTTTGATTTCCATTGTTTCCCCTTTAAGTAAGAGTTTTTTTTTTTTTTTTTAGAGTTTATATTCTGCACTAGAATATAAAAGGGATAAAATGGAATCCATGCAAACTATCATAATTTATAAAAAAACTGAATGTCGTCGTGGCAGTTTGTTTTTAGCAATATTTCCACAAAGCACCGTTCACCAACCCCAGAACTGTTCATTTACATTCCACGTTTGCGCAATTAAAATGGAAACCCACATGTTTTAGAAAGACAGGTTCAAGGATTATTTGTGTTGTCAAAATAGCATCTTAATAAAAGCACACTCATTACACATTAGCACCCATCTGGGTGTTTCTCAGTGTCTAAAATGCACGTCCTTACTTCCAAAGAAAGGGGAGTTTAGAAAGCAGAAACATTCATGTCAAGGGAGTTTCTGCGCTTTTTACACCCTTTTATGGATTTAACGGAAGTAGGTATTCTGCCGCCGAAATCTAGAGATATTTTGTCAAAACAAGGCAGAGTCAAAAAGTAAGGTGATTATTTTTTTTTAATAATAAAAGCATAATTAAAAAAACAATTTGTCACTTTTCAACATACCACCCCCCCCCCCCCCCTCCCTCGCGTTCAACACATGTGCACCAACGCTTCACCAACGCGTAGATGCCGCGGGTGAAAAAAATCTTGCTGCTGACTCCGAAGACTGGAATGTACCGCCGCTTTCAGCTCATCATCTGTTCGGAACTTCCTTCCGCCTAGAGCTGCTTCGAGGGATCCGAAAAAATGAATATCGCTCGCTGCCAGGTCTGGTGAGTATATGAGGGATGAGGAATACACTCAAAACGTGAATCCTTAATTGCTTCTGTCGTCGCACGTACTGTGAGGCAGAGGTGGGGGGGCAAGCATTATTGTGCTGGAGAAACATATCAGAGCTCAACAATCCACGGCAATTTAATCTCACCATAGGCTTCACCTTGTTCTCGAGCAGGTCACAATAGCATGCACTGTTGACACTGAGCTCCCTGGGAATGTAAGGATCGACTAATTGGTCCTTTCTGTTCTCGGGATACTACCGTGAGCAAAAGCTCGACCCGCGTCGGAACTGCCAGGAATTTCTTTGGTCTTGGTGACGTATTGTACCCACACTTTTTGCCTGCCCCCTTGGTCTCTGGCTAAGCATAACTGATCCAACATTCGTCCCCGGAGGCATTGTCTCGAGGAAAATAATCTTCCTCTGCTTCATAACGTCGTAGCAGCGTCTCGCACCCATCATCACGGAGTTCTTTAATATCTGGAGTAAGTTGTCCTGGTAAGCACCTGGCGTACATGTTACAGTACTGCAGAATATCATGAAGGATGTGTAGTCATTACTAATGTTGAATTATGCAATTCCCTCATCGATGACGACACGCCGGCTTTGACGTACGAGCCGTTCAACACATGATCCTGAGTCCGGCGTCGTCGACGTGTGAGCCCGGCCGGAGCGAGGAGCGTCAGTCAAACCGTCCGCTTCGGAACTTCTCGTACCACCCGTACATCTGTCGAAGTGACATACAGGTGCTCTCGTACTGCTGCAATATCCTGCGATGAATATCCGCGGAGTTTCCGCCCTCTCCAGCCAAACACCGGATGACCGCGTGCTGCTCCTCCCAGGTACACGCGCTTCCAAGGGGGCGGCCATATGGCGTGAAAGTTCATCTGTTCTTTACCCTCCAGATGCGTCCACGTGCCTTTGTCCCCCCCGATATCGGCCATTGGCGGTGCACGCTTGGTTGCTTCGTCATCGCATGTCCTCTGCGCGTTCACTTTGTTGCCTGTTGATTGGCGTGCTACTGCTTGCTTTCCGATGACCGAAAATACGCTTTTTGGGAACACCAGCTCTCTGTATATTTGGAGACTGCTGTGGTCAGGTTCCATTTTCCATCAGGCCGCTGGGCGGGCACGCACAGACACCTCCCTCTAGTAGATGGCCAAACAATATTTGTAGCACAGTAGTATATAGCGGGAGTTCGATTTTCATGTTACTTCGTGACTCTGCCTCGTAAATGAAGCAAATGTAAGCATCCAAACAAACTGGTGCTGTTTAAATATAATGCCAAACCCTTTCCGATTCCGGGTAATGAAAGGGCAACAGACAGACACAACGTCTCTGAGACTTTAGGTGTATGTACTTTGTCCTTTTCTTAACCCTGGGGCTCGGGGTTTTCGCCGATAGATATGATAACACGTTCTTTACATCCGCTTCTTACACACGAATTCGCTTTACATGCAACACGCAGCGCAACCGCGCATATGACTCGGGAATCACGACCTTGTTCGGGCTTATTCTCGGCCTTGCCAAAAAAGAGGGTGCTCAATGGGTATTTAACAGTCATTATATTCTTAAAGGTACGAATTATTTTACTTTGCAAATAAAATTATGATGTTTTCTTACAAAAACGCAGTTTCGTAAAAATTTGCAAATGGTTTTTGGTCGTCTCGTCAATGCAAATCATGTGTTTGTTTCTATACGTCTATGTATTCACTTTGAAGCCCAAAATTTTATTTTCGGACCGGAGCTCATATGTTATCGAAAGCACAGATAAAATGCTCTATTTAACGCTGCATGATTGGAACGCTTTTTCTGCGTTCAAAAATTTTGAGCTCATAAAATTGAGGATGGCTGTCTCTCAATGTTCATCCCCTAAAAACGCATCACGTATCAAGAGTCAGTAAATAATTCCCTTAGCCTCGCTCGTAACCAGACTTGTACACGTTACTGAAACGAAAGTAACCGATAACAATTACAATTACTTCACTGTAAAAAGTAACCGATTACAAATACAATTCCAGCCTCAACAAAGTATTCGAATATTTAGTCTAAAGTAATCGATTACTTCCCACGTTACTTTTCATTCAACTTATTTTTATTACGGTAGCATAATCCTTGTGGGTCTCGTGCTCAGTTGTACCAAAAAAAAAAAAAAGCCTTGATTGCTTTTTTTTTCTTAGAGCTGAGTGAGTGACGCCTACACACCCAATCCCTCTCGTGAAAAAAATAAATAAAATGAGCACTGTTTAACTACATTACTCAGAAGAAGCTGGATAAGGTAATTTAATTTTTCATGCCCGGACGTAGTCTCCGGTGTACCAAAAAATACATGTACCCATGAAACGAAGCATAGTGAAGTCGCCTACTAATCCTCGAGGTCCCGTGCTTAGTGGTTTCGTAAAAGAAAAAAAAAATTGACCGTTGCCCAGAGCTGAGTGACTCAAGCCATAGCCTCCTCTTACGCCTCCTCCAGCCATAGCCTTCCTCTCCGTACAGAGGAGGCTATGCTCCAGCACATCTAACCACCCCCCCCCCCCCCACCCCCCGCTCCCACACACACGTCACACACAAAAAAAAAGAAATTGATAAAAATTGTAATGGGTAATTTTGTAATCGATTACAGCAAAAGGTAATTCAATTACAAGGATCGTTACTCCTTAAAGGAAGTAACTGAAGCGTTAAAAATTACAGTAAAATGTAATCGATTAAAAGTAATCCATTACTTGTAACGCGTTACGTACACCCGTGAGCGATATGAAGGTGAACAGCCCTCTTCTTGTTTTTGACGCTCCTGCAAGTTTTGGAACAAGCTCTGTTCCAAAAGAAGGCTAGAACGCAAAGTTTAGACCCTTGGCCACGTACCATTTGAGACGATAAGAGTTAATATAGCTTTAGGGAGCCGTAAAACAGGCAAGAAACCAGGTAAGGTGTTCACCTTCATATTGCCGGCGGGTGTACAAGTCTGCTCGTAACCGAGCCAAATACGCTTGCAATGTGCAAAAAGGCGCCACGAGAGCCGTTGCAATGGCCCACGCTTTACGTTGTTATTACCTTCTTATATTCACTTCTGGTGAATGCTTAATCAGGTGAGAAATAGCAGTACGTGGCAGGAATACGTGCCTTTTCCAGATTGTCAAGGAAAGAAGCGAGATTGGCGTCTGATTCAGAAGTCGTCTGAGCCTTCCACATGTGGAATACTCTGGAAACGGAAGGTTGCAGCATGGAAAGGAAATGCACTCATGAATAGAATATATCACTGTGAACGAACGAGCAGTTTATACTTGTAAATTAACCCTCTCGCTCCAAACATAAACCTTGCCAGGAAATAGATGGCACTTGTACGCTTTTCCGATTAACCGTAATAGATAGTTAAAGACTACTAATTTTTCAAAGCGTTTATACTCTGATCCAATGCTTTACGGCTCGGAAACAACATTCACTCGTCGAACCACCTCGTCTAATTTAACTTAGCAACTAAGTATCAATAACATTGGTCACTGCACATCATATAAGTGCCTAGGACTTCACCTCACCAGTGATCTCGCACAGAACAACCACGTTAACGAAGTTGTCCTAAAAGCTGACCGCGCACTTGGATACTTAAAACGTAACCTCAGACTCTGTTCGCCCAAAATCAAAAGGCCAACCTACACAACCTTGGTTCGTTCCCAACTGGAATACACATAATCGATTTGGTCACCATTTCAAAATTATTTCGCTAACGAACTAGACAAAATTCAAAACAGAACACTAAGGTACATTCACATCGACTGCTCTTCCTATACCAGTATCACTACACTTCGTACTCGGGCTGATCTCCAAACACTTTCTTTTCGTCGAAGGCTCTCCCGACTTGCTTCATAAAATATATTATCACAATCCGCAGATGAAAACGGCCCTTCTCAGCATCCCAGATTGGATTTCAGCTAGGGTTGACAATGTGTGTAAAATCAAATTCATCCGCACTTCATCCTTGTTTTTTTTGCAAACTCCATGCTACCTCTTGCTATTTATGATTGGAATTCATTACCCAACAACATTGTACTAGAAATGATCACATCTACGTTTTGTGAACTTGTAAGCGTTTTCTCGTATTAAATGAACGAGTTATAAATTTGTATAATGATTTGTTAACTTGTTATCGCCATTTACCCTTTTTACCATGTTTTTTGTTTTTTTGTGTGATTTTTATTGTTGCGTTTAAACAAGTGTCTTCTTACTTAACCTCCCTTGCGGTATACCCGGACACGGGTCGTCAAGGTAAATAAATGAAATGAAAGAATGGCCTGAAGAGAAAAATCAAGTGACAGTGCAAAACTACCTACATAATAAAGAACGAGCGACATTTTTTTTTTTTTTTTGTGATGTTCCAAGACGAAACGATTATCAAGTGCGTGTCATGTGCACACGAGCCAAAGCAAAACACGAGAAACATTTACTTAAAACAACTTGCGGCACAAGCAATCCTCTTGTCATCCAAGTTCAAGCTCCCCCCCCCCCGACTACTGTTCGCGCATTCAAACATAACTGGTACGAATTTCAAACAAAGCAGTAAAAAGCAAATTGCTTCGCATTGAAACGCAAGAGCCACAACAGCAGCGCGAAACGTAAAGCGGGTTTAGACAACCCATTGTCACGCAGCTGATGATGTTTATCCATCCTCAAAGACAGCATTCTCCCTTTCATGGTCCTTGATATAGCTCTTTTTTTGTCTCTCTCTCTCTCTCTCTTTGTTTTCTCAAAAGAAATGCCTAGATCTCCAGAATTCTCTTCTAAAAGTTCCGCATCTTGATTTCCACGATATTCTTTGTTACCGAAATTAGAAGCGCAAAGGCACCAATATATACACAGCCAAAAAGCAGTCAGAGATTCGCTGACTGGGAGAAGTACGCGCTCGGTTTGCGCGCGCGAGCGAAGTGTATAATAAAGAAGTAAACTGAACCTAGCAATAGAATTCGCATGCAAATGTAGCGAACTCATACACACCCCGAGAGAAGGATGCTTTTGTTGCAACCAGCCACCATTGCCGATGAAGGGCGAACGTCGTAAAGGACAGAAGATAGCTGTGTGTGTGTGTGTGTGTGTTTTTATATATAACAGAAGGCGACTAAAGAAGTACCACATCTGTAACGCGAATGAAACCGTTTTCTTGCCTCACTGATTTTTAAGTTCATTTGATTTACTTCAATTCTTTTTTTAAGGTTTATTAAACCTTCCATTTTCTTCAAGAGGAGAGCGTGTAACAAGCCTTTGATGCGAAAACCTCTGCGCGAGAGCATGTACGACCGACGCTATTCTTCCTTGACAAACGAAAGATCTGGAAAGGGTTCTTTCTCCGCGTCGAGCTACCGAACCACCGCAAATTAAATTACGCTTCATTTACGTCGAATCAAGATTTTAATGAACTTGAGCCGGGGAGCGTGCTCACGTCACATTTCTATACGGGCTTACAATCAGCGATGAGCTGGCGAGCGGCCTCTTTTTAATATTACTAGCCGGCTGAGTCTAGTTCTATGAAAATGCCGGCTGGCGCGACGGCGAAATTTGTTGAAAGAGAAGCAGATTGCTTTAGGTGAAAGTTGCATTGCAGTCGGTGCACACAATAACGTAAGCCGTATTGGCTCTCTATAGTTATGTAGTGCCGCTTCGACGCGTCTTCGCGGTAAGCTACCGTCATCAGTGGTGCCAGATGTTTTCTGAATACACCTGGTCGAAACCAGTAGCCCCCGAGTGTTTTATGGGATTGAGTCTGATGTAATAACCAGCTCCTTACCACCAGAGGGATTGCGCTACTAACGATTATTGCGCTCATCCTCGCTCCAGAATCGGATTAACATCACCATTTAAGGTACACATTGGACACGCCTCTTGGCTAGATGCTTCCTTGGTTCCGTGACTCGAACAGGTGGTTATTAAAGTAGAACCGTTACCCCTCGCATCCCGGACATTTAAAATACAGGGTGATACAATGAGACGCCAGGCTCTTTAAATCGGCCGGAAAATTCGGTTTCTTAACCTATCGCGCTACGACTTTGTGCAGCGTTCCCACAGATGGTGCATTTTTTTTTGTAAAATTTGAAAAAAAGCGAACTTACCTGAGGAAAAAGTAAAGAAAGAAAAAGGCTTAGCTCCTATGGAAACGCAGCGACGCCACCGGCCATCAAAAAAAAACACGGCGCCGTTTCGCACGGGAGACAAGAGATGGCGCAAGCGGTCGCGACGCCAACTGCGGCCAACGAATGAGCATACGACGCCGAGAGTCGGCGTCTTTTCTTTAGCAGACGATCTTTTCGAATCAAAAGCGGCGCGAGCTTTTTTCATATCAGTTGTTGTTTTTGTTTCTGCGACTGTCGCCCCCTGCCGAAGGCGCGCCGCTTTTGAGTCGAAAAGATCGTCTGCTAAAGAAAAGACGCCGGCTCTCGGCGTCGTATGCTCGTTCGTTGGCGGCAGTTGGCGTCGCGACCGCTTGCGCCATCTCTTGTCTCCCGTGCAAAACGGCGCCGTGTTGTTTGCAGACCGGTGGCGTCGCTGCGTTTCCATAGGAGCTAAGCCTTTTTCTTTCTTTACTTTTTCCTCAGGTAAGTTCGCTCTTTGCAAATTTTACGAAAAAAATGCACCATCTGTGGGCAACGCTGCACAAAGTCGTAGCGCGATAGGTTAAGAAACCGAATTTTCCGGTCGATTTAAAGAACCTGGCGTCTCCTTGTATCACCCTGTATAGTAATGACCACCCACGAAGGACTAAGGGTAGGGAATTCTGTTCCATGTTCGCTTGTCGTCGGGGGTGATAATGGTCAATGCGCTTTAAATATATACATGCCCCTCATGCGAGAGGCATACTGTTTTAGACTGTCGCTGCAGTATGTGAATTTGTAAGGTAACGTAACTGTGTATTTTCCGCGGGCAGTCACTGTTCGTGTAACTGAAAATCGGATGACGTCAAAATAAGGATTGGCGATCTGTTGCAAACTGCGTAAGTGGGCTGGAAGGGTAAAGCAACTAAAACTCAGAGGTTCACGTAGTCAACGAAGGAAGATTAGCACACTAAAGCGGACGAGTGAAGATTAGTGTTAACAGTCTCCTTATCTGTAATAATACTCAGTCAAATCGCAAGCACTTCGAGTGTGAATCGAACCTGGCAACCTGGGACTAGAGAACGACACTATGCGTCGGAGCCGGCGGGGCGGCATAGATCACGTCGACGGTGAAAAAGCTTCAACAAGCCTCAGCTCTTTTTTTTTTTTTTTTAATCTTTAGCCGCGAGAGATTTTATTTCACTCGGTTGTTGTTGCTTTCCCGCAGTGTTGTACGCGTTACCGAAAAAAAGTGACGAAATACGTTACTTGGAAATAAAAGAAACGCATTACCAAACTACGTTACCTAAAATAAAAGAAAACCGTTACCGATAAAAAGTAACCCACGTTACTTTTTTTTTAAAATGAACTAACACATTTTACTGTTTTGACGTTAGAGGTATGCATAAGCGCCATATTTCAAGAAACATTATGCTCACGCTCAAACTGAACATAATTACTTTATCTTGTTTTACGGTTTCACTAAAATATTTACAAAAAAAAACGCGAAGAAAAACGCAAAAAGCGCGAAAATTCACACAGCTTGGAGCCTAAAAACAGGAAAAAGTTGAAGTGTAATTTTTTTAAGTCTTGGGACGAAGTAGCGAGTAACGTAACTATGTTACCCATTACTTGAAATAATAGGGAGTTGTAGTAGACTGTGTCCGCTATCCCGCTAAGCTTACGGCGACCGGAAACGAGGCCCGAAGTTCTGCAGCCAAGGCTAGCGGCACGTGCTCGTTTCCGGTTAGGGTTAGCGTCACTAGATAAGTTATTGTAAGCTTCGGTAAGCTTAGCGAGACGGCGGACGCGGTCTACTACAACTCCCAAATAACATAAGCCCGTTCGTTACCCGTTGCTATTTTGAAAAAAAAGTAACGAGTACGTTACAACGCTGCAGAAAAAGTACCGCGTTACCGGTAACGCCGTTACTTATGACGTATTACAGCCAACACTGCTTTCCCGTGACAGTCGTCACTACATCCAAATTTTAGATCGTACGCAACTACGAAGATTAAAAATCATTTTCGAGGCCACACGAAAGCATACGGAGTAGGTTAGTCAGGTCTGATTTCAAAGTTGGTGGCTAATGCTTTGCGCAGGAAAAAAATTGCTGTTATTTTGAAATTATTAACTAATGCGCAAACAACACCCACGTAGCGGTAAAACTCGCATGTATTTCGGAGGAATTAACACTGCCAACCAACGTTCTATTACCGCTCAGTCAAGGTGCAACGTTAAAGAGACTAACCCGATAAACAAATCACGATGGTAGTTGAACGTGCTAGGAAGACTTGAAGATGACACCTCCTGAAGCCGGACCCTGGAGTAGCTGTCTCTTAGTGAACCGTCAACTGCCACTCCGAGGCTTTAAGTAGGTTCATTTTCAAGTAACCCAATAAGCGTAATACAGAAGATAAACACCAAAATAAAACGGCCTTAAAAAAAAAAAAAAAAAAGTTGCTTGGGTTAGCTAAGCACGAACCGACAAACATGGCATCATCAAAGCTGTTCGACGCATTTGGCGCAGTAACGAAGCCTTCTCCAAACAGCACGGGCAGACCAAAGATTACGTCGACGCAAGAGAGAAGGCGTCGACGGCGGGTAGCGGTGAGAGCCTTTCCTGTCTCTTTGTTTCACTCCCAGGAGCTGACTCCAATATTTCAGAACCCCGGCTTTTCCCGCTGCTGTTGCCCTCGCTATCTGTCGCTGCATCTACTCCTCCTCTCCCGCCTCCGGACCGGGCCAAGATTATCACCACGCTCCAGATTCCCGTCGTCTCTAATGACCAGCGCACTTCTGCTCTTCCCATTTTTCCGTCCTCCTCTCCCCTTCATCCAACACCCTCACCCTCTTCAATTTCTACCCTCCCCTCTTTCCCCTTTCCCTCCCCGGGTGGGGCCTGGCTTCCCATTGGTCGGCACCAATTAACGGCACGTCCGAAGGAGCCCCGTTAATCTCGTCGACGTCTCTGGGCCGGGAACTCCCTTTAAAGTCCTGTCTCCTCGCTCTCGGCTCTCCGCCCTGTCGCACTAATTTGAAATGGCGGATTTTATATATATATATATATATATATATATATATATATATATTATGTTGTCTTTTCCGTAGCTACCTTTTTTTTTTTCTTCATGATTATATCCTTGCCGCAGTTTCTCCTCACCCCTCCCCCCTTTTCCTGCGTCACTCCGCCTCGACCACCGTCTTCGTTCGCGTTGATATCCTTTCTTTCTTTCTTTTTTTTTCTTTTTTATACTTGGCTCGACGTGGTTGAGACACCCATTCTTGCGCGGCGCCGTAACTATGGAGGGTCGCGCACGAAATTCGTCGAGACATTTTTTTTAATTATTATTTTGTTGTTTCGAGTCTCCAGTAAAGCTTTTTCGAGCGAGTACCGATGTTTTCACTCATTCTCCAATGCGCGCTATAGCCTTAACCTCATCGCTGTGTGGACACCAGAAGATTTACACCAATAGGGGAAGGCAACAATCAGCAACTTTCAAGACGCACGCATTCAATCAACACTTCCAGAATACATACTAAATAGCGCATGTTGTTATCGAGCTTATCCCTCTTGAGCGTCAATCACCGGCTACAGAAGGACACGTTTGAGAACAAGCTGTGGTGCGGAAGATTGCTCGAGCAGCCTCAAAACCGTTTTCGTGATGTTGTTGGCAAGCAGTATTGATTGTTCGTCTGCTCAGCGGGCCGCAAGGACCGTGCATGGTCCCCAACCTTGAACATGCTAATCTCCTTGTCCGAAGGTGGCAGCAGAATTGTGAACGAGTAGGTTCTACTGCCAATGTGCACAGTTAACCGAATGCTTGCCTAATAATGACAACTTTAAACTACAACCAATGGACAATGTTCAAGATGCATGGTTCGGGGGTGTTATAATAGAAAGGCTTAATATAAACCGCGAGCGCGATTTTTGTGAAGACCGGTTCAAAAGTGCACGAAAGCACTTAATTTAAGTCCTAAGTTTTGTTCACCAACTCTCGAACCCTTCATTAATAAAAAAAAAAATGGTTTGTTATAAGAGCGTGAAAACATAACAGAACGTGGGAAGGCTCGCCAAGTACTATACGTGTCTTTGACGTCAGATCACAGGTACCGGTATACAAAGAGAGAGAAAAAATCAGAAACACAAAAACGATTGTGTCATAAACCGAAGACGCTACACATTGGAATTTCGCATCTAATGAGCTACTTGTATCGTTTGTGACTATAGATATTTAATGATTTTGCATAACAGATGCAAGAACCCGGTGAAATAAAGATGAGCCACGTTCTAACGTGTACTAATTTCCCTCGCGTGCTCGAATCAAGCCCATCTATTCAACATGAAAACATTTCTAGATAAAGAAAAGATAAAAAGAAAAAAAAAAACTGCCTACGCCGCGGAACTCAAAACGACGACGATTCTACGAGGCTTTCGAAATGATCCCTTCTTCGGCGACTCATCGTTCAGCGACCGCAGAAGGATCAGCGAAAATTGGAGACTCAAAAGTATATCATATAGCAAAACCGCGGACGCGTATGTAAAGAGGAAAAGTTGATAGCACAAACGAATACACCCAGACCCGATTTCTTTTTCTTTTTTTTTTAACATATGAAAAAACTTTTACGAGGCAGTGAGAGAGTGAGACAGAGAAATAATTAAAAAAAAAAAAGAAGGTTCGTCCTCAGACTGCGATGACGTGGGCTTCGTCAAGAAAAGTCAACGCGTCTGGCTGCATCGGACGGAGAACGCGGCTGTCCCTTTCCAAGCTGAAAATCGATTTCTTCGGCAAGGGTGCTGTGAACAAAGGAATCGGAGCAAGAATCGGCCGCGGCGCCGGGTAAGGCAGATGGTACGAGATCGCTACCGCGAATCATAATGTGTGCGAACCCAGCGCATCATTTTCGAGCGGTTGCAGTCATCAGGCATTCAAGTTGATACATGCTACGAGAGTTGTAGAAATGCGAAGGATCGTTGACCCGGGCTGTCCTGTCTTCACTTTAGATTCCTAATCAAACTGTTGTGGGTGGGTTGCAGGGCAGTGCACGAACAATATCAAAATCGCCTGCATTTAAACGATTTATAGCGACATTGACTGACAAATTCATAAAAGAAAAAAACAAAAAAAAAAAAAGCAGGACGTGCCCAATTTTGTCAGCGTTTATTTTAACTCATCAGTTTGTATTATACAAAGAAGACATAATAATGAAGCAATTCCAAAAGGTTTCGTGCGTCCGATTTTTTTTTATTAGTAAACTTTTTGCGCGAATTTTTCATGAATCTTTTACTGAGTGTTCAATCCGATCATAGACACGGAGCTAAAGCATGATAGAAGTCGCCAGTTTCTCTCGAAAAGTAAAGCAACTAGAGCACGATTTTTTTTTTCTGGCATATTGTGTCGAGATTAGACCGTCAACAATTCATGAATTGTTGACGGTGTTGACATGAAGCGATGACCCATGGCTCCTGCAGGAGCCATGGGTCATCGCTCTGGGTAAGCACACTTTCACAATGAAGGGCTATCTTCATATATGACTTTTTTTTTTCTCAGCGGCCCTCAGTTAGAACATTGTAAGTTGGTTTTCTCATAACCTCAGCCCGAATCCAATTTAAAGTTTTATATTAATTTTCAGTTCTCCCTTCACAGAGGGCAATAATTGAGAAGATAAGTTGATGCTAATAAATAGAGAAATAAAATTCCGTTTGCATATATTCAACATTAGCCTATTGCCCCTCATCATTTCACCATTTTTAATAACATTAATTGGGATTAAGATCAAAGCAATGCGTTTATCAGCAGTCTAAAAATAAAGCGCAAATCAGAATCAACACAAAAAATATGAAGACGTAGCTTTCTTTATGATTATAATGCACCCTTGCTGGTGTTAGTCCGGTGGAAGCTGATCAAACCTGTTTTCTCTACCGACGTCTAACCCCTGGTTAGCTGAGTTGATAGAGCGCTTCACTGGAAATGGAGAAGTCCCGGGTTCGATAACCAGACCAGGTGCATTTTTCCGGTCGCGCACCGGTCACCTAGCTGCGTTTGTCCTTTGTCCGTCTTGTTCCCCTACTCCAGGGGTTATTTTCGTCAGCTTTCTTTTTTCATAGCGAACGATTGTTTTGTGGGTGAAAATTCACTTTAACCCGGCGGCTCTTGCTACTCATTTTGTCAGGTGGCCGGCCCTTCTCCGCTTTTCTAAGGCTGCTAATGACTCGATTTAGACAAGTACAAGTCACGTTGAAGGTGAACACGTTGATAACAATTAAACACCCCTGAGTTGTTGTTGTGTTTTTGCATTTTATAATTACAAACAATTTGCATTTTAGTTTTATTTCTGACCGGCGGAACGTCGACTGCCACTCCGAGGCTTTTAGGGTGTTCCTTTTCAAATACGGCCCATCCGAGTATGAACAATCTTATATATGAACCCTGCGAACCTCAATGGTGGAAAATGAGATTAGAAGGGTTTCGGATGATAGCATAATCACGTTGATAAATTATTGTCGCTGTCAACCATGTTTTTCTTTGCGCAATGCAGGTGCTTCAAAAGTTGAAATTTGGCTAGCGCAAATGGAGCAGTGTGGACGTTTCTTTTTGATAGCTCAATATTCGGCTTGCACGCGTACCGCCTTTTTCAAACAAAAGACAGTTTGAGTGATTTCGATGGCAATGGAAGCACATTCGAAAGTCGTGTATTCGGCCGAGGGTGACGCAAGGGAGGTACGGCAAATGTCAGATGATCCTGACCTGTCAGCGCCTTCGGAATATTCATTTAAAAGATACACCATTTAATCCTTAGTTTCAACCGCAAGCTTAAAGCAATATATCCCTTTCGAAAGTCACGTGCCAATTATTAGAAGGTCGGAAGCACTGCACAATGGCAGAACAACTGCACTCTAAAAAAAGCCCGTGCGTCTTCTTTCCCGCAGAACACGCGGACAGCCAATCACTGCCGTTTGCGAAATAAGCTCAGCGAATGACGTTGTCGAAACATATGTTTAGACCAAAAAGCGAAGTCTGCGATGTAGCATCAAGCAATGCAAGCGTGACGTTTTGCATTGCTTAATGCTACATCGTAGACTTCGCTTTTTGGTCTAAACATATGTTTCGGCATTGTCATTTGCTGAGTTGATTCCGCAAGCAGCAGTGATTGGCCGACCGCGTGTTCTGCGGGAAAGAAAACCCACGGGCCTTTTTTTTATAGTGTGGACTGGCATCGTGAAACGTGCAAGTCATTCCATAAGATAGCGAACGTCGGAGCACGGCCAGCGCTAGGAGTCGACGAGCCAATCAAACAGCGTCGAAAGTGCAACGTCATTGCGCTCATCACCTTTTCCTGTGGGTGGGCGTGTTTTTGCCTTCCTTCTATTCGAACCAATAAGGTGTTCCGTGACGTTGCGGTTTTAGTTCGCCATTGTGCAGAGATCCCACAGCTGCCAACAGAGGGCAGTATTTCGAAAGGGGTCTATAAACCGGAGATGATGAGTTACCGTCATGTACTGCCTGACAAAAAAATAACAAAATAAGCACCAAAATCAGTAAGTAATTGCATCCGCGTAAAGTTCCGCCTTTTCGCGCAATTTCACTCAGATCGTGACTGTGAGCTATTTTGTTTCCAGAAAGAGTGTGTACAATGAAAATCACTTCTGTTATCAGAAGGATATAAAAAAAAAGAGTGTTGTATTTGTGGCAATTAGCGATATTGCGCTTTCAACAGAAAAATATGGTAAGGCAAAAAAAAAAAAAAAAAAGAAATGCGAGGCGCAGGCCGGAGTGCCCAGGGACCATGCCGGAAAATCTGCTGTCGTGATCTAAATAAAAGTGATTAGCCCCGGCCGATCGATCGCGTCTGATCGCCATGAGGAAACTAATGCATTTTCTTTGTTTGCCAGAGGAAGTAATAAGGGCGAGGAGGGCGACGCGGGAGAGGGTGACAGACGCGAAGGTGGGGAAGGGCGCCAGACGACCTGGGAAGAAATGAATAAATGGATGAATGAGCCAGGCTCTCGACGGGCGATTAAATATTAAGGCCCAAATTGAAAACAGCGCGTGCATTATCTTCTCGCTATTGATCCTCTGCGTGCGTGCGTAATGTGCGGGCCTACAGGAGAGTGTAGATGGACCCTGGGCGCTTTGTTCGTCACCGCGCACTTATGTATACAAAGAGGGAGAGGCTCTAAGAGAGAGAGAGAGAGAGGGAAGGGAAAGGGGGGGGGGGGTCCTTTGACGAACGCTGTGGAAACATAAAGAGGTGCTTCTCAGAAGGTCGGCCGAGATTAAAGGAAGAAAAAAAAAATGCGCGCCCTGGCGAGGACGAGCACGAGATTGCTGTTTACAGTCAACATGAAAGAACCTCGTCGCAGAAATAAATAATTGCGGAGGAAAGGTGGAGCTCGCCGTAGGTAAATGCAACAACAACAAAAAAGGCGTGTTTTTTTTTTTTTAATTCGAAATACCCTGTCGAGGAAGTGGGTGTTGTCGGCGATGTTGAGAGGCATCAGGACGTCGTAAATGGACTACGTTTTTATCGTTTATTCATAAAGATACTTCTTTTTAATTTGCAACAGCATCACTGGCCATGTTTTTGTACTGAACAGCGTCGACACCACGTTAATCACGTGGTTGGGTGCCAACACGGGGACGATGAATGAGAATCGATAATCATCCTAACGCTACAAACTCAACGCGTATTAATTCACGCCCAGGGACAGTCGGCGGAAAACTAATTGACACGTTTCGGATTAGCATCTGTGTAAATTACTAGTCCTCAACGGAGAACTGTAAGTCTTCTGACACAAAATGCGTTGAATTGCCTAAAACTTGTGTTTTTGTTAATAACAGCTCTCATGTTCCGGCAAATTCAACCAGCCATATAGCATTCGTCAGGTATGATAGATCTTTTTTCTTAGATTTAAGTAGTGTTTTCTAATGTGATATTGAAATAGGAAGTCACTGAGTTTTCAGAATGGCTGCGTTATATTTAGTCTTGCTAGAATAATAAGGCCTCTTCGAATGATATTGTATAGATTAAAATTGTTTTACTGTTCAAGCAAGGTTGCATAGTCAAACGTCATGGCGTATGTATTCCAATATATTACAGAAACCACATATATCATCAACGTCGCATTTTACTACTTCAAAACTTCGGTCAATAAAGCGTGAAAGGTTTTTATTACTTCATATTCAGAGTCCTGCACATTTTACTAGTCACATGCTTTCTTCAATTTTAGTGCTTATTCCGGCGGGATATTACGCGACTCCCTGCTACCTCTAGGAACTCAGGTAGCATTTTCAGATATGGCTATCTTCGCAAGGGGGTTTGTGAAGGATTCCCCAATGTAGTCATGATGTTATCCTTATTGATGGCACTGTTTCTCTGGCTCAGCGCGTTCCTTCGTCACAAATTGACGTGGACTTCATTTCCACAGGTTGCACCAACTGCTCTAAACATCCCAAAACTCTGCGACCTCTAAAACAGAAATTCAAAAACAAAAATGCATTTCCGTGGCGTCCAAATTCACCATGCGCTCGACATAGGATATTTCAAATATAAATCACACAAGCACAAAACCCCAAGGAACAACACACTAATTTCTTTTTTAATGATTGCGAAACCTACATATTTTCCTGCGCATTCTTTTTTTTTTTTTTCTGAGGATTCGCGCATACGTGATCTTCTTGTGCACCTACATGCGCTACCTCTTGACCCACAAGAGCTCGCTCCAAGTGATGGCCATATAGGTATCACGCCGTTCCTTAGCCCTGATTTGTTGCCGCAGAGAGCTTGCAGCCAGTTCCTTTACTTTCAAACCCGTCGTTGTTTTTGTGCACACCGGGGAAGCCAAGGAAACCCCGCTACTTGAACTGCAAGCACACGGGAGAAGCCGACGCACTGCGGGGAGACACCAAGAAGAGGGAAAAAGGGGGGGGGGGGGGGGGTGAGCTGAGCGAGTCTTATGAAGCTTGGAGGGAAACTACGCTTTTGGGGATTTAACTTACGCCGGAGGAAAGAAAGCGTGCGTGTGTGTATGTGCACGATATCGATTGCAGAAAGATTGATTGCCTGATTGATTCGCTGGGAGGGGAAGCTCCAGTGGTCTGCCGAAGTGAAGAGGCGAGGCAGGGGAGGGGGTCGGTAAACAACGAAAACAAAATCGGTAATAATTATTATTATTCTTTCCGTCGGTTTTCTTTGCGTCCGCGATGTACGTTTTTTTTTTCGTTCGTTTTCTTGTTTTTTTTTTACTCAGTTTTTTTTTGTTTTTAGGTGGACACGGTCAATTCGCTTTTAGTTTATCAGTGCCGGGGTCTGGTGATCTCAGCTTACGCACAACTGGAGAGGCGTTGCTATGTGCCTCACCCACCCCATGTAATTTTGTTGTTGTTGTTTTTTTGTAATTTTTTAAAGGCGTTGAGATTCGCTTCGAGCAAGAAGGGAAATTAAACTTGCCTTTTTAGTCCAAGTTCGAAAATACAACTAAAACTGTCAAACATAAAAAAAAAGAATGATGCAGTCACGCAACACTCTCGCGAAACTTATTAAAGTAGCTTTGAGTACATCTAATGGTGCTTTTGATTATTTGATACAAATGATTCGGACGAGTGGCTTCACTTCGATTATGTTCTAGAATATAAAAATCGCGTTAAGTTGAGGTCCGGCACGTAGGAACTGAAACTTTGAACTGGTTATTAATGCGCGAAGAAATGTGAAAGGAATTGAAAGGAAGCTTGTGTTTAAAGGAAAAGTAATTGATTAGTGTGATATATTTTGTAAAGATAAAACACAATTAAGGCGCAACGAAAAAGGTGTTATGGAAGGATTAACTTTCATCGATGATAAATTGGCTGTACGATAACAGTTGCTAATAAAACGAGCACTGCGATTGCGACGTAACTCTGGATTAGAAAAGAGTTTGACCAGGATCCAGGACCTCAGAGTGCAACGAAATAATTTTGTATGAAGCGAATTAAGAATTTCGAACAAAATAGGGCCCAAGGGAAAGTTTGGTGTTAAATGTCCTAACATGCATTTGGAGTTAGCAATTATTTGAGATACTATGTGAGTTTGCCAAAATAGGTAAGAAGTAATGTGAACACCGAGATATTCGTCGGAAGTCGCACAGTACACACAACGTTTCGAAAGGTAAAGTGAAGAAGGCGTTGTATTACGACGAACTCTGGTTATTTTAAACTTGTTATTGTTTTAGGCCATTTGCCATTGATTGTATCAATTATACAGCCTTTAAAAGATTCTGATAGAACAATGCGACCAGAAATTGAGTATTTCGTAATAATTACGTAGTAAGTTACAAATAAACTAAAGGATGATGATATAAATGCACAAGATTAAGTTGTTGAAGTAAATAAGGAACAACAATGTCTTACGACACAAACTTGAGAAACTTGAAGGGGCATTAGAATTTTTCAGCTACAAACTGAGAGCGGTCTATTAGTAAAAGAAGTAGATCATAATAGAATGTTAAGTTTACGGTTGAGTTTATTAATTTAGTGAGTAGCATGAAGTGGGCAATGTTATCAAAGGTCTTGCAAGAGTCAATAAAAATTGCCAGCCTGCGAGAATGATAGGGTACGAGCGACGTGCTCGACCAAAAGCGTGACTGTGTTCGGAGTTCGCAATAGGTGAGCGGCGTTTGACAACTTCCGGTTCCTTAGGAAATTTTGTTTCACTGGTGGAAAGCAACGACAATGAGCTGCAAGCCTGTGCAAGCATAATTATGAAACCTCCAGACTGTAGTTTTCAGAACCATGCTTAGACTGCCTTGCAGATGATCGTCATCGTTTGTCAAAAGCTTAACAAAATTTCCTAAGGAACCGGAAGTTGCCAAACGCCGCTCACCTATCGGCCGAACCATATAGCTTCCTGTATACTCCTAATGCCTGCCCAATCGTTTACAGCGAGGCGATTCCTGCTAATCGCGACGAGGCTGAAGAAAATTCTACCAATTACGGCGAGGCAAAGCCTAGTGGTGACGTCGCGAACGGAAACCACAAAAGGGCGCCATCAAAACATCTCTGCGCTAATAGACCGATTTTCGGCAACCTCCAGTTCTCCTTCATCTGGGTACCTGGTTGCCAAAACGCTTTCCGGTTTCAGAATGGATCATGTTGTTTATGGGATTTTTACTCTATCAAATTGTTTTTAGTGTTGCTGTGCATAGGGAAATTCCACTGAAACGCCCGGTATTGTGCTTACCGATGCATCACGCGATTGCGAGAAGCTGTGAATCAACTCTCACGAGGGATTTTGTTGTTTGCCGCATGATAAACAACGCTTTCGTCACCGTCGCACATGGACGGCGATGCGATCCATGTTTTGTTGACGAAATTCAGCCGTGTCGACGAAACGTCGCTGGACATCAAGTATAAAACGTGTGTCGGGAGCCTTTCCTTGACGAAATGGGGCGCCGAGTCAGCCAGGCCAAGGGCTGTTTATTAGCATATTAAATTATTTAATTAACGTGAAAAACCACAGGAGACTGGTTCGCAGGCGCTCCATGGCGTACGGGTTTTGTGACCTTTCCGCCAGCCGCGCACGCCTCCAGCGTCCTCCAACAAAGAACAGCCTTGTGGTGTCTTTGTGTTTTTTTATTGGGTCTAATAATGCGGAAATATTTACAATAATAGAGCGTTGTAAATTATGAGAAAAGTGAACTGTTTAAGAGTATTTACTCCGTAACGCACAGCGCCTGGAAAGGAAAGGGCCAGATTGTTCCGCAATAATTCATACACCGCACGTCTTGCTATATTTTTCTTCTTCAGTTATGCGTATTAAGAGTATTTGCACGCTGGGAGCGTATCTCGGCCGGCGTAGCTAAGTTCACGCAGCAGCGTTTAAGAACGTTCGATAAGATTGCGTCGATCGAGATACTACGAGTTACCCTATCCGCGTTTTTTATACCGCCTGTCAAGCTAACCATTGGATTGATTGCCGTGCCACCGTACTTCATACGAAGCACGGATGAAGGCCCATCCATTTACATATATTAGTAGCCTCCGAATACAGAACTTCCTTTGAGTTACGACCACGAGCCACCGGAAGTCCCTGCTTAGTATGAAGCGTGGTAGCCTAGCCTGTACGAGACATACGAAGCACGCGTGTCTCGGCAACTCGCGGTCGTAGTCGTCGTACCGTAGTCAATCACAACTGTGTGAATCGATCACTCGCGGTCCTACCTCGACGTAAAACGAAACTAAGCATAACGTGGTCAAACGCTACGCAGTCTCGGGTCAGGTCACTTACGGGTACCAACGCCGCGCTTCATAACTATCCTTGCATTTGTTGGGTCTAAAAGGTCGATGAGTTAAGGACCTCTTAGACACTTTAATATTTGCATGTAACGAGCTCGATTATTCAGAGGCAAACTCCAATAATACTCGCTCGTAACCGTGCGAACCCGATACGAAAACACGCACAACAAGCAGCAACCGGAAATGAATAGGGCAACCGAAAGCCGCCATCTTGTTTATTGTTGTTTACCTTGAAGATGGGTCTATACAAAGAGCAAATAAATTTTTAGAATCCCTCTAAAAAAACGCCCGTGCGTTTACTTCCCCGCAAAACACTCGGGGAGCCAATCACCGCTACTTACTGAGGCAGCTCAGCGAATGACGAAGCCAAAACATATGTTTAGACAAAAAAAAAAAAACGCAGTCTGAGTTGTGACATTAAGCTATGCAAAGGTCACGCTTGCATGCTTAATGTCACAACTCAGGCTGCGTTTTTTTGTTTTGTTTTCCTAGCTAAACATGTGTTTCGGCAGCTTCATTCTCTGAGCTGCCTCCGTAAGTTGCGGTGATTGGCTCCCCCAGTGTTGTGCGGGAAAGTAGACGCACGGGCTTCTTTTAGAGTGTATACGTGAAGCGCCTGCATACAACATCATATTTAAGATTTAAGGATGCTCAACATGATTGACTCAGAATGTTTACGGTACCATGATTTTAAGCATGGCAATTAGCCCCTTAAATTAATACGCACCTGATAAGCACTAAATCCATTTGTACGTTGCCGTACTTTCTTTAGATATTTTTCGATCCTCTGAGCCCACCTAGCATACCGCTAAACTTTCAAAGACCAGTCGCGTCCCAGGTTCGGAACCACAGGAAGGCACTGGAGCTTACATCACCAAACTAGGTCAGGAAAAAAAAAATGAAATACGGACAACCAGAAGGGGCTCATCCAATGAACGAACCTACACCGCAGCGGCAGCCAATCTGCAATCCCCCCCTCAGTATTGACCCTTCGTCCCTGTCAACCCGGGAGGCTCTCTCTCCGAAAGGGGTTCCTTCCCGCCGCGAATCAGAACCCGAGAGCAAGGCACGAATGGTCCTAGCACGGGGCCGAGACAGGTTATCACCTCATGTCCGGCATAGTTTACCCAGACCCTCTCAGCCCCGGCAGACTCCGCATCCCCTCTCGGCGGCTCCCTGGGCCAGCCTCGCCTCACGAGCCCATCCTTGCAAACGACGGGGAAGGAAAGGGTGGTGCCCGACGGAGAAGGGAAAGAGTTCACTTTCCGAGTCCGCGGAGCGGCTCGGTTTAATATTTGCTTCTCCCGTCGCAGCCCGAACCCAGGGCACTAACGAACTACGCTCCATTCGATTAACTTGTGATGACAGGCGGGCCAATCAGAAGCGTTGGCACGTCACGCGAATCTCCCTCCAACTCTTTCTCTTGGCGTCGATGGACGAATGGGAGCGGCGAATTCATTAGCGGCAGCACCGCGGAATTACGGGGAGAGGAGGGGGGGGGGGGGGGAAGAGGAAGAAGGGCGAGACGCAGTGGACACCCCGAGGAAAGGGCTGCTCCCTGCAAAGGAAAATCGACCACCGCAGTCCCCCGGCTCTGGCGCGCTGCTCTCCAGCGCTGACACCGGAGGCTCTGTTTCCTTAATGGAGATCGATTTTTTTTCTTCTTTTTAGTAAGGCATTTTCTCTTCTTTTTTTCTTTTTTTCACCAGATCGTTCGCTTGTGCGCGCCGTCGCATTTGCATATGACCGCCTTCTTAATTGGAGGCTTCCAGCCAGTGCTCGCGAAAGGGCCAACGTGTGCTCCGCCCAGCGGCACTGGGCGACACGTTGAGGGACGGAGCAAGGCCGCACCGCCCTGGAGTCATTTGGCGCTACCAGTTTGGGCTCGTCTCGGTCGAAAAATTTGAGAAAAGGCAGGTGCAGGCGGATTGCGGTCCTCATTTCGGTGACTTTTAGACGCGCTGGATTCTCAAATTTACCGCCCTGAAGCCAACAGGGCAAAGTACTCGAACGGTGGAAAGACAAGTCCACTAATAGGGAGCTTTAGAGTAGGGGGCCTCAACGCTTTGGCCCCCGATCAGCCTGGGGCGTCGCACTACGCATGCGCAGTGCGACACCCCAAGCTGCTGTGGGGACTCAAAGCGTGGGGGCACCCTATTCTAAAACTCTCTAAGACTTTGTTACACCAAACAGTTATGAAGAAGGACGGCAACAATAACCCGCGAAACAAATGTAGCCCTATATGGCTCCGCGGTATAGGCCTGCACTACGGGAACCGAGTTAGTAGGACAAACATCATCCGGCAATCTTTTTGCCAAATAATTTAATTGTAGGATAAGTGTTCAGATGAAAAAAAAAAAAAATCAAGGGCGAAATTAAATGTTACGTTTGCTTTTGTTTTTCGGTGGTAGAAAAAACCCCGACGTTTTCAACTAAAATCGCGCCAGGCCAGCAAAACGGAAACGACTCGTCCGCCCACTGTACTATGGCATTTTGGAATCCGGCCTAACGGAACGCTTTTACATAGAGATGATAAGTCTTGAGCAGCAGCCAATATGGTACCAGCCCCCCCCCTCCCCCCCCCCCCCCCACACACACACACACAACACATACGCGGTTGGCACCGTGAAAAGCTGTGACTGCGGCAGCTTTCTATGCATAAACGCTCAGGACGCGGGAGCCTCCAAAGAGCGCGCGCTCCGGGTTATTAACATACCGTCTCGTTTTCTTTCAGAAGAGTGAGGCGACGCGATCTGCATTTCTTCCTCGCTTCCTCCTTTAATAACAATCCAGCCGAGACCACAATGAAGTCGGACCAGGCCGCGCCGCGCCTATTCACGGCCGGAGATGGAGGAATTATAGAAATGAATGCGGTGACGAATGCTGGCAAATCAAACAAAGAATCTGATTACGTTCCTCTTTTTTTTTTCCCCGTTGCCGCGCGAGCCGCCAGTAACAAACATGTTTGAAACAGCTAGATCTCCAGTTCGCTACGTAAGGGATACCCGCCCTTCCGCACGGGTTTGCTGCGAAGAGACTGCTCGTCATGAAAGCGGAGATCGCATTGTTTATTCAGAAGGAACGTCTCGAGCGCTTCATGCGGGGGACTGCGATGGCATAATGCAGAACAGAAAGCGCCCGCAATGAAACCTGAGTTTAATTTTAAAATTGTACGAAGAAAAAAATAAAAGAAAACGCTTAGAAAAAATATGTCAAATATAGGCGTGCGAACAATAGGTCTTATAATTCAATTATTGGCGCCGCGAAGTGCTAGCCATTAAATAGGCCTTCTAGAATGATAATAGGAATAAAAATGTTTGAGATGGGAGCGTCTCATTAATGGGAATTCATCACTTCCTGTTTGTCGACATTTTTGACAAACCTATAGGTAATATGTGCGTAGTAAATAAAAAGGTTACTGAAGCTGCATAAATACACGCTTGACTAGATTTCCTTGCGTATCAACACTACACGTTCATTCTTATAGACCTTTCCATCTCAGTAGTTACCTGACCGATTGGCAAAGGGATATGACACACGCAGTGCCATAAGGAGGTTTCAATTTGGTTGGTTTCGGTTTCAGCGGGCTCGCGGCTGTGTTGGTGCGTTATGTTGTTTTCGCTTAGTTTCGTGATATAAATGTGTCCCTTCAGGTACACAACCAATGATGCAGTGGTAATGGTCCACCTTGAGAACTACGACGTAGTTACAAGCCTAAATTCTGGACTTTTTTTTTTTTTTATTTACGAACACCTTCATCTACTAATCATGTTTTTCGTTCGGCCATATTCGGCGGCGAAACGAGCGAAATAATACCGGGGGAGGATTACGGATGTCTACGGCCGTACTCGACGTGCCCGCTGATAACTAGTTTTTATAAAAATAAACTAAAGAGGCGACTAATGCTTGGTGACACAGTGAAAAAGCAGGTCGACGACCTGACGAGCAATGTGCTGAATCGCAGAGAACAGATGAACTTGCATGTTTAGTGCTTACTGTTCGGTCTTCGAGGACATCACCGTTTTGCGAAAATTGCCGACCGCGAAACCCCCGTGCAATGACGCATAGAATGCAAAAAAAAGAAGCGATATTGTCTCCTTCGGTTTCTTTAAAGAAAGTAAGTACTTTAGAGATGTTTTGATGGTCCATCCTAGGCCGAGAAGGAAATATTTTCAACTATCAGCCCTGCTAAAGTATTCATTAGCTGCATTTCACAGTGTTGACCTTTGGAAACTATTTGGTATACGGACAACATATTGAGAATATGACATAAGTGACAAACCCGTCAATTGACGTCTGACGTCTGTCTTTCATATAATTTGCGAAAGAAAATTAAATAGCGCAATAGAATTTACCTTCAGCAAGCTTTGCTCAAGTCAAATGCCAGGCACCACTTCATGGATTTGGGTAGACAGATCTTCAATTGTCTGAACAGGTACGCTTTTTACTTTCAGCGGCGTAGAGAGTACACCTGACCTCGACAACGCTGCACTCGAGTGATTTCCATGCAGACGGCTTTTTTTCGGCGTCACCTATTGCGTGCCTCAGGCGTTTTTGTCACGCACTCACAAGCTGTCTTTGACATATTTTTCACCCGGGGAGCTTAACCCTGTGTGTCCAAATAAATTAATTGAATTATATCTTGAAAACAATGAACGACTTCAGAGATGAGACCGAGCACAATGTATAGCTTGTTCAAATTCAGAAATAAACAGACTAAGCGAATGTTTTTACAGTAAAAATGATTCCTGTTTTGGATTTGTTATGGAGGTAGAGCACGATGCTTTGAAGAACACACATATAGTGACTACCTGCGTTGACTATATTTGTCCTGTTCTTTAACATTATAAAGGCGTGATCACAGATATACCTTGTGCTTCTCATTGCGACGCTAACACTTAGGCACTATCACTGAAGCGAATTTCTACTGTCATAAATAATTGGCCTCTGGACGCACGTATGCCTTAGAGACATCTATGCATACTCAATGTGCGCCAGTGCTTACGCTGATTCCTTTCCTCACACGTGTCCCGGTACACCGACGGTGCAAATAGTCGTGACCTGTTATAAAATAAAGTGCAGACGTTGTGCACATAATGATAGCGTGCAGTTAGGTAGTAAAAATAACTATCAGACGACACTTCACAAAGCAAGGCAAAGACATTCGGCAGAGACACATAAGACTGATTACGTGTGGGAATGCGAAAGCATTATAGTCCCTTTAGTCAGCCAGATGGCTGCGACGTGACATGTGTAATGACACACGCACTAGGAACACCTTTAGTCAGCCAGAAATGAGGAGCCGCCGTAACGTCGAATAAAGAAAAACGCCGTGGCGTCGGTGAAGCGTGCTTGTCTCGAATCCCGGCTTCCCGGGTTCGATTCCTACCCAGGCCAAAATGTACCAAATTGTATTTTTAAAGCCATTTTTTTACTTTGTTTACAGGAACCTCCCTGAGAAAGTTGAAGTAAATCCGAGCATTTTTGACGTGTTTTTACTCCTTGCGCCGTCGGCCATCTATGGTACCATCGCTGGGTCACGCCTTCGACGACGCCGTATTTTCACGTAATGGACATATAATGCTTTCGCATTAAAATCGCGGTAAAACGCGACGAAAAAAACGAATACAACACCTTCGCCAAAGCGCGGATGGGAGAGAGGAGCGACGATTCGAAGCCACCTTATGGCGGCCGCGTCATGTGATTCCAAGATGGCCGCGCCCATGCGACGGAGGGTGAAAAGGTCTATAGAATGAGCAGGGTAAGATAAAAAAAAGAGAGAGAAATAACTCGCAGGAGTATAACTATAGTCGGTGACAGGTCAAGAACGAAGTGGAAGCTCCTCTCATCCCTTTCCACTTCACCGGAGCGAACGGTGGAGAGGAGGTCACCTCCTCTCCAGCGTTCGCTCTACTAAAGTGGAAAGAGGTGGGAGGAGCTTCCACTTCGTTCTTGACCTGTCACCGACTATAGGTATGTCGAATGACGCACTCACCATCAATGACAGCAACTACGTAGTTGGAAGTCTAATCGTCTAAAGGGTATATTTCCAATGTAACTCCACCCATCTGTACCAAGACGAGTTAAAAATAACTCAGTCATCCGGCTTTCAAGGCTATTGCGTCAATAATCATCGATATGTGGTCATTGCACACTTTTGTTGTTCAAAGCGCTTACAGAGATAAAATAAATGGACGTTCGAAAGCACATTACATTTCGACTGGCCGAATTACCTTGGTCTCCTTGTCGTCTGTGTAGTGCCGTAGATGGTTAGTCACATATTACATGAACACATATATCCTGGCAGGCAGATTTGCGTGATATATTTAAAACGCGTATATTTGATATGCAAAATCAGAAATAAAACGTGAGTACGAATTCTAATTTTTGTCGTCCTAGTACAGCCTTAACACAATCACCACAATGGCGTGTCGAGGCACCGATTTTGTAATGGCACAAAGTTGTTTGATTTGTATAGCCGTTTTTATTCGGTTGGTGTTTGTGCGTACTCTTTGTTAGTATGAAAACCAAATCGAAGCACCTTCTCTGTCACGCCGTGTACCAGCTTCCCGGCGACAGCCTTGGTCGGTTCGTCCTGCAAGGGAGAAAAAAAAACTCTTTGTTACACGTTTCGTAGGGCCAAAGTAAACGCGCAACTTCGTGATCGTCCCACTTAAACGACGTAACAAGCTTTCGAAAACGAACTGAAATCCCAGTTGAAGTGATATTTTCAAACGAGCGATGTTATTCCATTTACAAGCGAGCGCTGAAGCTGTTATAAAACTCAAAAATAGGATTTACCCTGAGCTGGTCGTGGAATTTGCGATACCGATATAAATGATCGATATTGCTCTAAAAAAAAAATTATGAATCAGTATAGCGTGATATGTTAACATTGAAAAAATGTGGAAGCAAAAAAGATACATTAGCGACCTTCAGTAAGATTACGACGATCCTTTGCTTTATGTTTCTAAAAGCGAGAAATCACGTGCACGAAACAATAAATTGATGCAGCATTTGTTGCGAGCACATACTGATTTTTACGTTTGGTATACTTTGTGTATTTTATCGCTGCGAATTTTAAAGTAAGCAAATTCAGAAGATTAGTCATCTCGTTCAAAATTTGACTTCGAGACCATGCACTAGCACGGTAACATTAGGTTAGCGTCTTTAAACGGAATGCGGCGAAAGCTTTGCTTGCGTGTCAGTAGCACATCGCCGGTCGTAACTTGATGAGAGAGCGGTAACTATGTGCTTCTTCAACATACTCCGTTAAAATCCCATACTTTGGTTCACCCTGAAATGAAGCACAGCAAACGCCACAAAGCATCCGTACCAATCCAGCACCTAAAGCGCGCCCCCAGTACTGCTTTTATATTACAAATATCTGGCACCAATATACTATCGCCCTGGTTTATTAAGCTAAACGGGGTGCCTTCGGTCGTTGCTGTTGTTGTTTTTTCTTACAGATGTGTTTTTGTCTTTTTATCCGGGAAAGCGACAATAATGCGGTCTGTGCCGGTTATTTATGCTGCCAGGGGGACACAATATAGGAGGTTATTCGGCACAACCAGTCGTATAACTGACCAAAACTTGTTTAACTTTTTTTACTATGAAAATAAACATTATGGTCCCAATTAGAAACTTGCTGAGCGCTATCACAAACCACTGAATCAGTAAATGTTGGAAAGATTTGGAGAACCTGTGAAGCATAGTATAGCGGGCTAACGCTGCCACTCGTGCAAAAGAAGCGAAGCTGGCGCTGCAATAACGCGGACAATAAGAGACGAAAAAACCTAGCGGGCGCCTTTTTCGCGCCGCCAGCCTTGCGTCTGTTTCACGAACAGTGCGAAAACCCCGCGTCCCACGCGCCCCAAATGTTTCTAATATTACTTATTTAGCGGTTTTCGATGACACTCAGCAAGGTTCTGATTGGAATCATGTGTTCTTTTTTTTAATATTTAAAACTTAATCAACAAATATTAGTTAAATATTAAACTTGTCGTAAGGATTAGCCCTCTATATCATGGACCCCTGGCCATATAACTCCCCTGTACTGCCCGCTTTAGTGTAGCTTTCACATATTGTTTTAAGGAAAGTCTGTAAACACTAAAAAAAAAAGAAAACCACATGATACCCATATTGTCGCCCTGCTTTTGAACTTTGGCACTCCCACCCGACTCGCGCTCATTACATAAACAGTCCCTGATCAACGTCACATTTAGGCCAAGAATTCTTATCGTGTTTGGAATATATATGTGTGTTGCCTTGTTTTTTAGAGTGACCAAAAAACCCTAGGGCAGGACTTGCAATTTTTACCAAATACGTCTTTGACTAAATAAAGTGAAGTAGCTCATGCCACCCCAAAGAGAAGGGGGAATTGAATAAATTTTATTTTAGATACTAAACACGAAGCCGAAGCAGATCACTGCCTATAAAAAGCACTCGAATTTAGCTCACTCAAAAAATAAACGGTTTCCTTACAAAAAGCACAACACCTTTTTTATAACCAACAAGAAGGGTTTTTACAGGAAACCAAGCAATATGCTCATTCCGTTCGAGGTGTGCTTTTCGACAATCTACAAAATCTGACATCAGTATGAATTGATACGTTTTTATAAAGGGTATTTTTGTTTTTCAATAAAATAGAGATTTTTTTTTTTTAGGCCGTGAAAGGTACACAAGTTCGGTCTCTGCAAGTGAGTTATGCAGACAGGCGGACATTATGTTCAACAAAGAATGTAACTAAAAGACGACTAATTAACGTACATTTATTAATTACTTTTAATTAGATGTTTTGGGGGACATGTTTGTGTCAAAGAAATGGAGGCAATCAAAGTTAAAGGCCAGCCCAGTTTAAAAAAGAAAAACAAATTCTGGATGAAGCACGCAGCTCGAGTTATTCATTGTCAAAGGTTGTTGTGGAAATCTGTCGATACCGAAACCAAACGCGCGATGCCCGCCGGAACGACCACTCTCTCTTGATGCCGGAGAGTCCCGTATTAACGACGAAAATTGCGTCACATTGCACCGGGGCTGATTCTGTCGGTGTTCTGTGGCTGGCCAACACCACCTAGATAAGCAGAAGGCCTCCGCACCGCCATTACAGTCAGATCGATCGATGCCTGAGATTGGCCACGAGTGCCGCGTCAGTGTTCGGCCGGGGCTCGTGTTCAATCAGCGCGTCGAAGGTCGGACTCGGGTCCAAGAGCCGAGTTAGCGCGATCCGAATGTGATGGCGTTTCATGAAGGAAGAGGAGGCGATGTGGAGGCTTTGATTATTGTAGGTGGTGTTGGGCTGGCGAACTAAAGCGATAAGCCACCTTAGCGTAACATCGGCTGTAATCAGCTCCGGCGCGCTGTGACGCGAATTTCGTCATTCACATGTTACCCTCCGACGTCAAACGAGGGTTGTCCATTCGGCGGGCATCGCGAGTTCGGTTTCCGGTATCGACAAATTTCCCGAACACAATTTTACAATGAATAACTCGAACTGCGTGCTCGATCCGGTATGTTCAAAAACTGGGTTGGCGTTCAACATCCGACTGCCTCCATTTCTTTAATATAAACATCTGCCCACGAACATCGAATAAAAATACAAATATTGAATTGTTGTTAACTAGTTATCTATTAGTTGCATTCTCTCTTTAACGTAATGTCCTTCTGGTCATATAACTCACTTGCGCAGACTTCCTTTTAAATTCTGCATTTTAATAAAAAAAAACCTGTATATCTGGGTGGTTTCATTTGAATTCGACCAAACTCGTCGAAGGGGAAGGGGGGGGGGGGGAGTCTAGATTTAATAAATAAATGTATGCGGTAGCTCTATCCATCCAATGAACAATGTTTAAACATTTGAACAAAACAGTATCACAGATAAAAAATATAAAAAATAACCGAAATATCAGAGAGTGAAATGTGTCAAAAACACAATTTCATTTTTTTCTCGAATTTGAACGTTGTGTAAAGACTATTGGCTTTAATCAAGCGGCTAATAGATTTTGATCTTGCAGGGAATGTTACGGACCAGTTTCAGCCATAAAACAGTGATTTTAAGTTCTATAGTTATATTGGTATAAAATAACGAGCTCGCTACCGGGAGTAATTTCGCCTTCAATTTGAATTGATCCAGTAAACGACCCGTTAAATATAACGAAATGAAACAAGCATTAGCGCATAGCTAAGATCGTAATCTATCTGGTGGTGTACCTTGCGCCTTGGTATTTTTTTACGAAAAAATATACCTAGCTTCAAACTATGTTTAGAGATACTGGATGATGCCAGAACGCCAAGCTCTTATTGGCTGATTGGAAAAAGCTAGTGGGTAGATCTCAAGGCATCTAACATTGAGGTCTACCCACTAGCTTTTCAATCAAAGCCAACCAGAGCTCGGCGTCACTCTGACGTCACCGCAACTCCTGCGCAGGAAGCAGACGACATGCTTTCCGGATTGGTCACCTTGCTCTTCTCGATCCGAATAGCTTCCCCGTTGACTTTTACGGATTAAATCGTGAGTGGAAAATCTTGTGGCCTATGTTCGCACCTCTTTCAAAACACGCGCGAGTCCTCAGTCTTGTTCACCAAATTGCCGTTCTCCAACGTGCAAAATGTAATTCCTCCTTTGTAACTCATTGTAATGCTTGTGAGGAGAGTCGATCAGTGCTGGGGCACTCCTTGCATTCGCCTCTTAAACAATCGGGCGCAGAGACAAAACAAAGGCGCCAAGCGACAATCTCCTCCGTAGTTTTTTTTTCCCCCTCCCATATGTTTTTTGAGGGTAGATAAGCACGAGTCAAATTTTGCGCAGCACACGCATGCTCACACGGCTGGGTCAGTGTTTAACTTGACCCATTTTGGTCGGACTGAATAAAACTTGGTCAGTCCTAATTTGGAGTCCGGGTTGGCTCTCTTGAAACGTTTACGGCAACTTGTAGGGGCTCTACAGGAAGCGGTCGAGATCATCGTCGGTGTAAAACCGCGTGGCTGACTGCACAATGGCCTCGCTTATCTTAGCGCCTTGGTATGGCTCCAGACACTCCCATACATCAAAACGTTCATGAAGTCGCTTGGAGTTTTCCAGAATATAGCTCGATGCCTAAGGTATTAAACGTGTAACCTCGTTAACAGTTGCATTCGGAGAATGACACAAGGCACTGGTTCAACGACACGTAGTCATTTATTGACCGTTATCGCCTGCGCCGCGATCCAAAAAGCCCCGTGCTCATACGCTGCGACCACAGAGTACTATAGTGTAACATAAAGAGTGGCCACTCCCATTGACCACAACGGCTCACTCGTCTGTTAGAGCACCTAGCGGCTGCTTCCTGTTGAGGCGCTTCCATTCACTACATGGCTGTAGTGCTATCTGGATGGGTGGATAACTAATATCAGTGATTCCGCTCGCATTAGGTGGTAGTTTGCGCCACCTAGTCTGCCGTGACTTATTAGAATTTTTAATTTAGGTAACAATCGATTGCTCAAACGCACGTGTAAATTCTAAATATCAGAGCAAACGAGGAACCACGCACCCGATGCAATATGAGATTAAAACCGCTTTGCTAAAAAAATAATAGGACAACTACGCAAGAGAATTCAGTAATGCACAAATATTTATTGTGACCAAAAACACAACCATAACAAAAATAACTGTTCTGCAGGCGTCCGTGCAACTGTGTACTCCATTTCACCGTAAGTGCAAACAAAGGCGGCATTATGAGAGCGAGTTGATGCTTTGAGCAAACCTGTAATGCACGCATGCTCGTGAATTGAAAGCGTCGTTCAAAGCAACACGTCCGTGTTTGTAGCGTCAACTCGCTTGAATTTATGGGAAACATAACAACCCCTTTCGGCTACGGAACTGATGCTTTAGTAAAGAGATGCTTGAAACACTCTCCACATGGTTGAGCATTTTACTGTTTCTCCTTCGCCACAAAAAAAAAAAAATAACGACGAGAATTCCACACGACGACAGCAACAGCACGTCGCATCCGCCCCCCGCCAACTTGGCTGTGGCGTTATTGCGACTGTCAGTGCCAAGTGGTGCGGCTTGCCAGAGCTCCAGTTGCAGTCGTAATATTTTTTAAAACGTTCGAAGCTACTGATAATTTTACAAACTTGTGAATTAAAGTAGAACTATTCTTAACGGTACAAATATGACGAATATATAAATAATTCAGCACCACTGCGCCAGCTAGAGTGTGTTGGGAATCCCAACATCTGGCCCGCGATAGGGCTTTAGTGGCTACTCGAAGTCGGCACTTTCCTTTTACGCTAAAACCTGCAGCCGTGAGTGAAACGTGGATGTATGAAATACTATAGTGACCACTTACTTCTGAGTTCAAAACAGTGTGTTATTTCTTTAGCAAGTGCGGCCTTTTGCCTCTTATAATCACATTCCTTTTATTTTTGACTTTTTATAATTTTAGTCACAAGGATATCCTGGATTCTAATCACTGAAAAGCATCAACGAGAAATAGGGCGCTGTACATCTTTTCATTTAAAGGGAATGCAAGTAAAAAATAGGGAAAATATGCGATAAAAAAAACCATGGGCTAAACGAGGACAGCGAACATTAGTTAAGGGGACAAGTACGAAATCAGATAGCGGAACTTAAAAGAGATAGCCGCCAACAAAGAGTTCCTCTTTGGTCTGCTGCTTGCGTGCCGGGACAGTGGTCTTTGCAGGCAACTGTCAATGATCACAGTAGATATATCTGCAGATACATTGCGACCATGCGTTAATAGGATTGCGCGCATGCATGAGATGGACATGACAATTTCGAAGGTCGGCTCTGTTCGTCTCATCCTCTAGACAAACTTGACTTAACGGAGCCAGAGAAGTTTTGCGCACTGAGGAGTGTCAAGCTTACGGTCCTTTCGTGAGAGAAGGATGGTTGGGGACGGTGCACCGGTACACAACCTCGGTCGGAGGCACGAGGTCAACAAAGTTTATCGCATGGCGAACTCTGTGACAACTCGTGGATATGCAGCGTGCTGGTGAAGTTACGGTGTTAGAGGAGAATCTGGAGAAACATTTCGTCCGGTCCTCGTCCTCTTTGTTATCTCCTCTAGCACTGTGACAATCATCTCCATCCCTTGCGCTGCTCTGAAAGGACTGGTGTTTTGAGTCACTTCGATGAACAACCTGGTTCAACTTAAAATATGAACATTAAAACTCCATTTGACGCAAAAACGAACAGCTTTTTTCTCCCTCTCCATTTCGAAGACCACTCCTTTTCAAGAAAGACGGGGAATATATATACGTGGCTGTGAGGTGCAAGGAAAATGTTGCCGATGAAATAGCGACGACTCATGTGAGATACTAAGAAGCAGACTTGTGCTCGGTTACTTGAAAAATGTAATGGATTACAATTACAAATTACAGAGCCTGGAATGTAATGGATTACCGTTACAAATTACTTTCGCTGAGAAGTAAAGGATTACTTTACTCGTTACGTTACAAATTACGTTCACGTTACTTTTTCCGTACACTTATCCAGAAAACAAAAAACAATTTTGATATTTATCAAAAATGTTCTACAAAACTACTTTTCATTTATCATACGGCCGTATTATGGTAGTCCTTGTAAAAATAAAATATTGTATTTAGGGGAAAGAGTGTTTGTGCACTCCGTTCACCACTAAGCTGACGAGGCACCGAAAGCTGCAACTACACCCGCCATCCCGCTAGCTTACGGCCTCCGGAAATGATCCCTGGAATTGTGCTGACAAAGCTAGCGGTGCGCATGCTCAGTAGCAGCGTCTACTTTCTCTACGAGATTCGGAGCTAAAGAAGCGATCTACGAAAGCTCCCTTTTTGACTCGGGTGTTTCGCCTGTTATTCACATAAAAAGAAAAACTTGGTTCTAAGGTTACAATGTATAGCCAATGCAGAATGCATTTTTCCCAGCTTACCTTAAGGTTTTTCGTAGATTAGAGTTTGTAGTTCTTGCTAATGACAATGTGTGTTTTTTTGGCGAGCAAAGTCTGCACTGAACCTCTAGGTTTCCATTCTCTTTTATGCCCTGAATTTTGAACATCTCATTAAGAGATGGCCATGGAGACGACGGGCACTCCTTGACCGAAAACTCGAGCAGTCAAAGAAAAAGTGGCGGTTACGGGTTATCGAACGTTCATCGGTTCTCACTTTGATACCAATATTCGTGGAGGCCAGGGGAGGGAAGGGCATAGAGAGCGAGAGAAGCGGTGGCGATCGGTCTCACAAAAAATAGAGGATCTCACTATTTTTAAGCGTTCTCTCTCTCTCTATGTCAGCACTGCTTAGATGGTCTAACCCTCCCTCCCCCCTTTTACGTTGACAATTGACTGTAAAGTGAGGAGTGGACTCGACCATAATGCCCAGAAAAGTAAACCAAAAGAAGTATCGTCCGCACCCTCGAAGATTATGCTCTTAGCCGTGCGCCGGGCGCTTTTCAGCCGTGCCTCAAGAGCGTGCAAGAATACAGTAGCGCACATCAAAGACGAAGAGAATTCGACCCCCTCGCGCGAGCCTACATCGTCTGTTACGCGAGTTGTGCACCCGCAAACCGAGGGGGTACGGACAGGCGTTTGATGTCTGTGCAGGTGGCGGGAGACGTCGAAGAAGTTGGTAAGAGTGAAACGGTGTAAAAGATAAAAACAAATAAACAGGAAGTGATTTCTCCTTCCCGGGAGACGAAGAAAAACACGATGGAAGGCAACGGAGAGCCTACTCGGTGTTGTCTTACTTGATCTTTGTCTTTCGTATATTTGTACATGCCTGGCCCGTTTTTTAGGGTTTCTAGTGACCGGTCGTACAAAATATCCTGTTTTCTTTTCGGCTATTCTTCCCTTCCTGATGTTTCCTATTTTGTTGTACTTGCTCTCTTTATGCTGCTGAATGTTCTGCTCGTATTGCTCCAGTTACTGTATTATGCTCATATTTTTAAAAAGTGACGAGTAATTAAAGTAATCCGTTACCAATATTTTGTAACGAAATTAAATTACAAATTACTTACGAAAAAAGTAACGTGGAAATTACAAAATTACTTGAAAAAGTAACGGATTACTTCCCAAGTCTGCTAAGAAGTTTAGGCAAATATATATTTTTATTTCAGACCGCAGCTCTAAGGCACCCGCTTCCGGTTTGAGTGGTGTCGCTGTCGCGGTCGGCGTAACCGCGCATTGCATTTTGGGACGCTTCCCATAATAACGTCTCTCGTGATGTCACAAGGGACGTCACCGATCATTGCATTATGGGTAAATTTCCCCGCTAAATTTAACTGAAACATTTTCCACTAGATCTAGCGGAAAAACTTCCCCGTTAAATTTACCAGGAAAAATTCCCCGATAAATTTAGTGGAAAAAACTTCCCCGCTAAACTTTGCGGGAAAAAATTAGTGCTAAAATTAGCGGGAAAATTTTCCCACTAAATTTAGCGGAAAAAATTCCCTGCTTAATGTAGCGGCAACATTTTCCCCGTCAAATTTAGCGAAAATGTTTTCCCGCTAAATTTAGCGGAACAAATTTCCCGCTAACTTTTGCGGAAAACTTTCCCCGCTAAATTTAGCGGGAATTTTTTTCGTTAAATTTAACGAGAAATTTAGCGAAAATTTCCCTTTAAATTGGAGGGAAGCAGGAGAGGAGGAGGGGAGGATACGGATGAAGAGGAGGGGCGCACCCTCCTTTCCGTAACCTCCCCTCCATCTCCTAAGGAGTTGCGCTCTAATTCGGCGTTACAGGGAATTTTAAACGTCTTTAATTTTTTTATTTGTTTAACTATACAAACACATTCCAATTAGATAGGCCAGGCTCTTGGTGAAACGGCGGCTGCAGCTTTGAGGCTTATCGGAAGCTCTATGTTATTCCTACCAGCTTCGCTCCTGTTCGTGTTAAATTGTATGGGGGTTGTTAGCCAGAAGCTCTTTTTAGCCATGGAGTTTTAAGGCAAAACCAAAATGCAATAGAAATTTTTTATCATTATAATGGATTTTGTAATAATATTTAAGGGGTTTCGTTTCTTTGAGCACCGGGCTATCGTATTCATAATGTACACTAGGCCGTATATGCAAGCTTAATTAATGACACTGTGCTCTAGGGATTTATCCGGTAAGAACACTCGACTGCCAGAGCTTGAAGCATCATTGTCTGGCTCGCCCTTCTCCCAGACTGCAGGTGTCATTACTGTTAACATGAATGGTTTATTTTAGCCCTCCGTAACGTCCCTCCGATATTCCAGAAGGTGCAATGAGCATATATAACAGCAAATGAATCATAGTAAAATAGCTTCCAAAAACATCTGTTATCATTGAGGCCGCCAGTAGCATTGCAGTGAAGCCAGCATAGTTGAACCAAAGATTGAGTGGCAGGCTTAAAATTACCTTATTCAGCTGGTTTCCCCAAAATACAACAAACTATTACATCCAAGACTTATATCTAGAATTTCTAAACCATATGGGATTTTGTAAAAAGTTAGAAGAAAAGAGAATGTTTTTTTTTTTTGTTTTTAGAACATTGAATTCAAGTTGTTTTAAATTTTATAATTGTTACAAGTTTCGAGCTTTATATATGTTATTTGGTAAACTATACCAATACAAAAATTACACAACCAATTAGGTTATGATTTTTGGCTATACACTGATACTTGTTTCATGTCATTACACTTAACAGTGCACTTACTGGAGCAATCCGAATCGGAGACAAACTTGCTCCAGGTAGCAAGTTCGCTATTTTATACGAAAATAAGTGTAAAATCTAAAAAATACTGTTTTATTGATAAAAAATGGTCCATAAAATTCCCTGCAGCGTAAAAATATAATGGCCCCTAGAGTAAAGCCAACTGTCTTACTCTTAGAACACCGTCCGAAATTAAGAAAAAATCATATTGAGTTTTTGACAAATTTCATCTCCTGGCACGTTGGATTTGTTGGCTGGGAAACTTTTTGGTCTAATTCTTAACAGGCAGTTTTGTTCATTGGAAGAATATAGGTAACACATACATTGTTTCTTTTAAATCTAGAGCCCCCCCCCCCCCCCCCCCCCCCTCCTACCTGGACAAGTTTGGAGGAATTCAAATGAAAGCTTGGGGGCCGGTGATTACTGAAAAGCAGAAGGAAGATCCACGGACTGAGCAAAAACAAGGGAAAGGTTTATTCGATGTTTTGAGAGAACTCTTTTTCAGAATGACGATTCGTTGTTTGGGGGAGAGGACTTGGCGCGATTTGTATATCTACCGTCAACAAAGAGAACAGATAGCGTACCGAGGAAAATAAGACCAGCTGCGCGGATAAGCGGGAATACAGCGGCCGTCTGCCAATAAGAACGCCGGAAGCACGGAAAGAAACGAAAGAGGACGTGTCGGTCAGGGGCTGATGGAGAAAAAAAGGAGAAGGAAGCAAGATGGCCACTGAGCCCGTGGCAGAAGCATTTCAAAAGCGCCCGAGGAAGCAATTCAAGATCGTTATCCCAGGCGCCACCCCAGCCACTACACAGGGGCCTGCACCCTCTTCGTCTGTGACGCCTCTTCCCTTCCTCCCTACGCGCCCCAACCATCCGCGATTGCTAACGAAAAGCGGGGAAGGGCAGAAATCATACCACGCGGGACGAACCGTTGGGTCGCCGCATATACGCAAAAATAATATCCGTCTCTTCTCGTCTAGATAACACCCTGCCCGCTCTATCCTCCACCTCCTCCACTTTCACTTCGTCGCGCGGCATCTTTCTGCTCTTCCGTTGTTTCCCCCCTTCCTCCCTCCCTCCTTTTCTTCCCCTTCACCTAACGTGTCTCCATGGCGACGCAGAAATCTCGAACAACACCAACAACAATAATAATGCTCGCCCAAGACGAATACGTCAAAGTTGTCAATGGCAACCACACACATTTAATAACCGAACTTTTTCGAGATGCAGTTTTTGTCCCCCCCCCCCCCCCCCCGCCGATTTCCCCCTCTTCTCCCGCTCCCCCTCTCCCTCGTGTCCTCAGCTCCTCGGGCGACGAGAGGAGGACAGAAGGAGGAGGACGCGGCACTTGCTCTACACCATATACAGACAAAAATGACGCGGGGGGGAAGAGGGGCAGAGGAGGGAGGAAGGGGACGAGCAAAACACATACACGCGTCGAGACAGAAGGCACCAAACAAGTACAGGAAAGTCTAAAAGAGGAAAAAAAAACAGAATGAGCGGGGAAATAAAGAGATTGCGAAAGTAAGAGACCGGCAGGCACCACACTGCGCGCGTGAGAGCGCCAAGCGCGCCCGGCTCGATGCTATAGGCGCTGAAGAAAAGAATTAAGGAGAGCGGCGCGCTCGCTCGAACCGAATAATTAGATTCTCTCCCAGCTTTTATTCCAGGCCGAGGAGTTTCTTTCCGCGGGGGTCCTTCTCGCGCTCTTGCTTCGGATCCTTCTCCTTTTGTTGTTCCGTTTTCGGTTTTGTTTATGAGACTTCTCTTTCTTTATTTTGTTTTTCCCTTAGATTTTGTCATGCAAAACTAAGATAGAAGTAGGCTGGATGCCGCGGGGAGTGGGGACAAGAAATATAAAAAAATCCTTCGTTTACGCTGCGTGTGAACGAGAGATCTCGCCGGGAAACGCCGTACGAACAAAGACGTCCAGTTTATTTCACGGGGGCAGTGTGTTTTCACCGCGGCCGAACGTACGTATAGGTGGTCCCCACCCTTGATACTGCACTCTCTGCCGTGGGCTCGTGGGACTACGTCGAGTCTGCCTGGAAATTGGGCTGCACTCGGCTGCCTGAGATGCCACTACTTGAATCGCCGGCGGCTGAATGCTGCTGCCCGAAGGAAGAAGCATCCGACCACGCCGAGGGAGACGGGCTAAACTAATTGTGCAACCAAAGGAGACAAGCAGGCGATTTTTTTTTTACCGTTGTGTGTTATCTGTTGGTCACGAAATTGAGGTGAATATCTGCGATAGCGTCGGGGAACCAAAAAAACAGTGAACATTTGGCACTCTCCGCGTGGCACATAGTGTTCAGTGCATTGTGCAGTGGTTTTAATTAGCTTAGTAACAGCTTTCTAACACGCTCGTTTTATAACATTTTAACACGTAGATACTTTAACTTGTATTGGCATGTAGGAAAACCATTTTTTTTAATTGTGACTTAATAAACATGGATAAGAAATTAATAAATATGCATAGATAACAAATTAGATAAAAAAGACATGTCCTGCTCAGAAACCAGCACATATTTCCTGATGAAAAATAAATAAATTGCCCTAAGTTCAAGGTGAGTACGTTGGTAGCAACTTGACAGTACTGAGAGTCTGACCAGAGGCCCCCGAAAAAAGTGTCGTTTAGTCCATCTTTGTGTTTATGCATCCAGCATTGTCAACCATTCGGGTTGCTCATGTAAATATAGATGTCCCTCTTAAAATGTAGCTTACATCGCTAGAAAGCAAGGCGAATAAAGAGGGGCAAGACAGTGAGAAAATCCATAATCCCTAATCCGTGAGGCTGGTCAGTAGCCGAAAAGGAAAACTTATAGTGTTACAACTTACAGCCATATAGCGGAAGGTAAGCTGAAAATGGTATAGTGGTACTCACAAATTCGCTTAGTCGCTCAAAACTACGGGAGTATGAAACAGAAATACTTTAGGATTTTCAATTATAGCGCAGCATGTAAAACTAGAATAGGCGTTTAAGCGCCACACTATTGATAAGAGTCATTTACGAGATGTATTGTACTCTTCATCGTGGATTCCAGATGGGACATGGTTTAAATTGCGCACAAACAGAAAGGAACTGACCACTTTATTCCAGATGGGAGCCTCGACGGAATTCTAATATCGTCGAACACATTAACAATTTCTAGGGGCATGTAGCAGAGCGGCCTCACTGCACGTAAATGGATGTAAACAAGTTGAATGACGGCTATAGTTTGCGTATTTTCTACGCAATGTGACATTAGGTTGCCCGATCGTCGGCTCAAAAAGCGTAGATACTATGTGTCGGGTGCTACCAACGTCGTTGCTCGTGTCCACGCGCAAAGTCGACCAGTTGTGCCGCCCAGTGTGATAACGTCCAAGCATCGGCTCGCATCTTGCACAGGACAACCAAGGCTCTTCCCAAGCGCAGGAGAGGGAAAGACACGGAAATAGCTCCGCCGTGGAGGAAGCCGCCCGACCAGCAACTCAATATCCATCAAGGCCGAGGAGAAAGCAGACGTGAAAGCAGAAAAGCGCAACTCAAAGAAGCTCACAGGCAGCGAGATTCGAGAGGAGGGCACGGAAACACGCCGAGAGAATATTGGGAGGCCGAAATTATTTGTCTGTAGGAACGTTGCAAGTGACAGGAAATTAAGGAAGCAGAGGGTCTTCCAGAGGAAGGAAGAAACGAGACGAGGACGCGGAAGAGGGCTGCAACCGAAAGAAAGGCTTCTTTGGACGTGGTCTTTGCCATTGCCGAATCGTTCTCTGTTTTGATTGGAGGCTCTCTTTCTAGTTGTGGTCAGCAGCTCGTTTTGTTATTAGATTTTTTTTTACGCCTTTTGGAGACTCTTCATGCCAGATGAGCTCGCCCATAAGTTCGTAGATCAACACCAGGAACGTATTGCTAGACTGAACTGACGGCCGTCTCGATGATTGAACGTACAGTAAACGAACAATCAGAAAGAGCGGAATAAAATAAAACGAAAGAGAGAGGGAGAGAAAGAAAGACAAATAAAAAAAGAGAAAGAAAGAAAGTGTATGTGCGTGCACGTGCGTGCGTGCGTGTCAGAGTGCGAGTCAGCGTGCGTGTGGTTGTATGTGTGCGTGTAGATAAGGGTGTGTCTGTGCTTGCATGCGTATTCGCACGTCTGCATGTGCGTGCTCGTGTGAGTTGATTGTGCTAGAGCGTCCTAGAAAAAGTGAGCATAATTCAGATTCATGAGCAAAGCTTCCATCGTTTTTGTTGAATGGCGTTCGTCCGAGTGTATTCGAAGAACCGTGCCACGCAATAGGTTATGAAATCTTTAAAGTATTACTACACCTAGACACTCATTTTGACGTCTAAAGTGTTGCCGTCATCTATGGCAGGACCATGCACACACATGCAGAAATAAAATTTAAAAAAAATGTTTATGAACCAATTTGAAATAAAGTAAACGAAACGAAACCACAAAATTTGAGTCTAAAAGTTACTTATCAAGGGCCGGATTAAAAACGATAAGATAGCCTCAAGTTCTGACTGTGGTAAGTTTAAACATCTTGTGCTATTAATCGATGTTCATAGTGGGCGCTCTTGCAGTATGCATTGCATGATATACAAAAGGAAATTCGTGGACCTTGGCGTAGCGAGCACAGGCGCTTTTATTCTAGCCAATGTGCTAAACTAGCGCGCCATGAAAAGAACAGTGCGAAGTGCGTAAAAGCCAGACATAAGTGTGATACTGCTGTCCACTCAAGAGCCCACGGAGCCTAAACCCGCTGCCATCACGAGGAGTTAAAGCTTCTGCCGCAGTGATGTTGCGCCACTTCGGTTCAGTCCTTTAATTCGAGATTTGTTATTCTCCACGCGCACACTCAATGAGAAATGCAGTTTATTTTATGGACGCGCAAATTTGTTTTCAATTTTGCCAGGAACATGGAAGAATTAAAGACCTTGAAATATGCGTGATAGCGAACGACAATGTTGTACAAATATTACAATCGCATTAACTGCGTTCAGAGCAAACAGGTATTTAAGTTCTTCAAATTTTTGGGTAATAATAAACAAACATGTGACACAAAAACAAAGCCATTTTTTCACACGGAGCACAACATTCCAGGAAGAGGAAGACAAAATAGAAATGATATAAAATGAACCTCGTTCGCAAGTAATTGCTGGTCACCCCTCCAAAGTCCTTTCAAGCTAAATTAGAAAGTGTTGATGAGTTTTGCAAAAGCAAACCGAAAAAAAACAACTCGGCAGCCAAGTACTACAAAATCACAAAGCGACTTTCCGGCCATGCTGGCTTTCCCGGATTTTGTTTTCTGGCCGTCTCTGACAGGATACCGTTATTAGAAGCGGTGGTTTTCATTAATAAATCATCGCGTGATTCATCGCTCGCGGGTTGCCCCGCCGCCCCCACTGTCTGGAAGTTTTCCTTCGCCTCTTTGCTCACTTTTTTTTTATTTGTGTGCGTGCGTGTGTGCGCGAGCGCGTGCGTGTACTCCCCATTCTCTGAATTCGTTTTGCGCTTTTCTTTGGTTGAGCCAAATTTTAACGGGAACAAGTTACCCATCCGGAGGAATCGTTAAGCGAGCGCTTTCGGGCGTGGGTGGAGAGAAGACGGGGGAAGAAGGGGAGAGAGAGAGTGAGGGTGAGTGGCTGGAGAGGAAAGCCATAGTGCAGCGCCCCCTCAGAGCCGGCCGCAGATTAGGAGCTTGAACCCTAAACGATCCTGGGTTGCGTGGGCGTCTGGCTAGCGATAATTAGGATCACATCAATCGTGCGCAACCAAATAAAAAAGTTATCCCCGAAAGGCTCAAAATATAAGGATACAAGTATCGGCGCGCTTGTTGCTGGTTCATAGTGGGCGCCTTTTCTCGTGTTTTTAGGCTGTCTATTTCTTTTTTTACCTTTTGTCCCGACGCAAAAACTGGTCACGCACTGATTAATTATTCACAAGGAGCCGTGCACTCTCGGCAGTACTACTGGAGGGATGGGCATCGAGGGTTGTTACTTTGCAATACAATAATCGATCTATGCAAGTGTGAAAACTCGAACTGCAATCGCATAGAATCTTGCGCCTGTCGGGTTCTCGCTGCATTGTGCAGAGTGTGGCTATTAATGATTACGGTCACACACCTGGCCTTCAAGTACCGAGTTATTTTGACATAAAAAAAACTTGACGGGAAAGAATTCTACGGCCGGCTTTTCGTTAATGTGCAAGCACGCTCCACGCCGTCACAAAAAACACTGAATTTCACATGACCATATGCTGCTAGCTTTCAAAGTGAGGTTTGGGAAAAGCAGCTAGAATTCAATACTGTGACCTAATATATATCAGTCATGAAGGCTAGGAATGATTCAACACAATTCTAATCGACCCAGCTTTTACACACGATTGCTTATAAATGTAGTACTTACAGATGAATTCCTTCCTATAACCCAAACCAGCACTACTATCTAAAAAACTTCCAGGCAAAATTTAAAAAAAAAAAGAGGAAAGCGCTCGAGCGACGTTTATGGTTCTCCTGCACACAATTTATTGATGTCATATGTTTCATCGCCGTCTCTGTACAACACAAATATAATTCATTTAAGAAAACGCACGGTCGCCAGCTGTGTCCACGCTGAGATACCATCTTATGTTTTGAGTGTTTCTGCATTGGCGATAGTAACTCATTTTACGAGATAAAAAAAAATGAGCGTAAAATACGGCTGCGTCTATGCATAGATGGCTGAAAGCCTAAGCATTGTGTAAGTGGCTTGTCAACTGCTGATCTGCATTAGCTCGGCAAGTCTACAAATTCTACGCCCTAATTACTGTGTGTGTAGGAAAATTTAGGCAAGCATAAAATGCAAACCTTCAATGGCAGAATATTATCTGGAGTCCCCATTACAGTGCAGGAACCATTGGTTTGCTGTCGCTTGGAATATGCTGACCCTTGAAGCACCAGTAAGCAATTGAACGGCGCCAACCCACGCATAGATTTATATTCTATTTCTCCGACGACTCAGTGCTTTCATTCATTCAGGAACCTGCTGCAGGGTTACTAAACACGATCATACATTTTCCTTTATTTTGTAGCACAAAATATGCAACATTTATTTTCCTAAAGGTATGGGGGGCTATCTATATGAGTCATAAAGTCGGTAAATTAGGCCAGTCACCTGTGTGCATACTTTGTCTCGTGCACAAACGACGTCGTAGAACCTCGACTGGGTACAATCACTAGTGACTAGCGTTGCACGCAGCTAGAACTTTACACCCTGGTGATTCAACAAATACGTGCGCGTCTAGTTATGCACCGAAACGTACGCGCACCTCCTTTCAGTATATCTATCGTTTCCCAAAACAAACAGAAGCGCAAACGCTTCCCAACTCTATCGAACCAAGCCAACCAGTACATCGCTGACAGCTCATTCCCATTTGCGGAAGTGATATACCCCAGCCACCTATTAGCAGTACGCGCTCCTACGGCCCTTTCTCGTCCTTTCCGACTCTCCAAACGTTCCCCGCGCATTCAAACACACAGTTAAAAGAAGGGCTTTCTTCTATCAATAACATCCGATCATCTCTCCATCCATCCCCCTGCCAGTCAACCCTGCGGCCTGCGGCCCGCGGCATGCGAGGCATTCACGTAAAGCCCGTGGCAGTCAGTGACATGCATCCCTTCGCCATTCTCTCCTAAACCACTCCATTGTATGTACGACAAGCGCAATACACGCGCGTGCCACACGCACACACGCACCAAAAGAAGAGCCGAGCCAGGGGCTGGAAGGGTTGAATCGGGAGAAAGAGGGAGAAGAAAAAAAAACTCACCCTTTTATCCCAACCGCGCGGTTGTATCGGCGAGGAGCGAGAGCGAGCGTCGCTCCCCGACACATCGTCCTTGACCCACAAAAGTCGGCCTTCATTCATCATGTTTCCCCCTTTAAGCACTCCATTCCCTTCGCGTGATTCCTCGTTGTTTTTTTTTCGCGTGTTTTTTTTTTTTTTTTTATTCTTTGGATTGTGTGTTTTCTGAATTTTCATTGCGGACAACCTCTTTCCAAACGCGCGAGCATTGTTCTTCAAAGCACTTTGGTGACAGTCTCCAAACTGTACATGATTTTTCAACGATATAAAAGGAGTCCATACTTGGATGATAAAACATTGATTTTAGCGAAACCAGAATCGACTTTGTCGTTTGAACAATGGGCGCAATTAAACCGACTTGGCGTGGTGAATCTTTATGGGATAACCAACAGCAGGAGGTTGGCGTCCTAAAGAAAGCTCGCATAATGCAGCCTTCTCGATAAGGACCTTCTATATTAGTGCATGAAATAGACAAATTTAGCTTCAATACAATTGTCTCCTCTAGCCGTGTTTTTTTTTTTACACTTGGCGGGGCGACGCTTATATAGATATAATGAAAATAATTTCTAACTACGACGCACCCTCTCTATCGCCTAGTCTTTGTGGGCGATCAAACTTAAGCAAAATGCATGTTTGTTTACGTATGCTAGTATTTTCTTATGAAACAAATTGGAGACCTTTCATATTTTATAGCATCTTCCGTGTCACATGCGTACTGACATTCCGTAAAGTGCTATTCACATGGAGAAAAAATGAGCGCGCCGATATGCGTTACGTCATCAGCGGAGTCGGTGTCCTCCTCAGCTTCGTGGTCTACACGGAAAAGGTGCCGGTGGGAGGGAAGTTAGTGTTAGTAGTAGAATTTAATGGTTTCCACTCCTGACACCACGGCTGACAAATTTAGCGGCGTGTATGCTTGTCACCAAAGCTTTTCCTGACAAAATATTGTCAAAACCAGACTTATCCGCCGCCAAAGAGGTATTGTTTGTATCACCCGAGCACTTCCTCCCCCCGCCGCGTCGGAGCTGACGTCACCACAACACCTCTTAAAAGTTTGACGTGACGTGAATCGCGCTCCCTGGAGAAACCCCTCGGATTCCTCAAACGTACGAATACCGCTAAGAAGCGCGGAACCTACGGCTCTGCATCGTTTTCAGTATGCTAGTGAGCATCGTGCTCTAGCGAGAATCCCTCCCCACCGTTACCTTCTGTTCGCCGAGTTTCCTTTGTTCCCTGACGAGGAAGATGAGCAACAAGCACTGGTGAGGGTATTGAACCATTGTGCATGATGGAAAGATGTGCACGATGAAAAGAGGACGGTATGTTGATCTAAAGTAAATGGCGTCACTGAGTCTTTCCTTTATTGAACTCTTGGTGACAATAAAAGTATCACTGACGCATTTTTTGGCATCTAGAGAGGACACGATTGATAAAATCTGGCTGTCAAGTGTGCAGATAATTCTACAGCTTGCTGACTGATCTAGGCTAGCCTGCGTTTCGAAACGCTATGCAGGGGTTTCCACGGCAGCCATGCGCGACTAAAGTTCCGGAAAAGACTTGTTTGTTTTTTTTGCTATGCGGCAAGGCAGCTAACTTGCGGTGAAGGGTATCGTACATATTCTTATGTGTTACAATATAAAAACAATAAGAGAAACGAAGTTCAAATATCTATATTTTTGTTTTAAATTGAAATGCCTTTTTGCTTTCTTTTTTTTTTTTTTTTGAACAGCGGGATAATAATACAAGGCAACTATATCACAGACAAAGAGGTAGCATTCACAACATACGGAACAAATAACGGAACATCGCAGTCCCGCAGCAGGAGTTTTAACATGTGAATGATGTGTTCAATTTGTTGCCATAAAAATCGATTTCTAGACACGCATCAGTTAACTACAGCGAGTCCTCTAGTGTTTACTGTTTGACATTTAGCTGACCCGAGTACACATAAAAATATGCTTAATTTGTTATAGGGGACGATTGTAGGAGACAAAAGACCACTATGTATGTGCACACCTAAAGATTAGTATTTATATGTCTGGCTTCTTGTTTTTCTTAAAAATTGGAAAGCCCCGAAACGTAGCTTCCGAACCGGTTTTATCGAAGTCGGGGAAAAAAGAAAAAAGAAAAAAATCTGAATTTTAGTACTGCATGAATAAGAAAAACTCAAGCTTTACAACAAAGCAAAAATCTAAATATAAAGCTTTATTTATTTATTTTCTTAACTGGAATACAATTCCTTCAACTGTTCAGGTGCCCTAATCTACACGGAGGGAACAAGCGGGACCTACACTCCAAAAAAAATCCGTTCTTCAAAGGTTCTTTGACGCCCCAAGAACTCTTTCAGCTCCTGAAGAACGGTTTCGCATCAAGCACTATTACTCCCTACCGCACTAGAAAGGCAACTGGGCGATTAAGAACTCTTTCGCATAAAGAAAAAAACGAAGCTTAAAAGAACTCCCATTAGGTTTTTCACGAAGAACCCTTTTAGGGGGTGCTTAAAATAACTTTTTAGGGTGGAAAAGTTTGCCAAGCCGAGGAACCCTCAAGAGTTCTTTCACGACCACATTTTTTTTAGAGTGTAGGGAGCTTGACATCGACACCTGCTACTATTGGTATACACGGTACCTTGGTCCCGCCGTGTAGATTAGGACCCAAGAAGGCTACTTCTATTGAAGAATGCCACACCGCGTATTTTTTGTATTTTCTTATTGCTACCACGTTTTTTAAGCATTAGGGTTATGCACATTAAAGTTTCCTGAAGGTTTTAAAATTCCGTAATCATGTCCTTTTTTTTTACCGGTCTAAATGACACGAATATTTTGTCCAACACCCAACATTTCCGCCGAAAACACCGAATTTGTAGGGACAAAATAAACACACAAAAAAAACACTTGAACTTGAAAAAAAAAAAATGCACGGAACCGTTTTCCTATCTCAAGTCCTTAGAATGTGTCATTTGTTTTTCTTTTAGCTTATTAAAAACGCCGGTTGAAACATGTTTGATTTCACACATGTGTTCACTTTTACAGAGCGTGGTATTTTGCAGAGCGTGGTAATTCATACCATTTAGTCGCACCCCTAAATGGCTTTTTTTTTTTTTTGCACCAAACCGCGCAGCGCGCTGAGTGCTTATTGAATTTTATCATCTGTAAAAGCGCAGCCGGCATAAGAGCCTCCATGACAGCTTCGTTGGCAATGAGTAAATACTGCCACTCTATTTCACGAACTGGTATTTTCGGTTCGTGCCTGTGATGCAATATTGTATTTGGAATGATGAATGACCGAAACTATGTTGCCATGCGGTAAGAGCACTTCCGCTCAAATTTAAAGCGGCCTTCTTTGGGAGGAATCAACTCACTGAAGTGAGATAAGAAAAGAGAAATGGCGCTGTTTCTAACGTGAATCCTAGTTTGGGAAATGATGCGATTTTACCGGGAACATCAACGCAACCCCTACTTATCGGAATAACCCAGGCAACTTATAACCCTCAGTTTGTGTAGTTATTGCGCTTTTTTTTTCTGGTGTCTCGTTTATCAACGATCACTGGAAAGATGCGCTTCTCTCACTTAGAGCTCTGACTGGCCTTGACTAGAGACGACCAGGTGTATCGATTCCCGGAGGCAAATTGAAACTACGGTTTTATATTTTAGGCATAGTGAAACGACACTCTTACAGTTTTATAATGTTTACAGACTTCATTAGCCCTCACGCAGGGTATAGTATCTCAAGTGCTCGCTTATAAGGCTTGTGATAATTAAAAAAATATTGTCACTAATGACAATCGATCAGGCGACGAAAACTTAAACAAACTAAACCTTTAATGGGGCGAACTAGTGCCCAAAATAAAAAAGGGTACAGACGATAACGATAGAGCGTTGCGGGCGTCGATGGCTGCGTAACAGCAGGATCGAACGCTGGTGTGAGACTGACTCCGCTCGCCTTGCGGAGTCCCTTATGTACCCTCGTGGATTTCTGGATCATTCGGCGTAGAACTTTCGGGGCGTAGAACATTCGTAACTCGATCAGACGCGAAAGTTCTCGAACTTACGAGAAGGCCAAGTTAAAAGAGTAAATAAAAGGACAGCCCGCTGACTCGAATCGAACCTACACCTTCCTCGCGACAGTCAAGCGCGGTAACCACTCGGCCACGCACACGCTTGCTCGCCAACGCGCGTGGCATAATATATATTACATTTTTTTTAAATGCCATGGCACTTGAGCACGAAGTCCCCCACTGTAAATACAGAAACAGTTACTGCTTAGGCACCAAATCCAGTTCTTCAGCCAGATCAAGTATAAATTTAATAATAAATTAATAACAAACTATTTATTTCGCTTCATACTTTGAACCGGGTGACGAAGTACAGTCGGGGAAAGAGGACGCATAAACTCCTCAGTAAATAGGTTTAGTCAGAGTGTCGCACTGTTTTATGTCTGATGTACATCAGTCCTTAACTGTATGAGCATTATGTACTTATGTAAAATAAAAACTTTGAATATATTTTTGTACGATTCATAGCATAGCTGATACACGAGCGCGGATCGTTTGTAACACTTGCGATCTTCAAGCATGAAGGTACGGCGAGTGACAAAGCGCGTATTCGAGATATTCTATAGCTTCTTGAGGACGAGGATTGCTCTTTATAGTGTCGTAGTATGCAAGGAAGTGCAAATTCGTAAGCGGGGCGGGCATTGCGTTCAGCATATAGTATAAATGGCTCTCTAAGCTTCGCGTTTGTTTTGGAACAAACATACCAGACTGCGTCGCGCGGGTCCCAGTCCGCCCGTATTTGATATACAGACCGGGGAAAGCATTTAAATAGTTACTTAAAATGTTTAAGTGCCAGCATGCAGCGTCATTTTTCAGCAAGGTTATGCCGCGTTGTGATTGTAGATATAAAATACAAGGTTTGATATTACTCGAACAGATATTCTTAAAGGGGTAAAGAGATAAGAGATGAGTGCCGTTTTCCGCATGTGTTTATCAGACGCGGCGAATGTTAGATGACGGAATAATCATCATGCTAAGTTGACTAATTTACTAAAATCCGTTAACTAACATTTTCATTTTTGCTTTCAGGGGTTATGTATCATTACAGTATTGACGGCAATTACTATTAGAGGCCAGCTTAATTGAAAGAATTTGCAAAAGACGTAATGTGTTTTTTAGATATTAATTGGTAAATTTTCACGTTTTTAAGACGATTTAAAACTTGCGCGAAACAAGCGTGCCGCAATCCCTGCTCACAATGATGCTTAGACGAGTGACATAGTCGTTTCAATAATTTCGTAACTATTTCGGCAGGGTGTCCTTGGTGGGTACGCTTACGCCAATCAGACGCATTCCGTTAGCAGACGGACGCGGTACATAGGGAGTTCAAGTTCTTGAGCTCTAACTTTTTACTCAGGTAAGTTTGTTCAGCAATATTTTGATACACAAGATCCATTCCCTTCAGACGCCTCTTTTGTAGATCCTATCGCAATACATTAAGAAGCCGAGATATGCGATCCACTCCTAGTTTGTGTCCAATAAAATTGTTTGACCGGTTCCCGAAATGCTCTAGTTAATACACCCTCATTGGTTACAAAACGCTATAAAATTTTCGTCCGGGCTCTATGCGGGCTCTATGCTGCGAGCGGCGGGCTCTATGCGGGCTCTATGCTGCGAGCGGCGGGCTCTATGCGGGCTCTATGCTGCGCGCTCGCACCTTTACCGTTCATTCAGTTCATCTGCGCCGAAATGACACCTTAGCGGCTCCGACGTCACACCTCGGCTGTCGCAGTGTTTCACCTTACGTGTTGCGTAAGTGCCTTGTTTTTTTTCTTTTTGTTTTGTTTTCTTGTCATCCCGCATACTAGATACGGAACCCACGTGACTGAGAACGAAAGGAAACAAAAAGATCGTGTATAATATTAAAGATATAAGTTGTAAAACGCCAGATATTAGATCTCGAACGTTCTTGAGCCTCACCAGTACGACAACTCGGCGAACGTACTGGTGCCTACGTTTTCATTTTTGTTTTCAAGGTGTTCGTTATAAAAAAAAAACTGACGTTAACATCTATCAGAAAAGCCGACGACGATGCGTTGGCCACACCTCGAAAATGGGGAGCCACTGATTCCGGACAAGCAGGAGGGACCCGCGCCTCTGCCGCCGACCAATCAGAGAAGCGCGTAATGATTATCAAAGGACCCACCGCCATTTTTTTAGTCGCCCCATTCCCGCCTACGTGTGGCAATTAGATACCTCTATGGCGACTTTACTAGCGCAAGGGAAATGCTAATGTCTCGAAAGCGTCGCACATAAAACGTAAAAGCAGTCAAATAAATAAGCGGACATAAAGTGTGAGGAGTATACCGAGAGAGAGACCGAACGCTGGTGTGAGACAGTGTCGAAGCTCCACCCGAAAGACTCGCGCTTTTCTTTTCCGCGAGCGGCTCGGCTCTCCCTATTTTACTTCGCTTTATCCTTCGGCTCTCTTCGCTGCGCCTAATGATAATACCCCGCGTTCAATTTATAAAATAACCGAGAAGAACGAAATCTGGGGAAATGGAGAGGAAAGAAGGAACGAATAGGAGGAGAAGGAAAATGAGACGACGAAAGAGAAAGGGGAAAAATAAAAAAAGAAATGCCATTTTCTGTCCTCCACCTCTCTTCATTCTTTTCGTTTCTTGTTCTCCGTTCTGTCCCACAACTCCCTCGGCATCATCTTAGTGGAAATAATCCGGCCTCATCCATTCTCTCCTCCTCCGTTTTTCCCCCTCTTCGCCTTTCTTTTTTTTTTCTGCCCACTTCCGTCTTCCCTCTGGCACTTGCCCTTTCCATTCTTGGCCTTCCTCTCCCCTTTTTCGTCCTCTTCCTTGGGCACACATCGCCTCTGCGTGCAAATGAGAGCGCACGCGCAGCGCACTCTTTAATAATTCTCCGCAGTAATTACGGAGTCGGCGCAGGCGCACTGAGATCCCCGTCCCCCTCGCCCTCTTCACCTCCGGCTCCACTGGAGCTTCCCTCTTCCCTTCCCTGTCTCTCCTCGAGCGACCTTCTCCCTCCACAGCCTCTCCTCCTCCCACGCTCGCTCTTCCCGTCATTTGCTCCCAGAAAGGATTTTAATGGCGAGCACTCTAGAAGCCCCGGCTTCCATTCATTTCTTCTTTTCTTTCTCTCTCTCCTTCTCTCTCCCTCTCTCTCGCTCTCGTCGAGAGCCGGCTTCAGAGATGGAGGGGGAAAACTGAGAACAGCGCGGCGGTGGTGGCGTCGGCGGCGTCAGCATCGAGCCGAGGACGAAGCTTCATTTCGCCCGCATAATCATCCGCCATATTTGATGCTCGACGCATATCTTGGTGGTGATTGGGCCGCCATTTTGTGAGTCGTCTCTGTCAAACTGGTGAGGACAACAAGCGAGAAACGTTAGAGCGAAACAAGAGGCGGGAACTGGAATGAGAGGACGATTGGGCAGCGGCCTGTAAAGCGGTCTCCGCGGCACGAAGGGTCTTAATGAGGGAAAGCCTATCCTGGTGGAACACAACTGCCGTTGTTGCGTGCGTGTGTTGAAGACTGCTGATATATGGGTTATCTATGCAACTTTTTGGTTACTAATTAAAATAATTAAGCTGTTGCGTCATTACAGTATGTTTTTTTAGACAGTCAGAATCGTTGAGACATTAACTTTAATATCGGTGCCAGACACAGAGGCATAGGCCGCTGGCTCAAATATGTATTGCAGTAACACCTGACCTGTAGAAGAACCTGAAGTTGGGCTTGTTCGTGAACGTTGGAAATCATGATGTAAGGCGTAAAAAAACAACGGACACGAGAAAAAAATAACCTTTATGTCTGATTTATCTCTTGTGCCTGTTGTTTTTTGCGCCATACACCATGATTTCTAAGTACTTGACCTATGGCTTATCTTTCTCGGTTTTGTCAGGGATGTGGAAAAGCTTTTCTAAACATAGCTTCTTATTTTCAAATTCACACTTAAATAGTCATTCTTACTTCTAAAAATGCCAGAGTTAAAACTATCGATTCTGGGTTTACTATGCAAGGTAAATATTGCAGATGTGCGGCGAAAGTGTGTTTTTTGCATTTGAAAATCTCCAATACATTGTGAATTTCATCAGTGCACCTTACTTACAGTATTTTTATCGCCCATCTCTTTGTGCACGTAAACCGATGTCTTTTGGAAGGAGGGGAAAAAAGGGTACATAAACTTCAGCATTTGATTTTTTTCATGCCATCAGAATACTAATACATTTAGGAGTTAGTTACGCTTGGTGTAGATTAGAATTTTCTCAAACAGTACATTTAGGGATTTTGACAGTACATTGAGGGAACGTTGGACGCACATCTAATTTCTACCCTCATCGACTAAACATACTTTCCTGAACCTCTGATTCTCGTTTTCTAACCACCGACGGCCAGTCGAACGCAAGAAGAACGTGCCAGCCGTTTTTATCTTCAAGCCAAATTACAGTTTCGAGGATGTAACATAAAAATAGGTATAAAATATTAGGAGTTGATATCCAAACCGGGGCTCTCCCTGGACATACACGAGTCCTCGTATAACATTTGTATAAAATAATAACCGCAGAAGCGAATCTCGGAATTTTCTATAAGCCATGGAGGTAATGGTAGTAAAAATGTAATTATACCATTTTCCCCTATAAAGGTAGTTTTGATTGTCCCAAGACTTTCCAAAAAAAAAATTTTTTGCACTGCGTGAACCGGATAAAATTTTGTCAGAATGAAGAATTACTCAGTTTAATGAAGGCCACCAAAAATAGGAGCAATAAAACTGCAAGACGTAGCGCGTTTTAGACGTCTGACACTTTACGTCTTTCCTTTTCATGGAGTAAATGACATCATCTTGGTTTAACACTGCTCTTCGACGCTTTGATGGTGGCATCACGCACGGCTGCACAGTCGAAAACACGGTTGACAACTATCTTGTTAAGCTGCGCTCTGATACTCTAAGGAGGCCAGTTCAAAAACGAACTGTGTTATGTGAATCAGCGAAGACCTTTTTTATTTTTTTTTTTTTTGGGGGGGGGGGGTATTTTTGACCCAGGATTTTTCTCGGGCAGGCACGTAGCCAGGAGTTTGGTTCGGGGGGGGGGGGGGGGGGGTGCCCATGACAAAATGCTGTATGAGGGGGAGGGGGGAGAGGAGGTCCCATGAAAATGGAAGATTTCGGGGGGGGGGGGGGCGGGCCCCATGACCCCCCCCCCCCCCTGGCTACGTGCCTGCTGTGGGGGGTAAGGGCGCTTCCTTGCGGCCTAAAATCTCGTCTATTTATATACTGCAGTCCGAAAACTGGGGATCCGTACATTTCCCGAGGTGAATATGCGAATATGCGACAGGAATAAAAACAGTAGGCAAGCTTGCGAACGAAGCTGTGCGTGAAACTCTGTAGTGATAATCACAGTGGATGACATTCCAGCGTTTCAAAGCCGCCGTACTCTCCGACCATAATTGCTATTTGCATTTGGGTTGGTCGTTCTACCCCATATAGTCCCCAACGCTAAAAATGTACCCAAGTGTCGATCAACGAGAAGTTGATGCTAAACGACGTGTTTTGCCTCCTATTACCAAGATTTTCATAATGAAATCTCACAGTATTATTGCCTCTCGAAAATTCCCGATGATAACAAATGTCTTCTATTGTAGCTAAGTTCTTTATTTATTTGAGTATTTCGCTGCCAAAAGCATGAGTCCCTGCCATCGTTAGGCGTAGCGATGTTTTCTTCTTCCCTGTTGTGATATTGATCTCTGACTATAAGAACACACACATAACCGAGAGTGGAAAAAAAAGGACAGGTCTTGCATTAGTGCTTTTCACTCTGGACTAGCACGGGGGGTGGGAGACGCCAAGCACCTACAAAACAAGACATACCCCGGTGTAGAGGGAAACAAACTAAACTAAACAGCGTACAGGACGAGCACGTAGAATCAACACCGTAGTTATTAAACACACCGCGTCACACACAGAGCAGTTCGTAGACCCCTCCAGTAGACAGAGCTCTTAAACCTTGCAGCATCAAACAAAAGACTCGCTTCCTAGGGAACACAATCACACAAAAGAGATCGAGGCGACGAGGTAAAAACAAGAAGAAGATTAAGCTCGGCGTCTCAAAGTGGAATTGGGCGAACGAAAGAACGAGAGGGGCCTGGCTACGCAAAAGGGGGGGGAGGGGGGGGGGCGACCGAGCGTTGGAGGTGGGGAGTGAAACTTTATTGCATGTAGCTTCGTGAATCGATACGTACACAGGAGAGTTATCAGGGACACACGCCGGGCGAAAGCAGAAAGACACGGGGGCGAGAAAACGGCACCCGCACGAAAAACCAACAAACGCAAAAAAGGGCGCAATAGTTCCCTATAAACAAAATGTCCGTCTCCTCTGTGGATGGCCTCCTCCTCGATATGCGGTGGAGATTCACCCGCCGCTACCAGCGCGGGAGAACTTGCAACGACGCTGCCGGCGTCGCACGCAAGAGGGGAGCCCAAACTACGCCAAAGACATAATCTGAACGCATTTAAAATAGGGAGTGGCTTTCCCCATCTCCCTAGATAAGTTCCCTCCTGGCCGGCCCTCCCTTTCCCCAGTCTCCCCGGCGCTAGAAGAGCCGGTTCAGGTGGAAATTAAAATAGACACGAGGATGGGGAGAAAATGTCGTCGAGAACGAGGGTGAGGGGGCGCGGGAGGAGGGAGAGGGATGTAGACGGGAGGGAGACGGGGAAGCAGACGGTGACGCTCGTTAGGGAAGACGCCATATTGGAATTATTTAAGCCGCCGTCTTGCCGGGGCGCCAACATGGCGAGCCCTGGCGGTGCACCTGTCCGACGCGCCGTTTCTCGGTGAACAACGGCACACTGCCCGACGTGTGCAGCGATTTCGCGTAGCGGTAATTTGACGGAACCTTGAAATCGAATGGAAAGCTGGTGTATATCAGACGCGGTATTTTGGCTCATGTATTCGGATTCTAGAAGCATAAATCCCGTGGAATGAAAACGTTCTTATTCAATATGGCAATACGCCGCAAGAAGCATGCCTTGAAGCGCTAAGCCTAAAAGTGATTTCAGTGCCTTTTTGCGCTCTACTGGCATCTGGCGCTACAACCAGAATTACGCTGTGAAATAATTTCATCGATGCTCAACAACACCCATTAAGCATTATGTGCGACATGCAGTTCAGTTTAAAGTCTGCTTCACGCTCCTCGGACGCGCACTTAACCAAACAATTTCATTTGAAGGTTAGAAATGCGTCATAAGTACGTACTACTTAGTTGGCGTTCAAGCGTTTTACGAGTCATTAAATCATTCTTTTGACGTCGTAACTTTATGCTTCTGCATTTGGTTTTTGCTATCTATTACGCCTCAATGAATCCGGTAGGAAATGCATCCTAGTATTTGTATATGAATACAAAGAATCACAAGCAACGCCTAACCTCTGACGCTTTTGTATGCAATTTGCATGCAGCGGATATCGGTGGAATACTCATACTCCTCCTGCCCACTCAAAGGTTCAAGAAAGTTGAATGTCGAAGTCTACTTTTTCGCTTCTATTTGTTTATTTTTTGTTTTATCAACTTGCAATGTTATGATAAAAAAATATATATGAATTGTACATATACAGGTAAAATATTAATGAGTGAAAGATTCAAAATTAGAGAGCCCTCATAATTGGCAGTTTATGAGTTATGGTTGTCTTAAAAAAATTTAATGATGTGGGTGGAAGCGAGTTATAAGACAATAACTATGACAATATTAAATTACGCAATAAGGAGAATTTACTGCCCATCATAGCTGTGTCCGCATGCCGAGCTTGTCTTGACAGTGAGCTTCAACCGCACTCCTGCTACGTGGCTTTGACATCAAATTCATTGTTTATTGCCCACGATAAGTGGAGCATACACTAAGTATGCGTCCTGCGACAACAAGTTTAGTAGAATTATTCACTATGATTGTACAGCTCAGCAGAAGCCACAGTGTTTATAAGCCAAGAACGTACCATTGCAGATTGAAAAAAAAAAAAAAAAAAAAAACATTTTTTGGTGTTTAGCGAAAGGATAAATGTAAATATGAAACCGAGCTTCAATTCCTATATGCACGCTTGAGGGCTCTAACAACAGACACTCATGATGTAAAGTGGTGAGGACGGCGTATTATACGTTAAAAATATATAATCGGTCGACAACTTTTTATGAAGCTGAACTCCAGTCTATCAGGTATGTGGTGATTCACTGAGAACTGGCACGTGTAATACAGCGAGCTTTACAGTGAGCTCCTTCTTGGCTTTGTGTATTTTGAGTTGTTTTCTTATACTAATACAAAGTACCGACTCGCCCAAAATGACAAACCTTGCTACGGTGAGCATTGACGTAATACGTACACGGCTGATATACAGATGATCATAACAGTTTTCCCATTCCAAGATTTCGTCCTACCGCTAAAAATAGCTGTTCGCGACCGTCTATTGCAGAATGCTAAAATTTTAAGTTGTTTTAAAATTAAATGCATCGTAAGTTTTGCACTCAGCTCATGTTGTCCTTAAAGTTTTTTTTTTTTTTTTTCTCGTTCGTAGCTTGTAATGCAGAAAAGTGGGTTTCTAGTGCACTGAACTTGGTATAAATTAAAGATGCGCGTCCAATATTTTGCTTGCTTCTCAAGTCTTTAAAAAAAAAAACAAAAAAAAAACCGTTTATATTGCTATTGCTTATTTTTGTCAGTGCAAAACGGTAAACAGAATTCTCTATATGTGGCACTTACTAGGGGGCCTAGTACAAATACCACCCATTCCATGAACCTAAAAAAATAATTACGGTTCAGCGTCGAACCTTCTTCTACTTGTAATCATTCGAGTGTATAGTATCAAAATGATTTGTCCTTCTAACAACAGCAACAAAACAAAATTTCAGAACAAAAAAGAAAACAAATTTAAAAAATAAAACGCGCGTAGCACCACTTTTGCAAATGCATAAAAAGATACAAAATCTCCACTTTTTTTTTCTTTTCTTTTTTTTTAACCTTCGGAATTAGACTAAATCTACGCACAAAGGGACTCGGCAAGGACTCGAAAACGCTCGCAAATAAACACCAACGGCTTCGCTCGTTTTCCTTTCTTTTTTGTTTCTTTTTTTATGTGCACTCCGCGGCGACGAGGAGCGACGGATTCTTCGCCGATCCTCATGTGCGTATGTACGGAAACCGATGTGAGTCTGTGCATACACCTAACCGCTGCGTCGCTTCTCTTTTGGGTTCGCTCAAAACAGATTCCGATAAACATCGCACAATAGCACGATGGGAACGCGCCGAAACACCGCCCGCCGCCGTCAACGACGAAGACGGCGGCGAAGACGTCGCTAGCATGACGGCGACCTCGAGGCGCGAGACGCGCGTGCCTCTGTCGCGGAAGTCGTCCGAAGATTATCAGCGTTGCGGGAGAACGCTGCCGCCGTGCACCAGCCCCCGATTCTCAGAAGGAGCACACACGTACTTGCTCCCGACACAAACACCAGACTGCGTGAAAGGGAGCATTTTTTTCTTCGTTTCTGTCGAGCCTATTTTCGTTTTCAAGCTGTTGGGCGGCTCCGGTTGTTTTATTTGGGCCTTCCGGGAAGGGGAGAAAGAGCGAGTCCTATAAGGAGACGTAGACATCTTCGACCGTTCCCGAGTTTCTGGTGGTGGTTTGAGAATGGGATCAGAATTTGTAAGATATTAGAAGTTCTGTGTGTGTGTGTGTGTGCGTGCGTTTTTTGTGTGTTTTTTTAGAAAAAGAAAAACGAAATGCGTTCGAGGTTTTCCCTCGATGGAATTGGAAAAATGTTCTATCACTCCCGTGTAATAATGACCTTGCGAGATTTCTGCGGCGCCGTATGAAGGGTCATTGAGCTATGCATCTCGAAGTATACGTCACGTGACTACGCTGACATGACAGTTCAGAGACGCTGGAGGTTTGACATCCATAACACAAATTTCGCGCTTAAGTAACATCGAAAGCGGCATGAATAACAAAATTAGGACACATGTATGATTTAAACGAGCTCCTCGTGTTTCCTGCATTAGGCAGTGGTGCTCAAATCGTCCGACAATCCATAGTTAGGTTTCAGTATAACCGATTGAGTTTGCCTGCGCCCAAATTTCGCAAACAAATTCGACTCAGCTATTCGACTTTCGCAACATTTGATTCCTGAAACAACTTTGAGAAAGCAAGTTGCAGAAACGCCAGAGTGTTTCATTCGGTTATTCTGATAAAAAAATGGGCCGACCCAGGTGCAAGCCAGCCTTCGGGAGCGGCCGTATGAGTACTAGTCTGAAGATCCCTTGCATACGGTCGCTAGGTTCGTATAAATAAAAAAAAAACTTGACTAAAACGTCCTCTAGCTGGAACTGCTTTCTGATGTATGCAGTCTAACCGCGAGCGACGACAGAGTTTATGTCAAAGCTTATATTTCATATGCTCTTCTATTTTATGTTTTGGGCATACATCTACAGGACGCGCAGTGCGCACACGAAACGCTTTTTTTTTTACGTCTGTTAAAAGATTTTTTTTTTCAGACACGGCAAGTGAAGACGTTAGTGTGCGGTTCAGTTCGGAGTGAATAGGAATGGAGCGATTGAGTTTGCAGGCGTATTTAGAAATAATACTCGAATTCTCATCGAATACGCGCAAAACAGGAACAGTTTTTAAGTGGCCTGAATGAGCAAAGTTTCTAAGAAAAGGAGGATGATGATAAGTTCAACTGATGGCAATAAATGGTCCGATAATATTGAATGAACTGTTTAAATAACCTCTCATATTATGACGCAAATATAATAACTAATTACCAAAAACTACACGCTCAAATTTATACGCAAGCATACACACGCCAGAGTAATTAAATGTAAAATTATACTGCGTGATAGAAATGCAGTTTGATTCGATTATTTAAAGTCTACACTGAATGCATCAGGTTGGTGGCTTCTTTATTTAACAGTATAAAACATGCTACCAGGTATGCCAGTAAAACAGTCCGTTTTTTGCGGCTTTGAATGTATCACATTAAATTGAACTTGTATGAAACTAAATTCAAAGCCGAAAAACTGAATGCTACGTTTAGAAGTTCTCGAATGATTCTGTAGCCGTCAGTTCGTTTGGTACATACACTCCGTGCGGAATATATTTATTAGATCGAAACAATTGCCCGTTTCGCTACGATGGTCACAGAGCAGCAAAGAGCGAGTTTATCCGGAAGCCATTCCTCCGTCGCCACGTGATGTGCTGCAGCGACAAAGACACGGCGTGGGTCGTTTCGTTTTACGACACCCCGGCGAACAAGACAGCGCGGGTGGCCACAGCGTCTGCCCGGCAAACCAATGCCTCCTCCAAACAGCGGGAGGACAAGGGCCGAACAAGAAGAGGAACCCCGGTGGCGGCGTGTCGGAGCGGCGCCCCAGCGATCACCGGAGGAAGGGGCCCCCACCCCAGGAGGGAAGAAGAGGAATGCCCGCGGTCAGTCGGCACGGACAAAGCCGCCCCTCGCTCACGTTCGAACTGTAATCGAAGTCCGGTCGGTGGACACCAACCGCAGCCAGTGGTCAGTGTGTGAGCGCCGCGATCCCCTCAGAGTCCCCACGAGACCTCCTCCCTTCCTGCTCATCCCGAGTCGGACCACCGGTCAAGCACACCAATCAAGAGCGTCCAAGGAAAGCGCCAATCCTGCCACCGCTTCCCCCCCTGTGGGCCAGCAGCCTATGGGCTGGCCAGGTTCTAACCCGTTCCGAGCGCAATTAACGCCCCGTGCTTCTCGGCTGGGAGGGTCGGCCCGGCCGATCAATTAATTACGCCGCGCTGGCTCCACCCTCGACGTGCCCCCTTCTTCATTGTGAAGGGATTCTCGCCCGCGGCAACCCCTTCCGCGTCCAGGCAGGAGCACGAGGAGATGGGGAGCGAGCGCTTCCTCTCCTCGCCGGCCTCTCGGGGCGCTGCGCCAGTGATTGGAGCGGGCTCGGCTAGGTCAATATGGCGCGAGGCCATGCCCGACCGCCCGATGGGTGCCAAAGGGTTAATGCGCATAACTTATGCGTCAGGACTCGCGCCCGGTGTCAGGACCGCGGGTCCATACGATGAGGAGGCGGCGCAGAGCGTGTAGGTCAGTCGGGCAAAAAGCCGCCGCGAATGCGGCGCTCCTTCGGTAGCGGCTCTTCGTTTTCAGGGATGCTACTACTCATTTGTAACTGTCAAAACTAGACGCGAAATGGTTTTGTTTTTTTCACGGTATTTTGTGAAATCCGAGTTCGGAAGCATGACATCTTCCTTTGTGACTTCCAAATATCAGCGTCATCTCGCCTATTCGTTGATTAGAAAAAGAAAAAAAAAAGGAAACCACTTTTTTGCGTACGCTTTGGTAGTACGTATATTGGCGACTCCAGTGAAATCGCCACGTAGTGGCAGCAGCTACAGTAGCTAAAATCTCCGAAAGAAGGTTGTTTCACCGCGTCCTTTCGTTGCTCGGGTCTCGTAGACAACATTGCTTAAACTTCTGAACCTCTACCAATTTCGCTCATGCAGTATTGGTACAAGTTCAGAAGAGCAGCTCACACAGAGAACTCTCCATTTCATTTCTTCTAAGCTGGTCAAGGTTAATGTTTTGTATTCAGCTTGACGGGAATGAATATCTGGAATATAACATCAGCAAAAAGAAAGAGGCGCAATTACAATCAGCACCTTCGAGAACAAAAATGAAAGCCGTTTACAACTCCCTGTAATGCCGAATTGGAGCGCAGCTCTTGAGGAGGAGGAGGGAAGGGTACTCAGGGGAGGGTATACCTCTCCTCCTCCTCCTCCCCTCATTCTTTAATGTCCTCCGGGGGGGGGGTCGCGCGGTGCATTATGGGAAATGTCCCATAATGCACCGCGCGAGCCCCCCCGGGGTCACGTGACACCCCCCCCCCCCCCCCCCGAGGTCACGTGACCCCGGGGGGGGGGGGGGTGCTCGCGCGGTGCATTATGGGATATTTCCCATAATGCACCGCGCGGTTACGCCGACGCCGACGGCGACGCCGACGCCGACGCCGCTCAAGCCGGAAACGGGCGCCTAAGAGCTGCGCTCTAAAATTTAAGAAATGGCACAAACTTACATGTAGCAATGTTGCATTTAGCCCCTCGATTCGTCCCCGAAGCTGACGATGCCCTTTGATTAGGGCTGGGCGTCGATTAAAAATTTTAACCCGATTAATCGCCACCCTTTAATCGATTAATTAATCGATTAATCGGTTGCGTTAATTTTTATAAATAATATTTAAAAAAAATGCAACAACTCGTCTTGCCTTTGAAGACTTATTTTATTCTCTGTTACACGGCGCAAAGGACATTTAGAATTAAGGATACATATATTTCAACGATTCAAAGACTGGCATATTTTTGCTCCAGCTCCGAAGACAAAGACGTTCGTCCACATTCTCCGACAGGAAGACAAGGAGTAAGAACTTGGGCGATGCTTTCTTTTCTTTTTTTGTTTTTTCAGAGAAAGGAACCTTGATGAGAAGGCGTTGATGGTTGTCTGTGTTTTGGCGGATGGTCCTTGCTGCAGCTACATGGGTGCTTTGCTTGTAGGTGATACTGAAGCAAACTTACGCTTCCACTGTACGAAAACGGCTTGTTGCAGATGATGCAGTGGACTTCCTTCGAGTTAAAAACTTCACCGCTGGAATTTACTTTAAACCCAAACTTTCCAGCGAGATTGCCTTTCATACTCGTGAACTCGTTCATTTTTACGAGCCGAATACTGGATCAAGTAACCATGGCGTTGTTAGCTTCCCAGCTTGTTTTTCTGCTTGTTTGTCTTGCCTGGGCGGGATGTGTAAAGGCCCGTTCACACTCTTGAGACCGAGTAAGACCGAGAGAGACCAGACCGGTTTTTAAGCCTTGCGATCTCTTAGGACCAGCTCCGCTGCAGCGCGTCCGGTCCTAAGAAGTCGCAAAAGGCTTAAAAACCGGTCTGGTCTCTCTCGGTCTTACTCGGTCGCAAGAGTGTGAACGGCGCTTAATAGATTCTCAACACGTCAAGTTTCGCGGTCGCTCGGGGATCAGTTGCAGGCCCGGCTTGTTCGTCTAGCTTCGGCAGAACTGTAATGTATATCCTCGAACACGTGACGCTTCGCCAGCGCGAGAATTGAACCTTGCTCATAGCACCTGGCTGGGAACGGAGTTCTTTTGAGTACCAATTAAAAAATCGATTAATCGGTTAAAACATTTGATCGCGATTAAAGCTTTAATCGATTAATCGGAAGGTTAATCGATCAATTGCCCAGCACTACCTCTGATCAGATTGTTTCCCGGGCAATGGACCTTTTTCACGTACCGACGGCACCAGGCGGTGGCTGCACGAACTAAAAATCGAGGAAGTGACCTACCTGCGCTACCAATCGATAATGGGAGCTACGCTACCAGTTTCTTCGCTCTCCGAGCCGCGTCGCGTGCCCAAGGCGACTCTGAAGAGGGGGATCTGTGGCGTCCACCCAAACGTCATGTTTTTCTTTCCGTCCACTTTCTTTTTTTGTGTAACACAATTATATATATGTGGCAATTACGTGTTCTACTTGCTGATCCACAGCCTCCTTCCGAATTTCCTCGATTTATAGTGCCGACTTCCGCCGCTTGGCATCGAGTGCTCGCGCGTGCGCAGAACGCTTCTCGAAAAAGGTCCATTCAAGGGCCTTCAGAGCGAAGGCCTTTATAAAAGGGCATATCAGCTCGAGATCAAGACCCTGCATCTGTCCCTCGGCATACTCTGATTCATCGAATTCATAAAGGCGTTCAATCTGAAGGCCTCCAAGATGCAGGTGAAGCATGGCAATCGAACAAAGGCAGCGACACAAGATGCAAAGCAACCGAGATGCCAGAGGGACCGCCGAAGCCCCATGCACCATACGTCTAATGATTCCATGACCGCGCCACTCAAAGCTCCGGCAAGTTAGGCAAACACGACTTTCGTAAGCAAATTATAACATGTAAACGCGTGAATTCAATGCAGTTCCCGATAAAATTAACGCCTGTCAGCTGTCGTTGCACAGTCGCTAATATATGTCACCGCCCTGCGATCCACACTATATTGTCACAGAGCTAATGTGCGCGTTTTGTTATCGCCCACAGTCTCCATTCCCACTTTCCGGAGATATCGGGTAGCTGAATCTTCGGGCTTTTTCTAGGAAAAGCTAAGGAAGTTGTTTTATTCTGAGACGGGTATGCACAAATGAAGAATGGGTTTGTATCAGACATGTTCTCTTTGTGCCAGTTTTCCGCAGAGAGTGATTCAAGAGAGTGGAGTCAGCAGAGATAATTTCTGGGCTCTTAGCTGTCTTTTTCATTTTCTGCCGGTTGCCACTAAGTTTTTGTTTTTTGTTTTCTGGGAAGGAGACTTAGGTCCGACGGCTGCCCTCCTGCACAAGAATTGACAAAAAAAAAAAACATTTTAACTTAAAGAACCATGTTACATAACTGCGAACTACGGGAACAAATGTGTAACCAAATGCTAACGCACCGAAAATGTCAGTTAAAGGGCACTAATGCCTATGGTTGCAGCTTTGTTCGTTTGACCAAACGCGATGAAATGCGGTAGCTTTACAGTAACATCGTGAGTGAAAACAATTAGGAAAGGAAATTGTCAAGGACGGCGTCGAGGACGACGTATAAAACGGCCTCTAGGACGACATCAAGGACGACGTCTAGGACGACGTCGAGGACGACGTCGAGGACGACGTCCTAGAGGACGACGTCAAGAACGGCGTCTCGGATGACATCTAGGACGACTTCAAGGACGACGTTTAAGACGACGTCCTAGAGGACGACGTCAAAGACAACGTTTAGGCCTCTAGGACGACTTCAAGGACGCGTCTAGGACGACGTCAAAGACAACGTCTAGGATGACCTCTAGGACGACCTCTAAGACGATCTCACGGACGACCTCTAGGACGACGTGAAGGACGTCAGGTCACGTCAGCTTCACTAACCGGCTCTTAAGAGTTTACGCGACCGGCGCTTACGCGAACGTAGATTACGCAACCGGCGCTTACGTGACCGACACTTAACAACTTACGCGACCGGTGCTTCAGCCAATGGCGCTTGAGCCACGGGCTCGTCAGCCATTGGTGCTTCAGCCACATACGCTTCAGCCACTAGCGTTTCAGACACGAGCGCGTCAGCCATCATCGCTTCAGCCCCGAGCACTTCAGCCACGGGCGTTTCGTGACCTTGATTACGCGACCTTGAGCTTGGTTGGGCCTATAAAATTGTGTCGCGCTACTACGTAAGCAATTTCTGGTCGCGTATTTGATGTGCACTGTAAGAAAGTCTGTAAAACTGAAGCATTACAGAGCCTGCACCCCTTGATGCTACGTAAGTATAGCTTACTTGTTTCTTTGAGTGGCGGTACTATTATTGGTTACAAATATTAAAGTAGTATTTTTTATTCCTTATTTAATACTTTTACTACATTGAAACAATACTTTTCTCAAGAAGAGATTCCCGTTTACTATCTGTTTCGTCAGGTGGATGTAAGCGTACGTCGAACGACAGTTCTTCTATGCATTTTTGAAGATAACTTATTCCCCCTTCTCACGTTTATGAAAAAAATAAAAACTGAAGACAAACAATTTCACTTATATGATTACACGTTACCTAAGAATTTCAATCTGTTTCCAGGTTTGTCTCTCCACGTATGTCCGCATCTTTCGACGACGTTCAATTTTGAAAATAAAAAAAAACGAGCAGGCAAAAAAAAAAAATCATTCTCCTGACGAAATATTAGTCATCAATACGCCGTTGTATTACTCAACGGGAATTCCATTTGCGTACTGATTATGACAACGGATGCCTCGGAAATGGCAATCAGTTATTGTTCTTGAAAGCATTTTACAAGGTTCATGTAATTTCTTCAACCACGCTCCGAGATAAAAGAAGAATGAAAAACATTCCCTTAATAAGTGGTCGTTTCCTTTTAAAGTCGTGCTCCGTTCTGTTACAGTCCTTGCAGGGCCCGTAAGATTCCAAGCGAAATCGGACGCCAAATTAATATTTTGAATTACGCTAAGGGAGGTACGCAAGAGGAAACAAACACCTTACAAATTCCAGGAATAGCCTAACGAAAGAAATATTTTCCTTTTCAAAGCGCGTCGTCTTTATCTGTACAACACTACCACAAAACAAACATATGTGATTATAGCTATCAAGTTGCACTTAAAAGTCAAAGTTGCTCGCTCTCATCCTAAATAAAGCAGCTCGGTCGGGGTGCGCTGTGAAATCCGCTACCAGGGTTCAAGTGGGGTGTTTTGTACATAAACACGCTGGCTTAGTTCTTCGAGCAAAATTATGTGCTGCTGTGCTTTCGATTGACTTAAAATTAACTGACTGGTTGCTTTTAAGGAGTTACGCAACCCTGAACTAGGTAGCGGTCATTGCCACGCGACGCAACACAACCTCTTTTTGCAAGGCTGTTTTTTTATTCATACTTTTCTTGGCTTGCATTTCTTGGAACATTAAAATGACGCGATACCGTTTTTAATTTCGGTAATCAAATGCAATCTCGTCGTACACCTATGCCTCAGAAGTAAATCCTACGTGTCGGAGACACTTCGAAATATTTGTAATTTATTCACTATGTTATTGAGGGAGGCTATATCAATTCAATTCAATTTTTATTTACCATTTCGTACAATGGTAGGGGCTGGGAGAAAAAGCTGCATGGACAGCTTGACGGGTTCCCAGCACCACAAAAGTTTTAACAGCAGCGGTAATGCGAGTTATACAAAATAATGCAGGCTATACACATTAAACATATTAGAGAAGAAAAAAAGTTAAACAATATTAGCTAATGAAGAAAACAGTGAATACACAAATAAAAACAAACAAATCAGGAAATACCGTACAAATTCCACTCTAGTGTAACTATATCACTAATTACACATAACAAAATAAGAGCGTAATTTTTTAAGGTGAAAGAGTTGTTATATCTATTTAGTTTAAGGTTAAGCTATTTAGTAACTGCGGGAGGGTTATTTTAATTTTCTGAAGACCATAATTGGAGTGGGAGTTTTCAATGAACCTGGGTTTAGAATTACGAGTTGAATAAATTGAGCTTTTTTTCTGGAGTGACGCTACAGAGATAAACAATCTTTATTTTCTCTGCATTCTACTTTATATTTGATGCATAACTTAAAGTTGTAGAATGTGAAGATTTTCATGACATTCAGATTTCGGGAAAGAGTTTCTGTTGGGAAGTCACCATCCACGCAAACCGCTGAAGTGACTAGAAAATAAAAAGACGATAAGTAAAATATACAAAAAATTGTCTGTCTCTTCGACCTATTCCCGAAGGCGTTCAAATGCTTAGCATTCGGAGCGCCTTTTCGCAAGTCCGCCCAAAACCATATCTGTCGCACACATTGCACACCGCCCCAAACAAATTGTTCATAAACAGTGCCTGAACTGCAGCTCGGCCGCTATGTAATTAGTGAAAAAAAAAATTATGATTTAAAAAGAAAAATAAAATAAATCATTTTTTGTTTAATTACGTTGTATATGATTTAAATCGTATTTATTTGATTTAAATCAAACTGAAATCCCTATAGCAAGAAAAAATTACTTATTTATCAACAGATGAATTTTAAAGCATGGCAGATTGATTGACCCATCCATCAGATCATTAAAACCTTTGCGGACGAAACAATTAATGTACATGTAAAGTACACTTTAATTAGCAACGTTTTATTGATGAAATTCCGCCATACTACTGGGTGATTCAAGGAGAGGCCAGGCTCTTTAAATCGACGTCAAAATTCGGTTTCTTAACCTATCGCGCTACGATATTGTGCAGCGTTGCCCACAGATGGTGCATTTGTTTTTGTAAAATTTGCAAAGAGCGAATTTACCTGAGGAAAAAGTAAAGAAAGAAAAAGGCTTAGCTCCCATGGAAACACAGCGAAGCCACCGGTCTTCAAATAACACGGCGCCGTTTCGCACGGGAGACAAGAGATGGCGCAAGCGGTCGCGACGCCAACTGCCGCCAACGAACAAGCATACGACGCTGAGAGCCGGCGTCTTTAACAGAAAAGGAACTGCAGTTCCTTGTTGTTACCGCGCCTGTTTTTGTCTCTGGGACTGTCGCCGCCTGCGGAACGCGCGCCGCTTTTGAGTCTAAAAGATCGTCTGCTAAAGACACCGGCTCTCGGCGCCGTATGCTCGTTCGTTGGCGGGCTCTGGTTGGCGTCGCGACCGCTTGCGCCATCTCTTGTCTCCCGTGCGAAACGGCGCCGTGTTGTTTGCAGACCGGTGGCGTCGCTGCGTTTCCATAGGAGCTAAGCCTTTTTCTTTCTTTACTTTTTCCTCAGGTAAGTTCGCTCTTTGCAAATTTTACAAAAAAAAAAAAAAAGCACCATCTGTGGGCAACGCTGCACAAAGTCGAAGCGCGATAGGTTAAGAAACTGAATTTTGCGGTCGATTTAAATAGCCTGGCCTCTCCTTGAATCACCCAGTAGAACAAAGGCAGCTTGATTATTTTAGTTGGAAAGAAAGTTGTAATAGCATCTTTTATGTTTTGATTTGCTTGCAAAATGGCATTACTTTTATTGTTTTTGTTTCTTTCTTTTGTGTTACGACTTGCTTGAAATAAAACACCATGTAATTGGTGAACTAATTGGAAGGTAGAGAGGAAGCTCAACGTTCCCATTTGCTCCTACGAACACTACTTTTTGCTCGTGTTCTGCCTGCTACAATATTTCTTGTTTGATCATTATTTTTTTTAGATACAAAGCAAATACATATATAAAACATCAAAGAAAAAAAATAGATGGGAAGTATTTCTGAGAGAAAAGTTTGATAGAAATTATCACGGTAGAATGGTGATCTAAATCGTAATTTAAGTCACGATTTAAATCATCTAGATTTTAATGCGATAGCGGTTAGCGGGACACTTCGCGGGTTTCGCGCCGTTTACCAGGCTCCATATCGACGCGGGCCATTTTCGGCACTCCGGCAAAAGATTCCAAATCGACGTCACGCCACTGACGTCACGCCGCGCATCACGTCACCTGTTGCCTGGCGTCAGCTGACACCATGACGTGACATTGTCATGTCAAGTTACGTTGCAGAGTGACGCCACGCGACTTAATGACGTCAGGTGACAGCGTGAGTCACGTGTGTCGTGACGTCACGTGACACCGTGACGTCACGGGACATTTAGACGTCACGTGACACCATGACGGTACGTAGAAACATAAACATGAGACTTCTGATAATGGAAACAATAAAAACAAAGCGTTTTCGCTAATTATGCCTGGAAGGTTCTCGGGCGACAAAACGAATAAAGCTAGGTGGGTGCTAAGCCGGCGAAACCACGGGTGTGAAATTAGGGGAAGCTACACGCTTGAAACTTGAGTGCGTGATTTTTAAGTGTTCTTAAGTGACCGCAAGGCGGTGTTAGATTGTGCCCAATAAGTTAACATTACAGGAGACGTTCAGGCAGCCACACCAACGACTCATGCGTACAGATGCAGTTTCGTCGTTCCCTGGATTTCAAACTTGGGCGCGCGATTTTCAAAGTGTTCTTCAATTACCACAAGGCAGTCCTAGTTTGTATCCAATACAATTGTTTAACAGGTTCACGGAACGCTTTCCACTTAATACTCCCTCATTGGTTCCAAAACGCTCTCGAGTTTTCGTCCGGTGTGTTACTTGGTTTACTACGAAACGGCCAATGCGGACTCTAGGGTTCACGCTCGCATCTTTACCGTTCATTCAGTCTATCTGCACAGAAATCACACCTTAGTGGCCCCGACGTCACACCTGAGCTGTCGCAGTGTGTCATATAAGGGTGGCGTATTTATTCTCCACCCGTGACTGCACCTCATCATGTATCGCTGCTGGGCCCTGCGCTCTCGTTTTGCAGCCCTGTCCCTCGCTCCTCACTCTTCATCTTGCTGCGCTTGCCGTAGTTGCCCCAGGCGAGGGGGTGACATCGCGCCGCGACCACCGGGGAGCAGGACCTCGGGCGCAAAGATGCGCTCCGATAAGCAACCGAAACCTAGAAGCGCGTCCAAATTGAGCGTTTTTTCAGAGCGCCGTAAAATGCTGCCCGTCTTATATTTCCCGAAACAGAGTTGATTTGGTGGTTTTCGATGATGCTTAGCAAATTTCGAATTGAAACCAAATGTCTATTTTTACTAATTAAACAGTTAATTAACAAATTATACTTAATCAGCCGACTGATCGTTACGATTAGCCCCATAGACTATGTCTTCCTGGACGTGTAACTCACCTGCTCAAACCGCGTAAGTATAGCTTTCACGGCTTTTTTTTAACAAATTTGTAAAGCTTTAAAAAAAAAAAAAAACACCCTGACATTAAGCAATGCAAAGGTCACGCTTGCATTGCTTAATGTCACAACTCAGACTGCGTTTTTTTGGTCAAAACATATGTTTCGGCATCTTCAGTCGTTGAGCTGCCTCCGTAAGTTGCGGTGATTAGCTCTCCGAGTGTTGTATGGGAAAGTAGAGGCACGGCTTGTTTTAAGAGTGCAGTGAATGACTTTCCTATATTTGTTTAGTGCAGTTCTCTAATCACTGCACTGCCAGTGTGGACAAACCTCTGATCACATACCTTAATATAGCAGAATACACTCTACTCCGCTCATTTGCATTAGGCAGCGAGTCTTCAGCATCAAATCCTTCCCGTGGACATACCGCGTCCGAGAGAACGGATGCGCGTTGCACCATCCACGTTGTCGCGCTTTCGTTTTGCGCCGAGAGGGAAAGCTGCCGCCAATTCCCTGAGATACTGCATTCCTCAAGAGATGCAGAAACGGCTGTCTCCGCTGTATGGAAGACTGTCCACGACGTTAAATGGCGGGAGCCACCCCTCAAAATTAAAAAAAAAAAAAAAAAACGCGAGGCTACGCGCGTCCAGCCGTTCTAGCTACGCAAAAACTGTCGGCTCCAAGGCTATTGAATCTTCGCAGAGTCAGACGTATTCCCTAGTAAAATATTTCCTCGGATGATCCAGCATCTTGGCGCCAGCGATTTTCCCCTGTCATCTACACGTTTCTTCACGTTGTTAAGAAATTAAGAAAAAAAGAACAGATACAGCAAACAAACTATAACGCCAAAAGCTGCACTCGTGGCCAACGTTCAGGCGGCGCGTTCGTGGATAAGCGCGCACCGCACGTGCAGCCCAAGGAAGAGTGACACGCGGAGTGGAGGAGCGGCCCCGAGTCGCGCGCCCCTATCCATCGCCCGCAATGACAGTCCCCGGCACTCCGCCAGACAGCCCCGGCGTTGAAACCCGGGGTCGCCAGACAAGCAGCACAAGGTGAGCGCTCGCCCGGAAAGACCGATAACGCGGAAAGAGGGCGCTCTCGGGCGAGAGCAGGCGGCGCGCCCCCGCGCCTTGCCTCGCAACTCCGCACGTCGAAAATACGATACTTGGTCAACTCTTTTCAGGGTTTTGGAAAGCCAAGGGGAACGACGACGGGGCTGCACTTGGAGAGCGAATGTGTCCCGTCTTGACTGAGACGCGCCAAGTGCATAGGCTATTCTGGCTATGCCACCGCGTCGGGGCAAGAAATGAAGCCTTAGCTATAGAGAAATCAGGACTTTCAACAGTGCAGGGACGGGCAGTATGACATCTACAAGTATTTTAAATACGTGTTGAAAATACTTTGTGTATTTCGTATTTCCTATTTAGTTACATGTTAGGGATTGTGTTTGTCGAATGTATTTAAATACAAAAAAAATGGTATTGCAAATATTGCACAAATACAATTTTGGGTTGTGGTTTTCACAATCAAGTACGATTCTGGCACTCTTTGTTGCGACAGTAAACTTTAAAGAAATATAAGGAAGATAAGAACAAGGAATGGACTGAATGGGTAGGATTATTGACTCTTTGTTAGGGTGCTCTTATCGTTTAAAGACGTTGCATTAACGACAGGCTTTGTGGCTTCAATTAAACATTTGAAAATAAACTCGCACTGGACGCATTGTTTTTTTGTGGTATTGCACCCGCCTGTCATTCGCCAAATGACTTATTTTCAAAGCTGAAAGATTATTTTTAAGAACTTGGTTATTTGTACCGTATAGACTCGACTCTTTATTGGGACAGGGTATTTTTTACCCGGGTTAAGTTTCAGTCTACAATATCGAAGTACGAGCACAAACAAAAATGTGAAAAAGTATTACAAGCTGATAAAATACCCTTCGTTGAATTTTTATCTTGTACTTAAACACTCTTTTGAAAAGTGCGATTGGTAATATAATTAAGTACATTTTTGCGGAAGTTTCTTTTGTATTTGTATTTTTATACATTTTTGCAAATATTTTGCCCATGCATTCCTGATAACAGTGCAACCTGCTCGAGTAAATTACATAAAGTACAATAAAAAAAGGTTATATCTTAAATTGCCGTCTTACCTGTACCGACGCGAAAACTACAAACGCGAGCGCCTTGTTTTAGAAGGTACCGTGGCTGCACAAACCCTCGTGAAGCGAGAGCACCTCCCGAAGCTATGAGCTCGTGTTACGAGCCGAGGTGACTATGGCCGACTTCCGCCACCGATATCCACCGGCCAAAGACCTCGATTGGGTCGATCCACACTCCCAGTCAAGCGGACGCTATGGAATGAAGTACCCGGGGTGCCTTCGGTGGTTCCATGGACCTCTTTCCAGTAGCTCTCTGGGCATGTGCCTATTCTTGCTCCAAGTGCGCTGCCGCCATTACCGGAGGGCACCCACACCGTGGTACAAGGAGCAGCTCAGGTAGCCAACGTTAGTTTAAGTCGTGTTGTGTTCGTGTTCATCGTCTTCATCTGCAGTTTGCCGGGGCTGTGCGGCTGACTTGTTTCTGTCCATATCGTCCAGCCTCATTGGTGACCTGGCGAAGCATTAGCAGAGTGATAGCTTTTCTCGTCCAAGGGCCTTCGAGGAAGACCATGCAGTGATACCACGCACGGAAACCGTTTTCTTGCTCCAAAGTTGGTTGCTCAAATCGAAGGAGGGAAGAGAGCGGTAATCGTTTATTTTTCGCAGCCTGTCGCCCAAGATGCACGTCAATCAACAACGAAAGAAGTAGATAGCGGCTGTTCGTATGGTGAGTCCCGAAGTTCAGCACGGCAGCCGAGCAACAATGCTCGAATATGAATGCGTGCGTGCGGATAATCAATCAATAATGTCCTAAACGTTTTAGAGATACTGTCTAAAGAAGAGAGTGCGAGGAAATATTTCGGGTGTGGCAGACCCTTTATCAGCCATTGTTGTTGTTGTTTCCGGACGTTTACAAGGCAATTATAAAGGCAATACGTTTCATTAAAAAAAAAAAAACTAATTATAAATTGCGTGCTTATTGGCTGGTGTGTGACTTGTGATAATCTCGGGAAAAAAAAACACAACTTCGCAGTTAGCTTGACCAAAAAAAAAAATCACATTAATGAAGGTGAATGGAAAAGATGACTTACGAAGGATAATAGCGCACAACAAGAGCGATTCTTTGTCTATTTTAAAGCGCCCTCAGTTTATAATTTAAAAAAGAAAACTCTAGAGGGCACTTGTTACTGGAAAAAGGTCCATTGTCGGCGTCAACGTTTTATGCTACGTTGCCATGGCTAGCTTAGTTTTCACAGTGCTGCATTGTCGAACTGCTTCACAAGTACGTGGCTTCATATCGAGTCTCATTCACGTGCGCTCGAGCAAGTAGCTTGACATTGCTGCGGAAACTAAGTTAGCCTTGTTCACAGCCCAGCGTGCAATGTCCATACCCTTGCACTCTTGTGTCGCTGCGGAAAGCGAGCAAGTTGCACGCCGTACTCACGAACGCTGAAAACGCTACCGGCCGGAAGCACGTATCTGCATCCAGTTTAATTCAGTTCAATACATTCCATTTGCCAATCCTGCTAAAGCAAAGCGGCGTTCTTTCTTCATTCATGTTGCGATTCGTCGAAAGAAAAAAATCTACTAGCTCAAATGTCACTAAACGAGAGCCCGTGTGCCGTGTGGATGATCCGGCTCGGCATCATAATTATACTTCTCAGCGCATACTGCTCTTGTTGCCATTCCATTTATCGCATCTCGATGCAAATGGTTGATTTATTTGATTTGAATACATACTCATTTTATGCAACATTCGTTCCTGCTATGATCGGGAAAAGCTTCTATTTAACGTAATCAAGTGAATACATTTCCAAGTCCGAACAAAAGCCCCACCCCGTGAAATCATTCCCATATACATTCGTTGGTGTAGAACTGTGGATAGGTGTATAGCCCGAAGACGGGTAGCATGTGCGTTAATGATAACTCGTTAATCATCAAGCAGCTGTTAGCTAACGGTGCAGCTGTTAGGTAACGGTCTATCAAATAGAGGTTCGATTATAAAAGGGTAATCGAAATTGCACGTAAAACGGTTACGCGCATGGCGTTATTGTCTCACCTTTTTAAGGCACATTACGCACTACCCAAAGCGTTTAACAACTTCAAGGAAACACGATGGTGGCTTTCAAGAGCCTGCCTTTCCAGTCGGGCTGATAAGACTGTGCACTCCAAAAAGGCTTGTCATCGGGAAAAAGTAATAAGAAAAGCTCAGGAAAATATAATTCCGGTGGCGACAAGTACACTGCGCGTCACGGTTAGCACGAACAAGCGAGCGTCGTTTTTTTACTAACTGGGACACTTCGCGGCTTTCGCGCCGACAACCGCGCTCCACATCGACGCGGGCCCTCTTCGGCACTCCGCCAAAAGATTCCCCAATGACGTCACGGCTCTGACGTCACGCCGCTCGAGAGGATTCTGCCGTCACGCCGCGCATTATGCCCCTGTTACTTGGCGTCAGCTGGCACCATGACGTGACACTTTCATGGCAAGTCACATTTTACAGTGACGCCACGTGACTTAATAACGTCAGGGGGCACTGTGAGTCACGCGATGTCATGACTTCACGTGACATTCAAACGTCACGTGACACAATGACTGCACGTAGAAACATAAATATGAGACTGCTGATGATGGAAACAATAAAAACAAAGCGTTTTTTCTAATTAGCTCAGAAAGGTTCTCGGCTGATAAAATGAATAAGGATGGGTGTAAAGCCGGCGAAACCACGGGCGTGAAATTAGTTGGAGCTACATGCTTGAAACTTGAGTGCCCGATTTCGGAAGTGTTCCTCAGTGACGACAAGGAGGGTGTTGGTTGTGTCCAATAACATTGCATGAGACGTTCAGGCAGCCACAGCAACGACAGGGAACGCGGTTCAAGCATACACAAGCAGTTTCCTCGTTCCCTAGATTTCAAACTTGGGCACGTGATTTTCGAAGTGTTCTTCAATTACTACAAGGCAGTCCTAGTTTGTGTTTAATAAAATTGTTTAACCGGTTCACGTGGTGCTCTCTACTTAATGCACCCTCATTGGTTCCGAAACGCTCTTAAATTTTCGTCCGGTGTGTTACTCGGTTTACTACGAAACGCCTATTTGGACTCTGGTTCGCGCTCGCACCTTTTCTTCATTCCGTTCACCTGCTCTGAAATGACACCTTAGCGGCTCTGACGTCGCACCTCAGCTGTCGCAGTGTTTCACTTTACGGGTAGCTTAAGATGGCCTCTAAAAGTAACTTATTCATCTTTGTTTGAAGTATAACAAAAAACTAAGATTAGTAAGTAACTTTTAGAGCCCAAAGGAAACTCCTGAAAAAGCGCAAGCAGACTTGATCGACCTGTGCGCCGGTCAGATGACGGCGGCGGCGCCCCGAACCAGACGAACTTCTGCGGCGGCGGCGACGGCGGCGTGGAGAAACGCGTTGAAGCGGCGTTCGCACAACGCTCAGCGTGCGGCGGCGGCGTCGCTTTACGGCTCGGCGACGCAGGGCGGCGGCGCGCGGTCCTACCACGTGACCAGCGGCGGCTCCAGCGGGCGCCAACTACAAATTCGTATAGCGCCTTAAATATAGCTCTAAAAATTTTTTTTCTTCGTTGTAAAATCGTTTTATAATATCCTTTTTTCATCTAAGCTGTTTAAAAAAAATGTTTTTTTTCTTTGCATGTGTCCTTTAAGTGTTTACCAATTTTTATTCTTCTTAGATTTCCAAAGCTGTCATAAAAGTTACTAGTGTGATGAACAAAAAAAAAATGAATAACAAACCGCCTACGTCGTGTTTGCGTCAGCAGTGTAGCGCAATGTACAAAGGGGGAAGGTGAAAGCTACCAGGACCCACTCGAATTGCGACGGAACTGATTGTCGCCAAATTTTCCCTATGCTATGCGAAGGAACCCCTCTAATTTCATCTCTGTCGTCGACACTTCAATGTAAAACAGTTGGGAATCCATCCAAACACAATTTTGTCTAGTCACCGATCAGATGCGGTTGTCGGCCACATTTTGCTTTCAGCTCTTCTTCCTTTCGACCGCCACGGGGAGAGAGCATTTTCAACAAAGCACGTTGCAGGCAGGCCGGCGAGGGCGAAGAAAGCTAGGGAAACGGCTCGTGGATAATCGGTACGCTGCGCTCATTCGATGGTGTCTAAACTGTTCACTTCTAGAGTTAGTATTTTGCGCTTTATTTGTAGGTTATTTACTTTAAAGTTAGTGGATGACGTTATCATGTCGTGGAGACATAATTTTCAATTATTAGTAACAAAACAAATTGCCACGTTTTATATGCCGTGACTCCTTTCGTACATTCTGTAACTCTGTATGTTCAATTGGGTTCGGCGTGAGTCATTTGAGTACTTGATTATAAACAGTAAAAACAATTATCTATCTTAAACCGAACGAAGCAAATGACTGAGTTCTGACCATTCTTATTGACATCATTGTTATTGCTAGTCCTACGTCCGGTTTGTTTTAAACGAAATAATGCGTATGATGCATAGCGTGCTTAAATAAGCAGAGTCCACGTGTAGCACCTCGACGCAGCATATATATAGGACGAATATGTCGGGCTTCAGTCAAAACACAAGCACGCCTCCCAAAAAGGAAACACGAAAAACAGGAGAAAAACGAGAGAAAAGGCAATTAAAGTATCCGCTTCCCAGGCGGCACCTGCGACCAAACGCACACCCAAGAAAGCAGAAGCAACACAAAAAAAAAAAAGGTTCTTCGCATCTTAAACGGAAGAGAAAAACAGTCAAATGATAATTAGAGTCCCAATAGCGCTCAATAGCGCTTCGACAGGCTGTAATTACTCGAGCCCCGGGCGACAGGTCAAGAAACACAGATAAGATGCTTGGGCAGGCTTCTGCCGGCCGGGAGGAAGCTAAGCACAAATATATACGCACGCGCACGCGCTCCGCAGTCTAATCACACCCCAGCACAGCCGGGGCACATTGTGTTTCTGCAATTAAGCGCGATACTAAAAGCGGCGAATCCAAATTGTGCTTGCCCAATCGGCGCTCTCCTTCAAAGTGAGAAGAGGAGCCTTAACCTCAGCGCGAGGCGCACAGACACACACACACACGCACAGATGCACGCGCAAGCGTGCACGCACAAGCACACACACACGCGCGCACGCCTCCCTACAGACAGACAGATACCCGGATACAGCGTTCACGAATTTCGCCATGAACGAGGTGTGTGCCGAGATTCGGGCTCCCCGTGCGTCCTTCGGTCCCGGCGAAAAATTAAGCGTAATTACAGGCTTGTCTGTGTCGTATTTGAGGAGAGCCGAGACGAAACGCCGGGGAGAGGCCCTTGCTAATTGCGATCGGCCCCTCGTTCTGCAGCGGCCGATCGTGGCAACAACCCTCGCGCCAGCCAACGAGGGCGTCGGTGGACGGCCGCGTGCACGCTGAGGCTGCGGCGGCGTTGCGCGCGTCGAGCGCCACATCCAGCGGTTGGCCGAGTGCTGACCCCGACGTCCATGTCATGCCTTGACCGCCGGATAACCCCGTGCGTGCCAGTTCTTGCCCAAGAGCGCGGCGGTCGCTTTCGGGGCGGTAGCTCCTGACGGCAGGGTTCTTTCCTGTCGAAAGCCTTCGATCCGATGACGCGCCTGGGCCTGAGGCGGGACAGCGACGAGCTCTTCCGATAAAGAGTACGGCCCTGTCAGCTCGGTTCTGGGAAAGGGGCGTCCCGTGCAGTTTTCGTCACAGACTCGATTTGCTAGAGATCTGTGAATCGTTGTGGCAAAAACGGGAGTGAGCGCGTGGTTTTGGCATGCGCTTACCTTGCGAGAGCTCTCCTCAAATAAACAATGTTGCAGAGCAAAGGTCGCGCGCCTACATATCTTCGATAGCAGGCACGTAGCCAGTGGGGGGGGGGGGGGGGGGGGGGGGCATGGGGCTGGGTCCCCCCCCCCCCCCGAAATATTCCATTTTGCTGGTGCCTCCTCTCCCCCTCCCACTCATGCAGCATTTTGGCATGGGCGCCCCCCCCCCGATACAAACTCCTGGCTACTTGCCTGTTCGATAGCAGAGCAAATGACTTGTGAAGTTTTGAGGTTTTTTTATGCATTGCACACCTTTGCTTACACGTTCTATTGAATTTTTTACACTTTCTCTCACTTTCCCTCTTTTGCTTCGAAATAGCGGTCTCTAAACAATACCAAGTTCTTCGTTCCATCAAAGAACCATGAATGAATGCTAGGCAAACGATGGCGTTAGGCGTCTATTTGAAGCTTCGACGACGGCTGGGAACATGTATTCCAAACAGTGGCGTAGTGAGGTTTCGAAGAACCAAGTTGGAATTAAGATTCGATCATTTGACTAAGGTTACAAAACTTCATACGTTGGCTGTGACGTACCTAAATATTTTCCCTTGAAAAAGCCGATCACTCGATAGAAAAATTCGCCTTTCTCTATTCATTTTAAGTGCATTGCGATGCATAGCAGAGGTGTAGAAACGAAATAACTGTTATTTAGTGGTTTTCACAGAAAGTTCAATGCTTCCATGCAAATGCAAGTAACAGAGATACTTTTTTACCAAAGTCAGGTGCGTTCGTTGCGGGTAGTGCGTTGTTTGTATAGTTTATTGGACATTATGTTATGTATGTCGATCAACAAGTCACAGGTTCGAGGTTGTTCATAAAAAAAAATAAGAATAAAACAGCTTCTCTAAATGTGAGGCAACTGATAACTTCGTGTACGTTATACTCCAATCAATATGAAGGATATTCACATTTGCACGTCAAACTTTGTAACAGCAATAGGGTAGACATCTCTACATACTCTCAAAAGCCAGAACCTCAAACTGACATTGGAGCAATCTGTTTTCCTTTTCTTTTTCCTTTTTTTATGACATGAGACACCCTTTTTTCTAAAAATTGTTCTCGTTCTCATCTGCATTTTTAAACATTATTTCCAATTCCATCTTAACAAACCAAAGCCGGCGACGGGTATCATAGATGTCAATCGAGTAAATATAAAACAGCACTTCGACGCAATGGCAGAATGACATGTAATAACGGTCGTGTTTCATACTTTGCGCTACTGCGTGCCACATTAAAATGACATTAAAGCGAACCCTTCCGAAAATTACAGGACGGGCAGTACATTTTGCCCCGATCGAGCCACCCCCGCATGAAGACCTCGACTTCACAACCCGCTGCGCGAAAGAACCCCTTTCTCCACTTTTCAAACATTTGTTTCTGGAAGATAAACTCTTTGACCCCCAAGCGACAATCATCTTTCAGGTTTTTGTTTTATCTTTTATACCTTTGTGAGTTTTTATTTTTCTTTCTTACTACGCGGCTTCTTACAACTATCGATTCACTTGTCGGTTTTTCGGCGTCGATGACAGCATCGGGTGCACGTCGTTACTTAAGCACATCTAGCATATCATGAAGACCGAATTACTCTCTGAGCGGAAAAAAATAAACGGACGGCCTACGAGACATTTTGAACGAAACAGATACGCACCCGAACGATGATTATACACCGCTACGCCTAATGCAATCCATCCATGCTGCAAGGGGAGGGGGGGGGGGGGGTATAGTTTAAATGTATGTAACTAGATACAAGTGACAGCTGGAGTTGAAAATCCGATGTTTCACCTCATACTGGTGAACTCTTACATACAATCCGTCTCCAATTTCTTGTTTTTTTTTTTTTTTTGCGTAACTATGTTATCGAAAAAGCTTGGCATTTTTATTGCCTTTTTCGGTATAAAAATGAAGGAAGAGAGACTACTGATCAGAGAGGCCAATGGAACCATTCTAAACCGTTATTTTCATCTTTAGAGTTTTAGCCCACTCCCCCAGTATAACGGCACGCTCTCCTTTTATTTTCCACTCCGCAATTTTCGATGTTCCGCAGTTTTGGTTTTGATAAGTACACGAAGAAGGATGAGCGAACGACCATATACAGCGCGATGCACCACTGAACTCCCAAAAAAAGCAAACGCAAATAAGGAACTAAATATAAAAGGGTGGGGAGATTCCGACGAAGGGATAAGTTCGAATCCCTTCGTCGAGAAACAAAAATCGACAAAAATCGCCCACACACGCACACACAAGGGCGCGTAATATCAAAGCGGATGAGAAGGTTTTTCATCACTTTTATGCCCCCAACTTATGGAAGATGAATATAATTTTTATCTTCAAATTTTGTTTTGCCTGCTTTTTTTATTTATTTTTTTTTAGTTTGGCTTGCTTTTTAACAGTGATATTTTTTGAATACGCTGCGCCACCACAAAACGACACGATGCGCAAGAAGTACCGAAAAAGATCCTCCGGCTCGAAGATCACAACCAAGACGACGTATGTTAAAAAAAACAAACAAAAAAAAAAACGCAACAACAATCGGGAGGCAAACTATATAAAACTCGTCAGAAGGAAAAGGCTAAAATCGTGAGAGAACGAATTACTATACAATGACTACTACAGGGCGCAGTTGACGCCGGCTTGAAAGTTTCATTTCCTGTTTCTAGTACGACACGCTCACGAAAAAATAATTCTCATGCCCTTCCCACTTTTGCGCCTCACCGTCTCCAAATAGTGTCGATTGGAGCTCGGCTCCGCTGGCAGAATAAGCTCATTTCGAAGGAAATCGTTTGACGTCTTTGGGCGCCTGCGCAGCCCCCAAAACGCTCGTACAACGCCAGCTTACAAAAGGAAGACGGACTTACGACGGGCGCCGGCTAATGTTCGCGGTTCCGGCGCTCTTCCTTTGAATCTCTCCACATGATGACGACTATTCCGCTGCCATTGTATTTTCTATTCCATTTGAAATGGCCGTCTGAGGGCTCGAGCCAGTGGATACACAAACACATCCAGAGAGCGACGTTTGAAGTTAAGTATGAGCGTGGTTTGTCGATACTAATGGCCTCGAAACATCTGAGTGTGTTTACTTGTTCGTCATTGCGTCAAGTGACAGAGTTTTAATATTTTCCTCGTAACACCCTTTTTTTTCTCTTCTAACAGTCACGATCTCTCGAGGAGTAGGCAAACAAACACGTTTCCAAGTCTCCCGAAGAAGGCTGCTCAAAAACACAAAGGCGTTAAATGCAAGTTGGCTAATCTTGAAAAAGTGAAAATCTTGCCTTTTTTTTTTATTTCCGTGCGTGCACCTATACAATTTAATATGTGACTTTTGGTCTTTAAAGGAGAGCTCCGTCGTCAATTTGAACGCTTTCAACTAAACATTTTTCTGAAAGAGCGCAACAAACTGAGCCTAAGGCAGCAAATAAATGTTCACAAAACGTTTTAAACAATTTTAATCTTAGAAATACGACAAAACCGAAACAAAAACTAACCTGCAACTTTACCGGCCGCTGTTTTGTTGTGACTTCAGATGCTATATGAACATCAGAACAAGGGCAGCTTGAGCCTGTTTCACCCTGCGTCAGGAGCAGTCAAAAGGCCGCCGCGATCTTCCGTGGGAAATAATGGACTACAATTCATCAAGTTTGTCAGACTCAAGCAATGGCCAGCAAATCCTAAGACTCTCAACACGAGATTTCAGACGATTCGCCGTTCGTATTTGATCCGCCGGTATCGTCTCCGAGGGGACCACCCGTTGCGGCTGCATTCGCGATCTGACTACAAATGAACCCCGATGCCGCTTTAGAAGTTTAATGTTGTGGAGCTTGGAAGTGTTTGCTAGCTAGCCCGGTGCGAACTGCTTTCTAGCCCGACACTAACGTTAGGAGCCAGCGTTCGCGTCTGATTGCTCGGGTCCACTTCTGTCGCAGAGACTTCTCGGTCGGAAACCGATGAAACGTCACACTGCTGCATTTCTTCGTTGTGTTATTGCAGCCCGCAGCACATCGCAAATTCTGCCCACCCTCTATATCGCATGACGCAAAAAGCCCAAACCAGACGCTCACTATCCCTACACCGCACAACGCCGTGGAGGAGGGAGCGTCGTCTGCTCTCGGATGCACCATTTGACGTCACGAGCACGCCTGCTCGTTGTTGCCAACATAGTGGAAGCCAGCGTTTCGGAGGTCATAGTGGAAAACAGTGCGACTGGCGCGTGGACAAAAAAGTGATACACTGCGCTGTTTTCCTATCTCTTTTTTTTTTTTTGTCCTCGTCCCAATCGCGCTGTTTTTCACTGTGAACTCCTATCAACTAGACCAAATGTCCCTTCTAATAGATTCGGCAGTGTTCGCGTAAACTTCAAAATTTGTTTTATTGAATACTCAGGGTGGATATTTAGTGTATAGTGAAAATTTGAAGAAATCGATGGCTAAAGGCTGAACTCCATGGAACGAATTATGTGACGAATAACTAGCGAACTCCGCCCGACGGCACGCTCGCTTTGCGCGCGACGTAGCAGCCACTGTGTTGATTCCACGCGCAGAGCAAAAGCCGCCGGGCAAAATTCGTCGGTTATTCGCAGCATATTCGTCCCATGGAGTTCAGCCTTTATAATATTTCGCCGGAACTTTCCTTTTAAGGACCAACTGATGATAGGTGAGTTATACAAAAACAGCAAGAATAAAAAGAAGAGACTAAAATTAAGAAAGGGTTTCATCTTACTACCGTAATTCAACTAAGATAACTTAAGACATAAAAATCTAATTAATAGATGAAATTACCAATAATAAATTATTCAACTGCTAAACCGCAAATAAGAAATAACGCCACTCATTTAAACTAACAAAAACAATTTACACATTTTAATATATGTTATCAATTCAATAATGGCCGCCACAACTTCGAATTAAAGCCAGAGAAGTGTGAAGAAGAAAGGGTCAATATGTCCCGTCTCTTCTTTATTAAGAACTTGATTGACATTTAATAAGTGCAATATTTAAACTTACATTTTTCAGCGCTGCCTTTGGCTTTTATCGAGATGATGCATTTTCCTTCTCGTAGCATGCCACTCATTCCATAGACCACATCATGCGTGAGTTCCCAGACGATCATGACGAGTGACAGCTCTTTGAGACACATTGCGGCAAATATATGCACGGTCATATAGCATTTCCAAGGTTCTTGACGCAAGAAACGAACACCTCCTCAAGATACTGCGATAAACTTCTTTGTACTACCCTCAGACGAGTTTTTCTTAGCTAAAATTAATTGAAATCCTCTATTTTATTTTATAAAAAAAATTTGAGACCAGTTTAAGCAGTGCTTATTTTCCGATAAAAACAAATTAGCAAGATCTACCATGTGACCTAGGTAATGCATCTTAATAATATTGATGTATTGGGAAAGCTTAAGCAATCTATTTTGATTACTTAGAAACTTAACCTTATAGACGCTTTTAGCGCGCGCCAAATTGAGCCGCCATAGCCGGCCTTCTCTTGTCTTACCGAGATGCCAAGCCACTGAAGCGGGCGTTTACGAGTCTCCACAAGGGCCTATGATGGGGAGAAGGACGCGGTAGAATCTAAAATGGCAATGACCTGACCTACTGTGGTAATGATGCAGTGGAGCGAACGGAATAAGAAGAAACAAAAACTGAAGGTCGGTTATGGCGGCGCCCATCACGTGTTTAAGAACTTCATATTAAAAAAAAACCTAAAAGTTGAGATCTATTTTATATTAAAAAAAATTTGCTTTAATATTTTCAAACTTAAGCACTTCGGGAAAAGTTTCGCCTCCAGCAGGCACTCGTCTCCTTCATTCGTGTTTCGGCTGGGCGTACTCACAACATGCCGAAATGTTATCGAAGGTAGAAAGATGGCGCTAGAGGCGGAGCTTCTGCAGATTTTATGTTGCCACAGGCTACAGATATTGTCGTGTTTTGTTCTAAAATATCAAAGGAAAATGTAGTCGTGTCCATGCGCGAATATACATTTAAAAAAAAAAACTATTAGGGTTGTGCAAATATTTAAGCTTCGAATTCGAATCAAATAATGATGGTCCCAATAATTCGATCTAACTATCGCATTCCATGTATTCGAGTTTTTGAATAATTCGATGAATTGGAATTTTAGCTGTTGGCCACAATTCGGGTTTATAAGACCCTTTTGCTGTTTACAAACACGAACTGCCACCTGCGTCCTAAGCAATTTCCGGTCGCTCCGTTTTTGCAAGCCTGTCGAGCTTGCTTATGTCAGCAGTGCTAGAAAGCATAAATGGTACACACGTACGTACATCAAAGTTGGAAACTTAACGAAGGCACTCGGCTGGACAATTTATCAACTTCTTGGAGGAGGAAAGTTGGTTTACAAGAATATTCGAAACTTTTTAACAGATCTCGCGCTTCTTCTTTCTTTTGGCGTTCATTAAGTTTAAGCAGCGGTGTTAGAATGGGCTTTGTTCACTCTTTTTTATGAACCGGAAATTCTCCGGGACGTCAACGACTGGAGCACCGCCTGGTGGAGTTTTGCCAAGAAACGTATCTAAATCAGGAACGCTGTTCATATGGTGAAATAGTGCTCAGAGATCTGTGTTCAATCTACATCGAGGCTGCATTCAACAGCCTTGACAAAAGGCACGGCCACACCGGCAAGCGCGCCGCAACCAGACTTGTGTGGTACTCGTCACAAGTAAACAAATTACTTGTAATCTATAACGTTTTGTAGTAATTTTGTATTAATTTGAATCTATTTATTACAAAGTAATCGCAAAAAATAATCGGACTACTTTTGGAAATATGAAAATTACTTGCAACCGTTATTAGTTTTTTCTCCCCTTTCTAACGGCGCCCTTTGTTTGTACACGTTAACTACCAAGAAATCCTCGAACCAAGCCTCCGACATAAGAATGGCTTGGAGAACTTGGTGGATTAAAAAGATGAGTAGTTTATAGTTCGGGGTGATTCTAATCCAAAAATGGAAAGTGGAAAAGACCCGTTTCAAAAACGGCCGAAAAGTCGGTCTTTTTGAAAATCTGAAGTAATCGGAAAAGTGACGGTTACTTTCTCAAGTAATGGTCAATTACTTTTCTTCTCATGTAATCAAGTAATCTCATTGAATACCCATTTAATGAAGAACAATTGTAATGAGTACAAGACTCACCACAACGGCAAGACGGCCACCGGCATGCTGTTGCAGCTGCTCGCAGTGAGAAGGCCACACTGGGGGGCTATGTTGCGCTTTTTGGACTCCCAGGAGACTAGGGAGAGGGAAGTGACGTCAACAAAGCAGCAAATGCAGATTGGATGTTGATTTTGTTTTCTTCTGTCAACATCCAATCTGCGTTTCTCTAGTCGTTGACGTCACTTCCCTCTTCCAAGTCTCCTGGGAGTCCAAAAAGCGCAACATAGCACCCCTGGCGTCCGTTTTTCTGTTGCGGCGTGGTATAGTCACATGACAATACCCAAGAACACGCGCTTTCTTCACCTGCTCGAGATCGCGCGCAATCTATCAAGCGTACTAGAGGTTTTCTGTATTTTTGTCGCGTTCCATGCACCATACTTTGGCGTCTGCTCTTCCTATGATCGTTTTAGTTTGGCTCTCCATCTACGTGTCAAAACACCGTACTGTTTTTTTTTTTTTTGTTTTTTTGCATTCATTGCCTGAACCATGCCGGGCGTTAATGACGATCTCGCGACAACCGGTAATGTGATCACCCTACTCTGTTCTTTGATTCTGTGAAGTAGCCGAGATCCAATGCCAAGGCGATGCAGGTTCTGGGTTCAGCCAAGTTGGTGGAATAGGAGTATCGCATTGCGCTATTAGCGGCGACATGTTTTGGTAGCGCCCTCCAATGGTTTCCTCTCGTGACGTCATTACCCTGCGAACAACAAGTTAGATGGTGTTTGTAATTAGCATGGTGGAAGCCTGAAATCATTGCGCTCTGAAACCAACACTACTAACACCGCCAAAATTGAAGTTCTTCCATTCCTCTTATTTCCGCCGACGGGAAATCCTTTGCTGACGTCATAGGCAGCATTCGATAAATCATGGCAGGCCTACCACAGCGACGCTTTCGATCGCGCACGTCGCCAATAGAAACACTGCGCTCGTGTGTATGGCTTCGTTCACTGAAGCGGTTTTGAATTTGATTAAAAATACTTGATTTTTAATCCGCCTTTAAAGGGGCGGTGCAACGATATTCGTTTTGAGCGTTTTTCACTTTGTATGAGCTTACTGGCACTAGTAGGACCCAAGTACACTCGCACGCAACGCCACTGACCAAGAAACCTCTTTGTTGCGGTGTAATTTCAAGGAGAAAGCGAGCGTTTTCTTTCAATCTCTCCTTCGCAATTTTTGATGACGTACCCTGGTGGTAGCAGCATCCTCCAGGGGCGATATTTGAATGCGGCTCATAGATTGGACCCGAGCATTGCGTGAGCACTCGATTTGGGCTCGTGATAATTGATAGCTCGAGAAGCCTTCGGGTAGTGGCCCGTGTCCAATCGTTGCAACGACGACAATAGCCGAGCCATAACAATGTCTGGAACTCAGCGCGTGTCCTTTGCTTTGCCAACCCCAGCGCGTGGCTATGATCAACATTGGCGGCATATAATCGGCTCCAGATCACGTGGCGGCTTGTTCTGGCTGCGAGTTGAGGGGGTGAACGCTGCTCGTTTTCTTTAATTTTTTACTGGGACTTCTATTGCGTGGGGTGAAAAACGAACGCGTGTTTCATAGGTCATTAACGTCAGGGATCCGTTCTATGTGGTGTTTGTGCAAAGTACAAAAATTGTTGCATCGCCCCTTTAAGCATTACGAATATCACGAAAAGTAGGCTATTTCATGCGCGTGTTACCTGAACAGACGCCTTTCGAGTTGCGTTGAAACCACGCCCCTCCTCGGCAGCGAGAGAGGGGAGTAAAAGGAGAAGGGAAAACATGACGTCACGAAAGGTTCCTCGCGCGTGCTCCTCAGCTCGCAGAGCCAGCGTCGTGCGTCGTCGATACTGATCTAGTTGGTGATTCGAGCTTTTGAAAGATGCCAGCTGAACGTAGGAGGATACACGAAAGACAGAGAGAAAGTGACCAAACACACTTCTGGAATAGCAACCATTTACTGAAGATCTTTTTCTTTTTTTTCCACACCCATTAGTTTCCTATCTCGGAACTAATAGGTGTGGCAGAAGAAGAGGTTTCTCTTCAGTAAATGGTTGCTAGTCCAGCACTTCCGAGCATCTTTGTACAGAAGATGCAGGCACCTCAGCGAATCCGAGGAGCTTACGCAAAGCGTAGACGAAACGAGGTAAGGATTGCCAGTTGATCGTTGTGTGAAAGATGCAATTAAAATCGCGGCTCGTCATTTCATGACGTCACGGCTCGACCAACCAATTATGTTCGGCGGCGGCGAGCGGCTGCAAGTTTCAAGTTTTTTTTTTTTTTCACGTTTAATGTCGTTTTGAGGCCAAATGATGGTGATATTTAGATTATCCAGGAAGAACTACACGAAAAAAAAGCCTTAACAAGTTTGTTTTTACTCTTTTTTTTTTAAGGCTGCTTTACACATTTGCGACGGTTATGTTCGGAACAACCAAAACAACAGAAACGACCAGAACACCGGAGGAACCATGACTCATGATAGCTTTGCGAAGCTATCTCTTGCATCGCTATTCATGTACGGCGAACACTTGTCCCAGTTACTTCGTCGTTGCTGTCGTTAAGGGTGCTGCGAACGCAACGGACAGAAATGTGTGAACCATACTTTACGACGATAAAACGGAGTATGGCCTGCCCGCTCAAGCTGAGAGACGCCACAGTGCGTGCACTTTGCAAATACAAAATGGGCCAGGAAATGGCCGAAATGTCAGGCGGACGCTACAAACCACATGGAAGCCAAGCAAGCGCTGAAAGCCAGTGACTTTTCGGTGTGGCTTAGCGACTCGCGGAGCGCGAGGTTCTAGACATTGTTCTAGACATTGTTATGTCTAGTTCTTATTATGTCTAGAGTTCTAGACATTGTTATGGTCCGGCTATTGTCGTCATTGCAGCGACTGTACACGGGCAATGACGCGGGCCACTACCCGAATGCTTGTCGAGCTATCGATTATCACGAGCCCAAATCGAGTGCTTACGCAATGCTCGGGTCCAGTCTATGAGCCGCATTCAAATACCGTCACTGCGGGATACTGCGACCCCCCCCCCCCCCCCCCCCACGCTACGTCATCAAGTTTTGCGAAGGAGAGATTAAAAAAAAAAAGTCTCGCTTTTTTTTTTTAAATTACACTGCAACAAAGGAGTTTCTTGGTCAGTGGCGTTGCGTGCGAGGATACTGGGGTCCTACTAATGCCAATAAACTCGCGTAAAGTGAAAAACATTCCAAGCGAATATCGTTGCACCGCCCCTTTAAAGGGGTACGGAAACAGAATGACGTGGCAGCGAGCTCTTTACCTCTCGCTTCAAAATCGGCAAACGAGAAGCGCAATGCGTATCACGCTCGTGACGTCAATAGTTCATGCACGGCCAAGGGTACTGTAGTTGCGAGTATTGCCGCTTGGTAGCGTCAACGCGTGAGAATCTCTAAAGCCCCTCTCTCCTGGAAAAAGTGGCGCCATGCATTGTTGTGGAAATGCTCGAGACACGTCCCGCGCGCCACTTCTGGGAAGAACATGGTGTCTGAAATCTAGCTCAGTGCTGCGCTGTGCCGCCATAATCTTCCCAATTGCTGCACGTTGCACGTGCCTCGTGCATCGACGCACTTTGCACTACTTTTAAAACATTAAGGGGCTTTAAGAATCTCGCCTAGTAGTAATATCCGTGGACTGTAGGCCCTATGGCTTATAGATAGCTTGCCCGTAGCGTCATTCGTGGCCACGCCGGTATTTTATGTGCCGTGAGCGTGCAGTTCACCGTGCTAGTTTGATACCGCAGAAGTAGGAGCTCGAAGGAACAATTAAGTAGAAATAACCGTCACTAGCTAGCAATGGCGACACCTGCAAGCTATGTATAGATGTTTTTCGCTTCCTTTTTTCTCAGAGACGTGTGTTCTGTATTTGGTATGCGGGACAAAAACATCATAAAACATTTCAACCTGGAATATGCGAGAAAATATAGCTGAGACCAAACAAGAATGCGTGACAGACACGCATTTTTCGTGAACACCCTTCCAAAGCCGTGGAGACGTCAAAATGATGTTTGGACGCTTACCAGGAGTGACGACATTCAAGATGGCTCCACCCTTGTGGAAAAGGTGTATAGGGGGTAATCGCTGGACGTCATATTTGATGGCGCTGTCTAGAGCGCATGCTCAGAACGAGCTCCCATTCATAAAATATTCCACCAAAATGCTGTCCTTCGTCAAAAACTAATTAACCCACCATCCTACATCTCCGCTCGCATTGATCATAGTCATAAGGTCGGCATACCAAATTTCAAAACATCGTTATTTCAATATTCTTTCATGCCTCAAACGTCCTTGGATTGGAACCACCTTCCCGCCTCGACTGCCAACATCACTGATATTGTCCTGTTTTAGAATGTTCTTACCAATATGTGCACATTGTAAATATTTATAACTCACTCCCCTCTTCAATGTATTTACCTTGAGGGTATTTGAAATAAATAAATAAATAAATAAATAAATAAGCTGCTAATACCGGCAATCTTGATGGTGCGAAATACACGCTGCAAAAGAAATGTAGAAGCTCGCCATCAGCACGCGCTCAGCATTCGCGCACACAGCTATGGCCGCCAGTGAATATACTTCCTATAAAAGGTATACACTGGGTGCCATATTTGACCATGTTATTTATAGTGCATCTGGGGGGGAGGGGGGGGGGGGGTATGGTTGGCCTGGCAGAGGTCCCCGCACCCTCAGGTCAAGCTCCTGTCTATCGTCTGCTAAGAACGGCGATCTTGATGGTGTGGAATTCACGTTGTGGAAGCACTGTGGATTTCTTCGTCAAACGTTCAAGCCGGAGTTGTCGATACATATGCGCTTCCGTGAGTGGCGCTGGGGTGGGAGTCATTTTTAGTTATAACTAGATCGGTCGCCCAACTACCAGGTGGTATTAAGAAATAGTTTTATTCGTTTTAAAATGAGCTTTCGTGCGTTTACGAGCGGAAGACTGGTGTTTCTAAATGTTCTGACATAACGTAGTTTCTGGCTAAACAAAGAAATAAAGGCTGAACTCCATGGAACGAATTATATGACGAATAACTGGCGAACGCCGCCCGACGGCACGCTCGTTTTGCGCGCGACGTAGCAGCCACTGTGCTGATTCCACGCGCAGAGCAAAAGCCGCCGGCCAAAATTCGTCGGTTATTCGCAGCATATTCGTCCCATGGAGTTCAGCCCAGAGCCGTATATTAGGAGAGTTTGGACAATAGGCGGAGCAAAGGACGCCGCCAGCGCCGAATATTCCCCCCACGCTTAGAGCGTAAACTAAATGTGTGACACAGCGTCGACCAATCAGGAGACCTCTACTCCATCTCACAAATGTCGACAGTGAAGACAAAGGCACAGGCGCGTGAGCCTAGCTCAGCGAAACGCTATTGTTTGTACGAGACCTCGTGCATAGGAGGCACTTTCCAAAGCCACGCGCTCGTGCCCATGCCTTTGTCTGTACTGCTAGAACAGCGTCCTGAGACTGGCTGAAAGAAAGCAGTGCAAAGGGTGGGGTGCGCGAGCGTCTTGAGACGCGGAGTTCCGCTCGGCACGGCTCAAATTATACTTCGTTTCACTTTACCTGCCAGCGAAGCCAAAGCTAGAAGCGCGAGACCAGCGCTTTTTGCATTTCTCCCCAGCTCGCGCGCTCGAGCAAAGCCTGAACGCACGGAGCTTCCGTGCTCGCGCTTCCAGTTTTGCCTTCGCTCGTAAATAAGGTGAAACGAAGTATAGTCGTGGCACAAATTTAGAGCACGCGACCACCGCTAGGGGCTGTTTCGCGGCCTGTGGTTGGCCCGAGATGCTCGCCTATTCAAACCAATGTATGGCCAAACTCTCTCAATAAACGGCTCTGGTTCAGCCTTAAGAGATAAAATTTCGTTTCCGTACCCCTTTAAAGGGGCCCTGCAATCATATTTAAGCGTCTACCATTTTTGCGGTTTCCACGTCTCTTGGGGTTTGGGCAAGCCAGCGGGCACGGAGAGAGTAACTAAATATCAGTGCGTCATATTTTAACTGGACGACGCGGAAACCTCCTCCACCGACGAGGGCGACCCGCGGTACTGAAAGCGCGCAAAATGTGACGTTTGTGGTCCTGGGCTTACTACTGGTCAGAGCCGCTAAAAGCTTTTTTTTTTTAGTCGAGATACAAAATATAAGTGTCGCGAACCGTTTCAATTATGTATGAAAGTAGTTTTTGTTCAGTATTTTAGATCAGAAAAGAAACAAATGCAGTTTATAAAGTACGGAAACAAGAAATGACCCGTCGACATACCTGCCACCAAGCGGCGGAAAAAGCGGCGCATATTAGAAAGGGCTAGTGGGATGAGGCGCCGACGAACGGCGAGCGTAGAAAGGTCCCGTTGCGTAGAAAGGCCATTTGGCGGTGTGGCAGCGCGAGGTGGCTCCCGAGTCCCGTTCTGTAGTGATCTTTACCCAGTGTTTGCTGTCGTGTGTGGCCAATGAAGTGTTATGCCGAAATAGTCTTTAATCGCGCAGCAAATGCAATGCGAGCCGCCCTGGCCGCCCGCTTCATACAGCCTATCCAACACACGCTTTAGTGGCGCCCTCTCGAGCCGTCTTCACGGAGTGCGGCAGCCGTGAGCGCTCGATTAGCTCACTATTCCTCCTCTAGTTCACGGCCACTCAAGCCAGGACCTACGACGTCATGAAGGAGGTTATTTTTTGCTTGTTTTTGTAATTCTAATTTGCCTATAACTTTTAAAATAAAGCGAATTTTGCGAAAAGAAATGTTTCATTAAGTTACTACGTTCAGTGCGCTTAGGTTCGGTGCAAATTAAAAACCAGTAAAACAGTCATTGCAGGGCCCCTTTAAGTTTGGCGTTTAAGTCTCGTCCATTCCACTGTTTTTATTTGTACTAGCGTATCTTCGTTCCGCGTGCCCTGCAAAAGAATAAACACCTAATGCTTGTTCTCATGCATGCGGCTTTTTTGTTTAGTCTTGTGAATATTGCGAATAATATTTTTGGTAGTCGTATTCGATTGTACATTCGACTTTATGTCCATTATTTTGAACCATTCGATTCGAATTCGAGTCGAGTTGAAATTTCACTACTCGCACACTTCTAAAAAAATGGCGTTCATGGATAGAGGTTTTGGAGTATATGACGACGCGGCCTTAGCGAGATTACGAACAAAAAGCGCTTTATGTAAAAACGAAAACACAATGAATCTCCAACTTTATATTATTAGTGAACAAACAGATACCCTTCTCGAAGATGAGCGAACTCAGGGAAACTCCGAGTTGATGACTAAAAGTGAACAGAGGGAGGGGGGTGTGTGAGCTAAGAGGACGATCTTATTTACGCCTTGCGGTTGGCAAGGAGCACAAACAAGAAAGGCGACGACAGCGGAAAAAGAAAAAAAAAATAGAACACAAAACAAAAAAAAAATAAAAAAAAGGTGGAAGGAGAGAAAAACCTTATCCTGGCGACCACGCTTATAATTGAATTTCGTGATTGGACCCGACCCGTGTTCAATACCGGGAACAATATTCGGCACCCTACTTTGTTCCCTGTCCGCCTCTTTGTCCTGTAGCTGTTGTTTGGACGCGCCTCGTCCCGAGGCAGCTCCCGAGAAGTCTGGATCAAATAATAGCGCAGGATTCTTGCCCGGCTCGGAGCTCGTGTGCATACAAGAGAACGTGAGAAGGGATCCGCCGTTCGCCCAGGGGATCCTTGCGAGACCGAGGACTCGGTGCCGACATTTATATAGAGCCGTATTTACGTCCCTTCAGGAGCACATGGGGTGCCCCCGAAATGGGCCCGACTCCAGCGTCTTTCCTCTCCGCACCCCAGGTTCATCCCTGGCTCATCACACAACTCGGACAATGAGCTCCATATCTCGTGGCCCCTCGACTGTCACTTGGACGAATTTGCATATATATTTCGTTCCTTTCATTCGCGATAACTTCAATTACCTTTGGAAGTAATTAGCATCAGCTACCTCATTCATTTGGTTCCAACATTAATTCTGACCACAAACACCCTCCCCCTCTTTTTTAGTTTTCTTGCATCTGTGGTTTCCTTCTGTAAATGGGGAGGGAATGAGATCTCATACACTTTAACAACGAAAACAAGTTAATTGTTGTATGATTTAAACATTGGCCGCGACCTTTACCTTCAAAGTCATATGATGCATGAAATGCAGTGTTTAACAAGTGATCATTTAAATGTGTTTAGAAGACTATATACACTCTTGTATAGTATAGGCCACGTCACGTCGTGTCCCGTCACGTCAATTCTCCCACTAAATTTAGAGGGGAAACTACATTGGTGTGTAGTTCACGAGACGTCAGGTCACGTGACATCGATTTACCCGCCAAATTTAGCGGGGAAACTAAATTGATGTATAGGTCACTTGACGTCAATTTTCCCGTCACATTTAGCGGGGAAACATAATTGGTGTATAGGTCACGTGACCTACATTTTCCCACCAAATTTAGCGGGGGACCTGGATTAGTGCGCAGTTCATTAGATGTTACTTTTTCCGCTAAATGTATCGGGGAAACTACATTGGTCTGTAGGTCCCGTGACGTCAGGTCACGTAACATGATATTTTCCGCTAAATTTAGAGGCGAAACTGAATTCGTGTATAGGTTACGTGACGTCGATTCCGCCGCTAAATTAAGCGGGAAATGCATGAACGGACGGACGGACAAAATATTGGGATTGAGGGCTGGCGTTAAAAAGTATTTCGTGCATTAAAATTAAAAGAAGGAATTCGCTCACGATTGGGCGAACCTCTTAGGCTTTTTTCTTTCTGCAAGCGATTCTTATTCAGCTACATTATATTTAGTCATTCGAGGACGGATACCAGCAATTCTTAAAGACCAGGCAAAATTTAAAGTTTGTATGTTTTTTTCTTCAACTTTCTAGTAGCTGATTCGTGTTACTACTCATTACACTGAACCATGTGATTTCATTAACCAGTCAGCTTGCGCACTTCACATGTGGTCAGTAAGGATTCGGTGACTGACGGCCTTGTCCAGTTCACATCCAGTTTGCAAATGGTATTTTCTGACACTGATTATCTGTAATTGTTAAGGATTATTCACAAGCCCTTGGTCCTCACAATTTCTTGTTCAGACAAGGGTACAAAGGAGCAGTATGGCCTTTGTAGCTTTGTAACATTGCAAATGAAGCACCACTGGTCCCAACAAATATCACGTTAAAAATATTCCCCCCAAGAGTCGCATCAGTGTTTATTATCTGGAGTAAACTGCAGCTGCTCATACTTCAAAATGTGTGTACTTGTTTTTCGTAGGTTTTTTTTTTTTTTATTATTATTTTGTTACAAAATTAAACTTTTGCCAAGTTATACGTGATACTAAAATCAAGGCTGTGATTGTGACGGTCTTATTTGAACACTCTCCTTCCTCGTTGTTTCTATGGCACGTATTCGCACACCTACTCCTCATAAGATGTTTTTTGGAGGAGGTGCAGCTCGTGCCTTCGGCTTCAAAGTAGCCGGCAGATAGCGTAGTTTTTTTGTTTGTTTTTTTGTTCTAGGTAGGTTTTTTTTTTGTAATATTTGAAGTCTAGAGGCTATATTTAAACTTTCCAGCAAATTATTTATTAAGATTTGTATGTCAGTTCGTAACATATGCCACAATTAAACACACCTCGAAATATGAACGTGCCTAGCCCCGTCATTCTGTGTGATCGAGAGACCAGATAAGCCATTCAGGTCGCATGTAACTTGCTCTTCATTGCGCAATATTTTTTTGCCGTCTACACGTTATATCATTTGGTCGACTCTCCCAGCTCATTTTATCCTCCCCTCGCAAACTTACTCCCAACTGCGGCTGCAAAACTTACATTCTAGTGCTACAACACTACACCCTGCTCTTATCTCTCTTCCTGGATTCCTTACTTCTTTCTGTGGTCCCTTACTCGTTTCCTTTGGATACTTCAACATCCGCCCTCACCTGAGCACAGTGCCCCTGCACAAGCGTCTCAGCGCTCTACATATAATCGCTGTCATAGTAGCACCTGGGGGTAAGTGACAAGAATGCCAAATAGGGCATTCCTGAAGCGGAAGCGAAATCACTGAAAAGTTGAAAGTAAGGCGTGTGTCGGCCCGCCGGTATCAAGCACACACGGGCGCGAGCGACATGCTAAGAAAGTCAGGTTCGCCATTACCTCGGTCGTGTGATGTCAGAAAATAAATCTCCACGCTTACGTACCTTCGAAACAGTTCAAAATGGTAGCCACCGTTATTCCGCCATTTCATCTAAAAATGAACTAAAACGTAAAAGGAAACAGTCGTGACTCCTAGAACTACTTTATGGAAATGAACCGGAGCGCACAGAGAGGTTGCCAAATTTCACGTTGGTAATCACACGCACGTTTTTTTCTTTTTATCTTTATTTTATTTTTATTTTATTTTTTGCTCCGTTCTCCGCAGAAGTTCGCAGTCTAATCAGCGCGCAAACTCAGCCGGCATGCAGGCATCAAAATCACTTCTTTTTTCCTCCGGGTGCCAGCCCCCCCTACCTCTGTTCCTTTTTCACCTTTCATTCTTTCTTTCTTTCTTTTTTTTGTCTTTTTCGTTTGTGTAACGTTTTTCGTCAAAGCTAAAAGAGAAATTCCTACTAGGAATTTCAGATGAGTTTAGTCACAAGGAGAAGCCGAGGAAACACGACAATTGTACCATCCGCGCTGATACTATATCTACATAAGCGTCCGCATAAACTATCAAGAAACACACGCGGGCCTGCGCATATACGCGATCATAGCGAGTTTTAAGATATGCGTTCTTTACGAGCTAGTGGGGGTTATATATTCATGTTCCGCCTAGCGTACATATATGGCTCATTTTCTGAGAAATGCATAAACTCTCAACTTAATCCACGGATGGACGCATAAGGAACAGTCGAAAGAGAAAACGATGGAAAAATAAAAAGAAAATTGAGCGGAAGGGGAAAAAAACAAAAATGTCGCAAAGGAAGATAGCGTCGGGACGTGCCGGCAGCGGCTTTCCTCCCCCGTAATTTCCCATAATTCAACACGATTATAGCTTGCCGCCATGTGTCCTCGGAAGACGAGTGTCCGGGGGCCGTGGCAAGTGAAGAGCGCTGCCATGTTCGAGCGACGCACTTCCAGTAGCTCGTTAGATCGCTTTAACTTTGCCACTGCCTCGCGCACTTTGCCCAGCTGCCACGACCAAATTGCAGGGAGAGCGTCGCGGTAGATTTAAAGAGAGAAATGCGAAACCTGAGCCACTTTTGAAAATGACTCGCTCCTCCAAGAGCCGTGGCTGCTCGAGATATAACCCCGCGAGAAAGAGACGAGCGAAAAACGAGACAAGGCGTAATATGGCTTCGAGACAAGTTTCTGGGTCTGACTAAAAAAAAAGTAAAAAGAAAAAAAAAAACTAATGACCAGGCAAGACTACAAACAAGAAATGGGGACCGTGTTCTCGCGCTCATGAAACTGCATTGACGTATTCCGAGTTTTGCGTGAGCTCGTGACACCAACGCATGAGCAGAGAAAAAGAAGAGAGCGTGACACGATTCATGACTTTGCTAGCGTTCAAATCAATATAACAAATCGATCTCAGTGATTACGACTGTCATTAAAAAGATACTAAATAGAGTCGAGTCAGACACCACTCATATAGTACTCGTACAAGAGCAACTGGTGTGACTCTACGGCCAGTGACGGTTCATAGACGGTTATTGATATCGTGATATGGTGCACGACATACGGAATCATCTGTGATCAATTCTACCGCGTTTCAACAAACCAATGTTAGTTTATCGTTATGCTTATAACCTGGAACGCGTATCCTATTGGTACGGTAAGCTTCCGATACACCCTGCGTATTTGAGTGTTCGCGGGAAGGAAAATAATGGCGCCAAAATTGACATGGAGGTAATCGGCCAGGTTGTGGCAATCTTGGTGGTGCCTCGTAGATCTTGCGACGGCATAGGTGTCGCAGTCTTTCAAAGCGCACAAGGTACATGGCTACTGGAGTTTTTCGTCAGCTGACCGACTGGCTTACAGGCAGAGCCGGATTAAGGTACGGGCTAAGGGAGATGCAGCCCCGGGCCCCGGTATGTCAAGGTCCCCTGTGCTGGCCCTTCGAAATTAAAAAAAAATAATAACAGTCGAACATTTTAAACTTTTGGGCTCAAGAGAGCTCAGACCAAGAGGAGAAGGAAAACTCAGAAGGTCATTTGACCTTTCTGAGTCGTGTAACTTAGAATTAGTCTATCAGCGTGATAGAACGAGTAAAATAGCGTCTAATTAGCAACAGCTTCCGCTTTATTTTCATCCAGTGCAACCTGAATTTCCTAGCCATCGAATCTACCGGTAGAGAATCAATCTAATAAGTATCACAGGATGAACGATATCTGTACCTAACAAAGGTGCGAAATATAAATATTGCCGTAATCGTCACTACCACCACCACCGCCGCCGCCGTCATCATCATCATCATTATCATCACCAAGAGCCTCGAAACAGCCTTAGCCCAGGGCCTTAAAATTCTTTCACCTGGCACTGCTCACAAGCTACAGATTAACAAGTATCTGGAGTCTCCGCTACCTCTCCCGTACGCGATGGAAGTTCCGAGAATCAGCAAGAGTGTAGTGAAGATCTGTCACAATGTACTATTGTGAAGCCTAGAGTAAGAAAATCTGCTGGAAACATAAAAACGCAATAAATATACAAACTAGTTGGACACCCGATCCAGGCAAGCTTGTCCGGGCTCGACTCGTGTAAAAAATTGAAATTTTACGTTTAAACACGTCACGCGCATTTGTATTGATCTTTCTTTAATCTATGCAACTTTTTCATAAATTGCCGAGCACGGATTACTTGATGTCCGTCATGGGTACCTGCGTGGCTATATTCTCACCGTGAATGTTGCTATAGTCAGATATAAGCTAAGTAACTACTTTTCTAGGGGAATGCAGGACACTCTACAAGAATACAAAGAAATGGTTGACAACGAAGATCTACGGAGCACGCGTGAAGGCGGCAGCGGTACCGTCTTCGCATCCGCGACCCTGAAAACCGCACCGCTTTCCGAGGCGTCGCCTGCACGCGCTCTGGCAGCGAGAGGAGGCGGATGGGGGAGAGAGGCGTCGCCAAATAAACCACTCCACCAGGGGTGGTTTATGGCGCGGCCGTCGTTCTGTCTAACGCAAATGAGGAGAGTGTCCTGTATTTCCCTTGTCAAGCATTTGAGCTGAGCATGAGCCAGAAGCCTCCAGAGCGAGCTTTTTATTTTCGGTGGCATTTCAGGGTCTCGTGAGAACTCTCAGCCATTGCATGACGAAGCGCAAGAAGCGCGTGATGTAGGCGGAGCTTCTGGCGCATTCTTAAATTGTATTTGACTCTGGCGTCTTTTATCGGTCTTCAATTGATTGTAACTGGTGCACTAGCATCAATGATGCTGTTCCTGGGTACTAATAGAAATATGTTTTAATATTTATCATTATTTGCAAATTTGTTCAGTGGCGCGTGGTATTCTCTGAAAGTATGTATATTGCCCAGACGAATTAGGAACCGACGATATATTATGTCACTATTTTCGAGATGATTGTCACTGTGTGGGGCCCTATTCAGCTTGGGTGACTTTTAAGACTGTAGTTTGGAGCTTGGAATCTCTTTAATTATGAGCAAGGCTGAAAGACTTGTACCGACTGCCATAGCAGTATTGTCAGTCTAATAGCACTAAGTCCTTCTCTTGTATTTTTGTGTACAAGTAGTGACAGCGGCGCCTTCGAAGAACATGAAGGTGCAATGTGCATTGAACTATGAACTGAGTTATCAGGACGTCGTGTTCGCTTCTGGAATCCCGTCGTGAAACACTGTCCTGTGCGTTTACACAACATCGATCTTCGGTACTTGTAACAAACGCTACACGTGAGTTGTTCAATGATCTTCGTGCTGCACATATGATGATAGGCCTTGCCCCACGTCTGCATCACACATCTGCCGCTCCGCAGTATACGGTTCAGGACCGTGGGATATAGGCCTCGTTCAAACTACCGGGTTAGTCAAAGAAACCGTTGGCCCTTAAAGGGACCGCATAAATCGGTTCGTTAATGCATTACGTTAAGATTTTGTACAGAAGTGGCCGAAGACGGCGCAGTTTGTGCACAAACATTTGAATTAATGAGCTTTCCCGACTAAAGATTTAAAAGATTAGGATCCTGAATTCGCTGTTTGCGGCGTCCGTGTGCTAATGAAATACGTGTGATTGTCAAAACAGCCAATAGGTGGCGGCAGTAATATTGCAGGCGGCCAGTTTTATTCGCTTCTCAAGCCTCATCTCTTTACCCATTTCCACCTCATCCCCCCCCCCGCCCCCCCCCCCCCCTAAACCTGTCTGGCCAGATGGTATCAACCAAGAGGCAACAATATAATCACCTTTTCTTTTCAATAAACGTACTTACTACTACTACACAAAGGGCACCTCACTCGACCTCGCACATAGCAGGTGATGTTTTTGAGTCAAATTCGGTGCTTGCTTTTTTGGTGTAGTCCATGATTTTGTTGATTTTACTGATAAAACAAACTGAATGGGCACACAACCAACAATAAAGGCTCGTTGTTAGGACAGTTCGGCTACATATAAGTAGATGCCGCTTTCTCTCAGCTGTTGCGTCACCCATAAGTCTTACAATGTAGACGGCCACCGTAGGTTGCAAAATCACGCTCCTACCTAAGTTGTTACTCTTTAGTCATGTAAGCTAAGTTTTCGAAAATTGTATACACAAAACGCACCATATAGTTAACGCCCTCTGTACAAAATCTTAGTTCGATACGATAACGAACCAATTTGTGCGATCCCTTTAAAGTGCCAACGATTTTAACGTGGTATGCGACCTGGATGGATGCAACCGAAAGTTGGGAATGACGAGTAGCGGAATCGTCCTCGGCTATACCTTCGTGTAAGATAGCGCTTTAGCCTCACTAATGTGTAGCCGATTGGTTCAGTAGATATAGGAAAAGCTCGGTAGTCTGTAAGTATCTGGTTTGTTTATTGTTTCCTAATTCTGTTTACTTTACACCCACAACCAGCTCTCGGCCTTAGTAGTAGTCACTTGGCCAAGACAAGTCTAGTCGATTTTCGCGTCGCAGTCGAAATCGTGTGCGGCCGTGATACCAAAATTTGGTAATACTGTGAGACTCGACGAGCTTTGTAAATATTATTTTGAAGACCTTCTGAAACTAAATTCGTAGTTACAATGCCTATAAATTGAAATGTCAACGACCTTGTTCACCCTGTTGTGCTGAACCCTCGAACCGGGTGCAAGGTAGAACCAAATGCATCGCCCATCGCAACTTTCGATTTTCCTAGAGCTTCCAAAGAGCGCAAAAAGAAGGAATGGGCGTGGGAAAGGCTTCAAGTATGTGACGTCCATAGCGTGGGAACCATACTTTGTTTCAGCTTAAGTCCAGACACAGCCGATGGTACAAGCACGAGCTTCGGGCTTTCAGCGTGCCTGCCAAGCACGCGCGCTCGTGCAGTGCAAGTACTGTTCAGGGCCACATGCTCGCGCTTGTAGCATCGGCTGCGTCTGGTCCTAAGCTGAAACGAAGTATAGGCAGCAACGAGTGACTACTGTAGCGAAGCACATGCGCATGTCCGAAGGTTCTGCACTGTGTACTATCGGGGAAAAATGAAACACGAACAGAGGAGCGCGTGGCTCGCGGTACAGGCTGCGCCGCCTGGAAGTGAGCCTACGGGTGAGGGTGTGTGGCCTACTTCGATGTGTATTAGCGGCGAGATGTTTCGGTGGCGCCCTCGTTTGGTTACCTTTCGTGACGTCATTACCTTGTGAAGAACAAGTTCGATGGTGTTTGTAATGAGCGTGGTGAAAGCCTCAAATCATAGCGCTCTCAAAGCAACACTGCCAACACCGTCAAAATTGAAGTTCTTACATTCCTCTTGTTTGCGTCGATAATAATTCCTTTGCTGACGTCGTAGTCAGCATTCGGCCAATTGTGGTGGGCCGACCACAGCGACGCTTTCGATTGCTCACGTCGCCAATACGCCCTTCGCTCGGCGCTTCCCATGCTTCGGCATTGCGCGTCTTAGTGCGCTGAAAGCTATCATCGCTATCGTTGCTCGCTCGGCGCATGCGGCGCAAGGAAGCTCGCCGCTAGTAGCAGCGCTGGGTGCGCGCTCTAGAAGATACCAGCGGCGAGCTTCCTCGCACCGGTTGGACAGAGGGTGCTGACACACACGGAGCCATAAGGAGACTTCGATTTGCTTGGTTCCGGTTTCAGCGGGCTCGCGACTGTGTTGGTGTGTTATGTCGCTTTTGCTTAGTTTTGTGATATAAATGTATTCCTTGTGGTACAAAACCAATGATACAGTTGTAATGGGCCACCTTAAGAAATACGACGTAGTTACGAGCCTAAATTCTGGACGTTTTTACGAACACCTTCATCCAATCATGTTTTTCGTTCGGCCGTGTTCGGCGGCAAAACGAGTGAAATGATGCCGCGGGGGAGGATTACGGATGTCTACGGCTGTACTCGACGTGCCCGCTGATAGTAGTTCTCATAAAAATAAACGAATGAAGAGACTAATGCTTGGAGGCACAGTGAAAAAGCAGGTCGACGACCTGACTATAATCCGTCTCACCTTATGATGTACCGCAGGAAAGGCTACAAGCGCGAGCTCCTTGCTCTGGGGCACATCCCGGCGGCACAAGCTCTCGTGACTTAAGAGCAGCTGCCAACGCTATGAGCTCGCGCTTCTAGCCTTCGCTGCGGTACAACATAAGGTGAAACGAAGTATAGTAATGTGCTGAATCGCAGAGAACAGATCAACTCGCAAATTTAGTGCTCATTGTTAGGTTTTCACGGACACCAACGTTTTATGAAACTTGCCGACCAGGAAAACCCCGTGTAATGACGCATTGAATGCAAAAAATAAGCGATATTGTCTCCATCGGGTTCTTTAAAGAAAGTAAGTAGTTTAGAAATGTTTTGATGGCTCATCATAGGCCAAGCAGGAAATCTTTTCAACTATCAGCCCTGCTAACATATTCATTAACAGCATTTCACAATGTTCACCTTTGAAAACTATTTGTTAAATGGACATTTCTTTACAACGTATTGAGAATATGAGATAAGGGACAAACACGTCAACCGAAGTCTGTCATCTGTCTTCTATATAATTTGCGAAATAATATTAAATAACGCGAGAGAATTTACCTCCAGCAAGCTTTGCTTTTGTGTAGATCTGCATTTGTCAGCATTTGTCTGAACAGGTACGCTTTTTACTTTCAGCGGCGTCGACAACGCTGCACTCGAGTGATTTGTATGCAGACAGCTTCTTTTCGGCGTCATATAATTCGTGTCTCTGGTGTTTTTGTCACGCACTCACAAGCTGTCTTTGACACATTGTTCACCAGGAGCGCCAACCCTGTGTGTCTAAATAAATTAAATGAATTGACTATCTTAAGAAAATTTAATGACAGCAGATATGACACCGAGCACAATGTATAGTTTCTTTAAATTCATAAATAAACAGATCAAGCGAATGTTTATACCGCAAAAATTATTCCCCCATATAATCAAAGGCAACTGTTTTGGATCTGTTATGAAGGCAGAGAACGATGCTTTCAAGAAACACACATAATGACTGCTTGCGGTGACTATATTTGCCTTTTTATTTAAGATCATAAATCCGTGATCAAAGATATACCTTGCGCTTCTTTTGCGCCACTAGCACTTAGCCACTATCACTAAAGCAAATTTCTATTGTCATAAATGATTGGCCTCTCAACCCTAGTTTGTCTTAAGAGACATCTACTGGGTGTCACAAAAGAAAATTTACACGTTCTTTTTTACCGCAAAAATAAACTAGGCATCGCCGAGCGCTCCTTCTCCGCAAAAAGGTAGCGCTAGAGGTCACAACCAGATGCCAAAGTTTCAGCCCGATCCGATAACTTAATCAAAAGTTATAAGTGATTTTTTTTTAAAATTTCAATGGGAAAATGGCGGCCGACGGAGTTTTCGAACACATGGGGCTCTATGGCACCAGAAACCGAAAACGGGCAAAAATGAGCTCCATTTTCCCATTGAAATTTTCAGAAAATCACTTATAACTTTTCATTATCGGGCTGAAACTTTGGCATCTGTATGTGACCTCTAGCGTATACCTTTCGCCGGAGAATGAGCGTTCGGCGATGCCTAGTTGATTTGTGTGGTAAAAAAGACCGTATAAATTTCCTTTTGTGACACCCTGTACATACTCAATGTGCGCCAGTGCTAACATGATAACTTCTGATCCGGTACGGTGACGGTGCAAATCGTCATAACCTGTTATAAAATTAAGTGTAGAAGTTGTACACATTATGATGGCATGTAGTTAGGTATTAAAAATAAAGCATCACACGACACTTCACAGAGCAAGACCAACAATCGCGGTAAAATGCGACGAAAATAACGAATACAACGCCTTCGACAAGGCGCTTAGGTAGAGAGAGAGAGAGCGACGATTTGAAGTCACCTTATGGCGGCCGCGTCACGTGATTCCAAGATGGCAGTGCCCATACGACGGAGGGTGAAAAGGTCTATAGGGCAAGGCTATATGACCGTAAGTGTGGTCTCGTTCCCCAATTAAAGAAACAAAACAACACCTATTGCAAATACATATACCAAATGCACTGTGTTGTTAACACCTGACCGTCACCAACCGTAAACAAAAGAGCGTGCTTGGAAATACGCTGTACTATTGAAGATTTCTCGGGTCGTCAAAGGACTTCTTTTGACATGTCGGTGGGTAGTGTTGTTTGTTTGTTTACCTCGTGATGACCGAGTCCCGCTAGAGCGACAAACAGAAACAACCGACACCGACAAGCCGCAAGTGCGTGCAGCAAGCCCGCGAAGGTATCTTTGGCAGGCTTACAATGACTCGTGCTTACTTCACGAGCACCGAGAGACTAAAAGCCTACCAAAGGTAGTACCTTCACGTGCATGCCGCACGTGACAGAGGTTTGTTAATGTCGGCTGTTTCTGTTTGTCCCTCTAGTGGGACTCGGGCATTAGACTCGAAATTAACACGATCAAAAAGAGCCCACGAGCGTTTCCAGTGACCAACTGCATTTCTTCACGGCAACCTGTATTCCTGAGAGTATAGCCTCCCTACGCTTCACCGCGAGCCCTGACAGACAAGCAAGCGAGGCGACAGACGGGGACAGAGAGTGGCGGGGGGGGGGGGGGGGGGGGGGGTGCCGAGAACCTGCCGTTGCGGAGAAATTGCGGCTTCAGGGAGTCTCGGATGAAGCGTTTTTTAATAGCGACATCGAAGAGGGCCGCAGGACCGTAGATGCGAGCCCCTCAACAGCGGCACCCCGGCCGGCGAGGCAGCAATCTATCACTGGCGAGAGCAGCCTTGTATACCAACGAAGGCACGCGCTGACGCCTTGTTATGCAAAACGTCTAATGAAAAAGCCGTCTTCACTCAGGGCTCCTGGCACCATGACGGCTCACACGGGCAACATACTTTGGCGCGTGTGGCGGCAGCAAATGCATGACGGCGTCGCTCGAAGTCGTTCACAGTTCCTTTTTGCGGTGCACTTCTTCAAATGTACTAGCCAAAAACTGGCTCTTGGAGAACACTTTCAAATACACCCGCGAGTGCCATTAGCCCGTGGGAATAGACAAAGTACTGAACCACAACCAAAAATTGGATTTTTCGGAGATATGTAGTGGGGAACTATCGAAGGCAAACCTACGTATTTGCTTTCTAAACAAACACGTCCCAGGGATGCCAGTCTCCTCCATTCAGGGCAAGAGCACCGCACTGGCGAGACATTGGCTAAGTCTCGACTGCCGCAAGTTGCGAGTTTGTCGGATCATAGATTTACAACAATTAAGAAAGTATAAACTAAACAAAACATGTACAGGGTGTCACAAAAATAATTTACACGGTTTGTTTCGCCGCAAAAATAAACTAAACATCGCCGAACGCTCATTCTCCGCCCAAAGGTAGCGCTAGATGTCACAACCAGATGCCAAAGTTTCAGCCCGATCTGATAACTTAATCAAACGTTATAAGTGATTTTCGGAACATTTCAATGGGAAAATGGAGCCCATTTTCGCCCGTTTTTCGGTTTCTGGTGCCACAGAGCCCCAAGTATTCGAAAACTCTGTCGGCCGCCATTTTCCCATTGAAATTTCCAGAAAATCACTTATAACTTTTGATTAAGTCATCGGATCGGGCTGAAACTTTGGCATTTTGACCTCTAGCGCTAGCGCTACCTTTGGGCGGAGAATGAGCATTCGGCGATGTCTAGTTTAGTTTTGCGGTAAAAAGAACGTGTAAATGTTTTTTGTGACACCCTGTATATCAATATTTTCTATGCCATCTCCATGCTGCCACACAGCTAGTCATTCATCTTATCCCACGAACATTCTCGGATTGCTTAAATTGAAGATGAAGAGGTTCTTAAAAGCTTGTATTTATGGTAAGCGAATTCTGACGCATTTTTGTAAAGGCCAAATATGCGGGGTTTTTCTTACCCCCTGTCTAAAGCCGAAGTCACCTTGCTCAAACATCCTACAAAAAACAGTCTGCAAACAGGAGTCACCACTATATCCGTGGTACGAATGCCGTGTGCGAGTTTTCCCTTAAACTCATTCCTATGCGGCATTCAAAGCACGGATCTTGCGGTGACTCGCGTTCAAATCTGTATGCAGACAGTCTTTTGTATGATGTATAACAGTATAAGCAGTGTGACCCCGGCTTTAAGGTTCACAAGTATGTCGTTTCCAAACCATCTCGCCTGCACTTTCTTACTTCCTGACAAAGATGAGATTCGTTTGTACTGCAGACATAGGTAAACGTGGCCAAAAATAGAAATAAAAAAAATTTGGGCAGCGTGCTTTGACGCTAATTCTATCCGTCGTCTTTGAGGTCGCGTAAAGAGGCTACAGGTTCGCCTGGCTGGTGATGAGTTCGGTTATCGTACAGATGGCGAATCGACTCAACGCGCACGGTACTAGGCAACATGGCAAGACAGTCACCAAAGATACGGGCATGGTTCAAATAAGAAACCATGGGAAGAATTTAAATCGAGGCAAACAACTTTGCATTATCATTTTCATGTGATGAATACACTTTAATTCCAGTGTACTATATTTCGTTGTGTTCGCTTTGTGCAGAATGGCCTGTTACATTTTGAGCCATTAAACATTTAATTATTCACTTCGCTGTGTTCGCAACACAAGACAAATCAGTTTAAAAAAATGTGCTTGCCTTTTGGACGGCTTTGCAGTGCACGTGTACTGCCATCTTTTATTGTTTTACTTATTTCTTCAACTAAACTGTTCCATCTATGCCAAGAATTCGACAAATAATTTTTCTACGAAACCGATACCGCCGTCTGTTTCAAACAACATTTCAGTTCAATCTTTTCAATTCAATGTTTATTTTCGCGTGCTTACCAACAGCTCAAAGGCCTTTGCGGTAAAGCACGAAGCATAAAATACATAATCATCACAAATATACATGCTTCAAATTATACACATGTTTTAAAACTTATATATATGGTTTACATTAAAACACATGCAAACAGTTTGGCAATTTTAGAGCAACCCTGTACAAACAAGAGGCAATTTTGTACCAAAAATATCAACATTGCAAAACTTCGTGTCTAAAACATGCTGAATTCGTGATATCGGTGACAGGTTCCTATGAATTTCTGGGTAAAAAACTCAGAGATTTCTAAAGTTTGCACTGACGGGAATGCGGAAGTGTAAAGAAGCAAGAAGTGCAGGAGTGTCTATGGACCCATAGACCAACCTGTGCAAAAACTTAACATCCCGGACAGATCTCCTGTTATGCAGAGTGCACAGTTTTAGTATGGATAAAATTAAATTATATTCAAAATAACATTCACGACCAAAATATCTGTCATAGACAATCCGCACAAATCGTTTTTGTATATGTTCAATTTTTTCACTCGCTGTAATAGAGATAGAGCTCCAAACATACAACTACTGCTAACATGTCGGCAACTAATAGTTTCCCAAGATACGAGTATGTGATAAGACTGTTTTAGAACTGGAAATGCTGGTATCACTATTCAAAAATAAAAATGAAAAAGTAAAACAAACAATACAAGTAATTAGGCACAATTCACCACGTGACAGTCAACAATCGAGTCTGAGAGGCTCAGATGAACACAGTGCGAGAGGCTGAATGCAGCGAAACAAAAGACTCGAGAAGTTATGAAACACACAGGAAAGGAGGAGAACCACTAATTATACTCCTGATATTTGAAATCTGCATCCTGACGTTCATCAGGATTGAGACATGTTCCCTTGAGTCAACTCAAAATGAAATACATTATAATGTTCCAACGTCTGATTTGTCGACGATGGCAACCGAGGAACAAATGTGAAAAGCTATCTTCATGTGGCCTAAAGATTGCGTCAGAAACGACGCAGACAGATACCCCGATGGCAATTTAAACCCGCAGTTACAAGAGAGAAAAAAAAAATAGAGACGAAAGGAGAGGAACAAAGTCTGAACGCGAACGATTTAAGTAACAAAACGTTGGACACTTACGGTGGCGCTTTTCAGGCGCCCATACGCAGAGATATATCATTTTGGTCTGCAGAGTAGAATTTAATTTCTGCGTCCTTGGCGGGAGGAACATATCTCGCAAGAGGGAAGGAAATAAAAGGGGACGGGGTGGGGGTGCGTCTGGCCCGTGCTCGAGCCGGAGTTCTCCGCGGCGTGTGCGCACGTGCATGAAATTCAACGCGACATGGCCTGCCTTCCGTCTTCTCCCTCGCTATCGGCCGTTTCATGGCCTTTTGTGCGCCCCGGCCAAATGGTCGGCGAGCAATCAATTTCTTCCCCAAGATGATTTCACCGGAAATCGGAATGCTCCCGGAAAACTGCACAATGAACCGCAAATTCTAAAGAATGGCGCCACGCGGAGGAGCAAATTTCGACTCGGGAAATGTGCTCACTTCTCGCTGAGCTACCGGTTTACGTCGGACGAATGAAATAGCCCAAAGTCTCATTGTCCCTGTTCAAAACAAATTACGGGCTCTTTCACTGGGATACTCAGTTTAGATGCTCGGTCCCGATTTAATCTAAAGGCTGGTCGCAACCGAAGAAATTATAGAAGAACCCAATCACGTGTGGTGTAATTAACCGACTTGTCTACATTCGTCATGTATTTGCTTGTGTATTCCGAGTCGAGCTAAAGCACTCAGGTGTTGGAAATGCCCCGTGACAAGGGAAGTTTCGGCCTTGTCTAACCCTGTGAGTTACAAATTCTCGATAAGTGATACTGGAATTTGCTTACCCTATGATGTTTTGAAAACTAACTTCCGCGAGATTGTCAGTATATAAGTAAAGACAGGCATTTGTATTAAAAACGGCTGCAAGGCAAAACAAAAAAAAGGCATTTTACACGCGCAGTGTACCCTAATATATGGTGCAAATATCTTCGTAAATAGTGTTATAAACAAGACCCTGCAAATAGTTTCCGAATCGCAAGTCGTGTAGATAAACACAATTGTCCGGCCCTCGTCCCATAGTCATGCATTATCCGGCTAAATTGGTTGCGGAGGACGGGTAGTGACTCCACGGAAAGCAACTCTCATGATTGCAAATTGAAATAAACGAGCTTTAGAGCACTCTACAGAGGAATGGAGACGGCGACGACGCTGAACATACAGGCATAAAATAAATCTAAACACAATTTTTCAAAGAGATGGATAGAACAGTACGGTTAATAGCGAAGACGAGCGAAGAAAGGAGTGCGTGTGCACATGTTTGCACCTCGAAACTCCGTCTGTATGTGTGTGCACGCACATGCCAGACTAATTCCGCAATGAACGAAATATTTAAAGCATCGGTAGCGGAAAGAATCAGTTGAAACGTTGAAGAAAGCTTGGTGGTGTAGACGTACGAAGGAAACAGAAACCAAATTAAACGAAAAATGCCTGCAAAAAAAAAAAAAAAAACAGTACAAGAAGGAAAAGGTTGGGGGGTTCGAGATTTTGCGCATTCATGCGAGAGCGCGTGCGAGAAATTAGTTCGTCATCGTTTCTACTCGTAACAAATTATATTACGAATACGAGAGGCAAAAATAAAGAAAGCTATTGAATCGTGAAGGTAATAGGAAAAACGAATGAAAATAAAGACCCGGGAAAGGGATGCGAGAGGGGTGGAGGGGAGGGGAAGACGCGCGAAAGTGAAGTGGCAGCGCCCGGCGCTGATGCCACCTTGTGCTCGTTTTAGGAGCCTCAGGTGTTTGCGAGATTACTTGCTGATCAAATTGCATTCAAGCGGATGCGTTGCGCCGTGTTTTTTTTTTCGTTTTTTTTTTTTTTTAATGTGGATATCTCAGCGGAAATACAATGACTTTAGACTATTTTTGTTTTACTTCTGGAAATATTCGAAGGTGACGCGATGAAATGAGTCGAGAGAGCTATCCTAGGTGTCCCAACTCCTCACGCAGTGAGTTTTAGTTGTATGCGGCCCTTTTTTTATTTTCTAGAACGCAGTAGTGTTGCGATAAAGAAAATATTCATATCATAGTTTGGACTATTCAGAACGTGCCAAGTGCAGTCGGGGACAAAATTTTTCGGAGCACGGCAGCGGTGGCCGAAATGCATTGCTGCGCCTTCAGATGACGCGGCGCCTGCTGTCGAGACCGGCGCGTCGTGCATGCGCATCCTGCCAACACTCGCAGGGGTGCCACTTATCTCGCTTGTGGCAATGGCTCTCCTGTCGTCGGTAACTTTCAGCCTGGTGCCGCTTTAGAAGCAGCCGCGCTAAGAAACCGCGCCTGGGACCAGCGGAGGGGAGGATTCAGGGATCTCGACAGCTTTTCTAGCGGCGCGTGCGGTTGCTAACAAAGCGGCGCCACGCGGAAAGTTACCGAAAATTCGAGCCCGGCTGCCGTAAGCGAGGCCATCAGGCATCCCTGCACGTACGGAAGGACGCGCATGCGCCAAAGCACAGGTCTCGACAGAAGTCGCCGCGCCGTCAGGAGCATGCATTTTGGCCGCCACTTCCGTGGTTCGGAAAACTTTGTCCCCGACTGTACAGCTGTGTATTCTCGCCTGCGCATAATTGTGTCTATTAGACTGTCGCTCCGCGTTGTCGAACGTGCTCCGAGAAACTGAGGGAGAGGAGGAGTCGAGAGGGTACGTCAGAACGCCGAGCTCTGGTTGGAAGGATTAGGGGGTAGACGTGAAGCTAGCTGGGTCAGTCCACGCCAAACCGCACGACGAGGTCACTCGAGCTCCTTAAATATTAAAAGCAAAATCAAAGTGCACGTAAGTTTGGGAATGTGAAAGGAAACGAAAGGTGGCGAAAAATTGGGCCAGGGGTAGGGATTGAACCCGCAACCTTCGCCTATCCGGGGCGACGTTTTAACGTCGCCCCGGATATATATATATATATATATATATATATATATATGCACACACACTCACACCAATATATATATATATATATATATATATATATATATATATAGCTGTGTGTGTGTGTGTGTGTGTGTGTGTGTGTGTTACACGACCAGGGGGACATAAAATAGGGGGCTAATCGTAATGATCAGTTGGCTAATTAAATAAAAAGTGATAATTAACTTTTTAATTAATGAAAATACACATAGGGTTCCAATTAGAAACTTGATGAGCGTCATCGACGTCCACTAAATCAGTAATTTTCAGAAAGACTTTAAGCGGGTGAGAAGTGTAATAGTGCACAAAAGTTACCACTCGTGGAGCAGGTACAAGGCTAACGGTTGCGGTGAAGCGCCCGCGCGATTTTTCCTTTCCTTATGCAGAGCCCCAGCCTTGTACCTGCTCCACGAGTGGTAACTTTAGTGCACTTCTCTGCTTCTCAAGCGCTCAAAGTCTTTCTGAAATTTACTGATTTAGGGGTTTTGGACGACGCTCAGCAAGTTTTTAATTAGAACCATGTGCCTATTTTCAATAATTAAAAAGTTAATTAACAAATTTTACTTCATTAGCCGACTTATCCTTGCGATTAGCCCCATATACTATGTCCCTCTGGCCGTATGACTCACCTGCATAAACCGCATAAGTGTAGCTTTCACAGCCTTTTTTAGACAAATCTGTAAATCTTAAAGGGGTACTCCGGCGATTTCTTCATGGTCCCCGATTTCCTTGTTTTTTTGCTAAACTCGCCAAACAACATCGCTAAAATAGTATCCCAAATATTAGGTTAAAATAATTTTTTTTCGCGAAGTTATTGAATTTACAATTTTGGTCCTCACTGTGTTTTTCAAACTGAAAGTCTCTACTGGCAACAACGAAAAAGTGACGTCAGTGGAAGGCAGGGGTTCACTCTTTGGACTGTAGAATTTGTTCCCAACTGATTTGAAGCAGCTTCATGGTGTCAAATGAATGCTTTGGAAGCTCGCTCCAGGATCCGCGCTCCAGCACCGAACAAATGATTGGCATATTCTATTTTTTAGACTGTGCGCTCGACTGGCAAGCCTGCCCGCCACTGACGTCACGGCATTGAAAAGTGCGGGTAAATTTGAATGTTGGTTTTTGCATCATTTTCATTTGCCGATTTCGCAATAACTATTATGAATTTCGCGATACTAAATAGCATACCGGAAAGGGTAAAGGCCGGGGAGTCAGAAAATATAGCTAGTTAAGGTAGCTCGAAAATCGCCGGAGTACCCCTTTAAAGAAAAACAGTATAATATATTATATCATGGTACTTGCCTTATATTTAGGTGCGAGGACTTCCTATGATATTTATTCGACTGCCGGAAACTAATCGAGGTATGCATTTTCCTGCGCCAGATTCACGTGTATTTTCTCTTAAACAACGTGACTCAAAACAACGAAGGGGAAAGTGTTCGTTATGGTTATTAATGTACGTAACGCTTCATAACGGCAGCCCCTAATTCCAGACATTTGTTCGTCCGTGCATTTGTCCGTCCGTGCGTCCGCAAATAAATTTTCCCGCCAAATTTAGGAGGAAATTCGGTTTGATGTATAATTACATAACATATGATCACGTGATGGTCTCACTCTGAGGTCACGTTGTTATTGCTACTTTGAGTGTCAAGATCACGAATAATGACGTCACGTGGACCCGTATGATGAAGTTCCGTGATCACGTGAAGTGACGTCACGATATACCCCTGCGTCACGTAAGCCATTGCTTATGCAACGACGTACCATGGGGCGATTACATGATCGTATAGCCTCCTAAACAATCGGAAGCGTCTACTTTCCGGCAAAGTTCTTGGAAGAGACAGGCGCTGCCATCTAGGGAGGGAGCTCGGCGAATGGCGAGGCTTAAAAAATATATGACTGGCTCTCGCTTTGTGCTTTGCGGGAAAGTCGACTCTCGGGATTTCTTTAATACATATGGGAATTTACCTTGATTACCTACCATGTCATAAGACGCACATAATGTGCGTCTAGATGCCGCTGCGTCACCTAACTAGAGCTTACGTGATCACGTAACATATTTACATGATCACGTAACCTATGGTGATTGCGTCATCACGTAATCACCATAGATTACGTGTTCTTCTCGCGTCTAGTAATGCAATGCAACGCCTAACCAATAAGGTTACGTGACGTGATTATTAGTGGCCAAATTGAGTGGGAAAATGCTTCCGGTATGACCTATAACTTCCGTGTTCCGTGTTCCGTGTTCCGTGTTTTGGGGATTTATTTTTCTTCGAATTCGGAAGAATGTTTTAACGTGAAACGTTCTTTGGTTAGGTGTTCGGCATTTTGTGAAGCCCAGATAAAATCATGGCCGCGAGGCTTCGACACTGATTGGTTGACGGGTGGGAGAAAAGTGAAGTGCTCGACGCTGATTGGTTAACCGAGAGGTCATGTGACCAGAGGGTTAAGCTAAGGGGAGTGAGGTGCTCGACGCTGACTGGTTAACGGGGAGGTCATTTGACCAGAGGGGTAGGCGAGGAGGAGTGAGGAAGGCGAGGAGGAGCTCGACCACCTGTGTTTGCCTGGGCGCACTAAGGGAGAGTAGATCAAGTGTATTGAAGACTCTGGAAGATCGCCAGGTCTATCAGCCCGATAAGCGGTAGTATCGCTTCATTCTAGACTCGACTATCAAGTGTACGCGTCAAACTACGCGTATCTGATGAAGAGCGCCGTTAACGTAGGCGTCTGGCGTCTAGAAACTCGAGAGTATCGCTAAACGTTTGTGATGCTATAGCCTCACAAACGTTAAGCGATACTCTGAAACGTTCTATAGAACGTTTCACATACGCAACACAATTGCCTGGCAACTTGCCTTACTTTTTTATTTATTTTTTTTTTGGGGGGGGGGGGGGGGGGGGGCGGGGGGTATTTTTGTCTATACAGATCCTGTGTTTGTGTGTTTTTTGTTTGTGTTGTTGTTTATTTGTGTGGAAAGTTTTGGAATTTTAGTATCGGTGTTTATCGCGGCTCATGTTGAAGAAAACAGGGCACGAACGTGAGAGTTGCAAAGCTCCAGGGAACATGCGCGCGATCCGAATGCCTGAAAAAACGCCCAGGTAACACTAAGAGGAAAAAACAAGCTGAGTCGTGTGGTTTTCGAGGGAGAAAAATAGACTCGTGGTAACTTCAATGCGGGCTGTGTTTTGGATTAATGCAAGATAAAGTTGTAGGTAAAGACTTCCCCCGGCGGAGCTTGGGTTTTGTTCACAAAAGAACAGCTCCATTCCACCTTTTTTTTTTTTTTTTTTTCTCAAATATGCGCTGCCGCCTACCGGGACATCGGGGTGCGAGATTTAGTTCCACCAACACATATCCGCTATCTGGTCGTTCACAAGCCTTGCGAACACAACGCATTCGCAAGATTTGTCTCACTCACTTGACCGCGGTATTTGGGTACCTCCGTTGCATTTCCAGGATTTCTAGTCACATATCATCAGGATGAGCAAATGTGGTTCGCGTTTAAGGCGGAGCGGACCACTGAGTTGTCATGCCTCAAACAGTGCGAACCCCTCCCAGGGCCGCGGTATACTTTCTAACAACAAACCTTACGTTGCTGCGGCACGAGTCTATGCCGCTCACCTCACAAGAAAAACACTGTTACGATAGAACGTGAGAGCCGACACCGTACAGACTAAAACTATTTAATGTTATAAAATAAATTACAAAGCATTGAATTGAAACGAATAGGCTCACGAAGCGTCGCCGCCATGGTTACTATTGTTGCTCAGAATTTCGTTTTTCCAAAGCCTTCAAAAGTGTCTTTTCTTCTTTTCTTTTCGTCAATATACTTGCGTGTGTCCCTTTGTGTTAACGTTTGAGGAGGCTGATCACGGCTTGGTTTAAAACAAAATGGCCCACGCAAACTAAAATAAAAAAATAAAAGAACTCTTTTCTACAAAAAGGGTTATACTCTAAAAAAAAAAGCCCTTGCGTCGTCTTTCCCGCACAACACTCGGAGAGCCAATCACCACCACTTACGGGAACAGCTCAGCGAATGACGATGCCGAAACATATGTTTAGACCAAAAAACGCAGTCTGAGTTTTGACATTAAGCAATGCAAGTGGGACGTTTTGCATTGCTTAATGTCACACAACTCAGACAGCGTTTTTTTGGTCTAAACATATGTTTCGGCATCGTCATTCGCTGAGCTGATCCCGTAAGTGGTGGTGATTGGCTCTCCGAGTGTTGTGCGGGAAAGAAGGCGCAAGGGCTTTTTTTAGATCGTAGGTAAACGAGGCTTCTGCAAAACATACAAAATGGCGGATGGGTTTTAGTAGAGAGCAATCTCGAACCCAGGAGCGTCAAGCATTGCGCGCAAACGACCTGCACATTTCGGAAGAAGGTTCATTGGGGGCTTTTCGGTTTTCCCCGATTCCAAGAAAACGTCCTTCGACGGTGAACTTTCGGGGTTTATGGGTATTTAACGAAAACACGGAGCCCTACCTGTAATGCATTCTATACATTGTGAGACTTTAGACACAAAAGTAACTGAAATCTCTTCATCGCAACAAATAGCTACACAGCAAGCATTGTGATTCCACCTTACGTCACAACTACAGATTTCAAGCTAATTCACAAGACGTCTGAAACAACGGTTGTACTGGCAAGGCTTCTCTTCAATTGGTAAATTTCTTCAATTTATCAATTTATATTGACAAATCCAGCATCAACCTGCATAGTATTTGACGATTTCAAGCCGGCACTCCAAAGCATCTTTACATATATACGGCGAAGTGAAAATGAGTAAATTGTTCTTAATTTTTTTATGGCGTTTTTGGTATTGGGTTGATAGGAAACACTTGAAACACTGTTGGGAAACACTAGTGGATTCCAGGATACTGCAATATACCTAAAACGTGCGGCGGCATGTGGTGCTGGAACCCCTGTTCGTCCCTTATTCCCCAACGTGAAAGTATCCTACTCCAGAGGTGACGCTTTGTCGTTGTAAATCTCCGTGCTTGACATGCAACAAAACGCCTTTGAGAGTTCTGCCTACCATTACCCTTCCCTATATCTCCTGATTAACTATCGTGTGTCCCGAATAATCTACCCAAGTGCCTGGCTGTTTTTTACACATAGGAATTCCTGAAGGAAATTGAAAGACCTCAAAATCCGAACTGTCCAGAATATGATTGTATAGAAACTATTTCCGGTATATTACTGTAAATCCCTTTATTTTCGCGGCCCCTATTTTTCGCGAATCTATCACAGCGGACACAATCGCGGCCACTAAATTTCGCGAAATCCAGGCGCCTGCACCGAAACTCTTCAAAACCGAAATTTTCGCGTGCCCATAAATTCGCGAAAATTAAGAACTCGCGAACATTACGGGTTTTACAGTATATGAATCCGCACTTTACGATACAAAGATAAAAATCCTAAAGAACACTATGTCACATCTAGACGACCGGCTAGTTAGACGTTCAAAATACTAGGGACCTGGGACACTCCATACAAAGAGAGGCCGCAAATGCTCTCTTGCGTTTCTTAATCAAAAACTCGCCTGAAATTCTGTTAGTAAACAGCGCTGTATCAGCCAGTTTTGTTTCTTTGTGTGCAAGCCGGCCAATTACATAATTGCGGTGAGCATTCATGTGCTCCCTCGTACTTTGTGCTGGTACACACAGCTCGCGTTATTTGAGTGAACATGTGTGTCAAGCTAACGACATGCATTCAGTGTTGTGTTTCCTTGTTGTCCATTTTCGATACTTCGGCATTCGGGTGATTTTTATACGTGCAGGATTCCGCTCCCATTGTGTAAGCCCTGGTGCTATCAAGTTAATTATGCCTCTTCTGCTTTCTCTATCCTCCTTATTTCATCTCAATATCTCCTTCCCCAAAGCAGAGTAGGCAACCGAGGCCGGCTGCCTTGGTTAATCTCTTCGTTTTCTTCCCCGTTCTTACCTTCGTCACTGCAACACTGCCGTGCTTGGAGTGTCATCGATACGGCGTGCAAGTGCTTTAAAATGCGCCATTGGAGCATCAGCACGCAAAGAGGAGCCCGCCAATCAAAAGGTAACATAGATAACGCGTAGAGAAAGCGCGATGACTAAGCAGCCGAGCTCACGCCGTCATTGGTTGAGGTCTGGGGAAAACAAACGCACGTAGACAGAATCGGGGGTAAACAAACACGAGATTCGCAGGGAGCAGACGAACGTACACGTCGTATATGACACTGCAAGCACGGCAATTAAGCTGAGTTAAGTGCTGCTCACTTACAACACTTCGTTCTCCGTGAGGTGCGAGAGGTGTTCGATGTACTCCTGGCTGCTAGCGTAAGAAAGGAGTACACGGAAGCTATTGGCGCCGAGAGCATAAAAAATTGCCGTATACGGTAGACCGCGTGTCAAATCCCAGAATGTGAACGCTTCGTCTTTGTTTATGTTTGAAAGTAAGCGTGGTTTATCTGTGGGGGTGCGCCCCAATGCATTGGTTGAATGAGAACGTTTCAAAGAAGACAATGTTGGGGTGTAAACAAAGAAAGCGAAGGTCATTGATCACCCTGAGTTGGCAGACTAATGGTGATTTTTTTTTTTTTTTACCACCAGTGGAGTTTTCACGGATGCCTTCATATTAGTTTTAAACTGCCGGCTAAGGCTCAATACTAAAAATTTAACAATTAAGAAATAATGCATGGCCCAGTGTGCGATGAAAAGAGCCCATTCACCCGTGTTGGCAAGGTGGTAAACAAAGCTAAACGCTATTTTACCTAGATCAGCGGCAGCGGAAAGTTCCTAGACCTGTATGTTTAGTGCTGAAATGCCTCTAATAAACCTTCTTGCACGAACTCTCCGCAACGTAAGTGTTTGCAGCACAAAATTCTTTTTAATGGACCCCCCCCCCCCCTCTCCTTCCCAATCCCAAAATTTTGTCCGTGCATCTTGTGTTGAATTTAGCGGGGAACTTGACGTCATGTCACGTGACCTATACACCAAGTGGGGAAACTGACGTTACGTGACCGTTACCTCAATTCAGGTTTCCCGCTAAATTTAGCGGGAAAATGCACGCCTTGTGACATAAACACCAATTCAGTTTCCCCGCTAATTATAGCGGGGAAATTGGCGTCACATAGCCTATACAACAATTCAGTTTCCACGCTAACAATAGTGGGAAATTGAAGTCACGTGACCTAAGCACCAATCAAGTTTCCCTGCTAAATGTAGAGGGGAAATTTTCATCACATGATCTATACACAATGCAGTTGCCCCACTAACAATGGCGGGAATTTGAAGACACGTGACCTAAGCACCAATCCAGATTCCCCGCTAAATTTAGCGGGTTAATGTTGACGTCACGTGACCTACACACCAATTCAGTTTCCCAGCTAAAAATAGCGGCAAATTGAAGCCACGTGACCTAAGCACCAGTAAAGTTTCCCTGCTAAAGTTAGCGGGAAATTGGCATCACATGACCTATACATTAATTCAGTTTCCCCGCTAACAATAGCGGGAAATTGAAGTCACGTGACCGAAGCGCCAATCAAGTTTCCCTGCTAAATTTAGAGGGGAAATCGGCATCACATGACCTATACACAGTTCAGTTTCCCCGCTAACAATAGCGGGGAAATTGACATCACGCAACCTCAGCACCAATCCAGTTTCCCCGCTAAATTTAGCGGGGAAATATACGTAATGTGAAACACCACTCCCCTCTCCCTTGCCTTCTCTTCCCTCCCCCCCCCCCCCTCCTCCTTGGTCATGTGACACGCAAAGTCAGTTTCCCTGCCAAATTTAACAGGGGAAATATACATCACGTGACACACCAATTTCCTCTTCCCATTCCTCTTTCAATATCCATCCTCACCCTCCTACAGTGCCCTCTGCCCCAACCCATCTGCCCTCCCTTCTCCTGTATCTCTTTCTCCCTTCCTCCCCCCTCCCTCTCGACCCGCTATAGTGTCCTCCCTCCCCCCTCCCTCCCAACTGTCTGTCTTCCTCCTCCGTGGTCATGTGATGCACCAAATCAGTTTTTTTTTTTTCGAAAACTGATAGAAAATATAGGTTCTTTAGTCCCGGAACCACCGTTTAATGTCTTTCAAACAATTTAAACGATCGCTCCTAAATACTGCATTTTCTGCATTATGGTACTTTAAAGATAAAGGTCACTGTCAATGTTGTTGTTTTTCTTTCACACTCCAGTCTAAGTAAGTGTGAAAGAGAAGCGCGAAAGAACGTAATTGAAATGTTTCGCCAGTGAGACCCCCCCCCCCCCCCCCCCCATTTCCTTCGGTAACGCGTAAAACACGTCTCCGTCCGAAAAGAAACACCATGCAAGAAGTGTAACACGAACTTACTAGCAATATTTCCACTCATCCGCCGCTAGCTCGGTCAATACAACTGAATATAAAAGCTGGGAAGAGCCCCCCTTCTTTTAGAAACTAATTCCAACCTTTGATCTCATTTCGAGGCAACGCCACCAATTTTAGTGAAAACACGCCAAACTCAGTCGGCCTTAAGGACAAGTAAGAACAAACAAGAAACACTCCCTCCGTACTGAAAATGTAATCGAAAGTGAGTAATACCTTCGGAGAGTCGACACAAACGCCCTCTATCATTCCCACCCACGTTCGGTTTTGCGTTTGTTCGGTTTGGTTCGGGAATATAGACCTCCCTTCGCTTCGCCCTCGAGTCTCACTCAGAGAGTGGTAAAATATGCATACGGATCTGTATATTTCCAGCAAAAACCGGGACCGAGAAACATAGAAACCAGGGAAAGAAAGCAAAAGATTGCGATCCAAAGATAATAATAACCGAAAGAAAAATAAGCGGTAAGTGTGGATTACGGAGCAAAGGCGCGACGCCGCCACCAACGGATTACAGCACGCTTGTCCAAATTGCGGGGCTCGGGCAGAAAAGCGCGCCAGCCGACCAGTCCTATCCCCCCCCCCCCCTCCCCCCCTCTACAACTCCCTTCCTCACCCTTTGAACAAAATAATCCGAACAAACCGTACCCAAGGTAAAATAAAAGAGGAAAAAAAAGGAAAGAAAAACACTCCAGAAAACCTGTAGCTCTATCCGCGTCCGTCTGCCGGAAACCTACAATCCCCCTGCTCACCCCCGTCCTACTTTCGGAGCGCCTCGTTCTCACTCACAGATCACCCCAGTTCCAGGAGGCAGCGAAATTGGAGGGCAAAAAAGATAGAAAGCGGGAAACGCGAGAATAGCTACTCTGCTGTTCCCAGCATGCAAATCGGGTAAGGAGTCACATGGAGCCGGCTTGCAGCGAGCGCCAGGGTTTCGCGGCTCCTCTTCGGTAAAAACCTAATTCGGTTTTGCAGCAGTTCATTCCGAGGCGCTCTCTAATAATTGGGCTTCGGAAATAAGGGGGAGAAAAGGAGCACAAATGGCTTTTTCTTTTTTTCTTTATTTATTTCTTCTTCCTGCGTTATTTTTTCGTATCCTCATTGTGCCCTTGCCGTGTATCTCTACGCTCACAGTGTCCGCGTGTGTGTGCGAACGGGCTCTCCCTTTGCCTCTATCGTGTCTTACATAAATTACAATCTTCTCCATCGCGATGGCGACGCGCCGCTTGGGAATCGCGGGAGAAGAAACTATCCGGCTCAAGGTATGGAAAAATAAAAAAAAAGGAGACACCGAGTGGGAACGAACTGCGTACCGACGCGAAGCAAGATGCGTTGGTCGATGAATTAACTTCCATTTCTGCGATGCGCTTCACCGACGGGACTTCTTGTGCCTAGAAAGGAACCGTACTGAGAATGGATCAAGATGCCAACGCCAATTACTCAACGACTTCCAGAAGGCGAAAAAAAAATATTTTATATAATCAGCGGAGAGCTACGATGTTCTCTGCGATAACGCGTACAAGGTTAACTTTACCAAGTTTTACTCAATTGAAGACGAGCAACACGTGTTTTTTAAGCACGGCTTCAAACCTACTTGCTTCAGAAGGGTCAATAACATGATCACCTGGTTCCTTATGCCAAAGACGAATCGACTGGTAGTAAAACACTGAGACACTCTCTAACTTTAAACTATTTTTTTTAAATTTAGAATTAAGTAATGACTTGTTATCTAGATGGTCGGCTGTTGTTGACTAGGATAGTGCTGATGAAGAAACCTTGTTCAAACCCATCATATACCTACCTACATCGGTAAAAAAAAAAAAGTATTTTTCCTTGGTTTTTTGTTTTTGTTTTTTTACTGGAAAATTAGAGGTTAACTTTAAATTGGGTAATCTTTTTCATCTCAGGCGAACCCGAAAATGCTCAATTTTTATAGTCTGGCTTGCGCTCATCGCGCAGCACATTATAAAAAAGAAATGTCAGAGTTGTGGGGCAGTTCTGAACGCCGCCACGTCAGAGACTTATCTTCGCTTCAGAGGATTACTAAAAGCTCTAAGCAAATTATAGTTCTCGCAACATCTCTCGCGCACAAAAATGGCTCAAATGCGTCGAAGTCACGCTCGGATTCAATGAACCTCTCTACAAAGTTAAGAATCGGTTAGAGCACCGAGACTTGGCACTGATCGCCGAGAAATCTGATAGAACGATGCGGTGTACGCCACCGAAAAAAGATTTCGCGGTTCACGGGGAATTCGAGCAGCAACAGGGACTCCAAGTCGAGGGCAGCGCAGCCACATGGGGCCACATCGCCTATGCGCCCGAGTCGCCGTATAGATAGCGAGGCAAAGGCCGAGGTCCGTCGCGCACAGCGTGAGACACGCAGCGTGAAGCGGAGGACCCCGCGCGCGTATCAACCATAGCCATCTTGGCAATGTCAGAGCGCATCGATCAATTTCTTTCTAAGCGGATCTCGCTGCTCTGCTATTTCGCCGCTGCTGAGCAAGACGGCGGCTGCCCGAATAACATAGACCACTCGAAAAGAAGGTTTACCCGAACGGAAGCCGCGTGTGTGCGTACCTCGGTGGTTACAAATAGCACTGCACCGACGACTGGCCGGGCACCATTGGAGATAGTACCAGTGGCACACAAACCGATATAAGGAAGGAAAGTAGAGACAGATGAAATAAATCCGCGGCACGCTCGAAACTGTTGTGAAAAAAACAAAAAAGCTTTGAAAGGTGGTTTTATGTTTATTTGTTTTTTTGAAACAGAATGTCCAAATTTCCTGCGCGTTACGGTTACGTGATTAGAATAAAACGTATGTGTTTTAATGTACTTTTTTATGAGAGTTATGCTGACACCAATCAAGAGATCGATTTATTTGTTATTTTTTGCGTATAGTATACACCAATAGCTCACAAATAGATCCTAAATACAGCTTACGTAAGCGTTTTCCCCAACGCCTTAAGCGAGGCTGTCACAGAATGCGTTCCCTTGAACACGAGTGAGTTGCACGGGTCCTTGTCACTCGATGACAAGTTAGACAAGTTAGTTACTTTATTTCCAGACACCCAAATCCAACTGGCCATGGACATCTGCGATATTGTGGCAACTAGGAAAGCAAGGGGAGGCTGGAGGGTGGGTTAAATGTGCACCTTTGAAAGTCAATCTTCAGTATAGGAACTTCAGTGGTGTTTTTCTACTAAAAGGAACGTCAAAGGCAACAAAACAGCATAATGCTGAGACCCAAGACTCAAATGGAAAAACAAAAACATAAAGTGGAAGGGACCCAAAAAAGGGGACAAACAACGTTGTCTGTCTACTTTTTTTTTTTTTTCTTCCACCGTATGTTTCTTTTTTCTACTCTAGGTTCGGCTCTTACCATCAGGATGAACTTACACCGGCTCGCCTGCCCTTTAACTGTTTTTATTTTTTTTAGACAACTTTCGTTTTATTTGCCTTGATCCGTGAGCAATTATGTGTTTGACAACACAATAATCTCGTTTAAAAAGCTAAGGTTTAGTATCTAGCCAAAACACGCATAAGATTCACCTCTCGACAAAAAACAATTCGATATATTTTCCATAACTGCTCCGCGGTTTCACATGTACCCGCAAGCCTTTTCAGCTGTTTTTCTTCCCCACAACTGCGTTCTTGCTCGGAGCTCTCCTCCCTAAAGTAGTGGAGAGGAAGAAGCGAAAGAAAGCGCCATGTGATTGAAAACCAATGACGTCACGTCAGGCCTTCAATCGGCGACGAGATTGAAATGTGGTTGGGGATATATTCAGCTTCGAGTAATTCTAGTTGTAGGTTTTTACCACTTTCATGCGGAGTTTTACCGACAGGATTAAAACCGTGAGAATTAGTTCACTGTAACAAAAAGCGGACACACGTTTCCTTTTTCCTATTTCTTAGAACGGAGTAGTGCCTTAAGCAGATCGATGCTTAATTGAGTTTTGAGTGTGAGTGAAAACATTTCCGTGATATGAAACTTGAAACACCTCTGCAACTGACGCGTGTTCAATGAACCTCGGTGACTATGAATATTCCGGCCACGCCAATGTCAGGGTTCAATGAGAGCTAGTGTGTACACACGAACCGAGATTCCATAAAAATCGGACCGATATACGCCGCGCAATAGGTGTAAATTTATCGCCCTCTTCGAAACTGAAGCAGCGGGACCACGTCACAACGGAGCGGAACCATTAACCTTCGGATTCCCCCCTGGAACAAACTGCAGAAAGGGATCCAAAGAAGGCGGACTTCCCATTAATGTTTGGAAGGACGGAAAACGCCCAAACCGTTAAGAGCGGGATGGCTGTGCGATAAGGCAGCGCTCTGTGGGCGTTGATGGAGGACCGTCGGGTGGAAGGCAGGTGAAAATACGGCCCTTTTCCTTTTGCCTGCTTTGGAGCTGTTCTGGTCCTCGATTGTTTTATTTTGCTCCGGTTCCGTAGGGGCTCCCTGCCTGTGGCCCTCCGCTTGCGCGCGCGTGGGAGTCTCTGGGAGTTATCCGCCGCAAATCGTACCGTTTCCAACGAGTATAGTGAACGAAAACAAGCAAATCTCGAGTCAGTGTACAACGTACCAGGTTAAACTTGCCTTTTTTTTTTTTACGGGGGGGGGGGGGGGGGGTTGTGCGTCAAAATAATATAATCAACTGCTTGAAACCCTGGCGTCGGTTGAAACCACCAAAAACAAAAGCAAGCACTTAGTTTTACTTCTTCTGTATTCAGCGGGAGCGTACGATCATCAGGTCCTGATAAACTTTTCAAAACTGTAATGATCTAGTAAAAATATGTCAGCAAGCGTAAACGCCTTAACAAAATCGTCGTCCCCAAAATACTTAAATCCTGCAGGTTTTTGACAGCGTGGCATACCGCGTGGACAAAGAGACGACACTACTACTACGTAATCGTCTGTGTGAAAAAAAAAAACAAAAAACGAAGAAGGTTCTGTGTGAGCGGCCTTCAGTTGATCGGGTAATACCCATTCATTTTAGAGCGCAGCTCTTAGGCGCCCGTTTCCAGCTTGAGCGGCGCTGTCGGCGTCGTCGTCGGCGTAACCGCGCGCTGCATTATGGGACGCTTCCCATAATGACGTTACACGTGACGTCAGGTATGACGTCACGAAGGTTACCCTCGTGAGGGTTAGAAGGGTTACCCTCACGAGGGTTACTAGGGTTACTTACACGAGGGTAAAAAGGGTTATCCTCACGAGGGTAACATCATGACGTTACCCTCGTGACGTCACGTGTGACGTTACGAGGGTCATATTTTCCCGATAAATTTAGCGGGGAAGGATGACGGGCGTACCTTCCCCTCCGTACCCTCCCCTCCTCCTCCTCAAGAGCTGCGCTCTAATTCGGAGCTACAGAAAATTGTAAACCTCTCATTTTTTGTAAACTGTTCTAGTAGTAAAGTCTAGTGCGGTAGGTAAACATCCTTATTGCAAAATGTATTACAAAACAATTGATGAATTCTTCCGGTGTAAACTTCGTTGAGTGTCTTTCAATTTCCCATTATACCAAGGTTTCGGACCATTAGCTCCTGAGGATCTTCACCAACGAGGCCAGCGTTTAACAGCAATACATTTGGAGGGTCTATGTTCATTAAGGTGGACTCATTTGTGAGGCCTTGCTTGTTAGCTTAGGAGAAAGTGATAGCGCCGCTGCGCTATCACTTTGTCCCCATCGCCATCGCCCCTCGCACAACCACGTCATCTATATCAAGACGCGCTAACGCTCCCCATCCGCCGGCGCCGCTTCGGGGTTCAGCCATTCACGACGCTTCGGGGCGCGTCGGGAATGGAAAGCGCGCCGCACTGAGAAGGCTAGACGAGGGCCGCAGCGGCACGAGAACAGCAAAGGGCTCAGGACCCTGGCATTCTGTAATATATAGGTGTGGAGTCCGCGCGCGTCGCAGCTGCCAGATAAAGTCCTCTCCTCGCCTTTGTTCCAAGCGGCGCCACACGATGGCTCCTCGATATGATGCTAATGGCAGCCTGTCGCGACCCCTGTTTCCCAAGCTTCTCTATGAGAGACATGCTTGTTTTTGAATTCATTTTCTGGGTGCGCCACATGATGCAGAACTTGGCACTTTACCTGTGTTGCTTAGACACTGCTTCGTAATAGACCATAGTTTCGTACCTCAACGACGGCAGTAGCAGTTTTATGAACGCTTTGAAGCGGAGAGGTCTCTGGCGCGTTGTTCAAACCAGCGTCCGTTAAGGGCAGAGAAAACGCTTCTGACGGAAAGAGCGCGCACTTCGGTGCCACGGGAACGAGATCATCTTTTACTTCGCTTTTTTTCATTTTTCCTCAGTTGCACCGTCTGGACGACGGAGTCACTGTTGGCTAAGGCTACTGAGAGTTCCTGTTTAGGCTCCCTTCGGGAGCCAGAGTTGCGCATCTGTTTTCCACGTCCCTCCGCGCCGCTATTCGCCGAGATCGATCACGTGAGAAGCAAAGAATCCAGCGCCGTGCAGGAAAGCCGCCGATACGGTCGCTTCGCCGACGTTGCGCGCGCCCCGGCGTATGTTCCTCTGCTTTTGCCTCCTTCTCCTCCTTTCCTTTTTTCCGTGCCCGGCGGCGCGCGCGTCGGCGCTATTCGCCGAATTCAGTCACGTGACGACCAAATAATCCAGGGCCATGCAGGAAAGCCGGCGCTACGGTTACACGCCGAGGATGAAGGCGCAACTCTTGCTCCCGTAGGAAGCCTATATTAGAAGTATAACGCTTCTCAGGAGTGCGATTATAGGACTTTATTTGGTCGATCGCGTCGCAGCGTTCGCCGCGAAGTGTGTCCTCACATATGCACAGGGTGTTTGATCTTTAATTTGAGAAACATTTTTTAACAGGTTCGTGAAAGGCACACTAATGAGGTTTGTGCAGATAAGTCATAAGGCCAGGAGGACATAATTTACGGGGCTAATCCTGAAGATATGTTGAATAATGAACTGAAATCTCTTCATTTACAGTTGGTGAAAAATTAGAAACTTGCTGATCGTCGAAAGCCACTAAATCAGTCAATTTTAGAATGACTTGAAGCACACGGAAAGCGCGTGGGTAGACCAAAGTTACCATTGGTGCAACAGGTGCACAGCTAGCGGTACAAAAGCGCAGATGACAAGCCAATCATCCGCGTTTCTCCACCTCTACCTTTGCGCCTGCTGCACGAGTGGTAACTTTAGCTCACCACTGCGCTTCCCACGTGCTTCCAGTCCCTCTAAAATTAAATGATTTAGTGGCTTTCGAAGACGCTCAGAAAATGTTTAATTGGAAACGTGTGTTTATTTTCACTAATCAAACAGATCATTAAGACATTTTAGTTAATTATTCTACCTATTGTGAGCGTTAGACCCCTATATTATGTCCCCCTGGCCACAAAACTCACCTGTACAAACCGTATTAGTGTACCTTTCATGGATATTTTTTTTTCAATAAATATATCTGAGTTTATTCATTTATTTATTTGAGAATACTGGCGGCCGACTTTTGAAGACCAAGGCATGATAAGACAACATCAGAAACCATCAATGAGTCGAATGAACACAACAACAATTAACAAGTAGCTAAGTCATTGCTGACAGAAAAAAAAATCATCAACTGCACTCGCAAATAAAGCGGTAGAAGCAATTGTCGTCACACTTGGGGGCAACTTATTTCCCTCACAAACAGAACGAGAAAAAGGGAGTATTTAAAAACATATTTTCTACGGCGGAACTCAACGAGCAAATTCTCGTGCTTCTGCCTTGTATCACGACTCGTGTTTTACTGCAAATAATCATCTAAATTTAAACCAGTTTTATTATGAGTTATATTATACAAAAATTTCAAAAGCTTTACTTTCCTTCGACATGATAATATAGACACTCCGGAGGTGGTGTACAACGTTGACACGTGTGAATCTTTGCCGTATGAGTTGTAAATAAACCTAAGAGATTTTTAAGACGTTCCAATTGGTCAATAAGCGATTGCAAGCTCACTGACCAAACACCCTGTATATCTTACACCATGACACCGGCTATCATGCACAAAAGGCAGAGCTAAGCGCCGTTCAGACATCTCCTAACGCACATCTCCTAACGCACATCTCCCCCAACTATTTTACTAAAAGCGCTTCTAAGCACATTGACTAAAAACAAACCTCTTCTGCCCGAGAGCGACAAACTGAAGAAAAAAAAAAACGACAGCGACAAGCCTCAAACAAATGCAGCATGCTCGCGATGGTACCTTTGGCAGTGATTGCAAGCCTGCCAAAGATACCCTCGCGTGCATGATGCTCGTGTTTGAGCATAGCCTCCTTTATCCTACAAAGTATGTCAAATCGCGAAAACTCTGGTTCGAGGCTTGTCGCTGTCCTTTGTATCTGTTTGTCGCTCTAGTGGGACTCGGGCATTAAAGCACATCTTTCAAGAACGCAAAAGCCGTCCGTGTCTGTCAATCGCAGCACACCCTGTGTAATCGTTTGCACTTTTTTTACCCCTCTGACAAAGTTTGTATTTAACTGCTGATCACCAATATTCAGTGTTTGAAAAAATAGACCTTACGTTTTGGTACCGAGCGTAGCAGGATCCTCGGTTAAATGCACCAGTCACTTCCAAAAACTGGATCAACAATGCGCTATTTGTTATGGCAAATTAACATTTTATTTTTCTTCGCAAAAAAAGAATGTAAGAAAACACTCGTAGGATTATTTTAATACTATATATAAAAAGTTTAAAATTGAACTTACGTTTTAATTAAATGGAACGCTCGCTACCACGTAAAAATTTCACTACGTAGTGGCTGAAACTAGAAAGTTTCGTCTAATTGTCTGGCGATAGAAATCCAGGCAAGTATTTTGATATGGAAAACCAGAGATGAAGTGAAAGCTAGACTATAAAAGTTGGGTAGGTGACACGTACAGTCAACGAACGTGTGAGTGTGAGCTCCCACAATAAAGCGCCGACCAAAGCAGAGGGAATCCGGCATGAAGCTCTTCGAATGTTGCCATATTCTGCAAATAAGCGCTTTCAACTTTTTTTTTTTTTTTTCAGTGAACAGACATCAACGATTTGCGTTAACTATTCAAGTAGCTATGGACATGATTGTCAATCGAGCAGTCGTTCTAATGTATGAAACATGACCATATGCTTCGCTTCTCTATTTATTTCATCAATATCGTTTCCTTTCCTCTTTTTGTTAAGCATATCCCGTGCTTGCGGGAAGAAAGGTCTGTTCATCCCCTACGAAAACAATTATTCTTCCCATGCAGCAAAATATGCCCCAAGACGTAGGCGATGCTGCACCAACAGCATTAGTCCAAACTCGATAAAGCTCAACGAAGAAAGTTAAAAAAAATTATATATATATATATATATATATATATATATATATATATATATATATATATATATATATATATATATATATATATATATATATATATATATATATATATATATATATATAACGGGTGTTCATTTTTAATTCGAACAGATTTATTACAAAAAATCCGTAAGAGATGCACTAGTACGGTTTGTTCAAGTGAGTTATACGGCTAGGGGGACATTATGTGGGTGGCTAATCCTTGCGAGAAGTTGGCTAATTAATTAAAATTCGTTAATTAACTTTTTAATTAATGAAAATAGACATATGGTTCCAATTAGAAACTTGCTCAGCGTGATCGAAAACCCCTAATTCAGTCATTTTCAGAAAGACTTTGAGCGCGTGAGAAGCGTAGTAGTGCACTAAAGTTACCACTCGTGGAGCAGGTATAAGGCTGGGGCTAGATAAGAGACGGAAAAATCGCACGGGCGCCTTATCGCAACCTCTAGCTTTGTACCTGCTCCACGAGCGGTAACTTCAGTTCACTACTACGCTTCTCACGCGCTCAAAGTCTTTCTGAAAATGACTGATTTAGGGGTTTTCGACGACGCTGAGCAAATTTCTAATTGGAACCATATGTCTATTTTCATTAATTAAAAAGTTAATTAACGAATTTTAATTAATTAGCCAACCTCTCGCAAGGATTAGCCACCCACATAATGTCCACCTAGCCGTATAACTCACTTGAACAAACCGTACTAGTGCATCTTTTACGGATTTTTTTGTAATAAATCTGTTCGAATTAAAAATGAACACCCGATATATATATATATATATATATATATATATATATATATATATATATATATATATATATATATATATATATATATATATATATATATATATATATTCTTTTTGCGCAGTAGAGCTAATGCTAGCAATGGTTAAGCATATGCCACTTCCCGCATCATTTCTTTGTTTTTTTCCCGCACATTTACAAATTTTCTTGAATTCCGTGGGGCTTCGACACCGCGACGAGCAACACCGACAAGCAACGAGAACAGCTCCACTGTTTTCGTGGTGACGACTGCACCAACCAGGGAACGCCATCCGGCTTCCGAGTTCTGCAGCGTCGAGCTCATCAGACCCATACCGATCGTAGCGTACGAAAAGGCGACAGAATTCTCCCTCTCAGCCTCCAATTCCTCTCCCTCATCCCACCTCTCCCTTCACCTTGGAGCGTGGTTCAACCATAATTATAGCGCGCTTGGACCGGGTGGGACCATCGTCCGCGTCTTCGTATCCAATGAAGCGATCGGTCTCCCCTGGTGATACTGTCCAATCTAATCAAGGCCCTGACAATATACATCAACGTGAGGGAGCAAAAAAATACAACGGAACAAAAACTGCCCGCGAGGTATTGTGGACGACTCCGCCTCAGCGGACAAGCAGGACAGTCAAAGAAGGGCAGGGCCCTTCTTTTTGCCCCTGGTTCACGCCACCTTCCCACGGCTTTAATAAAACCCGGATGACTCGAATTCCACCCGGCACGGCCTTTGTTCTGCGACCCCGAATTTGTTCTGCAAGAGCTCCGCCGCCGCCATTGCTTATTTACAGAAGACAGAGAAGAAAAAAAAAAAAAAAAAGCAGCCGCTCTTGATTGGATCTTTACCTTTTCGTTTCTATCTAAGCAGTGCTAAATTCCCCAAAAAAGTCTCTCCCCCCCCCCCCCCCCCCCCTCCCCGGGAAGGCACACAGACACAGACAAAAATAAGTATTTTGGAGTGATTCTGTCACGTGTGTATTAGCATATTCAGTTAAACGTTTGACATTGAATCTCTGGGATTTCAAGTTGTGCACTCCATGTTTATATGTAACCATGAGAAATCGGTCGCCTCATTTTTATCGCCTTTATGGATACATTACCCAATTTAATTGCTGCTTTGTTGATGAATGATAACAAAAACAAAAGACTGTGCTTCCTTTTGTGAAGTCTACTTCGATTTCGATGCATGGAAGAAAAAAGAAGGAATTATGAAAAAAACAAACGTGTTCTATGACGTTGTTAATGCTGACTTTTTTAAATGCTCGAGATAATAATAATATTATTATTAATGTTATTATATTATTATTATTATTATTAATATTATTAATTGCATAAGGTACGCGTTATGTATCGGTGGTACGATAATAAAAATAACTGAGAACTCGCCCAGTACAATGGGAATGCATTGGCTGTCAGTTTTTCCACTACGTACCTCGTTTGCAAATGCCTTTGCAAATTCCTGCTCGTTGTCATTGTCACTGAAAAAAAAAAAAAAATCAATTCAACTCGAACCACAAAACTATTATGCGAGTTTCATGACCAATCGATTAAGCACCTTGCTTGTAAATACAGATACCACCTAAGGCCAGAATGTTAGTAGTGTACAAGTGGCATGCAACAAAAAAGAAGAGAAAACTCTTCTATGTTTGTTTGTTTCCTAAATATTTTACATTTTGTACTTTGTCTTGCCTTTTGTGTATACGTCTATGAGTTTGTGCGCTTGCAATGTCGCTGTGCATGCGAACTTTTTCTTGATTGAAGAGTGCAAATTGTCGTTATCAAAAGCTTGCTCACCTATGATCTTTGGTTATGCATGGTTTTTCCTGCCCGAAGTGCCATGCGGAAAAATAAATGAACGTAGACAATAATGTGGAATGAACACTCCAAGAAATGCCTGCACGTCTACTTACCCGCAAAACACTCGAAGAGCCAATCTCTGCGATCTACGAAATCAGCTCAGCGAATGATGAGGCGAACATCTGTGTAGACCTCAAAATGAAGTCTGCGCTGTGGCATTACGCAATGCAAGCATGACGCTTTGCATTGCGTAATGCCACAGCGCAGACTTCATTTTGAGGTCTAAACAGATGTTCCGCCTCGTCATTCGCTGAGCTGATTTCGTAGATCACAAAGATTGGCTCTCCGAGTGTTTTGCAGGTAAGTAGATGCGCAGGCATTTTTTAGAGTGAATGAAACTGGGAACCCATTGAGCTGATGAACCTAGATGGTCGATATAATTCTGCGTCTTCTAGGGAAGCTGCAAATGTTCTGTAAGCGCATGAGTTTGGTAGAATGAATGCATCTGAGGTATGCCCATGCAGGAAACAATAAAGTATCTTTGCCTGCGATGTTCATGCTGGGTCCTGAAGCCTAGAGTAGTACATATTGAGTCCCTTTCACATCAAAATACCCCGGCTTCAGTACGGGTCCGCAGGTTATGTTTCAATCTGGTGGTGAGCATACAATTAGCAGCCATTAGTCAGAAACTATGCTCCCATTTTAGGTGTTTTTTTTTTAATTAGTACTGAGAAGTCCAGACAATGAAATTCAGAATTGCAGTTCAGTGTTTTGATTAAGCTGGCTACTCGTTACAGACTTTTAACAAGTTAAGAAAGCCTCATAGCTTCCCTCAGCTATTTTTTGTGCCTTTTTTCGCATCCCCCCGCTGGAGTGTTATTCCAACTACAGAAAAGGTGCATACTTTTCCCATGACTCTTACCATCTTCTTCCTCATCTCTAGCACATGTGCGTGACGTTCTGAGTGAATAAGTTTCAACGTTGTTTATTTATCCTTGCATCTGCAGATAGAAGGAGGTGCAGTGAACTATGCTGAAACGTAGGGACTTCAAGCACGAAGCACAAACTTTCTAATATTCTTCCCTCGCCGTCCGCAGAAACTCCTCGAGTTTGCGGGAACTCAGTGCTGCGCGGCTGAACGAGTGCCAGCTCCCATCAGAGCATCCACTCCAGAAATGGTGTGCGACCTGACCGACTCACTATCGCTGGTCGACTGTTCTTCCGCGGGCAAATCGTGCGATATTGCGAATAAAATGTCGGTTCCCGTAACGAAGGTGTGCCGCAGCGCACAACAGCGCAGTTGGACCACCTCAACGGGGCACGAAGCTGCAGGCGCGGCCCGGAGCGTTGAACCCACTCGCAGGGGTCGGCAGCTTCGACGAGGAGAAGGGGTGAACGGTGATCGAGGCTCGCTCCGAAAGGGAAGCAACCGTCGCGCCGTTTTTCCAAAACAAGCCCGAATCGGTGGCGCACCGCGAGCACGAACGGTCAGGCGGCGGGAAGCGCGTCGGCCGGCATCGGTCGGCCGATCACGTTACGGCACGGACCCAGATGGCTGCGCCAGATAGATGCGTCCATTGAACGCTCTCGTGTGTGTGTACATGGACGGCGATAAGAAGATGCGCCGGCCGCCGTGCCGACCAGTCGCTGGAAGCGGTCCTCAAGCAGGTCATCGGCGAGGGGTGCCCTCCCCCCAGCGCGGCAGCCGTACGCCCCCGATGAACGTCTTCATTAGAAGTCATTCATCTCTCGGGACAAAACGAGGAATGCCCGATTCGTTGAGAGCGTTCCCGCGCAGGCGCGCCGCCGAACAGCCCCCGAAGAACGGCGCCCCCGACTAACAGGACGGCAGAAGTGAGGTCGACGAAAATTTCACGAGCGCCAGGAAAAGAAAAAAAAGCGCGAGTGAAAGAAAAAAAAAATTCGCCATTAGTGAGATCAAGCAAGGGGAGGAAAGGGCAAGGTTGAAGGGAAGCACGGGCAAGTGAGGGAGGGGAAGGGAGAGATCGATGCCGGCCAAGATTATGCGGCAAGTCTTTCACCTCGCCTCCACCCTCGCTCACTTGCTGCGCTCCTCCAATTAAAGTTTGATCTGGAGGCGTCTGGATTCTTGGCTCTTCTTCCACGTCGCTCCCTGCATTTTCTTCCTTTTTCTTGCACGTCCCCACCCTTTAGTGGTATTTTTTATTTCATTTTAATTTTTTTCCTTGCTTGTTCTTGGGGAGGAGGGGGGGGGGGGGGGGGGGTTACTCGTTTTTCTAACGCTATAGGCTCTCGCGCTTGCGCCCGCAGGTCCATAATTATTATGCGGAGCGACGAGGAAAGGAGAGAGAGAGGGGGCGAAAGGCGAGTGGGGCGCTTGGGAAATATTCCAAATGAGCGAGCAGGGAACGGTGAAAGGCAAACGAAAAAAAAAAGCCAAGAAAAAAAAAACTAATAAGGGTTTTTGAGAAGTCGACGGATGAGAAAAAGAAAGAAGGCAAAGTTTGGGAAGTACGGAAACCTAACCCTTAAAAAAGAAATAAAGAAAGAAATCAACCGGGCGAGGTGAAAAGAAAGAAGAAAAGGGGCAGGGACAAGAATTAAAGAAATCTTAAATAACAGGCCCCGCCCAGATTCTGATTTTACAACGCGGTTTTATAAACTTTTTGTTCAACGTTGATTTTTTTATAGTGTAAATAAAGTTCCTTTTATATTTGTAAAATTGCATGGCTTCTATCGCGTTTTTAACAATAAAAAATAAAAGTTTGAAATTATAAAGAAGGGTCCATTCGATGTGCGGAGCCGCGAGCGATCGAGTATTTTGGGCGACAAATCGATTGATCGTTCCTTATTCCTTATACCATTAGAACGATAGTTCCACAGTACATGGAGGTATTATACTGTGTGTTCTGCTGAATTAGCCTATTTCTGATAATCTCTGCTCACTTATGGTAGTAACATTTCATGATACGTCTTATAGTTTTTGGTCGCCCGAACCAGTTTAAGATGTGCGAAATACGATTCTGAGAAATTTCAAACACGAGTATTTCATAATGCAAAGCAGGGCTTGCGTTTTTCCTTCGAAGGAGCTACTGATAGAGGCGAGATTATCGCATCGGTTCCCCGCCTCGTCTTTCCAGAATATCCCTGCGAAACAATCCAAACAAATTTGTGAAGACAGGAAAAACTATGTTTGCCAGTCTTAACGGAGAACGATTATGCGAGGTCCCAGTAAAAACAGGGAGACTAGGGACCTTCCATAGTAAAGAAAACCCAGGGACCGAGAAAAGCACAAAAGTCTCACGAACACACAAACGTCATCGAGCGTATAGAACTGCTACATTTATTGTACGGAACGCCATTTTATATGATCTTACTCTCGACCAGCATCAAGTGGATCGACATTTTCCATATGTCGCAATCCACAAAGCAAAATAAAATAAAGGTCAAGAAATATTGTCTCTCTCTCTCTCTCTCTCTATATATATATATATATATATATATATATATATATATATATATATATATATATATTGTTATCTCAGCTGTAACACTCAAACGTGCGCATCTTAACAAATGTTAAGATCATATCAGCAACATTTACACAGGCATCGATCGTTTTCGGCTGCTCACAGTTTTGAACAAAGCGGCTAAATGTCGGTTGTTCCTGGAATCGCTGCGCCTGATGCTTCGTTGCATTGCTCTTTTTTTATTATTAAAATCTTTAAAGAAGTTTTGTTTGCCAAAGCGGTGGAACGGACCGAATGCTCCCAATGCACCCCTCGCATTCGCCCGATGGCAGCCCTTTACAAATCGGGTCAATTTATCAATCTAAAGGGACTCTGAACTGAAGACAAATTCTGCGTGACCTCAACATCAGGCCATAGCAACGAAGGCATAGGCGCGCAGCCAAAAAGAGTCGAAGGTTCTTTGTGAGCCTTCCTTAAAACGCCATGCAGTTTCAGTTTTGCTCGCTTCGCGTCGTTGCTCTATCCCTCGCAGAGGGCACGCTTTGGCCGCCGACGACGATGACGAAGAGGCAGCACCGCGTCGCCTTCTTTGATCCATCTCCGCCCAACCAAGCCGCGACAGACTCCCCACTTGACGCGATCACAAAACACTAGAATTTAAACGCATCTCCACGTGCCTTTCCGTGAAACACCGAGTTGAGTGTGGCAATTTTTATTTCTCCCCTTCGCGGGAAGTGTGTGAGAAAGAGAGCGGGTGCATATAGCGTTCGGTTTTCTTCGTGATGGCGAGCGCTCAGGTAGATGACGAAGAGCGCGGGTAGGGGTCGCGCCAGTTTGGGGGCCCCAGTCGGTTATGATGATTTTGAACGAACGCCGGGGGGAAAGAAGAAAAAATAAAACGAAGAAATTCGGGGAAGAAAAACGCCGCGTCACCAAGCCGCCCGATGAGCCATACATTTCCATTAGAAGGCGGTGGCGTTATCCGCAGTTGCTCTCGTGTGCCGTTCCGCTACGGGCCCCGCTAACAAGAAACGATGGATACTCCATTCCCCGAGTCAAACAACCAAGAGAAAAACGCTGAAATAATATCCGCGCGGTGAACGTCCCATAAAACAAATATATCGCTTCTTACTTCTCAGATTTTATGTTCGTCGACGGCTGGGAGCTTGCAGCCCGCGCGCCGCTGCTGCCGAGAGCGCCTTCGCGAAGCCAAGCCGTCTGTCTAGAGGGCTGACATTTTTCCGCGGGATCCTCTTTTTAAACTGCTCACCTCAGCCGAAATTTGTTTCTCGCCTTATTTTATTCACTTTGAAGGTAGCGCGCGCGGGGAGCGGCGCCCTGGGAAAGGGCACCGGTGCGCCTTGTTCATTAGGGACCTGCTCCTCCCTGCCGCCTGATTGGTCGAGAGCGAGCAAGGTGAAGTGGGAAGCGAGAGAAAGCCGCTCAATTTGGGAGCTCCCCCTTTTGGAAAGCGTCGCCGTCTGGCCTTTAGGGCGCCAACCTTCCCTGCTGCAGCCACCGCTGCCCAATGGGGAAGCCAAGGGCCAGGCTGGTCGACTCATCTGCCCTCTTAGTCGGCCAGGTTCTTGGCATCGGTTCGAGCTGTATCTATTTCCACCAGAGTTCAAATTTGCTGGGTGCGACAATGAACGCCAACTGAATGGTTTGGAAACATTAGCCTATAGAGGTCGAGGCACTATGAAATTATTTCTGAGCTGGAATAAATGACTGTAGATGCGGACTTTATTAATCGCATATCGTTTCGTGTATCAAAAGAAAAACTATAGTACAGGAGGGTAGAGAACCGAAAACCTGCTTTTCGGTACAAATTTTTGAAAATATAGCGGACTATTTCTTACATCATTTCCTTCAAAAGCTCTCCGCATTTTCACCGTGATACACCCGCCCGCGGTACCGAAGCCCGTCAGCCGATAGGAGCTCGAGTATTGGCAGTGTTGGCGGTAACGCGTTACAAGTAATAGCGTTAGAGGTATACTTTTTCCGGTGACGTAGTAACGTACTTGTTATATTTTAAAAACAGTAACGGGTAACGTACTTACGTTACTTAGTTGGAGTCGCGGTTAACGCTGTTGCGTTGCTCTTTATGTCTTCCCAAGACTAAAAAAAAAAAAAAACAATGACAGTTAAATTTTTTTTTTGTGTATGTTTCTAGTCGCCAAGTTAGAATTGTTATAATCAGAATCATAAAAGGGATAAGGTAATAATATTAAATTTCTGCATGGGCATAATGTTTTTTTTTTTTTTTTTTTTTTTTTTTTAAATATGGCGCTTATACCTGTAACTTCAAAAACATTAAAACGTCTAAGTTCATAAAAAAAAGTAACGCAAAAGTAACTTGCGCTCCACTTTATCGTTAACAGTAACGCGTTTTTTTTTTTTAGGTAACGTAGATCGGTAACGCGTCCTTTTTTTTAAAGTAACGAGTAACGTATTTCGTTACTTTTTTTCGGTAACGCCTAAAAGACCGCACAGCGTGTTGGAACAAGCACTGCGCTTGACAACAATCAATCTGTTGACGAATGGTGCCTTGAATGCACCTATTATCACTTTCAAATGACGAGTTCATGGTGTGCATAAAAATCATGGTGGAAGCTTGTAGTCATCGCATTCCGAAACCAACACCGTCAAAGTCGACAATGTGACATTATTCTTATTAACGTCGATGAAGGCAAAATTAATCACGGGCCAGTCGCGGAACTTCGAACACGTCGCCAAGAAGGCTGGGAGGGCTGTCGCTGTAGCTCAACAGTTATCGACTATTGCATCAGACGCAAGGAACATGGACGTCTAACCCCGCCGACCCTCAGACGGCTGGGAGAACTTCCGGTTCCGGTGAAATACTACGTCACGACCTCGTCATTTCGCTTTTGAGTTGAGGAGGAAAGCTAAGGAGAAAAAAGGTGAAAAATCATTTCATGGTCCCTTTCAGGTCGATGAATAGCGGTGGCAAGTAGAAATTATGACCGTTAATTCCTTCGTCTGCGGTCGCCCCAGTCAATAAATAAGCTCATCACTCGTGAAGTGAGGCGCGAAGACGGACAAGTCAGTTAAAGGGTGTTGCGGCGCCCTCCGGTACTCGCCGGCAAATGGGGCCACCTGTCTTTTCTCTTCGATTCTTCGGTGGTTCGTTCCACTTAAGCTGGACTCAACCACGAAAGCATAATATTGTTAAAGAGCCATCGCAATCTTATACAGGCTTTTGTTTTCGAAAAGCTAAAACCCGATTTTTTTTTAGCACTTATTTTTATGTTATGTCATGTTGTGCTTCCTAGCCCAGCTACAACTCTGATGAGTGTGAGTAGTATATATAAATACTGGTTCCCTGATTATGTGTATGTTTGACACTCACAGCAATTCCAAAACTATCAGTCTTCTATTTTAATTTTATCGGAAGGTGTTAAACTGCCTAGATGCCGTCAACGCGCACAGTTTTTTTTTTTCTTTAGCAATTTTAGGAAGATTGATTTAGTTACTAAAGGGTAGCCACGGCTACATTTTATAGTCGCCAATATCTTCCTTTATTTTATTTTTATTTTTATTGCAGATCAAAGATTAATGATAATCCTAGACAACTTCTGTGCCGGTTGAAACATTTCATCTCAATCCGATAGAAATAAAGCGCGGAAATTGTGTTCGATACTGTGTGCATTTTCATTACCTCGTGATACCCTCTGTGACTTCACAAGTTGTCAGCGCCACCTCCCGAGTTTGTCTCTTCGGTTTCGTCCTCATATTCTTCGTGCTTTCTCGTTCTTTTTCGACTTTATACGTCTTGTCTGCCGACTGTAGGCAGTTGTGTCGTGAGATATTTAGAGTTCGGTCGAGGGCAAGCTTCGACATCACAACAATACAATAGATGAATCTGTAAACATCCCTTCTTGCTAGAACAGTTTGATAAACAGCTAAGGCAACGCTAAGGGAAGCACACCTATAAATCCGTGACGACGTAAAGCACTTGCAATTTTAAATGCACAGGGTTTCTAGATGGCGAAACAGAATGATGATATAGAGAATCGGAACTCTATTATTTAATGCAACGACATCGTTATCATTGTTTCATAAAAACATCGACGAAAAGGTAAAATACTGTCAACATTCATGTGACATCAAAGTTAAACGACCCATTGTTGTGACTACTGTGGCCATTTATAATTTGTATGAGGCTATCAAAACACACCGTTCTAATAAGGCAATTGTAGGACTTAATTTGTAAGGAATGAACTAGTTTTTTTTTTTTTTTTTTTATTAATGTGGGTGGAATCTGCATATTGGCTGCCGGTGCCTGCTAGGCAATTGTATATTCTTGTTCTTATGGAAACGTAACTGACAAACTGAGCTGTTGCAATCCGACGTGCATTATGAAATTGCCACTTACTATGAGATCACTCATTTATATCTGTTCTACCATTGTTTTTTTTTTTCGTGAGCGATAACGCGTCAAGCCCATTCATTACCTGCGTGCTACCACAATTTTGAGGTAGCACGAATGTCAGCATTCTTTCTTAAAATTGCAACAAAACATGGACAACATCGGAGTTCAATTACTAATAAGAAGTTAGATTCTTTATATTACAAAAGTATTTCGTCAGCCTAAAAAAAAAACTGAGTAACAAAAGGAAGGAACAACTTTTCGGCGTTCCCTTTTCGTATACGCGTGCTTTTTTTTTTTTTTTAGCTCTACCTGTAGCCTCTAGAGCAAGGGTCGCCAACATGCGGCCCGCGACTCACGAGCACGCGGCCCGCAGGCAACCAGCCACGAGTCCCGGTTCCCATGCCTCGAGCGCTAGAAATGGTATGCGCCATAGTGATCTAATCTTGCCGATTCATGAACCTCTGCTCTTTTAACGTATTTACGTAGTTTTTACTTATCTGTGTTGATTTGTCCTCGGTAGTTTTATTTCTTGCTTCCCAGCGCTTTGTAATGTACAACAGTTTCGCTACTAGGCTGCAAGAGCGAAATCTTTGTTGAAGGATGCATCTCGGCTGCGCGAACTCTCGATCAAGAAGAGTAGCTGCCAAAGATAGAGCCACGAGCTCGGAATTGTCGCCTTAAGAAAATAGTACCACTAAAAGACGAGTATTTTTTCAGTGTTGCAAGAAAGATCATCAGGAAAGCAAGAACTGTCAAATTAACTTAATGCTGTTTAAATACGTGTTGAGCTCAGTTAATTCCCAAATTAATTGAGCAACGGGAATGACTGTGTACTTGCTCTCTTGTTCTATTAAAAATGCCAGCACATTGGCGGGACGGTGTTATTTTAATTTTTTTTTTTTTACCACTTCAGGTCAGAGCACCAAAGTAGTCATCTAAACAAATAAAATCTAAAGATATCACTGGCATAATTGAGCTTACAAAAAGCATAGATTCCGAGGTCGCTTCCCTATTAAATCCTTTAAACAACCCCCCCCCCCCCCTCCCCTCCGGTTGGCCCTCGGCCATTCCAGTGTGGGCTATCTGGCCCCCACACTCAAATGAGTTTGAGACCACTGCTCTAGAGCCTAGGGGATCGTATGACGGAAATTGCAACGTGAAGCTCCTTTACACTAAGCTGTATAGCTTACATAATGTTTGTGCATTATTCTATCCTGAAATACTCAATGCAATTTGGGATCCTTATAAACAAAAACGGACCTCAATAGGCTAGAAACTATAGAAATAAAAGCCACAAGATTTCTGTTTCTGGAATTGAACAGAATAATTCAATTAGCGACTTGCTTAAAAAATAAATAAACCACCGTACCAACTATTAATACTCGAAATACTATAAACATATAAAACGTCTTTTTCAAAGGGTTCAGGCCATGATCAATATTGATCAATATCCATCGGGACATGCATAGGTCATTTTCTACACATAGACGTAGTCAACGTGCGCATTATATCCTGGAGCCAATGCCATAAAATAATATGTTACGGCGTTCGTTCTTCCCGCACACTTTTATAGATTGTAAAAGCCGTCCTACTAAAATAAAGATGAATAACTGTAGATCTTTAAATTTATTTCTAGATAGGATAAAAGAAAAAGCTAAAGCTTTGCACGTTGAGTAAACACTTTCTTGCTTGCATGTTTTTGTTGTGATTTAGAAACTTTTAAAATGTCTATTGTTCGTTTTTTTTTTTTTTATGCGGCCATCTATACAACAGACTTAAACGAAAAACCAGTACTGTAAATAAATAAATAATTAGCCGTAGTTGCCCTTTTCGTAAGGACATATACCAAAGAACACCTGAACATTTCTCTCGCCGCAAATCATTAACCCTTTGGGTGCCACGCCCGAGTATTCATGCAGCTTTCAGCTTCGATTTTTTTCCCTACCTCCTCCAACTGGGCTGTCGATTTTATTTTTACGTGCAGGGCCATATTTTGACTTTTAATAACACCTATATGTAGAAAGTTTTGTTTATCGGACTTCTGTCTCGGTTTTCTCCTTCGTTGTTCCAAAAAGGCGAATCTACGTCGTTCGACCACGCGCTTTATGACGAACACTGAGGTCTATAAAGTTTTAATAAAAAAATTTAGTAATCAAACTAAATAAGGAAGTCCTAGTTCTGAAAGAGAAATGGGCCAAAATTGCTGCTGCCTCCACGCTGATTCTCGAAGAAATGCGCTAACATTTCGCGCAGCGGCTGTATAAGATATAACTAGGGTTCGGAGTTTTCGGTTTAAACCGATAAAAGTACGCCGAATCCATTTTCTGAAATTCGGTTTTAACCGAAAAAGGTCAGTTTGTAGGTTCGGTGTTTTCATTTTAAACCGATAAAAGTATGTTTTATCCGTTTTTTTTTAAATTTTGGTTTTAACCGATAAAGGTCAGTTTTTTAGGCCGCGTCGAGGGAGAAGGGGGGGGGGGGGGGGGGGACAGAGAGAGTGGGCTTCGCAAGGTTCGACATTGTGTTACGTCTTCGTGATTCTCCCCTTCCAAGGTTCAACATGCAACAAAAAAGGTCTTGGATTGGCCTTTGCGGGACATCTGTGTCCTTTCTGTAATCGGGCTTAGTGCGTCAAGTTCCCTATCCTAAAAAAAAGTTCGGATGTGGGCTTCATGCACTTCAGAGGACATTAGCGAAGCCGGTAGCAGTTTTCTTAACACCTTCTCTCAAAATTCCCTGTGGTTAAAACATAAATGCAATGGATTTTTTTTTTTTTTTTTTTCCATTCCGCTGGTTCTTGTACGGTCATCACCTCAGACGGTCACGTCGTCAGAATGGGAGGGAAAAAGAAGCGCGCTGAAGATTATGCCCGCGAATTCAGCAATTTTAAGGTGTGTCCTGACTGAAGTTGTAGCGAAGACCACGTATGTATATGTGCCGTTATTCTTTGAGTGATCACAAGTATCACAGCTGCGAGGATCATCTGATCCGGTGTCCGATGGGGTTTCTTTCATATTCACCGAAAAAAAAAAGCCGCTAGACGTTTTTGGGAATGAATATACACCGAAAAAAAAACAAAACGAAACTCGATTTTTAAAATAAACACTCGAAAAAAGTACGCCGAATTTCGAAAAAATAAAAACCGAAAAAGCAGAACCCTAGATATAACAAAGCATGGTGAATGCAGCCTCTCAGCACCTTTCCGCGGGGCGAACATTCCCGAAATCCCTATTCTTCCTGGTGCAGGCAGATCAGGTCACTTAGCGCATGCATGAAGGACGTGCGCGATGCGCGAAAGACGACAGGGTCATTTCGTTGTTGTGCATACGTGTTGTGCATACAGGGGCGACGACCCCGCGCGCTTACGGCGCGGTGACATGGTAAGACGATTGCGCGTCAAGAACGGCGTGGCAGGCCGAAGAACACAACCGCAGGCCGTTCCGCCGGCGATCTTCGGTTACTAGGGCTGTGGCGCCATCCCGTGGCAACGTTACGAATTCTATAAACATGGGCTCCAACGACACGAGCCACTCGAGACGAGAGACTCACACGAGAGACTGTAGTGGACACGAGTCACTACCTGAGTGTCCGCCGCGGCATTGATTGTTACGAGCCGAAGTCGAGTGAGTGCTCACGCGCAGTTCTCGTGTCCAATCCATGTACCGCGCCCGACTGTCATCAGGTGGGTGGCTTCGATCCCCCAATTATGTCATCAAGCTTTGCGAAGCCAAGACTGAAAGAAATAGTCCCCTTTTATTCTCGCAATTTCACCGCGATCAAGAAGCTTTTGAATAAGTGGCGGTCCGTGCGAGTAAACTTGGGCCAGACTAGGACCAGTATGCCTCTGGAAAGTCATGAACACTCCAACCCGATATCGTTTCACGACCCCTTTAACTTTGAACCCATAGATCTTTCCTCAATAAATAAATGTAATTTACAAAGCATGCTACAGTTTTTCCGCATATGGCAAACATTTGTGTTCGATTTGCGGGGAAAAAATCTCTGCACTTAATCGAAAGTGAGCCAAAACCACATGCTTCTGTTCATATCTAGAAAAGGAAGGAACAAAATATCAGTGTCTGGACAAGCAATACATTCCAAGGCAGCACGACCTCTTGTGAATGATGACCCGACAAGATTTTTTCACCTCAAAGAACGCGACAGAAGTAGCACGAACAATCTATGACTGTTTTTTTTTTCTTCTATTTTTCTCCCGCAGCATAAAAACTCTCGCTTCACTAGAATGTGCGTATGTGTGGCACCAGTGTATGTGATAAACATCCGTTTCCATGATAACGTGTATGACTGCAATATCGAAAAAGCGACGATCGTGTTTGGGCGAACTCTTCGCACATTCCACACGTCGATTCTCCCCTCCCACAGATCACCCACTTAAAATTGGACTGGTTTCACCTAGGACTATAGCATTAATGTTCTCTTCACTATTATTGGCTCTCTTTGACTGGAATGGTCTACCCGATCCCATTGTTTGTGTACCAGAAGTTGATACTTTCAGACCTGCTAATGCCACTTTCCACGCCATTTATAACATCATGCATTTGTATATGTCCGAAAAGTAACCTTGTGTACATTTTATATTGTCTCATTCTATACTCCATTCTTTCGCCACCCCCATATGTAAAGGCCCCTCCTGGATATTTGATTAGGTGAGGGTAAATATATTAATTTTTAAAGGTTTTCAAACACGGTATGACCTTTCTCATCTCGAGCATTTTAAGACTCTCCAAGAGCCCCTCAATACCCCGTGCGCTCATGTTCGAAGTTATGCAATGCAAATGCACGTCACAGTTACTGGCGTTACAAATAGAGCGGTACTCGAACTAGCTTAATGGCACCCTGACGTAGAGCAATTCCAGCTAAATCGGGTTGCCCTATGGTGGCAAGTCTTCTAACAAATATGGCGTTACATTCACGGTACTTCTGGTTGATCACGGCACTCTTATATATTTCTTTTAACGTAAATTCTCCCGTGGCTCGCATTTATTTCCACTCTACCGTTTGTTACACGAACGTACGCGATATTCTCGGTATGAATACTATCTGGAGCTACCGGGTTCCGTGACTAGGCACCTCTGCCATTTGGTGATGCTGGGGAGTTGGTTGTTTCGAGCTGTCTTTTCTCTTCAATTTCCTGTCGTTATTAATGTTCACTGGGTTAGGCGTTTGCTTCCTCAAGCTAAGTCGGTCATTATACTTGGTGCATTACGATTGTGCCATTAACGGAACGTACCCCACGGTGTGTGCGACGTTACATAACCTAGAGTTCCTGTATAGGCTCCCTACGGGAGCCAGAGTTGCGCATTTGTTTTCCCCGCGCCGCCACGCCGCTATTCGCCGAGATGCATCACGTGAGGAGCAAAGCATCCGGTGCCGTGCAAGAAAGCCACCTTTACGGTCGCTCCACCGACGTTGCTCGCGCCCCGGCGTATGTTCCCCTGCTTTCGCCCTCCTTCTGCTCCTCTCCTGGTTTCCATGCGCGGCGGCGCGCGCGGCGCCGCTATTCGCCAAACTTACTCACGTGAGGAACAAAGCATCCAAGGCGTGCAGGAAAGCCGGCGCTACGGCCACCCGCCGAGGCTGAATGCGCAACTCTGCTACCGTAGGTAGCTATATACAGGAACTCTAACATAACCACACTTTAAACGCCATCTGTTTTTTTTTTTTTTTTGTGTGTTTTTTTGTGCTACATATATGGCGACGAAATCCATCAGTCGCCAGGTGACTTTCTCGTGGTCTATAAATAAATAAATAAATCGTTATTTGCTTTTAAAAATGCAGTTCAAATGTAAATTCCACATAAGCCCATACTGGCTTGTGCGTGGGACGCGGAGGCATCTCCCACGGCCTTTCTGAGCATTCTTCTGTATTTCACAGGATTGAACCACCGGTCTTGAGCTGTTCGGCCCGACTGTCGACAGGACTTCGGAGAGTGTGCCGCTGTCCCGAGGATTGACCTGCCCGTCTTGTGCTGTTCGGCCCGACTGTCCTCAGTACCTCGGAGATCAGCTATCCGTTCAGGATTTTAAATTTCGAGCCAATTTAAGTCCGCCAATCAGCGTGTACCGCCACTATCGCTCAAGATCAACGACATCGCTGGAACGAGGGGCGTTTTCACTCACTTTGGTGGCAGCGGCGGAGGCATCACCCACGGCCTTTCTGAGCATTCTTCTGTATTTCACAGGATTGAACCACCGGTCTTGAGCTGTTCGGCCCGACTGTCGACAGGACTTCGGAGAGTGTGCCGCTGTCCCGAGGATTGACCTGCCCGTCTTGTGCTGTTCGGCCCGACTGTCCTCAGTACCTCGGAGATCAGCTATCCGTTCAGGATTTTAAATTTCGAGCCAATTTAAGTCCGCCAATCAGCGTGTACCGCCACTATCGCTCAAGATCAACGACATCGCTGGAACGAGGGGCGTTTTCACTCACTTTGGTGGCAGCGGCGGAGGCATCACCCACGGCCTTTCTGAGCATTCTTCTGTATTTCACAGGTTGGTTACTTTCCTGTTTTAGATCCCCCTTGTAGTTGGCTCTGCTGCTGCTACCAAAGTTGTAACTGTTACGTTGCTGCTTGAGATGACCCGTTGCTATGCCTGTCGAATTGTGTTGCGGGACGACTCTCAGGTCCTTAACTGTGCTGAGTGTGAGTTTGCTTTTCATGTCGGAACTTGCTCTGGGGTAACTGATGCTGTCTTTAAAACAAAACGCGAGTCCTTCAAAAAGAACTGGAAGTGCGAGTCATGTCGGTGTGAGGCTGGTAAGAGCGCTACTGCTGGCCAGGGTCAGAGAGCTGATGGTGACTTGCTCAGGAGGCTGGTGGAGATTGACAGAAAGCTGAGTTTGCTTATTGAGCTGCCGGCCAAAGTTGATGGCCTTGAACAGTCTGTTCAATTGCTCTCAGATCAATTCGACTCCATACAGCGTCGCCTCGAAAATCATGACCAAGAAATTAAAGATGTCAAGCATAGAGTCGAAAAAATTGAAAAATCCAGCGGACCTCAGGCCCTTGCCCAGCTGCAGCTGGACGTTGATGCACTCGAGTGGCGTAGTAGGCGGCTTAACATTGAGATTCATGGGATCCCTGACACCGACGGCGAAGACCTTTTGAGTAAGGTGAACGACTTAGCAGTGAGACTAGAAGTTGGTACTTTGGCCGGGGAAGACATCTCCGCTGTTCACAGGCTTCCAGCTAGGCCCGGAAGGACACGTGGAATCATCGTGCGCTTCGCGCGTCAAGAGCTGCGGGATACGTGGCTGGCCAAAAGGGGAGTCCTGAGAAACAGCGAGGATAGGGTTTTCATCTGTGAAAATATGACCTCCCGCTCTAGGGGACTTCTCTCAGCTGCCAAAGAATGGCTCAAACAATCAGGCTATAAATACGCATGGCATGCGAATGGAAAATCCTCGTGCGTAGAGCGACTGGCGATTCGGCAACAATTATAAAATGCGAGGATGACCTACGTGTCCTGCGGTAGATAGTCAGTCACCTCAAGCTGTCTTTCCTTTTTTATTTTTTTTAACAATTTATGATTCAGTTGGGCCATACTACTAAAGAAGAATGGTTTGCGTCTCTCGGATTACGGAGAGACAGACTGAGTTGTCTGCACATGAATGTGCAGTCTGTAAATAGCAAGTTAACAGAACTTGAAAGTTTCTTTGCTGATGCCGATAAGCATTGGGATGTTATTATGTTGACTGAAACATGGTATTCAAATGATGTTGCCATCTTTCAGTTGCCTCAAAAAAGAACATACTATCTTAATAGAACTTCACGACGTGGGGGTGGGGTTTCACTGCTCATAAATGATTCAATGTCATGTGAATTGCTGAAAGAGTTCTCTGCTTCAACCGACGATTATGAAGTGTTGTGTGCCGAGACAAAGGATATAATTTTGTGGTGTGCTATCGGCCACCAGATGGTGCTTTGAATGTTTTTCTTACATTCCTAGAAAATATGTTGGCCTGTGCAAGTTACCGCAGACAAAATGTCATAATAGGTGGTGATTTTAATATCGATATGAATTCTGATAGCGCGAGGAAAAAAGATTTTGAGAGAGTGTTCCTTTCGAATGGGTGTACGAATGCTATTGAGTCATTTACAAGGATTACTGGAACGACGCAAACAACTCTTGATCTTTTCTTAACAAGCTATGATCCATCGTGTATGATTAGTGGAGTTTTGAGTTGTCCAATTAGTGACCATATGCCTGTTTGTTTGTCAGTTCGAACAACCCCCCTTGAAAAGGAAAAAGCTAATACTAACGTAACATTCCAGCTTATTAGCGAAAAGACCTTAAGCGAGTTTCAGAAAGAGCTTAAGGATATGTGCTGGGACGAAGTTTTTCAACAAGGAGATGCCAATATAGCTTATAATATTTTCCTCAGCATATTTGTTGCAGCATATAAGAAGCACTTTATCAATAAGGAGCGCAAATTCAATAAGAAATTTCGGAAACCTTGGTTAACAAAAGAGCTCTTAAGGAAAATTAAGAAGCGGGAGAAGCTTTATCTAATATTTATTAAGAAAAGGACCCCTTCAGACTTGGAAACGTTTAAGGTCTATCGTAATAAACTAACTAAAGAGTTAAGGAATGCCAAGGAAGCTTACTACATGAACCTCTTCTCTAGCTGTGCAGGGGACACAGATAAGCTATGGAGCAAGCTAATTGTAGTCATAAAACGAAAACAGAATGTTGAAACAATAGAAAGAATTTCTCTCAATGAACGCGTACTGACAGGAGTTGAACTAGTGAATGCGTTTAACCACTATTTTGTCCATAGAGAACCTGAACTGTGTTCAAATGAGTCTTGTAGTTACTCCCTGTCCGGAAACGAAAGCAGTATTTTTTTACATGCAACCGACAGTGTAGAGGTATGTTCAACCTTTCTTGGACTCAAGAACTCTTGCAGCCGTGATGCTGACGGTATTCAGATAAGACCTGTCAAGTACGTAATTAATGAAATCGTCCATGTCTTGGTTCATATATACAACTTATGTATTTCCACAGGAACCTTTCCAGACAAAATGAAAGTTGCCAAAGTTACAGCGCTATATAAAAAAGGTGATAGGTTAGACATAAAGAACTATCGCCCAATTTCTATCCTTCCAATTTTCTCGAAATGCTTAAAAAAAGTTATTTTAAATCAAATATCGTCATTTTGTGCAAAATATCGGCTAATAACTAAAGCTCAGTATGGATTCCAAAAAAATAAGTCTGTGGAGCTGGCTCTTCTTGAGCAAAAAGAATATATTTTACAAAACTTCGAGCAGAAGCTTCTGACTTTGGGCATTTTTGTTGATTTTACCCAGGCCTTTGATCATATCGATCACAATATTCTAGTTAAAAAGCTTGAGCGGTATGGCATAAGGGGTCTGCCACTTGAGTTCATAAAATCCTATCTCGGCAGAAGGCGACAATTCGTTTTTTTGAATGGCTTAACATCTAAAAGCAAAGAAATAATCTCTGGTGTGCCTCAGGGTAGCATTCTTGGCCCGTTGCTTTTTAACTTATACGTCAATGATATCATACATATATGTCAACAGGCGAAGTTTATAATCTATGCGGACGATACTAGCATATTTCTATCGTCCAGCTCCTACGCCGAGATAACCAATATGGCAAATGATGTTCTACGTAAATTAAGCTCTTGGTCAAAACAGAACCGTCTAAAAGTAAATTCTAATAAAACTAAAGCCGTTTTCTTCTATACAAGAGGAACGCCTATCCCATTGCATCATAACATAGCGTTTAATCACACAAACATCGAAGTTTTGGACACTATAAAAGTGCTTGGCACGTACTTCTCCAGTAACATGCAATGGGACGAGCATGTTAACTTTGTACTACTCAAACTTAGTCAAATAGCTGGTATACTGAATCGAAATAGGTACATTCTTCCGGAATCAGTTAAATTATTAGTCTACAATACGCTATTTTTATCTCATATTAACTACTGCCATCTTGTATGGGGCACAACAACAGAATCTAACCTCCATAAATTACACTTAATGCAAAAGAGAATCATACGCGTTATTGCCAATGTCTCATACACCGAACATACTGACTACCTTTTCAAGAAATATAACATTCCAAAAGTTCATGACATATACCGAAGGAGGCTTATGCGAGATTTTTATTATAGCATTAGGAAAAATACCTCTACACTTTTAGAAATAGGAAACTTAGAAAAAAGGCAACCTTCGCATAAAACACGAACTCCAGAACCATGGATAGTTCCTCGTTCTCGGACAAATTATGGTGACCAAATGCTTAAGAATACTTTGCCTCGACTACTAAATTCCTTTGAGGAGGCTGGCACCGATATATCCTCTATAACCCCTTCTGAACTGAGATATCTTTTATGTTCATTTTCTGATACCGGCGCCCTTAGAACTACCTAAGATGAAAACGAGCTATTTCCTAAAATTGTTTTGTGTTCCTTACCCGACCTAATCATGTTAAATTGAAACTGTATACTAATGTGTGGAGCTGTATCGAATGAGTGAATCTAATTGACCAGGAAGTGTTTTGTTACTGTGTGAGTGTTTTGTGAGTCCAATGCTGCCATCATTTAAAGGGGGCCGAGGGCCCCACAAGCTGCGTTTGTAGCTTTTTTCCTCGGCCTCCTCCATTCTGTAGGAAATGGAAACCAATAAAGAAAGAAAGAAAGATGCCTCTGCATTTTTATTAGAGAATTGTGAAACTTGCACTAGAGCGCGCCATTACAAAATAAAGGAAATTTCTATCTCCAGAAGAAAAAACAAAGTAACCGTCTATTACACCAATTCATTAAACAGCAGTGATGTGTAATATATGTTGGATTTCGGCATTACTTACGTCATGTCGTTAACTACAACTACTACATCAAAGCAAACCAATTCTGTTGGGGTGTTTTTTTACTCTGTTCAAGTATCCACGTTTTTGACAGTTTTTTTTTGTTTTTATTTTTGGGGGATTTTTTCTTGTGTAAATCTTCAGGTAATTCATTAAAAATCTTGGGAACATAATAATTTATTGTGGCCTCTCCATACTTGTTATAAATAAATGGTTCAGTAAATTTTATATTCGGTCTTAACGGTCTTTCTTTGGGATTTTCCACTTTATGTCTGTTGTTGAAAAAATTCTTTATTATAATTTCATGCTTCATCAGATCTCTAAAACGCAACATTCCTAGGTCTTTATGCATATAGTTTTGCAGATCAGTTTCTTGACTTAGGTAACCCATATTTTTGGCTATCCTTTTTTGGATCGATTTTATTTTTAGGTGTAGTTATTTGGCACAGTGTTCGTGGACTGTTATTCCATATTGAAGTGTGGATTTGCCTAGTGAATTGTATATCATTCTTAGCGTGGATCGCGGGACCAGATTGCGTATGTGATACATCTGCGCAATTAATATCCTTAGTTTTTTTACAAATTTGTTCAACATGAATATTTAATTGAATATGTTCGCCTATGTGCGTCCCTAGGTATTTGACATTATCAGCGTATTTTAGCGGAACGCATGAGCAGTTATTGGAATTGTGCTCGTGCATTTTTATTGATAATTCAGTTAGGATTTGTTTGTCACTGAAGTATAATACGTGTGTTCATATGAGGCGTTTCTGTTACGTCGAGCATATTGGAGATAGCGAGGGTGATTTTTCTTAATTTTAATGTCATGTTACGGTCATTTCAAGTTTCACTGTGAAGACAGTTCAAAGTATCTTACGTAGGAATTAAAAAAAAAAAAATTGAACTGTTTGTCATCAGGAACGAAGATATCGCTCAGGATCAGACGCGCGAGTGTGTAAATTAAGTTTTAGTCGGCCTCTGTAGGGGATTTTCTTTCGTGAAGAAGCCGCTCGACGAAACGTTGCAGGCGGAAGGGAAAACAAAACAAATTCTGATCACCGTGGCGGCACATGACGGGACAAAGGGAAACACTAATTCAAGCAGAAATGAAAGAAGCGGACTATAAAAAGAAGGCCCAGAAACAAAGGGAACTTTAATCCCCAAGCTCCCAACGCTCCCCTCCTCACCGCGCATGCTGGCTCCCTCGCGCCCATCCCGTGCACAGTACCGGGGAATTCGCTCCCGCGCCTCTACGTGTATACGAGCGGACGTAAATGTCTCCCTCTAGATGCGAAATTGTACCCTGCCCCCTTCGCCGTGCTCCAGGAAGCCGCTTTTCTTCCGCGAATTGTTGCATTTAGGCGCAAAGCAAGCGAATAAAAAGACGCAAGAACACACAGCCCCCTCCCCCAACCTCTCTTTCCCTCCTCTCTATTCCTGTGTTTGGGATTTGTAGATATACCCGGGTAAGTGTGCCGAGCACAAAGGCACAAATAGAGCGGCGAGCTCAGACGTGGAGTGCAGTGGAAGGGGGTAAGAGCCAGGGAAGCCTGCCAAGCACGGCGGACGGAGTAACGGCTGTATAGAGCGGCTGTCTTGCGGCGAGGGAGCAATAGCATATTCAAAGCTCGAGCAACTCATTCCGGCGTGCGGGACAGCAAAGCTCCGTGCTCGTTCTTTTTCTCCCCTCGCTTTCCGAACGTTCCTCTGGTCTCTCTTTCGGTTCGGATCAATGGTGCAGCGAATCGTCGTTTTCTTCCATCCGCTTTCGGTTTTTTTTTTTTTTTATGATGGCGTTTTTTGGGGGAGATTAAACTGAGAGGTATCCCGACGCTGAAGTAAGGAAGCCGTTATTCCTTTTTTGGCGACGCGTCATTTCCTTCGGTTGCCCTAAAGTTCGCACTTGGCAGCGCCGTTTCTCCATTGTTGGCGCGAAGTATACGGCGTATTGAGACGAGCACGACAAAGTGGCTGCGGGGTTTTAAACAAGTGGAACGACATGTCTGTGCACAAAACAAACTGCATGGCAGGCCTAATGCCTTCGAAAGAAGGGGAAGTGTCCTGTTTCGATCAACAGTTTCGCCTGTCAAAGACTAAAAAAACGCAATTTTCATAGAAGGTGCTCTCATATGCGTCAATCACGGTCAGGAACACGGGGAAAATAGAAATACGGACGTCCAACTATACGGCGAGCAAGTGCTCGGAAACGTGTTTTGAAAACGCATCGGAACTCAAGGAGGGGCACGCCAATCAAAGTGCATCATAGAGAGCGCGCAGGGAACAAGCGATGACGAGGCAGCCAGGCGCGCGTCGACGTCATTGGTCGAGGTCGAGGAAACAAAAGCACGTGGGCACATCTGGAGGGTAAACAAACGCACGAGACGCGCAAACAGCAGATGGCTCAATGCAGTTTGGCGCACTGTCACCGAAGATCCGATTGCACCAGCGTAGACCAGAGTATGGTGATATGGCCCGTGCGTGCGATAGGGATCGCCAGTCGGGTGTAGAGAGGCGGCCAAGTGCGAGTCGCGAACACGAAATCAGCGCAACTGTCTGAGCGGTGAGCACACTTGTCCCTTCATGGACCCCCTATAGAAAGGTATCTGGTGTGCCTTCGGAAATATTTTAGATTCACTGTGTCGATGTGTTCGCTTGGTCTCCATGTGAGCGATTTTGGGACGCGGCCACTTCCGTGACTGTGTCTCTACCAACTGGGCGAGTTGAGTAAAAAGCCCGTCCCGATGTGGAAGCGAGAACCATTTTCACATCGTTGTGTACACTCTTTGTAGAGAGAACTCCTGCAACAGGACGGCGTCGAAAGTCGGTGCTTGCTCTCCGACAAGTTGTTGAAGGCAGCGTAGAAGCTGATGTCAGCGATCGCTCAGATCTTCCAATATAGTATAGCTTTTAAATGCATCGATGCTCGGATGCGGTGAAACGGGGTGAAACATACGTGTCATGCAAGGTGATTCGGCTTGCTGTAAATTGGCTGACGACTTGTGCGAACCGGAGTAGTGGTTACGCTACTCAGAATTTGGAAAGCCACAGCGTACAGACATCGGAGATATCGGATTGTGCGAACCAGAGTAGCGGTTACGCTGCCCAGAATTTGGAAAGCCACAGCATACAGCCATCGGAGATATCGGACTGGGTTGCCTCACCGGTTATCGTGGTGGAGATGGCCGTGTCCGAGTTACAAATGGAAGAGAGCGAAGTTACTTGTCGCTAAATTTATTTACACGGACAGGCATACGTCTGATTTGTTAGAGCTCTGCCTCGCTCGGGTTTCTCGCCTTTCATTTTATACCGCAAAAAAAAAAAAAAAAAAATACATCGAATACGCGAGCTCCAAACGCGCGTAATCCATTGAACCAGCGCGGGTCACGCAGGAACGACGGCGTACCGCGTGACGGCCGGTCACGCCCTCCGCTCTCCTCGTCTCGGCAGTCAGGCAGGCTTTCGGACCTGCCGCAAGCACCCTTCCCAGATCTTTCAACCCAACGAGCGGCGAATGAGCACTCTCTTTCAAACGTTTCCTATTAACGACTGTTTGATAGCGCAACACATGCAAACGAAAAGGCGTCCCGCGAGGCGGAGCTGCAGCAAAACAAAAGGAGTGCGTCGGAATTATGCAGAAGTGCGTATAAATAGACCCCTCAAGTGCTCGGGGGATGGAAAAATGAAGGAAGGGTGTGGCGGCTGGAAATGCAAAAGCGGCATGACCAGGAAGGTGGTGGAGGCAACGTAGTACCACGCCTGCGTGTTACACGCGACGGAGGAAGCAGAGTGTTTATGAACCATCATTAGTCGCCCGTGTGATACCGGCCGTAGAGTCGGCATTCCTTGTAGAGGCCGGCCGCTTCCTAAAGGACGTGATCGCACTGGCTAATTCCGCTGTGGCAGTAAACGGTAGCGAAATTGTTTAATACCGGGCCTCGGCCCTGTCACATCTGCGCATCGTGGCGTCTTCGGTGGCGCTCATTTCTCGATCTTTGGCCGCAGGCTAATAATGTGTTTGGCCTGCCACCGAGGCGTGCTCGAGCCACCAGTGTCTCGGGCCGTAATGAATAAGAATAATAAAAATAAGTAAGGTTTGCGTCTCATTTCGCAGAAACGCTGTTGCAGAAGAAACAAGTTGGTAGCGGTGGCTGTGCTGAAAATTAATGCGAAGGGTCTATGGTTGCTTGCCGGGATTCTAAGAGCGGCAGGGTGTGGCCACCGTGGGGTCCGTTGATGGCTTCAGGATCGGGGTTCGACACTGCTGCTCACAGTTGCTTGGTTCCTTGGTTTGTTGCCCTTAAACCGAGCTATTACTATAATGTTCTACAATGTTCAATTATTGCGAAGGTTAAGCAGCATCTAGGAAGTCTAGGTCCAATGATACAAATATAAAAGATTTGACGCGCACTCACCAACAAGAAATGTGTAGTAGTACCCGTTAAAATGACCGTATACGAAACATCGACGTCAGAGAGGATGTTTAGTCTGACGCCCTACAATGAATTATCGTACGTCATGGAAACGTGACAAATGAATTATATTGTGGCGGTTTACGCACCATACGAAATGCTGGCATTTTGCGCACCACGACAATGGGCCGGAGATTGATTTGCTCCACCTGGGGATCTTCGAATGGACCAAGAAGAGATAACGGGTTCGAATTTTTCTAATTGAATATCGCTTAGTGGGACGCATGGAAAGTAGCGCACGAGGGTAGGGATCCAGAAACGCGATGTTTGCTGCGAAATTTTGAAACTAAGAACGGACAGTTCCTTTCTTTCTCTCCATCGGAAAACGTTTTGACGGTTTGAACGGCGACGAGCGCGTCACGACTGAATGAGGCTTGAGCACTGCATCGCCAGTCCGCTTTGCTCACTAACAGACAATCATCAATGCGTCTTCGAAAACTGGGCTTCGCTTTCGTGGCAAATTAAATACGATAACGTAAATCAGTCAGTTCTAATAATGTTCGTTGCACAGCCTGTGAATGAGCAACCCAGAAGCGTTAGCGTGATGAACGTTGGCGTCACAAGACGCGTCGAAAGACCGCTCGACAGCGTGTATTGACCACGAGTCAAAAGAGCAGGTACCGGAAGCACTTCGATACCCAATACGTCACGATACACGTGACTGTTCATTCCGATGTTGAGTGGAAAAGGAGAGCCTACTCTGATTTGTTAATTAATATATTTCTGTAATTCAAGCAATAAATCAAGAACATGTTCCTGATCTGGACTCAACATAAACATAACAATTAATTAGGGTTAGTACTACGCGAATGTTGGAAAAAGGTTTCATGATCCCTTTACCTTGGTAGCCAATACCCCAGTCACGTGGTTGCGATGAGTAGCCTTCTTTGTGTTGCGGGAGTCCCACCAGGACGTTGCGCGAGACATCGCCATGTTATGGAGACAGTGAGCCTAATTTGAACAACCTGGGTTTTGGCGCGAAAGTTTAAATGTAACAGGTAAAAGTTAAATGTACTATTTTTAATTTTATTCATTTTTAGTTATTTTGTTTGTATTGTCAGAATTCTGTATTAACGCCAAAGCAGGAAAAACATACACGCAAACAAAGCCGTAAAAAAAAAATGCATAACAGCGCGAGGAAGGCAAGTACTCCACAACGCAGTGCTCAGGTCACTGACACAGAGCTACTGACAACTGAAGAGAGTTTGCTCCATTCTCTCATAGTATTAGAGGAGAAAATTTATTTAAACAAAGTAGTGCTGCTCACTGTAGGAAGACATGTAGAAACAAACTAATTGTATGGGTATTTCAGGAAATGTTTTCAGACTAATCGCTCGCAGTTTAATCAATGACTTGACTCTGCTTACCCAGAAAAAGTAAAAGTACGTTGTTACTTTTCGGGGAGTTTAACGGCATCAAGTTTGGTATAACAAGGTGGCCAATCTCATCATTTCACTCCGACACTACAGATCCATACTGTATACGTAAAAGTGGGAAAGCATTTGCAGGACATTTTATGCAAATATAGACACGAGAGCAGGATTGCTCAAACAAAATAAGCAAATTTTTCCCGTTTTTTTTTTATTATTTTTTTTTTAATACAGATTGCGAGGAACACACGTCCCCGTGGAAGTTGCACATATGCGCTCTAGGCAATATAAATGCTAGAGTCAACAACACTGTTGACAACATTCGAAGATTTTTATGAACTAAGGATTACCAGTGCCCATAATTTGCTTATTATCGACTGCAGAAGAAAGCGAAGCTGAATATATTCACGTATCTGTGGGAGAAGCGCACGAGAACCAAAATTCTATGGAAGCGAAATAACTATCAGTGCTTGCACACTAAGCAAACTATGCGAAATACTATGATGATCTTGAAACCAAAGTGTTTTCACCATTTGATTTGTTTTTTCGTAGTATAAATAGAATATTATCTGCAAGGGAGCGTCGTTTTTGTTCCAGCTTAATGTTCAAATAATGCAAAGTTCCATTATACTGCTCCTATCTGAAGTGAAAGCTGAGTTCTAACAACAAATTCCATCGTTATTGTGCAGACTAAATAAATACTACTAGGCATTATAGATAGTTTTAGAGTTTATTTGTAATGTAGCTCGGGGGTCAAAACGCTTAAAAAGGGTTTGATGTAGATAAAGATGATACTTTAGGAGAAAACTTAAGTCGAAGAGGAGCATTAGCTACCGAGTCATAATAATGAACTGAAAAGTAAGCATGTCTCCTTGGTAATTAACAAAAGTAAAGAAACAAATATGCATGCGTTAATTTCCTGAGTTGCTGGTTGTGCCTTGCGGCAATATAAGAATACTTGCATAAGTTACGTCCTCGAGTCGATCAAAGACCTCTTTTTTTTTCCTTGTGACAATTCCGATATATTTTAATGAAAATATCGGTTTTATTTTCCGATCGTCACTTTCCATAATAGCTATTGCAAACGTCAGAAGAAATCTTAGAGAAAGTGCTGATTTTCAAAGCCTCTCAGCTACATGGGCCTCAAGTAAACAGAAGTTATCTTCTAGCATTGCGTTTAAAATCAAATAAATCCTTCGGATACCTGCCCGTACAAAAATCGGATAAAGCCTTCGAATACCAGCACGAACAATTGTTACGCATATAAAAATACACCGTATAGTTCATGGATTTAAACAACAGATCCCTATTCGGCATTCCTCCGCTGCTGTTTTCTTTCTTTCTTTCTTTTTTTATCCCCGCGTGGCCCTCATCCATCTGAAATCTGATCGAGAAAGTAGTTTCATAATCACCACTAATTGCTAACCCCCCCCCCCCCCCCCTAATCGAGAAACGAACGCCACCAGCCTTCTCTGTGCATCCGCGACAAACGAACTCATCGAACGCATGCATGTCCTCGCGTCTCTGCAAGGCTCCACTAATGAAACTCGAGGGTAATCTACGCGTCCGCATCTGTGCGTCCTTTCTGCGTTCCGTTCGTACCCAGCTCCGCACGACAGCGGCCAAGCTCACGGCTCGTCCTGTTTTTGTGTTGTGTGCTTGCGTTCCCACTCTCCGGTTCCCCGACAAACGTTTTTTAAGCCGGCTGTAATGTGAGAATCCGGCAATTACGCCCAATTACGACTGTTCTATAAATTACCCGCTCATTCCTTCGCAATCGCCCCACCTAGGCGCGTACCCGACTGCACCACACGCGCAGAGGGTCCGGGACGACGAGAATGCTCGGGGGAGGGTCGCCACAGTACACTATGCTGCCCTCCAATCCCCCCCCCCCCCCCCCATCCCCTCGTCCCTGCTGAAAAACATCTCAAAGTTGTTTCCTCCTCTCCCCCTCCTCCTCGCAGCAGCCCAATTTAATGCCGTATCCGCCGGCTGCCAGAGGTGTGTATGTATGCATGCCTGTGCCTTATTCTGCTGCTGGCAGGGAAGCTGCAATCAGTGCGAGATGCCGCGAACCGGCCAGCACTCCCCCCTAAAATGGGTGTTCGCCGACGAATTAGAAGGGTAATTATTATTTCTCTGCCAGTCCGAAAGTTATGAATCGATTGTTTGAACTCTCTAGTTCACGGTCGAGGAGAGGAGGGAAAGGAGGAGAGAGGGAACGGCGTACAGAAAGCGCCGTTTCGGGGGTAAGGGAGGGCGAGACCAGAGGGAGAGGGTAGAGCGCTGCAATTAGTCGCCCGGCGTAAAAGAGGCCCATGCCGTACAAGACCCGGCCGGCTCATTTCGGCTTTATTATTTTGTGCGGGGTCGTGCTCGCGCGCGCACCCGTCTGTGTGCGCCAACGGGCATTAGAAGCGCCGCGCGCAGTCGCGGCCAGCGCGCCACCACTCCGGGGGATTTATTAAACAAGTAGCGCTCTCGCAGGCACGCACGCGCCGTGAAATCTGAGATGTTTCGTAATTCGTGACGCCCGGAAAGGGGAAACGCGTAAAAGGAGCCGCCACGGCCTCTCGCGCGACATGCGAGCCGTCGCGGGCAAACACGATAAAGAAGAACCGCATCTAACGATGCTGACTTAATTGTGGACTTGATCACTGCCCTCGCAGCGAGAGGCGCGCGAGTCGGCAGGACGTACACCCGGCGAGAAATCGGAAGGGTGCCACGAGAGAACCGGGATCCGCGGAGGAGACGACGTTGGCTCTGCCCGAGAAACGGGCACAAAGTGACCAGATGGCCCGAGGATACACTCATTCACCGTGTCGCGCATCCTCACTGCCGTGCATCTCGAAAAAGAAGACGTGGAGTGGCAGACCCTAGAATGTCATAACTACATGTCTCCCCTACCTCGCCCAGGCATTTTTTTTTTTTTTTTGTGTGGAAAACGCGTGTCTTCGACTTAAATGACGAAAATATTTGTTGTTTTGTTTTGTCCACAATAATGCGTCTCATAACCTCAAATTGTGTACACGTTGCAAAAAACGAAGCAGCCGCATCATCCTAGAAACAGTTCCCAAGTGACGGTCAAAACAAAAACACCTTGGAAAGGAAGAGAAGAGGAAACAGCATTTAACGACTCATCGACATCAAAATAATTATAGTTTGAAATAGAAGAAAAGATATTACCAAGGAATATAAAAAAACAAAAGCACAATGTATTCACATGCTGATGAGATACAGCGCCAATATTGCCGAATCAAACACAAGATGCACTAACGTTCCTTTCACCCTAAACCATGCTTATTCCGGGAATTATTTCTGTCGCTCCTATTGATGTTTTATTTAGTAGGCGCAGTCGCATCTCACCACCTCGTCTAGAGAGGTTTGCCTAGTACTATATGCGCGTGTGAACAGAGTACGCTCGTAAAAATCGCTTTAGGCTTCGGCGCGTACGGATCATTGAAATCGTTTAAAACAAGAAACACACACACACACATACACAAACACAAAGCCGATCAGGCACGAACTTGGCACTTTGGAGCAGTATATCTAGATAATCATCGATCGCGAGTACTTACGTTTCCAATTATATGTCGACGCGTTTACCTCCGTATACTCCAGGCTGCTTCATGTTTAATAATACCAATGTAAAAATATTATCAGAAAAACGAAAACCTCCAAGAGTCCTCTTCCTTCGAAGCCTTCGTTACATATACACTTACGTTCTATGAATCTATCCAAGTCTGTTTGACCATATGTGGCTTCTACTTAAAGGGGCCCTGCAATCATATTTAAGCGTCTGCCTTTTTTGCGGTTTCCACGTCTCTTGGGGTTCGGGCAAGCCAGCGGGCACGGAGAGAGTAATGAAATATCAGTGGTCATATTTTAACCGGACGACGCGGAAACCTCCTTCACCTACGAGGGCGACCCGCGTTGCCGAAAGCGCGCGAAATGTGACGTCTTTGGTCCTGGGCTTATTACTGGTAAGAGCCGCTAAAAGCTTTTTTTTTAGTCGAGATAAAAAATATAAGTGTCGCGAACCGTTTCAATTATGTATGAAACTAGTTTTTGTTCAGTATTTTAGATCAGAAAAGAAACAAATGCAGTTTATAAAGTACGGAAACAAGAAATGACCCGTCGACATACCCGCCACCAAGCGGCGGAAAAAACGGCGCATACTAGAAAGGGCTAGTGGGTTGAGGTCTCGGCGAACGGCGAGCGTAGAAAGGTCCCGGATGTACGCGGCGGCGCTGCGATCGTATACCGCTCCAGGATCCGACCGGTTCCGAGCGTTCCGAAGGCCTTCGTCGCGGGCTTGGTTGGCGATTTGGCCATTTGGCGGTATGGCAGCGCGAAGTGGCTCCCGTTCTGAACTGATCTTTACCCCGTGTTTGCTGTCGTTTTGTGGCCAATGAAGTGTTATGCCGAATTAGTCTTTAATCGCGCAGCAAATGCAATGCGAGCCGCCCTGGCCGCCCGCTTCATACAGCCTATACAACACAGGCTTTAGTGGCGCCCTCTCGAGCCGTCGACACGGAACGCGGCAGCCGTGAACGCTCGATGAGCTCACTACCCCTCCTCTAGTTCACGGCCACTCAAGCCAGGACCTACGACGTCATGAAAAAGGTTATTTTTTGCTTGTTTTTGTAATTCTAATTTGCCTATAACTTCTAAAATAAAGCGAAATTTGAGAAAAGGAAAGTTTCATTAAGTTACTACGTTCAGTGCGCTCAGGTTCGGTGCAAATTAAAAACCAGTAAAAAAGTCATTGCAGGGCCCCTTTAAAGGGAAGCTGTAGAGGTTATTGGAAAAAACGAATTAGAGGTGAATTCTAGCTGTATTTTTGTCCTCTATATTTGAATATCACAAGCAATTGACCGTATCGTATCTATAGACGCGAAAAACCAAACCAAAAACCAACCGCTGCGTGTGACGTCATATCCAGTGGCCTCAACTACCTTCCGCGTGCTGCTTGTGGAAAACGCGTGTAGCGTGTTTGACTGCTCAGGTAAGGCTCGCCGAAGGCGGACAAATGTTGAGACCTCTGTATAATACGTCACGATTTTCTCCTCCCGCCGAACGTGCCGGGAAGGAAGGGCTTCAGTGCTATTTTGAAAGCGCTATTGTTCCTACTTGGCGCAACAATCTGAAATATAAAAATCATGAGTCATTCCACTTTGTGAACGTGGATGACCAACGAAGCTGTTATAGTACATGACACAGACGTGACGCGTAATTTCGAACAAAGGTGCGAACATATTTATTGTCTTGATTGGTGGTCATCGTGACGAGCCGGAGGAAACGAGACACGCGCGACAGGACCGCCACCCCGGGAGAGCGGAAGGAAAGGAAACTAGGCACGCAAGCGGCTTGGAACGTCTACAAAGAGAGGGCGGTGCGAGCGTAGACGTGGCCGACGCGGGTCGCACAGCGGCAAATCTTTGAGAAACCTTTATTGTCTACCTGAAAGTCTACTGATCTTGAAAATGGGGCCTATTGATAACTAATCTACTGAAAATGCATATCCAAGTGATGAGACGTGTAAGCTTTTGCATATAATGAAGCGATTTTTCGCATCAAATTTAGGACCTGAGTTTTTGCGGACATAAAAAATCCGCGGAACCCTAGCCATAAACAGCTTCGCTGTAATATTGATATTCGTGATCCCGAAAGGCAAATAAAGACGATTTCAATTTTGTTGTTTTTGTCTCAAATACAGAACCGCTCCAGATTCCCTTTAAAAAGCACACGCCACCGGAGTAATCCAGAACTCGAGCGAGGCGAGAGAATTAGTTTATCTCCAGAGACATCTCGCGCGCGGACGCGACAAACAACTTTGAAATAGCCGATGTCGCGAAGAACACACGGACTGGGCGAGGCAGAGTCCCGGCGCAATTAAGCCAGACGCGGCACGGGCGCTCTGAGCAAGAAAGTGTTCAAAACCCCAGAACGGGCTTCGTCCTGCGAACGTCCTCCCAGAAAGGTAATTTTCCGCGGAACCCCGCGCGCAGCTTCGCGATCGTAACTACCCCTGCGCCTGTACGAAGAGGAAAAGGGCCCGGAGTTACGGTCTCGCTTTAATTTACGCGAGTCTATTTAAGAAAAAAAAAAAAAAAGCGGGGAGCCTCTAGCGAAATGCCAGGCGGGAGCTGCGGGGTCGACCCAAAATAACGCGAAGTTTGCAACGCGCGTAGAAAATCTTCCTTATTTTTCTGTCTCGTGCAGAGCGAGGGGGCCTCCTACGACACGACAGACAAAAGATTGTTGTTATTTTTTCTCCTCCCATTATACGATCGCGCAACACAAAGGCGCGAGCGTTCTTAAAAAGTTTCTCGTTTTGCTGATATTTTCTCCCTATTTTTTCTCCTTTATGCATCGCGGGGCCAGTCTTCATAATGCGAGTGCGTCGTTAGAGTAAAATGAATCTGCGCCCCCAGTTTATTTTTTTACTGTTTTTTTTTGCCCGCTACCGTTAATAAATATTAATAATAATAACAATAAGCACACTACAAAAGTGAGAGAGGCAGGGATGAAAACTGCGGCCTGGAAAATAACGCTGCACTGCCTCTTTTAATTGGATATATGGCTGAAGCAGGAGAACGACGACGCATTTTCTTGTTTTTTTTCTTTTTCTTCTCTCCGCTCGCACTCTCGCCCGCTTGCATGCGCGCTTTCTTTTAGACGCGCACGCTCTGTGAGGAGTTGTTCATTCCTTGTTTATGCTATATATGCGTGGGTAGAGTAGCAGGCATCGTGCCGACCCCCTCTTTCCGACCGTGCCCACTTCGCTTCCTCTTTATGCCCTGCACTGTGAAACGAGCGAAGAAACGACGCAAGAAACGCAAGGAGAAGAAAACAAAATTGCGTTCTGTCATCTCGTACGTAAGGGTTCTCATTTCGCTTGGATCCTCTCATTTATAAGTTGGCACGACGCAGTAAACAAAAAATAAAAAGCGACGAGAGAAAACAAAATTAAATTTCTCACTCGCCGTCTTAGGTTATGCTTCCCGTCCTGTCCGACGCTTTCAGGGAGAGGGTGGTTGTTGATTTGCCGTCTTCGTTAGTTGCTTTTTTTTTTTTTTGCGTGTTTGCTTTTGCGAGCTCGGATCATTCAATTACGCTGAGTGGAGCACGGTTCCGGTTTGATCTCTGAACGTCGCGGACGTGGGCGGCGGTCCCCACTGCGGTACAGGGGTTCCAAGCACCAAACTTTTATCCATCGTGTTGCTTTTGCGGGTCCACACCGGGACGTTCCCCATGTAGCAGTAGTGCGCTCTCCTTCGCTTCTTGCTTCGCCCCAACTCGCCTCGAATTTTATTTTCATTTTTTTGTTTCGAGGCAGTTGCCACATTTGTGTTCATTATATGTACGACTGTTGACACTGCGACGCAATAGCCCGTTATGCTCTTGAGTGGTGGGAAACGAGAGGCTGCTCACTGATTTAACAGAAGAAAGAACAAACGCGTTTTCAGCAACATCAATATGGTAGAAATCTACCGCCGAGATTCTCCTCCGCCCCGCACAAATTTCTCACTGGAGTTGCGTGCGAACGAACTCTCACCAGCTTCCTAGTTTATGGCATTGCCAAGAAATCATGCATTTCAGCCGGAAATGAACAGACATCATACGCGGTGGTGCTGGTTTCCATAAACTCTTCAGTTTGAATTGAAAAATCCAACGAGTTCCTGGTGCAAGCGCTTTTATGTATTCACTGATTGGTGTTCCGTAAGCATTTTAGTTAAAACCTTTAGCTAGCTAAGAAAGATTGTTTTGAATGTGACACAAACTCTTTCCTTTCACAAACTATCTTGCAATTCCAGAACAGACAGCACCAGATGTGTAGGGATTTACAAGAAAACGGTTCTGGAATTTTAGTGATCTTCGAAGGACTGTGCGTGAACGGACAGCCCATTTCCTTTGTACAAAAAGAAGTCATCGGGGTCACACGGTGATAAGACCACTGCCCCACCAGCAAGCCTGAAGACGAACGTATTCAGCACATTGATGCAAAAACCATACTGCGTAGCCCCCCCCCCCCCCTTTTTTTTTTAGTTAATAAAGGTTGATAGGTAGAATACTGACACTCAGTATCAGGGATGTTCATGGACTAAGTTCCCCCATTCCCAAAAATTCGATAACTCTCGATAGAATCTAAAGCCTTCAGGATCGGTATTTGATACAGCTTTTTGAAAATCAGTTAACGCGCGATGCTTGACCCTTGTCAGTTCCGCTAAATGCATCTTTACGGATGTGCCGGGCGGACACGACGCTCTTCTCGTAACTTTCGAAACGAATGGCGCAGTCAGAGTCCCGTAAACTGCCGTGACCTCAGCGCTGACAGGTAATCTGTAATTTTCCTGACAAATTTTTATCAGCTATCGCTCGACACCGCTACAAAGCGTTCAACATAAACTGCTCCAGACAGGAAACGGAAGTCCATTTTGGCATTCCGGGGCACCCCAAACGAACTCTTTTCTTTCAGCGCTCCCTGGCCGTCTCCTCGATGGCAAACAAGACAGGCGTCCCCTAGGTTCGCTCTCGGTGTAGTCCATAAACTACGCCACCAAATGGCCCAGAACGGCGGCGGCCACATCTGGAACCAACTTCCTCTCGCCCAGTGTTGCCAGCGACCACGAGGCAAGAACACAAAGAACCCGCGCAAAGCAGGCAGCAACTGGAGGGATCGCCCGTGCGCACACCGTACGCACGCACGCACACAATGGCTACGTAGTCAAACTCCCCCCTCCCCGCTCCTTTACATCTTTTCCGAGATTTTGTTTATTCTTCAATCCTCCTCAGATGGGTTCTTTTCGCTCTTAAGGCATCCCCGCTATAAATAATCAACCCAGTGGCGGGACTGTTCAAAGACGTTCGCCACCGTCCGCTAAAAGACAAGCAAAAAAAAGGGCCGGGGGGGGGGGGGGGGGGGGCGGATACATTGACCTCCCCAGCCCCCTTTCCCCCAAAACCCCGCTGACTCTGTAGTAGCTACACCTACTTCCGCCTCCCTTGACTATGCAGATGTCGGGGCACGTGGGGACTACGCGCTGCTCTCCGATGTGTGTATACACGATCTTACGTGAAGTTTTTTTTTTTTTTTTTTTTTTTTTTCTCTTGCTTTTTTTCATAACACGTGTTCGAAGACTATATATAGACTCTAGTGGAAAACGTAAACAAGCCAGAAAAAATATTCCAGGATAACACGCCTCTTTAACGTTTTTTTTTTTTTTTTTTTTTTTTTTGGGGGGGGGGGGAAGAGATTTTTGGTTTTATAATCTCAGGTTACATCCGTGATAAGGGATAATGCTCCCTAATTTATAATTGCAAATTTCTATATTTTTTCTGAGGTGTTTGAGAAAGTTATTCATAAGCGTATTAACTTATTATTTTTATAAAAAATTAACGGCTTCGCAACACGGGTTTATTACGGAACGGTCAGTTGAAACCAACTTGTGCTCCTTGTTACTCTTCGCTGCACCAACTGTTATAAACAGGGCACAGGTGGATGCTATTTATTTCGGTATGTCTAAAGCATTTGACAAAGTTAATCCCCCTGAGCTATTGCTTCACAATCATTATACGGTTGTTTCTCTGAAGTACTTCCCTGGTTTCAAAGCTATTTGCCATGTCGTACGAATCATGTTCGAATTTCTAGTGCACATTCTAAATTATTTTGCTCAACTTCAGGTGTCCCCAGGGGTCTATTCTTGGGCCTCTTTTGTTTCTAATATTGTTTTAACGATATAGCGTCATGTGTAAAAAGAGCTGAGCTCTTACTGTTTGCGGATGATATTAAGATTTTTATACGCGATGATACTCATTTTGATTGCAATGCTCTTCACCACGACGTCAATAACATACTGCAGTAGTCTTTGGCGAATAGCTAGATTTAAAATCCTACCAAAACTAAGGTACTCTCTTTGAGCATACGACATGCTGTTATGCATTTCACTTACTCTCTGGGAGGAACTCCAATCGAACACGTGACTGCAGTGAAAGATCTCGTTGAGGGCCTTGATGGCGCTTTGTCATTCAATATGCGTGCGTCTTTTATTGATGGCCGTGCGATTAAAACGCTTGGTATCAATATTATATCTCGTATAACTCAAAAGTTCAGACACCATGCTCGTATGATTCGTTTATGTTGTGCTTTAGTTCGTTCACGGGCTTGAATTTACCTCAGGGGCTTGGAATTCTCTAACATGTGCATGCACAGTCTCTGAGCATTGAATCGGCGCAAAAACGAATGATACGCATTGTATATGACAGACACTTTCAGCGTCGCTTTTAATATGCTTGTGAATTTCTTCTTAATGGCGTTTTACTTAGGTCTTTGTCAAATAGACAATTTGAACGTGACTTGATTTTTTTTTTTTTTTTTGCACGGGGTGGTAAATGGCTAACACACTTCTGAGTTATGTCGATTTTCATGTTCCTTTTCGCGTTACCAGAAATATTACTGTCTTTTACGTTCAATCAATGTCTAAATTCTCATTACTGTCCCGTCTGCGAATTTCATTTAATAGAATCGCATCCTCTAACTTGGACATTTTCCCGGATCCCTAAGTTTGGAAGTTGAAACTCTGTGGTACATTTTGTGTGAAGTGTGCCCACTATTTGTAGCCATGTTAATTTGCACATTTGATGCTGTGCGTGTGTTATGTTGCTTCTTCTTATCTTCTTGTGTGCGCACAAGTGTAAAGACCTGCAAGGTTGTCTTTGGGCACATAAAATAAACAATAATTGTATTATATACAATTATTGTTACCACGTTATGGGAATGAATTTCACGTGTATCATGGATATTATGGTCCTCAGTCAAACGCCATGTCTTATGCACAGTGCGCAAAAACCTTCTTAAATTGTCGGCACGCTCAACATGCCGACGTCTAATCAGCAGTGATTCAAACCACTGTCAGCAATGGAGTTCTGAATCTGAAAGTTAGTACTGGAAATAATGTTATAATGGAACCTTCTCTGGGTGGCATTCGCTCAATGGGAACAACTTACGAATTGCCGTTCTAGTAATTCATGATGTGACGAAGAAAGAACGCTGGAGGAAATCAAAAACCGAAATGGTATAGAAACAGAAAAGTTAAACTCTAGAAACGAAGAAATCAAATAACGGACAAGACGACTCGTCTGTTATTTTATTTCTTCGCGTCTCAGGTTTACATTAAAATGTTTCCTTACCAGCTTGTCTTCATACCTTCGCTCCTTATAAAAGTTATGATGCACTCAGTTGACTTTAAATTACTGCGCTTAATATAATTGTATAAACCACAATTCGCATAACGCAAGAGTTCATCTATTTAGTTGACATCAAGGATATTGACACCTATGAATGCAATTTGTCTCTAGATGTTTTTGGGGGGAATGAGCAATACCAAAGAAGTAAATTAGACGTGGAATGTTTGCATATTCAAAGGTTGGTCTGCTTTTGAGGCATGTCGACCCTGGTTCACGTTTTACATGGCGTCTCACAGATCGCTGACCGAATCCCTACTGCGAAAGGGACAGAGACACACAGCTGCACAGAAATAAAGTTCGGTGCCATATTGGTCTCTGCTAAAGGGCCTACTTGGGAAAATAATAACGTTAGGTATAATTAGATTGTAAATTATTCCTGAGTGTTTTACTTTTTAGTTAGTAAATTCAAAGGTATGGTTGCAATTATAAACTTTCCGGGCATCGTCGAAAACCCCAGAACACTAAATCAGCTCGTCTTACAGAAGTATAAGGCACGCGCAGTATTTTACAGTGTTCCGAGAAAAACATTTAATTTGGGCACATTTTAGACTGTCGATTTCCCATCAAAAGGCATCTCCGCGCCTACGGCCCTCCTCTTTTAAGTGTCTTAGTAGTTTTCAATGATGCCCCTTACTTTCTTAACCCCCACCATACCTTTAAATTTCCTAATTAAAAAGTTAATTACTGAATAGTAATTAAGAAATTATTATGTTGAGAATTCTTAATTTTACTAAATGTGCCCTTGAAACAAATATGATCATTAAACTGTTTCTTTGTGTGTGTTTTTTGTGCAATGCATACCTTTTGCAGGAGAGATTTGGCCAGCATTCCGTGAAAAACTCTGTATATCTGCAGTTTTGCCAATGCAGTACGAATGCTCACTTGGGGTTCTCAAAGCGTATTTCCCAGTAGTAAATACACGATCGCACGCCAGTACGATGATAACCCAGATAGAAAAAGGTAGGGGCAGAGATCGAACATAGGAAGCGATAAAAAAGAGGTTACGTCTAGTATTTGTAAAAGTTTAATCAGTTCCAATAACATGACGGTAACATTTCGCTAGAAGGCCAAGCTTTATTTAAATGCATTTACAAGACGAGCGCTAGTGCATGCGAGGACATATTTAGCTGCATTAATAAAAAATTAAAGTGACCATTAAACTTTTTTTTTTTTTTAGTTCGATGTTTGGAACATTGGTGTGGTGTGTTCCTCCAAAAAGCCACAGAGGAAGCGATATTCGATATTCATTCATTATGTATTGTTTGCTCATTTAATTTGTCTCCTTTTTATTATTATAAATATTCTCTCTCTCTCTCTCTTCGTCTCTCTTTTTCTGTTGTACTCTTTTATACCCCTTCGTTTTCTCTCACAAATTTCAACACTGTACTCTATGTTTTATCAAAAGTTTAGAATTCATGAGTTTGGCGAACCACAATGATGGACAATGAGTAAAGATGATAGTCGTTCTGTATTTTGAACCCGCACTACGGACAGACGATGCCTTCTCGGAGACATTCACCTCGAACCAGGGGCAAGGGGCATCTCAGCGGGTGTTCGGTGGACCGGCTTTTGAGGGGGGATTTCGTACCGATCTTTTGAAGAGAGTCCCCCAGAAGAAAACCTCGAAGGGGGGAAATACCAACACAGTGAAAACGTGGAGAGGAGGCATTACGTCAGAAAAAGCTGCGGGACAAGGGGGGGGAGGGAGGGGAGGTTTGGGGAATGGAGAGCTTGCAACAGGAAGTTCGGGGGGTCACAGAGTTCAAACCCCGGGTACCTGTGTAAACAGAACTAAAGCCCTCGCCGACGGAGACACGCTGTATTTTCATTGGTCGGCAAGCTCGCGAAGCTGTCGCACACACGCTGCAAGGATAGCAGAAATGCGAATAGAACAACCTCGAAGAGCGAACGCCGTCAGCTTGCCCGAGCACATGAGACCTTCAGCTGTGCAGAAAGGAAGACTATGCCGGAGGATGAAGACGGGATTCGACTTTATCAGGCCGTACGAGTAAGTGTTCCTTCGAACGCATTCTGTCATTAGCAGAGACGTTTCTCTCGTGTTACACTTAATGATGGGATCACACTTGCCTGCCTTGTAGCCCAAGCACTGAGAATTCCAAATGATTTGAAGAGCGCACGTACAAACTAGACCCAGGGGCTTCGGGAGTTATAATTATGGTTCCGTGTTTTGCGGGGTTCATTTTTTTCCAACACATTTCGTGTTTTTCAGTGCCTAGTGTTGCAAAACATGACACGGGCATGTGATTCCCCAACCTCCAGGGAGCATGCGTGTGACCGGAATACTTAAAAAAAACGTCACTGTACCGATGAAAGGAGGAAACTATCTGAGGAGTGTGGTTCCCGAAGACGCAAGCAGCCTTGCAGACAAAATAATGCTGTAATAAAGATTTGTTCTTTCGTAAAGCTTGTTTTGTTTTTTTTGTTTGTTTGTTCTTTGTCATGTCATGGAAAACCTAAAAACTCCACAGTGGAAGAATTTGGAGTGTTTAAATTTTCCTTAATTTAAAAAAAAAACAAAACTGGTGGTTGTTTTTTGTGAGTTTATCGGTAAAAACCCACCTCGAGGAACCTTAATTATGATAACTGGAACGGCAGTCTAAAATCCTTCCTTCGTCGTGAACTTAGGTAAATATATACACCTTTTCCACAAGGGTGCAGCCATTTTGAATGTCGTCACTTCTGGTGTGCGTTAAAACATCGTTTTGATATCTCCACGCTGCTGAAAGGTGTTGACGAAAAATGCGTGAATGCCATATATTCTTGTTTCGCCCCACCTCTATTTTTTCGCATGTTCCAGTTTGAATTATTTTATTATTTTTTCGTCCCGCGTACCAGATACGGAGCCCACGTGACTGAGAACGAAATGAAACGGAAAACGTCTACACGGCGAGCAGGTGTTCCAAAATGCGTCTCTGGCGCATCGGAATGGAAGGAGGAGCACGCCAATCAAAGGGCAGCGTAGATAAGGCACAAAAAAGGCGCTCTGACGTAATTAGTTGAGGTCGGGGAGAAACAAAAGCACGTGGGCGCGTTTGGGGGATAAACAGACGCACGAGGTGCGCAAGGAGCAGGCCAACCTGTACGCCGTATAGAGACATGGCGTAAAATAACGAATTCACATTTCAAACGACCTATTTTTGCAAGAACGATGCGGTCAATACTGAATTGCGTGAGCGTGTGACTCGCCTTTTCCTGTTTGAAAACTGCGCATGCAATTGAGGTGATTGTTTTCATTTGGAGGGAAAATCTTAACGACCAAATAAATCGGCGCTTTTACACAATAAAGGGGGGGGGGGCATAAAAATGATCCGTATGGTTCTTTAATTTAGTATAATATTTCGTTAGGGTTATTTAATAATTTCTACATAATTGATAATACTTTAAAACCGCTTATTAGTTACATAAATCTTCATGGTTTTGAGCGTTTACGCGATATCACATTTTCAATGACCTTCTTAAATTTGCATCAATTAGTCATATGTGAGGATTACGAACTAAGTCGTGGCAACTAATGTGTTCCTAGAAAATAGGTTGCACTACAGATATGTCAAAATATACATGCTACAAAAGAAATTATGCGCTACAGATTATTATTAGAATAGTTAATTACGAAGAATTTTAGACAAAGGACGAGAGCAAAAACACCGCCTTTGCACATGTCGTTCCTCCACCGTAAGAGTATCAATGTTGAACACTAATGAACATGTAAGCAGCTTAACACCCAAGTTGTGTACGGCAAAACACGATCGCCTAAATCTTCCTCAAGCTCTGCGTGACATTCCCTAGCGTTCCTACCGCGAATCACTGCGTTTTGATGTAGGAACGCTGCTCCAGCCGACTATAACGTTCATTTCCGATAACGGTTCAAAACACACCGGCGTCTGCAATCTTCTGCTTCATTTTTCTTGAGCGTTGGTGCCATCTTATGGCATCCATTGAAAGCGGAGGGTTCGATGTGTCAATGGCACGTCTTTAAATTCCGCTCGGGCTGTGGAATTCTTCAGAATACAAATGTTGCCACGACTTATTAAGTGACCCTCGTATGCAGAGGACCGAGCGTCTATATATTTAGGAAATCTGAAACGTTCTACTTTCTCGCAAAGCCCATGGGAGAGCCAATTGCAAACAGTCTACGGAGGTAAGGTTTAGGCACATTTCAGTCTCCTCAATCGCCGGGCACCCTCCGTAGGTTGCAACAATTGGTCATCCCAACTGCTTTACCGAAAAGTAGATGAGAGAGGTTTTTTTTTTTTCGGGACTTCAAACTTTGCACGGTAACGTAGTTTTTTTTTTTTTTTAGCAAAAATGTTTTTGCTGCATTATGCCTCAATACACACCGCCACTAAGTAGATTTGTCTATAAATATTATAATTTAGAAGATAGTGCAGCAGGTTTGGTTTCTAGGAATGGTGGGATGGAAGAAACGGAACTGAGTTGCTGGGACCTTCGCCACCATAAATGGCAGTAGCTGACACATCTCTTTGTAAAGCGGTAACTGTCGCCGGGCATTCCTCTCATCCTCGTGGCAAAGGAGCCCCCGCCTACTTCAAAAAACCAACCGAGACCCAATTACAACCTCAAGTGTTCACGAGGGTCGGCTTGCTCAAAACGAAGATTATAAAAAAAATCTGAACTTTTTTTTTTTTTTTTTAATTTTTACCAAAACGAGTGACTAGTCATCGTATGACAACGCCAGGAGTAGGAGCTTCTAAATACGTAGAGAAAGCTCGTATGTTCGCTTTGAGCCCAACTCCAGCTCAAATGTTGCTTGTCTGAAGCTGCAGTACTGGTATTGAGGCTGTATCAAAACTTTCTCTTGAACGACTTGGTTCGTACGCAATTAAAAAATTTCAAAAGCGCGAACTAGAGACGGACAAAGGAAGAGCACACGTAAGTAAGGGAGATGAGGAAACGAGAGGGGACGTAAGAACGACGAGCTCTGATTGGAACGATTACAGGGTAGACCTGAAGCTAGCTGGCCTTTGTCTCCACTGCACTCGACGAACGCGTTAGAACCCGGAACGCCGGCGTTTGGCTCTCGCACTCGAACGCGTTCGACGAGTGCGGTAAAGACAAAGGCAGCCTTGAAGCACGACGGAAGGCACGGAGCGCGTGCCGGAGACCGGGCGTTTTCGAGTCACGATCTGCAATTCTCATTCTGTCAGGGAATGTAACTGAGTGAAATGACCGATTGAAGAGTCAGCCAGACACAGATCAGTATACTACTTTTCGTCCGTTTATCAACCAAAATAAGAATCACAACATCTATTTGTCGGCATCGAGTTGTTTGAATATGGGTTCGTCGACTTTGCGAGAAATCAGTTCAAACTTGGTGCAAGTTCTTGTGGCGCGTCTTCCTTCTATCATCCGTGTCTAGTTCGCGCATTTGAGACCTTTTTACGCACCAAAGCCCAGGATCGTACATCTCCCTCCATCAGGCACTCCTGCCGTGCAGTTGATACACATCTCAAAGCGATGCGCTCGCGTTACGACCTTCTCTCCGCTAGCTTTTTAAGGTGAAACGAAGTACAGAGAGTTTATTTTTCGAGGTCGCATTTTCTTACTCGCCCGTCGAGAAGCGACGTAGAGAATCCTCCCACTGGATCCAGTCACTAGAGTCCCCTTTCCCCCCTCGGCGCTTAGTCCTCGCGCTTTATTTTCCCTCTAACGGCGTTCCTTAACGAGCCATTCGAGCGTGCCCCCAGTATCAGCTCCAGGAAAGGCAGAGCACATCGTCTTCTGTTCATCCCTCTCGGCATATTGCATAATAAGAAAGCGCGACCCGTGTGGCGTGAATCAGTTGATGACTCCCGGCTCTTGATAAAGCGTTCATATTTCTCTCCCGATGAGCAACGGCGGCGGCGAAGGGGGAGGATGAGGAGGAGGAGGCCAGGAATATGGCGGAAGCGATTAACCTCCCGCAGCTAGAGATCCGCTAAGGGCGCTTCACTTCCTTCCAGCGCGGGCCTCATATTCTCGTCAGATATTGGCGCCACTACTGGAATACAACGACGCAGTCAGCGGTCTACCCGAAAAGGAAAATAAAAAATAAAAAAAAAAGAGCGGAGAGACGGGGTGCGGAAGATAAAATTTCCCCGTATATAGAATCCGTAAAAGTCGTTGTCTCCGAGAAACGAAGCCGAAAAAGACCAGTTGGAGCGCGCGCAATCTCAACCCTTCGAGAAAAAACAAATATCTATACATGAAAAATCTCATAACGAGCGGCCATTCGGTGCAAACGCGTGACTGCTTTCAATAGTCTTTAACCCCCTCTTCACTCAGGGGAAAGAAACCGGAAGGTTAGTTAACGTTAGCAAATTAAGAAAACAAATACCAGAGATAACAGAAAAGTCTGGTCCGCAGCGATCAGGCAGTGACTTCTCAGGCTATGATCGGCAACTATGGAAAAGGGAGAGTTTGTTCGGACTATTATAAGTGCGCGATCCCTAGAGAAGTTAATAGCGCGAGAAACAAAACACAAAAAAAGGAAAACATAATGGCAGAAAACGGAGACACAGCACACGAAAAAGAACAAACACATGCTGGGTTGTGTTTGCAGTGTAGCTTGTTTTTAAAATAGCATTATAAATAAAGAAAGACAAATTTGTTTTCTTACTTTTACTTTCTCGTGTTTTGCTTTATGCATCAGCGTTCAATGTGTCTACTATATGTAATAAATTGTTTTGTGTTGCTATTTTCTACTCCATTCTGAGAGGGGCTATGAAATGTTTCATGTTACAATAAAAACTCGTTAGTTTTATCACCTCGTGCAAACGTACAGAAAACAAAACAAACAAACAAAAAAACTGAGCAGCGCTAACCATCTCAGCTCGCGGCTAGAACAAGGTGTCGGGTTTTTCTCTTCTTTTTTTTTTTTTTGTCTTGTTCCGCTAGTGTTTATCGCAGACACATCCGCTTCTTGGCCATGCTCAAAGCATGTGCTTGTAGAGGGTTTCAGCATAGCGTCTCCGCAGGCTGCCGCGGGCACGGCAACGCTCCTGGCGCTCGCGCGCTTAATCACTAATAATAATTGTATCTGCCTGTTTAGACAGCGGGAAGCGCTGTATATGAGAAATTTTGCAAGTTCAGCATCCGACGGCTAGCGTGGGGCCTTCAACGTGCATCGCACAGTAGTTAGAATCACAGCGCAGGTGCTGGTGTCTCCAACAGTAAATGTTTTTAAGCAAAAATATAAAACAAGTGACACTTTGCACGGGCGTTCGTCAACGCCTTATTGCGGTTATTTCCTCGTATCTTTTACACAGAGAAGGCCAGCATGTGCAGTGCGTTTATCTACCATCCCAGTGTCTCCCTTGGTGCTTGGGTAATTTGGCGAAAGGTCTATTATTGGCCACGAGCGTGTACCCGAAAATTCGCCGATATAGTTTGATTGTTACCGAGCGCAAACCATCCGGCGGCGCTTGCTCGACCGTGAGTTGCATTTTGGCCGTGACGGCCCCGGCACCATTTGGAACAAGGCGGATTACGATTACGATATGTCCCACCAATCTTTTTTTTTTTTTTTTTAACCTTGACCACAGAAATCGCAATTGTGGCTCCTTACCCTCTTTGCCTTGTTTTCTTGTGTACTACTCGTTACGCAGTTAGTAAGCTGTGAACCCAGTATCGTCTCATGATCCCTTTAATTCAAAATTAATGGGTGCGACGTTTAAGGACTAGACTTGCTCGAACAAACCCAAGGCCGAACAAGTCGCTCAGGGGAAACAGTAGCCTATGCATTGAAGAATCCAAGATTAGTTAGATAGAACCCCATACGAAATGAAGACAGAAAAAGAAAAAGAAGCAAAAACAAAGTTACGCACTGAAACACCGCGTCCACGATGTGTTTATTATGCTCCTCTCTCAATTAGACTACTTTACTAGAATGTTTAACTTAACTTTGAATTAATGCTTCGATGGGTGATGTCGTAATTGCAGTATTGACGCCAATGGCAACTAGAGGCTAAAGCAATTTAAAGCTTTTGCGATTATTTAACTTGTCGAGAGATATTCATCAATCAGGTTTCGATATTTTGTAGTCTAAATACGAAACTCAATGCAAAAAAAAAAAAAAAAAAAAAGAAAGTGCTGCGAGTTCTTTCCAGAAACTTGCGTAGAAGGCTGACGTACTCGTTTCTGGCCACTTGTCGCCATCTTGGAAGTGTGCCGTCGGTGCGTCCCGCAAGGACGGGCGGCCGAGAAAGTGGTGACGGGACTGAAACGACAGCGTCACTCTTCCCAGCCTCATTGTGAGCAGGACTTCCGGCGCTCTTTCTGCGGACACATCCGAAATCAAATATCAAAAACACAAGAAAAAAAAAAAAAAACGGATCGATGAACACCTCGAAACTTTTTTCTTTTCGCAAATGGTTGAAATTCGTTTAGCCACATAAGGACGGCCGTTACTACTGAAATAGCAACGTGACCCATCAAACCATCCATATAAAAAGTACATGAAGGGATTCTGTCAATTAGCCTACGGATCGTGACGGTTAGTATTCTCCCACCTATAGTAGGGGACAGGTGAAGAGCTCAGGTGAAAGCTCCGCCCACCCTTTTCCACATTAGCAGAGCGAACGCTGGAGAGGAGGCGACCTCCTCTCCACCGTTCACTCTGCTGATGTGGAAAGAGGTGGGCGGAGCTTTCACATGAGCTCTTCACCTGTCACCGTACCATACTGTCCGCCGAGCCATATACACATGCAGTGAAAATGGTACTCGTCTACCAGTCACCCTTGTTTCTTTCTTTTCTTTTTTTTTTATTTGTCGGTTTGAATTATAATCAAACACTTTGTAGATACCTGTGACCCTAGGTAACGACAGAGAGTTCAACTGCATACCGGTAGTAAGGTATCACGAGATATTCAGATCTTTTTTCAAGTATCTCGACTTTTGGTCGGCAATACATGCTGTTAGCTCAGAGTATTCAATAGAAGTGCGTAAAATGTGTAGCGTCTTTTAACTACATAGTCTCTAATTCAGTTTAAAAACGGGGTTCTATCATCGACTGGCGATAGTTAGAAAATGGGGACAGGTATAACAGCGGAGACCCTCTAAAGTACGCGTTGTTAGACAAACAAATCATGCGCTATCTGGCAGGCAAGGAGAAAAGGACATTAAATGCAATTGTCCATTGATGAAAGCAAAACCCAGTGTCTCGCGAATCGCATCGAGTTGTCTCAACAGTTCGTTGGAGGCTCTCCCCTTTTTCCGTCAGAATAATTCGCGGGGGTTTAACCTAAATGCCACTGGTGTTTTTTAGAGTTACAGCTCGCACGAACAGGAAAAGAACCGTTGTATAGAACTGCGTTGAGCGTGCATCAAAATTTTACAGGATGTATTCTAGTTTTGTCGTTTTGAGATTTTAGTATAAATGTCTCGAGGAATATTGAAACGGGCCGCCGAGGAAAACTGCAGCTATGCTTTGTTTCACAATTAACTCCGACAGCAGGCAACGCTACTATCCGGTAGAGTGCGGTACGTGGAACACGATAGCGGTTCGCTACCGTACTCCACGTACCACGGTTTCCTAAAACTCCCTATTAGAAAGCTTTAGGGAACCGTTTTTGCACATCCGATAGGGTACGACGGGCCCTCCGGTACGAACTGCGCATGCGCTGAGCCTTATGTGGTAGCATATGCGATATTGGTGCCGGAGGGCCGATCGTACCGTATCGGATGTGCAAAAACGGTTCCCTAAAACTCTCTAATGTGAAACGCCGTATAACCCGCGTTTCTCCATGAAGTCTAGTCCCTATCAGCAGCGTCCAAAAAGCCGGCGCATGACGCCACCACCGTGTTGCGCCATGCGTCGGTAGCACGTCTAGCAGGTCTCTGCAGCATTTTACTCCGAGTTCTAAGCCAATCACGAGGGTTCGATAGCCGTGAGTTTTCGTGGTGCGGCCGGTCGCCAAGTGGCTGCTTGCGGTGATTACAGGGGATAGTTTAAAACAGCCCATGTGGACTTTCTGATCGATTCAGTAATGTGTACGCGCTAATCCCTTCTTGATACTGTTATGATAACCAAACACGGAAGAAAACAAACACTCTTTGCTCAACGGTGAAAAGGCGTTTCACGCCAGTCACATAAATTGCTTCGCGTCACCGGTCCCACCATCACGCATTCAATATGGCTCTTTCCGCTCGCTGCGTATTTTCTTGCCTTTTAGGCATCTTATGACATAAAAAGGTTTATTGTGCAGTTAGCGCACGGTAAAATACACAACAATAAACATTTAAAAAAAATCCTTTTTAGTGAAAAACCCGAGACTGAGGTATTCGTCGTCCGTCAATACCTCAGTCTCGGGTTTTTCACTAAAATGTTTGACTAGCGCCCTTACGTTCTGCTCAAAAACTTCCGCCTTTATTTTCTTTAGACTACACCTGTCCTGCGGTGAAAAGCAGGTGACACGGTTGGGTCGTTGCGTCGTAACGCCCATCGCGAACCTCTAGTAGTGGTGGGCTCGAAATTCACGAGATAGGTCTATACCACGCTTAAAATACAGTGAGATTTGAGTCCACTGCCCTAAATGTTATCGCGTTTCTCAAATGCGAAACGCACCCTTCGTGCGAAAATCGTCCAAGCAAATGACAGATCCGTTCACGTGGAGGCTACAGGACAAGCCGTAAAGCACGCTATGAGTTATTGGCACCCAATAAACAGTAAATGAAACGAGCACGGGGTAGAGCTAGCGGCTACTGTGACGCGTCAGACCACTATACTGACTCCAGCCGTCACCACCCAGATAGAAACCCGTATCGTGCCCATTCTGGGGGTCGGTGCGGGTCACACGAGGTTCGGACGACACGAGGGCTGTTTCAGCGCTCGGCTATAGAACTCGTGTCCTCACTGACTGAACACGAGCTCCAGCCGAATGCTGACGTAGCACTCGTGTCTAAGATGTGCCCCGCGCTTGCCCTCGGTCTACGTGACGCATAAGGTTCGGCACAACGGCCTTCCATCTACGTGGTGTTGCCCAAGCAGCTCCCACTCGGATCGGCCCCAAAGTTGGCCACGAAATGTGCCCGCAGTCCCAGCGGGATGGGACCCACAGCTCGTGCTGAGCAGCCGTCAAGTGGCGCCGGCCACGGGTCAGCCGCGCGCAAGTGCAGCGAGGCCAGCCAGGGAGAGAGGCCAGGGCGCGTGTAATTAGGGTGCATCGGCGCCCAAGACCCCTCCGCCACACGCATGGCACTGAGAGAGCGAGCTGCAGCGCCACCGAGGAGGCCCATACATCACGGCGCCCGCACAGCGTGCAGTGCGGCGCTGCTCCTCTCTTCACGACATTCAGCTGCGTGCATTCAACCCTCGTTACGAGAAACGCCTTCCTGGCGGGCTAAACACCCCGCGCAGAGCACGCAGTCTCGCGGTAACGAACGGAGGAAGCACCTGGCCCGTCGGGTTCCGGCATCTACGCCCACGAAAACCGCCGCCCGCCAAAGTGTCGGTGCGCAACGTCGAAGGCCCGCTCGAACCGGGCCGAAATCGGTTTCGCCCGTGATATATGTACCGCACCCGGCAGAGCGGTCGGGCACACGCCGCACACTGCGCCAGCCGAGACCGGGTGTAGAACGTGCACGGGTACTTGAGCGTAACCGCAACTATTCAGGGTCGGCCTGACGTGATCCGACGCTTTGGACGAACTGTTCCGTGGCCCGTCATCACGTCAAGCGTATTCGGCCTTTTTTTGTTTCTTCTTTTGTAATCCCAATTGTTAGGTTACATTTCTTCGTGAAGGAGTGGATCGGTACGCTGACATGTTGACTCGTCGAGAGTAGATCACGTTAAACGAAAGAAACGGCGCGGCAATAAATTATGTACGTTAACAAGGTCTGATAGGTCATTTCACGTACAAGGGGCAAGTTTCTAAGTGTTCAAAACGCAGGCGTTTCAATGTCGGTGGTTCGCCATGGTGGTAGATAACTCCAGCAAAACAAAGCGCGATGTGGAATGCGGAACAGTCATCATCGAAGACACACTTATAACCCGAAAGAAAGTAAAAAAAAGAAAAAGAAAACAGGAAAAAACCAAGCGCGTGTCTTTGTCGACTTTCGCCTGTGGTTAGCGACGTTGGATCGAAAACGACACCAGGATAGAACGTTCCAAAATCAGCGAATATGATGAGCCAGAAATCAAAGACTGGGAAAGCGCTGTCCGGTGGTGATACCCGTATACGTATATATATATATACTGGAAGCTCGATCCAGAACTACAAATCCGAGCGCAGTTACGCTACCGCGTTACGTGTGTTACAGCGACAGCAGCTCGGCGCTCCCGTAATTCGCCATCATATATAGTGTGGCCGTCCTCTTTTCTGCGCTGCTCTACCTGAGCACGACTCTGAGGAATTTCACGCCATTTTAGAATGCATGCGGTTTGTAAATGAGGGAGAGGAGGAGAAAAGAAGAGCGCGCGGGTAACGTCAGAACGCTTAGCTCTGTCTGGAATGATCGGTTGATAGACGCGAAGCTATATAGCTGCCTTTGTCTCTACTTACTTTCCGAACGCTTTGGAACGCCGAACACCGGCACCCGGCGTTCGCGGTCGCGTTTCAACGCGTTCGAAGAGCGAGTATAGAGACAAGGGCAGCTATAGCTTCGCCTCTATCCACTGATCAGCTCCGCGCTCTGGCCTCCCCCGCACGCTCTCTTTTCTCCTCTTTCTCATTTACGACCCATATACAGAGTGGGGACTCCTCGCATCTCTAACCGATACATCATCGCGTTCACTGAAACCGACTTCAGATTCGAGAATCCGAGTTCCCTACAGAACGGTGGCGGCGCAGCGATCGTGTCCAACAGTCCGGTGGCAGGTCAATGTTGCCCTCTTTTGGCCGCCAGCCTCGCTGACAATAAATATATTGACGATTTTCACCGCGTGTTTTTCTAACCCATATACGTTCATGGCTCCGTCTTTAGACCCCCAGACGCTGTGAGTCAGGCACGTAGCCAGGGGAGGGGGGGGGGGGGGGGAAGGGGGCCCGTGGGCCCCCCCCCCCCCCCCGAAATTTTCCATTTTGCTGGGACCTCCTCTGTGCCCTCCCCCTCATACAGCATTTTATAATGGGCGCCCCCCCCCCCCCCCCTCCCCCGAAACAAAATCCTGGCTACGTGCCTGCTGTGAGTATACCTGACTCGCTCGAGGAAGCCGACGCGGGAACCTGCCGCAACAGCTTTCTATTTTACCCACTAGGTGCCGTCGATTTTGCAGCCCCAATTGTCAATCACTGCTTAAGAAAGGTAGGCCGTATAACGGGCCTCGGGTATCAAATTTTACAGCGCGATCTCTCGTACGGACAAGGCGGGTGAATTAAGTGGAAGGGACCGATTCGGCGCCATTCAAGATTGTGACCCTGTGCCCGAGTCCTTCGTACTTTATGCTGCGTTAAAACAAAAAACAAAAAACAAAAAAAAAACAACAACAACGGGAGAACATATTTGCAATTTTTTGCCGCGACGCGAGTGCTCGGAAACCTTCGCAGCGATTGAAACCCAAGATCTCCGCGGTGTGGATTCTTGTTGCAACTGTATTCCGAGTGTATTTTTTTATTTTTTATTTATTTATTTATTTATTATTATTATTATTTTTTTTTTTTTTTTTTTTGCTGCTAGTCTAGTTTAGTAGAACTTAGAGTGTATCTATAAAGTTTCGAGAGAAAAGAAAAATATCAGAAACCGATTTCGACAAACGGCGCCCATTTGTGCCGATAATATCGTTAATCGACATAACAGCAGGAACGTTCGAGTCGAAAAAAAGAAAACAGAACACTGGGAGAACATCGCAAGCTTGTTATTTCTCTGTCGTTCACTGTTATTTCGTTACGAGGGAAGTTTGTTCTCATCCATCTTTCCCCTGCCATCCGCCTAGAACGCTTCCCCTCTAATCTCGGGTGAAGTGCGGTCAAACCAACCGTGGCGAAGCAGACGTTTAGTGTGGTCTGTTCCATTGTAAACACATACAAACACGTATTAAAAGCGCAAGTCACGAGGCGTTTGCTGCACTTGACAAGTTTATCAGATTATGTAATACATAAATAAATATAACCAAGAATGCTGCGTTTTTTTTTTGTGTTTTTTTTTTTTTTTTTACTGTTCGATTAGTTCCACCGGTACGTTAGCATCGGCTTCGCTCGGACTTGAGATGAAACGAAGTATTTAATTAGAACGGCACAACCAAATTCATCAGCGGTCACGGGAGCTCCCGGCACACCATCCAGGATTGACACAAACGCTATCTCGAAGGCTCTCTCTCTCTTTTTTTACAAACAACGTCGCAGTCCAAAGAGCGCGAGGCAAGGGGGGGGGGGGGGGGGGGGGGGACAAATCTTCATCTCGGTACGGTGTAGAATTAGGCGCGTCTTTATTTGCCTCCTTCCCAGGTATACATAGAACGCGGGCCATTCTCCAGTCATTACGAGCTTCAAGAACACCGACATAGTAAAGTGCAAACTCGTGCTCTGTGTCAGACCGCTTTTGAAAAAGAACCAGAGACATAAAGAGGGAAAAGAAATAAGAAGAAGAAAAAAAAAACGAAAATTAAAACTGACGAGGACGCGTAATGCGCAAAGATGGAAGACCGAGGAGGAGAGAGAGGAGGAGGAAGAAACACTCCGCAATGCACGGACACGCGTAATCCGCTTTTCAGGAATGCACTCTTACAGTCCGATACATTTGTGAACTGGCAAAATATCGATCGTGCTATATTTTTTTCTCGTTTTTATAGTTTAAATAATTGGACTAACAAAACTAAAAAAAAAGAAAGAAACACACGTCGACAGCACAAGCGAACAGGAACAGAGAAAGACATCTTCGTTGTGCTCCGAGTCTCTGAAGCCCCAAACGGTAGACGCCGTGCAGAAAAAAAAAAAAAAGAAAAAAGAAATGGCCCGCCCCTGACTGGAATTCTAATTGCGCTTCCTTATTAGACGCTCTCCCGTGGAAAGAGCAAAGTAATAAAAGCAGGCGCAGAGCACAAACCTCGTCGGTACAACCGGCCCGAAGAGAACGTTCATTAGCGCCCCCAGAGCGCTTGTTTTAACACGCCCGAAAAAGGGGCGGAGTCACATAATAATGAGAGACGCGATGCATAAATTATCGTCGGACGCGTCACAAAGGTTGAGCAGATAACGCGGGCGAAAGGGAAATCATCGAGGGAAGAGATAAAGAACGCACAAGCAGAAACCAAACAGGGAAGGGGGAGCGGGAAGAGAGGAGAGAGTGGCGGAATTGAGCCCGGGCCTTTCCAATTAGCGACGGCGAGTCGCCCAGTTGCTGCGGAGTGGGCAGGGCGACGGAAAGGGAGTACTGCGGCCCGCGGGGGGAGAGCCCTGGACACTACGGGTTCCCGACACCGCCGCGCAGCAAAGCACAGAGAACAAGGAACGCAGACTTACGTTGGGTTTTCCAACAGCCCGAAACATGGCGGCGGCGGCGGCAGCGGCGGTCGTGGTGGTGGCGTCGCCGGCAGCGGCAGCGTGCCGAGGAAGATCAATCGATGAAAGGCGGAGAGAGCAGCAAACACCAAATCGTGGAGGGGAAAAAAAAAAGGGGGGGGGGGGGGTGGAACTTGCAGGAAGGCTACAGTCCGGCCTATAGAGCGGCCAAGACGGGGTGAGGGGGTCGCCAAGACGCGTGCGGACAATTTAAAGCGTAATTTCGAAGCCGAGGGGTCGACGCTCAAGTCGGCCGCCGCCGACGCTTCGTTGAAGCGAGCGCGTTCCAGAAGGCGGAAACATACACCGGAGCGAATTGCACCTGTTTGTTTATGCTTTGTGTTGTTGTATTTTATGGCTTTGTGCTTCTTTTTTTTTTTTTCTTTGTGGAAGCGCTACGCATTCCGCATTGGTCCACAGAGGCGCCATGTTGCTTCGATGACGGCCTCCAAGTTTCAACGGCGGCGGCGTGCTCGTCTGGCGCGACGCGAACGACCTCTCGCGGCCGCGTGCGCGCCTCAAGAGTCAAGAGTGCGTGTCTCGGGCAACTGAAACGCGCAGTCAGTCAGAGTTTTGAAAGTGAGGAAATCAAAGGAAGTGTCTGAAACGCGCGGCGCTCCATGGACTTATAAACTACGCCATCGCGATGCGAACGCGAGTCACTCCAATGTCGGCCTACCTGAGACACACGGAATCCACGTGACAGTTGGAAGGAGGATACCCGATCGTTCGCTGCGACTGACAAACTGATATACGCACCGAAGCTTCTGAATGATAAAACGGTAGTCATTCAAGGAATAAGAACGTCATCTTTCAGTTGTCCGGCCGTCAGCGCATGCTTCGATAACACTTGGGCGTCTCGTGAGCGATCCATGCACGCGCAGTCAAAGCAAGACGGCAGTCAACGAGCGTGTCCTGGATTTTAGGCATGCGAAAGAGGCGTCCTGCTCTTCTGTCTCTGTCAGTGGCTGTTAGCGCCGAGATGTTTCGGTGGCGCCTTCTCGGGGTTCCTATCCCTGACGTCATGACCAGGATTTCACTTGCCTTGACGTCACGGGTTGGGCTCCTGGTATACTTATTACCAGCTGCCAACGACAAGTTTGATTGTATGTGCAAAGAGCACAGTGGAAGCTTCTTAAACTGTAGCATCGTCAAGGTGACAGCCTGATATCAGCCTATTTTTTGTTGATGAAAGAAGAATTCTAAAGGCCGGTCCCCATGCTGTGGAGCGCTGATATAGCGCTGTTCACGTGCCGTCAGCATACTTATCGCCTGCCATGAGCAACAGTTTTGACGGTGCAATACATATATTTGCTAAACACTCCCGTCAGCACGCGCTTAGCGCAAAGTCAGCTCTCAGAGCCCCATACGCGGCTCTGTCAGCGCTTAGAGTGCCTTCATACACACGCGCGCTTTTGCTTGAGTGGTGACATCTCAGCCATTTTTACGCCCAATCGTTTTTTTATGCATTTTGAAGTGCGGGCAATACGGTGTTACTCAGCTCGAGCGCGCAGCTTTGGCTAATGCATAGACGCCATTTTATCGCCCAAGTCACGCACCGAGTGCGCGAGAGCGTCACGCGCTGGCACATTCAGTGCAACAATGGGTGTCTTCACCCTGAGACAGACAGACATGTAGGCACCCTATCAGCGCTGTGCTTATAGCGCTCCCCGCTGTATGTGCGAAAAGGCCTTTACTAAGGACGTTGTAGTGAGCGTTTGACCGATCGTGGAAAGGCGACCACAGCGGCAACTTTGGTCGCGCACGTTGTTATGTGCCATTGCAAACTGCAGATGCAATAGCAGCACTTGCAGTCGTGGTCATCACCACGAGATATTGGCAAATCATTTTTACGTAATGTATAGGACACTAGTTTTGACGGTGCAAAATTAATCTGGTGAAAGCCAACTGTCAGCACGCGCTTATAACTGCAACGCACACAGCGGGCTTCTGTCCAGTGGCATTTTCGATCATCCATGGCGTGCGCTTTGCCATCTTTCCAAAAGCGACGAAAGCGCGCGCGTGTTGGGCTGTGGAGACTGCACGCTGGGCCGTGAATATTTTTCACGAATGGAAAGGTATACACACCGTTCAGAGGTTTCCAAAATTGCAGCCCACACGTGTTACATCACAGCCCAGCCATGCGCATGTCAGTTGTTTCGGAAGGCGAGCAAAGCACACGCCATACGCAAAAACACGGAAAAAGGCCCCGGCGAGAAGCCGTTTTCTAGAACGGTCTAGTCTTCCTCTCAAGAGTTATCTGCAGCAGTGCATGCTGCGGGATATATATTTGCACATACAAATATGAATCCACTACATAAGTCGTACAGGGTCTCGAGAGAGCTTCGTCAGATTTAGACGATTTCGAAAATATACTTATACTGTATATTGATTCACAAACCTCCCTCGAGTAACAAAAAAAAATTAACCACGCACACACCCTTTGAGTCTTTTCTCTTCACCGTGTTTGCGCAATCCCGATATTATATTTACCTCGAAAATTAAAATAAAGCAATGTTTACATAAGCACCGAAATAGTGTTTTCACACGAAACCAACTCAGAAAACTTGAGATGGTTGAGGCTCCAGTTCTCCGGTGCATCGTTCGACTGAGACAGTTTTAAGGCGAGACAACGTAAGCATTGTAATCGCAGTAATCGTAAACGGCATTTCTGTCTTGTCGCGTATAAGAGGTGTCGGTTTCTCCACGCAGCTCAATGAGGCCAGAGGCTATACCCTCGCGCAAACATGATTAGTGTCTGGAGATACGAGGCTGGACAACCTAAGATAAACTCGTATGAAGGCACATCTGTCATCAAAGTCTAGCGGTCAGTATCTGCTCAAAAGAAAGTTGGCACACACACACACACACGCATAAAAAACATTTTTATGAATGGTGATAGTATTATAGTGGTTTCCTTTTGTACCAATGGTGGTAGTAACAGCGGTAATAGTGTTTACATTAATTAAGAAAATAAAGACAGTACTCAATTAGGAGTTTCTGAGATCAGTCGTTTTCGTGCTGGAAATTGAGTATTATTCCACAAACAAGGTCTGCGTTCCTATGTCAAATCGTGCTTTGTTAGAGTAGTTCCTTAATTCCTCGTTCTTTCTTCTGCATTATCTCGTTGTAAACTTCAATGTCCGGAAGCAATGACTCTTGATAGTCTAATGCATTTGTAAGGCTCAGTTTAGAATTGCCTCACTTCCAGCTACATATTTTAAATATGGCAAAAAAAAAAAAAAAAGAACACGTCTTTTTCATTTTTTAAGGAAACACCCTTCTCTTTCTCCAGGGGAAACTTCTGGACGCTACATGAGGCTTACCCGCATCATTTCTAACACGTGGAGATTACACTATAGGGAAGCCGATGGAAGAAAATATGTAACCCCTTGCTGTCACATTCGACACATTGGAGGTGAACGCTCAACCATCGAAACATTTTAAAATTGTCTGCCGACTTCCGAGGGCACCAATCCAGAATCTAATAGTATACTACAAACATTTGACCGAATCTGAAGGTATACCGCTGTGTTACTCATACGCGGCTGTGGATGGTTTGTCCTTCGAGCGGATTATCCCCAAAGAAAAATCCCAAATCCTTCACCAAAAGGGGATGATCATTGAAAGGGTTTACGCGATGTGCGCCCGCGACGCGTGCCTGCAGCCGTCGATAACATAAATTATACTTTGACTGTCCGTACTTAGAGCGCTATTTATTTCTCAAAAACACGAGGGCGGCAGTCCTACGTGTGCTCCTGTCTGGCGGTCGTGCATGTACGCAACCTTGGTGCGAGAATAGTCCTTCCGTAAGCTGAATCAGACGCAGTTTTTTTGTTTTTTTTTTCGAATACAATGCAACTCGCGGGACGAGTGAACGCAAGTCAGTACTTGGGATCCTCCGCCACCTTAATTATAGAGTGAAAGAAAAAAAAAAAACTCCAAGTCGCGTAGTGTTGCGAGGGGTTCCCCCCCACTGTGTCACCATCGATTTCGCGACGCCGCCTGGCATGGGTAACCTGAAACATAAGAGAAATCCGATTTTGCCCAACAACACGCTGCAGACGATATCCGTTGGAAACATTCTTTTTTCCTTTCTTTCTTTTTTCCCCTCTCTTTTTCTCGTTAATTTTTCACCGGCAGCGCGCAAGATTGTTGTGCTCAGTCGTCTATAATTTTCCATCGATTTGTGACTTATCGACGCAAGCGGCATGCAGCTACCTCGAGCCCGCCTCTCTTCGACGTTGTATGGAGTTATCGATTCACTAAGCATTTCTTCAGTTCCTCCGAGGTTCCCGAAGCGCACGAGACTTGGCTGGTGTTTATGCACCGCCCTCACTCAAGCCAAGATTTCTTCGCAAGAGCATTACGGAGCACGGCAGCCGCGGTGCTTGTTGTGTTTTGCTGGCAAAGTCAACTCGGGCGAAGCGGGCGCGAGCTCACTCGATGCGCGTCTGTATATGGGCCCTCGAAAGGACGGCGCTGCGCATGAGCTCTCCGAGATACATTAGACACGCACATATCACACACAATCGCGTGTCCAAAGTGAACATAATGCAAGCAGAGATTGTCGGTGCTCGACATGCCGTCTGACGTGTATCGTTTGCTTCCAATAGGACGAACCTCGTCACGGTTTCAAGATAGAAAACTGGGATGAAACGTACACCTATTTGATGCCACGACCGCCTGTTTAACGCACTTTGTATCGGCCATTTTTGTTTTACCTTAATGCGTTGTTTGTGTACATCTGAAGAAGCAAATGAGGGCAATGTCGACCACGTCGAGATTTGACCAGTTAGCTCGTCGTTATTAAATACAACTACAAAAGAATGGTGTGAACACAACACTCGTGAAGCAACAAAAGTACGATACTCAACACGGAGATCGCCGAGCTCCTTTATATAGGGACTATTTTACAACGATTGTGTCAAACTATAGCAAAAGCCTTATTTTGTAGTTTGCGTATCATCAATTGTAATCTAAGAGAAACATTAGAAAAAATTGGCAGCAACCTTTTCCTTCAAAGTCCTAAAATGCATGAAATGCATTATAGGTAATTAGGGAGGGATTGATGAGTCACGTGACTTATATTTTCCCGCTAAATTTAGCGGGGAAACTGAATGGTTGGATAGGTCGCGGGACGTCAGGTCACCTGACGTCGATTTCCCCCGCTAAACGTAGTGGGGAAACTGGATTGGTGTCTAGGTCAAAATACCCTAATTTTCCCGCTAAATTTAGCGGGGGAACTGAGTTGACATATAGGTCATGGTCCGTCAATTTCCCTAAGGTCACGTGACGTCAGGTTACGTCACGTGACGCGACTTTTCCCGCTACATTTAGCAGAAAATGCGCGGACGGACGGACACAATTTTGGGATTGGGGGAGGGGGGAGGTAGTGTTAAAAAGCATTTCATGCTTTTTAACGCTTGCTTGCTTTCTATGCTTAGTTTCACCTTGGCTCCGGCGGCTCGTGGCGTCCGCAAAGAACGCTGCGAGCCTCCGCACGACCGACGCGCGGAGTGTTAAGTCACGTGTCACGAGTGTTGCGCTGGATTGGCTAACACAACATGTAGCGTCCGTCGCGGTACGTCGTGAGGTAAAACGGAGTATATACTAACCGGTTCCTAAATAGGGAATTACATTAGATCATTACATGTGCACTCAATTGAAGGAAAGCATTTACCTAGTTGAAAATTCACGCAAAGAGCTTTATGGAAATCGCTTCCTACAAATCAGTTAAAACTTTCCTTTCCATTGTTTTGTGTTACTGCATAACTGACTCGTAAAAAATCTATTTTTGGATTCTAAATAACGTCCGAATAAATTAAAAAAAGGCTCGGTTGCACACCTTGTATGCAGTATTGACGTGACACAGACAGAAGACGAACTATAAACTATATTAAAATTAATTGATCAACATTTAGAGCATACGACTTAAAACTTCCGGATTTCTTTTTTTTTACCCTTTTTTCATATAGGACAGAGAAGTGAGAGAGGAAGATATCCACCTAGCGAAATAGCTAGGTGGATTGGTAGGCCTGATTGCTGTTCTTTTTTCATGTTTCCATGCAATAAAGTATTGTATTGTATTGTAAAATTAGGAATTGTTACATCCTCCATCCCTTTTTGGCAAAATGTACCGAGTGTTCTGACGAGAAGAGAACCATGTTTTTCACACCACACAGATAAACCACGCATCGCCGAAGTTCCCTTCGCTCAAATGTAGTGCTCGCAGTTGGAACCGCATGCCAAAGTTTCAGAGCTAACCCTTATCTGAATCAAAGTTATAAGCCATTTCGCAACTGTTTCAAATGAGGAAAAGCGGCATGTTGCTGTAAGCAGACGCCATTCATCTCCATGCATTCGCAGGCTCAATAGGCAGCAATTTTCTCGTTGAAATGTTTTGAAAATCGCTTATAACCTTTGAGTTAGACAACGGTAAGTTCTGAAACTTTGACATCCGGTTCCAACTACTAGCACTACATTTCTACAAAGACTGAGTGTTTGGCAATGTGTATAGTTCACTTTTGGTATGAGAAAAACACGGTTCTCTTTTCTCTTCCAAACACCCGGTACATTAAAGTGTACTTCCATTCTGTGCAGAGCTTATTGGCAGCTTTAAGTAACGTTTCCTCAAAGAAAGCACTCGCTTTCCGTTTAGCAAATGAAAATATAAATAGGACACTCGCCCCTTACGTCTGGATAGGTTATACGGGCCCTGTTCGTAGATGAAGACGCGGCATCCTCGGTTTAACTAACGTCCTCTTGGCTGTCATCCAGCGAGACGGAATTACACAACGAACTGTCAAGGGCGAACACACCTCTCGTCTGAAGGGACCCCGAAGTCTCCGATGACCGAATGCGTCTCGCCATTTTGCCTTGTGCTCTGCCCCGACTGCAATGACCTGCGGTGCGGAATGTGTGCGTCCCGGCGCCCGTGATTAGCCACGTGACCCCCCCCCCCCCCCCCCCCCTCCCTTGATGGATCACTTAATCAGCGCCGTGCAAGGCTGCGAGTGCATGAGCCTCCTTAAAGCGAGTCTCTGTGGCGGTAATAAAAGAACGGAGTCTTCTTCCTCGACGAACCTGTCATGTCGCGGGCGTCTCCGTCTCTTGTGGTTCGTTCCAGACTCATTTCGGGTTCACCAGAGTAAAACAACCCCCATACAGAAACACCGGGCTTTGTTTTCAAATGGGTCTGCCTTATATTCGGTCACCTGTGTGGCGACTATAGACGAGACGGCTAGTATACCCTGCGGAATGGTCGACACATTTTGATTGTTCAGCGGAGAGATGAAAAAATAAGAACTACCCGATTGGAAATTCCAACCTAAAAAGCCAATCGAGAAATTCCGAGTGGTTATGCGGAATTCCCGGCCATCTACAACTGGGCTCGTGGTCTGATAGCCCTCAAGTTCGGTGTTTAAATGAGAACGCGCGTTCGACGACAAGAATATTGCTCGGCATGTTGCTTTTATTGTCAAAAAACGCAGGAAGTGAATCAGCCGTTACAAAAGCTGAAACTAACATTCAGGCAGCGCAACACGAGCTTGAAGAAATCAGCGCCGGAACAATCGTCACCCTATTGGGCCTATACGTTTTTTGGTTACTAAACAAAACATACGTGTGCGTATCCTGACTTATATTTACGTCAATCTCGAAAGGATAATGTTTATCAAAAGATCTTCAAATAATGACTTCGCAAAAACATCTGTTGCTTTAACGCCAGTTGCCAACGCACATATTGGAAAAACGCTAAGCGTACTGGAAATTGCAGCTTCGGGAAAGATGTTATGACATGATTACAAACAGTTCAAAAGGACGGGACAAAAGTGGAAGGAGCGAACCGGAGAGACGCTGACTGACAACTAAATGTTTACTGGAAATTCCACGCGCTTACAGTGTCTTGCACATGCACATGCCGTTTTGACCGTCAGTTTCGCAGGCCTTAACTGACATCCCGGTTGTTGAGATATGCAGATATGTAGATGATTTTATCGTTTTCGTTTGCATACCGCCAGAGACACGCCTGAACTTTGTTGTTCAGACTGTCTCATGGGTTTTTAATCGTCGTTCGAATCTTATACGATTCATGCTTGAGTTGCCGGCGAAAGGTTTTCTTCAGTTTTTAGATATTCGTTTGTCTTTTAACTCCAGCAACCATATATGCTGGATGTATATGCTACGAACAAAGAAGGCCCCTTTTCACACTGACTCGGCCCACTCCGAATTAGTTAAAAGGAGTATCGCCTCACTGTGCCCCTGTTCGGCTTTATTCAAGTCCCGTCCACACGTAGTTTGGGAGAAATTTCGCGGTCAGGTACTGCGCCTGAAACAATCAAGTTCTCCGCTTTCCCTTTTAGGGGGAATGGCAGAATCCTTTATAAAGAAGCTGAAAATCCCCGACAAGAAACCTAGGAAACGGTTAAAGAAGTTTGAAGTGCTTCCCTACGTGCGCAAGGTCTCGCACAACCTTGAAACGTATAGCAGCAAAGTTCAACGTTGATATCGTTTTCACAGCCCCCTGCAAACTGTCAAAAATGTGCGCGATGTTGAGCGCGAACAAGAATAAACTTAAGAAATATAATTGTGACAAGAAGCACGCCAAGCCCTTTGTGCCTTGCTCGTACAGGATTCCTCCGAGCTGCGGTCGAGTGTATGCAGGCCAGACCGGTCGTTGTTTAAACGGCAGACTGCGAGAGTACGCGGCTTCGATCAACAACATCTATGGGTCTCACTTGCCATTGCAAAGACAGTGGCTGTTCCTGCTTACTGGACTACACTAGGTGGCTGGACGCGACAGAGTACAGTTGGAGAGGGAGATGTTGGAAGCGGCCCTTACACTTGCCTGCGAACAAGGATCGGTGTATCGGTGTCATGTTTGTGCATTTGACGAGCAGGGAGCTGCAGTTCAACAGTGATTAATCGTCTTTTTGATAACAGGTTTCCTCTCCCATGCACCAGATCACAGCTTTACATGTGACACTGCTGGTTAACACGAGCTAACGTTCGGGTTAATCTAGTGCTGATTTTACTCCGTGGTATGACCTAAAGTACCTTGATACTTCTTCTTACTCGAAACGGCAACCAATACAAATGACAAAGCACATTCTACTGAAACAAAATGGCGTCTTTCAGTTCAGTATTCTGCTGTGCGCCGCCATACGCTTCCTAAAATCTGGACCGTTACGCAGTCGGTGCTTCAAAGAATGTCGCTCACTCTAAAAAAAAAAAAAAAAAGCCCGTGCGTCTACTTTCCCGCACAACACTCGGAGAGCCAATCACCATAACTTACTGAGGCAGCTCAGCACATGACGATGCCGAAACATATGTTTAGACCAAAAAACGCAGTCTGAGTTGTGACATTAAACAATGCAAACGTCACGCTTGCATTGCTAAATGTCACAACTCAAACTGCGTTTTTTTGTCTAAACATATGTTTCGGCATCGTCATTCGCTGAGCTGCCTCCATAAGTTGCGGTGATTGGCTCTCCGAGTGTTGTGCGGGAAGGTAGACGCACGGGCTTTTTTCAGACATGTTGAAAGCTTTTATCTGGGAACTTTAGTATGAACCCCCACCCCCCCCCCCCCCCCCACACACACACACACACACAAATATGTGATTAGATGAGCAAGTGCATGTGCGACACACTGTACACGTGTGGAATTTTCAATAAATAGTTGTCAGTCAGCGTCTGAGCTGTGTGCTCCTTCTACTTTTGTCCCGTACTTTTGCGCGGTTTTTAAGCATGTCGTTCAACAACCAACTAGCCCAGCAATCCACCCTTTCAAAGATGTATGCTTGGCTAATAAAGAGCAAAAAGCCATTTACGTTAATTTACACAATAAAAATAAAATAAAATCTTTTGTGCATACAGTGGATCAACACTGATTGCGCCTCTGTTTTTACTTTTCTGTTCACGTCTAGATGATTGATGTACCCTCAAAGCCTCATTCTCACACAGAAAAACAAAAACAAAAAACATGAGACCTTAGAGTTCAAGAATTCCTCGCGCGCAGTGTCGTGGATAATACAGGCGCAAACTCGCGACTCTAAAGCTTGTGTTACATGCACGAGTGTTCATACAAGAGGAGCTTTACGGAGTTACAGCCCCACCTGTGTGACCTTAATCGCGCTAAATATTGTTATGTGATAAGAGAGAAGTAAGTTCTGTTTGGCTGCACCGTGGTTAAAGGCAGGAGGAAGAATAGGAGATAATTATCGGTTGACTATGTGAATGAGAATGAGCATGGCTATGTGGATGAGATCAACAGTTCTTAAACGTTTGCAAACACGAACATTACCGAGGTCTTGAGTCGCTGAGAACATTACTGAGGTCTTGAGTCCTCGAAGATTGGTCGGTTGGTTAAACATTCTAAGCGCAAGTTCATCCTTGAACATGTTTTTTTTTTTTTGCGTTTGTTGTTTTTAATTAATTATTGCGCATTCATACAATATATATTCCACTATCCCCTTAATTTCGCAACTGACACAATCCCCAGAAAAATATATTTCCCTTTAAAGGAACTGTTGTGTATGGAGCAAAATACTCGGATAGCCGGATATACGTGACACACATATATTTCTCAGATCCATTACCGTAATGGTTGTTCAAAGTTGGAGAGCAATGAATCCCGATATTTGAGTTTCTTTCTTGTATGCCACATTAGGTGTGGCATTTTGATAACTGAGTGTACCGCCGAAACCTATTGGCAACTTCGAATCGGTTGTTTAGAGAACCTGAAATTTTCTTCAAAACCTTTTGGAATCACATGAAGCAGTTTCCAAGGCAACTCGAACAGCGAACTCGTGCACAGTCCGAACTTACTGCAATCCAACAACCCACTCCAAAGCAGGAGAAGATTGTTGGATGCTTCAGCATAACAGTTTTTTTTTTTGTTTTTTAATAGGTGTTTGCTGGTTTATTACCGTGGTTTCAGGCAATTGCTTTTACGCAGCTTACTCTAGTGGTTATTTTACGCGATGACTTTTTACAGATAGGCGATCCGATTTCATGAAGCTTTAGGAACCACTGAAATCAATCACTCAATGCGTTCAGGATTCAATCATATGCGGTAGATACAAGCACGTCGCAAAACGTTGATGGGGTCAACTATAAGGTCGTCGATACTCGCCCCACATGATTTTAGATGTTCTCCAGGGCAAAAAGCTTAGAGTGCCATTATTAAAAGGCATATATTTTTAAGAATGTTATCACGAGAAAGAAACTATTATATATGTAATAAATTACTGTTTAGTGTATCAGGGCTGTTTTGTTCTTGCGTTAAATTCAAAGCGTTGCATGCCATTAAACACTCTAACAAGATTTTATTTTAACGTTTGTAATATATTTCAAAAGTTTAGAACCTAAACGTGCTCTCCCCATGTGCAAAGTAGGGATGGGCAAGAAATTACGAGAATTTACAACATATTAAAAACAGTAACTACAGCGAAAAAACTAAAGTTAGAGAACTCTGAGCGCGTTTTTGAACATACTTACATGTATACGCATAAAGTAACCTAAGTTACATTTGATTTCTGAGCCTTGGTATGAAACAGCCTAAGGTTCAGAAAATCGAAGCTATAAGCTGGGCTACATTATATATGTTATGCCCGATGGAAACATATTGCGTGTTCCTTCATCATGGTCTGCATTCTTTACGCATCGTTGTTTTTAGTGCGTTGCGAATGCTCATAATTTCTCATCGATTTCTTATTCGCATTCGGAGAACGCTGCGAGTTTATGCAGTGGAAAGCATTGTTGCTCGATACGTGAAGCCCTGCTCTGCCCGTATGCAGAAAACAGGACGATCATCACGTCCATTTCACAACACTGCAGACCGATTTCCTAACTGTCGACGGTTGATTGTTTTCGCGTACGTTGCCGAGCTCAAAATGCGCCTCGTCGACGTGCAAACTAGCTGAGCACAGCTAGCCAACTGAAACGAAAGCAGTCCAGGTTGCTACGTGTAGGAAAAAAAAAATGTAATTGAGCAAATATAAAGGTGACCGGACGAAAAAGCAACACGAAAGGCCGAAACAAAACCAAAACAAAAAAAGGGGAAAAAAGGGGGCGGAGCCAATTATTCCTAATCTTGCATCGAATAATGGCGGGAGGGAAGGGTGAGCCGGGAAGAGACGAGGAAAAAAAATCGGGGAAGCAAAGAAAAAGGCACGGGGACGAGAGAGCGGGAGAGACGGCAAAAATTGCCAAGCATCCTGATTGGCTGCCGAGCGAAACAGCCCGCTGTTAATGAGGCCGCTTCTTGGCCTGGCTCTTTTTGCTTGATTCGCGTCCTCTCCCTCGGTCACCCTTCTCCCTCTTTGTACATATATACCTCCCCATTTCTTCGGAAAATTTCGCCCGAGAAATTTATCGATCGCTCGCAGCAGTGAGCGGGCTCACTCTCCCCCTCCCCTCTTGGCTCCCTAGCTCCCTTTTTGCTTTTGCTTCCCCCGTATAACCCGAAGCTCCGCTTTAATGGAAAGCAATTTCGGCGACTTCTCCTTGCTCCTCTCTTTTTGCAAATGGCGACAGAAGACCCTCTCTCGCTCTCTCTTTCTCTCTCGGTCTGCCCGTCTTCCTGTGTGCTTCCCCTTTCTTTCTCTCAGCTAAGAAGACAGAAAGAAAAGGGGAGGTCTCAGCGCTTTGAATGATTTTCGATCTTGCTCATAAGTGATGAAAGATTTTTGTCCTTACTTCCACCAGGGTAAAGTGTCGCACGTACGACAAGCACGTCGGCAAAACCTAAAGATGTGCGCCTTAAATAAAAAAAAGTCGGAAAAAAACAAACGAAGTTGAATAAAATATATAGAAAACAAATTTAACTCACGAAAACAGCAATAAAAAGAAAGCGCGCACAATTATGCCAGTAGCGGGTTTTTAGTGGTAAACGATAGAATTATAATATAAACGATTAATTAAACATTAGTATATTATCCTCCGAAGAAGATGCACGTTACGTGAGAAGATCACGCTTGGGTATATTACTTCTGAAATGTAATTTAATTGCAATTCCGAATATTTTTCTCCAATGCGGAAAACATAATTCATTTGAATTACGTATTACAAGTCCCCCCCAACACTGTACCTTATTGTTGGAAATAAAACTATTATTATTATTATTATTAATATTATTATTATTATTATTATTATTATTATTATTATTATTATTATTATTATTATTATTTAGCAATTTCTTTCCTTTGAGACCCGACTTTAATGATCTTGAGGTGATATCATTTTTGCGCACTCAGATTACTCATTCGTTTCTTGTCTGGTCGTTGAATATTCGTTATACGGCGTTTTACATTCGTCACATTTTGCGCCTTTGTTCTCCTACTTAATAAATGGAATGATGTGGGAACTGAGTTTTCAGTATAATGTGAGTGAGTTCTATTATTTAGCAAAACCGCCAATAATTTTGGTAAACAAGGCAGTTCAAGTTAAAATGGATCGATGAGTTATTTCTTTATTTATTTAAAATACTCTCAATGGGATCCATTGCAGAGTGGAAGAAGCATACAAAAGCAGTGACAAAGTGCACGTGTTACTAAGAGCATCCATAATTAAAAAAAAATATATATATATATTATTAAGGTTAGCAATCCAAGCGGAAAGGCAATGTTCCAGTCAATCAACGTTTAAAGTATAGAGGAAAAACAAAACTGAAGAAATATTAATGTTGAGAATATCGACCTTATGGCTATGATTAATGCGTTAATGTTGGTAGGCACTCGACAGATTTAATGAAGGCTCACACTCTCAATTTTTCTGTAAATGGCCGACAGGAGTCATGATCAGATATTCAATGTGCAATACACAATAACACTATTTTGATTATTTTCTCTCCATATAGACAACGGAAAGGCACTCGCTTTGTGTGGGCCATCTTTTGCGCCTCTCTGCAGGTGCTGTGGCATTGGCATTTATTTGCTCAGCTGTCAGTCTCGGCGCTTCTAAAGTCCCGCGAGTTGGCAGAAGGGCAATTAACAGGTCACTCATCTTTTTTTTTTTCGTTTGTGACTCTATAGAACGACGCACCAGCATGTCAGAATCATTAAAGAGTAGTTGTAATTGGGTTTCAAGTTTTGCAGGTATACAAAAAATAAGATAAATTACTACAGCTAATTAGTTTTAGACGGAAACATTTATTACAACATTAAATAGTGAATAACTAAATTAAGGCAATTCAATTACAGTAGCGGTATGCTACGCAATAATGGAGAAGATGCATAGGATACATTAACACTATTTTTCATTAGATAATTAATAGTGCGAAATCTCATGTTTTCTTGTGAACTGAATGCTTCAGGCTAGCTTGGGCATATTCGAGGTGTTAATATATTTTGTTGATGCTACGTGTCTGAGTGATACATATTTGTATAAAAAATATTAATTTGTTTTTATTTATAATTTTGTTTTAAAGTCATTCGTTTGTGCAGCATCTGCTATTCTATTGTTCGCATATTTTATTGCTTTAATTATCGTTTATTTTAAGTATGTTATCGAACTGTATGATTCCGCTCATGTATTGCCAAATAGGCAATTGGGGTATTGTGATCGAATGAATGGACAAATTTCTTGTGGTAGAATTGATTGCAAAGTGTGGAATCTTTATGGCTTTGGCATTAATCAAATACACTTCTAAGTTTAACATTCAGTGCGATTACATGATGCTGCTCCAGTAAGTGCACTACAAGTACACCGGATCGAAAGAAAATGCAATATTAGGTATTGACGTCGCGAAGAAGCTGAAGCTTTTGAGCGAAGGCCAAAATATTCATACGAAGAAAGGACCTTCCAGGGATCAAACCCTTCACCTTGCGCTCCAGAGGTCACAATAGAACACCGGGAAAGGCTATTTTAGTTGCACATTTAGTGCAGATGTGAAAAAGGCAGACATTTTACCTAACTCATTAGGGGCATAACGCACGTGGAGTCAATAACATGACAGAGCTACGACTATCCCAGTAAGAAGAAAACGAAGCTGTGGCACGTCGCATATTGCATACGGTTTTTTTACGTTACCCCTAGACTTGTCGTATCAGTATTGAAAAGTGGGGTCCCACAGCAACATATTTCAGCAACGTCAATTGAGCCTGTAGAGTTTGATCCGTCTTATCTCATTCTTAGAAACTGTCGCACACAAAAAAAAAAAAAAAAAAAATCAAACGACGTGAGTGCATATTTAAAAGACACTTTAGTGTGCTACAACTTTTAATGCATGAAAAGAGGTCGGTCAAGGCAGCTCTTCGTACGATGGGGCGAGACTTTCCAAATATCCCGGTCTTCCTTGACACCTTTTCGTAACAACTCTCTGCGCCGCGTCCGACGCCCATTTATTGGTTTCACCATCTCATAAGGTATAGGACATTATTTGATTAAAAGATGGAGATCATTTATCGAGATGTCACATCTTTATTTTCACAGAAAATAATAATTTTGCTTGCACTATGCCTAATTAAACGGAGGCAGAGGATAAACTACACTGACATATTATGAATCGCGTTTAAGCGAAGCAGGAAGTCTGTTTCGCTAACACATGGTTTCTCAAATATAATTGATGTAGCCACTCGCATTACAGACGCTGGTGAAACACTCATTGGCCTTTGTTTGACAAGCTGTTATGAAGCCAACACCAAAGCAGGTGTACTCACAACTCACAAGTGATATAAGTGATCATCTTTCGCTGTTTTGTTTTATTCTAAAATATTTCTCGCATTCCACCCGTCAAGCAAATACAAATATAACCACGCGGTTTTTCACAGAAAGGAATATTCAATATTTTCGTCAGCTGGTATCTTTGGTGGACTGGAGCGAATTATTTCAGGCAGCATATCCCGATATTTTATACAACCTGTTCTTGAATAAGGTAATTAAACTACGATTGTGATTTTCCTACAGCGACAATTAAACAGAGTAAAAAAGTAAGAAAGCCGTGGATAACTCGTGGCCTATTCCAAAGAATCAATGCACGGAACGAACTCTAAAGTCAGTTCATATTATGTAGAAATATATCTATCTTGAAGGAGTACAAAAAGGTTAGCAATAAATTAGGTACTGATATAAAGAAGTTGCGCATTCGCTACTACACTGATAAATTTTGAGACATTTATTTTGACCCTCAGAAAACTTGGCGTATCATGAAAGGTCTACTACAGAGAACAGCAACCAGTGTACCAGCTGAAATAAAAATAAGTGAAAAAAACTTTAAATGGTAAAGCTGACGCTAATGAGTTTAACCGACATTTTTTTAGACTTTGGTGTTTCATGTGTCACGACCTTTGAGGATATTAAGAAGTACTGTAGGGCACAATCTCTCATATTCTATATTCCTTTACCCTCCCCTACCCCCCCCCCCCCCCCCCCAGAAATTGTTAGCCTAATAAGCAGTCTTAAAAATAATTGTTCTTGTCAATTTGATGTTATAAAGGCGGCACCAAATAAAGCGATCTCAGATCTTACATGTAACACAGTATACCATTTCACTAATCTATTATTGTCTACAGGAATCTTTCCAAAAAAAAGTAAAACGGCGAGAATGGCGGTTTTGCATAAGAATGGTACTCTTGATAATGTCAGTAACTATAGATCTATATCATTAGTTCCACTTTCTTTCAAAACAATAAAGAAAGTAATTATTTCGAGGGTAGTAAGTAATCTTCATAAACATCAATTAATTTTTGCAAACCAATACGGCTTTCAGAAGGGGACATCTACTGAATCTGCTTTACTTGACATTAGAGATAAACTTATCAGTGGTATATAGAATCCACTGTATACTATAGACATCTTTTTAAATTTTAACAAAGCCTTCGATTCTATTAAACACGACATAATTTTCGATAAGCTGCCACATTAGGAAATAAGGGGAACTCCTCTCGAATTGTTACGCAATTATTTGACAAATCGGACGCAGCTTAAGGTAAGTCTAATAATACAGCCTCTGAACAAAATATGTAAAATACGGTGTTCCACAAGGATACATATTAGGACCTGTTTTTTTTTTCTTTATTAATGATATTGTTTTTATCCCTCAAACTCCAGGCATTGTCCTCTATGCGGATGATACGAACGTTTTTTTTTTTTTTTTTCATCCAGAAACTTATCACCCCTTATCCCTATCATAAATATAGGGCTAAAAAAATATATTAAAATGGCTCAACACCAATCAGCCCCTTCTAAATATTAACAGAACAAAATATATTGTTTTCTCCTCCATTAATCGACCCACCGATCTTACTAACTCCTTGATATTTTAATCACAATCATTAGAACGGGCTTCTGACTACAAGTTTGTAGGAGAACAGCTTCATGAAAACCTTCGTTGGACGTTCCATGTAAGTCGTGTGAAACGTAGTATTGCACAATCTGTAGGCATGCTGAATAGATTCCAAACATTACTTCCTATGTGGCTAAACCGTCAGCTTTATTTAGCTACTGTTCATTCGCGAGTACATTGTTTACTTGTCTGGGGGGTTACATCTGAACCTAATATTAAAATCTGTACCTATTGCAGAAAAAAAGGCGAGCGGTTTATTCAAAACTTATCGAGTTTCGAACATGTTCATTCATTCCTATTTTGAATCAAATCGTATGCTGAATATTGAAGCCTTACATAACCAGCGATTGTCTGAAGTAATAGTTTTGGCACTAAACGCCGACCGCGAAATATATTCTTTTTTACATATGCAAGATCTGATACACAGCAGAATTTTAAACACAGACATTTTGTAAAAACTAGAGCGAGAATTAGCTATGGCGCACAACTATTGAATTGGCAAATTCCAAACCTCTTGAACATTTACCCTTGCTTAATATATATGTTGGAACACACTTCCTTTCTGCAGACCTTCAGGAAACAACCGCAGAAGTTTTTCCTAAATCTTGTTTAATGGCTTCTAATGGGGTTTAATGTTTTTAATGGATTTTATTTCAAATTTTGTTGTTGCGTTGTATGTTTTGTATATACTAGTGTATTTGCAGTTTTCATTTTGTTTTTGTTTTGCTCTGTTCTAGTTTTGCTCGTGTTGCGAGTATAGTCTGGTGCTAGGGGCCCAGTCAGGTGACATTTTCTGTCGCCTTTTCCCTCAGCTCCAAGGCAATCCTGTATTGTCGAATTCTGAATAAACAAACAAATAAACAAACATATACTTCTCTAGTACCTGGTAGTTGAAGAATGGAAAGTCATGGACAATTCGGACGGCATTATTACTTGTAGATTGGTTCCTGGTACGTCTTTCCAATTACAATTTGATTTTACGATAGTTCTAAGCTGCCAGTAACCATACACATTACGTTAGGTTTACCTGCAAACCTTGTCCTCTGCGACTCATACTGAGTTTGCAGCTAACCCAAAAATGCGAGCAAGTGGCGAGCACTTCGTCAACTGACGAGCCAATTTGCAACCTGAATACTGGAATAAAACAAGAACGACGACAACAACTCAACAGCCGCGCAGCCGGGAATGCAAAGCACGAACCCATTTCATTCCGGTGGCTCGGGACAGTCCCCAATTTACTGTCAGTCCCAAACAGCGACGGGGCGGAACACCTGTTCGGCATTCGTGCCCATATAGATTACCGGTGAGTACACACACTCGCAGAGGCACGCACACGAAAGCACGCGAGGCACAGAAAAAAAAAAAAAGGAGACCGTTGTGTTTAAAATTCAAATCGCACCTCGGGTCTCCAAACACGCATCCACATCGCCGCCTCGGCGTAACCTACACAGATATAGCCGAGCACTGGTGCGGTTGTTTGGTCAGGTGCTTGAACGCTGCGACAAAGAATGGCTCCTCTGATCGATAGTGATTGATCACGGCCGGCTCGGTGCTAACGCGATACATCATGGAATCACTCTCCGCGATGGTAAAAATACACAGAAAAATAAAGCAAAGCAAACAGGAAAACGTGCGCAAACGACGAATAGAGAGAGAGAGAGAGAGAGAGAGAGAGAGAAAAGGGAAGTGAGACGGGACCAACGAATTCTCCATCACTGCCACGTCCCGGTGCTCTTCAAAGTCCGGGTGCGTCCCGTAGCTTTTTGAAATGCTAAAAAGTGTTTACACTGCGGCTAGCTGCACTGGTGGTGCCAGGCCAAATCGGCCCATCGCTCACCTGCGCCGATGGGTTTCGTTCTCGAGTCTAAACGCACGCATGGCGCGGCTTCGAAGCCGTCCCTTCGAATGGACCGCGTCGCGGCGTCGCTCGTTCACCGATGACTCGAGTGAGACCTCGCACCCGCCTCTCGTGCAACAGCCATCAAATCGCTTTGCTTCGCATCTCTATCACCCCACCTCTGGTTACGTGCGGGGCCCGTGCAGAAGAACGCCACGTCTCGACGATTTTGTTTGGAACTCAGGGCGCCAGGCTGATATAGAGCTGTCACGTGGCACAGGTATCGCCGCGGTGGTAGGCTTGCGCGAACTCGATTGTGGATACAAATATGCGAAGACAAGTAGCATACAAAAGGCAGTTGGAGCGGGAAAATACGAGACTTAAAAACGCGCACTTAAAAGGTACTAGGCTGGTCGTGAAAACTAACTTTCACTATACGAGTGTATTATATGATGAACTATACCTCGGTAGGAAAACAAGCTCTTGTGAGACATAGTTTTTTTTTTATTATATTCATAGTAAACCAGAAACAATGGCCACCGAGAAGTGCATAAGAAAAGTACGGGATGAGACATTTATCATCAAAGGTGTCAAGCTTTAACAATCAATATAGCGATACACATCGCTCATTATCATCTGGTACGAATATAGCAATAACATAGCAGTCGATATATCGCTCTCTAAAACTGATCAAGATTTTTCGTTCATGTTTAGATATACTAATTTCAAGGACAGACAAGTAATTATTTAACTACAGAGCAAAATTAGCAAAATTGGAGCGCTCAAGTTTTCAAATTCAGTTGCAGAATAAACCATCCCACCCTTCTTCCCATAGTCCCTCCAATTCGAAATAAAAAAAACAAAAAGTTAATTTCGTTTTAAGTATTACCACGCATGCAATGATCGACGTGAATGAAGACGAATACACGGGGGTCCAAACTTTTTAGCTTTAGGTAAGAACCTCCCAATGATATCTAAAGATACACTTATCACATGGTACATGACGACTGCTCTCATGGACTACACTTAGGCCGCATGTATCTCCAGAGTCAAATCCAAACAACGACCCACTTACGTTGAGAGAAGCTCCAGGGATCAACAGACTGGACCTCGCCATCCCACGACAAGCAACTAACTCTACCAAACCTAAACAGCAGCCCTCCTTCCCTACGAAAAAAAAAATAATTCAGGCTAGCTCAGGTTTTCCCTATAAAAAGGATCCCTAAATTTGAACGAACAGCGAAAAACGACAGCTAGTTTCCAAACATCCCCCAACCCGCCTCCCTAACCTCTGGGGAACGAAAAGAAAAAAAAAAAAAATAATGCGCGTCACCCGACGCGCAGACAACAGGCTAAAATTGCCATAAACATACACAACTGCGGGGTCTGCGCTGAACATTATACATAAAACATAAGTAAAAAAAAAAAAAAAAAACCTGCGCGTGCCCAGCACGAGTGCCTATAAACTTTATGGAGCTCTCCCTATCCCCTAGTTCCCTTTCCTCGATCGTGATCTCTCTTTCCCTCCTCTTTTTTTTCTTTTTTGTAGGGACATTTTTTTTTATTCCACGAACACAACAACTTTAACGAATACCGTGAGCATGGTACAACTACCGTACCGGTTCTTCCGTCGTGTGGCGAACGAAGAGCACAAAAAATCCCTTTCTATGAGAAAAAAAAATTGACGCGACAAAATAAAAAATTAAATAACAATAATAAAATAAAAACATAAAAAAACTCGCCCGAAATCAGCGAACCAAGCAACCAATCCCCCTTTGACTGGCGACGACAGAATGCGGATAGCAGATGCAAAAGCAGCGACAAACACAGACAGACGGGCGCGCGCGCACACACACACCCAGTGCTCTCGACCGGGCTGACACACATTTCTGAGACTCGCACTCCCCGATCTCGCGTGTAACGCCTCTCCGCCTCTTTCCCCTATCAAGCCCTCTCTGCGTTCCTCGCTCTCCTTCCTGCGTCCTCGCCCGTATATGTATATATTTTTGTCCCTGGGTTATTTTGTACGCCACGCATATAAGTACATATAAATATAAACGATCCACCAATTTGTCGGCAGTGGGATCTTTTGCAGCTTCCAGTGGCTGTGGTGTACTTCGAGGGGCATTTTTGTTCGTCTGAAACATCGGTCGTGTTTGTTCCTTCTCTCATTTTACAATTCCTCTCATACATATATTTATTTATGTAGCTTTTTTATGTGTCATCGTTTGCGGTTTTTTTTTATTAATTTAATGTTTATTCAAGCAACGACACCGGGCAGAATTCTGTGCAGTGAAATTATCCGAAATATACTTGAACTCGCCGTCGCCACCGACCCACTTCGGGAAACACAGACTCCCAAAAACGCGACTTCAAAAAGTAACAGCAAAAAAATCTCTGTATTTCTTGCTTTCCCCCTTTATCCACGCTCCCCTCCCAAAGAGAAAGAAAACAACAGTCATCCCAAATCGGAATCTCGGGGACGAGACTCGCCTAACCCTGACGGTCGACCACAATGGATACAACCAGGGGGAAATATAGGGGGTAAAATGGCGGTAAAATGAGAACACGGGCATCGGATGGATGGTAGTACGGTTACACAGGCAGCCGCAGGAGGGGATGCCGAGAATGGGTCAAGGCTGGAAAATCAGCCGCCCCAAGTCTCCACGAGGCGCCTCGCGCCGCGCAACACGACCCCAGGTGAGTCTATATACGCGCGCCTGCCGCAATCCGTGTATCCCTTGCGTGGGGGGAGGGATACACGAATTGCGTGACTCCCCATGTATCCTGTAGGAATACACGCAAAGACCCATTCTAGAACCCTGTGTTTGGCTCTTTTTTTTTTTTTTTTTACGCCGTTGTAAGAGGACGGAAAGTCAAATTTGAATTTCTAAGGCCGTTTTGCATGGTTACACCGGTACAACAGCCGTGAAATTTACATAGAAAGTAATTAAACTACTTTATATAAAAACTTTCCCTACATTTGCTAGCGCTGATATGCTATATAGTTAAATATGGTTCGTGGGCGAGAATTACGTATTTTTACGTCCGGGGACCGGTGTTGAAAGTGGAACCCGATGGCCGTCCCACCGCGCGGCCAACGGCTACCAGCGAGAGCGGTCGCCGCGCCGGGTTCGCCAACGTCATGCCGACAACGATGATCCCTATATCCAACAGCGTTTATTGGTAAACAGGAGTCCCAACAAGACACTGCGATCAAGCGGGCCGTGGACACAAAGTGCCCGCTGCGCCCGCCGACCTGAGAGCCAAAGGGGTAATTGCGAGCGGAGTCATCGCCGGTGGGACGAGCTCACGCCGCTACCCGTCGTCGCAGGAGTTCGGGGCCAGGGCTCTCCGCAGGCGAACGTCCACTCGGAGGAAGGGACGCCGACTGTCAGAGCCAGGGGAAACGCTAGCGCTGAGTCATCGCCGGTCGGACGAGCTCACGCCGCGACTCGACCCATCGCCCGGAGTCCACTCCAGGACTCCTTAACCAGACGGCCGTCCACTCGGAGGAGGGAAGGCCCGATTGTCCCGCGCGATCTCGCTGGTCACCCGAAAACGGAAGACGCGCAGAGGAGTGCGAGAGGGTAAGCCAACAGGTGGCGTACTCTCCCCGACACGATACGGAGCGACCAGGCTCGAAGCCAGACGACTGCGGCCGGAACGTCCGCGGCTTACGTTTTCTCGGGAGGGGGAAACCAGCATCTCCCACAATTTGATTTGAATGCATCTTGTTAAGAGTAACATTTGCTTAAAAAAATACCGCATTTACCGGGCTATAGTCCGCACCTGGTGTATAGGCCACAGGGGCAAATTTGGGTAACACATAAAAGTTTTTGTTTAGGTATACTCCGCACGCCGTGCGTAGTCCGTACCTGGTGCTTAGTTGACACGAAAATCTTCTCCTACACGGCACACCTTGACAAATGTTTCATTTCTTAGCTCGGAAAAAAACTTGTATTATAAATAAATCATCATTAACAGACACTTGCATTCACAAAATCCGTCAAGTCTCGTCGTAATGAACTATCTTGAAAAACAACATTCCTGTATAGTCCGCACGCGTAGATAGTCCGCACAGCCTAAAATTACAACTTTTAAACGTGTATAGTCCGCGGACTATATCTCGGAAAATACGACAATAAGTGCACACATCAATTACTTGGAAGATATTGCATCACATCCAGACGACGTATGCCTGCGATTGACGACCGTCTTTCCGTTTTTGATGGCGGAAACGATACGAGATTCTACGTGCTTCGATTCTACTCGCTGCTCATGATATGATTTAAGTCCGTGACATGAACACATATATTACTCCCGGGCCCTACATGACGAGGTACGTTAAACAGCCTTCAAAAGGCTTCTTTCAAGAATCGGCGAAATGGGGTACTCCAATTGACACGCGCTTGTTGAAACCGCGAGCTCTATTCGCCGATTATTTAATGAAGTTCGTTCTGAAGGCCTTTTAAGTGCCCGTAAAACGGCTATTGGTCGTCATTTGGACTAAAGTTATTAACAGTAGTATTTAGTGACCTGATAAGTAATAAAATAGACAAGCGCAAATGAATAACATGGCGAGACGCACAACTCTTAATACTTAAGGTGCTGACTACGGCTGAGGTAACACAAGCTAAAATAGAGAGATATGCAATGTTTACAGAAAAGCAGGCGTTGGCCCTAGGGATTGTCAGAATTTAGAAGTTGTGAAAGTAATGCACCTGTATTTTGTAAGAGAGTAATCGATACCATGTAAATAATATATAATATGTTTTTGCGGTAGAAAGGTATACCCCCGATGGAAAAATATTGAAGGTGTCCATATTTGGCTTCAAAACCTTTTTGTTTTATTGTTGACTAATTGCAGTTGTAAAAGCAATTGCAACTGATTCAAATTGAAGTAATTTAAGACTGAGAAGAAAAATGCAAGAGAAGAAAGCACAGTGTTGAATTAGTACTAAAATAAACTTTACCTTCAGAAGCTTTTAATCACTTTGCAGGTATGCGTTAATCAAACATTCCAGTTATTTGAAAGTGGCTGAAAACATTAAACAAAAATACGATGCCTTCAAGTTATGCCATCGACGGCATGATGTTGCCCGAATTACGCTTTATAATCAGAGTGTTTCTCATGTTCCTTTCAGTAACTTTATTACTACGGCTATGGTTAACCAGGACGCCAAGGTAGTTTTGGTATGTTTGGTTTGTCTATGGCAATATTTCTGACATTCTTTAAACAAGAATCGAGAAATGTTTATTACAGCTCCTTTGTTTTAAAACACTTGCCTTCGCCGTTCAGCATGCCCGGTTGGGGTACCGTAGCTTTTGTTGTGGCATGCATATGAAAATCTTCGTGGGCCACACCAATAGAGGAGGCGTATCTACTTTTGAGTATACTTTCTGATGTTCAAAAAGAAGCGTATGCCAAAATACAAAAATGTAGCCGTAGAGCATTGCTTATACTGAAAACTCATGAGGTTTCAGAAACCGCTTATAAAAAGAAAAAAAAAATGTATTGAGATTTGAGATAAGCTAGCGAATGTGTCCTCGCTATGGTACATAAAATAATTGAAGTTGTCGTCTTGCAATACAAATAAAGCAAATGCGGAAAGAGCAACCGAAAACATAAAGTGCGCTTTTGGTTTTATCCCACCACACACACACACACACACACAAAATAAGAACGATCTTGCAAATCAACAACGAACAGAATCGACGGGGTTGCTAAACAACACAGTCCTTGTGGATGAAAACAAAACAAAAACGAAGCGGAGTGGGAAAAAACTAAAGAGAGAAAAAATGCTTCCGAGCCAGTCAGCCCTGACAAAAAAAGCTAGGTACGAAACAAAACAAAACAAAAATAGGGCCCGGGAGAGGGGGGGAATTGGAAAGAAGAAGCGACGACGGCACAGTCGCAATTTGCAGTGAAATGCAGCTTCCTGCAAGGGTATGGATAAAACTCAATTCTCACAATCGGCAGTGAAATCAGGGACTCCTTCAACTGTCTTTTTCCCCTCTCTTGCATTCGAAAGTGCACTAAAAAACGGTGGGGGATAAAGATGGGCGAGGCTTCAATGAGTGCAGATGGGGCAAGTTAGGCGGTACTACGGACAGCCTGCCATTTCGACGACGCAAGCACCCTATTCAAAGTACAAAAGAAAAATGCCAAGCTCGTCGAAGGAGTGTCCTATCATTGCGCGTGCAGATCTGCCGGACGCGTTGCAGCTGATCAAAGCAAATTCAGGAACTTGCTAGTATACTTCACCTCCCCTTAAGTCCCGACGCAGCCGATGCTACGAGCTGGTGGGACTAATCAGACTGCGTAAAAAACGCACCGTCATCACCCCGTGTTTCTGTACGCATTCAATCATCGCTGAACCAATCATAAACTGAAAAGGCATAGTGACTTGCACTTTTGATGCCTCTTGATTGGTAGCATCACCACGTCGCGTGGGCTGCGTCTTAACTTAGAGATATAGCGCTGTCAGACGGTCACGTCAAAGGCCTTCAAAACGAACAAAACGAACCAGCACTCGCCGATAAGCTCGAGATCGCGAGCTGATTCTCCGATTCTTTAAATGGGTTTGTTCTGAAGGCCTTTGACGTGCACGACTGACAGCGGTATTAATCTTTGTCTTCAAGGGCCCACACTCTAAGGCATGCCTGCGCGTCTACTTACCCGCAAAACACTCAAAGAGCCAATCTCTGTGATCTACAAAATCAGCTCAGCGAATGATGAGGCGGAAGAACTGTTTTAGACCTCAAAATGAAGTCTGCACTGTGGCATTACGCAATGCAAGCCTGACGCTTTGCATTGCGTAATGCCACAGCGCAGATTTAATTTTTAGGTCTAAACGGATGTCTCGCCTCATCACTCACTGAGCTGATTTCCTAGATCGCACAGATTGGCTCTTTGAGTGTTTTGCGGGTAAGTAGACGCGCAGGCATATCTTAGAGTGTAAAAAGAAATGAATTTCAGATATACCATTGTTAAGATCGTGCATAAAAAAGAGGTCATTAGGGTTTCACACGAATACTATAGAGTAAAGAAAATGAATGTAAAGGACAAATTGCTTTGATGATCTCAGTAGCCCAAACCTCTGTTAAAGTTTTCTGAGAAGGCGCAAACAGGAGTGCCAATAAGGACTGCGATCCCCTTCGTCTTTTTATTCCAGTGTGCTATACAGTGATGTCTCGTTAATATGGACGCCTCCGTTCCCCAAAAAATCGTCCATAATGCGAGTTGTCCATATTAACGAGACAAAAATGAATGTAATTTTCCCAGTTTGTCCCCGAAACTGGTGTCCATATAGCGGGGTATTCATATTAACGGGGTCCATATTAACGAGACATGACTGTATATACCAAGATCACACTTTTCATGACAACCACAATCAATCCATTCGCTTGTCTGAAACACACGACAATGATATTGGCGCAGGTACCTCCCGGTAAAAACCCGAACGAGAAGAGCTCCCCAACCAGAAAACAAAAGGAGCATGTCTTCCAACCGGTACAACTACTCGCCCAATTTCAGTCAGTTTCCTCGCCCCAGCTTTCTCTCTCTCTCTCTTCTTCACCGTCAGCCTCTCTTTTCCGCTCCAGACTTCGTGTCTCGCTGCGTCTCACGTAAACTTGAAAAACCTAGCTGGCGCCAGAGCGCTTTTCACCCCCTTAATTACACACGCGATCGCATCGCCAGTAATTAAGCCAGGCCGACCCGCCTGCTGGGCTGTCCGTCCGTCCGTCTGGTCGGCCAGCACGCGCAGCTCACGGACAGGTCTCGGACACCCCTCCGCCGTCCCCGGGAGGACGATGGGGGTCAAGGCTGCAAGTCACGAAGATGACGATGCGTAACGCTAATGACGAAGTCCGGCGACCATCACGGCCCGGTGATGATGGCGTCCAGCTCGAAATGAGAAGAAAAAACGCTCCCTCTAATCATCCGCGCGGCGATAAATTCGCCCCCCCCCCCCCCCGTTTTTTCCTCTTACTTTATTTTTTAGCCCCAAAGCTTAAACAAACGCCCAGAAGAAGCGAGTTCACCTAGACATTAGGTAAAGGAAAGCCGGGAAAGACTGGAAAGGCCTGCTCCTCCCTCCCCGTGTGTCCCGAGCGACGAAATGCAGGGGTCCGCTGGGCAGAGTCTTCCACGGTCCAGTTCGAGAACTTTCGCCGCTTCTCCCACGCACGACGGGCTATACGCGCTTCCGGACTTTCCGAGAACCGAGCGCATCTAGCGTGAGCCTGCAACATGAGACTGGTACGCCAGGAACACACCTCCCGGTTCGACCGTGTTGCTCGGCGATCGTTGGCAGATGGCGTTAACAGGCGACTGTATTCAGAAACAGAGGTTCCCTCGAGTGGCCAGAGCCACGTACGCCCCCCCCCCCCCCCCCCCTCCCTCCCTCTCCCCGAAACGACACCGGCCGGTAAAGGAGTCGTTAAGAAGACTGCCCCGAACAACACACGGACATACCAGCATTCGCTAATGTCGCGGAACTCTAGAAACGGCCCTGAAGATGCGAACCGAGAAAACAACGACAACAAAAGAAACAAGAGTAGGACAAATATGGGCCGAGGTGAGCGTATGGTCTGGTCGTCTCTTCGGCACCACGCAGACATGGTTCGCTTAACGACCGTCACCTTTACCCCCGCGACAGGCTTTCTCTCTTCCTTCCCTTTCTCCTTCGCTCTCTTCTAATCACCCACGACAGAAGTAATGACGCCGCCTGAAAAAGAGCCACAACTTGAGTGAGGACTCGCTGAGCTGGATAGTTTTATCGGGTAGGAGATCTTAACTGTCGCTCGACGCCACATTATTTGTTTTATTTGGGGCGTTTCTATCTTTAATCTTTTTCCCTGGTGCTTTGAGGTCAATATCCGCCTTCAAGTTCACCAAAAGCGTAGCTAAGGGTAAGTTCGGGCCCGCTAAGTCATATGTTCTTGTTTCGTTGGCTCTTTGTTTTTCATTCTCGCCTTCGCCGAAACGCCATTCGCTTCGAAGAACTCGGTTGTTGCTTGAAACCAATGAACTCGTGTCGTCTCTCCGCTGAGATTCGAGTTCGGGGTATCTGATTGTTTACAACCAAGTTGTTTATAACTCGTTGATTGGCAAACGATTTCTCTTTATTTAGTTTTTGGATTTCCGATCACAAGTACAAACTCTATTGAATTTTAAAAAACGAAATTAATAACTTATACAGATTATCAGCTGTCCACCGTAATTGTTGGTTGAAAACGTGCCCTTGAAGACCATTTCCAATTTCTGGTTGCTCACTAGCATATGTTGGGAAATAGACCCACATGATAAGCCACGCAGGTCCTTTACGTTCTTTCACAGCGTCGATAATTATGAACGATTACAAATTGTACGCATCGTCATTTGAAACCGGAATAAAGTCGTTGATATCGTTACCATTTAGAAGATAATTCACCAGCCGGACGTCACACAGTTATTCCTTTTGATGTCTGTGTGGGGACTTGTTCAACTATGAAATCAAATTGACGAGGGAAAAAAAAGTTGGGGCTCCAATCCGTGCTGTGAAGGGGGTTGGACAGCGAGTCTGTGGCATCACCTCTAACGATTGCCCACTGCACTATAGACCCTTTTCATGGTAAACGCCACCAGGTGGTGCTCCAGTCTTTGATGTACCAGAAACCTTCAGGTTTATAAAAAGAATGAACAAAGGCCACCTTAGCACCGCTGCTTGAAATATAGATGAAACGCTAAACCACCAATTCTCCAGGTGAACGCCAAAAGAACGAAGGAGTGCAACATCTGTTAAAATGTTTTGAGTATTCTTGTACACCAACTTGCTTCCTCCAAGATGTAATATTGTACAGCCGAAGGCCCTCGCTAAATCTCCAACTTTGTTGTCCATGTAGCATCCATGCTTTCTAGCACTGGTGATGTAAACAAGCTCAACAGGCTTGCTAAGACGGTGCGGCCAGAAGTCGCTGGGGACGCAAGGCAGTTCATGTTTGTAAACAGCAAAATGGTCTATTCCAAATGATTGACAAAAGAAATGTAAATGCACTGTACCAAAACTTTCTTGTATATGAAAGGCTAGTGACGTCACTCCCCACGTCGCAAGCTACCGTGGCCGCGGCAGCTTGCTCAACAGTAATCTTTACCGTGAAACGTATGCGGTGAGCGGTATACCCGCTTGGCACTGCTATCACGAGCGCCTTATCGTCAATTCTCTGGTTCTGATGCTTGCTTTATGCTTGTTCGTTATTGAAACGAATGCTGTGATGTATGTTGCATGCGTGATATGCACTTTTTGCTTCAGTCGCAAAAGGATTTAATTTTTTATTTTTTTGTGAGGACGACGACACGAAGAAATTAAAAATATCCGACCTGTGAGTCATATATAGTTTCGCTGTAAAATCTGTCGTTCTTGAAGTAATAAAAAATAGATAATACATTTTTTTTAAGTCGCCCATTTTGCCGCACTCGCATGGCAAAGACAGTGGTAATACAGAAGGGCATGTGTTAGGGCTTTTTGACCCGCATAACTAAACTACGCATAGCAGAAAGATGAATCGCCGTGACAGTGTGACTTTAGGGCTGCTGATAAAATGCGAAAGTTTGAGCCCTTGACGTTACCTGGATCAAAATATACAAAATAAAAACAAAAAATTCTCAATGAGCTGACGTCCACCTTTATTAAACTGTAATTTGAGATTATGGGCGCCTGTAGCCTTTACCTTAGTGAAAAAATTGGTCACTTAGAAAGACGATATTGTTTTCTTTCATGCTGACAAGTTTTTTCACTGACAAAATTGCTAAATTGCAACAGGCGCCCACAATATCCTAAATTTTGGTTCGGTCAAAACTAGGCTTAGTTGGACGTCTACTCATAGAGAAGTATTCTCTATGAGCAGAAGTTTATGAAATAAGTGGTTGTGACGTGTTAATTGTTTATTCTTTCTACATCCATGATTCGTTTTTCGTTTGTATCTTTTGGTCCAGGTAACGCCATGTGATCAAACGTGAGCATTTTCTCATCGCTGCTAGCGTCATATTGTCCCGAAGTTTCAGCTTGCTGCGATGCTTAGTTTATTCATGCGGGCCGACAATCCGGTTTTATTTGCTCGATCGAACCCTATACATGAGACTTTTCGAGAGCCTGCCGGAGTGTGAAACGCCCTTGTAAAACACAACGAAGCAGAGGGGCTTCCAGTGATAAACCGTAAGTTCAGAAGTGCCCTCCGCCCCCCCCCCCCCCCCTTGCCCCGGGGATGCCGCCATGTTGTAAGCAAAAGTGACTTCTCGTCACGTGACCTCACAAGAGCCGCGACGTCACCAGTAAGGTGGCAGCGTTCAGAGCTGGTGGACGCGAGTGCGGTGAGCGGTAGTCGGGGTGTGCGGCTGCTTCCCGACGATTTCGGGCTTCTTCGTGCTCTTTGACGCAGGTAGAATGTGAAGATCTGAAGGAATGAGACTTTATGCCCTTTTTGAGCAAGATCGCTCTGGATAGCACCTGTGAGAAAGCATCAGTCGTATCGCCGTAGTGGTGCTCAGATTCCCGGATGTGTTCGAGGATCGACAGAACTTGTAGTGCTTTTAGCATGACATTTTCTTATTCTCCTAGCTTTGTTTGAACGCTTGAATGTCTAAGAATCAATGTGAAATGTATGCGTCGCACATGGGGCCTAGGGCAAGTCGTTTCAGCCCTAGGTAACCGCGTAATCACAGCAGCTTTTAGCGAGGAAGCTCCTGCGATCTTTGCGTTTTGTACTAATCAACGATTTTTCGACATAACTCTTAGCATAACATTTTCGCATTTTTCTAGCTTCATTTGCACGTTGAAATGTCTGATAATCGAAGCGAAAGGTATACGCCGCGTGTAGGGCCTAGGGGTAGTTGTTTTAGCCTTGGGTCATCGAAGAACCACAGCAACTTTTAGCAAGGAAGCTCCTGCGATCTTCTACCTTTTGTACTAATCAACGATTTTACAAATTGGCAGTTCTCAAGACTTTGATATAACGTGCTTTTATTTCATAGCCTAATCTCGATCGCAGTACTTTTTTTTTTTTTTTTTAAGTGAAAAGTTGGTGTTTGTTTAAAGGACGTGCACGCGAACTCTTACAAAACATTCGAACAATCATCCGGAAAACATTTATTACTAATTTTCATAATAAAATTCAATCATCCCCTTGGAACTCAGAACACAGTTAGCAAATATTCACATTTTTGATTAGTCAGTGCACAAATTACTGTATCCGACGTCCCTCACAAATTATTAGGCTCTTGAGCCTGCCGATCGGTATCAATAGTCCACGCTAACCTCCATGTGTATGATGCGACTCCTCTTGGATGATTGTCTAATCCATCATTCCAACATCTAGAAGCTTGAAAAAAGGCTGCTCCGCTCCTTAGAGATCCAGAGACAGCACCACTCATTTAAAAAAGTCAACTATAGAGCCTGTTGGTAAAATTAACTGACCACGGAAAGAATAAAACAAACTAGGGGCCAAGGACGACGAGAATTTCTTCCAACAAGCAACGACATGATTCATGTCGTTGCTAATTCAAAAGAAATGTTTGTCTTCCTTCGTCCCGAGTTTCTTTTATTCTTTCTGTGGTCAGTCATTTTAACATTCCATTAAATTTAATGCAACTCGGAAATAGAAAATTAACTGCACATTTTTTTCTATTCTAGGATTTATTGCAGCCATAATTTTTTTCGTCAAAAGCGTTGTATCAGTCGGTCGATTATTTACTTGTTCTAATTACCTGGACATGATACGTTGTATATCTGTTCGCCCCTTGCACGAAGAAGCAGTCTTGTTGGAAAATGTTGACTACCATTCCATCCAGTCTCTTCCTTAGACTTCTTTCAAAAGTGAGTGCTGCCTTTACTTTGTTTCACCATAACTTGGTAAAGGACAACTGCCACCACCCCCTCGAACCAATCAGACAGACGGAATGAAGGTATGTGACAAATCACTGCAGAAGGAGAGCACTCTGATGATGTGTTGTCACATGCCTCTCTACAACGCGTATATTGGCTCACTGTGCCTTGGCCGTTTGCCAAATTGTGATGAAATGAAGTACAGTAGCTACTATGCTACTTACTCGATAATGGCCTTCATACTTTAGGCATTTGTTCGACAAGAATATTATGTCAGTAATAACTGTGAACTTGGCTCAGCGCCTATTGGACTCGAGTGCCGCATGAGCATTTGACGTGAACTGGGTCCCATTCACATGCTTTACGCAAAAAAAAAAAAAAATAAATAAGTGGTGACAGTCAATGTTGTTTGATGGGGTTTTTGAAAGGGTCTATTGTGTCACATGTATATGAAATGCCCTGCTATACAAGAATGCATCAACACGTACTATTAAACTAGGTGTTCAGAGGTGTGTTTGTCTTTGTAATTAAGAAGTTACAGAAATATTATTTCTTATGAGTGTAATATTTATTTTCAGTAGCTGCGCCTGTTTTGTGCTAATTAATGTCAGTGTGCTATGATGGTATTATCACGAGTGTAGTTTTAAGTATCGTCTCTGCAATGACTACAAAGGACTTTGGAGGGAATAAATGAATAAATAACATTTTCACATACTGCTGTTTGTTTTCGGATGCACCACATGTTTAGGAGAGGTGAAAGAAGTGCAGCCCCATGCAACAAGTCTGCCAGTCTGGTTTGTCCCATTTGTTAATATTGGGGGGCCAGAAATGCAAGTGTTCTCAAAAGCTCCACCATATGCAATGAACACAACTTTGAAGGTGTAAAGGCTGGAGTGTTTATATGATGCGTACTTGGTTAGAAATCAATGGGGTTTATTTCCACTTGATTATATTATTATTGATTCTTATTAAACAGTTCCTTAACCCCTTGCCTCCTAGTAACGAGTGTCACTCGTGCCACCCCTTACGGACCTTAAAGCCCGACCACGAGTGTGACTTGCGTTTCGGTTTCGGCGCTCGTTTAGCGCGCGCTCTGGCAGATGGCTAAATCACCCCTGTTTCTCCAGTTACCTTGGGCAGTTTGCTCGTTTGTTTTTTGTTTCACGAAAAAATAATGCTTTATTTAGCAAAAAAAAAAAAAAAAAGAGCAGTCGCTTGTGAGCATTTACGCTAATACAAGATGACTTTGGCACGGAGGTCCACTTTAGCCGACAAAGAAATACAAAACCTTCTATTTTAATGGGACTAATGGTCAGGCATAGGTGACGACGAATCCTTCGGCCTTTTAGATTTTTAGGAATCGAACGATAGTTTGATGGGCAGTGAAGGCGTGACAAAAACAAAAACGATGTGAATCCTGCAAGCATTCCATCAACTTCGGCGTCTGCACGTCAGTGGGACTCAGACCAGATGTCCTGATTTAGAGCAAGAAATGACACATGGAAATGAAGAAAATATTTTTGTATTATTTTAATGCAAATCGCCTGCTTAAAATGAAATTTTGTTGTTTGTTCCTCGAAGGAAAAAAAAATGAGTAGACAAGGGGTTAACGAGTTATTTCTGCGACAGTTTCATGTCAGGTGTTCAGTCGTAGTACCTGCGCTGTTGTCGGATGACGCTCTTGGGACGTCGGTGTTCAGTTTGGTCGAGTGGCGACTTTGACTGACTGCTGCCGTCTTGTGATTATACGTCAAGTGCTGCCACTGACATCTTATTCACTGAAGCTGCAGGGCTGGCTTCCAATCCGCAAGATTCTATGGTAGTTTTTTGCATCAATGAAGCCAGTTCGGGTATGTATTGCTTACGTGGCTATGCCTTTTGCGGTGCCGTTGACTTGATGACTGGCAACAATGTTTGTTTGCTATCCAAGCTACTTCACTTACATTCCGCAATGGCGATTTCTTCTTCATGTCGCGACCACTGCGACTTGTGTAAGTCTTGCGGCAAAGTGGAGTTGGGTGATGCTTTGTGTCCAGTGTTTGAAAACAACCAACCATTCCATTCTATTTCTTCAAGCCACTCAGTGGCCTTCTCCCTCAAAGTTGGAAATCATGTGCTTCGTGGAGTGGACAGAGATGATTGGTGTCGTCAAATTATCATTGCCCTTGGACGACGACCGACACCAAATCAACTGTCATTGCACCGCCGCTCATCTGCTTTGTCGTGCTAAGTGTAGAAGCATGTGTAGTGCTTACCTCCCGTCGGGGTGATAGGGATGAGGAGCTTCGGGGTTGTGTCGTCACCAGGAACAGAGGCCGCCGAAGGTACTCATCAATGTCCCGCGGTCGCTCCTTCAGACGTGGTCGAGGGAAGTTCGGCACGAACCCTCGCAGTCCCCTTCATTGGTACGGGCACCTCCGGTAGACATGGTCGGTTTCACGTAGTGGTAGCAGACTGGTCGTCGGTCGGCCGTTCGCAATACTTTCGTCTTCCTCGGTGTACTTTGTTCAGTGCGGACCTACACTGGTTCTTCCCGATGCCGGGAATACTGCGGCGTTGGAGTGTCTCGTTGAATTGACATACAAATGGGCAGCCGATGACGGTCGTCGTGCCAATGCGGTGTAAGTCACCCTTGGTTCGTCAGATGCCGCTTCGCTTGCAGAAGTCTCCGGTTGAAATGCCTGTTGAACTTCTTCCCGAACAATCTCGGCAATCAAAATAAAAGCCGGGCGACTGGTGGCAGGAAGTAGCTTCCTGATCTCCTCCCGGACAACATTGTGTATGATGTCGCGGATGCCTGGGAGGCTGGCGTCGAAGTTGCAGCTGGACGACTCGAGTGTCGAGACGCTGGGGAGGTGATAGGGACGGGCCCGCGCATGCAGTGAACGTTCAATGTTGGAAGCCTCGGTGATTAACCCTTCGACTGTTGTCTGAGAGTTGCGGACAAGGCTGCCGAAGATGTTCTCCCTCACATGAGGGACATGAGGATTCTTAGCTTCTTGTCTTCAGTAACATGAGGGTCGGCGTGGGCGCTCGATCAGATGCAAAACAACCTCCACGAAGGTGATGATGTTCTCGTTGGGGGCATGTGCTGGACCGAATTGGGTATTCGGCTCTCTCTTGTCAGTGTTGATTGACGAACGTGCGCTTCAGCTCGATCTTGCAAACTTCACATGAGGCTGAGAAGGAGGCGTGGTTTTCAAACCAGTGCCTGGTCGCTTCTTTCACAAGTAAAGGTTCTGCAGGTGCTGGTCGTCTTTCCACCCATTGTGGCGGAGACACGGTCATATTGTTCAATACAGTCCTCGACGTCTTCATACACCTTGCAATGAAATGGCGTCGAGGTGCGAGGTGCGACGGGCATGCAGGCAATGATGGGTGCGGACGCGGTTTGCTACTACGGGTTTGTCATTGTTGGCTTAGTCCGCTTCGGTTTCTCTGGCAGGAGACCGAATTCAGGTGGTTCTTCCTGGTAGCTGCGACTGGCTCGGATTTCAGGTTCTTCGTGGTGCATTTGCAGAGTTCGCTCTCGTGGGACTCACTCGTCTTGCGGTTTTTCTTCCGGGCTCAGGATTGGACTTGGTTCACGGCTCGCCACCATTGACCCGTTGTCAGGCAACAGGGTTGAGGAGACACCAGTGTGCACACAGAGTGAAGGCTAAAGGTAAAGTATCCAGCACCTCCGCCAGAACATACAATGACAGCCGAGCATGGCCTGGGACTTTCCAGGAGAGTAAATATTGACAGCAGAAAGGACTGGACCAAGCATCCATGACAATATAACAAAACTGACAAACGAGTGTCTATCCTGATCAGTAAAGAAGCTGCATTGCTTTAGTGGCATTTTGTGCGAATAAGTCCGCTCCTTCGGGGTTTCGAAGACTTCCGCCAATGAACTGAACTGAAATGGATGTGGGACCACCTTTCTGGTAATGAGCCGCAGCAGACTGGCGCCGCAAAGTGGCGTGAACGGGTGGGCTGCGTAGGTAACACGCGCCCCATGAATAGACGCGCGAAAAAATGTCCATACAGCTTGCAATTATCGTAAAGAGTGTTGATGAAACGTTTGTGTCGACGAAATGTGCGGCAGACCAACGGATTCAATATCAACTGCAACAACGGTGCTCCGTGAAAGTGCACGTCTACGCCAGAACAATTTAGGAAGCAGAACAGCATCACCTAGCACGGCACAGGAACTACCAGCTTGAAGACAGCTCTTCGGTGCGCCGACCAACTAAAGTTAGCCTTCGGTCATTTGAAGAAAGCGGCACCACGAATACACACTGCCAAGCACGACTCACGCGATTTCCGGAGCTAGACCGTGTATCCAAATATATTGCACACTCTTCACTGCAGACCTCAAAGATTCCGATGGTCAACGAGAGCACAAAAACGTCGCGTTAAAATTTATCCTAGCAATATTCGAATAAATCGGAGGTCCGAGCAAAGCAGGGCCGATTGTCTCTTTCGTGGCAATATCCCCGTCGATCACCAGCGAAATGCACACCGATCCTCCGTTTTTCCACGTTATACCTTTGTGAGAGACCACGCTGAACTCTGAAGTCCCTTTCGACCAGCCTCATATGACGGCTCCCGCATCTGAAATCAACTTGGTATGACCAACAACCACGAACAGCGCATCCGACAAGTTCCGGCCAATTCTCCGTCCTGGGGGTAAAGGTGGGTGAGGAGGAGTGGCAAATCCTGTGCACCGACATCTGGAGTCCCGAGTGAAAGATCGCGAAAGAGAGCGACAAAACACAAGAGAAAGAAACCAAAGTTACAAGCTGAAGGACAACAGTTGCAATCATAATCGCGAAGACTGAAAACTCTCAGCAAAAGGAACGGTGATAATTTAACGTTGAAAACTAAATTCTGAGCTATCCTAACGCTTATAAAAAGCAGTATACTCATTACTCTGTATTAACTTCCCTTCTGTCGAAATCTTGGAAATCTGGTGATAGCACGGTTTCGTATTCCTGAGGCGCGCACACTCGCGCCTACCGAAACAATAGCGACCATAGCGCGAAGCCGCTTATCTGGTT